>CM077879.1:34696701-35980987 GCA_039720435.1 Amazona ochrocephala
AATCGTAATAGTTGAAGGCTGCCCCATTATATCAAATGAACATGCGCAAACATCATTTGCAAATGTTGAATCTAAACATTTAATTGAGATTGTAGGTGAGGTTTCATCACTCTGATATGAATCACTAGTACATTAACAGCTCATAAGCGTTCGTATATTTATAAAAATTTCTACAGTCTCGAAATGCCTATATATATATACATTTAGCTAAAATACCCTACTTTATTTTGATTTAATATTTCAGTCATATAGAAAGAGCAAACAACACTTGCTGAGATAATAATCATAGATAAGGTATTGAAGTAACAGATATGAGTAAATTACTTATTTCATGAAGAGTTTTTATTGATATACAATGGACATTCACAAATAATGGATACAGCCAAACAAGATAAGCTAAGAAGCCCAAGCTATTTACAAGTGGACTTTTTATAGAACTGATTCTACACCTGTAATCAGCAACACATGTAATTTTCAGTTTGTTTCATATAACATATAATTTTGGTTCTTCCATTTTTATTCAACTGCTTGTGAGTAAAACTTGGCCATTCAATGATTCTGCAAGGGAAAATGGTCATCTTTGTATTCTGTTGCAAAACTGTGCCAAGCTAGTTTGGGAACGTGTGAGCTGATATTTGGTTGAGTGACTCCATTTGACCATAAGAAAATGTGGAGACTAGAAAGATAAAAAAGCAAGCTAAAGAGGAGAAATTGTGTCTGCATATCTTCAAAGACCAAAATAACCCAAAGTTGCAGACAGATGTTATGATGTTGATTTTTTTTCTTTTTGGCGGTGTTCAAGGCCGGGTTGGACATAGCTTTGGATGGCATGGTTTAGTGGGAGGTGTCCCTGCCCATGTCAGGGTGGTTGGAACTAGATGATCTTAAGGTCCTTTCCAACCCTAGCTATTCTATGATTCTATGATGCTCCAAAACACAGTGCAATGAAGCATAAAGAATAAGGCTCAGTAGCAGTTTGTGTCTGCCTTGTAAGCAGCAGATGAAGTATCCTTTTCTTGCAAGTGTTCTCATCTTTTCTATTCTCTGGGCCATTCAGCTGCAGTCTGATTCAATAGCTTACCTTGCAACTGAAAATAAGTGTTTTAAGTCTTTAATATGTGCCTCAGAACTCCTATTTTGTTTCTGTCATTTGATCATGCCAAATTCTTCACATCCTGATAGCAAGACCAAACAGGCAATCACTTGCCAACTTTTCCCTTCATACAAGAATAAAAATAAAATCCTCTGCAACCAAAAAAAAACAACAAAAAAACCAAAAAACAAACAAAAGCAACAACAGAAAAAAAAAAAAAAAAAACAAACAAAAACAAGGGGAAAAACCCCTCAAATCCATCACTGTAGAGAAATGCAAAGATGAAAAAATGAGCAGGGTAGATATTGCACTGATTGCAAGCTGACAAATTGTGCATTTGTCGGCTCTTTTGGTGAAAAATAAGTAAACAAAAATTCTGGAAAGGAATAGGAAAGAATATGTCGTTCCTTTTTTTTCAGGACCAACTTTCTATTCTCCTTTATTAATATGATTTTCATGCACATTATTTATTTTCTTAAAGTGCAAGTAAAATATTCCCCCTTTCTGCTCAAGAGTCAGGGGAACACTTCCCACTAGAATAAATGACAATACTTGAAACTAGCACCAGAATGCAGCTATTCTGCAGAGCATCTCCTTGGTCCTCAGAAGTAACGTCCATTTATAAAATGTATGGATCAGACCACACTCCTCGTCTCGCCTGAACCAGTAGTCCCACATGTAGGAAGCTGACTTGTATTACTTTATTGTGGTTTTATTAGTTCTACAACATAAATTTCACAAGTTAGGTATTGCATATGAAACATACATATGACGGAACATAAATATCTGCAGTGCTTAAAGCTAACTTTTTTTGAAAGTCAGTATTTGTTTGAACCTTTCTTTCTTAGTCTCTTGCCTTCTTTTTGCGATAAAACACTTCAGAAACAAGAGTGGCTGTGGAATTGCTGTTAAGAAACATAGACTAAAGAACAATTTTTATTTCCATGGGATACTTCATTAGGAGTTTAGTGAAACTGTCGACCTAACTTCCTCAAATTAGTTGGTGTAATAATTAAATGCATAGTGCATGTACATGAACTACGTGCTATACATCAAGAAAAAAAAAAAACCAAACCAACAAATAAGTCATAGAAGTACATGCATGTGTATTTATACCTAATCATGTTTCCCAAGAAAAATCAATATGATATCAGTTACTGAGTTTCAGTGATGTATAGATTTATAGGATAAGGGAAAAAACATTATTTCATCTCTTACTGCCTCTGTGGTTTACTGATGAGGTAATTTGATGATAGCAATATTAGGTTGGTACACTTGTAGCACACTTTTCAGCCTAGAATATGGGAAAGTAAAATACTTTTTCAACTTCTTTGATATTTTTCTTTGTGAATGATGATGGACAAGTATGTATCTAGCCAGGACATATAAACATTTTAGAATGTTGTAAGAAATGTCTAACAATAAATGAAGCAATTGCAAACAGTACTGAAAATTTAAAAAAGGATTTAGAAGAATGCATATTTTTCAAAGAATGATTTTTAGAAAGAAATTGGAATTTGTATTTTCTTACTTCACTGCAGTTAATCTCTTAATGGCATCTATTGCAGTTCTTATGACATGAGTACACAGAAAAATCCTGTATATTTGTATGTAGCTTGACTGTGTACATCACAGGAGTAAGGAATATAAATCCTTCAGGAATATAAATCCAGATAACTATTTTCTTTCTTATACTACCTTCCAATTAATCTATTTAAATTGTTGCAGGGGTTATCTGGGCATGGAATTCGTGTGAACTGACAGTGAGATTCTGTGTTGTCTGAAGCCAATACTATTTAATAATAATAAAATATTTTGCCTTTTGGTCCTTACATTGAAGGAAAACCTAATGTCTAGAATCATACCATTGTATTAGAATCTTAATTTTCTCCTCTCTGAGAACAAAGTTCTAAACTTCAATTTACGGATGAATTTGAGCTCATGAGTTTTAAGGGGAGAAAAGTAGAAAATAAGTTTTAATAATAATAATTGTATTATATTTAGCTTTATAATTTAGTCTTTAGTTTTATTTTCTTTTCCTTTTAAATACTACATTGATGTAATCATATTTGATTCAGCTGATTCATGCAAATATCCAGTGCAGCTGTGTGAGATTATTATTACCATAATTCTAGATACAGATAAATTTGTATAGTCCAGATTTACTTCTCAGTTCAGATTTGAAGAAAAACTGAACAGTCAATGGTATAGAATACACTACTGTACAGCATTAACGATAATGACAATTACTTTACTCTAGGATCAGTAGACTCTGGGGTCCAACAGAATCTTTCTATAGATAATAAGAAATAGTCCTCTAGTCATTTTTTCTCCATTCATTCTTCTCCACTGATCTGAACAAAGTGAAATGTCTCAAGCATATGACTTGTAAGTACTCCAGAAGTAGAAAAGCTGATAGAAGGTGCTCACTGAGGCACTATGAGAATGTTCTTCATCAACAGTACATGATATTTGCTTGCATTTGAGTGGAAATATCTTCAATTTTTGAAATTGAAAAAAAGTAGAAAATGTGGTCAAATAAAATACTATTCTGAGGAACGGAAGACTACCACCACTCCTTTTTTTTTCTTTTGGCTTGGTTGCCATGTGTTAGTAGGCAAGTAATTTAATCTTTTACATCGTTGCTTTCAATTCTGAGACACTAAATCCCTTAGAGGGAAGCCATCTTTTACTAAGCTCTTGCTGGAACTTGACTTTTCACTAATGTAAATATAACCAAGACTAATTTGATAGGCTACTCATGAATAAGGTACTGCTTGTATATTTCTTCCTGGATTTATTTCATCCACTGCTTAATTTTTTCCATGAGATGAGGCTGAGGAAAAAAAGTTTGAAAGAAATTCTACTTAAACTAGAATGGCAGTTGGCTGTTATGGTTGGATCAGTTGTTGTATTCATAAATTCATAGAAAATAAGTGACTACTGTTATCATCTAGCTTGAACCCATAGATAGTAAATGTCAGGAGAGTTTTCTGAAACAAATCCTGTCAGAACTAAAACATAGCTTCAGAAAAAAAAAAAAAAAAAAATCTTGACACAGAGATTTGAAGAAGAAATGAAATCCCTTTCTATTTTTTTTTCTGATAGTCTCCTTTTTCTAGGAGAAAAAAAAATACAGATATATAAAAAAAAAGATAAAAAAAACATTTAAAATCAGACTATTTTAGGGCCTGTCACTCTTGTTATAATTTGTTACATAGATGAAGATCTGTTTCTGTTCTCTATGCCAGCATTTCCAATCTGTGACAAAATTACCCAACCCTTTTTCTTTCCTCTGAGAAGCCTGTGTTGTTTACTAAAGGCATGTTTCATGAAGCACAATTTGCAATCCTTTGATCATTTTAATTGTTCTTCTTAGAATTTCAAAATTATTTCAGTACCCTTTTTTTAACTGCAGAAATCTGATGTGAACACCAAGATCCAGCAATAAAAAACAGTGCCAAATGCATAGCATCTGCTATATGATATTATCATGTGAATTTATCCAGGAATTAATTTATCTGCATATGAAAGTAAAAAAAAATCATGAACATGATTTAGTCACTAATTTTTTTCCCAAATCATCACTTTCCAAAACACAGTATCAACCTGTGCACATAGATTCATATCTGCCTTTAAGAAGATGCAGTCTTCTCGTAGTCCTAAAAAAATCTAGCAGTTTATTAGCTGCTATCTGATTCCTTATTTTCTACTTTCTCTTTTTGTTATCTACTGATGCATTCAGTAATGATTTTGTGGGTTTATTTCATTTGAGTTTTCAGACTGTGTTTTGCTACAAATGTTGAATAGTGCACAATGAATATCTGATCTCAGGGACACAGTAGAAGCAAACGAATTTCATTTGACGAGCATTTCCCGTTTAGGTTCTCAAATTTAACTTGTAATTTTTAATCTATTTAACATGCACTTAATCCAAATATCATGGGATTTGAAGCTGTACAAAAATCCAAGTGCATTAAACCATTATTATCTTTATCAAGGAAACATGTAATTTCAAGTTGATTTTAACAAGTTCCATTTTCCTTAAACTCTTGCCAATTGGCTTTGATTCTGTGGCTTCAAGCCTATTCTCACCAATCTGTTACATTGCTTAGAATGGATATCAGACAAGCAGATGTATAATCTCTGGTAATGCTCACTTCCCTGAATTCATCTAGAAACAAGAGATTTTTCAGTACAAAAACATGCCCAGAATCTAAGAAGTGGAAATTTTCTATATACTACCTTCTCCTGCACTTGTTAAAAAACAAATGTAAAAATAGTAAACCCAGAAATTTCTTCCAATAAGCCAAAGAAAATAAGATATTCTAAACTTCATACTTTGCTCAATGGGGAGAAGGTGAAGGAATGAGCAATACATGAGAGAGCCTTGCAACTTTGGTTGATTAGAAGTTTAGTAAATGCAGCTGAGAATCTACAGAGACTGTGATTGACAGGATCAGATATTTTTTAGTATTGTCAAGCATTAACTTTATTTCTGTTCTATACTCTTCCAAGGTTAATAGAAAAATCAACACTTTTGATCCTTGCTTATCTAAGATCAAGTTATCTGCTTGAACTTGTCACTTAAAGTGTCCAAATTTTCTATTTTCTCTCTCTTCAAAGCTATTTTAAACCACTTAAGCTACATTTATTTCCTCATGAGTTGCCTTATTTGTAAGAATCTGAGATTGCTTGTGTGATTTTAAATGTGACATTTTTTAAACTACATCCTTATTCAGTTTTGGTGTTGTGTTTTTTTTTTGTGTGTGTGTGTTTTTTTTTTTTGTTTGTTTGTTTTTTTTTTTTTTTGTTTTTTTTTTTGCTTTTTTTTTTTTTTTTGTTTTTTTTTTTTTTTAATGCTAATTTACCCATTCTGGAAGTTACTATGATAGAGAGAATGAACACATGGACCCAATGGCTGTACATAATTTGTGCCTTAATAGATTATTTCCCTGACAGTTTGATGTACAGCTGTGCACAGTAAAAGTATAAATTACAATAACAAATTTTAACTATAATTATTACTGCTGAGTTTTGTACATGAAACCACAGATACTCAAAACCAGACATGTTTGTTTCCCAGAGAGCTTTTGCTGCAAGTAAAATACAACACAACAGGAAGCAAAAAAGTGCCAGTCACAGAAGGGAGGTCACACAAACAGAGCGTGTTGGGATTGCAGGATGACATAAGACATATTACATTTTCCTTTAAAAACTTAATGACTTGCTTTTAATGAACATATTTCCTCATTTTGGGGTAAAAATAATGAAAATAACAATTGCAGCAGTGCCAGGTCAAACTGTTATACATTTTCCTAGTCATCTGATTTTTAATCTGTGCCTCCTTCTGCTGCTTCACCCAAGTTCAAGATTGACTAAGGTAAAGACGGTATTTTACACTCAAAACCCATATCAGCTATTTTGAAGGTTTTCCAACTCTTTTTTTTTTTTTTTTTTTTTTTTTTTTTTTTTTTTTTTTTTTGGTCAGGAGAAGGATACTAGCATGAAAGTTTTATTCTTTATCCCGATTAATACCACTGAACGCTTAGTTACTGCCCTCTCCAGGCGTTTTAGTCTCAAGTGGAATGTAAGTACCTGTGAATGCAAAATTGTTACAAAGTTACTGCATGGTACTGGTAGAAAGGGAGAGGAAGGAACAGTTTCCTAGAGCGAAATAGAAACTTAAACTCTGTCACTCTACTGGTGGGGGGATCCACCACTCCCATTTTAAGAAACTAGGTTATCTAATTGCTCACTGATTTTATCTTACAGCCTTTAAGTTCTTTGAATACAGAGCTATTACTAAAGAACTACCTTTGTTTGCGCTAAGCAACCAAGGGTAGCAGCAGTAGAAAAGTTAGCTTTCTCGTCAATAGCTCAGGAACATAAGGGGCAGGCATGTCCTTCTTTCGAGACATGCTGGTTTTGTGACATGGTGTTTTTATAAAAGTACTTTCATCTTTTTTACTATAAGTTGTTAAGATAACAAAAGGTGCTCATACCTATAATTATGTAAAGGACATACTCCCTTCAGAGTAAGGTAATAATTTGTTTCAGCATACCAACCTAACGTGCACACAAATCACCACAATGATTAATTGACAATCTTGTACTTAATGTGCTTAAAAGCAAGAGAAGAAAAAGGACAATATATATGATCCTGATACCAATAGTATCCCATGAGTATCAGAACTTTATTTGCCCTCATATTGCTGCATCACCAGGAACCAAGGTAATACCAAACTATCTGCCTACTATAAAACTTCTCAATCAGCCAGAATATAGATAGGATTGGCTATAAATAAAGCACCAAATAAAACACAGGCCAAGCACTGAATTTTTCTTCTCTAAATGTGCATGAAGATAAGCAAATATATGTATACCTACCTTCAACCCAACATTCGTATGTTTCTTAGGGCTTCATCAAGAAAATAATTACAGTACTTGCCTCTATGTTTACTGTCACTGAGGAAGAACTACTGTTTCAGACATGGTTTTGCTTCCTCAATTTCTTAAAGCACAGTTCAAGAAAGAGGTGGTTTAACTTTCAGCTGATGAATGGAAACTATGTCAAAATTAATCTGTCAGTGTGTGAGCTGTCAACTCTTGAACCAGGCAATGTACATAGGAAAATGAACTAGAGGTACAGCCACTACCACATTTTAGCCCAAGTGTGAATCTGGGGTCAGTGAAGCAGGAATACTTGTATCTAAATGTTCATGTCAGCAAGACCAATTAAAAGTACTCAAGCTCACATGTGTAGCAGTATATTTCCTCAAGACTGCAAATTACGATGTAGTAATTGTACTAATCACTGAAAAAGTGACCAGAATGATCCCTTAGTGTTCAAAAGGTAGACAGCTTCCATAAATGCAACCAAAATACTGTCTTTTATTGCTTCTACTATTAAATAAGACAGAATTTTTCATGGCTTATTCATCACTCTGAGAATCAAGCTTTGTTGTCTAAATCCATACAGCTGGTTCTTATTTGAGAAAACTAGCAGTTTGCCTAAAAGTTACTGTAGAGGCTCATGGCAGCAAAAAACAAAAACAAAAGCGAAAAAAAAAAAAAACCCCAAACCTATCTATATATATCTATATACATGTTTCACTTGCAAGTTAAGAAATTTCTGCTAATTTTAAAGATATTGCATTGTACTGTCATGACCATCTCAACTTTTCAATAAGACTGCTTAAGTAATGCTAGCAAAAAAATGTCTTTTATTCATTTGTATTCTTGAATAGTCAAATATTTGTACAGTAAATTGTTTCATCACTCAGCATTATTTAACATAATCACTTGTAGTTGGTTTTGTTCTAGTTTTGTTTTAACTACCCTCCACACACAGGCTTTGTTATTTTTATATTATTTTTGACTGATTTGTTCAGCAAGGAAAACAAAAAGCAATTCATGCACTCAAGTCCAGTTCAGAGTCCAGCAGAGTCAAAGCACAAATCAATTTGCAATGTTTCCACTGTATAACTTGTTTTTACCTATAGAAATGTGCATTAAGAAAGTACCAGAAACCTTGACTTTAGCCATAATATCTAAGTCAATTTTGCTATTACTTCCTCATGGTTTTTTGCTGGTTTTAATTTTATTTTAGCCTCTAATGAATGAAACAAATCCCTTAAAGTCACGTGAGATTTAGGCATGTGACTAAGATTTCTGAATATGTGTTTTACAGAGGTACCTCTTCTGCATTGTCTGCTGATATAGCCTAGGAGTTTCCAAGTTCCCAGAGCAGGGCTGCTGGGACTATAAGCACAGTGGAATTGGATACAGTTCACAGGAAGACTACTTAGGACTTCAGTAAGTTTTGTAGCCTATATTGTGCTCAGTGCTGACATGATTTTGCTGCTAGCAGAAAATTACCCTAGGGAGCTTTAAGGAGTTCAGGTAAGTCCACATGAACTGAAGATATCTGAGTGGCTGTAGTGTAGTTTCTTCTCACAAGAAAAAAGGATAGTGGTACCTTCCTAAACTGATTCATTATTTTATGTAAATACATAATGAAACAGATTCAGTTAAGTGCCTTTTCTATTCAAGGTATATATAGAGAATGGGCTTAGATGTGAAGCGGTTTAGATACATTAAGTGTTATGGTGCTAGTATTACTCTAAAACTTCATCTGGCAGTTCCAAGAGTTTTTCCTCATGACAATAATACTCTTTTCACCCTTGCTACTACTGTGTCAGCACTATATTCCTGCTGTATGTAATGAAAAAAAAAGTTATTATTTGTGATATTTTTACACGTATTAAGAGACTGTCTTCAGCTGCTTAATTAATCCCACACTCGTTAGCAAAGCCCATCAATGGAGTCTTTACAGTCTGTTTTTTTCTGCCATTTTTGTTTTCTAGCAGTACAGGTGTACTAAAGAGTGATCAGATCAGCATGACCAGGCAGAGCAAATGCATATAACACATTACACATTTGGCATTAAGACAGACCTGTTCAATAAGGCCAGTGTGGAATCTTTGATTGTCCTGGACCATTTTTGAGAAATCCTGCTGTGCCTCACCCTGTCATGTTATCTGGCCACTATGGTCTGAAATTGAAGAAATTGAAATTTTCTGTTTTAAAGGTCAGCACTTCACAAAATTTCATGTCTGAAACAAAATCACGTACACTACAAAAATGACAGATCTGTTTCAAAGTGCATTTCACCTTGCAAGCTTTCATCATAATCACATCATTCTTACTTTTTGGTTTCCTTTTTTCCCTTTTTTTTCCTTTTTTTTTTTTTTTATTTTTTCTATTTTATCCATTGTCCTGGGTTCAGCAGTAGCAGTCGTTTTTTCTCCTTCTTGGTAGCTGGTGCAGCGCTGTGTTTTTGATTTGGGGCCTGAGAACAGTGCTGATAACACCAGTGTTTTCAGTTGCTGCTTGGTGATGTTTAGGCTGGCCAAGGACTTTGTGAGTCTCATGCTCTGCTAGGGAGGAGGAGAAGCCGGGAGGAAGGAGAGACAGCACACCTGACCCAGACTAACCAAAGAGATTATTCCATACCACAGCACGTCATGTCCAGGAGGTAGAAAGGGAGAGCAGAGACCCGGAAGGGTGGTGAGGCTGCACGGTGGGGGGTGCACTGCTTGATACTGGGTGGTGAGCAATTGTATCCTTCCCTTGTATTTGCCTTGTCATTATTGTTACTGGTGGGGGTGCACTGGGTGGTCGGGCTTGATATTTGATGGTGAGCTATTGTATTCTCCTTTTCCTTGTATCTGCTTTGTCATTATTATTATTGGTGGTAGCAGTAGTGATTTGTGTTATACCTTAGTTACTAAACTGTTCTTATCTCAACCTGTGGGAGTTGCATTCTTTTGATTCTCCTTCCCATCCCTCCAGGAGCAGAGGGAAGAAAGAGTGGGGAGTGAGTGAGAGAGCGACTGTATGGGTTTAGAAGCTTAAACCACGACATCCATTTTCTTTATCTTCTTTTTCAATTACATCATAAGACCCTTAAAGGAAGGTATGCATCCTTTGTTATCCGTCTGTACAACAGGCCTAACAAAATGCCTTTGAGTGCTCAGTACTGCTGTGATGTGATACAGGATACAGGAGATCAAACACCATTATCAAATGCTTTTTTTTAATTATAGCAATGATAATAAAGTAGTCTGACAGACCCATTGGAACCCATTAATGTGTAGTACAGCAGCTCATGCTTACGTGATTGAGCAGCAAAAACTCAGATGCTGATGAAGACCTCTTCAGGGCTTGGAAGACAAAGGTCTGGTTGTGCATTGGAATGCTTGCAGTCACCTTATTTTCATGATAACACCTAAAATAATAATGAGGGTCTCTATAATCCAACCATTTCAAATAGCAGAAAGAAGAAACCTATTTTGCAGCAGCCAAATAGGTTTCTTAACAGGCAATTATTTCCATTGTCTCAGGTTAAAAGCTTATCAAGACAGGTAAATGAACAGACTTTTATATATGTTGCCATTGAAAAAGGGAACCAAGAATCCTGTTTTATTCCTATAGTTGAACTTATTCTCTGAAAAAAGTAAAAATCCAGTCTTCATTTTACAGAGCAAGATGTATGTGTGAGTATTCATTGAAGGAACAAAAAAGGCATTGCACAGTATACTTAAATCTCATGGATACTGAGGAAAAAATACACTCACTCCATACACGTGAATTCAAAAAAGAATCATTAATTTGTTTTGGAATATGAATAGCTCATTTATTGTCATTGGAAAAGGCTAAAATAGGACTAGATATTGCAGTGCAGAGCCTGAATTCTACTTCATTTTCCTCTCTTTCTGGCAATGTAATCCAAAACCAAGAAAAAATAAAAATCTACTGCCAAGATGCCCTAGATGGAGATATGTAATGAATTACCTACAGTATTGTGATCTATAATAATAAATAATAATAATAATCCAAGATTTTGTTTATAATGCTGTATATTTCACTACCAATTTGTAAAAAGGAAAATGAACAATGAAAATATCACTTCCTTACTTATCTTAATGTTAAATGTCATATTACTATGAAACTACTTTAATGACATAGCTAGACAGAAAATTGTCTTTGAAATTACATGAAAGTGGCATATATCCAAAGTGGATAATTAGTTCATTCATGGTTCATGTTGGATCAAAGCAGCAATCAAGAGTACAAAGCATTAATCATAAAGTCATAAAGTAAGGTATAGTTTTATTTTAGATGGCATATTTTTTAAATGAGAAAAAAAGTTATAAGAAACATTTACACTAAAAATCTAAAGGTAAAATATGAGAAAAAGATGACTAGAACTTCATAATTCTAATTTTCTTATTTTAAGATTGAATTAAAATTTTTTGCAATAGTAAGGGGTTGTTGAAAATGAAATGTTTTAATTTTGTCTCTTCAGAAATTACAATTTTGATCATGAATGCTGCTGTATTCTAAAATGTTTAAAATCCAATGTTATATTTTATTTTCTGTGTATTATGACCCCCACTCTAATCTGCTTGAAATCTATCATTTTGCTTTATACACAGCTACAGTGTAATATCTGTCCACATTAAACAAAATCTACATGGTTTTATGTTTCCTTCATGAATGAAAAACAGAATTTGCATTAAATAACCTTACTGCTGCTGAATTAGATTTAAAAACTATTTCATGAAGTATCCTAGGTCAGACTTTTAGCAGATTTAATTTATAAATATTAGCTATTTGTATACGTAAAATTCAGCCTTTGTTTGTGGATACAAATATTAAAAGATGAAAATCTGCTCACAACTCCTCAACTGGCCTTGCAAATTTGAATTTTAACCCAAAGGAATGAATATGATCTCAAAGATTTCCAATCACAGAGAAGAGTATTTTGTGAAAATGTGAAGACAGCACTTCCTGTCTGAGCGCTTAACATGTACAACATAGGAAACAAAACCAAGTAAAAATAAGAGATTTAAAATATTTGGATTCCTAATGTGGTATCCCACTGCATTTCCTAAAAGTAAGGGACAGAAAATAATCATAGAATCATTTAGATTGAAAAAGACTTTAGAGTCCAACCATTAATCTAACAATTCAAAGTCCACTACTATACCATATCCCTAAGCACTACCTCTACACCCCTTTTAAATACCTCCAGGGACCGTGACAAAAACACTTCCCGGGGCAGCCTGTTCCAATGATTGACAATCCTTTCAGTGAAGAAATTTTTCCTAATATCCAATCTAAACCTCCCCTAACACAGCTTGAGGCCATTTCCATTTGTTCGATTGCTTGTTACTCAGGAGAAGAGAGAAACACTCATCTCATTCCAATCTCCTTTCAGATAGTTGTAAAGAGTAATAAGGTTCCCCTCCTCCACTAAGCATACTTTTTTCCAGACTTAACACCCTCAGTTCCCTCAGCTGCTCCTCATTAGACCTGTGATCTAGACCCTTCACCAGCTTTGTTGCCCTTCTCTGGACATGTCTCTGTTTTTCTTGTAGTAAGGGGCCCAAAAATGAACAAAGCATTGATATGTGCTTACACAATGTGCAATATTTTTACAAAATATTCAGTGTAATAGTATATTTTTTTAAAAAAGGGAATAATCATTTTTATAATCCAAATGCTTCCTAGCAGAATAAATATATTTGTCAACTAAAATATTTCTTAATTACAAATTATATGATTTCATATGCATGAACAGTTTCTAACAATAATGACTCTCTGACCCTCCTATTTTATTATTATTAAAATCTAAGTGTCTAATAAAATGTTTATGCTTTTCTATATAAATTAGATTTTTTTTTTCTCCTGGTTTTCTTTTTTTTTTCTTTATTCAGCTTTTGTGCCAGATAATTGTAACATTAATGTGCAACCTTCATAACCAGAGACAATTACAGAGCTCTTAAGACAAAGGAGTTGACCTAAATTGCTAGAAAGCAACAGTATATGCAATAGTATGTCTCCACTGGTACACAATTCTTTCAGTAGGACAGATTTCAAGCAGATGCAACAAAAAGAAACTCTTTTCATAGCAGAAATGCTTCTACAAGAAAAAGAAACAAAAAACCCCAAACAAACCCAAAACTAATATTGCTCAGTAAAATTCTTTCCAGACAAGTTAAGGACCCATTTTCAAAATAATTTAATCTCTAACCAGTGCTGGGCATGGTTTAAAGAGCACAGGAAGAGGTTAATAGCCAAACTAACTTTCAAATATATTGATTACAATTTTAAACTAAATATATCTGTTAGGTTATGAAACATATTCTCTTCTATGCACTATGAGTCTTCTATAAATGAGTTTGATAGTATTGGTTGAGTCCTTTTTAAGAAATGACTATAGAATAACTGCTGAAATCACAGCTAATAATAATTTTGTCAGTCTCAGTGGGGAAGCCAAAGACAGATTTATTGCAGCAAGACGAACCATTTTTTTGCAGTTTGATTCCCTTAGAAGAAGACCACACAAGAGAGCTTGAAAGATTTTGCAATGATGCATTTGTATGAACTTAACTGTAAATTTGTAATCTGCCTGTCATGAGGAGTGGCACATAGCTGTGCCACCTGAGGAGCAGAGAATGACTCAGAACATCGCTGTTCTTTCCTCCCCCGTGGGAGGTATAAGTTACTTTGAACTTTCTCTTGTGTAACAGCTAACTTGTCTTGCATGTCTGTCCAGATGCTCTAGCAACCCTCAGAGGAGAAAAAGTCTGTCTGCTTCCAATTCAATTCCTAATTGCTTACTTAGAGGTGTCAGTACAGGCCTATGTGAATGAAGACAGGCAGCCCTTGAAGACAAGGTTATTAATGTCACTCCTTTCACAAACACTAAAGGATGGAGTCTGAAATGTTTCCTCCCATTGACTAGCACTTCATTTCAGGAATAATTCTGGGTTCGTTCTAAACCTGAACATTAGTATCTGCTGATGTTGTCATTTGACCCTCTATTCTATGAGTTTGTGTATTTTGTTCATTTATAACCAGTTGTGCAAACTGTTGAGATTCTCTTGAGTTATATGACTTCTTTTTATGTATGACTAATTTTAAAGCTTTAATTGCAAATTGGAATGATTAGTTTAGTGCTGAGGATCAAGAAACATGTAAATATCCTTTCAAATTCTGTCCTCGTTTACTTTTTTTATAGGGGTAATGAAGGTGTTTTGTATTAGTTTTGTAAAATGCTACTGTTAGTGATCAGTGACAGTGAATTTGACTTTATGTTCTGTGTTGAATTGATCAGCTGTGTTAAATTTCTCTTCCTACACCAAAGAATCCTAAGCTTTGTTCTTGCTCTCGTTTGCTAATGACATCATACAGGTCTTTGCATAAGGGTACAAATAATGACTTTGGGAAGATGGAGGAAACCCAATTTAAAAGAACCTTAACACGTAATTTCGGTTAGATATTCAGGTCATATTCATGTCTAATTCTTTCCATAATATCTGAGTTGTTGAAGTTCGAGATCCTTAAAGCAGAAAAAAGCTTGTAAGCCTTTACCGAATTCAAAATTCTGGGCATACAAATGATGGACTGGCATTTAGAAAGTCTATTTGAAATACCAAAACCATTCATATACTGCTAGGAACACATTCAAGTTGGCAGAACTGTTAACAATAGAAGGTTGGATTTTGTAGGGCTGGACATTCAAGGAGAAAAGAAAACCTATTCATACCCTAAAACTTTAAGGATTCATTTAGACAGATGGAAGAGAAGATGAAAAGTATCTCTACATGAAATTAACAAGGAGAATCCTATGTCTTGATCTGCCAACAAACTCTCTTGGTGCTCTCATCTAGAGAAATTTTATGAATAAAGATGTCTCAGAAGGCATTGCAAGAAGTGCTCACAAATGTGTGACTGTAAACATAAGAAAAATTCATAAATATTAATATTTTAAAATGTATGTCTTTAAGTTATCATCAAATATATACGCATATTTTAGCCAAAGTTTTGAGATTATTAGACATTATTGAAAATCAAATTAACTGAAATGAAATGAAAAAAAAATACCTTCTGTAACTTCTCATTTTGTTTAAGAGGAAAGTAGTTTCTCCTTTTCTAAATTTCATTTGTTTTGAGCTTTTTTTCCTTCTTATTCTTCCTTTCAGAAAGGTTTTGCTTTCTTGTTTTTTAATCAGCTGATGTGATCATTCTCTGCAGTCTTGACCACACCAGTTAAGTTTTATGATCAAGCCTGTGATTTGATCTATATCAAATTACATCCATCATTATACATTGGAGGGAAGGAATGCCATCCAGAGGGACCTTGACACGCTTGTGAGGTGGGCTGATGCCAACCTAGTGAAGTTTAACCATGCTAAGTGCAAAGTCCTCCACCTGGGTCGGAGCAATGCCAGGCACAGCTACAGATTGGGTGGGGAGGAGATTCAGAGCAGCCCTGCGCAGAAGGACTTGGGGGTGTGGGTTGATGAAAAAATGAACATGAGCCGGCAGTGTGCGCTTGCAGCCCAGAAAGCCAACCGTATCCTGGGCTGCATCAAAAGAAGTATTACCAGCAGGTCGAGGGAGGTGCTCCTGCCCCTTTACTCTGCTCTCGTGAGACCTCACTTGGAGTATTGTGTGCAGTTCTGGTGTCCTCAACATAAAAAGGACATGGAACTGTTAGAACAAGTGCAGAGGAGGGCCACGAGGATGATCAGGGGCCTGGAGCACCTCTCGTATGAAGCTAGGCTGAGAAAGTTGGGGCTGTTCAGCCTGGAGAAGAGAAGGCTGCGTGGAGACCTCATAGCAGCCTTCCAATACCTGAAGGGGGCCTATAGGGATGCTGGGGAGGGACTCTTCATTAGGGACTGTGGTGAGAGGACAAGGGATAATGGGTTTAAACTTAAACAGGGGAGGTTTAGATTGGATCTGAGGAAGAAATTCTTTACTGTGAGGGTGGTGGGGCCCTGGAATGAGTTGCCCAGGGAAGTTGTGAATGCTTCATCCCTGGCGGCGTTCAAGGTGGGGTTGGACATAGCCTTGGATGGCATGGTTTAGTGGGAGGTGTCCCTGCCCATGGCGGGGGTGTTGGAACTCGATGATCTTGAGGTTCTTTCCAACCCTTACTATTCTATGATTCTATGATTCTATATATTTCCCAAATGCGAGACCATGTAAGAAAAATGTCAGTCTTACAAACTAGTACCATAGTTTGCATGCCGGAAAGGATACCTACAACGACGGCATATCTCAATCAAGGAGTGAGGTAGGGCCAAGAAATGTATCATGGTGTGCAAGTGAAATAATAATGGAACAGAGGTGTTAATAACACGTATCACCTACACCACAAAGACAAGGATGGATCAATGATGTAGTAGCTATTAACATGCAAACCAGACAGGTACATTGTAAGATCAGTCCTGCTGTTCTGCATCTCTTTTCTTTCCCCATTTTTTATGCCTTTATAAATATCTTCCTGCTTATTGCCACCAGCTAGTTTTTCACATATCCTGTTTTATCTCATGGCCTATAGCTGCAGGGTTCCCCACAGCAAAAAACATTTTCAGAGCCTGTTATTCTTGTACTACCAGCCAGCAGACAAGAGGCCACAGTGGAGTTTGTCAAGGCCATAACCAAATGCAACTTCACTGAAACAGTTAAGGAAGCATAATATTTTGTAGTGAGTGAATTTTGCAACATCCTTTCAGATATATGCCAGGGCCCTGAGCTCTCCCTTCCCATACCACCCCCAGGGTTTGGGGACTTCTCTTTTAAGACAAAATAAACTAGCTGTTCACATTCTGAACTGTAATTGGTTCCCAGTTTTTAATCATTCAAAGCAGAATTTCTTTTCACAAGTTACTGTAGTACATTGAAGGTAGGAGTTGGAAAGCACACCTTTTTTAGGGAGAATGCTTCAATTTTTGCATCATAATAAGGAAGAATAAATGCCCTTTACAAGTGCACAAGGCACCTTGAATTCTGCCCTGTTATACAGGTGCAGTCTCCTTTTGTAATTCTAGTCTTCAACCAATTTTTAGGGGAGCTGAACATGTGTACATTTTCAAACAGAGCACGGGAGCCTCAGGATAGACAAGAAATTATCTACATAACTCTTAAGGTGTGTTTCAGAGAAGCATAATTTTTCATTATATTATTTACAATCACAACATATGTGACTCACAGCTTCTAGACTTTGGTGAAAGAATACAAAAAAAGCCTAATATATGAAGAAAGGAACACAAATGAAACATGTATTGCTGCTAAATAGTACGCTCCACCAATATTGTGGGTAAATTTCTGCAGGTCAGAGTAGAAATGATTTTGCCTAAATCTTTGTTTTCTTTTCCTAACTACAGTTCTACTGTTCTTTTTTTTTATCAGAATTATGTGAGATTGTTTTGGGATTCTGAAGGTCTCAGGACATATTTTTCTCTTCCATAATTCTCATTTCTATGTTTCTCTTAAACCCCGTTTTTCTCCAATACTACTAATTAGGCCAAATTGTTTTATGCACAAATACTGAAACCGCTGAAATGAAGAAAAAAAGCAGACTAATTTAATATAATTTGTATTTAAGGAAAATTCTCTTTCATGAGAATACTCCTAGGATTAATAAAAAATCTCCTATGATTGCATATTTTATCTCACGCTTATTTTTCCTTATTCTTAGGTTCTTCATATTTTTCAAGTGTCTATTATTATTATTATGATTCTACTAACCACTGGAAATTCTAAAAGTTACTCACATAAACTAGATGGTTAACTATATGACAGTGGTGTTTGTTGATTGTTATTTTTAGTATGTTAAACATCTTCATACTGAATAAATGAATCAGCACAAAGTCAGGGGGATTTTGAGATCCAGGCCCAACAGAAAGTTTAACTCATTACTAGATTTCATAAGCTAGCTGTAAAATTAGTAACTGACAATACACAGGATGACAACATTTCAGAGTACCATACATGCTGCAACATCTAATGGAGAGCCATAAAGAAGATTCAGAACTAGAGACAAATTTGCTACTTTCTGTGACTTCATTCACTTGCTTGTCTTGTCTAACACACGTAAAAGAATGAATCCTAGTCAAGGGCAAGGCTTAAAGTCACAGTATGTGCACAGAAAGCATGTTTAGGTCTGAAATCTCCCTTGTGAGCATTCTATGCCCCAAGCAAAGGAAAATGTCCCTCCTGAGAACTGTTCTCAGAGAATTCATTGGGCACACCACTGAGGAGAATTTGATTGACATGGTATGACTCCAGTACTCATCCTCTTTCAAAGCAGTAATGGTCTAGAAAGTATTCCAAACTTGGGCTAATGTCCAGTTTGTTTTAGTAAGGTAGTAACATGTATATTCCAAGAGCATTGAGATTGTAACTCGAAAAATAACAACTGGTTTCCAAATTTGCTTTGGATCTGTACTGAAATAGAGGTTCTTTTTATTTCCCCCATCCCTTCCAAGAATAACAAGAGTTGAATTAATTTTCTACATTCATCTGGACAATGAAGCTCATATACCTCTCCTGTGAGTTCATAGTGATCTATATCAAATGAAGCAGTGTCATGGGACAATGATGAAAGTTTCTTGTCCAGAATGTCCTAGTGCAGGGGTTGAGGTAGCATCTTAATAGATAAAGTGAGGACATTTGAATCCCTTCAAGCAGAGTTTGGATTGGAAATGAGTGTCACATGTTCTGTGACAGCCTTATTTTTTAGATAATGGGAAGGAAGACTACAGATCTTATTTATTTTGTAAGTATCCCAAAATATTAAACAGAACTTTTTCATCCAGCACTTATTTTGTTTCTTTTTCAGCTAAAAGTGCTTTGTGGGTTGAGTTTTGGGTTGCGTTTTTTTTGGTTGGTAGGGGTTTTGTTTAAATTATACACCCATGCAAATCTTACTGATTTGGCATGGTGGAAAAAAGGAAGCTAGCACTTTTCTTGTTGTGGATTTGAGAAACAATTATTTGCAACCTCTAGCTTTTGTTACAGGAGTGACCACAAACTTGTTAAGTGACATCACATAAGTCATTTGACTCCCAGGTTTCTATTTTTGCTACTTCAAATAGTAATAAAGTACTGTTCTGCCTCTCAAAAGAATTATGCAGAGCTTTGGGATTTTTTTTGTGAAGAGGGCTAGGCAAAAGCTGAATCATTTTCTGTCATTATTCTCATGGAAAATGTTACTGGAATGTTGGCAAAAAGAAATTATAAAAGAGACACAGACATGGAGAAGAATATTTTATTTTAAAACCAAGCTAATACTTGCAGATACACAGTTTGTTACTCAGTACAGTATATTTCTAGTTTTCAAATATTTTCTGTACAATTTATTAATATCAGTGGAATGTGCTTGTGCCAGACTTGTCCTTACGTAAAGATCCATCTTTCCTGGATTACAACTTTTTTTCACAGTAATCAGAATTTGATTAACTGGAAATATTTCTTTTTTCATGTGAAAAAGTTCTTTTGCTATGCTTTATAATGGTTAGTTTAATTCTAGTTTCTGATATTAAGTTTATTCTTTTACTATATTTTTCACATGTGTCCTGAGTTCAGCAGTAGCAGTCATTTTTTCTCCTTCTTAGTAGCTGATGCAGTGCTGTGTTTTTTAATTTCAGCCTGAAACAATGCTGATAACACTGGTGTTTTTGGTTGTTGCTCAGTAATGTTTACTCTGACCAAGAACTTTCTGAGTCTCATACTCTGCCAGGGCGGAGGGGAAGCTGGAAAGAAGCAGAGATGGGACACTGACCCAAGCTAGCCAAAGGCATATTCCATACCACAGCATGTCATGCCCACTGTATAAACTGGGGGCAGTTACCCGGAAGGGCTAGATCACTGTTTGGGTCGGGCTTGCTATCAGTCAGTGAGTGGTGAGCAGTTGTATTCTCTTTCCTTGTATTTGCCTTGTCATTATTATTATTGGTGGTAGCAGTAGTGGTTTGTGTTATACCTTAGTTACTGGACTGTTCTTATCTCAACCCTTGGGAGTTGCATTCTTTTGATTCTCCTCCCCATCCCTCCAGGAGCAGGGGGGAGGAATGGGAAGAGAGCAGCTGAAGAGCTGACTGGGCTTAAACCACAGCAACATGAGTATCCTGTATCCACTAAGGAAGTTGTCTCTGGTTGTTAAAAGTTGACCTTGTAAAACATAGATAATATCTTTGTAGCAAGTGATTATATTCACTTCCTTAGCCACCATACCACAAGTGTGCCTGGCTGTTTCTTTAAAAAAAATTCAAATATACTAATAGAATTCTATAAATCAATTCAGCAAATATCTAGGACTGAATATTGACCGAGTCTGCGATCCTGTTAAAAATTTTTATTGTAATTTGAATAAAAGGAAAAGATGCTATCAAGGATAAATATTTATAAATATATATATTTAATTAAGATGAATATGTAGTGCTTAAATGGCTTTTCCAAACATTTTTTAAAACCTTTAAACATAAACGTTTATAAACTAGGCAATGTCCCTTTAAATCATGCGTTAGCCACCTGATCCCACCCAATTTTGGAAACTTTTCCACCAAGGAAAATATGTCCTAAATAAGAAATGAGTGTTCTACCTTTAAATCAGCACTTCATTTCCCTTGAATAAATTTGCAGGTTTTGATATTATCAAAGGATTATATTTAATTTTTCAAAACTTATTTTTGTAGTCTGATACCTGAGATTATTATTATAGTTCAATACACTTGGAAAAATTATCTTCTCAGATGCTAAAATCCTGAAATTGATTTATGCACTGGATGAGAAAGCTTACTTCTAAATGGAATGAAGCTTGTTCCACCCAAACATAATGTAACTTGTAGGGTGATGAATAGGCTTTCAGTATTCAAACTGATCACTCAATTTAGCAGAAAACTATAAGTTTAATGAGACATTGAACAACACTACTCAAGAAAAACTTCGGATTTTCTTCTGCTACATGGCAAATGTTCTCCACACACAACACAAGCAGCAAGTTCTCCTTTAGATCTTCAGTGCTGAGCAATTTTGCAACTCTGCAAATGCATTTAAGAAATTCATGTTTGCTGGATATATGGAAACATGCCACTGAGGGTAATTTAGTTCTTGGTCTGACTACTGTGTAAAATGGGTCACAAAAAAGAATGCAGAACTAATTTATTTGATTTTATTTACTAATTTTATTATTCATCAGGATTTTAAAGAGTTTAAAAGATACTTTTTTTGCAAAGAAATAATTTTGGCCAAATTTTTTTCTGAGAGCTAATCTTCCTTCAGCTAGGCATGTGCAAAAGGCATCCTTTCAAATCTAGCTAGAGTGGTTAAAAATGTTACTAGCCCCAGAAACAAACTAATTTAGAATATCTATTCTATAGAGCTCAGGTGGTACAGTAGAAAATGTGTTTTTCTGGATCACCTTCTGTGCAAAGTCAGCCACATTAGTGCAGACTGTTGGTTCAAGGTAGTTGGCCTGTCTTTGTATCAAAGTAAATCAGAAATATTCACCTGTTCTACACTGCGAGGAATAACCTTACCTGGTTACTAGCAAGAAGTGTGCCATTATTTTTCACCACTATGAAATAATCAGAAAAGGAAACTCTAGACCTGTGAGCTATCGGTGGTCCTAACTGTGTATAAAGAATAGCTGGTGATAAACACAACTCTGATTCTGGAGATGATGTTGTTCATTCCCTGATCATTGTCATTCTGCATTTTTTTAAAGGTCAAATTTTGTGGCTCTGGAAAAGACATTTCCTATTTATATTGCATAGAAATTTTCTTAAGAGGAATTCTGACCTTTTCTATATGCGTTACCCAGTAAAAAACATAATGCATGCTAACAAAAATAATACACATTAACAAAAAAAAAAAAGAACAGTTCATAAAACAGAGGGAAAGAGACAAATTCACAGCAAACATTTTTTGCAATTACTAATTTACCCCTTTTCCCTTTTTCCTCAGTTGATATGTTCCTGCAATCATGTGGGGCTCTGCAGCTACCAGTATGATTAAACCTAGGCAGAATTCCTTCTCAAGAGGAGTTTTGGATTTCAGTGACACACCAGCAGTGGTGGTGCCTAAAAGAAACCTAAGAATAAATTGTCTACCTTCCATACTGGGAATGTTTGTCACCTTTGTCTCCCCCAAAATAAATGTCTCTCTTTCTTTTGTTTTGTGGCTTGTTTAGTTTTCATTTTTTCCTGGTAATGACCTCCTCACAAACCTCTGACTGTATAAGTTGCTCCTCATTCTTACCTGCATACATTTTCTGTAACAATATTATTTTAATATCTCACTTGCAGCACCATTCTTCTGCTATTTTATAATTTTCTGTAGTTAAGTTTTCCCCTGCTTTCACCTGCTTAGCACAGGCCAGGTATCAGCCTTGCTATGCTTATCAGAAGTACCTGATTAGCTTCTCTGTGAGCTCAAGGTTGAGTATCTTGACCTCAGAGTTCGGAGTTCTGAATTGCACTGTATCTCATTCACCCCTAAGCCAAAGATAAGAGCTTGAACCCCACTGTGGCAGATGAGTATGGGAGATCACTGTTTTAACTCAGAAAGATCTGTATTTTCTTATCTTATTCAGAGCAATTTGATCTCTAGCTGCTGCAATTGTTATCAGTTTTTGCAACAGCTCTCTCTTCTTTCTGTGCAGCTCTTACCCAGAAAAATTTCTGACTAAAGTGCTGTGAAAAGCAAATAAATCTCATCACACAGTCCAGAAGAAAACAGTGACAACAAATAGGAGATGCAAAATATGTGATGGATTTGACTTTCAATTTAAAAGAATTTTTATGAAAGCCATTTTATAGTATTCAACCAGCATTAATTTCCCTTTTCAGAAAACACTGAAAAACAACCAACAATATGAAAACGTCTTCACCATAACCGGTAATAGAAAGGGGGACAGTGTTATGGTAAAATATTAAGTTTTAAATCCCCAATTTATGTTATATATGTCTTTAATCTTGGCTGTGACTCCTTGCTTTGCAATCATGGATGCAAAACTTCAGCCATATTAGAAAGACATTTGGTGAAAGCCTATGGTTACTCTGATTTTGCAGCTTAAGTCTATAACTAATTAATGCTCCTCTTGAAAACCAGATGTTACTGTCCAAGGAGTTCTGTTCAGGTGTGCAACAGTTGCAAGGCAAAGTACCAGAATGAAAGAGCAGTTTGTCCATGATCTTGCTCTGAGTGTCATCATCTGTGTAAAATGCAAATACAAAAGAAAAGCACCATAGGGAAGAATTCTATAAAACCTTTTTTCCTTTAAAATTCCATTAAATATTTTAGACCTGTGATTTTATAAATAATGAGTCTTCTCTTATTTTCTTCAACATACTTTCAAAAACTCCTATATAAATGTTTAAATTACATAATTTCCCAAAGTAACCGATAGTTCAGAGGATAAAATATGAATTTCATAAATAAAGATAATATTGTTCTTTTTAGATTTCCTTTCATTGCGTAAAATTTACATGCTGTATTTCTCTTCACTAGAGATGAACATCACGAAAGATTTCCTATGACTGTTTTAGAACAAGGATATGACAAAATATCATAATCATTAAAACTTGTATCTTCTGTTATTCTTAAAAACTATAAAAGCAAACAACTGAAAATATGAATATTTGTGCTTCAAACTCTGTCCTTCAGTCTTTACTTCATCACTTTTTGCATCCTTTTTGTTTTAATTTGGCAACTTTTTAAGGAGCAGTGTTTTAACAGTGCAATGCATGTTGCTACATTGCAGTGGAGAATACCTTGAACAGTAGGAAGTCTAAGTCAAGCACTACAGCAATAATTGCAATACTTGCAATGCTTACAAAGAACTGACAATCTTAGGGCTCTTACTGGTCTATAATATTAAATGTTTTATATAATGTACTCTATGTACCAATCTTTCAAAAGCAGACTTTTACAGAACAAAAATATTCACCAATAAACTGCTTTATTAAGATGTGTAGAAGTGCATGTTTTTCTTTAAATGATCAGAATTGATTTTCAAAGGAAGGTCTACATTTGTTTTGCATCATTCTTCTGCTCATACTGGAAAGAGTACAATGTAACCAAGTTTTTGGCTTTTTCTCAGCTGTTTCTGAAATAAGCCAATAACTGATGTCAAAATGCTCATTTGGCCACCAAATGATGTCTGCCTTCTTGGGAACCTTCCAAACAGCTTCTCTGAGCTATTTCAGAGTAGTGATTATCACCTGTCCTGGTGATTTTATGAAGGTACAAACGTCAAGGTTTCAGCTGGAAAAAATATCCACACAAAAACAGTGTAAGACAGTACACCCTTAAATAACAGAAAACTGCAGATGTTTCACACAGGTTTGCACTAAGAAAGGCTCAAATATATATGCTTAAGTACAATAGATAATATAATCAATAGATTAGTGAAGTAGGATCTTGTGATGACAGGATAGAATAGAATATACAGTGCATATGTAAGCCTATATTAGAATATGCTGCTTATTTTTCATCTACATTTTTAAATTTGTACTTATAAATATCTTTAAATATACGTGTATCCCATATGTTTTAATAATCACAGGTCTAAATGTGATATAATTTATAAAAGCAAAAATATGAACTAGATTGACTGACAATGCCTCTTCTTTTCTTACCTGATGTCACTACTCTCCTCTGAAAATTCAGGTCTCAAAGTCACTTTCCCAGACCAGTTCTCAGCAGTCTAAGGGCTACTTTTCAGACAGTAAAAGGAAAATATGGGTTTTAGATAAAAAAGGCTAGTTCCAAGTGGCTATCAGTCCTGATACAATGATCAGTACAGAAAGAGACGATATATACACGTTTGAGGTATAACATAATTCTCATTGGCCTAACTTTTCTTTTTTCTTGTGTTTTTCTCTACTAAGTTATCTGCATCTTGGTTACATCTATTTCGTGTCCAAAAGTTATATATAAAACCTGTGGAAAATATTCCCATACGTGTGGCGAGCCAAAGACATGCAAGGAATAAAATAACTGCAGATAATTAAAAAAGAAAACATGAATGTAAGTTACTACAGCTTTTCTGCAACATTGCAAAAAATAAATATTAATAACTTCCTATTTTAGACATAAAAATTTTTGACATTTAACAATTTAAACTTTCCATTTAATTTGCTGTTGATAATTTTGGACTTTTTGCTTGTTACATACTTAATCTTTCTTTCTGTTGCTCAGATTAAGAAAACGAGCTGAATAAAGAGCTCCAGTACTGTAGAGTTTTGGAAACCATCTATGTTTTCACTAATGAAACTTACAAGTTCATTGCTGCAGGCTGTAGGTAAACGACTCTGTTCCAATGATGTCTCTTTTTCTCCATGCAGAGTTTAACAGGTCTGGAGAATTCTGTCTCCAGTGGATGTAAGCTTTATTTAACTTTCTTGGGCATATGTGGAACTATCAACATGGAATGTTTATAAGCCCCAGGCCTGTAAGTATTAGACAAATACATTTTTTTTGCTTTCTCATATGCTTCAGAAGTATCTGGGGGTTACAGATACCACTTTCACAAAGCACCTTGTTCAGATCTAGGTTTAAGCGCTTAAGTCAATGAGAGAGGGAAAATTTCTTAAGTATGCCTCTTCAGAGTGTTCTGTTGCTTATATAGCCTGAGGTGTGGCAAATCTCATACCCAGATCTGTTGATGGAGTGTACATGCCTCCTAGAGTCATCTAGCTTATGAATTACAGTTCTGGAAATAGGCACTATGCCATAATTCTCAAGTTTCTAGCTTGAGGACTTCACTCATGATCCCAAACAAAACTAAAAGTAATATTGATATTACAATAAAAGCAGGCATTGGAAGTAGGGCAAAGTTACTGTTTTGCTTAACTTAGATCCACATGTGTCATTCTATATGGACCTTTTTCCAGAACCTAGATTCCTCAGAATCTAGTTTTGAAACAGAACCACATCTGGAAACAATTGGCATTTCTGTTGATGCTAACTTCTACTAAATTTAGGGAAAGTGATTCAGTTTAAAATTGGATAGCACTTGACTCAACTCTCAATATAATCTATAAAACATAAAAAATAATCAAAATGTCTTAAATAACCAGGAAGAAAAAGTTACAAGTTAATTTATTTATACTCTTATAATTCACCAGTTGCTCAGTCTTTCCAATGATCTTACCAAAACATTTTCATTATTAAATTGAAAAACAATATGCAAACAACCTACTGATATATTTTCTAGAGGCAAGTAATTGAAGCTAAAGTTCTAACTTAGGATCATACAAATTATATTTTTAGATTATTCATGAATTTTAGTTATTTGCAGTTTTTAAAAAAGTCACCTGACAGCTCATCAACAAAGCAATTGTTTCTGAAACAAATCAACTTTTTAATTATTTAAGGAATTCCCATTTGATAGTAACAAATTAGTTGTAGAACATTGATGTGTTCTAGTAAAAATAGGAATTTCTTGCAAATTCATCTGGGTTTTAAATAATATTTTTTGGTACAGCTGTCAGTGCTTTCTCACATCTAAATTTCAGTTTTCCAGCTCAAATGAAAAGTCAGATTTGCCCTGCAGTCATTTTGATTTCAACTTTTCATTTGTTTGTTTGCGATGTTCACAGTCTTACTAAGGAAAACAAGGTGTAGGAAAGCAAGGCTGCCATCAAATATTGTACAGCATGTTTTTTTTAGGCTGTTGATTGCTCTTGGCCTCCTCTAAGCAAATCAGACAATATGAAATCATAATCTAAATGTAAATATGAACAATATGAGAACCTCTTTGACAACAATCAAGGGAGTCCCCTTCATTGTTAGAAACAAGAAGATAATGAATTAACAAAATCCTCGTTCGATCTTTTACCTTCACAAATGACTTGAAGGTTTTTTTCTGTGAAAAGAGGCATGTGTGAAACACAAATCTGTGGAAATGCTTGAGAGCTCTTTCTTGAAGATTTTGGATGAAAAATGACTCACAGAGGGCTTTTCAAAACACTGCACACTCTCATGAAGGAGGTCTCTGTGAGTAGTATGTTTCTTGGTCAAGACTGTGTTCTTTTCTTTCCTGCCATATTCTTCTGAGATGAGAATGTTATTTGAAAAAAATCCCAAAATGCCAAGACACAAGGGGTATGTGTGTATGTGTGTATTATTTAAACAATTGGAGGAACGAGAGAAGATTGGCACTGAAACTCAAGCCTGAAAGTACAACACAAGAGAAGAATGTGCGTGGAGATTTAAGTTAGTGTTACCAGAGGTAACAGAGGTGATCTTCATTGAATAAAACTGTCTTTGAAAAAAAGGGTCTTTGCAATATAAATCTGTGGGACTAATATCCCACAAATTTATCAAAGGGCTAGA
This sequence comes from Amazona ochrocephala, assembly GCA_039720435.1. Classification (NCBI taxonomy): domain Eukaryota; kingdom Metazoa; phylum Chordata; class Aves; order Psittaciformes; family Psittacidae; genus Amazona; species Amazona ochrocephala. Next base: position 34,724,504 of record CM077879.1, read on the forward strand.
TATAATTCAGAAGAACTTCAGCTCTCTTATGTGTGTCCTATTACCTATTCCAGTGTGCGAACTGAATGCAGACACTTTTTCAAGGAGAAACTTGTCCATATTGCATCTGGATCCATTGCTGTATCAAGTCTTACTAGATTTGTGCCTGAATGTTTTGTAGATTACAACACTTGGCCAAAATTATTTCTGCTATATATTTGCTTTTTTATATGAAAACCACTTCAACAGCCCCCACAGCTTTTGAAATTAATGAAGTGAAAGACTTTTATTTTAAAATATATCCAGTTAATTACTGACTTTACTCTTTGCGGATGCTTCCACCTGGTATATCATGTGCCACTAGAACTAATTGAAAATAGTGTAATCATAACTTACAGTGATAGCTTTTGAACTGTCATACAGCATTCAAACAGAATCACAAATCATTACCCAAACAGAGCAACAATATGACATTTTTTGCTAACCTGACATTTCTTCAGTTGCCCAGCACTTGAGTATTGATTAGATTTTTGTTTCACTAGGCTAAAAATAATAAGGTAGGTATTTGACTTAGAAAACAAGAATACTACAAGATTTATTATAGTTTTGGTCTCCGAAAGTTCTGTATTGCCCAAGCACTTTTCATACTGCCTTTTTCAATGGATTATCTGACAGAAAAGGTCACAAAGCTTTATGCAAGAAAATAAATAATAAAATAGAAAAGGAGAAATATCACTGTTTTGGTTGAAAAGTTCAGCAAGGTCTAGACACATTGGACAGTTGAAGTCTGATTTTATTTTACTACAGGGTCACACTTTGCAATGACAGCAAAGTCAATTTAGTCTTGCAGCTGATTCAATTCCCTGTGCCTTGCATGTGAAGTAAAGTATCTTTCTGAAAAGACAGTTTATTTTCAATAATCTTTCAAATTATTTGTCTGTAACAACTGCTTAGAAGGCTGATACTGAAATCCATTTGCTTATCAAAATGCTTTCTTCTCCACAATGTGTGAAACTTCATACTGGTTACTGTAAACAGGCCATTGATTTTCCAAACAGATGCAGAGAGCTGGGGTAAAAGGAAGGTCATATTTTGAAGAAAAATGAATAGCTGAATGGTCTAATAAGTAAAATAGATGACAGATAGTATTTTTGTAGATTACAAGCCTTTCATTTTCAAGGCATGTTGAACATTGTTTATTTCACTTCATCACAGTCCACAATACCAAAAAATGTCTTTAATTCAAAGTAAAGGAGAAATACAAGATTTTCCAGTCTTGAAAAGATGGCCATTCATTTCAACAGCTTCAGCACATGACTTTTTTATTTCCCTTTGCACATAAGTGCTTTCACTGCTGTTTCGGAAAAATAAATAAAAAAAGCCCAAAACCAAAACCTATGATGATGTTTATTTCAGGGTACTCAGGAGAATTATTTTTGTCTTATATACTTATGTTCATTCCAAATAATGAAAGAAATAAATATCCACCTATGGAACTTCTGCATGAGTTGGCCTTGGAGGTGAAAGCTAGGTAACTATGTTCTCCAAATGTCTTCAGCACATTAAAAAAGTTAGTATTCTTGAAATGGTCATATAATATAAGCCTTCAGAGTTGAACAAAGAGGTAGAGCTTCAGTTCTCAAACAAATGGCTTACTCTAGAGGAGCTAAGGTACCTGTAACTTTAATTAAAAATATCAACTGTCTTAATATATCTTATCTGCAAGCAGTGCAACATTCGCCACTGAAGCTTTATGTCTTTTGTGTCTGAACTGCATTTCAGTATGTTTTCCTCTATTTGATTAATTTACTTAGAAAAAAATGCCTGCTGTTTCTGCAGAAAAACAGGAATTTTGGAACTGATAATGCATGCAGTTGAAATTACAGTTAATCCATCAAAGACCTGTCACACCTATTTCTATTGGGTTCAGTTATACCTAATAGTATTAAAAAAAAAATCATAATGTGAAAGGGCAACATTACCTATTCTTAGATAAATTACTTTTTTTTTCTCTTTTTTTAATAGGTAGGAAGAAAAGATCCAAACTGGTCATACAGGCTTAGGATAAAGTTCTTTTTTTCATTAAGTCTGTGTCCTGAAAGAAAGAAAAGAAGCAGAGAAAGGAAGAAGGTGATATCCTTACATAAAAAAGACAATGAAAAGATTGCTTCAAAAAATATGTGCAAGAGTTTTTGTTGTTTTTTTTTTTGTTTGTTTTCATAATTCAGGAACTGTAGTTCTGGTATTCCGAACAGGTACTTCATTTAATAGAAAATGTTCTCATCATTACAATATTTTGACAGTTTCAGTTGTTGCATAAAGAATGACAAACCTAAACTATATTTTAGGACATAGTTTTAAAACACAGTAAATAAAAGGGAGTGGATACATAGGCAATAAATGCATGTAACCAATGATTCTCATTCACCGAAGAAACTAGGAGAATTTATTTACTCGATAAAATTTATACTACTTCATACTCATTTTAAAAAGTCTAACAAAGATGAAAAAAAATAAACAAACCAAAACCAAATTTGTCAACACCAGAGTAGGAACGCAACAAAGAGAGCATTTTCTTCCTTCATAAATAAAGCCAAGATCACTTAATGAACACAGAAAATTGTTTTGATGAGGAAATGTTACTAGAAGTAGCTATATGAGTTTACAGTTTGTATTTGATGTCCAAAAATAAAAAATGCAAAATTAACAAAAAAATAAAAATCACTTGCTATGTATAGGCTTCATGTCAGATAAGACATCAACAAAGGGATTAAGAACTTTATTTTCCTAAAGAACTTGCTGGACTTTATGATGAGGCATGCCAAAACTGAAGAGACAGTTTGTGAGGAAATTTACTAATTCAGATGGAAAACAATGGAAAAATCAGGCCTTTCAAACTTAAAAAAATACTTGAAAAGTGACCTCAGGTTATTTTGTCAGCAACATACAGATGTGACTAGACATTTCATCAGGGAATACATGGTGTACCAGAGCTAGAAAAACAGGGAAGAGATACAGGTGTTCTTGGGATGGCATGGCCACACAGCCTTCCGGACTGCACACCTCATGGGGCTCCACTATCTATGGCACTGATGTGCCTTTTAAGTATTGAAAAAGAAACAGCCTTCCTTTCCAAACGTTTATACTAAGCATCTGGGAAAACGATGAAGACTAGTCAGCTTCAAAATACTTTCCTCATCACTATAACCCCCTTCCCAGTACCTATGCAATTCGCTGCCTGAACTGCCTCTCTTCATAGAAGGGATCAAGGAAGAGAAGAGGATACCAAATGGGAGTGGATGCAAGCAGTGGAGCCATAGTGTAGCTCCTGCCATAGGAGTTTGCTTAGCCTTATCGCCCTAAGACTAGTGTCTGGGAAAGCTGTTCTGCCACATAAGTAAATCAGCACAGATGTGCACAAAGCAAAAAGCTACTGTGAAACCTGGAGAATTCTTTTTTACTCAAATTAAACCATGATTTCACCACTCTTATCAATGTGACACCCTGCCAAACTACTTCACTTATGCCTGAAGTCAGCTCTGCCATTTGGACACACACGTATAAGGACTATTTAACATTGCTAATGCAGGAATAACCACACTGTTCTTTACCTCTAAATTCTACAGGTTGTAATAGATGTTTAAAGTGGTGCACTTCTATTAAAAATACAATAAATATGTAGGAATGTGGAGAAAAATTGATAACATAGTGGCTTAGTGAGCTGGATTAACCTGGGGACTCAAATCCAGGTGCCAATCACTTTGACTAACAGAGCAGGGAATGCTACTCATCACAAAGTTATTCCATGGCAGCCCATTTTCTGGTGCTTTTGCCATTGAGTAAGACTACTTAATTTCCAGTCTGGAGATTGGAAAGTGACTGATTATAACACCAGGAGCTGATTAGGCTATAAAATCAAAGTCATGCTTACTAGGTCATCACTAAGAAAGTCCCACAAAATCATCTGGTACAAGGATTTGACCAGATTTTTCTCATCTTCTCAGGGATTCTTGTTTTTCACATTGCCCAAGACAATTTATGCATCTTGTGGTTTTTACTTTTGTACCATGTGCTCAAGATGGCATAATTCTACTGGTTATGCAATTCCCTAAAATGACAGAACTGTCTTGAAGACACCACACAGTTGTGAAGTGCTCTGAGTGCTTATCACCATGATATTTTCTCCGTAGCTGCACAAAGCAAATTAATTGGTGATGAAAAATAACTGAAGATAGAAGTTCCTTGACTAAAACTACTGGTTTGGTCATGAAACAAGGTACCAGATAAATCTGAAAACTCAATTATACTGAGAATATGAGCTTCTCCATACAGCTATACTGTATTCACAGAATCACAGAATCACAGAATAGTAAGGGCTGGAAAGGACCTCAAGATCATTGAGTTCCAACCCCCCCGCCATGGGCAGGGACACCTCCCACTAAACCATGCCATCCAAGGCTATGTCCAACCCCACCTTGAACGCCGCCAGGGATGAAGCATTCACAACTTCCCTGGGCAACCCATTCCAGGGCCCCACCACCCTCACAGTAAAGAATTTCTTCCTCAGATCCAATCTAAACCTCCCCTGTTTAAGTTTAAACCCATTACCCCTTGTCCTCTCACCACAGTCCCTAATGAAGAGTCCCTCCCCAGCATCCCTATAGGCCCCCTTCAGGTATTGGAAGGCTGCTAGGAGGTCTCCACGCAGCCTTCTCTTCTCCAGGCTGAACAGCCCCAACTTTCTCAGCCTAGCTTCATACGAGAGGTGCTCCAGTCCCCTGATCATTTTCGTGGCCCTCCTCTGGACTTGTTCTAACAGTTCCATGTCCTTTTTATGTTGAGGACACCAGAACTGCACACAATACTCCAAGTGAGGTCTCACGAGAGCAGAGTAAAGGGGCAGGATCACCTCCTTCGACCTGCTGGTCACACTCCTTTTGATGCAGCCCAGGATACGCTTGGCCTTCTGGGCTGCAAGCGCACACTGCTGGCTCATGTTCATTTTTTCATCAACCCACACCCCCAAGTCCTTCTCTGCAGGGCTGCTCTCAATCTCCTCCCCGCCCAACCTGTAGCTGTGCCTGGCATTGCTCCGACCCAGGTGGAGGACTTTGCATTTAGCATGGTTGAACTTCATCAGGTTGGCATCAGCCCACCTCACAAGCGTGTCAAGGTCCCTCTGGATGGCATTCCTTCCCTCCAATGTATCAACCTAACCACACAGCTTGGTGTCATCGGCAAACTTGCTGAGGGCACACTCAATCCCACTGTCCATGTCACCCACAAAGATGTTGAACAAGACTGGTCCCAACACCGATCCCTGGGGGACACCACTCGTTACCGGTCTCCAGCTGGACACTGAGCCACTGAGCACTACTCTTTGCGTGCAGCCATCCAGCCAGTTCTTTATCCACCGAGTGATCCACCTATCAAATTGATGTCTTTCCAACTTAGAGAGAAGGATGTCATGGGAGACAGTGTCAAAGGCTTTACACAAGTCCAGGTAGATGACATCAACCGCTCTGCCCCTGTCCATCAGTTCCATAGCCCCTTCATAGAAGGTCACCAGATTGGTCAGGCAGGATTTCCCCTTAGTGAAGCCATGCTGGCTCTCACCAAGCACCTTGTTGGTTTCCATGTGCCTTAGCATGCCTTCCAGGAGAATCCGCTCCAAGATTTTGCCAGGCACAGAGGTGAGACTGAGTGGTCTGTAATTCCCCGCCTCATCCATTTTTCCCTTCTTAAAAATGGGGGTTATATTTCCCTTTTTCCAGTCATCGGGAACTTCACCTGACTGCCATGATTTTTCAAATATGATGGACAGTGGCTTAGCAACTTCATTTGCCAGCTCCTTCAGGACCCACGGATGGATTTCATCCGGTCCCATGGACTTGTATACATTCAGGTTCCTAAGGTGGTCCCGAACAAGATCCTCCCCCACAGTGGGCCCAGGGTCCCCACCCTCACCGTCCCCGCGTCTGCCTTCCAAGACTTGGGTGGTGTGGTCAGAGCATTTGCCCGTAAAGACTGGGGCAAAGAAGTCATTAAGAACCTCAGCCTTCTCCAAATCCAGGGGAGCCAGTTCTCCCGATAGCTTCTGGAGAGGGCCCACGGTGTCCCTAACCTGTCTCTTATCGGCAATGTACCTATAAAATCCCTTCCTGTTATCCTTAACATCCCTAGCCAAGTTTAATTCTAAGTGGGCCTTAGCTTTCCTAACCTGGTCCCTAGCTTCCCGGACAACATCCCTGTATTCTCCCCAGGCCGCCTGACCTTGCTTCCACCTTTTATAAGCCTCTTTTTTCTTTCGAATTTTGCTCAGCAGCTCCTTATCCATCCAAGGAGGTCTCCTGGCCCTCCTGCTAAACTTCCTTCTAGTTGGGATGCACCGCTCCTGAGCTTGCAGCAGGTGAGCCTTGAATATCAACCAACAGTCTTGGGCCCCTCTGCCCTCTAGGGCTGTATCCCATGGAACCTTACTGAGCAGGTTCCTGAAGAGGCCAAAGTCTGCTCTCTTGAAGTCCAGGGCAGTGAGCTTGCTGCATGCTCTTCTCACTGTCCTGAGGATCTCAAACTCAACCATCTCATGATCGCTGCAATCAAGGCTGCCCTGGAGCGTTACATTCCCAACCAGCCCTTCCCTGTTGGTGAGGACGAGGTCAAGCATGGCACCTCTCCTTGTCGGCTCCTCTATTACTTGCAGAAGGAAGTTGTCTTCCACGCAATCAAGGAACTTTCTGGATTGCTTGTGCCGGGCTGTACCATCCCTCCAACAGATATCACGGTGGTTGAAGTCTCCCATGAGAACAAGGGCCTGCAAGCGTGAGGCTGCTCCTATCTGCCTATGGAGCGCTTCGTCCAGCAAGTCCCCTTGGTCAGGCGGTCTGTAACAGATCCCCACAATAATGTCACCCATCACTGTTCTCCCTTTAACCCTGACCCACAAACTCTCTGTCGACTGCTCACCTGTCCACAGACAGAGTTCCATACTCTCTAGCCTATCCCTAACATAAATAGCAACTCCCCCTCCCCGTCTGCCAGGCCTGTCTTTCCTAAAGAGCCGGTAACCTTCCATTCCAACACACCAGTCATAGGTGCCATCCCACCATGTTTCTGTGATGCCTATGACATCATACCCCCGCAGATGTGCACACATCTCTAATTCCTCTTGTTTGTTCCCCATACTACGGGCATTTGTGTAGAGGCATTTGAGCCGAGATCCATTTGAAGCCGGCTCATTGGCTGGAGCAGCTGGAATATCCCTACATTGCTCCGAACGTTTACTATAGGTGCTACTAACCGACTGGGTGTGTTGGGATGGAATGCCGCCCCCCTCCCCCAACACATCTAGTTTAAAGCATCCTTGACCAGCCTGGCAAGCCTCCTACCAAATCCCCTCTTCCCCTTCTTTGTCAGACCAGCTCCACCAGCCCCCAGTAGACCTGGCCTACTATATTGAGTCCCATGGTCAAGGTACCCAAACCCCTGACTATAGCACCACCCTTCTAACCATTTATTAACCTGCTCAATCCTCCTAGCCTTTTCAAGGTCAAGCAGACTATGTAAATCATGAAACCCTGGAATTAATACACAAATCCAAATTTTGTGTATGAGGTGGAAGTTTCATCATGCAAATGAACTGAAACCTTTTGAAGGGGTGTTGTTTTTTCCCTCTTCCTTTACCCGGGTGGTGGTTTTAATTGCCATCACCAGCTATTGTCAACTTCTGTTGTTTTGGGGTTTTTTAATTATTTGTAAGGGAACACAAATACTACAAATACACATTAAAATATTAGTGTTGCTGATACATCATGGTATATTATTTTACCCATGGCATATTTTAGACATAAATATTATTGTTGAACCTCATACAGTTGGCCACAGACCATCTATCCAGCCTTTCCAGCTTCCTTTCTGAAGCTTTCCTTCCCCAGGCAGATCAACACTCCCACCCAGCTTGGTCTCATCTGCAAACTTAGTGAGGGTAGCCTAGATCCCCTCATCCAGACCATTGATACAGATATTAAATAAAACTGGCCCAATACTTAGCCTTGGGAACACTACTTGTGACTGGTTACTGATTGAATTTAACTCTACTGACCACAACTCTTTGGTCTCAGCCATCCAGCCATTTTTTTATCCAGTGAAGAGGGTGCTCATGGAAGCCATGTGTAAACAGTTTCTCCAGGTGAATGCAGTGAGAAATGGTGTCAAAAGCTTTACTAAAGTCAGAGTAGACAACATCCGCAGCCTTTTCCTCTCTGTTTTCCTCAGTTTCAGCCAAAGCTCTCTATGCAACCATTCCGCTGTTCCCTGCTGGCTCACCATTCAGCATATGGGGACGGCCTGCCGTTTCCACTTTAAGGTTTGCTTCTTGAAGAATGTCCAGTATCCCTGGACCCCTCTGCCCTTCAGAACTGCCTCCCAAGGGGCTCTGTCAATCAGGTTCCTGAAGTTTGCCCTCTGGAAGTCTAAGGTAGCTGTTCTGCTGACCCCTCTTCCTTACTTCTCCAGGAAGTGAAAGCTCTACTTTCGTAGCTCACTCTCGTGTTTGCTATTCCCAAGATGGCCTCCAACCATCACAGCTGGTTGAGTCGGCAGAGCTTCAGTTCACTTCCTGCATACCCTTCCATGCCAGCTGTTGAGCCCTTGCTGCCATGCCATACCCTGTTTGCCTGCCCTGGTTGCTAGCACTCCCTAAGGGCTTCTTTTATATATGGGTGGGGAGAAGGTTGGGCAATGTTGCTCCTGGCCCTGTCCAGGTCTTGTCAGCCAATGTCGTGTCAATCCTAGTGGCTTTCTCGGCTCCTCCATGAGGTATCACCAATGCAGGAAACCCCCCTGAAGTTATTGAGTGTATGCACACACACTGAATATTTAAGCTTTTCTTGAAATTCCAAAAGAAATCAGCATATACAGAGATAAAGTTTCAAGAATGTCCTTATACCACTCTCATCTGTTTTTTCTAATGCTGTGATCGAGAGATTGCAGAATGCAGTGCAGTTTAACAGATTTTATATGTTGCTATATCACCTTTAACAGCCAAACTATTTCATTTCAAGACATATAAAAAAAAAATCCTTGCTACAGTTTTCTTAAATTAGAGTTGATTTAGGAAATTTATTCCCATCCTTCCATCCAATCTTGCTTTTTCAAGAGAAGAGCACTGTATGTAGAAATGGAAAGATGAAACAGATAGAAATAACTCTGTTCAATCAACTTTAAAAAACTGATTTATATTGACAATAGGAAGGAATTATTTTTTTCGAGATTCTATACATACTTATCTAGAGGACTAGGTGGCTTGCTGGATTAATATAACACTTCCCTCTTTTTCATTTGCCTTCTACCATAACTCTGGAGATTGGAGACTGAAAATTTTTTGAATAAGAAATGGTTTCTAAATAAAATTAGCCTGATATTGTCATCTAAATTACCTCTGAATATCTTTCGGTGTTTCTAGTCGCATACACAGAATATGAAGTCTTGCAAAGCTACAATTACAAAGAAATATATATATGTGCAATATATATATATATGTGTACACATATATGCAGTCTTTATAAATGCACACATATATATATACACACATGCAAATGCAGATATATAGAGTCTTTCTCTGTATGTTTGACTAGCAATTTCAATTACACACGAGAGTTAAAATAAACTATTATAATTTAAATTCTCAATTCAGCAGCAAACATTGGTGAAATAAATACCAGAGCCATTCTACATCTGGACCTAGAATATGCAGCATCTGTGTCATTAATATATAGTCTTTTTCAGTTTTCATCTACAGTATTCTGAATTTTTTATTGTCTTTATGTGCTTCATACTTGAATACTTGATGACCATTACCATGAATTATTTTATTTCTAATTTCCTAATTCAACCAACAATGAAAGCATATAATTCATACACATTTATATAAGAAATTTCAGAAATTGTGCATAAAACATTAATGTAAGTTAAACAAAGAAAACAGAAATTATCTGCATAGAATAGTTTTCTAACTGGCATACATATGGAACACAGATCTGAAAAGTCAGCTAAATTTAATGAGAATCTGTATGTTGACTCAAAGACTTTGGCTCAGACTGAGCATGACTGAGTCTATTTCTTATTTCCAGCTGTTTAACTATACTGGCCAACAGCTAACTTTAGCTACATACTTCGAATTCATTTCTGTTATTATTTTTCCATGAAAGCAATCTTTTACTTTTACTTCAGAGATATTAAGCAGTCATAAAATAAGGGACAGATGGTCACTACAATGAAAAACAGGAGAATTAATAGGCTGTGCAAAGAAGGAAGAGGTTTGGCAAACGGCTTTGTGATCTGAATGAAGAAATTATTATAAGATCTATCTGGTAAACTGAAATATGTCATAAAGTAAGTAAACAAGCTGATTACAATGATATTATATAGAACCGTTTTAGTGGTTTAGTGGTTTGCTGCTTTAAATGCTCAGTTTAATTTTGCTTGGCGAAACTAAATTGTCATTTTGAAGACTGTTTAAGGTTTTTAATTTTTGTGGGGCTATGAAGCACAAATCCATAATAATTCATTAGATAGTCTAGTGTATTTCTCCATGTGTATACTCAAAGCCTGACAAAAATATAGCCTAACAATGTAGTTAAAACCTCTTTCACACTGATATTACCTCACATTTACTGTCTGGCAATTCAGTCATGTTTTTCACACAGTACACATGTCAGAAATGAGCATGCATCTTTGTGAATAAAAATGACTGCTAGAATTTTCTTCTTCCACTTGGTTTTATAAAGCCCCTTGATGTATATGATGTTTGCAGTGTCTGAGGAGCTCATCTTCATTTCTTCAAGAAAGAAGAGCATATCTATATGATGAAGTCAAAGAATAACTACTTCAGGATAACTAGCGTGGGAATGTTAAACACAGAAATTCCTTTATGCTGTATAACACTGTTACAGTATTGTTGGTGCTGGCATAATTGAGGAAGTGAAGGGAGCTTGAATTGCCAAGAAAAGTGGTAGCTATTATAACACCAGTTTTTGTTCAAAGAGAAAAAATAAAGAAACCTGGTCTGCATAAATACAGATTTTATTCTTGTTGTGGTTTAAGCCCAGCTGTAACTCATGCAGTCGCTCACCCCCCTCCCTTCCTCCCCCCCTAGTCCCATAGGAGTTTGGGTCAGGTGTCCTGCCTCTGCTTCCTCCTGGCTTCCCCTCCTCCCTGGCAGAGCATGAGACTCAGAAAGTCCTTGGTCAGACTAAACATTTGAGTAGTAACTGAAAACATCAGTGTTATCAGCTCTGCTCCCAGGCTGAAAGTCAAAAACACAGCACTGCACCAGCTACTAAGAAGGAGAAAAAATGACTGCTACTGCTGAACCCAGGACAACTCTGCATAATATGGCGCTTGTCATGTTGCAAACAGAACTGCTTGCATTTAATACTGAACCAAGAAAAACATGTTGTGCTAAAGACCAAAGAAACCTTCTCTCTCATACTGCACGTTTAAAGCTTCTATCAAACCTTTCTCTTTTGACTATCTTTCTTCTATAAAATTAAAGAAATTAAAGCATGCTCATCTTCACAGTTAGGGAAAATTGCTTTCCTAATCTCTGCCAAGAGACACAGGTGTGACTGAAAAGTCTTTGCCTTCAAGATAGAAAAAATGCAGTAAAGTTATTTTTAAAAATGCTACAGCTGGAATGCTGAAAAACAGAAAAAAAAAAAAAGGCAAAATGAAACCCCCCACATTTGTTCGCTATTTGATCATCACAGATTTTTGAGCATGGTCTCAAGATGGTGTAGATTCTATCTCAGCTTTTTTCTTGGACAAAATAACTTCGTCTTTTGAGCCAAACTGAGCTCTATCCCTTTAGGAACTGTATTATAGAAAGGAAAGATAGGGGGATATGTTTCTTTAAAAGCTAACCTATGTGATCTGGACCACAGGCACTTGCTTTTCTTCTAACTGGAAGAATATTGCTATTGTGTATCACTGGGGTGTAACGATACCCCAGTGTATCATTTTTTGAGCACCCAGCAATTTTCTGGGTGCTCCAATTTTGACTTTCCACAATTCAAGAAATATGAGATCATTATATGTGTAATACCAGCTCTAGGTGTCATGAGATTGTAGAGTAATGAGAACAGCAATAGAACTTTTTTTGTTGTAGATTTTTGGCTGGAACATGTACTAAACCCAAGAATATTTCTTTTCTTCATTGTTTGCATGATAGTAAATTGTTAACTTTTGTTACTCAGTGGTAAGTCATAGTAATTTATTATTCACATGTTCTACATATAAGCCAGACTCAGTAGACGATCCACTTGATAGGGTTGGTTTATTACTTTAAATATATTATTAAGGTCAAATACATAGACAATGGCCTTTATCAAAGGCATTTTCATGCATATTAATTCCTTGACACTTATGTCAACTGATACAAATAGGGCTCAGAGAAGGAAAAGTAACTTAGTCATTTTGGATTCCTCCGCTCCCCCCCCCCCCCTTCTGAAGAACAGAATAACTATTAATATTGTTCAGTAAAGAATTTCCATTAAAAAAAATATCTTTCATTACAAAGGAGACGTGAATATATGTTAATTTTACATCCATATGGAGCTTGAACTTCATATCTTGGCAGCTACCTGCATGGAATTTCTGCTGATGATTTTCTTCTGTTGCAAATACTTTTTTCTTTTAAAATTCGTTGCACCCCTTTTGGAAAGAATTAAATTACTGAAAAAAAATATTTGGAAGCAATGAAGCAACAAAAAAAGAGTTAGAAATAGGCAAATTGTGAGAATGGGAAACATTTAAATGGAAAACTAAAAGGAACTATAACTACAAGTAAAATCAATGAAGAATAAGAATTTACTTTGATTGCAAATTTTGAAGAGAAAGAATGTTTCTTCCATTCAACTTCATTGGTTTTGATGGATGCTCTGAAACATCTTTTGGGTAAAAGAAAATCTTTTGCTGAAGTTTTTTGATTTATATTTGCAAAAGGGCTATTTTTTTACATGAGTTTTAAATATTTCAATCAAAACTGAAACTAAAATATTCATCTCTGCAAAGTGGGAAATCAAGCTCTTTTTCTTTTTTTTTTTTTTTTAAGGGTGTATATAGTTTTGGTTGTGTTTGTTTTCCCCCTGTAATTTACAGTGCTTTTGAAGGATAAGCACTTCTTTCATACATTTGTAGTACACTGCCAAGAATACTAATGCTATATTGAAAAACTGCCAGATCCCTTTTCTTTGTATCTATCTGCCCCAGTCACCCCTTAATTGCAGTAATGTGAGGAAGGTTAGATTGTTATCACTTCCAGATAGTATTTCCAATGAAGGAAACCAGAATGCAGGGAAGAAAGCAGACATAGCCTGCTTTAAAAAGTCCCCTTTTATAGCCTTTCAGGACTGATGCATCAGAGTACTCTGCATGGCACTGTTGTTTAAACAAAGCTTTAAATATAGCTGTCTGATTTTCTCCAACTGCTGTTGCTAACAGCTATACTGAAGCAGAAAATATGAAGGTATATAGAGGAAGTTCCATCTGTTATGTTTTAAATACACTGTACTTTTCAATTATATGAGTGTTGAAGGTGTGCATTGGACACATCAAATTAGCTTGTACTTTTGCTTTGAATGTAATGCTAAGATAAACATTTGTGAATTATATTTATCTTTCTCTTCTGTTAGCAGGTTCAAGAAGGAACTTTAATACTTGTTGTTGGGTGAGCAATGCTGTGAGGTGCAAGCAATCACATGGATTTCTGGAAGGCAGACCTAATCAAGGATATGATAGTCATTGCCAGTCCTGACTGGACTGATCATGAAGCACTACTTTATAAGATCCTGAGAGGAGTGAGGAAAAATAACAATGTAATGAAGTCCTTAAGCTCCAGAAGAATGCATTTTAGCTTGTTCAGGGACATGGTAGACTGTGAGAAAAAAAGTCAAGGGCTGCAGAACTTCGTGTCTACTATTATTTTGTTTGGCAAGGTCTGTTTTCAGGCATCCCAGGTCTCTGCATCTAGTGGCAGGTTCTGGGGAAGTGCTACCCACAGCAGGGAGCCAATTTAGGTGTTACTTGAGTAAAGTGGATATAAGCCAGTGTGAGCAGCCAGAATGCCTCCAAAGTTCCTGAAGGTTCTCAGTAATGTTGAGAAGTTGCTTGCTAATATCAGTTAAATGCAAAATCTTACACCTCGATCAAAAAACCCAGTGTAACAGTGCATGCTGGGGACTGACTAGGTGGGAAGCTGCTCTGCTGAAAGAAGCAAGAGGTTGTCTAGGTGGCTTCAAGAGGTCCCCTCCAGCTTAACTTATTCTATGTGTCTATGACTAGTTAGCATGGGTTGGCAGCCAACCTTATCTTCTTCTGTGACTTCAGAGAACTAGAATTTTCAGAGGGAAATGTGTGATTAAGATGTCATGCTTTTTCTTTTTTTTTTTTCTTTAATCAGAATGATGGTTTGCTCTCTGTACAGTTCTTTTCAATTACTCTTTTTGCTTACAGAAAGAGGAAGTTAAAAGGACTGTTTCAAATAGACATACAAAAAGACAAAGCTTTTATTTCCTTCCTGTTGAAAGACATGGAGGTTTAAAAAGTAGTTCAGCTAGGAATATTTATTTTTTCTGGAAGTTGGGATAGAAACAAAAGTCACATGAGCTTTCTCTTGACTCTTCCCCAGATAAATTTGTAATTTTAATTTGACTAGAATGATAATTGCATTAAAAATAAGGAATTAAAGCGGTAATTTATGCAAAATAAAAAAAAAAAAGGAGGGAGAAAAAATAAAGAAAAAATTGAGCAAAAGGCTTGGGTGAAATGTCATTAGTTTAGTCAGCAGAAAAGTTTTACATCCTTGATTATTTTTGAGCAAAACAAAATTGAACACAAGGCTTAAGTATAGTTTAAAGGATGAAAGTCCATGCTATAGGTAGCAACACTAGAAGTCATCTTAAATTCTCAGTAGAAAAAATGGGCTTCATATACTGCTGTTTCTGTCTATTTGTATTGCATAAATAGAAAATGACTGGAAGTCATCCGTTTTGTGGAAGGTACAAAAGGTTGAAGAAAGCTAAGGATAGTATTATTGATAAATACCTGCTGATGAAAAAATACACTGATAGTGACTTTTTAAAAAAAAATCCCAAATCCAATTTTGAAGAGGTTCATGACATCAGATATTAAAATAATGAGAAAACTTCCCATGCATTTTTCAGCATCTAATACAATACAAGCTGGTTTATTGTTTTGTCTTTAAAACAGAAAACAATTTTTTAAAATGTGAATAGATGATCCTGAGTCAAACATAATCTTGTTAGAACAAAAATCGTTTGTTTTTTATTCACTTGTAACAGCTAATAATCTGTGATAGATTAAGTAGTATCTAGTCATATAATGAAAATTAAAGTGCTGTTTTGCAATGAGCTGTTATATATTTTGGGGTATATATATTGTGATATATAATGTCATATATTTTCCCAAGACAAGGTCTGAAAGCCTCTTAGCTTTGCCTTTATAAACTGGACTGTATGAAGGAATGGAAAACATCTTAAAGAAAGACGTGCACTGGATATAAACTGGATTGAACAGACAGACACAGCTTTCTTACCTCTTGCCCAGCTCAGAGGTTTTGCATCCTGCAACCTTGGGAATGCACTGGCATAGTGTCCCCAATACCAAGCTGAGCATTCAGAGACCATACGGGATCTTGACAGAAGCAAAATGACGTCAGTTGAATTTCCTTTTCCTTCTAAAGCTTGGAATACTTATATATAGAGAACAATATTTACCTATCCAACTGAAAGAAGTCTTCTTATATATGAGAAGAAGGTGAAATGATTTGTGGCATGAGTCAATACAAAACATGGCTCGATGTGAATTTTGTACATTGAAGAAATTATAACGAATCACATAGAATGCTACAGAATCATGGGCAGCTGTGATTACTTTGGCTAGTTACAAATTAAGAAACAAGGAAATATTTTCAACAAGAGTGTGGGAGAATTTCCTTTTTAATATACATTTTGGAAACAAACACCTTTTTAAAACAAGCTAAATAGTGTGTAATTTCTGTTTTGTATTTTTAGAACGCTTTGAAAGTTTGACACACCTTATGGATTACCATGTTGGCTTGCAACAGCTGTAATTTTATCAGCTATTCTCTTCATCAAAAGGCTTTTCACTTAAAAAGTACTCCTACCATGAAGGAGCAGTTAGACTGTGATGTACAAAACAAACACCTCTATGTTGTTCCTTGGTAGTTTTTTAAAACAAATTTTGCCGGTCCAGCTAAGAAAATAAGACCATCTTTTCAATGTAATAGAGCTTTTCTGCCTTCTCAGAATACAATATTTTAATTCTCTTATTGCATAGTTTAAAAACTGAAAAGTAAAGAAACAAAACCAAAAAACAACTAATAACCTTTACCATACATAATATTGGCCATATTTTTTTTCATTCATCTTAATTTACAGCCCTAGCATCAAACAATTTAAGCTTCAGGACAGATACTTTTTAAACACTGTTTAGCTCCTCATTATACAGGCTGTTTCCCAGCCACCAGTGTGAGAAAGTCAACTCCCATAAAGAGTAAGAATCATCACAGGCATCTGGCTTCAACATCAAGGCTCATCTTTTGTAATTTTCTCTAATATACCAGATTTAAGAGATTATTACAAAATGTAAGTGGTTAAATATTATCAAAAAAAGGACAAATTTTACTCTTTTGTGGTGCAGAAAATGAATCAAATACATTTGACATATGTTGTCTCTTGCTCACTGTACTTCTGGAAATTGTTCAGCTATATTAATGATGAAGTCAGAATAGAAGTTTATATTATTGATCTTTATTGACTGACATTTTCAAAGATTATATGAATTATCTTTGTAAATAATGCACTTTTCACACACTTGAATGTTTCTACCTGGTGATTTTAATGGGATTTTGTACAATGTATGTTCCTACTCTGAAAAAAAATCCAGCTTTTAACTTTAATTATAAACTAACTATTGTATATTATTTCACCCAGAAGAGTTCTTTTTTGGGATTAAGTATTCAACTGCAAGTTTTTTTTCATATTAATTATATATTTTGAAAGAATTGTTGGAGGCTGTCGCAAAGTATATTTACCAAAGTGTAGCTTCCAGATGTGTATGTACAGAATGATAGTTTTATATCATCTCTAATGACACAAAACTCCTAATACTTTTGCATGGAGCTTTGAACATTTTAAAATGTTGCCACATTTTATTGTTATTTTGCTGTGGTGATAATATAGGACTTGTTAACTGGAGCTGATGGTAATCTTAAAATTCACAACCATAATAAAAAAACATTTTTCTTGCAGAGTACGAGATGAGTCCTGTCTCTCTGACACCCTTGTGCCATCAAATGAGCTTCAGTGACTTGTTAAAACTATTTGATAAAAGTGTTTCCCACATGAAATTTTTAATTCATAACTAGAGATGCTTTTTAATTCTGAAGAAATATTTCTCCATCAATTTCAGGTGCAGATGAAGATAGCTACTGAAAAGAACATGTAGGTAATACGCTTTGTGCACAGATAATTGCTTTAAAAAATGTTCAGATAATTTTAAGTGGATTTTGTAGGTCTTAAATTATAAATTCAGAGAGATGTTATGGGACTGTAAACCCATATACAGCATTATAAACTAAGAGCATAATGACAAACAGGTGAATTGTATAAATCTAATCTTGCTGGTTCTATTTGTTTAAATATAAACACGAAACTTGCCAGTACAGTTACGCACAAAATTTCCAATTTTCTTGAATTAGTTTTTGCTGGAAAATTACTTTTTGTTTTCTTGGAAGCTTTATCCAACAGTTTTTACGAAGCATAACTATAGACACTTTTTCCTTACATGTTGAAATAGCCTGTGTTTTCTTAGAAGTGCATAAATTGTACAAAAGGACCAGAAACCAAGGTGAACTTTTCATGTGTGCATACATTTTACAGTATGTATCTGCCAGTTAATTCAGTGACAGTTATTGGTACAAGAGAGATTAAAAAGAAAGAAGACATTTTAGTGGACTGGAAAAAATAAGCAATCATTACCTCTTCTAGGACAAAAAAAAATAGTAGGCTATTTAAAATTCACTATGTACTTTGATAATAAGTGTTTTTTTTCCATTTAAAGTTATAAGCATTAATATTTCCATCCGTAGACAACGTAAATAAAAGAATTTGTGTATGTGACAGCTGGGCCTGCTAGATAAGAGAATCATTGAGAAACAGTGTGGAAGTAATTTTCCTGTGACTTATTTATATTCATTGCTGCTACAAAACTGAAGCAGGGGGGCAGGAATCAATCTCAGAATTTTTGGGAGAAAGCTTAATAATTATTTTGCAAGCATTGTGAACTGGTATGGTTATATCTTTATTTTGCTCCATTTCCCACACTTTTAAGATGCTAATCAACGCAGTGAAGAACTTTCAAGTGGCTCTGAAATGTATTCCTTTCTTAGATTTCAAATGTCGTAGGGCAGCTCTACAGTTGTTAAAAGCAATTCTGTGTCTGCTATGTCTGATGACATACAGAGGCCAAAAAGTTTTTACAACATGCAACTTAATTGAACTTCACAAAGGACTAATAATCCCCTGGCCTGTCAAGAGGAGATCATTAGTTCCTTTCAAGAAATAAAAGAGGCTTATTTCTAGGGATATACCATGATACAGTCTCCCATTTCTGAAGCTTACCTGAGTTGTACATCAGAAGACAGCTGTGCTAAAAAATACTGATAGTTTCAGGTATGAAAATGTGAAATCACATATTCACTGGAAGTTAGAGTTTCACAAAATCTTTTGCTGAATTCCTTATGTCTGAGGACACAATGTATAGTTTGCTTTTAATGCTACAAAATTACTACTCTCAGAATTAAATTTTGCAATAAGTTGGCTATAAGTTATCATTATCTCCATGTGTACACTCCAGTGATCTTTACAGGAGTGTTTTATATCCTGACAAATCCTTGGATACATTCTCTATTAGGAAAAATGATTTTGTGTTCTAAAAACAGCAGATGGTCAAAAATTCACTATGCAGAAAAGTTCTGGTGCCATCAGTGGAACTGAGCTCTACTAACTGACAGCTTATGTGGTCTAAAGCCTTCTTTTTACATGTGGAAAGTCCAGCTAAGAAAAATAACTTAAAGTCCAAGGTCTGGCTCAAGGAACAAGATAAACATGCCTCAAATTGTACTTTAGCTTCCTGAGAGTGCCTAATAGCTTTGATTTTCCTGAAAAACCATCACAGAGCAGTGGTTTCTGACCCCCAGGGAAGCAGTTCATTGCTTTTTTTGACTGAAGAGAGTCAAGGGGCTATCTGAGACTCTCAATATAAAAACAAAAAATTAAAATAAAACTCAACGATTAGAAGAAAGTAAAAAAAATAAGAAAATGGAGCAGAGAATATTTTATATAAGACTTTAAATAACATTGTGCAAAGATGCCACTCTGATATATTATCGTCTGCGTGCCCAAGTAGAGCTGATATTTTCAGAATAATTTCCTTGAGGGTAAAAGCTCTCTTTAAATCACTATATGCCCTGTCACAATTATTTGCAAAGATTTATATGCAAAATAATTAACAGCTATGGATAGCCACATATTTTAAATCCCATGCTAAGTATATGTTTTGTAATTGCTACATGGACTATACCGTAATCCAGATATTTCTTTCCCGGCACTCTCTTCTCCCATTCCTTACACTTTTTTCCCACTTGCTGGTGTTCAGGAGATCTTCCCATTGCCTGGTCATAACAGAGCACTCTGTCATGAAATCTCTGTGGTCAGCTCCTATCCATAATCTTATACCCAGCACTTTTCATATAATAATGCCCAAAAAACCACCTTTATCAGACTACCATTCTCAGAGTAGCAGAGCAGTCTCTAAACTGTGATTTTGGTGCAGCAAGTCCTGTGGCTCATCTAAACTGCTACCTGTGTACCTGGACATGTGCAAGGCATTTGACACTGCTCTGCACACCATCCTAGTCGATAAATAGGAGAGGCATGGATTTGATGGAGGGACCACATGGTGGATGATTAACTGTCTAGATGTTGTGGTCCATGGCTCGATGTCAAAGTGCAGATTAGTGATGAGTGGTGCTCCTGAGGGGTCAGTATTGGGACTGGTGATGTTTAACATCATTGTCGGTGACATGGACAGTGGGATTGAGTGTGCTGTCAGCAAGTTTGCTGATGACAACACACTGGTGGGAAGGGATGCCATCCAGAGGCTTGAGAGGTGGATTAGTGCAAACATCATGAAGTTCAACAAAGCCAAGTGCAAAGTTACTGGGTCAGGGCAGTCCCAAGTGCAGCTACAGGCCGGGCAGAGACTGAATTGACAGCAGCCCTGAGGAGGATATGGGGGTGTTGGTTGATGAGAAACTCAACATGAGAAAGCAGCGTGAGCTTACAGCCCATAAAGCCGACTGTATGCTGGGCTGCATCAAAAGGAGCACAGCAAGCAGGTAGGGGGAGGTGACTCCACTCTCATGAAACCCCACTTGCAGTACTGTGTTCAGTTCTGGGGCCCCCAACACAAGAGGGACATGAAACTGTTTGAGCGAGTACAGAGGAGGGCCATGAAGATGATTAGAGGCTTGAGGACCTCTGCTATGGAGAGAGTTGGACTTGTTCAGCCTGGAGAAGGGTAGGCTCCAGGGAGACCTTATAACAGTCTTTTAATATTTAAAGAAGACCCATAAGAATTCTGGAGCAGGACTTTTTACAAGGACGTGTACTGATAGAACAAGGGGGAATGGTTTTAAACTGAAAGAGTGTAGATTCAGATTAGATATTAGGAAAAAATTCTTCACTGTAAGGGTGGTGAGACACTGGTACAATTTGCTGAGAAAAATTGTGGCTGCCTCATCCCTGGCAGTGTTCAAGGCCAGGCTGGATGGGGCTTCGAGCAGCCTGGTCTAGTAGAAGGTCTCCCTACCCATGGCAGGAGGGTTAGAACTAGATATTTCTGGTCCCTTCCAACCTGAACCATTCTATGATAAGCCTGTATGCTACCTATAGACTGGGAGGCAGGCTGTGAAGACCTCTGCTCCCCAGTCTTTCAAATGTGCATGAATCTGTGTGAGTCTGCCTACACACACAGAGAGGAAATAGAAGTTCTGTATTAGCCCTTTCTACTGATATAAACAATTCTCCAAAGCAACAAATACTTAATTCTCTCCAGCCCTACAAGTTTCCACTACTGATATGTCTGAGAGTAACATTGAGCAAACAAGTAAGGGTAATGTACTTAATTTCCTGTTATTGATGGTAGGCTTGGAATGCAGCATAAATTGACAGACTCATGCACAGAAAAAACAGGATGTGGCACATAGTTTTGGTCCACCAAATTTCAGTGTTGCTTCTCTTTTCTCTGTTGCTGAGAAATACTATTTTGAGAAGCAAAAGAGAGAGCATGTGTTTATGGTTGTTTTGTTTAGAAAGTCTGACATACTGTAAGAATATGTTTGTCAATTCTATTATGGTTTTCTCCCACATGCTGGCAACTGATGGCTGTAGCTGAAACAGATTGCCAATCATGGTTTCTAGAGCTGATACACTGAGGGCATACGGAGAAAATGAAAAAGTCAGTATGTCCAATTTGGTGACAATTTCCCTAGTAGGAGGTTTATTAGAATTTTCATCAGTTTCTTTAAAGTCTGGATTTGTTCTTCCTCCCTCCCCTCTTTTCTTCTAGTAAAGGTTGGTTATTCTTAAGTGTTTGTGTAAAGCCATCTTTTGAAATAAAGTGTATCTGCAAGCACACAGCCTGCAGCAAAAGTAAATAAATGTTGCCTCAGATTTCTTCACCGTATAACGCTGGGAGAAGAATAACCTTAGACTTGTTTAGATGAGATAAGAGTCATTCTACATTTCTACAAACATGAAAACATTTTGCAGGACAGCCCTGCATGGTGTGCTTGTGATAAGGCCTATGAAAACAAGACAGCAAACTTATAGGTCAAGAGATGGATTCTGAGACTCTTCTGCTGCTATATGGATGCTTCCTATTTTCTCCAGAAGGCAAAGCTTTCAGACATGACATAACGGTACTGACTAATCAGTGTTACCATATGGTTCAGAATTTAAAGAGAGAAAATAATGTAGATAGGAAAAGTAATTTGAAATGTGTAAATATATATATTCATATATATATATATGAGTGCATATAAGTACATATGCAATGGAAAAAGAGTCTGGAAATTCTGGCAAAGATCTACTTGTAGTGTCTCATCAGATAGAAGTTTTCCACATGAACTGGCAGCAAAATGAACGTCATCATGAAATAGAACAAAGAAGTAATTCTCTAAGTTTCTCTTGCAGCTGCATCTGGAACATCTTATTCAGATTAACATGCATGGACAACAAGAAGAATAGTCAAATTGCTTGGAATTCAAGAATAATAAAAATCAAAATAAGTAGGTATGTAAAAAAAAAAAACTTTTATATGACAGCCCTGAAGTGATGCACAGTATTAAATCGCGTTTTTAACCCCTTGTGTGAAAGTGAATCCTCATTGAGAAAAATTCTATTAACAAAAATGCTCAGTTCTGCCTTCTTAATAATTATCTTGTTATAGTAGAAATGTTTCACTTCCTGTGTTAAGCTGAAGAATATTATTTCATAAACACTTCAGAAATAACTGGTAGAAGAAATCAAAATTAATAATAAATGCTTCTACAAGAACAACAGGAGCAAGAAGCCTATCCTGCAGCCTTTAGAAAAACTGATGATCACAACTCCTTTGAAAAACACACCAGCAAGCATGCAGAAAAGGGAAAAATAACCTATTCAAATGTCTTTTGGAGAACAGAAATCCATTGACCATTACTAAATACATAGAAATTGCATACAGTTTAGGCCATGCCTCATCTGAAAAGTGTGAGGTGAATGAGGCAGGCAATATGAGGAAAAGGGTTTGGAGTAAGATGTGTGCTTTTCCAATTTTTTTACATTTTACTTACTGATTTTTTAGAGAGACAAGAGGGTGCTTAACTCTAATTGGAAAAAAGTGATTACTACATAAAATTTTTAAATGCTTTCAGATTCACATCATGTCAAAAGTAATAGAATTTTTTCAGTTTTCTTTGGTCTTACATTTTCAGAAAGGACATAGAGAACACTTCATCAGTAAGTAAATGTCAGCTAAACCCAAGAACACATCACTTCAGATTTAATGCTAACACTTGACTAAAGATATATCAAGCCACACAACAGAAAAATCTGTTCATAACCACTGTTTTTTTATTATTCTTGGTTTCATTAAACTGAAAAATGTCACACAATCTATTTCAACATAAATATTTTATGTTTTAACAATACAAAAAATAGACAAAAAATATTAGTCATCAAAGCTTCTTTTTTGAATTAAAATGCTAAACATGAGAAGATGTATAGGTAAAAATTACAGATAGAAAAAATTGTAAATTCTAGTTTTCTTGTTTGAAGGTAATTAAGTTAAGCTAGCAGCTAATGACAGCTAACTTTTCAGAAATTAAAGCCTTCTCATGCTGTTGCTATTAATTAAAAGTTGACAAGATAAAACTGCATGAAGTTTTTAAAAAAACTTCAGAAAAAAAAAAAAAGAAGGACTCTTTAAGTGTGATGAACTGGGATTGTTGCATTACACAAACAGCTTTTAAAGTAAGTCGGTATTATGACTACCTTGTCTGCTTATCAGAGTTTAATTAAATCACGTGATAATATGAAGAAGCTGGAGAGTTAATTGGCTGACTTATACTATATGGCAGACAGAATAGATTGAGAGGCAAAACTTGTTAAAAATCATGATGGATGCCGGTCACCATACTGTGTGAGACTATAATTTCTGTTTGGAGAATACTTTGTTAAAGGAGGAATATCAGTATATCTACATTAATTTTAAAATGCATAATTTGTTATAGCTGCAATAAGCATTCAGGCACACTATAGTCTCAAATCATTCTTATCAAAAACACTATTGAAAGCAAATTTTGATTGTCCTGTCTCACAGTCAAGCAATTCAGCCACAACAGTTTTTAAAAGCATGTCTGCAACAACCAGAGATACAGCTAGTGAGGGCTGCATGCCCACAGTTAGAAATTGCCGGCCAGAAGCAAGAAAGTATTATAGCAGGCTATAAGACTACAATATGTTAGGGTATTCCTTTATAATTCTGGTATTTATGTGCACTTACCCACATTTATGTATTCAAATTTATGTCCATTATTTTGATTCACCTCTGCTTACCATGGTACTTTTCTCCTCAAAGACAAGTCTCATGACAACCTGTATATCAAATAATAATAGAAGGGAACTAACTGCAGCTTTCTTTTCGCATGTAGTGCAAAAGGATGGATAGTAATCTATATTAATTTTCCCTGAGACTGCACTAAAGAAAGCAAAAGAAAAAAACAAACGATGGAACAAATTTTTCTCCTGTCCTTGCAAGCGTGAAGCCTTGCATGCCTGAATTCTGATGGCCACACGGTGGTAGGTAAAACAGGGCATTTGACCTTCAACTCCTACACTTCACTGTGAACTACAATTAATTTTTCTTCGGAGGGAAGATGAGTTTTGTGGGGAAAATAACTCTTTCTATATTATTGGCAAAAAATTTGCAAAAATTTACTGGCAATGAATGAATTAAGAGAAAAGTGAAATCTGTAACTTTTTTTTCACATTAAGAGCTCTTTCTAAACTGTAGCTGAATTCAGATTACTCATCTTGCCACATTAAAAAGCTAAGTAATAATATATTCTTTTGTGCAGATATCTGATAAGCTTCCTTTGATGACTTTTTCCAATAAACCAGCATAAACTCCATGAAGAAAGAGAAAGTCACATGTAAATCTCATTGTACTCTTAAAAAAGGCATACATGTCCCTATTTCCACCCACTGTGTAGCTGGTAAAATTCATCTCTCACTGAGATGCAGAATTATCTTTCTGTTGACCTCCTTAGGTATATGAGGCAGATAAAACCTCTGGCCTGGCTTATAATTATATTTCAACTGTTATTCTGATTTTCAGTCTTCCTTTGAAATATTTTTGCTATCCTGGCAGAGATTCATCTACCTTCCTGCATATTTTTCAAGCTTGGTTTTGGAATTATCTTGAAAGTATAACCTTCGAAATATGTACTGAGATTAAATACTGTGGCAGGCATTTAAGCAATGTTCTTTCAGTGCCATAAAGCATTGTTTTTTTCAGGCTGTAAGCCAGAAAGACAGCTGTTACTATGAATAATAGGTAGAGTTTTGTGATAATCTATATGTTCTTTTAAAATCCTGTAATTCTAAGACATGATTTTGCAGAGAAAGTCAAAGACAAATTAACTTGGTAGCATACTGAGCATTCTGAACATTTGCCTGGTCTAGTAAGTCCCGTTGACTCTCACCAGCTTCCAGTTGTCCATGGGGGTGCTAGCGATACAGACAGCAGTAGCCCGGAGAACATTAAGAAGGGCTAAAGAGCCCTAGGAGTGGTGGCTAAGAGATCCAGAGCTCAGATAGTCTTTTCATCAATTCTCCAGGATAAAGGGCAGGACCTTAAAAAGGGGAATTTGGCAGGTTAATACATGGTTAGAAGAGTAGCACCATAGTCAGGGGTATGGGTATTTAGAACATGGGATTAGATTTGGGAGGCCAGGTCTACTGGAGACTGGTGGAGCTGGTCTGACAATAAACGGGAAAAGTGGATTTGGTAGGAGGCTTGCCAGACTGCTCAAGAAAAATTTAAATTAGATGTGTTCGGGGAGGGGGCATCATTCCATCCCAACACACCCAGTAAGTTGCTAGCACCTACAGCAAACGTTCAGAGCAATGTAGAGATATTCCAGCTGCTCCAGCCAATGAGACAGCTTCAATTGGAGCTCGGCTCAGATGCCTCTATACAAGCGCCTGTAGCATGAGGAACAAACAAGAGGAATTAGAGATCTGTGCACGTCTATGGGAACACGATATAATAGACATCACAGAAACACGGTGGGATGGCTCCTATGACTGGTGTGTTGGAATGGAAGGTTACAGGCTGTTTAGGAAAGACAGGCCCAGCAGATGGGGAGTGGGACTTGCTATTTATGTTGTGTATAGGCTGGAGAGTATGGAGCTCTGTCTGGGGACAGGTGAGCAGTTAACAGAGAGTTTGTGGGTCAGGGTTAAAGGGAGAACAGTTATGGGGGACATTACTGTGGGGATCTGTTACAGACCGCCTGACCAAGGGGACTCGGTGGATGAAGCGCTCTATAGACAGATAGGTGCAGCCTCACGTTCACAGGTCCTTGTAATCATGGGGGATTTCAGCCACCCTGATATCTGTTGGAGGGATGGTACAGCCCGGCACAAGCAATCCAGAAAGTTCCTTGATTGCGTGGAAGACAACTTCCTTCTGCAAGTAATAGAGCAGCTGACAAGGAGAGGTGCCATGCTTGACCTCATCCTCACCAACAGGGAAGGGCTGGCTGGAAATGTGACACTCCAGGGCAGCCTTGATTGCAGCGATCATGAGATGGTTGAACTTGAGATCCTCAGGACAGTGAGAAGAGTGTGCAGCAAGCTCACTGCCCTGGACTTCCAGAAAGGAGACTTTGGTCTCTGCAGGAACCTGCTCAGTAAGATTCCATGGGATATAGCCCTAGAGGGCAGGGGGGCCCCAAGATTTTTGGTTGATATTCAAGTATTACCTGCTGCAAGCTCAGGAGCGGTGCATCCCAACTAGAAGGAAGTTTAGCAGGAGGGCCAGGAGACCTCCTTGGATGGATAAGGAGCTGCTGAGCAAAATTCGAAAGAAAAAAGAGGCTTATAAATGGTGGAAGCAAGGTCAGGTGACCTCGGAATAATACAGGGATGTTGTCCGGGAAGCTAGGGACCAGGTTAGGAAAGCTAAGGCCCACTTGGAATTAAAATTGGCTAGGGATGTTAAAGATAACAGGAAGGGATTCTATAGGTACACTGCAAATAAAAGACAGGCTAGGGACACCGTGGGCCCTCTCCAGAAGCTATCAGGAGAACTGGCTACCCTGGATTTAGAGAAGGCTGAGGTTCTTAATGACTTCTTTGCCTCAGTCTTCACTAGCAAATGCTCTGACCACACTACCCAAGTCTTGGAAGGCAGATGCAGGGACTGTGAGAATGAAGACCCTGGGCCCACTGTAGGAGAGGGTCTGGTTCGAGACCGTCTTAGGAACCTGAACGTATACAAGTCCATGGGACCGGATGAAATCCACCCCCGGTACTGAAGGAGCTGGCAAATGAAGTTGCTAAGCCACTGTCCATCATATTTGAGAAATCATGGCAGTCAGGTGAAGTTCCCGATGACTGGAAAAAGGGAAATATAACCCCCATTTTTAAGAAGGGGAAAATGGATGACCCAGGGAATTACAGACCAGTCAGTCTCACCTCTGTGCCTGGCAAAATCTTGGAGCGGATTCTCCTGGAAGGCATGCTAAGGCACATGAAAACCAACAAGGTGCTTGGGGACAGCCAGCATGGCTTCACGAAGGGGAAATCCTGCCTGACTAATCTCGTGGCCTTCTATGAAGGGGCTATGGAACTGATGGACAGGGGTAGAGCAGTTGATGTCATCTACCTGGACTTGTGCAAAGCCTTTGACACTGTCTCACATGACATCCTTCTCTCTAAGTTGGAGAGACATCAATTTGATCGATGGACCACTCGGTGGATAAAGAACTGGCTGGATGGCCGCACGCAAAGAGTAGTGCTCAGTGGCTCAGTGTCCAGCTGGAGACCAGTAACGAGTGGTGTCCCCCAGGGATCGGTGTTGGGACCGGTCTTGTTCAACATCTTTGTGGGTGACATGGACAGTGGGATTGAGTGCGCCCTCAGCAAGTTTGCCGATGACATCAAGCTGTGTGGTTCAGTTGATATGTTGGAGGGAAGGAATGCCATCCAGAGGGACCGTGACACGCTTGTGAGGTGGGCTGATGCCAACCTGATGAAGTTTAACCATGCCAAGTTCAAGGTCCTAGACCTGGGTGAGAGCAATCCCAGGTACAGATACAAGTTGGGCAGGGGAGAGATTTAGAGCAGCCCTGCGGAGAAGACCTTTGGGGTTTGGTCGATGAGAAACTTAACATGTGCTGTCAGTGTGCACTTGCAGCCCAGAAAGCCAAGCGTATCCTGGCTACATCAAAAGGAGCGTGACCAGCAGATCGAAGGAGGTGATCCTGGCCCTCTAGTCTTCTCTCTTGATGTCGTGGTTCAAGTCCAGCTGACAGACCAGAACCACACAGACGCTTTCTCTCTCTCCCTCCCCCCCCTTAATTCGCCCTCTCTCAGAGGAATGGGGAGGAGAATCAAAGGATTGTAACTCCTACGGATTGAGATGAGAACAGGCAGTAACTGAGGCATAACACAAACCAATACTGCTACCACCAATAATAATAATGAAAAGGGAAATAACAACTGAAGAGAATATAACCTCTCAGCACCAGCCAACCAATACCCAGCCCAACCTGAACAATGATCTAGCCCTTCCAGGTAACTGCCCCCAGTTTATATAGTGGGTATGATGTGCTGCGGTATGGAATACCTCTTTATCTAGTTTGTGTCAGGTGTCTCTGCTTCCTCCTGGCTTCCCCTCTTCCCCGGCAAAGCATGAGACTCAGAAAGCCTTTGCTCAGAGTAAACATTACTGAGCAGTAACTGAAAATATTGGTGTTATCAGTGCTATTCCCAGTCTGAAAGTCAAAATCACAGCACTGTACCAGCTACTAAAAAGCAGAAAAATGACTGCTGCTGCTTAACCCAGGACATGTGAGATCTCACTTGGAGTATTGTGTACAGTTCTGATGTCCTCAACAGAAAAAGGACATGGAAATGTTGGAACAAGTCCACAGGAGGGCCACGAGGGTGATCAAGAGACTGGAGCACCTCGCGTATGAAGAGAAGCTGAGAAAGTTGAGGCCGTTCAGCCCAGAGAGGAGGAGGGTCTGTGGAGACCTCATAGCAGTCGTCCAGTATCTGAACGGGGGCTATAGGGATGCTGGGGAGAGACTCAAGGGAATGTAGTGAGAGGACAAGGGGTAACGGGTTCAAACTTAAACAGGGGAAGTTTAGATTGGATATAAGGAAGAAATTCTTTACTGCAAGGGTGGTGAGGCACTGGAATGGGTTGCCCAGGGAAGTTGCGAATGCTCCATCCCTGGCAGCGTCCAAGGCAGGGTTGGACAGAGCCTTGGGTGGCATGTTTTATTGGGAAGTGTCCCTGCCCATGGCAGAGGGGTTGGAACTAGATGATCTTAAGGTCTGTCCTAACCCTAACTATTCTATGATTCTGTGATTCTAATTCTCCCCCAAAATATCTACATTAAGACCTTCATGTCAGAGAGGCAACAGCATTAGACAGAAATTGCTGAGATGTCCCTGCCCATGGCAGGGGGGCTGGAACTAGATGATCTTAAGGTCCTTTCTAACCCATATCATTCTGTAACTGTAATTCTGTAATTGTGTAATTCTGTGACAATTAGAGGTGTTTGAAGAATATTTGTTAAATTATTTACTCAACACATTTTATATTTTTTTTCCCTGGTATAATACTTGAGAAAGCAGTATTTTTTTCTCTAACTAGGTTCTCAAAACACATTTTCTCAATGTTAGGGACTCCTAGGTGTACTTAAATTGTTTGGAGCAATTGATATAAACATGTTATTTTTACTGCAGTGCAACATTAAAGGTGGTTAAGGATACTGAAATAGATAAATAAAATCTTAAGGTTTGGTTAAAGAACATTTCATTTGACTCACAGATAGATCACAATAGGTAATGTCGTGCAAATACATTTTGAGTTATGTTCACACTGCATGTATTAGCTCCCTGTTTAAAAAGAAGGATCACAGCCTCAGCATCTTTTGACTTTAATGAAGCTATCACCACTTATCCAATCTGAGGTTTCACCCTCCAAACTTTTTTTGATTATGTGGTTCTTTTGGACATGAAGTCAGCATTAATTAATAAAGGAATAAAATTTTTAGATGACAGTTGATCTGCTGGAGAATCTTAAGGATCTTTCCTTAAGAAAAAACATTTCTTAAAGAAATCTGTCCTTAAGAAACTTCTTTGCAAAGAAAGAGAATAAAGAAAATAGCTGAAGAGTCTTTTCTGGAAAATGGATGCAAGGTCTTTATAAACAATATAAAAAAGGAATGCAAAAAACAAGTGAACATGTTATGAAATTGTTAAGAAAGCATTAAATGTGAAATAAATAGAATGTAATAGAAGACTCCAAATGTGCAAAGGAAAGAAAAAAGAAATATCTTCTTTAGGTCTTCAAATATCCAGACGTGGCAAATAAAGGTAATAGCTGAAGAGCTGTAATATAACCTGGATTGAAGCAAACTCAGGATAACACTGAGAAGACATGACAACCAGATAATAGTATAGGAAACTGAAGGCTGCAGACAACACAGAATACTTCACAGAAGGTAATTCTGAATAATATACTCAGAACTGAGTATACCCATGCAATAAATTTTCAGTACCTCAACATGGAAGCTTTCAACAAATGGGCATTCATAAGAATGACCAAGTAAGACTTCTTCCTAACTTACATTTTGGCATATTCTTAAGTCAAAACCAATTTGTCTGACTTCAGGCTTTTTGTAGTAAATGGAAACAGGCTACACATTATATAAAGTCGAAGAACTGCTGAAGTCTTTATAGAAAGGAGATCTACCTGAATATATAAAAATAAGCTTGAAAGACTATATAATGATCTCCAGAAGACTGAGCTAGAGGTCTCATAAACTAGCTTCTCAAATTAACATCGAGGAGTAATGAAGATTTTGATCAACAAGACAAATAATAATGAAAAAACTGTAATAATTTGTGTCTACCTTTACACTATAATTTTGAAATTAGTATCTTATGTGTAGTTAGTAGCAGAAAATGTACACATACACGTTTATATACATGTATGGGTACTGCTGAGTTTCTTTTGTTTAGATTCTACCTGAAGATTCAAAATAAATGCAATTACATGAATCAACAGTTTTTTCCCTCTAGGTAGCATCAACAAAATGGTTTCAATGCATGTATGATTAATTTCTACTTCTAAATGAAAAGATGACAATAGAATACTATTCTAGCAATGCAGGTCTGATGTGATTGCACATTTGATATCTCATTAAAGGTGAAAAATGTGGTAAGTATGTATATTTTAAATCCACAGTATAGTATCTTGGGGGCAACATTATGTCTTTTGGTACACTGCAAACTTCTTCTCAAAAGGATAGCCTCCAGAACTTAAGGATTAACAAATAATAAAAAGTATTTGGTTGCTAAGAATCCATTTACTGGCACACAAACGTAATTACTAAAAGCATTGCATAACATGCTCTTATGTTCTGGGATTTTATATTAGATCAGAACAGCAAGTTTAGATGGAATTTTTTTTTCAGTATGTGCAATGGATAGTTTATATTCACATCACTAGACAGCAGCAAGAAACCTCTCAATATATTAAAGTGAGATTTTAAAAGAAAATCATTTGAATGAGTTGGTTTGGAGTTTTTAGGTTTTTTGGTTGGTTGGTTGTTTTGATTTTTTTTTACTTAGTGCTACTAGTAGCAGACTTCAGTTTTCAGTTGCAACTGATTGAGAAGAATACTTCTTTTTATAAAATTAATGCAATTAGTAAATATTTGAATAGTTAAAATAATAGCAATCCCATCTCCAAAATGTTTTTACATTTTGTGAACCTGTTTGCATTCCTTTGTTGAAAACCAAATTTGTATTTTTGCTGAAGCACAAGTTACATTAACCTACAACTAAAAGGAACCCCTCTGTTCAAAGGCCTTCAAGATCCCTTAATTTAAATATGATTTCTCTTCCTCATTGTGTCTCAGAATCTTATCTCTCATTATAAATTGCACTGTAGTTCTCTAAAGTACTTGCATGAAGATGTTAGTTATGGTGCTTGGAAGACATCAATTAAAAAAATACTGAAAAATGACATGCACTAAGGAAAATTAGATGAAATCTGTAACAAAGCTTTGTTACTATGAATAAACTCTTCTATCTCCAGTACACAGACTTGTTAAAATTACATGGTATAAATTAGTATCAGGACAGACAATTAAGATGGAAAAATGTAGGGTTGTGTCATGAAAAAAAAAAAAAAAATCTAAGAAATTCAAATTCACAATAAAACTTGATCATTCCATTCTTACACAAAGTACAGTATATGCTATCTTTACTTAAATGGCAGATCTGTGCACCTTTTGACTCCTCTGTTGACAAACTGTCCTGAAATTATAGTACCTGCTGTTAACCTAAATTCTACAGCAGAGCTGTAGTTGTTTTTATTTGTATTAGGCATAACTGTTTGCTACTAAAAGTTACTTTTTAAGCATATTATTTATCAAGGAAATAAAAATGTCTATTCCAAAACCACTCACAACTTCTACATAATCACACATGGAAAACTGAAGGGAACACTAGGGATGTAATCAAGTCAAAGCTGGCAACATAATAAATCTTATAAATACTGAAAGATCATTTAGATAAATCCATATTCAAGCATACAAGGAATTCTTTTGGAAAAAAAAAATATAAATACAACCACTAATTACACTAGCAAAAATTCCATCCAAAACTAGAAGTTCTGAATCATTCCTCAATAAAAAGGTATTTATCTCATTTTCAAAGAATGCTGGAGTATTAAGCTTGATGCCAGCAGGAGGAATTGCAGACTTTTGGATTAGACTCCTAATGTATTTTACCCAATGAATCTGCAGAGTTGAAGAAAAAAAAAAAAAAGAAAATGGATTAATACTCATGTCTGTACTCTAGTACCATAAAAAATTAGGATTCCAAGATGCAGCATGTTGTTCAATTGGTGGAAACAATGCATATTTCACTGAAATGTCAGGATGGTGTCTGGAATCTGAAGACTAATACAGACTTTATATCTTTCCTAAGATTTAACTGAAACAAACCGCCTCCATCAGGACATGCCTGAACTAGTTAGGTAATTCCCTTACTGACCACTGAACTCCCATATGCTGGCAATACAGTAAGCTGCCTAAGTGTGCATGTGTGCATGTAAAGAGTAGTCACAACCAAGTGCAAGCGAGATTAGAAAAATAGACACATAATTCCCTTGGGGGGAGAGGAGGGAGGTACACTCCGAAGATGTTTAACACATACTGACAAGATCAGAAATGCAGAAAAATTAATTTGAAGTTACTCTCTGGATACAGAATGCAAGCCGCCTCACTCCTTACTGAGAACATCCAACTGGGTAGATACAGACAATTGCTTGCTCAATAAAAGTATGCTAGTGAAATTGCTTTGATTTTTTTAACCACAATACTGTTTACATGCTAATAAATTGAGAAGGGCCCTCTTCCTTTCTCTATAGCAGTTTAGTAGTCAAAACAGTCATTCTCAGGTTTGGTAACTGATTAGTTAGGGGTCTGGTTTTGGTTTGGGCTTTTTTTTTGTTTGGGTGGGGGGTGGGCAGGAGGGGAATTCCCAATATAATTCTGTATTGTCACAGTAGTTTTCATTTCCTGACTAAATTAGGATGAAACTTTAAGTGGCCTCTTGCTGCTTCCCCCAGTTT
Source organism: Amazona ochrocephala (assembly GCA_039720435.1). NCBI lineage: Eukaryota > Metazoa > Chordata > Aves > Psittaciformes > Psittacidae > Amazona > Amazona ochrocephala. The sequence continues at coordinate 34,758,080 of CM077879.1, forward strand.
TGTTTGCTTGCTCATATTCTAATGTGTACATTTATATTTCTCTATTTCCCTTTTTAAGTCTTTATTTATACTTTTACAGTGGTTTTGCATTCCAGCATCTGATATATTATAGCACATTAATTTTCGTTCGCCAGAAGTTACAAAAAAATATGGGCTAGAATGCTTTGGAGTAAGTAATCTACCTTGTCTTCTTTTTGAATAGATTCAAGCTCATCTCTTAAAGAATGCAGTTAACAGCTCAATATAATAGGGGTTGGACAACTTCAATGCTTGCTTACATATTTTACACTGAAAAATAAGTTGTTAAAAAAATTCTAACACTGCTCGTTCCCTGCTAAGCAGCTTAAGCTTATCTGTTCAATACAGTCTTGTCAGATGGTTGTGAACCTGGTCTTCTCTACATAGCATGCTGGCATACTTCTGATTTCAACCTAACAAGAAAAAATGTTTTTCAAAGAATTAGTTTTTGCTTGGATTTGCTTTTTTGTTTCAGAGCAAATTTCTAGTCAGAGTCCTAAGATTCCATGCAGATGGACGCACCTATTTCCAATCCTGTGTCATGCTGACTTGGCTTTCAATGAAACATCAGCACTTACAATGTCCTGTTACTTTCCCTGCACTGTTTGTTTCCCACATATTTCTCTTTTATTTATCTGTGTAGGATATTTTACTCATACTATGGATCAATAATATGGTATACAATCCCACATCTCATTTCCTACTTGAAGTTTCATGAAATTAACATTCATTTCTACAACTCTTTTCCGATTCAGCCCATGAACTAAAGAGCAAACTGCAGGATCACAGAAATCCATGGTAAAAAATGAGAAAGAAGTGGCAGGAAATGTGAAAGCTAATTTTGCATAGCTGATAAAGTGATTATTGTTCTATTAGCAATAGGCTGACTACTAATATGAAGAAAGTGAGAAAACTGATTAAGACTTTTTAACCACATTGTTGAATTGCTTGTAAAATGCCAAAGATTATACCTCAAATAATGCAACTGACATCAAACCACATACTTAGATGAGCTGTTAAATGAAATGATTAAGATTCTTTTGGAAAGAGTTCATCTTGTTCAAATGAATGTTTTCCATTTTGCAGCAGATGGAAAATGAGGCTTGAATTACAACAAATTTATATTATATTCAGCAGGTTGAATGTTAAGGGAAAATGTCTGTGTAACATCATTGCTCCTCACTGTTTAAATAACAGGTTATCATGGACTGTCATCAGCAAATGAATTAAATGTCAGAATAGACTAAAAAATAAATGTATCATTCTTCAGTTCTTATCTGAAAAAGGCACCTCTATCCTGGGGCAAAAAGATGCCAGACAACTCTGCTTCCTGTAGCATGCCAGTCCCTACAAAACCAGAACTTCGGGTCAGGCCCCCATATTTATTACCCTCCTAAAGACTGTAAGAATTTCTGAAATGCTGCAGCAGTCAGCAGTAAACATCAGGGGAGGTCAACACTGCCAGGACTATCACAAAAAAACAGCCAGCCTGACTCTGATCTCAGTTTCTTTGGAAGAAATCCAAATGGACAATGGAGTTATGTTGGATGTCTAGTTCTATAATTGAGATCTGAATCTCTCCTGCAGAATTTAAGGAAGTCTGTTTAAATAAAGTTCAGGACCATTCCATAGAACTAGCCATACTGATGCAAGCACAAAACCGTATTTATTACTCCAAGTGTTCATATTTACTTCAGAATCTGATGGACACATGAAATTTTGACACATTTGATGCATTTATTCAATGACAGCCTATATTTTTCAGAGTACTTTAATTAGCTATGGTCATCTATAATTGTACTCGACCATCTGATGTCATGAAAAAAAAAATTTTTTTGGAACATTCTTTAATGTTAGTCTGCCAGAACAAATTTCTGTCCAAGAAATTTTTCTATAAATAAAGCGTAAAATGAATAAAAAAACATATTTTGAAAAATAGAATAATTAAATATGCACAGAAAAGTTGGGAAATTGGAAGCTGATATTCAAATTAATTTTTCAACCATGCTTATTTTATTTTTTATAATATCCATTAGAACTAATTTTATTGATGTACTTTGTGTTCTACAAAACCTCTACTCCTTTTAAATAAAGCCATACATGGGTTGCAAGCAGATCTATTTGTCATATGTATATAATAGAAAATGTCTGTATTCTGCTGAAATCTATCATTACACAATGTTACTGAAACATAATAGTGAACAGCTTGAGGTTTGTGTACTCCTGTCTTTAAAAAGCAAGTTGAAAATTAAGTCAGCATGGTTTGACAACAATGTTATCTATGCTTTTGAAATTAATTAGATAACAGTGAACAAATTCTAGCAGTTTAAATCAGTGGAATATACAAATGGGCAAAATAAGTTTATTAATTCAGTGTACTATGGCAAACCTGTTGCTTTCATTCTTGCTCTAAATGAAATTAGAAGTTGCAATTAGCAGTCATCACAGGATTTTTTGCACTTCAGGACCACAAAGTCCTCAGCAATTTGAGATCAAAATAACACTTGGGCACTGCGATAGTTATAATTAGGATCATGTAGTTCATCGTACAAGAAGGGAGTAAAATTATCATTTGAAAACATTTGGCATAATTTGGCTTGTACTTCTGAGCACTAACAAAAGCTACAATAAAACTTAGTTTGAACAGAATTGAGAGACAAAACATGAAAAGATAATAATATAGAATGTACTTGGATTTATGCTTGTGGGTTCTTTCAGAACTATGCCAGCTTTCACAGATACCCAAGTTTAAGAAAAGCAAATGTGCTCTAAAAGCAAAGTCTGTAGAGTCTCATGTAAATAATGTGGCCCATCCAGTCATGTGAATGCTAATGTTTCTGTTTCTAATTTCTTTATATTTTTGTTCTCAATAAAATTTGTTTGAAGCTCTTCTTGTATAAATGTTTGTATGGATTCCCCTTTCTGTGTAGTTGTTCTAGCATGTGACTATGAATTATATTTCTGAACTGCCTGTCAGCTTTATGTACTCTCAGATAAAAAAGATCCTTTTCTATGCCCATTGTTCTCCTGTGAAATGGGAAAGAAAGCTTTAACTTATATTCTGGTGTCAGGATATAAGAGAATAAATAATGTCTCTGATGCATAAATAATAGAAATATTTATTTACATTGTTTCCTTTCTTTCTCCCCTCATTGGTTTAGTCAAGTTTTAGCTTTAAATTTCGGTGTGTGAAATAAATGCAAACCCAAAATTTTCAGCAAGCCCACTTTCAAAACTTAGCTATGGTTCTAAATATCATATTTTAAGATACGGTTAATAAAGTTCCAGCAACTAGTAGTAACACCATTCCAGTTTTCACTCTCTACTTAAAACACTGGAGTGAGTTAGAGAACTAAAGCATCTGCTTCTACAAGAGATGCTACTGGATTTCTGCTGAATTACAACAAAGCAAAATCTATCCTGTCTATTACGGAAACTTTCTTTCTCCTGTAAGAAATTGTCAGGCAGACCACAGGTCCTAATGAGGAGTAAGAAACTTGGGTCGCAAAAGTAACTTTAATACAGAGGATTTTTATTTGTGATGAGAAAAGCTAATCAAAAAAGAAAACTATTAATGCAGTTAAACTACCCTTAAGCTCTGCTGCAAACCATCTGCAAAATAGATCTCCCTCTCAATTACATATATAAGAAAAGTCTTGAAAGGTTCACTACCCAAATGTACGTGCATTGAACAAATGGAGAGCACTGCTAGGCCACAAAGTATATCATACACTGTAAAAACATTATTGCCTGAGAACCTGCTAACCTAATTGACCTCCTATATACACTTCCCCATCCCTTACTTCCCATCCAGCAGTTCAGGGAAAATGCTAAATTTACCTCCTTTTATACCCCTTTGGTTGGTAAAGCTGTTAGAAATACTGTTGAAAACTTGGCCATGCTGAACACTAATGAAGCATCATATTAGCCTTACACTAACTTAACTAGAAAGTGAAGTAATCATGCCTTGTTTCTATCACTCTGTAACTAACACTACTAAAATTGTTAGAATTAATAATTGGGGAGGGTGTATAGTTTTTTTCTTCAGCTGCCCATTCCCTTTTTTTCCCCTCACACAACACTATTAGGAAACCTATACTAACAATGATTCAATCTGGAAAATTTATCTCATATCCCTAGTCTCTCCAGTAATAAATTAAATTAATACATTTTACACGGGCCTTCTTAGAGTGACATTTGCCTCTTTAGGTTTCACTTAGACCTTCCATTTCTCATATACTGTCCTCCTTGGTCCCAACCCTCCAGACTCTGCTGGTATTAAATGCCTTTCTGTCAAAAGAAACAGCATTTCAACTTTGGTCTGTATTTAATTTCTACATAACTCAGAATCATAACATTGCCATATTGGTCATGTAACTGAATTTTAAGTAAAGCAAAAATATTTTTCAAACAATTAAGAACCAATTAACATGTTTTTATTGTTACTGTATTTATAAATTATTAGCTATTAAAATTCTGCCCAGAATATTCTATCTCAACCCTAATTCCCATTTCAGAAAGTTGTAACACTAATAACATAATATTGCTGCTCTTTATTGATCCACATTTGAGCTCTTTGAGCCCAACGTTTTTTCCTGTTCTGTTTTGTTTTAATAGATTAACCAATAAATGGCATTTCAGCTAGGCATTTAATGGTCAATAAGATCCTGCATTTTACTTTGTCAGTATTTGAACTGTCTGAAATATTAACTTCACAGTCACCAAAGTCAGACAATAAGCCAGTTATGGATCCTGAGTTAAAATCAAGAATACTTCTGGAAACTACCTCTTGGGTTTCTATCACTTCCTGTATAATAAAAAAAAAAAAAAAAAAAAAAAGTAAAAATCTTGGAACACACATGAAATGAAAGTGAACTATGAACTGCTATTACTAGTCTGGTATTGCTGCAAAGTACATTCCATTACTTTGGGAAAAATCAAATATTTGCAGATATAAATGTGAAATTATCCAAAATTTGTATTCAAGTACCAGCTTTACTGAGATTTTAAATGAATGGTCTCTTAAAAGTCTCCATTATTATTCTTTCATGTTCAGACCAGTAAAAGGTCAAAAGATAATTTAGTGTTTCCTAAAAAAAACAGTATTAATTTCTTTCCTGCCCTGTTGATATGTTACAACAATGTTATGTACGCTGCCACACCAGGGGTTTGAGGGATATTCCCTTGTTATTAGTTATATAACATTTTATTAAACTTCCTGTTGCCCTGTGCCTTAGCTAAATAAAACTTTAAAATACACTAAAATAAACTAAAATTTGCCATCTGTTTGACTTTTTCACACCACATCAGAACTTCTTGGGCAACTGTTACCCTGAAAACTACCCAAGTCAGGCAGACATCTGACAGAGAATATGTTATATTCTAATTACCACAGAAATGCTTGCTATTTAAATATAAGAAATGGCTTACTATAGAGAACATGTCAAATGTAGTGGTGTCCAAAATAAAATCCATATTCGGAGTCAGTTTGTCTGGTACAAATATTTTAACTTTCGAACAGTGATGGCTTCCATATGATGCGGGAGATGATCAAAACATAAGGGATGGGGAAATAACTGGCTGGAGCAGACCTTTTCCTTTCTCCTTGATAGAAAATGTTTTAGCAGATGCCTCTTCAGAAGGAACTTTTCTAGCACTCTGGAAATAAAGCACTACTTTAGCTGCCAGTGATAAACATTGTAAGAGAAAAAGGTTTTATTCTGACTAGTATTAAGGGACATATCTTTAAACCCTCACTTCAAGTTACTTGCCTCTAAAGTTAAAAGTGTATCTAGAGGAATAAGTCTTAGAAGTGTATCTAGAGGAATAAGTCTTAATATTTTAGATGTTATTTGACAGGCCTGAAGTAAAATTCTCTACACTGTAGAAATTCAGTTTCTTCCCTGTTCTTGGACTGAATCATTTCTAGAGCGGGGAAATCAAAACACCTCCTTTGTGAAATGGAAAGCACAGTTCTTCAATGGAACATGGGAATCATATTGAACTTGACAGTTTCCTTGGCATGATGCCACAGCTATTACTTTCTGTTGAGCCAAGAGAAGACTGTAGCCAGTGGAAAATGAAAAAGAGATTTTTCTCATCAAGTTGTACAGGAGTTTTAACAATATAAAAGCAAAATAATAGTGAATTTGGCTTCTAGGTGTCTAGAAACTGTATGTGCTTCCACTTATTAAGTGTACTTGTGTAAGGCATAATGCACAGCTATAATGAATAATTTGCAGGAAAGTTTATGGATTAGCATCACTAGAGTGAGTAATTTAACTCACTCTTGTGTTAAAGATGGAAAAGTGTTCTGGAGGTGGTTCAAGATTACTGTTTTTCAGAACTTGCTACTTTCTGCCGTATTACGGATGAAATAAGTTTAATCATGCTGCCAGTTTTTATCTTATAGTAGAACTGGAAGAAGTTGGAAACAGTGGTCAGTATTTCAGCTAGAGATTGCTGTAGACTGAAGTATTTTGATTAAAATAAAAATTCTTAAGAAAGTTTTTTCTTTTCTCCAGCAGAACAAATGCTTGTAGGAAAATGACTATCTCATGAAGATTGTTTATTAAATAAGTGATCTCAGGTAAGTAATCTATGTTGAATAATGCTGAAAAGAGGTGTATTTCAAAATAGACAACTTTATCTTCTGAAGAGAAGTACTCATAAAGAATTAAGATTAAAGATGATTGACATAGCTAACTTTCTTGACCCTCTTGGCAAAAGATCCAGTGCTTCCTAGGAGCTTCAACAGACCCCTCCCAGTGAAGACAAAGCCAGATTGTTTCAAACAAAGCATTTCAGGCTCAATGAAGCTGCCATTTTAAAATGCAACTGCTTTGAAAGAAAAAAAAAGGATTGTTTTTACTATTTGAAACATAAATAGTATTGTACTGCTTCATCTTTTTTCTCCTGACAGTACGAGATGAACACTTAAATCATATAAAATACTCTGATTAGTTTTTCAGCATGCTGAAGCATTTGCACATATAAAATTCATCTTGGTAATGCACTTGTATTACTAAAAGTAAAAAAAAAAAAAAATCCCAAAACATAAACAAACAAAGAACACACAAAAAACCCTAACAAACCATAACTCACTAATAAGTTTTATATAACATTTCCTAGAAGATTAGTATGTGCTTCATAATTGTCCTCGTTTCTGCTGCGACAGAGTTAATTTTCTTCCTAGTAGCTGGTGCAGTGCTGTGTTTTGGCTTTAGTCTGAGAGCAATGCTGATAACACAACGTTTTAGTTGTTGCTAAGTAGCCCTTACCTGATCAAGGACTTTTCAGTCTCACGCTCTGCCAGTGAAGAGAGGCACAGGAAGCTGTGAGAAAGCAGAGACAGGACACCTGACCCAAACTAGCCAAAGGGTCATTCCATACCACCGCACATCATACCCAGTATATAAACTCAGCAGAGTTACCTGGAAGGGACCAATTGCTGCTCAGGTCGGGATGGGTATTGGTCAGTGGGTGGTGAGCAATTGTATTGTGCATCACGTGTGTTTATTGGGACTCTTTTTCCTTTCTCCTTTTAGTTTTATATTTCCTCCCCTTGTTATTTCCCTTATCATTACCAGTAGTAGCAGCAGTAGCAGTAGTATATTGTACTCCAGTTATTAAACTGTTCTTAGCTTGCAGGCTTTACATTCTTTCAGTTCTCTTCTCCATCCCAGCTGGAAAGTAGGGGAAGGTGGGAAGGGGAAAGGAAGGGGGGGTGAGTAAGCAGCTGCATGATACTTAGTTACCAGCTGGGTTTAAACTGTGACAGTACTGGATTGAATACGTGGTTGCTTAGCAGCATGTGAAACTTACTCCCTTCAACTGAAGCTACCATAGCAGAATTACCTAGTGAAAATAACAGACACTTGCTTGTTTTATTACACAGCTTGAGATTTAGACTAATTAGCAACTCCAAATTGGAGCAGTTTTAATACTTATTTTGAGTGCTGTTCTTTTGGTCAGCTTGTGAGGACAATGACAAATTCCTGTTCATATTTTCCTTTTATATTCTTTTTATCTTCTAAACTTCAATCTCACATTTTACTTTCTTCTTCTGATCTTGGTAATAAGTACAATTAAATGGATTAAAGAAAAATGATATAAAACCCTCTCTGATTCTTGTCAGAACTTGAAGTGTTTGCATGAAAATTTCATGACAAGTTTGACAGTATTTCAATGCTTAAATAGGTAGATGCCTACAGATATTACTTGACAACATCCTATGTATTTTTTTCTTCAAAAAACAGTTAGGGAAGATGAAAAAAGAAAAATCAAGTATTTTTTTTTACATTTTCTGAAAAAAAAAAAAAAAAAAGACAACAACAAAAGAACCCCACACCAATCAAAGAAAACCCAACAATCCAAACATAAACCAACATTTATATAAAGTACAAGGAACTGGAGGATAATGCCAGGACCAGGAATGCAATCTAAAGAAAAAGAAAGTAATTTAAATGATCTGAAAATATAGTAAACATGCTTTGTTGAATTTCCCTATGGAATTGAAGAAACTGCCCAAAGCAGTAAAAGAGCAAATGGTCTACATACTTGAAAAAGAAAAAAAAAAAATATCTGGGGAATTATAGAGTAATCAGCATGACATTGAAACTAAAATATTCTTTAAATTGTAAAGGCAGATCTAATTAGATAGGAGTGAGGTGATAAATAAGAATCCACCAAGAATCATGGAATCTATCTCATTTCCAAAAAGAAATACAAAACTCCCAAACCTCAGCAAACAAGGTCTGAACAAAATATTCCTCTAAGAAAAAATATATTCAAGGAAATAATAGTGGTTTCTAATCACAGCTAAATGCTTTCTTAGTAGTATGACTGTATTTTATGTCTCAGTAGTGACTTCAAAGATAAAGTGGTGAGCTTCCTTATAAAATTTTTAGGTTTCAGCAAGTGAGAAGGGTGCAGTAATTCAAGAGAACAGGATCAAAATGCCAGCTGTTCTCAATAAATATGAGATCTGGTCTGGAATCAGCATGATAAATTTCAACACATGTAGGGACAAAATGATACTCTTTGTAATTAAATTAAGAAAGCCTAATAATTGCTAGACATCTAATGTGCAACAGATTACCATTGCTAGGAAACTACAGCATAGAAATTAAGAATCTATTATATCTATTTCTATTATTAATAATTTCCGCTCACTTTCTTCCTATAGAGTATTCTGTTTACATTACGGAAACAAGCTTGCTGAGCAGGAGCATTAGGTCTGTGGGCTTTGCTTTGCATAGCTGTGGTCTTATTCAGAGAAAATTCAGTAATAATGATCACATTATTTAGTGGCAGCATGTAGGAGCTTGCTAAAACTGCAAGCATACTGAAAGATCACAGAGTAATGCACTTTGCTAAGAAATTTCATCAATCTTTGGGAAATAGTTCAGTGACAAAGAACAGAAACTAGTTTAAGCATGAAGAACATATAAATAATACTAAAATTATTTCCCTAACATTTTTGCATGCTTTTCTTCCTATAGCTATTGCAAAGATTCATCAAAATGGCTGTTATATTTGCTTTAATTCAAAGAAGTATGATTTGGTGTAAGTAGAGTATCAAAACCAGTAAACACAGCAGATTTCAATTTTACTATAAACCCATCAGAGTTTTTCTTCTTTGTAGAAGAGACAATATTCCAGATGTTGCAGTGACCATAGCAAGCAGTGCACATAAACGTACTTTATTTTCATCAACATATATTATCATTGCAGAGAAGGCACAAGGAAAACTGAAGGAAGGCTTCTATGTGTTTCATAAGAAAGGGAACAAAAATCTTGTGGAGAGCAAGATCTGAAAGTTGTGTTAGAAATCCCATGACAGTTGAAGGAAAACAGTCAATTTGAGTGTTGTTTTAGATACTTCAGGTATCCTGGCTGCAAACAGGTCTTCAATTCTTCTGTCATTCTATACCAGCTTTACAGGTGTAGGGGAAAGAGGACATTTTTTCCAACATTCTACTTCTAAACTTAGTTACAAATTTATATTTAAAACAACCTGGCTCAAAATATGGAAGAATTCAGAGTTTTTTGTAATTAATTCCTCACAGTTGAGGATGGTAGCACTATAATAGATGTGTCATTTTGTGGACTCACCACTGACTGCAGGTCTATGTACATAACTCATGCAAAGCAGCTCACAGTGCTACTCTCATCATTAATCATTCTGTTGTTGCTGTTACACACTTTGACTGACAGCTTGTACTCAAAAAAGCCTTCACCTTCCTTTATGTTGATCCTTCACAGAGACTTATTTGTGAATAAGACTTCAGATAGAAGTGACTAGAAAATTGTGCTGAGGCAAATAAACTTCTTTGGCATATTTGAAGTACAAATGTATGAAAACATGACTTTTTCACAATCCACTTCCTTGTCTGGGTTTGAGGTATCATATATCACCTTCTGATATTGTGAGAACTGCAGAACATTTAGGACTTTTTCATCTTGCCAAATAGTGAGCTGGAAGGTGGTAAAAGGAGTATGTATCAACCCACCCTGTTCTGTGAGTAATTAATCTATGAGAAGTGATGCAGAAATGTAATTTTTCCCTTGAAAGAAAATGATAAAATTTGCAGGTTTCTAAGTATTTTCAGGTTTTTATAAATTAATAGCTATTTAGAAGTCATTTATTGCTCACTTCAAAGTCTGACTGAAAAGGAACCGATTTTTAAACACACTGCTATATATCTGCCAATATATCTTGGATCTTCCTGTATTCTGCACAAACTACTAATTGCTCAGGTCTCCCATGTAAAAAATTATAATTTCATAAAATTAAAAAATAATGTTCCTCAATGAACCTTCCCAAAGAAAACAAGAATGTGATAAACAATTATCTTTTGGACAAGTGAACACAACTTTAACAATTGAATCCAAATGCATTCAGTGTCATTTCATAACAAGATTTTTCCCCCAATGACTTTAATATTACGATAATTGCACAGTCACAGGAGGATTGCACAAGGCAATTAGCCTCTTTTATTATTTCTTTTCTTTTGAACACAATTTCCATTACAATGGTAGACATGCTTCAAAGGTACATTTTTCATGGTCTGAACAGGCCATTCAGTTCTTCTGTGACAGTATGTGCTCATCAACTGACCGTACTGTTAATCTTGAATGCTGATTATTAGAGTCCCAGAAAGCTTCTTGCTACAGTCTGAAGGAATTAGGACTGAAAAAACCCACCCCTGTAAATCCTTGCAAGACTATTTTTACTATTGTTCTCAGAAGTTTATAATCTCATTCTGAGCTACAGAAACCCATTTTTGACAAGGTGAGAGACTATGTCGCTAATGCAGCCTTGATGTAACTAATTATTCTGCTGTCTTTTCTTAAGATATTGACACAGAAACACATCATGACTACTATTCTGTGCAGAATAATGTAAGACAAATAAAATCAATGCTACCTAGCAAGTAAAGATAAGAAATGTCACAAACATAGCCTGTCACAAATGATTGTATATTGAGCTCAAGGGATTCACAGTAAGCTGTAAAACCTGAAACAAATGCTATAATTTTGAAAAGATTAATACAGAGGCCATTACTGGAGTTGGGAAAAGTACTAACTGCAAGGCAGTAGTGTAAAAGCCCATACTACTCTCTTTAAAGGGTGAATAGAAAAGTGTGTTTACTATTCAAGCTAATTAGTAAATTATTTAACATTGCAAAGCAGCAGTAGAATCTATGTGTAAACAACCAAAATAAACACAAAATAAAGTAGGTGATTTACTCAGTAATCCCGGGATGGTACGTAGTACAAACAGCCATGGGAGGGAAATTTTAAACAGAAAATGAGCACTGAAAAGTCTAAATTCCAGGTAACCTGTCACATTAACAAGCCTGCATAGCCTCCAAATAAAACACATGGACAACGTTGCTGTCTGCCTAAGACGGAGAGTTTGAAATGCTAAGAAAGCTTAGGATGGACAGCTCAGAGTCAATCATCTCCACCTGGAAAAATTACAAAACTTCCAATATATATGAAAATGTGCCTGACCCTGATTTCAAGTGGTTAAAACTCTAAGACACTGGTGCTGAATAGCTTGGCTTGAAGTACATAAGTATACTTCTAGAGAGGAATGAAACTTAGATGAGTTGTTCTAATTTAGATCAATTAACTAATTACTAATTGGGCCAGAAATCATTATTTTACTTACAAGTGCTGCGGCACTGCCCTAGGAAGAGAGACCTTGAATGACTGCATTGCAAGTCAAATTCCAGCTAAGTTCTTAAATACCTGAGCAAATCTTGACCATAATGATAGTTTAAGAGGATGTGCATTAAAGATGAAAGGTTCTGAAAGATGGCAGTAGCCTGTGAACTGCCAGGTCATTTTTCAGACATTTCGTTCCAGAGGAGTTTTCACCCTTTTTCCGTCTCCCTGCTTTCTGGCAGGTTCTGTAACAGGAGAAACTCAAACTTTAAATGAAGGGGTCTTGCTGACACAGATCTGCTTGTTACTGAAGCATCTGTCTTTCTTGCAATAAAAACAGTGACAAATAAGAGAACAAACTGCCATTTCTTTGACATTTGAAATGTAGTTGATTTTTATGCAAGTTTTATGCAATCTGAGCCCATAGCCCTGTATATTTTCATTAAAAAGACATAACACTGCAAATACCACAATTTTGTATAACTCATAACTCTGTACTCACTATATATCTGTGAATCATATGAATGAGTGAAATGTCCAGTTAATGACAGAAGGGTGAAAACCAGAGCCTCCAGACTGAACACATTATAATAGCTATTTCCAGTTAGGTTTCATGTTTCCTATGACTCCATTATAATTAATTTCTGAGTAGAAATGGGTTCCTCTACAGGTTGGTGATTCAGTACCTCTCTTTTTTTAACAAATTTTTCATGGTCTGGCAGTGCTTGATGAGAAGAATTAATTTCAATACAAATAAAGATTAATTTGTATTTCAAATTACTGAAGATAATATTGAGATTAATCTTTCAGGAAGATAGCCACATTCAGTAAAATGACAAATGCAAGTACTGTGGTGGTAAATATGCCTGCATCTTACCCATTGCTGATGCCTCTGCTACTGCACAGAATGAGGTACTTTAGTTTTGTGGAGGGGCTGAAAGATGAGGAAAGAAGTCAGTACATGAGGAAAATGCATAGGGGAAAAGGATTCCTATGCAATCAATCACTTATATGACATTATGTGTAGTTTTTCTCCAATGAAGTAAACTGAAGCTTTGTCAGATAATGTCAAAAGCATCAGTCTTCAAAATGCAGTAAATTCATTCAGAAGTGTCATCGAGAAAGGTCAGGAACATGCTGATGTTGTAGGAAAGCCTGGATTATTTGATTCTGTGCTTGAAGAGATGTAAATAGAAGCAGCTACAGCAAAGATATTCTATAATTAGGTTTCATGCTGGTTTTGGAAGTTGCTTGTTATAGCTCTTTAAACAGTAGACAGCACCACAGTTTGAAACCGTAAATTTGGGTTTTCTGCTGCTTTAACGAAAAAATTATTATTTTTCAGGTTCTGTGGGTTTCACATGTCATCATTTTCGTGCCAGACAACTGGAATGTCTCTTTTGACTGAACTTAATAATGCTGAGACTGTTCTTAAGGATTTTGCTAACAATACAAATATTTTAATACTGTCTGACTTCAAAATTTCTATTCAAACTGTGAGGCAATTCTAATAGTTAGAAATCTGTCTCTATCACTTTTTTAACAGGTGGTAAAGAGCTTCAGATTAACAAAGATGAGTGGAGCACTAAAAGTGCTGGATCTTTCCCTCAAAAGCAGCTTGGACTGGTAGTTTAGAAAACTAGTGAACTACCAATTCAGCCAGCTATTAAAGCCACGTATCAAAAAGACTAACTAAGGATTTTTGTTTACTAACATTGGGAAGGTGGAGTTATTGCCTGAAATATAAAGCTGCATGTTTAAGCCTATGTGAAGAGAACATGTATAGATTACCAGTTGATGATGTTCCCAGACTAGCTCTTGATTCTCCTGCATCACAGCCTCACTTCCCTTCCTTCTCATAACATTTCCCTTCATTTCAGTAATTTCCTATAACATGCAAATTTACTTTGTAATTTAAACTATGGAAAATTATGCACATTGATTACCGTAAGTTAATTCAGTCCCTTACATAATTTTCTTTCCTGCACTTAATTTGTCTCATATTTCATTTGAATTTATTTTGAGGTAGTCTTGACACTTCACAGTGTCTATTGAGTGGTATTCACATACTGTTAAGGCAGCAGGCACCCATTTCCTTTCACAAGCAGGGGAAATTTCTTGAGCATATAATTTCTCGGAGTGCTGAGGTACTGAGAACAATGTTTTCAGCTGAAAAACTTGTAAAAAAAGAGCTGTTTTGGTTCTCTGTAGGACACCTTCTTGTTAGCTGTCAGAGTCAGGATACTATAGCTTAGAGATAAGGATTCTTACACCTCCAACCATTGTGACAATAAGAAACATACATCTTCTGCCTTACGAAATTTCTGACATACATTGATGTTTCAAGCTTAATGTCTTGTATTGGTCAAAGCCAAATCTCTACCAATACTCTGAGTGTACCACATCCATAGCTTGTAGTATGTAGGGAATACTTAAAACTTTTTTGAAAGTCCTTTTGCTAACAAATATAATTTATTTTGTTAGAAGCATAGATCTGACTGACTCACAGACACCCTTCTAGTTGCATTATATATTTCTTATCCCTGTCATACTGAAATACATTTTGAAGTTAAAGTTGTTTCTTCATCTTAAATGCTGCTGAGGCTGTCATAAGCACAGATAAGATGACAAGTGCTATATTTCAGCCCAAAGTTAGCAAAAGCCCATGACTGAGAGGCAGCTCAAGTTTCAATTTTTATTCATCTTTCCCTTTTTTCAGTTTTATTTGTTTCTAAGTTTGTTACTGCATTAGATGCACCAACACTGAATTAATTACACAAGTAATTCTCTGCACTGATACGCTGCTAGCTGTCTAGTCGACTACATTAAGGATTCATTTAGGATGGCATCCCAAGTTCAGGTAAAACAAATTTTTTCACTCACCATGTGGTTGAGCTAACTAATCTTTTGTTACCCTTGAGACTCTCAAAAGGCAATCTAACTTTAAAAATTTTAGTTCAACTTGTACATACCTGAGAAACATCCTGAGTCACAGTCAGGATCTCCATGGGCCACGAATCCTAATTTCAGGAGAGTTTACAGACCCTTTATTCACTGACACAACTTACGGAAAAATGACCGCTGAAGGACTGATGAGTCAGTTCCTGGACTCTGGCAGTTTATAACTCAATATTAAAGTAAAAAGGATATTGATTTCATTCCATGCAAATATACTGGAGTCCAGGCAGAAGTTTAGTAATTACTACATATCAAGTCAGTCATCCCTGTTAGAGGGAGCAGCAAATTCCAGCACAGAAACAGAAACAGACAAAGAGATAACTTCTCCATAATGTGAGAAACATAATATATGAACCTCCTAAAATTATGTCATGGTAGGTATTTCATCTGTTCCTTAGATGTAATTGTATATGCTTTTATCATTAAAGTGGACAGATGTCTCTAACTTCAATACGGGCAATACTTTTGTTCGACCTAACTTGCTGAGCAGTAATTAATTCTCTTCTAGCTGCTGTCTTAATGCAGATACACTTGAACAATTTCAAGGGCTTTCACAGGCGTATGGGAAAATTGGAAAATCAAGAACACAAATAAAAAAAGAAACATATTTTGGAATCCATGGGAAATATTTCAAGCTAGTAACTGTAATACCTCTAATGGTTGTATTTTTTATTGCAAAGTCAAAACACTGAAGTGTATGATGTATTTGAGCATACTTTAATGAGTTGTACACGAAAATCTTCTGTGAGACAAACAGTGTACAGAAGATCTCCAAGAGAAGGCCATCTATTAATGCCAAGATGCCATACAAGAATATGTGAGAAATAAAACTTCAGTGCCTAGGGAGCCTCATTCTGTAAAATCCACCAAATGTGAACCTTCGCTTAGACCTCTAGGCAGTATTTGTTTTAAAAGACATACTGTGCTTCTGTTGATATAATAACAACAAATGCATTTGTTGTCAGAAGTGCACACCTTTGGTTGTTAAGTGCTCTTTAAGAAATTTCACTCTTTAAGATTCTTCCATCATTTGAGTTATATATGCCAGGTTCATTATTAAGAAAAAAAAAAAAAAAAAAAAAGGAGTTAAAATTAGCACTTAACTTTATGGCAAAATAAGATATAATTTTGTGACTCTATTTTAGCCAGTTTGTTTCATCAGCACTGCAGAGCCAGTATAGGTGTACTCACTCAGAGGTGAAAGCCTACCTGTTGGGTCTGGAAGAAAATAGTATCACTTCTTTTAATAAATCTTCAGTAAAATATTCATTACAAATAAATTCCTTTTGGATCTCTTGGTCACTCTGCATAAGCACAAGGCAAGACTGCATTTGCCAGTGTGTATACACCATTAAAATTAAAAGTATGACACACTTATCCACTGATTTGCTTAGGTTTATCTCACGCTGAATCCTTAGTAGAAAAATTATACCTTAAAGAAGATTTTGAGAGGTACTTTTGTAGCAGGTTTTTATATTAGGCAGCTCATACTACAACACGCTACTCACTGAGAATTCAGACATCAGTAAAGCAGACTGCTTGGTTCAGGCTGATTAATCGGACTTGTTATCCAGCACAGAATTATCCAAAAATACTTCATATAATGAAATAACAAAATAATAATCCACAGCTGGTGTAGAGGCATGCTCACAGTGCGCCCAGAGTCAGTCCTTGGGACTGCCTGGGGCTGCCAGATCCAGTGTGATGACAGTGGGGAAGCAAAACCAGACATGGTCCTCTGCACCTTGATGTGGGACAAGGGAAACACACCACAGCTATGGATATAAGAATTATTTTTATTCCAATTTATGTTTTAACAACTTAGAAGTCCAAATTATGTAATACAAACGTTTATAGTGCACATTAACATAGAAAAGCTTTGTTAATAATACACCTAAATGTGATAAACAAAACCACTGTTCTACTAAAAACTGCATATTGTCCCTCCTGATGACAGCCTGGTTCTTAAACATGAAAATTTAATTTTCCAAGAAAGCAGAATAAGGGGAGGTGGGGGAGGGCATGGGGGTGGGGTGTAGGCCACTTGCTATTATCTTCTATGATGTCACAGGGATTGGGAAGGCTCCTGATTGCATGGGGACAAAAATAGCAAATGTCATATCCATCACAAAGAATACAAAAGGGAGGATCCAGGGATCAGTCAAATCCTAGACATCAGAAAAAACAAGTTTTCGTGGATGCATGCAAGATGACAGGAGAGAGACCCTCATGGCTTTACCAATAGAAAAAAAAGTATCACTTCAGCGTGGATCAAAAATAATCAGAGAAAGGAAGGCATGGCCCATAATGGGGGAGAGTGCAGTAGGAGAGACTTTTGGCAATGATCAACAACCTGAGAATGTGAAGATTCACCCAGAGAAAGTTCAATACACATCGGAAACAGGGGGCACATTTTGTCTTCCTTTTAAAAGGCAGGTTGTCTAGACAGTGATTTGCATGATATGTAGCACACCTCATTTTTGATAGTAATGCTGCCAGCATGTGGTTGCTATTGGTGGAAACATAGGCAATATTTCTAAAAAACAAACAAGCCTACTACTGACAAGTCAAAACTTCTCAGTGCCACTTAAGTCTCAGAGGGGCAAAAGCATGGCAGGCTGAAACGCCCTAGGATATCAACAAATTGCAATGACTCAAATCCTTGCCACATCCCAGTGCTGATGTTGCAGACTATGGAACAAAGCAGGAATCTTGAAGAAATTCAATATCCTACTTGGTTCATCTGCAGATTGTCTTTTTTGATTTGTGTTTTCTCACTAGGAAAGAAAGGGGATGGAAAATAAAACTGACAGCCATGTTGACTGGGCTTTTCAGTTGTTCTTTCTTCACAGAAGGAGCTCTCTATATCTTGGTGAGCAGAAGCGCAAATGAGGATTGACTGCAGTTTACGAGTTATATGGTTGTCTGAAGGGGGCATACCTAATTGCTTGTCCCTGTGTCCCTGCTGATGCTGTTGCCTTCCTTTTTCAATG
Organism: Amazona ochrocephala; assembly: GCA_039720435.1. Taxonomy (NCBI): domain Eukaryota; kingdom Metazoa; phylum Chordata; class Aves; order Psittaciformes; family Psittacidae; genus Amazona; species Amazona ochrocephala. The sequence continues at coordinate 34,776,226 of CM077879.1, forward strand.
AATGTTTAAACTTAAATGTTGCAAAAAGGCTCCTCTCTTCATGTCATTATTGAAGTCAGAGAAAGTCTGTGTTTTTATGACTCCCATCCGTGTGCTTTGCACAAACTTAAATATATCATATCACTTTATAATCTAATTTATAAACATTTTTATGGCTCTAAAAATGCCTAGCCCTAAGAATAATTTTTAAAAAGGCAAATTGTATAATGATAGGTTAGTCATATATGTTTTGTCCCTTGTTTAAATTTCACAAAACACACACATTAAAGCAAGTTCTGGCAGGCACCCTAAGGCTTTGAAGTTTATGAATTGTTTCAGTGTGGTTCTTTTATAAAAAACACTTATTTCCCCAGATGACTGGAGAACATGCTACAGAAAAAAAAAAAAAAAAAAAAAAAAAAAAAGTATTTTACTTGGTAAGTTAAAAATAACCCAAATCAGTGAGCTATTTGTTACTTCAAATTCTTTCTAGATGGGAAAAGAAAAAGGCTAAAACTTAGTGTTGCAAATACCAGAATTTAAAGTAAATTATGATGTGAGGAAACCCTGCTACAGTTCGCTCTATTGAAGGCATCTGATTAAGCATTCCTTTATTCTTTCATTCAGGATGGATTTTAATCACAGTAAGCCTGTGGTTGTCTTTATATAATGTATATACAAATGCATATAAATGTCTTTTAGCAGATTGTTACATACATGGATCTAATTTGTGTCCAATTTTAATCACTTTGCAAATAGTCTTTCAGATTGCAAGATTCACACAGTAAGGGGACACTGTGGGGTTTGCATTTAAAAACTATGGAACACCGATTAGAAAATTGCAGTGTTTTGCTGCATCATCCCTGTTCCTTGTGTATGATTTGAATGGCAATTGTGTTGTACTGTATAAAGCCAATATTGTTATTATTCTTATTTAAGCATTAAAACCATGACCTTAGCAAAAAAAATGTTAATCCCATACACACTTTCGCATGCTTAAAGGATAGAAAATAAGTATATTAGTTATTCAGACAAAAAAATGTATTTTTACTCAATGAAAATTAAAAATAAATGTATATGGTAAGTTGCTTTTTTTTTTTAATTTTCTGAAAGTAACTAATCCACACCTACATCAGCTATTCAATGTGTATGGTTTTATTATCAGTGCAACTGAACCATATAAAGCCATGTCGTCTCAAACAACTCTCTGTATCCAGCCCAGGACTAAGGAGGCAAGTGGGACTCACAAGCTTTTAACTGCTGCCCTTCCCCCCACTAGAGCAGCCCCTCCTCTTGGTCCAGTTCACACCTACATTGTCTGATCATCAGCATTAGGTGCTGTAAATCCCAGTCTTGTTGGGTCTTATTCCAAATAAGACACAGAATAGTGCACGTCTAGCCGTTTGGAAGACATTAAATGCTAATATAAAGCAGCTGAATTTTTGCATTAACATGGCTCATGATATACTGGTCTCTGTCGCACTTTTAGGTAGAGTGACTCCAAGAGAAAGGTAACAAACCAGACACATACAGTGTGTTAGTTTTTATCTGTGCAGAGGTTTTCGAAGTATTTCTGCTGCATTAAATTTCTTAAGGAATCAGATACTGTTATGTCTTTTACGGCTTTGAAATCTTGCTTACATTCCTCCTAGAGACACTCTTACCTGTTAAGTTAAACTTTTGGTCTTTCCAAACATGCAGGGAATGGACCACCCTGCAGATAGTCTCCACATATTTGTTCTGAAACTGACTGCGACAAGCTTTAGATGTTGAATATACCTGTATTCTGACAGCTGTGCTAGGGCTGTCCAAGTGTGTACATATACACTAGTTTCTCCTTATTACAGCTCATCATGTGATAAGCAGTATTCAGCAAGTTCTTGTCCTTGGTCCAGACCTTGATTATTGTATCCCACTTACTGTTTAAATCGTTACATATTCTGATTGTAATATACACCACACGTAGCTTCCAAGTGAATCTATTGTAATTGACACAAAGAAAATACACAGAAGTCTCACATCATAACATTTACTCAGTCCTGGAACTTCAGTCTTGAGACTTTTTTTTTTTTTTTTTCTAATGTAAAAACTGGAAGCACTTCTTAGAGACAGGTATTTATTAGGGCTTTTTGAACACCTCAGAATTTCTGTTAGGACATTAGTTTTTAACACTGTTATTTTTCACTGGTAGAAAAAACTTGCACTCCATTCTGCGAATCTCTGTTTCCAAGATGATACTTTTGTTTACTCAGAAATCATACTGTATGGCAAACTCCTGACTGGAACTAATGCAATCCAAGATTGTGAAACAGCTATTGGCCAGTTGCTCCTAAAAGTTCTTTCTGTGAACGCTAAGCAGAATAAACCTCCTGAAACTCTCCTTTGGGAAGAAAACAAAATGTAACGGAACAGAGGATCTAAAGAGCAAGGAAAAGAGCAGGAGTAGAATCTGAAGAGCTAAAAGATGACAAAGCCTGACTTTATTTTATAGTGTTTCAAAACAAAGGGTAAGCCTGCAGCACCACTTGCATGTGTAAACACAATGATTTTGGGTAGCACTAACTGGTTTGCCTTTTAATGCTAAAAGGACACACATTGACTTTGTTCCTAGGAAGTAAATTCCTAATGGAGAGCATTAAGATTCTTCACTGTTATACATTTTTCTTATTAATTTAGCAGAGAAAGAGAAGAAAAATCAACCATTCAAGTACACTGCAGCAACTCCTTTGAATTATCTGGGAGCTGTCTGTAGTGAAGCTGCCCTTGCATTTACAGCTGTAATTTGCTCACTTTATATTAACAAATAGTAGACTGCTTAACATTTAACTCAATCAGACTTATGTACCAAATCAGTAGTGAATACCACAAAACTCTTCAAAGCCTAACTAATAATGCTTTATATAAAAAAGCTATGAGGAACTAAATTTAGAGAAATATTCCCCAGGTCCACTTCTCTAATCATTATTTAAAATACTATTAGTCTACTAATAGCTGGGGGCTGTTAGTGACTGGGGTTTGTTCAATATAATTTGAAACAGTGTTGCTTGAGATAGCATATATGTATAGGGAAGATGATGTATCTTGGTGTTTCAGGCCTTGATGATAACAAAAACTCCCAAGAATAGGAAAAATTCTCTATTAAAAAACTGCTGGCAAACAAGCTAATGGCAATATTACATGATAAAGAATGATTAAAGAGATGCATTTTTGAGATTTAAGTATTCCTGTGAGCATTTTTTTCTCTTTTTCAACACAACTGAAGACATTGGATGACAAGAAAAGATAATCTTATTTAAGTAGACCAGGAGTTTAATTTTTATTTTGTCATGAGCTCTCATTCAGTTAACTTTGCCACAGAAACTATGCCATCGAAACATAACTTTGTCATAAAAAGATGTCATTTGGATCTTGGATAAATTTTTACTACACTCTATGGTGTGCCAAACAAACATGGCAATCTCAGTGAGTCACCAACAATCTCCTGATATTAAAGAGGCAAAGGCCACATGGATCAGAACCTCTGAAGTAACAGATGCAGAGGGTAATTTCTTCACTGCTAAAGTGCAACTTGTGAAAAACCCTACAGACTTTCTTTAATTTTCATCCTCTCTATCCTGTTTCATTTGTAGGAAATGAATGAGGCAATATCAACTTTAAATCTAGACATTTTTACTAAATTAATTTGATGCACTGGTTCATATGTTACCCACTTTTCTGACACTGGCTTTGGAAAGCATTCAGATTCTTCGGTACATTTATATAAGCACTAGATCAGCAAAATTAGAAAAATCTTTTGAGAAATTATTAAGAAAATTACACTTTTGTAAAGAGAGCAAGAAAGTTTCTAATTTGCATTAGATGTATTTCTATTCTTATTTTATGGAGGTATAATGCAAACATAATTTCTTTTTACACTTTTGACCTGTCCTGGGTTCAGCAGTAGCAGTCATTTTTCTCCTTCTTAGTAGCTGGTGCAGCACTGTGTTTTTGACTTTCGGCCCGAGAACAGCGCTGATAACACCAGTGTTTTCAGTTACGGCTTAGAATGTTTGGTTTGACCAAGGACTTTCTGAGTCTCATGCTCTGCCAGGGAGGAGGGGAAGCCGGAAGGAAGCAGAAACAGGGCACCTGACCCAAACTGACCAAAGAGGTACTCCATACCACAGCACGTCATGCCCACTACATAATCTACCACTATATAACCTGGAGGGGCTAGATCACTGTTTGGGTCAGACTGGTTATCGGTTGGCACGTGGTGAGCAGTTGTATTCTCTTCGCTTGTGATTTGCCTTATCATTATTATTATTGGTGGTAGCAGTATTGGTTTGTGTTATACCTTAGTTACTGGACTGTTCTTATCTCAACCCATGGGAGTCACATTCTTTCAATTGTCCTCCCCATCCACCTGGGAGCAAGGGGGAGGAAAAGGGGGGTGAGTGAGAGAGAACCTGCATGTCTGACTGAGCTTAAACCATGACACCATCTTAATTTAAAGGTGTTCAGACACTTGAACTGAAATTCAGTCTTGGAACACAAGCTTTTTAAATACTGCTTCTAATAAGGCTAGTTCAGGGGAGAAAATTACTGGCTTGACCTGAAGTTAATATCTGTCCAAATTCAACATGTCATCAAGCAGTGATACAAAAGAATAAATTATGGCACATCCCCAAGGAGTAAAAACATAGTTAGCTCCTTCAAGAGAAAAGAAATAGCATTGAATAAAATATATAAAAAAACCCAAAACAAACAAACAAAAACAAACAAGCAAACAAAAAAAAAGTAGGAAATTACATTTGACATTTCTACTACTGTTATGGTATTTTATATTGATTGTAGTGGTTACACATCAGGGCTCACAACAAAAGAAATAATTTTGGACACAAGTGTAACATTTGAAAAAAACCCCAAACTTTCATACTGAATTGGTTTCTTTTTCCAACATAATAAACACTTGTTGTCAGTAAGATATTCATCTTCATGTCTTTTAGTGATCTCTATGAAAAAAATCTCAAAAAACCCCAAAAAAGTAACGTTTCTGTGGAGAGAAGGAACAAACATTTAAATGGGATTAGGGGCTTTGAAGTTCTATAGAAAGGAAAGGCAAATTGCAGATTACTGAGGTATTAGAAAACACATTTCAAATTGTAACCACTTTAGCTTTTAAAGAAAATCATTGAGGAATGAAGCAGTTTTGTTTTCAGCTCACAAGACTGTTGGAGGAAATGCTTAGTCTAGGAGCAGTTTCTAATGCAACCCATTCATCTGGCTCTTCTCTTCCTCCCTGGTAAAGTTAAAAACATCATTTTTGATCTCTATTGCTTTGCAACCAATACATCACCTCTAGCCAGAGGTTTAAATCTATCCTGCCAGTATTAAACTGGAAAGCACTCAGCTCATTCCTTAATTCCCCCTTTAATCAAGATCATAGAAGCATTCCTTGAGGAGAAAGAAAAAGAGAAGAGAAAGAGGAGAGGAGAGGAGAGGAGAGGAGAGGAGAGGAGAGGAGAGGAGAGGAGAGGAGAGGAGAGGAGAGGAGAGGAGAGGAGAGGAGAGGAGAGGAGAGGAGAGGAGAGGAGAGGAGAGGAGAGGAGAGGAGAGGAGAGGAGAGGAGAGGAGAGGAGAGGAAGGAAGGAAGGAAGGAAGGAAGGAAGGAAGGAAGGAAGGAAGGAAGGAAGGAAGGAAGGAAGGAAGGAAGGAAGGAAAGAAGGAAGGAAGGAAGGAAGGAAGGAAAAATACGTTTTATCTAAAAAGGGAAACATTATTTGAAACTCTTGGTGCTAAAGAAGAAATAAAATGTGGTTAATTTATAAAGGGCAGTGAGATACTTTTGGTTTTATGTAAAAAAAACAGGATGTAAAAACTGGGGGCAGGAACCCAGAAGAGTTAGATCATGGCTTGGTCGTCGGGTGGTGAGCAGTTGTATTCTCTTTCCTTGTGTCTCCCTGGTCATTATTATTATTGGTGGTAACAGTAGTGGTTTGTATTATACCTTAGTTACTGGACTGTTCTTACTTCAACCCCTGGGAGTTACATTATTTCAATTCTTCTCCCCATTCCCCCCCTCAGAGTGGGGGGGAAGAAAGAGGGGGGAGTGAGTGAGCAAACTGCGTGATTTCTTCCTCATATCCAATCTAAACTTCCCCTGTTTAAGTTTGAACCCGTATGTTGGAGAATTTTCTGTTTATCTATTTTCACAAGTCGTTTTAGATAGCCTTCATGGAAATAACGTATAGAAGTAAAAGAAGCTACCAATCTTATAGAAACAGATTATGATTCTGTAAAAATAATTTTAAAAATTATGACATTTACTATTTAAGAGTTATTTATTTTCTACTATGGTTTTATTTGTCACATAGAATTCTACAATCAACATATAATTCCTATGAAAATCTAGAGGCTGGTTCAGGCAAAGCAGGAATCTTCCATAAAGATGGCACCAAGATTTTTTTTCTGCAAAAGTTCTTGTTGTTCCAATATTCATTTTCTAAATCCAGTCAGAGTTAGAAAACACTTGCATTGTATTACATAATTCAGTAGCAGCAAAAATTAAGTCTTAAATTTGAAATTGGTTGATAGTTGCTCTGTAACTGATGCAGGGGTGTTCAACTTTTCATTGCTGGTGCTCCCCGTCTTCTAGGGGAAAGAAAAAAAAAACCCTGAGAAATATCTTTGCCATTTTCCCAGATATTTTGTAAGAACTACATTATCTAATGCCTTAAAATTAATGTTGCTCGAAGGAGAAAAATTGAAAGAAGTGATGGAGCTTGGTCTCCCAAGAATTTTAAGCAGTTTGTACTTCAGGTGTAGCATTAGAAATTTTACCTGAGGAACTGTCCCACACCATCACAGTAAAAGCAAATGAATCATATCGATAGATCTGTCTCAATGAGTTTTTTGGCTCCAGCTTGCTCTTCTCAGATGACATGGAAGAAAAACTATTTCTCTGGAGGTGTCAGCAGAGCTGCCAGTGCTGGAAGCTGAGTCATGGGTCCACAATCCATGTTCCCACCCCTGTACAGTTCACTCCTCCCAGCTTTGTTCTGCCTGGGTGCATCAGGCCGAAGGTAAAAGTTAGGCACACCCAGCTATGACACCACTCAAAAAGACCTCACTTAGCCTACCTTCACTCCCAGAAAGGAAAGGGGTGGTGGAAAGGAAGCTTTTGCAGTTTTCATCTCCATTTGTTCTGAGAACCAGAAGTTTTTCTTCAATTCATCAACAGAATAATATGTCACTTCCCCTAACACAGCTTTGTAGCATGTGTCATAATTCAAGAGTAAGGGATAATCCCAGATGCTAGTGCTGAGCTATAATTCATATTCTCTAAGGATCATTTTTTTACACTCTACCTCAACAAGTGTCTTTGCAGTCTTAATTCTGTGCTTTCTGCAGAAAGTCCAAAACACTCACTGTAAAATATTATGTTGTATTGTTCTAAAGCATTGGGCAGTTAAGAATAAATGAATATTCTAGTGAATGCTTAAAGTGAGAATACATGCATAAACCACTTTATGACTGCACACTAAGTTTCTAAATTTGAAAGTTTACAGCTCCATGCTGATACCATCCTGGCATTCATATGAATTTCCATCTTTTTCCTCTGCATACTTTCACTTTAAGTGTTAGCACATTTTTTGGCACTTCTGAGAGGATGTTTACTACTAGAGAAGAAAAGTAAAATAATGAAACATTTGTAAAGAGGCAGTGATGAAATACGTTTCCTTATAAATGGTTGATACATTCTTTCCATTTCAAAAAAGGCCCCATGATGGCCCTAAATCTTAATTTTAGTTTTTCTCCACATTGTCTAAAAAACTAACCAACCAATCAACCAACCAAAAAAAAAGAAGCCTGCAGACCAGCATAATTGAACTTCTGAATTCCAAGGATAAGTTTGTGCTCTCATTAATTTGTAGCTTCAACGTTTAAAAAATAGCACTTAAAAATAATGTAAGTTTGTTGGGGCTTTTTTCTGTAACTTTCCTAGCATGCCTACTCCTGCATACAAACAATATAACCTAACAACTAGGCTTGAAATTCAGGAGGCTTGCTGGGGCCTGTTTGAAACACTGGCACAGAATAGCATCTACTTTCTTAAGGGTTGCTTTGCTACAAGTAGTTAATTCATTGCTTTGTAAAGCACTTCAAGGGAATCTAGACTATGAGAGGTGTCCTACAAAAATAAATTACAGTGTATATTCCTCTGATCTTTTCTCTTTCTTTTCTATTCTGTTTCAGCCTATCCACTTGATAATTATCTGTCTGAGAAGATCTTCATAATTTCAAAGCACTTCAGGTTTTGCACCACGTTCTGCAAAAATACAGAATGTCTACGGAAGCTGTAGTGTCATAACTCAGTGATAAGTCATTGTAGAAGTGTATTAGGCCTTTATATATATATATATATATATCCTTTTTTCATTTGGCTGGTGCTTTATTTTCTATCACCTCAGATGTTTTAAATACGCTCTTTGGGTGGGGAACAAATTAATTCCTTGTATTTCAAATTCATAAAACTCTGTGATACTGATATAGGGCAAGATGAAGCAATGCTTCTGCCAAAACAAATACTTGAGTCATAAATACTTCAGATTATGCTCTGTTGCTTTGCTTTGAAAGGAAGACGTTAATTTTATCAAATATAAATTTTCTTACTTTATTGTTCTGTTCTACTTCAAGAAAGCCTGCTTTTTCCATTCTATGTATGATTCATTTTCAAAAGTTTCAATGCATACTTTTATCAAGTGTGTGTATGAGGATGGAAATTAAACAGATTACAAAAATAATGAATTCATTTCTTGGAGTTTCAAAATATGAAAATGAGACTTGCCCTTATTTAAAGGCAAATAGTTTATATTCTGCCTCCTTATCTTACAACTTATCCAAGCCTTTCAAACAAATAATGCATGCACTCATAGTCAGCAACAAGTTATTCAACATTCTGCAGAAGTGAGAATTCTGTGAGAAATTCTGTTCTTTCTTGAAATATAGCAGGTCAAGCTAAATACTGTGACTTCTTTCTGGTCTTATACAGCTGGGGTGTGTGTACATATGCATAATATGTATATCTCTTCATATATATATATCCAAATATATTTTTTTTATATGTGAATCTCATACATTTTCTCACTTTCTTCTTCAGAAAGCTAAGCATTTTGGAAGATAAACTCTACTTATTTATGTATCTGTATTTCCCTGACACTGTCAGGAAAAGGTAATTTCAAAAGGAGAACGTAGAAAAGAAGCTGCTCCTTCCTACTGTCCCTGGACCTACTCCGCCTCTTGTAAACTGCTCATTGTTTGGACAGTAGGAATTTGGGGGTATGTATGCTCATTGTTAGGGATAAATGAACAAACATGCAATTGAGTTTATGTTTTAATTCCTCACTGGCTCACATTACAGCTATGCTGTTCATTGACGAGCATAAAGCCCAGAGAATTTTGGCTCCATGGTAATCACTAGCTTATAAGTAATTATTCATGAAAGGTGGTTTTGTTTAACATGCATGGGTTTTTAGAAGTAAGGGAAGAAACTATGCAAAGTTACTTTTCCTCTTTTACCTTGGCTTTTCCAAATGAAATTTTAAGCTCCATTAGTAGAAGAATCAGCTTTCCTGGAGAGGAGATTCAGGTCACACCTGGATTTCTGTAACTGTGAAAAATACAATTTATTTACACTTTTATCTAGTGTAATTTTTATTCACAGATACTTCTATGGTAATTTCAGATATTTATATAAAAAGAAAAAAATTAGAGATGCATAAAAATTACATTTCTTTTCTAAAATAACTCTTAGGTTCACTTACATGTGTAACTACCTAGAATATTTTGCTTACTACATGTCTAATAAAAAGAAGTGGGAAGGTCAGTCATATTTACTCTGTGAGTTCTTTTGCATATTAATTGTGTGCAAAGTGTGAAATTAGCCATCTTCCATTCTCTAAGATTAAAATTAATAATAGATTTCATAGTTTCATTGAATAATTTATGATTTGTACTTAGGAATATACTGTTTGAAATGTAATGTTCATTGTACTCTAGATATTATTTCAGCTTTAACACAGAAAAATAGAGTTTAACATTTTCTAACTATTTTGGTCAGTATTAAAGCATACATACCACTTTTTTACTTCAACTATACTAATAGTTTTAACATTTTTACATTACTGTCTTTGTGACATTTTTAATATTGACCAAATAATTAATATATGTTAAAACAGAAAAAAAAAAATTACAAATTCTTCAGGCTAATGAATTTATTCTTATTTCAGCCCTCAAGTCTTATTGTCTATATTCTTCCAGAGAATGCAGAAAAATATTACCCATGATGCAAAAATCCAACAAGAAGCATTCTGAAAAAAATGAAAATGTAAAAAATATCCCTTTGTCAACCCAAGATGGTATTAACTAATAAAAACATGCAACCATTTTAGCTGGTCAAGAAAGATCTTAATTTTTATTATGAAGAGTACAAGTGCTTGCGAGCTTCATGTTAAAAATTGAGGTCACAACTGGCATAACAATAATTGAAAAACTCAAAAGATAATATTTTGTATAGCCATTGACTTGTGCAGGTTGAAAGTAATGAAGACACAAATCCTGCATATGTGACCACTTTTCTCAAGGCCACTGTCACCAGCATTAGCCTAAACTTATTATGGCACTTGCTGGTATGCTAGTTACTCTTTTTTTCAGCCTGTGGTTTTCTCTCTTAAGGGAAAGAAGCTGATCTGAAGCGCATGTAATGTTCTATGAAACAAGAACAAGACAAGTGTTATTCTATGCAATCAAAGCCACAGGATTATTCCATGCTCTCTTGTGGGGACCAGTGTCTTTTAATAAGACAATTATCTTATATGGAAATAAACGCTGCAATGGAATCCACACAGGAAACTTAAATGCCCAGTGAATTCATTAGAAGGTCGAATGGTAGTGAGTATACTTTTAGGTAGGAGCTTCTCTTGCCTATTAATTTCAAGATAATAGCAGAGTAACACGGTTATGTTATATTCTAGAGTCTCACTCCTAATAAAAACACTCTAAATGAAAGCATCATTTTCTTTTTCTTTTTTTGCCTAAAAATAACATAACCTGAGAATGGTCTAATCAATGATAGAGTATACCTCTCTCTACTTTGAGCTTAATAATAATTCAATAAAAATGCAGAAAAAATTCTGAAACACTCCCCCACCCCCAAACAGCACTATGAGAAAGAAAAGAATGACAAGTTAACAGCAGTAAGGTCATCAAATTATTTAGATTTCCAGTTTAGAAAATTTAGGATTTGTCAGCTGAGGCTGAAGACAAGATCACAAGCTGCTATCGTATGACCTGAAGGAGTGATATTTACAGTTGCTACAGCTTGTTATTACTATTATTTCCCTGTAGCCAGTAAAAGTGATTATAATCTACTGATTCTAAGTAACCTTGTTAAAATTATGCCTGAAGGAATAAAAGAATAGGTACTTGGTTCTCAAAAAGATAAAATCATTAGTAAAATATCCAAAGGAATAAAAGAGAATAGAGTAATAAGTCAGAAATAATGTATCTGTCTCTTGATCTCTGTGCATGGATTCCTTCCATCTAGTCTTGCAATTGTTCATATTAGCCTTGAAAAAGGAGGTCAGACTTCTGTGTATAAAACTAATACTGTCCACCTAGCTATTGATATACTTCAGGATCTCTTTCTCAGTAGATTGTTTGAGTTACTATGTAGAAGCTATATACTAACAGCTCAGTTAATAACTTGTGCCTTGCACATGCAGTAAGTGTTTTGGTTTATTTCTTGCACGCAGATAAAGTGGACAGAAATCCCTTTGGCATTAAAATCAAACAGAAAATCCATTCTGCTCCTCAGGTAACTTGACTGAGGAAAATCTCCAATCTGGTTAACTGAAGTGAAGGCGCCTTTTTTTAGATTAAATCATACTGCTGATGATTTGCTCAGCTAGCAGCAAATTAAGTAGGCATTGGAGCAAGAGAGCCAGTCAAGTGAACTGTCATTGTTTCTGATTGTCATGTATCTAAACCACAACATAGGAAAGTTAATTATTACGTTTTAAAAGTAAAGAATTATATGCGAAGACTAGAATTAAGAAGCAATTGAGTACTTTTCATCAGACATGAAAAAGCACTGTGTTTCAAGAAAAGCAATTAATTTCTATGTCTGTTGTCAATGGGTCTGATCCACAAAACATGGGATAGAATAGAACACTAGCAATGAAGTATACAGTTGTCAATCTTTACATTATGATAGCCCTCAAGAAACGGCTGAGGACACAGCTGAAAAATGTCACTGAGTGTTGATTTGCTCTTCCAGCTAGCTGTGGTTCAAAAAACTTAGATCAGTGGTTCATTTGAAAATGCTTCATTTTCAAAAGCATCCCAGCATGAAGAGGCGAGCCATGTCTCAAAATTTCCTTCCCCATCACATTTATCACTGGTGTTATCTCTCTGGAATCATATAGCTAGATAGTGTTAGGGACATGAATGTTTTTCCAGATGGAAAGGGGAAGTGACGATCTGTTTAGATCATCCTTTTCATTTACAGAAAAGGTACAAAGTCTTGTTTCTTCAGATATAGGTTTATCAAAGCATGAAGGATAGACTTTTTGTTTACTTATCTGTTGTCAGCTTCGAATGTGTGTTATTAGAGTCCTTGTTAAGGCCAAGCTTCAGGTACTTTTTCAGGCTGCAGCTTGTGACTCTTTGCACCATCTCGGTTTTGCTGGGTTTCTCTTTCCTGCTTCTTTCACCGAACCAAACCTGTACACAAAAATGCATAACAGTTGTCATTGCCCAGCCTGCTTTTGCATTTCTGGGGGGAACTTATGCTTGGCATTGAGTAAAAGAACATTATAATTTCTAGAAAGAGTAACCATTTCCTATAGACCCTTTAAAAGAACTTCAGTGATAATACCTTCTAGATTGAATGACATTTTACGCTAAATGAGCAAACTAGGTGTTAGCATTATTATTTTAATTTCTACCTGGGTTTCACAGCTTTGAATTTTTGAAAGAAATAAACGATTAAGCTACAATCTCTATAGAGTCTTTCTGATTTAAAAAAAAAATTGTACTACATTTGATATATGAGCCTATCATGAATAAAGGAGAATTTCATTTTATATACTAAAGAAAAAAATAAGTATTTTTCCTAATTTTAAGAACTAATATCATGAACCTCAGCTTTCTTTAATATTTTTAATCATATTTTCACCAAACATCTTGTTTTTATCAACCATAATCAGCTTGTATTGTTATAAATGAAATTAAATGGTTTTATTTTAATAAATCTAAAATTTTATATAAGACTTCTCATATGGTTTTATATATAAAAAATAAAAACCTTAGTTCAGTCTCCAATTCATAAGAAAGATACTAAAGATTCCCATGTTCAGGTTCTATCTTGTAAGTGAAACATGTCAGTTTTCACTGAATTATAAGTCATTACAAATAAAAATCTAATCTGCAAGTAGGTAATAATGAGATCCATTCCTGATTCCTTTGCCCTAGGTTTTGGATTTTGAACAGCTCCAGTTGACATGAAGAAATCCTTCTGTCATGGGTTCAGCAGCAGCAGTCATTTTTTCTCCTTCTTGGTAGCTGGTGCAGCGCTGTGTTTTCAATTTTGGGCCTGGGAACAGCACTGATAACACCAGTGTTTTCAGTTACTGCTTGGTGATGTTTAGGCTGGCCAAGGACTTTGTGAGTCTCATGCTCTGCTAGGGAGGAGGGGAAGCCAGGAGGAAGGAGAGACAGGACACCTGACCCAAACTGACCAAAGAGGTTATTCCACACCACAGCACGTCATGTCCAGGATGTAAAGACGGAGAGGAGAGACCCGGAAGGGTGGTGCGGGTGCACGGTGGGGGTGCACTGCTTGGTCGAGCTGGGTGGTGAGCTACTGTATTCTTTCCTTGTATTTGCCTTGTCATTATTATTATTAGTAGTGGTGGTAATAGTAGTGATTTCTGTTATACCTTAGTTACTAAACTGTTCTTATCTCAACCTGTGGGAGTTGCATTTTTTCGATTCTCCTTCCCATCCCTCCAGGAGCGGAGGGAAGTGAGTGAGTGAGTAAAACTGTGCGTGGCTGAGAAGCTTAAACCACGACAGTTCTTTTTGGCGCCCAGCGTGGGGCTCGAAGGGTTGAGATAATGACAGGATTAATAACCACTTGTCACAATGCTGATTTATTGGCTCTCAAAGTTGTTGCTCTGGTTTTCATGGTTTCAGTCTGTTGTACCTTACTTACAGCCAGTATTTGTTATCTTAGCATTCAGATATGAGTTTTGGGCTAAGGTTCTTGTTTCAGTGTACTTTATTGGAATGGCTTGTGATACGGGCGGGCTCCAGAAGCAGGGAGGGGTGGACGGGGATATGGATGTGGACGTGGACTTGTACCTGGCAGCTCGGCTGCTCTTTACCGTCCAGGCCCTCGTTTTCGCCTCCGTTTTTGAGAGGCTGTGCGGAGCCGAGGTGGGGGGGGCCCGGGAGCCGCCGGCAGCCGAAACGGCCCGGGAGCGCAGTCCCGGGGACCTGCGCGTGGCTGAGAAGCTTAAACCACGACACCTTCTCTTCAACATAGTAATATCACTAAATACTTTTCATGTGTTCTTTCCCTGAAAACCAAGACAATCTCTTTACTTTCTAGCCCAAAATATGGGCCACAGAGTTTGCCTTTGCTGAAGAACCTTTACAATCCTGAATTATATGACATCTATTAATTAAAAAATGTCCTGTTATACTTCTTATTTATATGAATGGCATCAATTTGACAAAAACATTTCCGTATTTTTTATTGTTTGATTTGAAATGGCCATAACACTGTTAAAAGTGAGCCAGATTAAAAAAAAAATTCTTTCTGTCTGTGCCTTAGCATTCACAAAACACAAGGAAAGATATTCTTGCTATGAGCCTTTACTGAGGGAATCAAAATTTAAAATAAAGTCAATGCCAAAATTATTGCAAGAAATATGTCAATTTAAGTGTTATCATTTTTATCTAATTTATAATTGAGTATCCTCTAGAAGCTTTGTTCTATCATGAATTGTTTTTCCAGCAAAGTTTCCTTGTGGCTTTTGATAGTTTATGACCTTCTAAATACTATGAAAGCATCATAAACAATGTGTTTTATACACACATTGAAAATAACTGAGAAGGATCACCTACTTCATCATTCAACCCCTGATGCAGCTGGAAATTGTACAGATTGAAGAAAAAAAGCTGAGGGTATGGACACAAACAGATTTCCATCTATCTATAAGAATGTCATTTTTCATATATTTCATCACAGATCACTTCCACACAGAATTCTGAAGGTCAGGCTCAGTACTGCCAAATATTTGTGTGGGGTTTGTGACTAAGGAAAGCAAATTATTAATCTTGATGAAACAACTGATAACTTCCTGAATCAGAACCAAAATAAAAACACCTGTCATTTCCTAAACCCATATAAAAACCAATGTGATTCAGACAGTGAATTTGTTGTTACTTTTCTGTTTGAGTGCCACACCAGAATTTTCAAGGCCACATACACATTGCATAAAATTGCAAAGATTTTTGGATGAATCAAGTCATAGCATATGTATACAGAAGAAGGAGGAAATTCTAACATATTTGCCAGTTCTGTGGAACAGAATTGGAAGATGATGTTGCACAAGTCCAACCTTTCCATTTGGGTAAGCATTCAGATACACAGGACGCAGTTCCATGTGTCAGATGAAGAAAGAGATAACTTGCCTTTTACAAGTCTGTGCTCTATCTGAACCACAGACTACACATAGTTAAATAACCACTTAATTTTTTGTGCTATACATGAACAGATTAACTGTTTTATAATAAATACTTAGCTTGATTGCTTTGCTCAGAGCTCATCTGCTTGTCAGTTTGCAGGGCAAATGCTAGATAACTTGAGTGGAGGCAGAATAATCTGGTTCAGAAAATTTTTGGGAACTGTAATGTGGTAGCCTTGCTCCAACTCTTCATCAGATTCTAAATCACATTTTTCAGCCTTTCAGGTTTCCCCTGATTAAATTTCTGTCTTGTAATTCAGTCCTTTCCTGTGAACAGCTGTACTTGTTCAAAACATATTCTCCTTCTCAAATTGATAACATCAAAGTCACATAGAAGATTTGGAATTTCACTGATTAAAAGGGCACTAGTATTCCTCCTCTTACTTTGCTTCTGGCATTATGCTTTATTCTTGGTAAAGGTTTATGACCACTGTTTTTGTTTTCAGGTAGCCACTGAAAAATATTTTGGAAGGAATATTTTACCCGTTACTTTTACGTCATTTGCAAACTGTTGAAATGGGCTGACATTTTCATTAAGTTCAATATCCAATGATATGCATTAAATTCTCCCAAAGGAAATGCAAAATCCTGCACCTGAGGGGTAATAAACACCGGCACCAACACAGCTGGGGTCCCTCAGACTGGAAAGGATCTCTGAAAAAAGGAGAGCCTAGTATGTCTTGGTGGATAACAAGTTGAACATGAGCTAGCAATGTGCCCTTGTGGCAAAAGTGGCCAACAGCATCCTGGCCTGCAATATGATGAACAGTGTCAGCTGAGGGTCAAGGGAGGTGGTCTTTCACTCTGCTCAACACTAGTGAAACACATCTAGAGTCTGGATCCTGTTCTGGACCCCACAGTGGAGGAAGGACATGCACTTACTGGAATAAGTTCAGCAAAGGACCATGAAGATGGTTAAGGGATCTGTCATATGATGAGAGGCTATGAGAGCTGGGACTGTTCAGCCTGAAGAAAAGAAGGCTGAGGGGGGTCTTATCCTTGTTTATCTGATGAGCAGCAATTGAGGACAGAGAAAGACTTTTCTCTGTGGCACCCAGTGAAAGCACAACAAGCAACGGACACAAGTGGAATACAGGAAAATTCATCTAAACACAGAAAAAAAAATAAGGCATTTTTCACCTGTGGGGGCAGTTGAATAATTTGCCCAGAAAAGTTGTGGAGTCTATCCTTGAAGGTACTAAAAAAAGATGGGACACAGCCATAAGCAACCTGTTGTAATTCACCACCCTTTGAACAGGGGGTTCAAGTAGATAGTATCGAGAGGTACCTTCCAACATTGGTTATGATCATATAAGTAGAGTGACTTTTGTCAGCATATTTTTGACATTATTTCTTTCTGTTGTCTTAAGTAGTTAAGACAGATGTGAATACTTCATTCCATATCATGGAATGGGCTTTATTAATTAATATTATTAATTAAATCAATAAACACCAGAACTATGCTAGACATGGCTTAATTACCTAGGTGTGTCACATAGCTTTGCTTAATACCCAATAATTAGAATTGGTTGAAATATTTTGCTAAAATTTTCTATTTCACTGAGATCAGCCATTATTCAGGCATAAAATGTTTGGAAAGCATTTGCTGGGGAATCTTCATCTGGGATGGCTGGAATAAACGAAAGCTGGTGAAAACAAACAAACAAACAAAACAAAACCCACAAAACAAGAGGGATGATTAGATTTGTTAATATTTTAACAGTAAAAAAATCAAATACAGAAACACACAGCAAGAGAGACAACATATTTATGGTCTGTGGAGAAGATGACCAACAGGAGCAGCCTGGTTTGGTGTGATTTTTGGATGTCAAAAGCGTTCTCACACAAGCAGAAGCTTTTGTCTCAACATGCAAGCTTCTTACCCACCAAACTAAAACAAATATTTGTGTCTCTCCTTTGTTATATGTCAGGGTTTATAAAATTCTAGAAGACATATTTGAATTCTAGTACAGAATTAAAGAAATTTCAGCACTACAAGATTTGTAATCTTGCCAGGTTAATCACTTGAGATTTGACAGTAATTGATATTTGAAGCAAAGTAAAAATAAGTTTAAAAAAAAATAACAAGACTTCTATGCCGTCTTTATTTATAAACTTCAATGTAAAGAATCTTTGGGCTAACACCTCTAAGCCATGAATACGAGCGAGTAAAGGCATGATTCATAGGTCAGAACAGTATGCAAAAAGCACTTTGAGGGCATATATGCCTATTTACATAATTAGATATGAGTTAAACTGAGATTACTATACTGTAATTGTACTTACAGAAGAAATGTTTGCTGCAAAAAAGCAAAAACCTATGTTGTGTATCCAATACAGAGGTTGTTATGATAATAACTTAATGAAATAATAGCTATAATGTCAGACTCTTACATATCACCTCTTGTCACTAGATATTAAAGTGACTTACAAGAAGGGTGGGTTATTTTCCCTTTTCATTTAATAGTCTACTGCTGATGTTAAGAGAAAGAAAAAAAAAAAAAAAAAAAAAGCAAAACCACAAAGAGATCTCTGGACCTGCATGCAAATTTGGACAACCCTTGAATGTCAGCTAGTACAGCTGCATGAAGTATACTGGATTACATGGATGGACTGGGTCTCTACCACCTTACCACCTTCTACCTTCTACTCCCATACACAAGTCAAGATTGCTGCGCAGTTGGTGAGTGGATGATGCTCCAAGTGCAGTCTCCAATGCAGTACCACACTGCATAATTGATACCGTCCTCTTGCTCTTATGCAACAACAAAAGAAACTTAATTCTTTGATAATGAGCTGGAAATATTGGAGGAAACTGAAAAAGGTGGTGTGCCCACTGAGCAAAACATCAAATGCAGAGTGCTGGTTATAATGCTATGAAACAACCCAGTTTAGGATTTGGATCTCTCCAGCTTAACAGAGTTGATGAAACAGAGCTAATTAAAACATTGTTCATCACTGCGCAAGTGACTTCTGTGAGGAAGAACAGATTTATTCTCTGTTGTCAAATTACTTCATTTGTGATTCTCCAAGTTCTGTTTAAATTTGCAGGCCCAGATTTAAAGTAAATATCTCTGGGTATTAATGCATTTTTTTTCATATTTTTTACAGAATAATTTATTGCCACAGTGCAGAAATATAAATGTGTTTAATAAGTTAAGTTGATTGTTGGCTACTGAATACAGTGACCGTGAAGCAGTCATTTGAGTTAGGGAGGTCTTGCCCGCTTATTACCAGGAAATAAGAAAGTAAACAAGGAGACAGTGTATTTTAGAGTTGCACTGTCTCTTATAGTCTGTGCCTATTACTGACCTCTGTGTAAAGCAGAATTGCAATCTCCTCCAGAAAAGATGTTCTTCTGTTATGTTGAAAAAAAAAAAAATATTACCTGGCCTCTTTTTTTTTCCCCCCAGCTTCTTGCAGTCAGACTTTTAACTGAGGCAGTTTACCACAGGGCTTGCAGCCAAGGTGCTGGATGTAGCAGGCTGTAACTTCTACTCTGTTTATGCAACCCAGCATTGTTTAGCCTACACTTCACAAAGTGAATTCTAAATTTCAAAAATGCTAAGAAGACAGTATACAACATCTAATTAGGAGAAAGGGGTTTTTTTTAATTATTCATGCCTGCCAACTCTGGTTTGTTCCTTCAATTGCAAAATTCCTCCCTCCTGGAGAACTGGAATTCCCCTCATTAGAAAGGTACTTTCAAGAATACCAAAAGCAAATTAAAAAAAAAAACAACTTGCTTTTGAGGTGCGCAATAGCAAATGTCAGATGTAAATCTACACATTTTTTCTAGTACGTGACTGATTAATGAAATATGTCCTTATATTTTATTAAAGAAATCAAGCAAAAACCCTGAAACTAAATTTTTTGCATTTCCAAAGACCATAACAAACAGTCTTTGAACTCAGGAGAAAAAGGTAACACTAGTGGTGTTGTATTTGTACCAATGATGGTCTGGGGAATGCAAGTAAGGAAAAATTTGGAGGGAAAGCTAATCCTTGAAAAGATTAGCTTTTATAGCTGGAGAAAAATAAAACAAGCTTTCTTTCCAACATTTCCATTAGCCATTATTTGGAATATATTATTGAAGGCTCAGTTGGCATGGAAAGACAGGATTTTTGGAATTTCAGCCTTTCTTAATTAGCTATTATGAAACTTCCTGTTCAGAGGAAGGTGAAGATGTCTACATGCAGAAAAATTACTATCTGGCATAATATTAAAATCCATGTAAGTGTAGTTAACTTTGGAAAAACTTTCCAAAATCTATGAAACTTAAGAAGATTAAATTAATTTTCATTTTTTTTGGGGGGGGGACGGGGGATTTTTTTAATTATAGAAGAGACTTTCTGAGAACACTTCCCTGCTTTAGGAATTACCTATTATAGGATTTTAGGATTACAGGCTAAGCCACTTCAGAAGGGACCTAAAAGATCTCTAATCCAGCCTCCTGCTTCAAATGGGTTCATCTATGAGATCAGAAGGGGTTGCTCAGGGCTTTTTCTTACCAGGTCTTGAAAACCCTCAAGAATAGAGGTTGCATAAACTCTTGGCAACCTCTTCAGCTGTCTGACTATCTTATAACAAAAAAAGGTGCTTCTTACATCCAATGGGAATCTCATTCCAATGCTTGTGTCTTTTGCCTTCCCACCCCACAACATTGTGAAGAGCCTGACTCTGTCTTCTTAATAACCTCCTCATAGGCATGGGCAAGACGTTTTTAACTTCTCCTCCAAGATCTTCTCTTATGCAGGCTGGACAAGCCTTGAGATCAATGGGATTTTTACCTTAGGTTTTTATGAATATTTACAAAACTGAGCAGTCATTTTCCTGATGTAGCGAGAGTGTGCGACAAAATTTAAGAGAAACAAAGAAATAAGTAATAATCCTTTGGTATGGTAGCTGACAAAATGACCTGGTTTTTACCTAACTTAATATTTATCTAATTTTATATCTAGTTGTGTCTGACTCTCATGGTCTGAATGCTTTTCCAGAGATGATAGTTCTATGGACTTCTGTAATATGTACTAACGTAAGCTAGGAACTACTAACTATCCTACTGTCCTTAAAACTCTTTAAATGCCCCAGATAATTAAAATCTGTAAATCAATGTACCTATCTCTGATATACCTATATTATAGCTTATGGGCAAAATTCTGAATGGTGCACTGAAGCTTAAAGAAGGAATTGTCTAAGTAAAGGTGTTGGAGAAAAGAATAATAAAACTAACTGTGTCACAAGGATAAAACTTAAGTCTGGTTTTGGCATTATAATGCTTCACCTCATTGCATGGAGTACGTTGCTAGTAAATCAGTCCTGTCTAGAAGACAAATTAGTTTCCTAGCTAAAAAATGAGCCAGAAGGAAAAACAGGCAGAAGAGAGAAAGAAATTAATGTTGCCCCAACTTTTAGTAGATACGATATATATTTTTTGTTATTGATCATTATTGTTCCCATTAAAAGCAATTATAATATATTCTATTACAATTTCATGGCACATCGCCAAGCTTCATCATTTTCTTCACCATGGTAAATTTCCAAATACCTAGAAATGATAATCTGAAAATTGAGGAAAAGAGATGATGAGATATTTGCATTTCAGCTGTTTAGAAACGTGCAAAGTGACAGCATTGTATCTTTTGAAGTTCAGACAACATCTTTGGAAAAAGCAATTAATTCCCATTTTAAAGGTATCATCTGACTAAGTAGCACCATTACTGTGTTATACTTTTGAAATAAAATAATCAGATGGTTTTATAAGAGTTGTTCTTATTGTTTTTCCTCTGACCTTTTTCTTATTCTGGTTCTGAAAGAAATTCCTTTCCCAAAGTGACAAATTACGGCAATAAGTCTGACACTTTACACTGCATGAGGTGTATGCTGCCTTTTGCTAGATTTCACACACTTATTTACCATTAAACACAGGTTCAACTTTCTGTTCTGAATGCCAACACCCCAAACAGTAACAATGGGAATGGAATGAGTGGCAAGAAATAGATTAATTTTGAAATCTATAATGTGTTTAGAGCTGTTCTTCCAAATATTCACCATGTTTCTATGGAATTTGCATTAGAAGTCGATTTGCGAGTTCAACAAAAAACTTATTCTATGTAAGAATATAAAACTTTTCTATGATCTATCTTACAGGTACACTAGTTACTAAGTGAAAACATTCCTTCTGAAGTAAAATGCATCTCTTGAAGAAACAAAAAGATTATGGCACATACTCTTAACAGTAAACATCAATCCTGTCTGCTAAGAAGAAAAAATGTTAATTGTTTTTCGCTCTGAGGACTGATTCTGCTTGTCCGCAAGCACTTCGTGATTTGCTCAAATACATTTGTATTCAAATCACAGTTTGTGGCTTCTATGCATATTCGATATGAATAGCGTGTGCAAGTTTGATACCTGAATTTCATATGAACTACATCCTGGCTTAAATTATTTTAAAAATAAAATAAGATCAATAAAAGCTGAACTTAAAAAAAAAAAAAAAAAAAAAAAGACACCAAAATATTGTTTCTATTTCCCAGCTGTCCAAAACACCGCGACAAATTTTTGCCTCCTTTTCTTCCCTAACTGGAACTGGAGCTGGGAGATTGAGTTCTCTCTTCTCTGCTAGGATTCTTCTTTTTCCAGCATTAATCAGGACTACCCTTCAGGATCCTGTGGCTGGGAGCCAGTGTTCCCACCTCGTTGTTAATTTCTGTTTCTGATCCTTTTCAGGAAGTGGCTTAGCTACAGTAGGCTGCAGCGGACCAGAGTGAGAAGCATCTGTATGTGCTACATACTGAATGAGAATATGCAAATTCTTTCCAGAAAGCTGCAAAAACATCAGGAAAAACTGTTGTAGTCTGACAATTCTTCCTTTTATTTGGAATAAATACAGAGCAAACAAAGCTTTTCTCTTTCTAGTCCCTGTTCCATATTACTTCCTTTTCTGCATTACAATTCCTACAAGTGAAACACATACTTTTCACTCCAAACTAGTAGAATTGCCAGGCAAAGTGCTACAGGTATTGCATGAGAAGAGCATCTGTACTAAGCAGAAACAGCGTCATTCTATTTTTCTATTTTTGAATACAAATACGAGAATGTAGCTGGGGGTTTTCATTCTTGCAAATAAGTATATATTAACTCATAGCTGGAAATAGTTTCAACCAAAACTATTTATAGGAAGCTAGAATTAAGCTTTGGCCTCAGCATGTTTGAAGTGCTCTCTTAATACCAGTTTAAAGCAGCTAATTATTGCCAAAGAAACAGCAAATAAAGTGGTGTTATTTTCCCGGTCAGAAATATAATTACAATTCACGATCCTTGTAAATTCTTCAGAATCAAATCAGGATTAGTAGTCCTAACCAATTATAATAAATTAAAAGATTAAAATACAATTGGAGATCAAGAAAACTTTTTATGTTTTGGAAATCACTACATTTTGTGGTATGATATTTATTTATTTCACTACATAGTACCGTAGAAAATGCCCATCTATAATTCCAGATATAATCTCAAGTAAGGGTTGAAGTGTTGCCTTATTTTGGTACCATCTGATTTTTATTTCTGAAAGAAGGGAAAAACCGGAATGGGCTTACTATGAAAGACAGATTATTTTAACCCATAAATTCATTCACAGTTCAGATTAATACGAGTAATATTATTTTTCAGGATAATGGACCATTTCCTAAAAATCTGGGAGAAGCAATTTTCTTTTATAACTCTGTAGAAACATTCTTCATTAAAATAAGCATTGCTTTAAAAAAATATGTGGAGTTGAAGAGAAAAGGGTATCAGCAATTTACAGACAAGTTTATTAAAGTGGTAGGAGTCACAAGTCTGGAAGTACTAAAGGTGTTGAATCTCCCATTCAAGGGGAAATTCCACTTTGGAAAAAAAGGCTGTGCAAGTCCTGGCAAGTTGAACATGAGCCAGCAATGTGCCTTTGTGGCAAAGGCAGCCAATAGCATCCTGGCCTGCGTTATGACAAACAGCATCAACTCAGGGTCAAGGGAGGTGATCCTTCCCCCTGCTCAACCCTGGTGAGACACATCTAGAGTCTGGTTCCTGTTCTGGACTCCGCAGTCCAGGAAGGACATGCACTTACTGGAATGAGTTCAGCAAAGGGCCATGAAGATGGTTAAAGGATCTATCATATGAGGAGAGGCTGTGAGAGCTATTCAGCCTGGAGAAGAGAAGGCTCAGGGGGATGTTACCCTTGTTTATCTAATGGGATAAAGACATTCTTTTCTCTGTGGTACCCAGGGAAAAGACAAAAAACAACAGATAAAACTTGAATACGAGACAGTCAATTTATTTGTTGAGAAAAGCTCTTTTTCCCAATGAATTTTGGTTGCTTAGTTCTACAGTTGCATGCATGTAACAAGAGAGAGAGGATATTTTCCCCCCTTCTGTCTTGCCGACAGCACATTGTTTAGGAGGCTCAGAAGCAGGCGTTTGAAGCCTTTAAAGCAGTAGAAGACATGAAATTATTCAGTTCTTAAGATAGTTCTCTAAATGTCAGACTAATAAAAAGGTGTGGAATTTGGCATAGAAACTTCTCCAAAAAGAAATATGGCCTTCAGTGTGACATAGAAATTTTTTGGTGCAGCCATAATGAAATAATTACCAGTAGTCACTTAGGATCTGAATATTTTGCCCAGTAGAATAAAGTGATTACAATTTTTCAGATGCAAAAAAAGTGCAGGATTTTTGTCTTTGGTTTGTTTTTTTTTTTTTTCTGGATCCTTGTACAGAATACTGAATACTTGAACACTGAGTTGCGATTTGAGAGATTTTGGGCTCTGGTCCAGCATAGTAACTACTTGGTCTAACAATTTTTCATTTTGCATTGTTTTTTCTCTTTAAGAACTTTGTCTCTTTGACAATATTTTTATCAGTTTTAAAACTAAAGGTTTTAATATGCATCCCAGCTACTTTGTACCATCTTTCTGTTTGATTTGTGAGATTTCATATCTCTTCTGTGTTTATATTTATTGTTTTGGCAACTACTTTCAACCATGTCTATAACAGCTGTTTTTATCTTAGAATCATTCATCTTACTTGTTGTTTGATTTATCTTCTGTCCACGGACAGTTGTCAGGCATAATACAAATCCCACCACAGTAATACTAAAGGATTTAGGATCGTCCCACAAATATCCTAGGGTCTTAAGTGGATTTGTTCATTTATTCTCTCAACATTCTCTTCTTTCTCAGACTTGGATCAGATTTGTAGAATGGAGAAAGGTACATTGGATATATGAGTCACTAGGATCCCTGAACTTCAACAATCGCATTTTCCTGACAGTTGTTCACCAGTTTATTTTGCACCAGCTTATTTGACTGTTAAAGAGTATCTGCCACCTGGTTCAAGTCTTTTTCACTACATCAAGAAGACTGTGAACAAAAATCAATCTCTGCAAATCACAAAACTCTAGAATTCTTCTGTTTATGTAGGTGTTTCCTGCTGTTATTTGCAACTAGGTCTTAAAAGCTGTAATGAACCACTGGATTTATTTCTCATTGTTTCTACCTTGGCAAATGACTGGTAGAATTCAGAAGTTGTTTTTTTTCAATCTAAAAAGTCGTTAAGAATTACTATTAACAAACATTGAATAGTTGGTGCTGAAAATCAGACAGAAAATAAAGTCTGATTTGAAAGAAAAAAAAAATTTTTTTTAATATATAAAAATACGGTACTCACCCTTTTCAGAATAAAAACCTTTTTTATTTCAAAACTGATTTTATTTGTATTCTATGTCAAAACATTAATGAAATATTTTAATTTTACAAAAGTGCTGGCAACTGAAAAGGTTGCTTCCAAAATCTGTAAGCATATTCTTTGTCCTGTTTCAGAACAAAAATCTGGATCTTATGGAATTGTTGTGGTTTAAGCCCAGCTTCGAACCCAGAAACCACGCAGCCTCTCTCTCACTCCCCCCACTTGCTCCCCCTGCTCCCAGAGAGATGGGGAGGAGAATCGAAAGAATGTAACTCCCACGGCTGAGATAAGAACAGTCCAGTAACTAAGGTATAACGCAAAACCGCTACTGCTGCCACCAGTAATGATAACGATAAGGGAAATCACAAGGGAAGGGAATACAGCCGCTCACCACCCACCAACTGATATCCAGCCTGACTCAAACAGTGATCTGGCCCTTCTGGGTAACTGTCCACAGTTTATATAGTGGGCATGACGTGCTGTGATATAGAATACCTCTCTGGCTAGTTTGGGTCAGGTGTCCTGTCTCTGCTTCCTTCCGGCTTCCCCTCCTCCCTGGCAGAGCATGAGACTCAGAAAGTCCTTGGTCAGAGTAAAAATTACTGAGAAACAACTAAAAACATCGGTGTTATCAGCGCTGCTCCCAGTCTCAAAGTCAAAAGCACAGCACTGCACCAGCTACTAAGAAGGAGAAAAATGACTGCTACTGCTGAACCCAGGACAGTATCCACCCCTTCTTCCATACCATTCACGTCATGCTCACATCCTACCTTTTCAATATACCATCACTCTTATCCCATATATATATATATGTATATATATACATATATATATATACAGAGAGAATGAGAGAGAGAGATCACTACTTAGTGCATGGATCAATCCTTATAAAGCTGCTGAGTTCATCCGGTCCATGATGTCGAGCTCCATCTCATGTAATAGTCTTTCAGAGCAGGAGAGGCTGTGTGCAATGTTGCATTGTTGCTTGTTGATGATGCTGCAGAACTCGTCTGGTTTCATCAAAGTTCATTCTTTGAGGGTGGAGGGAAGTCAGGGCCAGTCACTGGTGACCTGAAGATATCTAGTTGGTGGGCTATAAAAGTGCTACATAGCAGGCAACAGCATACAATTGAGTTCCTTGGCTGTTTTCCCTACAATCAAACCCTCTTGAGGTACACATCAGACTTCCCCATCTTCCCGCATTACCCACCAAGGGTCCCCGAGCAAAAACAATCCCACGAGTGGGTTTGCCTTTACCTGAAGCAGGAATAACTCAGACTGTCTTCCCCAGTAAATTCTTTATGTTCACCACAGGAACTTTGTCCACCTCTACACTATGTAGAAGTTCTGACTGGGCCGGACCAGCCCTGCTGGCAGATCCTCTGGTGTTAACCAACTTTGCTAAGTGTGTATCCCAAAAGCCTGAAAGTCCCACCACTCATTGCTCTCAGCATAGTTTTTAACAGCCCATTGTACCTTTTGATCTTCCCAGAGGCTGGTGCATGGTAGGGGATGTGATATACCCATTCAATGCCATGCTCTTTGGCTCAAATGTCTATAAGGTTATTCCAGAAATGAGTCCCACTGTCTCACTCAATTCTTTCTGGGGTGCCATGTCACGACAGAATCTGTTTCTCAGGGCCCGGGATAGTGTTCCAGGCAGTGGCATAAGGCACAGCATATGTTTCCAGCCATCCAGTGGTTGCTTCCACCATGGTAAGCACATGGCACTTGCCTTGTTGGGTTGGTGGGAGTGTGATATAATCAATCTGCCAGGCCTCCCCATATTTGTACTTCAGCCATTGTTCTCCATACCAAAGAGTCTTTAACCACTTGGCTTGCTTAATTGCAGCACACGTTCCACAGTCATGAATAACCTGGACAATAGTGTTCATTGCAAAGTCCGCCCTTTGATCACGAGCCCATCTGTATGTTGCATCTCTGCCTTGATGGTCTGAGGTGTCATGGGCCCACCCAGCCAAAAATAATTGTTGCCAATCTAAGTCCATCTGAGCCACTCCAATCTTAGCAGCTTTATCCACTTGTTGATTGCTCTGGTGTTCCTCAGTGGCCCGACTCTTGGGTACATGAGCATCTACATAGCGTACCTTCACCACCAGGTTCTGCACCGGGCAGCAATATCTTGCCAGAGTGCAGCAGCCCAGATGGGTTTACCTCTGCGTTGCCAGTTGCTCTGCTTCCATTGCTGCAATCACCCACACAGGGTATTTCCCACCATCCATGAGTCAGTATAGAGATAAAGTACTGGCCATTTTTCTCATTCAGCAATGTCTAAGGCCAGCTGGATGGCTTTCACCTCGGCAAACTGACTCCATTCACCCTCTCCTTCAGCAGTTTCTGCAACTTCTTGTTGAGGACTCCATATAGCTGCCTTCCATCTGCGATGCTTTCCCACAATACAAGAGGACCCATCAGTAAACAAGGCGTATTGCTTTTCACTTTCTAACAGTTCATTATATGGTGGGGTTTCTTCAGCATGCATCACCTCCTCCTCTGGTGACATTCCAAAATCTTTGCCTTCTGGCCAGTCCATGATGACTTCTAGAATTCGTGGATTACTGGCATTTCCTATTTGAGCTCGTTGTGTAATTAGTGCAGCCCACTCACACCATGTAGCATCGATTGCATGATGTGTAGAGGAGACCCTGCCTTTGAACATCCATCCCAGCGCAGGCAACCGGGGTGCCAGGAGGAGCTGTGATTCGGTGCCAACCACTTCTGAAGCAGCTCGAACCCCTTCATAGGCTGCCAGTATCTCTTTTTCAGTTGGGGTATAGCTGGCCTCAGATCCTCTGTATCCTTGACTCCAAAGGCCAAGGGGTTGACATCGAGCCTCCCCTGGAGCTTTCTGTCAGAGGCTCCAGGTAGGACCATTCTCCCTGGCTGCGGTGTAGAGTACATTTTTTACATCTGGCCTGCTCCGGACTGGTCCAAGGGCTACTGCATGAACTATCTCTCATTTAATTTGCTCAAAGGCTTGTTGTTGCTCAGGGCCCCATTTAAAATCATTCTTCTTCTGGGTCACATGATAGAGAGGGCTTACATTCAAACTGTAATCTGGCCCCACAGCACCCAAAAAAGCTTGTGTTTCTTTCTTATTATTGGTGGAGACATTGCTGTTACTTTGTTAATCATATCTGTGGGGATCTGGCAATGTCCATCTTGCCATTTTATTCCCAAAAATGGAATCTTCTGTGCAGGTACCTTGACCTTACTCCTTTTTATGGCAAAACCGGCTTTCAGCAGTTATTTACCTCCCTTTCTCAAAGACTTCTTCCACTGTATCACCCCACACGATAATGTCATCAATGTATTGCAGGTGTTCTGGAGCTTGCCCCTGTTCCAGTGGAGTCTGGATCAGTCCATGGCAGATGGCAGAGCTGTGTTTCCACCCCTGGGGCAATCGGTTCCAAGTGTACTGGATGTCCCTCCAAGTAAAAGCGAACTGTGGCCTGAACTCTGCTGCCAAAGGAGTTGAGAAATATTGCATTGGCAATATCACTTGTAACATACCACTTGTCTGCCTTTGACTCCAGTTCATACTGAAGTTCTAGTATGTCCAGCAGCAGCGCTCAAGGGTGGTGTAACTTCGTTCAGGCCACAATAGTCGACTGTTAATCTCTACTCTGCATTAGAATTTCGCACTGGCCATATGGAGCTATTAAAGGGTGAGTGGGTCCTACTGATCACTCCTTGACTCTCCAATCTACGGATCAGCTTATGGATGGGAATCAGAAGTCTCAGTTGGTGCGATATTGCTGCCAGTGCACTGTTGTGGTAGCGATTGGCATTTGTTCTTTGACATTCAGCAGGAAAATCTGATATTCTTTATACCTGTGGACAGGAAGTTGTTCATTTCTTTTAAGTAAAATCTCATTGTAGAATAAACCTGCTGTTACTACATGGAGCAATTTCTGTTACAAGTGAAGTCCCAATAATTCTTCACTCAATACATGGAGACTTTTGGGTGACTCCTGGGCCTGCATTGCTCCTTCACAGGGGCAGAGGTGGGCACCCCAGCTGTTGAAGGTCCTTCTGTGCTGAATGTGTTATTTGGCAGCAGCCAGCTGATCCCCATGACACCCTTAAAGAAAGTCTAATGGAGTCGGGATCAAAGATGGCAGAGACCTACATGCAAGCCTCTTACACAAAGCAGAGCAAATCTTGAACAAGGGAGATGAGAGAATTGACTTCCTACATTACAAACCACTATCCACCAGGCTATGTTTTCTTCAAACCAAATATTCCAATATGTTTAACAGATGTGTAGCAAGGGTTCAAAACTTTTCAAACAATAATAGCACAAGCAACTTCTTGGGTAGTTAAATTTCGCATAGTGAAAACAGAAGTTTGGGCTCTATAACTCCCATACTCTGAAAGCCTTAAATTTTTGAAGGGAGACGAAGTGTCTATAGAAATAGATTCAAGAAATTAATTCTGTATAATTTTTTCTTCTGTAGGAAGTATGTGGTCCTCAAACCAGACCCACATCTGCATCTATCAGGCATTATATTGATAATGTATGTCAGCAGGAATAAGGAAGCATCCCACAAATGCAGATAGAAGAGGTTTCCAAGAAGAGGGAAATTAGCTTAGGACTTACTGTAAGGTAATCCGTGTAACTAAAGAGTAAGGTTTAGTTAGACTAAGGTCATAAGCAGCATAAGAATGAAAAAAACTAAGTAAAACTGAATGCAGCCAAAAGTTTTAAACAGGATTTTCAAACAGTTAAAGGAGGAAAATTCTAATTGTGTTGGGATATTTCCATGAGCAATGAACTCCTTCCACAGGAGCAAAAGCCACATGACCTTTCTTGTAAAGACTTTCATTCAGTACAAGTTGTTTCAGTGAGTGTTGACGCAGAAGTCCCGGACACAGCACACAGACCAATATGATCAGGCTGTGCCAAAGTTTATTGCGCAGATAGCTCAGTATATACAGGCACTCTACTTGTCTATCATTAACACACACAAGTCTAATTGGATACATGTATCCTGGGCTGCATCAAAAGGAGTGTGACCAGCAGGTCGACGGAGGTGCTCCTGCCCCTTTACTCTGCTCTTGTGAGACCTCACTTGGAGTATTGTGTGCAGTTCTGGTATCCTCAACATAAAAAGGACATGGAACTGTTAGAACAGGTCCAGAGGAGGGCCACGAGGATGATCAGGGGACTGGAGCACCTCTCGTATGAAGATAGGCTGAGAAAATTGGGGCTGTTCAGCCTGGAGAAGAGAAGGCTGTGTGGAGACCTCATAGCAGCCTTCCAATACCTGAAGGGGGCCTATAGGGATGCTGGGGAGGGACTCTTCATTAGGGACTGTGGTGAGAGGACAAGGGGTAATGGGTTTAAACTTAAACAGGGGAGGTTTAGATTGGATCTGAGGAAGAAATTCTCTACTGTAAGGGTGGTGAGGCCCTGGAATGGGTTGCCCAGGGAGGTTGTGGATGCTTCATCCCTGGCGGCGTTCAAGGTGGGGTTGGACATAGCCTTGGATGGCATGGTTTAGTGGGAAGTGTCCCTGCCCATGGCAGGGGGGTTGGAACTCGATGATCTTGAGGTCCTTTCCAACCCTTACTATTCTATGATTCTATGATTCTATGTATTGCTCACACGACTAAATACAGAATAGGATTCACACAGTAACAGCTTAATGATTGGTTAACTATGACAGCATATGTTTCAAGGTTACAGTTAACATTCCTCCTCTGCGTATCCCTCTCAGTAGTTTTCTGTGCTAACTTTTCCCAAGGCTTCTGCACCTACACGAACTTTAGTAACCCTCAGGCGAGGCCTCAATGCCTGCTGATCACTACATTACAATTGTCAAGCAATTGTCTGGATTGCTCACATGCCCATTCACAGCCAAATAGCTCTCCACAAGTGAGAATTTTGTTACTCTGCATTCATACAGTAGCAACAACCAGAATTATTAAACTTCAGTGTGAAAAATCTGTTATTTGTGGAGTAGTAAAGAAACTTGTGTCCCCAGTTATATTCATTAAAGTCCTGCAATCCTGGTAAGGTCATCACCTCAAAAAAAAGTCTTTAGTGTTGAATCCTGAACATACATCTACTCTAGAGCAATCTGATGTTTTACAACTGCAGTCAATCTATGATGCATTCTTCGATATTTAGCAATTTTAGCAGTACAATTTAAATTGTTAACTTTTAAGACTGTGATAAATTGTTTAAGATTAATAAATAACAACTCTTTTGGAATAACCAAGAAAGCAATGCGTAAGAGCTTAAAATTTCTTTCTAAAAGCTTTTTTTTTTTTTTCTGAAAGCTTTTTAAAGTCTGTGATTTTTCTGTACAAATGAGGATGCATAAGAAACAGAATGATGTTAAATTCAGTTGCACTGGGAGTTAGAAGGAGATGAGAGAAAACAATCTGACAAATAACAAAAGCAAAAAAAGCAGAAAAAATCAAATTAATTCCTGTGTTTCTAAGATTCTCAAACAGAATTATAACTGATAGAAAATTTAAATAAAATAATTGACAGCTGGTGGCTTTCTTTTAACCACTCACTGCACCACCGTATCGCCATCATCTATTGTTATGATCAGTGGTATACAATTATGGATCTGCTGAGCAATTGGATGTACTTGGAACATTTAACATCAGACAGGATGCTAATTTAAAAGTCCTCCAGAGTGTTGAATTTTTTTTAATCATAGCATAGCAGCCAGTTATCCAGAGTTGTCTTTGTGCTACGTTGATGGTTCTTTCATTTCTTCTTATAAAAAAAGTGCATTTCTTTGATCATTGAAAACTGTTGGGTACTTTAATATTCGTGACAAGCTCTGAATACTTTATAGCTTCTGCATTTTGTCTTACTTTGTTCCTGTCACTGTTACTATACACGTACTACCTTAAGTGGCATACCTAACTCAGCTGATCAGGGGATGAGTACTGAAATGCACTTTCATTTTAGTAACACTCATTTGAATTGTAGAAATCATATTCAGAATAAAAAGAAATAACACAAATATTTGTGAAAATTTGAACATCTTGAACTCAACCAACATCACATTCAGTTACATTTGGCCCAGATTGGGAAGGCAGAAAAGATGAAAAGAAAGAGCAAAAGCAGTCTCCAAAGTCATTGTCACTTGCTTTTCTTACCTTGCTTAGCTTAGAGGCACTCTAAATCAGTCACCAAGTTTTCACTATATCTCTTTTTCTCTTACACCAAAGAAGAGAATGGAGTTGGCTGCCTGAGCTGTTATGGTGATAGGAAAAATTTTAAGCTGAAACTTAAATACATTTTTAGAGTGCAAAACAATGACAGAGAAAAGGAGTGAGTGCATACCCCGAACAAACCAACCCCTTTATGGGGCCAGTTGACAAAACACATAATGATAGCTCTATCATGGATAGAATTAGCTTATTATGTACAAATAAAAATATGCCCTATCCAGAAGCCTAGAGAAATCTCTGATCTTTACAAACCAAGTCCTGCTAAGGATTGTTACTTTACAGAATAAGGAAAGGAGTCAGCATCCCACATCACATCTTCAGAGGTCTCTTCAGTTTGTAAAGGATGCCATGCTGTCAGAATGTGTCTTCAGTTGTCAGAATGCTTTACTTTACAGATGAAGGTTATGGGGGACATAAGAATAGATACCTTTCAAAACAAAATGAAAACTAACACAGTTATTCATCATTTAACTATCATTGTTTTCAGACAGCATTTTAGGAGATAAATTTCAGACTATAATTTTGGGGTCTTCTTCTCCCCTTCCCATAACAGAAAAAACATAGAATCATAGAATCATAGGATAGTTAGGGTTGGAAAAGACCTTAAGATCATCTAGATGATCTTAGTTCCAGCCCCCCTGCCATGGGCAGGGATACCTCCCACTAAACCATGCCATCCAAGGCTATGTCCAACCCGGCCTTGAACACCACCAGCAATGGAGCATTCACAACTTCCTTGGGCAACACATTCCAGTGTTTCACCACCCTTACAGTAAAGAATTTCTTCCTCAGATCCGATCTAAACTTCCGCTGTTCAAGTTTGAACCCGCTACCCCTTGTCCTCTCACTACAGTTCCTCATGAAGAGTTCCTCCCCAGCATCCCTATAGGCCCCCTTCAGATATTGGAAGGCTGCTATGAGGTCTCCACGCAGCCTTCTCTTCTTCAGGCTGAACAGCCCCAATTTTCTCAGCCTATCTTCATATGGGAGGCACTCCAGTCCCCTGATCATCCTCGTGGCCCTCCTCTGGACTTCTTCCAACATTTCCATGTCCTTTTTACGTTGAGGACACCAGAACTGCACACAATACTCCAAGTGACGCCTCACAAGAGAATAGCAGAGTAGGGGGGCAGGATCACCTCTCTCGACCTGCTGGTCACACTCCTTTTGATGCAGCCCAGGATACGGTTGGATTTCTGGGCTGCAAGCGCACACTACCTGCTCATGTTCATTTTCTCATTGAGCAACACCCCCACATCCTTCTCCACAGGGCTGCTCTGAATATTTCTTATGCCCAACCTGTAGCTGTGCCTGGCATTGCTCCCACCCAGGTCTAGGATCTTGCACTTGTCATGGTTAAACTTCATCAGGTTGGCATCAGCCCACCTCACAAGCGTGTCAAGGTCCCTCTGGATGCCATTCCTTCCCTCCAACATATCAACTGAACCACACAGCTTGGTGTCATCTGCAAACTTGCTGAGGGCACACTCAATCCCACTCTCCATGTCACCGACAAAGGTGTTGAACAAGACCGGTCCCAGCACCAATCCCTGAGGGACACCACTCGTTACTGGTCTCCAGCTGGACATTGAGCCACTGAGCACAACTCTTTGCGTGCCGCCATCTGGCCAGTTCTTTATCCACCGAGTGGTCCACCTTTCAAATTGATGCCTCTAAAACTTAGAGACAAGGATTTCATATGAGACAGTGTCAAATGCTTTGCACAAGTCCAGGTAGATGACATCAACTGCTCTACCCCTGTCCATCAGTTCCTCAGCCCCATCCTAGAAGGCCACCAGGTTGGTCAGACAGGATTTTCACTTAGTGAAAATAAAAATCAGGAAAAAAGAAAAGTAACCCTGTTTGGTTTAGATCAACTAATAGCTACTGTAGTTACTAAGTC
This sequence comes from Amazona ochrocephala, assembly GCA_039720435.1. NCBI lineage: Eukaryota > Metazoa > Chordata > Aves > Psittaciformes > Psittacidae > Amazona > Amazona ochrocephala. Next base: position 34,810,849 of record CM077879.1, read on the forward strand.
TTGATGTCAGATCAGTGAAGAGCTCAGTGTGTGTAGCTACTTTCAGTTTTCAGTGTCTGTTTTTCAGCCTCTAAATTGTAATGTTGTACTGCAGTAAGATGAACCATCCCCCATCTTTAACCTTGAGTGAAGACACTCATTAGTAATTACTGTCTTCTTCCAGTAGAATTATACTGGCTTTTCACAATCATCCTAGTGCCACTCTCCATCACCGTTTCAACATCACTGATTTGAACATCCTGGCTTAAAGTTTTGTACATAAAACATAACACTCTCATAGGACTTGAGAAAGAGGACTGACGTGTCTGAGAGACTTAACAATAAAATGAAAACCTAACAAAAACCTGACCTTGATAAGCACTCACTATCACAGTTCCATCTGTGGGAAGAGCAGGCTGCTATCAGGTGCAGTACATAGCTCTCAGTTTCTGACTCTGGTCTAAACTACCCCATAGGGAAATTAATGAACGGCTTTCAACAGCCCATCAATCTCACTCTAATAGGAGCTTTGCCTTGAACTGAGTGATGCAAGACAATACTAGCTGCAAACATCACTGAGTAAGGGAGTAATACCAAATAAACAGAACTTCAAAAGTAAAATGTGATGAGTTTTTAATAAACTCACACAGATTCCAAATTGCAGTTTATTTTGACAAAACTGAAAATAATTACCTTCTTAATTAACTTCACTTGAAACAGCCTTTGAAAGGTATTCCGATACTATTGTGAGCAGTCTAGTATGAGTATTTAGAGAGACATATTTAAGTATTTATTTACTGGAATACAGCACTATCATTTGTTAATGTAATGTCATAGAGGGGTAAACAGAACATCAGAAACATATTTATTGGTATAATAGCACAGTAGAAACTAATAATATTTTCAGCATCCTCCAGTAGCACATGTTCAGCACATCTGCAAGAAGCAAAGCTAAATTTCTTCCTTCTTAATGCTATTACACCTTGCTTGTGTTCTAGAGTTCGAGGATTCCAGGTGAGAGAAACGAGACAAATACAGAACTCACAACTAGTTTATTAATATAGGAAAATATAGAGATATTAACAGATACAGTAAAGGATACTTCTGATGTTTGGTTATCTTACCAACCCCAAGGACCCTGTGAGGACGATCAGGAAAGCAGCTCCGAGAAACATCATCACAGCGTGCCATGGCAGGCTCACCCTTAGCAGGTGTCCCCGCAGAGGCAACATTGACCTGGGTGGTATGACATTCTGCAACCTCGCATCACATGAGGCTCAGGCTTTTATACTAACAAAAATGCACACTCATTCTGACTCAGACAGCCAGCCTACGTTGGAAGAAGTGGCCAGCAATATCTAAAAAGGTCTCCAAGGGTCGAAACTTTTCCAGGAAGTTCTAAAGTGGAACTTTCCGGGTAGGAACCAAAGCTGAACTTTTCGGGGGGCAGCCAAAGCAGGACTTTCTGGGGAGGAGCCAAAGTGGACAAACAGTACTCTTCTATCTTTGTGTGTTTCACTATGGACCATTATCTATTGTCCCTGACACAGCCTGAAAGGGGGAAAAATATCCTAAACAGTTATCAGCTGATCTGCCAGTGAGGCTCTGTCAAAAAAACACTTTTTCACTAGTGACTTAAGTACACTGTCATCTATTTTAATCCCTGTTCTGCCCCTGTGTTGTACTGTCACCTGTTTTGTTCCTTGTCTACTCCATGAAAAAAAAAAAAAAAAAAGGACCAAATTGCTATAAAGCAGCTCTAAAAAAATCCCATATGCATCTTGGAAAACACAACTAAAAAGAGCACTCCAAGTGCTGTTCTGAAGATGAAGACTGACTCAAAACATAGCACAGAGGCCTTGCTGAGGTATGAAATGGAGTCATAGAGGTAGAAAGACTGCTTAAAGAAAAAAAAAAAAAAAGCCTGAATACGAACTTTATATTTTTTTTTAGCAGAACTGCAATTTTTGGTGCCAGGAACAAGGGCATAAATATAATATTAAGCCATTTGTCATTTGTATGACAAAACAGTGTGGGCCATTCCAATTAGCGATAGGTCTGCGTAACATTCAAAAACCACAGGCTTGTCCAGCAATTGTTTATGAGTTCTTAAGGTTTTCATCTGGGGACAGATGTACAAATCATGAAAAGCTGAATTGCTTAATTCATCATCAACCTAAATGGCCTTTCAAAATTTGTATTACCCTCTAGTTGTGGACTTTAGCATAAAGATGTCTTTAAGCTTGCCTTATATTATTTTTCTCCAATTATTAGCCTGGAAGCAAAGAACCACAATTCACTTTTTACTATCCAGTATGGATACACTGTAAGAAAAATACAAGCTGCAAGAACCATATAATATATAGAAAGCCTTGAAGTCCAAACACGCACACATGGAGACTGATTTTGTGCCATATATTCAGAAAAGGACCTCTTGTGCTAGCTTCTGTTTTGTTGGAGTAAGAATGGATGGAACAGGCTTATACATGTAATAAACTCAGCCCCACGTCAGTGTTATATTGAATAGTCTTTCCCCACCTTTTTCACACCCTATGCCAACTGTAGCAAGAATATGGTCACCAGAAAGAAAACGAAAAGTATCAATGCAGAGTACATGGTATGACCCATTGTACATAATAGAATATTTATTCCTTTAAAAGCAAAAGAAACTCAGGCAAGAGTCTACAAAACTCTAGTTCATATTTTTATTTCAGTGAAAATGATGTACATAGCGATCATGGTTTAGTGGGAGGTGTCCCTGCCCATGGCAGGGGGGTTGGAACTCGATGATCTTGAGGTCCTTTCCAACCCTAACTATTCTATGATTCTATGATTCTATGATCGTGCATCTGGCTCTCCTAAAAGTGATTCAGCAAACAGTTCCAGAAAAGTTTCCTTCCTCTCTTATTAGTATTATGAAAAGGATACAGTCTTATTATAAAATCAGGAGAACAAATGGACAAAAAGGTGGGGTACATAAGAAGTTACCTTCAAGCAAAGTCTAAGAAATACAACATATCATGGCAAGTTGAATTGGCATGGCTTCAATTGTGTAGAGAAGTATTCAGGTGAGATCAGGAGCAATTCAGTATGTTTTCTAGACTTTAGCAGCACTGTAATATATATTCCTATTATAAAATTTCCTGAAGGCACAGGAAATATAATAACGGCAATTTTTTATCTCAAGTGGGCAGCAGCCACAGCTTTTCTGGAGTCGATTTTTTTATTTTTGTCCCAAGAATTCTTTTATTAAAAGGCTTTGTTTTAAACTGCTGACATTTTTAGCTATAATCTATTGTGATCAAATGCCAGAAAATGCTGAGGCTCAAAAGAGTCATTATAGAAAGACTGTTACCATCTGATTCACAAGCATCTTCTTGTGGTCTAGTTAGTCCATCTATTCTACTCTTAGTTATCGAGACAGGGAAATATATTCCAATTCCAATTCAAATGTAGAGCCTACTGCATTAAACAAATGTTCCACACTGGAAATGTATTATTTAAATACTGGGAAAGGAATTGATTTGTGAAGAAGGAAGGGAATGAAAAGGGATTGGGAAATTTCAGTTGTTTTGCTTACTAAACATAGGAAAACGTAGCTGAATGTGATGTCACCCACTGCCCAATTAGTCCGCAGGAATTTTATCGTGTAAAAGAAGAACTGAAGTTAATGAATGAGTTATAGAAAGTCAATGTTTTTGACTAACTGCTTTCAAAATATTAAAGTATTTCAAAGAAACCCATACAACTGAAGTTATTTTAAGTACATCTGACTGCAGTGATGGCCTTATCACCTCTTGAGAGCCCACAACTTTTCTGAGTAAAATTATTATGAATGTACAAAGTGAAAAGACCTTTCATTTGGAATTTACTCTAAGTGACCTCTGGAGCCTACATAGGTTGTAAAGGAAGGCAGAATAAAACCTGTAGTAAACATCAGCTCAAAAGGCAACTTCTCCTAGTAAATGCATGAAAGAATCCCTAAGGTTTCTACTATGATTTTGTCTGACCTTTAGCTAAAGGACCCTTCTATCAATTGGTTTCTTTTGCTGGTCCATTCCCTGTGTGGTTGCAGTAGATGTCTTGGCTTCATTTTACAGCAGGTGTGCACAGTGAAAGTGAGTAGGGTTGAAAGCAAAGTTACTGAGCTTCTTATCCTCATATGCAAATGACTATAAACTAATCTGCTATCTGGAGTCATTTTACTTGCTTAGCATCACATTTTACAGACCAGTAAAGAACATTTAAGTCCACTAAATTTCTTCACCTTTTTTTGTTTTAGTTATGTAATTTTTATACTATACTTTTCCGCAATCTTGGATCTAGGCACAAATTATTCCAATATCTGTTTTGTTTTTAAACACTTGGACCTTTAATTTCTGGTCCATTACTGAATCCTCTGATGACAGTGCACTCAGCTCTACTTGGTAAAAGAACAAGTGTCACTTTAGTGCTTCTGACAGAACTGCTGAGGATAACTTCTCGTCTCCACAGGGCTCATCCATCTGCTCCCAGTGTAACCAGACAACACTTTGCGAAAAGACTGCTGAGCTTTTCAGGGGAAGCTAGATTCATAGCTACAAAAGTATGACACATGATCAAAATGCCAGAATTCATCAAGGATCCTGAAAATACACACTGAAGGAAAAGCTATGCTGCAGGATTCACCAGTGTGCTAGGCTCATGCGCAGATATACATGCTTGTGTAAGCACAGCACATCAGAATATTTGCATCTGAAGTCTGCACATAATTCAAATGCTTGCACTAATAGAAACATTAAAACTACAATAACAAGTTGGGGATTTTTTTGAGATACATCCTACATTATCTGACCTGTTCTACTTTGTACTTTGGGGAGGGAACCCTGAATCATATACATGTCATTAGGCACCACTATGCTTAAAGGTGGCATACTTAGCTCAGGGCTTCTAGCTCTCCACATATATCTCTTGTCCTTTCCTGGCAATGGTAAATACACCATAGGTAAAGCAGTTTCACTTGCATCTGGCCGTCACCTGCACAAAGGCAGATATTTTGCTGGATTATAGCGCAGTTTAAATTCAACAGCAAGTCCTACCCCCAGAAGGTTCTCAGAGAGCATCTTTTGTTTGCAATATTTTAATAAACACAGGATGGTGATGAGTAGCCAGTAATCTGGAGCAACTCCAATGAACCAAAAAGCAACTAGCAGCAAGAGCTTCCCCTGAAAAGAAGCCAGTCTCTACAGAGATGTCCAAGAAGCCTTTCCTTGACATGACACACCATATCATGACTTTCAGGTTAAGAGATCATAGCGCTCCAGGAGCAAGTATGTGGCCTTTTCTTGGCCTGTGTTAATGTGAAGAATAATAAATGAAATTGTCATTAACTACTGAAGGACCGCATTAAAATTTTTGTGAAGGGAGAGTGTCCTTAAAGGTCTCATTAGGCTTGCTCTGAATCATGGCTGCAAAACCAGCATAGTATTTTTCACAGAAATGAGGAAAAATAAAACAGAACTACAGAGACAATTAATGTTGTGAATAAAATAATTTTCTTCCCCTAGAGGGATCTTACAAAAAAGATTCAGAGACTTTTCAAAAATTATATATATATCATATACATACACCTACACATGCAGGGCTTACAAATTACACTGTAAGATGAATATAAATCTTCTTTCATCCGTGTGTATGTATGTACAAGATTGTTAATAAGACAAGAGTTTAAGCCAGTCTTAAATTGTACAGGGGACTGAAATGAGTAAGGTTGTAGCCTTCTCAATGCTTCTTGCTAACTCACTTTAATCTGCAAAATTATTCTGCAAGTATTTCAGAACAAGGGTCGCAATATAAGTATTGCAATTCTGCTCTAACATGGAAAGAGAACAACATACAGCACCCCAAGAGTGCTGGCACTTCTACTTTTCATGCAAAACAAGCTATAAATTTGCAATGCATGTGAAAATAAAAAATAACAGAAGAAAGAGTGTGCTGGGGGGCAGGTGCAAAAGCAAGCCAAGCACTCCCAAGCCTCTGGTCCTTTTTCCTCTTCTATCTGGCAAGCTTTCATCTATCCTGTTCATCTGCTTCTATTCTTGGGTGTTTAGTCTGATGGCACATAGTTTGTCTGGTCCAATTCGCTCTTGATATTCACTGTTCTTTTCTTACTTCATTTCTTTCTTCAGAATTAATTCCTTCCTAAGCAGCAGCAAGGTATCAAGAGACAACAGCAAGCTCAGGAAGAAAAGAGCATCTCAAGTAACTCACAGAAAGGAGTCAACAGCCAGATCACCATGCTGATGTAGTCTTACAAAACGGAGTATGGCTGAATACAATTGGTGATGAAAAAGGACATGCATAACACCAGATAGGTCAGGAATACAAATCCTTGAAATCTGAAAGGTCTCCTTTTGTATTCAACTTTAACCACTCTTGGCAGGCATTGCAAGGGCTCCAAGCTCTCAGTTCAGTTAAAACTTCACATTCATGTGATAATTTCAAGCTTATTGTAGACTTGAAAAAGATTTGGAATTCAAGCATGGAAAACAGTCACAAATGAATCCAGCAGAGAGTAGGAAAAGTAGCTAAAAGTCTGCACCATGATTATGATATTGGGGTGGCTTGGGGAAGTCTGGAGACAGAGACACAGAACAAAAGGCAGAATCAAGGAATATTGCACCAGGTTATTCTTTTATTTGTTGAAATCAAGACATTAGTAAATCAGAAACACAAAGTGAATTTTTACTTGGACAGGATTATCCCCTACTGATTGCAGCATGAAACAACCACACTGTTTTATAGCTCAGGTGATCAAAGAAAACATGAGAAACAGCAGCTGTAGTACAGCATGCACTTTTAGAAGAGACTTACATAACTGTAACACATGCTATGATGAGAAGAAAGTAAAAAAAAATCCTAAAGATATTCTTCATAGTTCCAACTAGAAGCTCAAATTTAACTCGGCAAAATCAGTTAAAGCAACTCTACCACCTCCAGTTCTAGCTTTAAGAACATTGGAATTTTATTGAAAAAAATTATTATTAAAGAAAATCTTTATCATGAAACTAGTAATACAGTTGTTACCACATTGTTGAATGTAGCAATTATATGAAGAAATGGAGAAGTTGTGTGTTACTTAGAATGTGAAAGTGTAACAGGAATTATGTTCAACAAATTTGCATCATATTGTATGTGATGGTGTATGTATTAATTGTGGGTTTAGATAAAAATTAATCCCATTTAAAACATTGTTTTAAGCTATATGCTTGCATTCTCCTAGCTTTAATGCATATTAATCTTTTTAATATTTTTTTTTTAATTGGACAACTAGCTCAATTCTACACCTTTTAAATAAAAGTAATAATATTTATGATTAAAATATCTGTACTATTAGTTATGTTTACAAGAATTAAGCTATGCTATATCATATTGAATTGATTCATAGCACGAAATCAAGAAGTACAAGAATGTTATCTGTGATTAAAATTGAGTAGAAAACCTAATTATCTCACCTGACCGACGAAAAACAGTAAGGCAACACTTTCCATCTGCAAAGTTTTCATTTCCTAATTTAAAAATATAGAGGCTTTGTAATTCAATCATCAAATGGTACAAGGAAAAACAGACTTGATGATAGCTTTGATAATTAACTCTGTCATTTATTGCTGCCAGGTTAAACTATCATTTAATTTACCATTGTAGGACCAGTAATCAAACAGCACAAGAACTTCCAAAGAGTTAGCCAGCCCAACTAAAAGCATCATAACATGGTCTATTGTCAGTGGTTTCTCTTCACTTGGGAGAAATAGATTTTGACTTCGTTGTTGAAAGATGTTAGAATCTGACCTCAAGGCCACCCAGCACCCTCTTCCTGCTTTGAGTTTAACTGAAGGGTCTCTTTCTGAACAGTGTATGGGAGTCAGTTCTACGGCTAACAGTTGCTTCATCGAAGCTGTACTGAAAAAAAATAATCATTTCTAACTATTCCGATCCTACCTCCCAATTTGGAAATAATATACAACTCTCACTTCTTCAAAAGAGAAGAATTTTAAATTGTGTGCACATGTAGCCACATGTGTATGTCAAATAGATCTTACAGCATTCTCTTATTTCCCATATTATTAAGATCACAGAAACATAGAATCATAGAATAGTTAGGGTTGGAAAGGACCTTAAGATCATCTAGTTCCAACCCCCCTGCCATGGGCAGGGACACCTCCCACTAAACCATGCCACCCAAGGCTATGTCCAACCCAGCCTTGGACACCGCCAGGGATGAAGCATTCACAACTTCCCTGGGCAACCCATTCCCGGTGCCTCACCACCCTTACAGTAAAGAATTTCTTCCTCAGATCCAATCTAAACTTCCCCTGTTTAAGTTTGAATCTGTTACCCCTTATCCTCTCACTACAGTCCCTCATGAAGAGTTCCTCCCCAGCATCCCTATAGGCCCCCTTCAGGTATTGGAAGGCTGCTATGAGGTCTCCATGCAGCCTTCTCTTCTCCAGGCTGAACAGCCCCAATTTTCTCAGCCTATCTTCATATGGGAGGTGCTCCAGTCCCCTGATCATCCTCGTGGCCCTCCTCTGGACTTCTTCCAACAGTTCCATGTCCTTTTTATGTCGAGGACACCAGAACTGCACACAATACTCCAAGTGACGTCTCACAAGAGAATAGCAGAGTAGGGGGCAGGATCACCTCCGTCGACCTGCTGGTCACACTCCTTTTGATGCAGCCCAGGATATGGTTAGCTTTCTGGGCTGCAAGCGCACACTGCCGACTCATGTTCATTTGTTCATCGACCAACACCCCCAAGTCCTTCTCTGCAGGGCTGCTCTGAATCTCTTCTCTGCCCAATCTGTAGCTGTGCCTGGGATTGCTCCCACCCAGGTCTAGAACCTTGCACTTGGCATGGTTAAACTTCATTAGGTTGGCATCAGCCCACCTCACAAGCATGTCAAGGTCCCTCTGGATGCCATTCCTTCCCTCCAACATATCAACTGAACCACACAGCTTGGTGTCATCTGCAAACTTGCTGAGGGCGCACTCAATCCCTCTCTCCATGTCACCCACAAAGATGTTGAACGAGACCAGTCCCAGCACCAATCCCTGAGGGACACCACTCGTTACTGGTCTCCAGCTGGACATTGAGCCACTGAGCACTACTCTTTGCGTGCCGCCATCTGGCCAGTTCTTTATCCACCGAGTGTTCCACCTGTCAAATTGATGTCTCTCCAACTTAGAGACAAGGATGTCATGTGGGACACTATCGAACACTTTGCACAAGTCCAGGTAGATGACATCAACTGCTCTACCCCTGTCCATCAGTTCCGTAGCCCCATCATAGAAGGCCACGAGATTGGTCAGGCAGGATTTCCCCTTAGTGAAGCCATGCTGGCTGTCACCAAGCACCTTGTTGGTTTTCATGTGCCTCAGCATGCCTTACAGGAGAATCTGCTCCAAGATTTTGCCAGGCATAGAGGTGAGGCTGACTGGTCTGTAGTTCCCCGGCTCATCCATTTTCCCCTTCTTGAAAATGGGGGTTATATTTCCTTTTTTCCAGTCATCGGGAACTTCACCTGACTGCCATGATTTTTCAAATATGATGGACAGTGGCTTAGCAACTTCATCTCTCCTGTCCTGCATACACTGGAGTGTCTGTGATACAGTTGCTTATGTTCACACACAGCAGAGATAAAATGAGCAGAAGAAATATTTTTATTCCCACAAAAAAAAACAAACAAAAAAAACCCCCCAAACCAAACAAAAACCAAGCAACTACAAAAAAATCATAACTATGAAGACAACTTTGCTTATTGTGTCATTCCATAGTATCTAAAATGAGTGGTAAACACTTTTATCAATTGCTGCATCAGGGAAATCTGATCCTGACAGGGTAGTACCTGTAAGGCTAAACTATCTCTTGGCCCCTTTTCCTCCATCACAGTCTCATACGCATCACAACAGCTGCTTCAGAAGGAGGGTGTGCAATGAGGTCAAGCCTCCACTGAGCTGAATGAGGATTTTCAGCAACTATCCATGACTCCCCTAACCGCAAAACAACAAGTATTCCCCTGATTCCAGCATTTAATTAGATGAAAACTACCATGTTGGTGCCATATCTGTGCCCCAACTCCTCTTGTGTCTTCAGACAGATGAATAGCAAATTATAATATCTGTACCTTTAAAAAAGCAAATATAAATTGTGCACTACTATTCATACTGCCAGCTATAGCCATGCAAAAAACTACCAACTTCAGATACCACATAAAATGCTCCCAAAGTATAGGAGCTGAAAGAATGGTGAATTGGGCATACAGCCAGGCAGACAGGTCCAGTAGATCTCTCAATAGATAGCAGGTTTCATATCAAAAGGGGAGACATTTATAGATAATACATATATAGTGTAAGGAAACTGAAGATATTTGCTCTTAGGGCTATTGGGATGTTTATTAAAATCAGAACACATTCTTTGGAACAATCGTGAGAAAATGCAGGCTGTCACGCCTACTCTGTAAATAAAATTTCGTTTCCATGGATGTCAGTCTAGTACTTTACAAAATAAAACAATAGAACAACAATATTCCATGAACTATATGCACTTACTTTCCTAGAATAATTACCATTCTAATTCTTAAATAGATGTCATGAGACATCTGTTTTAAAAAATGCTTCATTTTAGTCTCATGTTATTTTGATGTATTTTTACTGTTTTCTTCAGTTCAAAGGAGAAAGCTTTTCAACAAATACTATTTAGGCTGTTTTGGTGATGCAGTTTCTTGATAGTGATATTCAATATCAATTGATTGTCATTATCAGATGCTCCCCAGCTGGCCCAGAACCACCCTATCCCAAGGCCCTGCCCAGCAGTAGAAGGGACCTGCCCAAACCCAGTCCCTTTCAGCAGCCCTACTCAGTTTACAAGAAATGGGCGCTGCATTTAAAAAAGATTACACTGTAATTTTCAGGCTGAGAAATCTTTAGACTTAACAGCAAACTGCCTGTCACCATACAGGAGTACTATAACACTGAAGGAGGAAGAGGCATAGATGGAGAACCATACAAATCCAGCATTTCAAGATGTGACATAGGGCAAACTGAAAATTGCTACTGCTGAGACTATAACTGCTGTAATCACTAAATGTACACATGAAGAAATTAGCCATCTTCCTCATAAATATGTGATAGAAAATTATAGTCAATAGAAGACTGGCATATTAACTATACAATTAATTCAACAATTATCTATTCAAAGGGCATCCATTATTCTGTTTCCCAACGTATCCCAACTCTTCTTCTCCTAGACTACTACTTTTAGTAGTCAGGTAGGACTTCTTTTTGAAAAAGAAGTCAAAATATTTTGGAGCAGATTAGTTTTGCTTTTAAGGAAAGTATTCTGTGGCACTTTCTTAGATTTTCTGTGGACCTCATACTCTGTAGCACCACTCTTCCATCAAGAGTATCATGAACCAAGCTAATATACTTACATCGCTTCTGTTCCTGAATAGGGTCTTACTTCAAATGAAATTCACATGGAGCTTTACTCTTCCTTGCAACCTTGTCTTTGTGCATATAGAAGGTATCAGTTACTTGATTTTATTAACAGAAAAGAAGACATTCAAACAAAATAACCTTTCTGTTCTGAGTGAACACCTGAGCCACTTATTGCATGTGTGTTGTTACGACATGTATAATTTTTGATGTGGCTATTTTAAATAATACAATAATGAAAATCACTGTGATTTTTAAATGCTTACTCAATTTGTAAAATGAAAGAACATCAAGCTAAATTGTGAGCACACCAATAAGAAATAAAATTCAAAATCCTCCTTAAATGCACAAGAGTTAAGCAGAGCATTCAAACAATGCATTCAGCCCATTAGAACTTCAAGATCAAATTAATGTATATTTTTCCTTAGATATATATCCGAAGGAATACAAAGCACATTTAATTTAAAAAGGTACACTTCATAAGCAAGAATCATAGAATCATAGAATAGTAAGGGTTGGAAAGGACCTCAAAATCATCGAGTTCCAACCCCCCCGCCATGGGCAGGGACACCTCCCACTAAACCATGCCATCCAAGGCTATGTCCAACCCCACCTTGAACGCCGCCAGGGATGAAGCATTCACAACTTCCCTGGGCAACCCATTCCAGGGCCCCACCACCCTCACAGTAAAGAATTTCTTCCTCAGATCCAATCTAAACCTCCCCTGTTTAAGTTTAAACCCATTACCCCTTGTCCTCTCACCACAGTCCCTAATGAAGAGTCCCTCCCCAGCATCCCTATAGGCCCCCTTCAGGTATTGGAAGGCTGCTATGAGGTCTCCACACAGCCTTCTCTTCTCCAGGCTGAACAGCCCCAATTTTCTCAGCCTATCTTCATACGAGAGGTGCTCCAGTCCCCTGATCATCCTCGTGGCCCTCCTTTGCACTTGTTCTAACAGTTCCATGTCCTTTTTATGTTGAGGACACCAGAACTGCACACAATACTCCAAGTGAGGTCTCACGAGAGCATATAAGAGATTAAGAAGATTAAGACTCAAGATAAGACATGCAGCTCAAAAAAACCCAAAAAAAACCCAGAGCCAAAACCAAACAAACAAAAAAGGTACTAAACTCCAGTGACAGATATTTTATTTCTTTCAAATCCTTTTTTAACACCGTAGGAAGAAGTAGACCAATGAAAAATCCATGAGTAGTAACTGTGGAGGAAAAGATTATATATGCTATAAACCTTCAATCTGGAGAAGGGGCTAAAGGTTTTTTGTAATCAGCTGTCAGAATTACGCAGAAGGCAGGACTGGGAAAATGAGAGATACTCACACAGCTGTTAGAGAAAGAAGCCAGAAGAGCACAATTGCTTTTTTTTGTCAAGTTTTCGTAAAATCTTCCTTATAGAATCACAGAATTACAGAATAGTTAGGGTTGGAAAGGACCTTAAGATCATCAAGTTCCAACCCCCATGCCATGGGCAGGGACATCTCACACTAAAACATGCCACCCAAGGCTCTGTCCAACCCAGCCTTGAACATGACCAGCAATGGAGCATTCACAACTTCGCTGGGCAACCCATTCCAGTGCTTCACCACCCTTACAGTAAAGAATTTCTTCCTCATACCCAATCTAAACTTCCCCTGTTTAAGTTTGAACCCATTACCCCTTGTCCTCTCACTACAGTCCCTTATGAAGATTCCCTCCCCAGCATCCCTATAGGCCGGGCTCATTGGCTGGAGCAGCTGGAATATCTCTGCCTTGCACTGAATGTTTACTGTAGGTGCTGGCCAGTGATTGGGTATGTTGGGAAGGAATGATGCTCCCCTCCCCCAACACATCTAGTTTAAAGCATCCTTGATCAGTCTGGCATGCCTCTTGCCAAATCCACTCTTCCCTTTCTTTGTGAGACCAGTTCCACGAGTCCTCAGTAGACCTGGCCTACTAAACTGAGTCCCACGTTCAAGGCACCCAAACCCCTGACTATGGCACCACCCTTCTAACCATTTATTAACTTGGCCAATCCTCCTGGCCTTTTTAAGGTCCTGCACTGTATCCTGGAGAATTGACAAAAAGACAATCTGAGCTCCAGAGCCCCTAACCACCTCTCCCAGGGCTCTGTAGTCCTTCTTTATGTTCCTTGATATGACTTATCACAGATATAAAATAGAGAATATATCTACAGGAAGATCATTTGAGATTTTACTCTTAACTGGTAAAATGAAATTAATCAAATATCCAGAAGAAAGATGCTTTAGGAAATTGGCATAAAAATCAGCTCCTTAAGACGCGAGAATAGCAGCAAAACAATAACTATTGACTTAAGCAGGTAGATTTTGATAAAATAAAATCCAGGGAGTTCAGGCTGGGGAGGTGTGGGATAAAGTGCATGCAGTTCTTTGGCAAAATGTCTTTTGGGATACAGCTATAAGCCATTCCACTTATAAGGTTCCACTTACCGTGGAGAAAAGTTGTGCATATTAGCAAATGAGCTAAGCAATGAGCTCTTTCTGGACCTCTGATACAAGAAGGAAGTTAGCAGAAAGTGAAAGCTAGATCAGGGTACTAAGGATGACGACAAAAACAGGTATGGACAAAATCAGAAAAATGTAAGTGTGCAAGAAATGTAAATAATAAGAGATGTGAAGAATCTAAATGAATTCTTTCATTGGAACATTAGTAGAATGAGGGAGCATATGGAAATGGTTGTTCTGAGCAGCTCCTAAAAATATCAGGTTTGATAATCTAACTATAATAAATAATACCAGGGAAAAAAGAGCAAAATCTAGTCCCTGAGTAAGGAAGGAATGAATAAGAGAGATAATTTCCTCATTCCAAATAGCTGTCACTAAAATAACTTTCACTATTCCAAATCATCTTAGCCTAACGCACTTGGTAATTTAAGGAACTGACTGATGAAACTGCAGATATTTTAGAAAGAGAGAAGGATGGGAAAAAAAAATTAAATCCTCTACTTCAAAAGACCATGAAAGGAAGAAGTAGGGAATTACTGAGTGTCCTGGGTTCAGCAGTAGCAGTCACTTTTTCTCCTCTTAATAGCTGGTGCAGAGCTGTGTCTTTAACTTTTGGCCTGGGAACAGCACTGATAACACTGATGTCTTTAGTTACTGCTCAAATGTTTAGCCTGACCAAGGACTTTCTGAGTCTCATGCTCTGCCAGGGAAGAGGGGAAGCCGGGAGGAAGCAGAGACAGGACACCTGACCCAAACTAACCAAAGAGGTACTCCATACCAGAGCACGTCATGCCCAGGATGTAAAAACTGGGGTCAGGGACCCAGAAGAACTGGCCCACTGCTCGGTCGGGCTTGGTATTGGTCAGCGGGTGGTGAGCGGTTGTATTCTCTTCCCTTGTTGTTTCCCTTACCACACTTGCAGTATTGCGTGCAGTTCTGGTGTCCTCAATATAAAAAGAACATGGAAATGTTGGAAGTCCAAAGGAGGGCCACGAGGACGATCAGGGGACTGGAGCACCTCCCGTATGAACACAAGCTGAGAAAGTTGGGGCTGTTCAGCCTGCAGAAGAGAAGGCTGCACGGAGACCTCATAGCAGCCTTCCAGTATCTGAGGGGGGCCTATAGGGATGCTGGGGAGGGACTCTTCATGAGGGACTGTGGTGAGAGGACAAGGGGTAACGGGTTCAAACTTAACCAGGGGAAGTTTAGATTGGATATGAGGAAGAAATTCTTTACTGTAAGGGTGGTAAGGCACTGGAATGGGTTGCCCAGCGAAGTTGTGAATGCTCCATCGCTGGTGGTGTTCAAGGCCGGGTTGGACAGAGCCTTGGGTGGCATGTTTTAGTGTGAGATGACCCTGCCCATGGCAGGGGGGTTGGAACTTGATGATCTTGAGGTCCTTTCCAACCCCAACTATTCTATGATTCTATGATTCTTTGATAAAACCAGACAAGTTCTGCAGTAAAGGCAATAATCCAACACTGCACACAGCCTCTTCTGCTCTGAAAGACTATTATAATAGATGGAACCCAGTATCAACATCTTTGTGGGCGACATGGACAGTGGGATTGAGTGCGCCCTCAGCAAGTTTGCTGATGACACCAAGCTGTGTGGTTCAGTTGATAAGTTGGAGGGAAGGAATGCCATCCAGAGGGACCTTGACACGCTTGTGAGGTGGGCTGATGCCAACCTAATGAAGTTTAACCATGCCAAGTGCAAGGTCCTACACCTGGGTCGGAGCAATCCCAGGCACAGCTACAGATTGGGCAGAGAAGAGATTCAGAGCAGCCCTGTGGAGAAGGACTTGGGGGTGTGGGTTGATGAAAAAATGAACATGAGCCGGCACTGTGTGCTTGCACCCCAGAAGGCCAAGCGTATCCTGGGCTGCATCAAAAGGAGTGTGACCAGCAGGTCGAGGGAGGTGATCCTGCCCCTTTACTCTGCTCTTGTGAGACCTCACTTGGAGTATTGTGTGCAGTTCTGGTGTCCTCAACATAAAAAGGACATGGAACTGTTAGAACAAGTGCAGCGGAGGGCCACGAGGATGATCAGGGGACTGGAGCACCTCTCGTATGAAGATAGGCTGAGAAAATTGGGGCTGTTCAGCCTGCAGAAGAGAAGGCTGCGTGGAGACCTCATAGCAGCCTTCCAATACCTGAAGGGGGCCTATAGGGATGCTGGGGAGGGACTCTTCATTAGGGACTGTGGTGAGAGGACAAGGGGTAACGGGTTTAAACTTAAACAGGGGAGGTTTAGATTGGATCTGAGGAAGAGATTCTTTACTGTGAGGGTCGTGGGGCCCTCGAATGGGTTGCCCAGGGAGGTTGTGAATGCTTCATCCCTGGTGGCTTTCAAGGTGGGGTTGGACATAGCCTTGGATGGCATGGTTTAGTGGGAGGTGTCCCTGCCCATGGCGGGGGGGTTGGAACTCGATGATCTTGAGGTCCTTTCCAATCCTTACTATTCTATGATTCTATGATTCTATGATCATAGACCAAATGGACTCGGCAGCTTTATAGGGATTGATCCATGCATAAGGAATGATTTTTCTCCCTCTGTGTGTGTGGATGTATATATGATGGTATATTGAAAATATGGGATCTGAGCATGATGTGAATAGTATGGAATAAGGGGTGGATACTGTCCTGGGTTCAGCAGTAGCAGTTATTTTTTCTCCTTAGTAGCTGGTGCAGTGCTGTATTTTTGACTTTCAGCCTGAGAACAGCTCTGATAACACCGATATTTTTAGTTACTGTTCAAGTGTTTAGTCTGGCCAAGGACTTTCTGAGTCTCATGCTTTGCCAGGGAGGAGGGGAAGCCGGGAGGAAGCAGATACAGGACACCTGACCCAAACCAGCCAAAGAGGCATTCCATTCCACAGGACATCAGGCCCAGGATGTAAAAACTGGGATCAGCGTCCTGATATAGCTGATCTACTGCTTGGTCTGGCTTGGTATCGGTCAGTGGGTGGTGAGCGGTTGCATTCTCTTCCTTTGTTGTTTCCCTAGTCATTATTGTTATTGGTGTTAGCAGTAGTGGTTTTATGTTATATCTATGTTACTGGACTGTTCTTACCTTCACCCGTGGGGGTTACATTCTTTTGATTCTCTTTCTGTTCCCTCCGGGAGCCGGGGGAGGAAGGAGGGGAGAGCTAACGAACTGTGTGGCTAATTTACGGCTGGGTTTAAACCATGACATTGGGTTATTATATTAATTTCAAATTGCAGAAAACAATTGGGTGGGTCAAACAAAAGATGTGTAGCAAATACAGGGGAAAAAAGAGATAAATGGCAGTGACCGGGAATTTATCAAGAATAAACAAAGTCAAACCAATATGATTTTAGTTTACTACAGAAAAGCTGGCACTGAGGATAGAGAAAAATCAGTAGATGTGGGTGTTTGTTTTACATATAACATTCTCATAAGCAAACTAA
Organism: Amazona ochrocephala; assembly: GCA_039720435.1. NCBI lineage: Eukaryota > Metazoa > Chordata > Aves > Psittaciformes > Psittacidae > Amazona > Amazona ochrocephala. Next base: position 34,828,213 of record CM077879.1, read on the forward strand.
AATCATGGACTGGATGAATGTTGTAGGTGTAGAGCTCAGGAAAAGTGTTCCAGGAATGGTCTTTAATGGCTCTCTCTGAATTATGTGGCAAATGGATTTCTACAGAGTTCTATTCCTCATGCATCTGTGTCCTCATACCTGTTCCATATTTTCATTAACAGACTGCGTGCTAAAATAATGAAATTAGGATTACAAATACATTGAAAGACAGAGTTGACCTTGACAAATTGGAGAATAATTGGATGTGATTTAACAGAGAGAAGTAGAACTTACCAAAGGCCAGTCATCTACGTAAATACATGGTCTGAAATAATTGGGTGGAAAATCACTCGGAGAGATGGATATAGTAGTTATCTTAATAAGCAGCAGAACAGAAGTTGATGGAGTCATGCTTTTGCAACCAGCCAACTAAACCTTGAATTGTCACATATAAATGAAAGACAAATGCAATATTTTTCTTTATTTAGACACCACTGGTAAGGACAGAGTGAATGTACTTTGTGTCCAACTTGAGGCAATCTATTTCTAGAAATATGGCAGGAAGAGAGTCCAGAGGAGAGACACAAATATGAGAGGTTTTTAAAACATGATTTATTATAGAATATTGAATGAAGAGATGGCCAAGTTTAATTTGAAGGACAGAAACTGAGATACCAAAAGAGAAGAAACAAAGTATTCACCTAAATAAATACTTCAAGAAAGGAGAAGGAATTAACCTAATATCATATTCATGTGGATACGAAAACCAGCAAACTGCTTAAATTATAATGAACAAGATAATAACAAAATCATGTTAATTATAGGGCAGAAAGGCAAAGCTTGGGTCGCGCCTTTCGGGAAAGCCATGGCATTTCCAGTGCTGGAGGAGTTTAAGACTAGGCTGCACAGATGTCTCTACCTAAATACAATTGACCCTGCCTAGATGACTCTACCTAAATATAATTGACCCTGCCCTGCAGTAGGTGGATGGACACTGGCTGGATAACCTCTTGAATTCCCTTCCAGCAATATTATAATGTAACCACCTGTAATTCTCACTGCATTGAAATCAGTGCCAAAGCATTTAATAACCCTCCTTCTTTTTTCCTTATTATGACCTCTCACAAGAAACTTTAATAAAAGCTTTTTAGCCTGTGTAAAAGGCAACCAAGCAAATGCAACCTCCTCTAACATACTATTCCACACAGAACTAACAGGCAGACATCTGCATGCCTGCGCTAAGCCTCCAATGCAAAATTTAGAAGGGTGTGTCTTTTTGCTCAGCAGTGCTTTAAGTAGTGTTCAGTGTTCAGAATGCAGATAGCATGAAGACCCTCCACATTTCCTCTAACAGAATCAGAGCTAGGGGCACTTTGATTACTAGAAGACACACAAGAAGGCGGCACACCACCAGGTGTCCCTTCCTCTCCCACCCCCTACTCTCCTTCCTAATAAAAACCCAGATGCAGCCTCCTTTCTGCCCCCCCAAAAAAGCAAGAAACAAGTTGCGTGTAACTCACTCAATAAGCAGAGGGGTAGCACTGCCCAGAGCTTTGAGAACCACAACCTTCCAACTGAATTCCACATTAGGAATTTAGATCCTACTGTCTGAAGGAAAAACTGAATATTTTCTGTGCCTAGCGTATGAAAGAGACTTCCAATATTAAGAAGATGCCTACAAAAATTAAATTGCTCAGCATCAATATGTCAATAAAATATATTTATATACAAACATAGTGAAAGATATCAAGTTTTAACTAAGAAAATAGACACCATTAAAGAAACAACACTTTCTATCCATTAGTAGCCCAGAAAACTTGAACTTCTGAAGACTTTCTACCATGAAGAGGAATCCATACAGATTCTGACTCATCAGGCTATTATTCTCCTTTCTCTGTTTCACTCACCACCACTTTGTGTGGTCTCTGTTGGGAGCTAATGTGAGAAACACTGCAGCATATTTCATCAGACATGCTTGTGGTTTATGAGAAATGCTTCCAGATCACTTACCTTTTACATGCGACTGGCAAATGGCGTAGTTTGATAGGAGGTGGACTACAAATGTGAAGTCTGAAATGTGGTTCTTTAACTTTAAACCACGGAACAATATCGTAACTATATAATTGTCATTTACATAATATCTTTCTGTTGTAGATTAGTAAAAATTTCACAAAAGGACAATTCATAAATTCCCCTAGGTGAGAAAGCCGACTCAGAGAGGTAAATAGCTGAAAGACACCCTGTGGGCCCAAGCCTCACTAGGAAAGGCATTCAGGTTTTCTGCATCTCCTAGCCTAAGTTAGGAAAAACATCCAGGTTTTCTGCATCCCTCTGCTTTAGCTGCTGGACTACATTGACACTGTAAGCGCCACTTAATCACACAGGCATTTTAAAATCATCTGTTTAAATGCGGATTCTTGCTGGATAAGAAGAATCTTCAGTAAAAAGAAATTCATATAGAACTCCAGTCAATATTACTACATTATGCTTTTTAATTAAAATTACGTCAGAATTAGTAAAGGTTTTCTGAAAACTTAAAGGCTTAACTGATCATGAATTTAATTCATAATTCAGGGAGGAGCAACCAGTATATTGGGAAGTCTTCCTTCTCTTTTGGAATATAAGCATTAGAAGGATGGCAACATTCCTACTTACTCTCTTCATTCTGTTTGGCAGAAGAACACAAACCACTTTCCTAACCTGCAAAGACAGGATGCTCAAGGTAACTAAATGGAGAAAATATTTGAAATTAAGCCAGATTAAATTACAAAAATGGAGGACAAAAGAGAAAGTATGTCATGAAGTTTGTTGCCAACTAAGTCATCCAAGAGGACTTTTCATCTGAGATTCAGACACTACAAGATGATCATGAACAATTTATCTCTGAAAAACAAAACAAAACAAAACAAAAAAAAAAAAAAAAAAAAAAGAAAAGAAAAACTCTTTTGCAGAAATGTTATATTCAAAATTTTATAATCTGCTTTATGGATTGACTTGCAAGGACCAGATGCTAGCTTGTTCCAACCCATAAATAGCCAACCCATAAATAGCCAACCGTACCCTGGGCTGCATCAAAAGGAGTGTGACCAGCAGGTCAAGGGAGGTGCTCCTGCCCCTTTACTCTGCTCTCGTGAGACCTCACTTGGAGTATTGTGTGCAGTTCTGGTGTCCTCAACATAAAAAGGACATGGAACTGTTAAAACAAGTGCAGCGGAGGGCCACGAGGATGATCAGGGGACTGGAGCACCTCCCGTATGAAGATAGGCTGAGAAAATTGGGGCTGTTCAGCCTGCAGAAGAGAAGGCTGCGTGGAGACCTCATAGCAGCCTTCCAATACCTGAAGGGGGCCTATAGGGATGCTGGGGAGGGACTCTTCATTAGGGACTGTGGTGAGAGGACAAGGGGTAATGGGTTTAAACTTAAACAGGGGAAGTTTAGATTGGATATGAGGAAGAAACTCTTTACTGTGAGGGTCGTGGGGCCCTCGAATGGGTTGCCCAGGGAGGTTGTGAATGCTTCATCCCTGGTGGCTTTCAAGGTGGGGTTGGACATAGCCTTGGATGGCATGGTTTAGTGGGAGGTGTCCCTGCCCATGGCAGGGGGGTTGGAACTCGATGATCTTGAGGTCCTTTCCAACCCTAACTATTCTATGATTCTATGATTCTATAAATCCTTAGGGTAAAAGGACGAACTACCAGATTTTAAAACCAGATATTGAAACTCTTGCTTTTTTGCAAATTTTATGTTCATATGAAAACAATTTCATTCACTTAAAAGAAGTTCATATAATCTAAAGCACAACTTACTAAAAAGCAATTAATATCGGGCCCACATTAAGGGCCTATAGATCTGATTCTGCAGGATCTGGAACCTTCTTGAATTAATTTTATATGATAAGGAAGTCTAACTCAAAAAGGACTTCATCCTCCTTTTTAAATGACGTTATGATTCCTTACCTCCCCCTCACTACATTTTTTTGTGTTATTTTATTTAGGACTGGTACAGGGAAAATATTACATGGAACTTATTTTCAGTAATTTTGCTGTACTAACGAGGGGGTTATCAAAACCAAACTGTAGAAAACAAAAGCCTTTCCTCTTAATTAAGGCACAGTGGAAATAAGAAGTCTCTTTCTTGTATTCCAGTTTCTGAATGCCATAAACATTATTTTGAACACAAGAAATCAGGTAGTGAGGTGGCCCTATTCAACACTTAGGAAGTGAAATCTACAATAATAAACTATTTCTTCAAGCTCTTTCTTTTTTCTTGAATTGTAGTTTATCAGTTGTCAGGATTAAAGGGTGGTTTAGGAAGAATATTAAGTTCATCCTTATTTCCTCATTTTGTTTATGAATAGGAATGCATTTGGATTCCACCAGTTTAAGCAGACAGTGAATCTTTACCATGCAAGTGAACACAAGGAATTCAACTGTGAAAAAAAGTCAGTACATAGGTTTTGCACATAGTCACTGTACATAGGTTTTGTTTCATAAGTTCATTTTGAAAAAAATGCTTTTAACTATCTTTCAATTTTGAAAATCTCATTATTTGTTCATTCCATTCTCAAAAACAAAATATGTTTCAAACTAAAGAAAAAATCTTGTCGTCTATTAAACACAAGTTTTCATTATGAAAATAAATTTTTGTATTATATGTGAAGATAAAGTTTTAGTTAAAATCTTTATTTTTTATATGACCTATATAATTTGAATGACCATGAAATGTTACAAGTGTGAATACTCACTTGTATTTAATAAGGAAGAACAAAGGGAAACAACATTGTTCATTGCCATTTTCACTTGAAATAAAATGCAAAAGCCACCAAAAGGATCTACTGCTGCAATTTCTTTGATTTAAAAATAATTATATTATTGAAACTAGAGAAGAAAAAACAGTTTGATCAGTACATCCATTATGATAATCACTCATCCATATTTGCATCTTTATATTTTATCTTTCATGACTTCAAATAAAAGAAATTGTTGGAAACAGAGAGCTGTATAACTACATTATTGTAGCAACCAATTTGTAATATTTACCTCATGAATAAAATATCAAATAAATACTTTCATTATTAGGTTTTTTTAATGAATGATGAGAAACAATCACAAGCGCATTTGCTTGTTTTTCTTTTTTTTTAAGGTGCATTATTGAAGTACTAAATTGAATGCTGGAATCTGCAGAGAAACTAGCTGAGAACATTACAACTTCATCATTTTTTCAATAACCGTATCAACAAGTGTTGAATCAGGAGAATTACACCAAAACTGTATCTTTGGCAGTTTCAATTTGCTTCCAGTCATGTTCAGCCTACTTTTGTATTCATTCCCAATTCATCTGATAAACATTGAGGTTTCCATAAGTGAGTTTTTTCACAAGAACTATTACCAGGGGGAAAAAAAAAAAAAAAAGAAAAAGCCAAAACAATGGACAGATAAGGTCAGATTTTCATCTATGTTTTGTTCTTTTATACTTCTTAAGCAGTGCACAAAGGACAAAAAAATAGCATCAGTGAACCAAGTGCAATTTCTTCCAATGTCTCTACCAAACTACACTGCCAATATGCAATGCGTTACAGGCTGGGGGGGGGGGGGGGGGGGGAACACTTGGTGGGTGTTTTCCTCCTGGAATTTTTTAGTGGTATATTATCTATTGCAAACTGAGGCTACCAGGCATAAACCAGAGCGGCTCAGATGCTATTCATATTTACTTTAGGCATAGAGTGAATGCAACTATTCACAAGAAACAGATCCCAAGAGCTCCACCCTCTTGGTCCAAAAAGAAGTTGGGCTTAAGTTCATGTTTCAAGTATTCACATCAGTGTTATTACATGTTCACAGGTAAAACCAAAGACAAGTTTTCCTCCAAAGATCATATCTATTGGAAGTAGCTAAATAAGCCGGGCAAGAATGTGAGCATACATTTTTCAGTTCAGACCAAGCAGAAGCATGTTGTTGTTTTATGTCAACAGGGCAGGCGGTGGACACTGTTTTCAATCTGGGAGATTCAGCTATGGAACCAGTTTGCAAAGGCTGTTGCAGAAGTTAAAGCTGGTCTTTAAAAAAAAAAAAAAAAAAAAAAAAAAAAAAAAAAAAGGCTGTTGAATTTTCTTATCCTTATTTAGACAGAAATCATTTTCCATTTTGAATTAGAAGAGTTTTCAGACTCCTGAATAACTTGGGACAGCACTGCTAATAACTTTATAAAATGCAAGAGGCAATACGAATGGGAGAGAATGAGAGAAATAAAAACAATTCATTTGATAACCTCGTGTAGAATAGGACACTGCTCTTTTCAAAACCCCTTGCCAGAGTCCTGATGCAAAGGCATTCAATGACTCAGCCATGGTTTTCAGCTCTTGCTTGCAACCGGGGCTGTGCATGCTCACACAATTACACACATGAATATGATAAAATACAACTTAATCTAAAATCTTCATTCAGTCATTAAATCTGTCAGTAGCTTAATATATTCAGGAATTATGCTGTAGGCTAAGCCAGTGTAGCCAAGTCTCAAAGCATTAAAACTATTATAAAATTCCATTTTTTTTTCAACTATACTACTGTCTTTTCTTGAGAGATTCAGAGAGCTTGTGATTTTGTTGTATGTGTCCAAAGCATAACTGACCAACCCTAATTACAGATCAAGTACTCAGTATAAGATGCTCCTAGCTGCTGTTCACAATCAAGTCAAGTCATGTCACAAAAGAAACTTTTGTAAGAAAGGTTTATATTAGGAAAGATAATTGAGACCTTTTTGTGGACATGCAGAAAACAGGGGAAATCATATGAGCAGTTTTATTTTAGTATAAATATTTGATGCATAAATGAGAGGAATATCGTTATTACAAAAGATTATATAGCACTTAAAATATGACCATTAATTTATAAAGGAAATGTGTTTTCCCTTTTCCTCTCAATTCTTGATTTCTTTGTTCAAAAAGTGTGTTCTGCCTTTAATCAGCATTAAATATTTCGGTGTCTTTTTGTGGTTAAAGTAATGTATCTTTTTTTTTTTTCTTTTTTTTTTGAGAATGGATTGTTGTTTCTACTTATATAGAAAAGTTAAACACCAGCAAGGTGGTAAATCGGAATTAAAAGTCCCCTTAAACTCCCAGGATTCAGTGTTTAAATGTTTTTAAATAGCTGTAAATTGTTGACTTATTTCAGAATTTGAATAATGGATTTTAGAATTCTGTAGCTGGCAAAAGTTGTATGTGGTACAAATCATTTACGGCACTACAGGAGAAAATACAACACGGTAATGTTTCACATGAGAATCAACGTATTAATTTGTGGTACAGCTGCTGATTATTGCCTACTGAAACATTTGTTGTCTATTTATAAGTCTTTTTTTTTCTATTCACCATGAGAACTTTAATAGAAAAGGTGATGAAAAGTCAAAATAACTGTTAATTTGAATTATATGCTTATTTGAAAGTCATTAAAACAGGAAGCATGTGTAGAACTTGCTAGATTGCCAGTCTTACAGATTTTACAACTTTTCCTCTGAAAATTGAGGAAGCAGATTCCTCTTCTCCAGAAATGCAGCAGAAACCAGCTCACAAGCGTATTGAAACCACATTTAACTATATTGTGTGATTAATATTATAATCACATTCCCTAAATTGTTGCTATTTTGCGATGCAGTACAAAAGTTTGAAGGCTCTCACAATGATGTTTTGTCTCAAAACACATTATATTCAGGAAGTGTCCATTCAGAAAAGGTGAGGAGTTTTTTCCAAATCCTCCCAATTATTAAATTTAATTTTTATTCTTTTTTTAAGCAGAAGTAATTATTCTATAGGATAGGGAATGCGCTTCTCTGCCTCACAACAATTCTGTCATACAAAAAAAAGAAAAAAAAAAAAAAAGAAAAGCTGCCAAACCCAAATTCCTTTACTACAAAGGTCTTTCATCTAAATTCCTGATTTTCTCTCTTTCCAATTATACTCCTCACCAACTTGCTTTAAACATGAATAGTGCAATAATGTAAAAACATCCCCCCGGTCAGAAACTTACATCATTTCCAGCATAGGCAGTTACAGAGGGTGATTATAATACCAAGATAATTACATACAGAATCATGTGAACTCTGACAACCCACTAAATGGTATTCCGCTGTAGGTTACAGATTTAAGCAAATCAAGGTATCTATTAGAACAAAAAGCTGCTTTTGGTAGCTAAATCTACCTTCCCCTCTTTGTGTATACTACCCCTAAAAATCCAGACATATCAAGAAGCTGTTTGTTTTAGTGCCCCAGCAAGTCCCAAACCTAACAGTGTGGAAAAGAAAAGAGAAAAAAACGGGAGGGTAAAAAAACAAAACCAACAAAAAAAAGTCAAAAACCCTGGCAGAGTTCAGAGTCACATTTTTCTTTCTCACTTACACAACCGAAAGCATTTTCCAGTGAAACTAATCAGGGCAGCTGCCAAGATAAAATATGGCTTTGGAATCCTGAAAATTATTTATGTCCACTTGGCAAAATGTTCCTCATTCTAAGCTCCACTGGGATTCTGGTAAAGGTCCTGGCCAAAGGACTTTGGTCACTTTTCAGCAAAAGAATGTCAATAGTAATATTGATGAAAAAGTCACAAAAAATTGTAAAAATGGTTCAATATATCCAAGTTTTTGTTAGAAATTATATTTGGAAAAATGTTGCCTATCAGAGAAAAAAAAAATTAAAACATTTCAGTGACCCGTACAGATATGCATTTACTATAATGATAAAGTGAAAAGCAAATTACTACAGGTTTTTGCCATGGTTGAGTATTTCCAAACCAAAATGTCAAGGTAGGGTCTATTTATGTTCTGTATCTGCTAACAAATTCAGCCAAATTACAAATAAGGATGCAAAATTATAACATAAAAATTTGTGTAATTGACAGAGAGGACTGAAAGTATAAGAACAGCTAAAAAAAAAAGCTACCAACAAGCAGGCATGGCAAATGTTGCAGCTTCTATATTTTATCTTGCAGCTCATTTACAAGATTTTATTAACCTTGTGATATTTCCTATCACCCATTATGACCCATGCACTTGCAAATCATATTCATTTTCAGGCATGCGTAATTCCATTGAATTTATACAGTTTATAGTTTCATTGCATATAGCATAAAATCTTGAAAGATCACTTTGATATTTAGTCAGTCATGTCACTGTGTGGGGCAAATGACCAGTGATTACATTTACACTCACTAAGAATGTAACAGGCCATGACAGGGTGAAAAACTGTGTTAAGTTATAACTTCGAATAACTTGCAGGTACTGATATTGAAAACAAATGTTTTACTCTGAAGATGTTGCAGCACTTGATCTTACCTATGCTACTCCAGACACAAACAAGTCAGTTATAGTCTTTAGACAGTGAAACCAACTCCTAAAGGTAGAAGAGCACCTCCTGGCATATGGTGGAGTCATTGGAAATGCAGGTAAGTCAGAAGAAAATGGAAATTGAGAACAGCTGGGATCTAGCAATGTTCTACTGATTTGGTACTAAAAAAAGCAGAGGGCATGGAAATTGGGTCCTAAGCTGAACTCAAATATTTGACTTCAACAATGACCACTGAACTTCATTAATCTTGTGACATTTTGCTCATCACAATCCAAGTAAAAGCAGTCTTTATGAACATAACTGTCTATGGAAGTGAAATGTTGGTACAAAACTTTGTTTTAATAACACCTAGCAAGATTTTGTTATGTTTTTTTCACAATTGATGAGACATTCTAAACTTGTTTTATATTTATTCTATCAACCTTTGTTTAAACTTTATGCAGATTATATATATTATACGTGCATATCTTAATAAAAAATTAAATCAGAGAAATACTCTAACATATTTAAAAATTTCACACTTAACTAGGCTTTTTGAGAAATTATAGCCCCTTTTAAGTCCTGGTGGGTAAAACCCTCACATTTTTCAGCAACTGGTAGTTTATAAGACAGAAAGTCAGACTAACTGGCTGAGAATGACCTGATTTGTTATGAAAGTAAGTAAGTATAAAAATCACTGGATTTTGGATTGTAATTTCAAATCACGTGTCCTGGATAGAAATCAATAAAGGTATTAAAGATACTAAAAGAAAATAATATTCTTCAACACAATTTTTAACAAATTTCTATATCAATTGCCTATAAATCAGACATTAAATGTACAATTCCTTTCCCATCTGTACTAATAGTTTACTATTTCACTATTTTCACTCCTTATTAGCAAAAACAGTTGTCTGAACTGCCTTCGCACACAGGCAAGTTAACACTTCCTAAGTTACATTTTAAATATGCCCATGTACAGCCCCTACCTACTAGCGTACGTTTGCCTATTTCTATTCATGTAAATAAAATTATCTAGGTTTCTGGATCAGGCCCTAAAGCATTGCCTTTTACCTCAGTTTCCCGTTGATCAAAGAATACATAATGAGTGGGATGAGCAGAGACCTTGAAAATAGAGTATTTACTGAGCTCTTGTTTGTCTACAGAAAACTTCAATGTTCTACATTAAAGGTAAGTCCACTGGAGAACAGCCTACAGAGTGCTGAATAAATACAAAACATGTTTGGGTTTGTTCCCTTGTGCCCTAAACTCTTTCCTCCCACCCCCTAAACTATTCCCAAGTAGTTCCCTGTAGCAAATTGTCTCCATTAACATGTTTCTCTCAACTTCCATGGCAGTACTCCAATATTTACTCTGTCATTCTCCAGTAATGTACAACATCTTTTGGTACTAAAGGCTCTGATTTGAAGACTATAACTTGGTTTTAGACAACAGCACCACATATATAGTAAATTTCCAAGGATATCCCAAGACAGAATCTGAAACTTAGTGGGGGAGCTGTGGCATGTTCAAGGCATGAATCAAGTTCATTATGTCACAATGTATTTGAGCTTCAATCAAACATGAATCTGTGGATATTCTTGGCTCAGGACTAGTACATAGAGAAACTGCTATCTTTTCCCATCAGGAGGGAAGTAATCATTACGGTAACTCATTTGTGTTGGGGACTTTTTAAAATTTCAATATGAATATGAATCTAATTAGGGGCCCAACACTGGTACTCTCCAGTGTTAACACAGATAGATACACATTGCTCTGACATTGTTATATTAAAAAAAAAAAAAAAAATTAAATTGAGTGATGCAAGAACCTCAGAAGCCTTGGGGTTTGGAAAAGCTTCAAAAAACAGCAGAGACATACGCAGTTAAAGAAAGAAACAAAGAGAATCCCACAACATCCTATGATCTTCCCTCCCACCCCAGATGCTTGCCACCAGAGAGTTTATCTCTATCATCCTCCTCATGGGGATGATTCAAAGCTGTTCCTTTGTAGAAAGAAAAGAAGTTACAAAGCAGAAGATTTCTGTGCTTCTCTTGCCCGCCTGACATCTTCTCTTTCTTTCAATTATTGCTTCTCAATTTGTAGCAACTTTTGTGTTAAGCTACTGGCAAATTTGATAATATGGGACTCTGTTCTTTAAGAACCTTTATTCTTATCACTGTGTCCTTAAGTGGGGCTTTGTGCAGCATCTTCGAGGCCCATTAATATCTCTTTTCTCTTTCAGTTTACATGATTGTTTTAGTATTTGTCACTCGCTGTTACTTTAGCAACCCATTTTGCTGAGCAAGCAAAAGAAGGCTACCAAATGTCTGTTCTTTCTACTCAGAGTTAAGAGATACAAAGCAAAAACAAGCCAGAGGTTTAAGCTGAATGTTATTTTTAAGCTCAATGTCATACATGTTTTTGAGCATAACCTTTATTTTGTTTGTTTTGTTTAGATTTGCAGAAATAAAAACAGACTCTTAGCTACTGTGGGGCAAATGAACATCCTGGACCCACAACTTGTATTACACAAATCCAAAGAAGCTCCATTCTGTCAGGCTGCAAATTGGCTTAGAAAATTAAACAAATGAGCAAAGGTGAAAGACTGTCAGAGCCTTCTCATTTTCATCTCTACATGAAGATACCTGTATCATGGCACATTCTTTCAAACATCTTTGTTTTGGTCTAGAAACACACAAAAATGTGGATGCACACTCATCCACAGGAAAGAGTCTGGGTTGATGTATATAATTGTAACCAAAGTTAGTCACTTTTCAAAAGCGTAATTGTATATAAGACAGCTATTATAGTGAGTATATCATTAAAACCCGACTAAAATAGTAGCAGAACAGCTACTACAGAAAATTCATGTTGCAAAATTAGCCTATCCATTTTCACAATATATAATCATGCATAAGAGAAGGTTTCTTGTAGGAATGTAGAATGACTCAGTGTTAAATTATATGATGGCTGAAACCATTTAGGACTGTTCAGAATCTATAACATAAAAATGAGGTCTGAAAAAAACATAACAGTGTGGAACTCAAGAATGTGGCAGCAACTATAGAGTTATAGATATTTTTGCTTACTGAGAATGCTTACATGGGAAGTTTTTATTCTACTCTGAGTAGCAGGAAACATGAAAAGATGTTCTCAGCTTTCAAATTTCAACTTGAAAATTCCAGTACGAGCATATCATGGGAAAATATCCCAAGGGCCATAGTTTGTGTACTTGCTTTGCTTTAAAAAGTCTATCCTGTGTTTTCCTTACTTTGATGGTTAACTAAATACTAAAGATTTATCATTGGTTATTTTAAAAGTCTTTCAGTTTTGAGATCTGCAGAAGCAATTGCTTTCACAGGAGCAATATTATGTCTAACACTACAAAAAAAGATAACTATAACAAGCAATAATTGTGAGTGTTCCACAAAAATTACAACAAAAAAGTTATTTACGCTTTTTTTTTTAAATAAAGAAGAAGAAAGAGGGAGGAAAGGAGGGAGGGAGGGAGGAATGAATGAAGGAAGGAATCTAATAAAAAAGAAAAAGAAAAAGAAAAAGAAAAAAAAAGAAAAAAAGAAAGAAAAAGAAAAAGAAAAAAAGAAAAAGAAAAAGAAAAAGAAAAAGAAAAAGAAAAAGAAAAAGAAAAAGAAAAAGAAAAAGAAAAAGAAAAAGAAAAAGAAAAAGAAAAAGAAAAAGAAAAAAAGAAAAAGAGAAAAGGAAAAAGAAAAAAAAAAGCAAAAAAGAAAGAAAAAGAAAAAGGAAAAGGAAAAGAAAAAGAAAAAGAAAAAGAAAAAAAAAAGAAAAAGAAAAAAAGAAAAAGAAAAAGAAAAAGAAAAAGAAAAAGAAAAAGAAAAAGAAAAAAAAAGAAAAAGAAAAAGAAAGAAAAAGAAAAAGAAAAAGAAAAAGAAAAAGAAAAAGAAAAAGAAAAAGAAAAAGAAAAAGAAAAAGAAAAAGAAAAAGAAAAAGAAAAAGAAAAAGAAAAAGAAAAAGAAAAAGAAAAAGAAAAAGAAAAAGAAAAAGAAAAAAGAAAAAAAAAGAAAAAGAAAAAAGTTTGCGTGGTACCCACGCTTAAATATAACGAAAGCATAGAAATTACTGAACTTAGTAGATCTGAGAGGGTGATCATTTCTGTCACACTGTAGAAGTTAATGTTTGTTTTTTTTCTCCAGAATATAAGAACTGATGAAAGTCTGACACAAATACAGACTTTACATTAATGAATATATTTTAACCCCTTCTATGACTTTAAGAAAATAGTTTTTAATACTGTTTGTTTGGGATAAAAATTGGCTGAACTACCAAGAAAAGTAGTGAACTTATCAGGGAAGTGAGTCTCAGCTAAAGAATGTGGTGACTTCAGAGAGCAAGGAACTCACCCACCAATAATTTCAGTCCTTCATGCTGTCATGACTCATGGAAGAATAGAGATTCATCTTTCTCAGGGATATAGACAAAGTCTATTTGAAAATTTTCTGTTGACTGCAAGAGGTACTGGTTGACTTGAGCAGGTGCTGACAAGGCCCCAAAACAAGTTTTATTATATACTTGCAGCCTTGGCCTGAGTTGGCCCTGGTCACCACTGGCTATTACCAGAATGGACCTGTTAACAGAGTCATTATTTTTTAAAGCAGGAAAAACTTACAGTAATAAAAATTCTAGAAGTATTAAAAAAAAAAAAAAAAAAAAAAAGAATGTGGTTAATCAGGAATTTAAGCAAGACAGTAGTTGCCCTAAAACAGAAATCTGACTCATCACTAACAAATAAAACCTTGGAGTTAATGCCACATTACTTTCAAAAACTGTACCATGTTTTATTTGAAAACCAAAATACAGAAAAAAATACCAATACCTATTAAGGCACAAAAAAAAAAAAAAAAAAAAACCAAAAAACACCCTCTATTCCTTTTAAGTGGATAATTTTCTAAGAATTAAGTACAAATAAAATTATCATAAATGACTGAAATGATTTTTTTTGCCCGCTCACACATTCTGAATACATACAAAATCGTGGGTTTTAAACTTAACTACTGAGTTATTTCTATTGTTAAAAAATTTTAGCTTGTGGCTTGTTTCCAAGCCCATTATGAGACTTAGACCTTCAGAATTAAATTCATTTTGAATGGAAGACAAAAAGTTCGTATGATGCTCAGCTTTCATGTTTTATCCCTTCCACTATAGTATTGTCTGTGTTGTGGTTTTATCTGCAGATATGGAATTCATCTTTTTAATAAGCTTATGAAACGCCAAAGTAATATCATACTTTCAAGTTATTTCTCAACTCCAGAAGACAATATTTTAGCATACATTTTGAAAATAACAAGACTTAAGCATCTGCCTGAGTACTTAATTGAGTCCAGGAAATGTATTTTATATACAGAAGCTTGCAAAATGAAATTAACATTTTCTTTCCACACACGTTCTGTTAATAATCATGCTAACATTTGGCTATTTTTAGAAATGTTCCTGCCAGAAAACACTGTTGCTGGAGTATTTTTGGAAACAGGATATAAAAAGAATGTGATCACAGCTATGGTACTTTTTAAAAATGTAACAATATGCTTAGGATATTTTACAGTATTTATCCTACTCTATAATTCACTGAACAGTTTTAGTTCAGTGGAAAGACTCTTAACTTCTTAGATAAGTAACTACATTTTTACTCCTGGATTACAAAATAACTTTGGTTCTATGGAGAGCAATACAAACTGTCACTGGAAATTCCTCTTTATTTTTTTTAAATAAAACATCCTCTCTTTTTCTTCTTGTAGAAAAGAGAAAACAAGACAATATTTCACATTAAAAATGAATAGTATCTTTGACAACTGTTCTGTGTTCAAATTAACTAAGATAATTTCTGTGATACTGAGCTATTCATTTTTACAGGAATATTTTTTGTGGTCTTTCATGGCTGTGGGAAATATGAAACAAAGCAATACAAAAAAAGGAGGGATCTTCTGAGGTTATTTAATGACAAACACATTATACTTTCCTACAAAAAAAGAATAGTGAAGTAGTGCATCCTGAATGGATTTGCTCTTTGAAACGAATATTAGTAATGCAACATATCCTCATCTTTCATATTTATATATATAATCACAAATAATAAATTCTTCAGTCTAGTTCATATAGATGAATTCCCAGAAAAGACTTACCAATCAGCCTGGGGAAAAAGAAAATTCAGATTTCTCTTATATCAAAACTTCATGAGAAAAATAGTCTGCACAATACCTTTGACCCAAATCATATAGAGATTCTTAGTAGTAAAATAAAAGAATTTTTCTCTGTCTCTTCATTTTTAGATGTGAGTATACAAGGGAAATAAGAAAGACTGTGGAAAATTTGTCTTCACATTATCAGACTGAAGAAATTAAAGTAGCTGATAGCAGTCAGTGACTGTGTCTGTTCATAGTCATTGGACTTGCCTTGACTTCATGACATTTAGGTGGCAAGAAATTTTTTTGCAAGAATGTCTGGCAAGTTCATTTCGTATATCACAGGCCTGTACTTTCTGCTGTTTCCTCCCTGGGCACTAAAAGGTGTTCAGTTTGGAGAAAGTTTTTTGAAGAGATGCCTACATTCATCTGAAAATACAAACGGTACAAATACAGTGTGCCTCTGCATGTACAGTTACATTTGCACATGGGTTAGTCCACATATTACTGACAGCCAAAGTAGAAAGCTTTCCCTATTTCAGATGACTGCTTCATTAAGGGTCTTTCTTTGTTCATCCTTTGCTCTCTTTCCTGTATTTAATGCTCACTATTTCCAAGTCCTTAGCTATAATTTCTGTCCAGAACAAACTCCTCACATTTTATGGCAAGTATTAGGAATCACCTAAAAGCTGTGACTGGTTCCCTAATAGTAATGTCTTTAATTGGTCCAAAGCTTAAGTCTGGAGGGGATATCTTGAGGACAACACTGTACGGTCAGATACCACGCTTGAGCATAAGCTATCAGAAGCAATATCTTAGTGGATGTCAGTTTATTTAGAATTGGGACAGACTTAGCCAAAATTAAGAACCTTAGCTCACAAATGTAGATGCCATACTAATTTCCAGAGCCTCAGCCATTACAGTTTCTATAAATGGAGAGAGCCACAGCTTTAGCTGGCACATGCTGAACTCCTAGAGTACAATAGGGGAATAACGGTCCTACTTAGGTGCTTGAAGTTTTTCTAGGCCAACAGCAATGCTTTCTTGGAAACTGAAGAA
The DNA here is from genome assembly GCA_039720435.1 of Amazona ochrocephala. NCBI lineage: Eukaryota > Metazoa > Chordata > Aves > Psittaciformes > Psittacidae > Amazona > Amazona ochrocephala. The sequence continues at coordinate 34,844,722 of CM077879.1, forward strand.
CCAAAGTTTATTCTCCCTTATTCTTTTTTCTTTTTCTGTTTCTTTTTCCTTTTTCTTTTTTTCTTTTTCTTTTCTTTTTCTTTTTATTTTTCTTTAATTTTATTTTTATTTATTTATTTTTATTTTTTTTTTACTATTTCCCATCTATGCCATAGCTAGTGTAAAAAAAAGCCCTGGAGAATTCAGAATGCTAATGAAATACCATTTTGTCAAATTTTTCCTTTTCTTTTTTTTTTTTTTTTCCCCTCATACCCCATTTAATTTAATTGTATCAGACTTCAGTAAGATTTACAGAGATTATTTCAGATACTTCATTTTACTTTAAGAATGATTCCCAGTATGGATAGCCTTTACTATCAGCATTACTCAAAGCTTCTTAATAATTAGAGTTACTGCTTGCCTTGAAACCCCATCCATCCCCTGCAAGCTTGGCGTGGCTTGCTGCGCAATTAAGCGTATCTCAGGCATCATGACATTCCTTTCAGATTGAATTGTTTCATCAGTCATTACACAGTGGGACCAGTTACTGGTGCAAATTCAGGATGTAGATGTATTAATGACATACATGGGAGGAGAGCAGAACAGAACTGCACTAATTAGAAAGGGGAACAGAAATATTTCACAAATTTGTGTAAAATTGAAAAGAGACATTAAAATGAAATAAAAATGGGCAAAAGTGGAAGTCAGTCATGTCAATATTTCTAAAAATAGAACACGGTTTATTTGGTTTTAAAATTTATTTTGAATAAAAGGTATATTAGAAAAAGGGTTTAACATGCAAAATAAAAGAGAATGTTTTATTTTAGATGGAAAACATGAATTTGTGTGACCTTCATCTTTACCAAAAAAATAAAAGATTACCCTTCTATTGGTCCAAACAGACTTTTCGGTTCTGTTTTTTTCTTGCATTTCAGCCAGAGAACCATAAAGAAAATAATCAATTTTTTTCACATAACTCTACATGGAAGACTCCCACTGCTGTTTATATGTCTTTCAAAAGCATAGTTCTTACCCACCTTTGTAAAATATTTTGGGCTCTTCAGCTCAAAGGCACTTCATAATTGCAAACTATTACTGTGTTTATGCTGTTACCCTCAGGATAAAAAACATAAGAAATTTTTTTGGCCTATGATTTCACTCTATACAGTGGTCTGCCTGAACTATTTCTGATGTTGTTTATAGCTGTAGGAACTGGAGCATAGTTGCCTTTTTTATAGAAGAAAACAGCTGAAGATTTTGTTTTCAGGGGAACTTATCTGTTTTCTAGAGTCTTGGATATTGGAGCTTCTGAACAATCAGATCATGTTATGCTCCATAAATATTCAACAATTTTGCCTCTACAGTAAAACCATTCTGATGATCTGCTTTCAGGAGTTGGTAATCACATTCCACCCCTGCTCTGAGGGCTTGAATCAGCCATTCAGTACATATATAGTTAGTTTACAGATCTGGGGGTGAAGACTGGTGAGCAGAGGGGTCAATGAAGGGAGTTTATCCAGCAGTGGAACAGCCAACATGGACTTGCATTATTCTGCCAAGTAAGGAGAGGAAAGCTGCATGACACACTGCAATCAGTCTTTCAGTGAAGACAGACACTTATGATCCAAATCCCAAAGATTACCTTTGCTTTGTTGCCGTAGTAAACAGTGTGTGCACAGAAAAGAAAAATAAGTAGAAAGCAAAAGGCCAGGGCTTATTAACCAAATTTAAAAGCTTGTCTCCATATTTTAGGTGAAGAAGCAAGACTCACTAGTTTCCACAGAATCTACGATTGTTTTCACACAGACCTCTGGTTTTAATTACTGGTTAAAGAAACAATAAAAATTTGTAGGGAAAACAAATCCTTACATGTTTTCAAAAGTTACAGTGAATATCCTGAGCAGGAAAGGCCTGGTGAAAAATACTAAATGTACGAATTAGGGTCATTCGCCACACTTAAGAGTAACTTCTCGTCATACAAAAGTGGATTTACATGTATATTGTCAACCAGTAATTGGTTTTAGGCTCAAGCAGACCTTAAGTGGATGACCTCACGGTTTTCCAGTCCAGCCTGCTAAGGTTTCCCATCCTCTTTCTTAAACCCATTTTCTCTCGAATATGAACAGAAGTATTGCTATGCATTTTCTGTGATTCAGAGGTTCTTCTAATTTCAGGAATTTGTTTGCTGAGGACCCATCTGATACAGTACCTACCATTACCTTTTTCAATTTTCCTGGGGAGCATTAATGAGCCACTTTTAATTTCTTCTCTGCCTGGTAGGGGCAGAGTAATTAAAGTAATAATCTCCTTCATTAATTCTTTTTGGGGTGATTTTTCCCCTCTTCAGATGTATTGGAAAAAAATAAATTATTTTGCTCTATATGAAACAATAATCCTACTTCTCTCCCAAACACATGGCTGCTGCTAAGCTACAGACCTAGTCTCTAAACACCATGATGCTATCTAGTGTTAGGATTAAGAATCTGTCAGATGTAGTCAGCCATTAGACAAATAGTATTTCGCAGAATTTTGCATGACCCATTTCATTCAGGCACAAGACAGGGACTCATGTAACTTTTAGATCAGGGTGCAAATACATGGTGCTTTTCACTGTAAATTGTGACCAGTATGGGAATTACTAGTCATTACATCTACTTTCTTTTTGCTGAACAAAACTGATCTGCATTATTGACAGGTTTAGGTATGCAGAGACTCTCTGAGGAAAGAATTCCAGAACCACCCCAACAGAGACAGACACTCCTTCTATAACTGTTTAGGAAGCTAATTTAAGTAGGACTTAATATATCCCTGAACCTTGAGCTTGCTTTCCCCCTAATTTTCACCAAGCAAAACTCTGTTGTGATTCACTGAGATGCATGAAGATTCAATATTCCATATGAATGACTTAGATCATCTTGCGCTTAGCAGCCACTAGTGGCTGTACAGCAAGTTTTAAGTATTTAAGTAGAACTATGAGAAATGAATGTCAATCAGCCAGCGAAACTAGCTCCTGCACTGGTTTAGGTATATACACTCAAACTGGTTGATTTGCTTGTGAAAAATAACGTTAGGTGCTTCTACTGACTGAATTTTCAGTTAAAGAAGTTACTATTTACCTAAAATAATTTATTCTTTAAAAGTAGTTACTGAATAATGTTCTTCACATTAAATTTTAGTTAGTCAGTCTGTCATGTTTCTTTGCTTGTGGGGTTTCTTTGCTTGCTTCTCCTGTCTGCACTAGGCTAAGCAGTCGAATGGAAAGCTCCTCTGAATGTTAGTTAGCCTGGCTGAGAGCATGGGCTGTGTTTTCCCTGTAACTGGCCTCCTTATAGGCAGTTGAGTAAAATACTCTTATGATGTTCACTATCTTTTACTGCTTTCCCAAAACTCCCTTTTCTGTGCCCTCAAAGGCGAATTGCATTCTCCCAGCGAGGATCAAATTTGCAGTGTTGTACACAGAAAAAAAAAAAAAGATCCCAAAGATTTGGAACAAAAGTTATGACCCCAGAAGTCCAAGCAACCCACAGGGGAAGCGAAGGGTCAGTCATGTCAAAAGAGGGTACTCAAGTGTAGCTTCCAGTATTTCATTTCTTCCATGGGGCTAACCCATGTGCTGAGCCTCCTGGTTGATTCTGTGGCAAAGATACACTTACAAATATTTCTCTTTAATTGCTGAGGTTGAATAACTTCAAAACGTATGAGTAACATGAGAGTCAGCAGGTCTGGCACATTAGTTTTAAAATCCGTAGCCTGGGCAAATGCATAGCAATGAAAAACGACGGTACAGAAAGAGGAGACTCTTTTTCTTAGGGCTTGTATTAACTGCCAGACAATACAGACTACACATTTTTGAGTGTGAATGGAACTATCTGCTTTTGCAAGGGCTCACTAATCATTAAATTAATGGTCTGTTAAGAAGTTCCACTGTGAGCACACTTGATTGAGCTTTGGTCATCATTTGCTTTTCTTCCTTGCATTAAATAGGAATAAGCGCCAGCCTAAAACAGACTTCTCTCTCAGGTTTCAGTTCTATATGGCATTGACTACTACTGAACTAAACAAAGCAGAAAACAAAGTGCCTCACCACTTTCCAGGATGGAAGTGATGACCATTTTTTCCTCTTTGCATGCGACAGGTACTTACAGTCGTTGCTCAGCCTGTCTTTTCTGCTTTTGTTTGGAAGCTGTGTGTTAAAGTTATACCTTGGCCTAATATGCAGGTAGAAATGTTTGCAAATCCTTGCTGAAAAAAATTAATATAGTACAGTATAAAAGCTCTGCTGTTAAAATGATAGCACTATAATTCCTGACAAAATAGTGGCTGTATCATAAATGCTACATAATGATTTTCAGTCTGCCTCTAGAATGCAGAATGTGACAACATGATAAGAAGTGAGAGAAACTGGAATTTTCATTATAGCTTTCAACGTTCTTTCCAAGTACTAACTTAGCTGCTGGAAATGTTTGCAAATTACACTGCCTTTAAATGCTGCTATTTAAATCAATAACTTTAAAATTGCTAACTTCCACAGAAAATGAATAGCATATGACTAAAAGAAGAAAGTTCATTTTTATAACTTAAAATTAGGTATAGACTTGGGTTAAGACTTCAAATGCTAAAAAGAATAACAACAATATTCCAAAAAAAAAAAAGGCACAAAAAATAGATTTTTCTAAAAAAAAAAAAAAAAAAAAAAGAGGCTTTTTCCTATGCTGTTTTCATTACTAAATACTACAGATGACAATGCTTTGAAGAAAACTCCTGTCTTGTCTGATAATCACTACATGTTTTTTGTAGAGGGATTTTTATACATATTTTATTAACCCACTTTGTATTTAAGAGAAGCCCTTTAGAAATTAATTCAACCTAATAATATCTGTCAAGAGGTTTTAGTTGTGGGGAGATTGTGCTGTGTACACATATAGATGAATCCTTATAATAGCTGTTTGGATCACATAAAATTGACATTTAATTTCTAAAATATCCCGTTTCTTTACAGATGTAGTAATTTCTGTTTTGCTCTCAGAAAGAGTGTTCTTTTGTCTGTTTACAGGCTCTAAAGCTAATAGCGTGATGAAAACTCAGTGTGTTGGAGCTTCACTGAGCATGTTTTTTTCTATTTTCATTTCTCTTAGCTGCAGTATGACACCATGACTCTTTTTCAGCTCTGAAAATATAGACGTTTTCATTCAACACTCATTCATCCTGGCAAAACAATGGTTTTCAGTTTTAGACAATTAGATTATTGTAACTCAGTAACACTGTCTGCCTAAGGAGTGACTTATTTTTCAAACTTGTTAGTTTCACATACTTGTGAAACACTTCTGAGACCTCTATAGTTTCACTGAGGAAACAAAAAAGATATCACACTTCCTGCGGTTTATCTTATCTAGACCTCTAAAACTCCTTGCCCCCTTTGCAGCACGCAGAAATGGGTTCCACACAAGTTCACGCTGGAAGTAGAAGCAAATGTAACAAAAGGTTTCTATTTGTTTGCTATTACTGTTGAATTTCTTCATATCATAGAAAGGGGTTATAAATCATAGAATAGAATCGTAAAATAGGGCTGGAAAGGACCTTAAGATCATTGAGTTCCAATCCCCCTGCCATGGGCAGGGACATCTCACGCTAAACCATGCCACCCAAGGCCTTGAACACTGCCAGCGATGGAGCATTCACAACTTCCCTGGGCAACCCATTCCAGTGCCTCACCATCCTTACAGTAAAGAATTTCTTCCTCATATCCCATCTAAACTTCCCCTGTTTACGTTTGAACCCCTTACCACTTGTCCTCTCACCACAGTCCCTAATGAAGAGTCCCTCCCCAGCATCCCTATAGGCCCCCTTCAGGTATTGGAAGGCTGCTATGAGGTCTCCACGCAGCCTTCTCTTCTCCAGGCTCAACAGCCCCAACTTTCTCATCCTATCTTCATCCAGGAGGTGCTCCAATCCCCTGACCATCCTCGTGGCCCTCCTCTGCACTTCTTCCAACAGTTCCATGTCTTTTTCATGTTGAGGACACCAGAACTGCACACAATGCTCCAAGTGAGGTCTCACAAGAGCTAAGCAATGAAAAGAGAGATTTTTCTTTTTCATTTCTATGTAGCCACTGTCAGTGGCTCTTAAAATATGCAAGATTCCCAACAAAATGCAAACCATAAGAGGGGTCATTTTGTGATTGCTTAATCACATGAATTAGACAAATACGTAGCTTGCATTAAGTCTTCAAGCAAGATGTCATTATAATTAAAAGAGCAGCTTTCATTATTTTAGTATTTTAAGCCTCCTTGTAGATTACCAGTTGAAAACAACCATTTTCAAAGACCGATTAAAATTGCATTGTTACTGCATTTCACTGCAAAGAGCAAAGATAATGCCACAGCTAATACAAAACCGTTTCTTACAAACTCAACAGATCCTTTAAGAGCAAAGACTCAGTGCCTAAACATGTCTTCTCAAAATCACTTCTGCCTTCTGGCAAAGAAATTTTTATCTATAACAGTAATGAAAGAATTGCATAAGTTATACACCAGGTAGCATATGACTTTTTGAGCACTTTTTTCTTTGAATTTCATTAAAGTCTCATATAACTTAATTTTATGCCTAAATCTTGATATTTTAATTATTTTTTTTCCCAGAAAGTAGAGTCATACTGCAGGTTTTCCAAAAAGACAGACTTTTACTTTTTTTTTTTGTCAAAAAATTATAGAATAGACTTGGAATTCAAGATTCGTGATGGCTGCTTCTCTCTTCAGATTTGTATTCATTAAATTTAAAATATATCATCATCTACAAATTGAAAATATCAAGGCCTAAAATGTATCACCCAGGCTAATACTTGTCAAGTAACTTTAATACGGAACAGTTTTCTCCAAGAAGGTGCACAATCTACATAAGCATTAGGTGCAGTTCTCATCAGGTTAAGCAGTTATCAGCCAACACCAGACAAAGAAATGTTGATACTAATTTTCTATTTCGTTGTCTTCTACTTCCTACCTCCAGCAACCCATTACGAACTTTCAGTGAAATAAACTGGTGGTGACATTTGGCACATATCACTGTGTGATGATTCATCAAACCTCAACATCAAAAAGTATACAGAAAAAGCAGTGCTTCTACTTCACTGAGAATTCAATGCATGTAGACATTAAGCTGTGTGTGGTTCTTACATACTGCAGTGCTTTGTAAACATCATAGCGCTCCATTTCATTTAGGAAAGTTTTATGTGAGATACATATTTTGTTTAAAATGACATTCAATTGGATTTTTCTTTTCATGAAGCATCTTTAATACTAGATAAATATTCTTAATGTCAGTGGCATTTGACTACTGTTTAACTGCTTTTCTACATAAAACAATATTTTGAAAGGCTTGCTTTCTATTTAATATTTCATAAACATACTAAAACATGCAGTTTGCCAAATACTGTAACTGCCTGAAAGTATTTTCCTCCCTGACAATCGTTCATTTTACTCTATTCCTGATAGTTCTTTATTGACTTAGTATTTTTAAATATTATAGCTTTATGTCTTTCTTATTTTTTCCATAATTTCATAGAATCATAGAATAGTTAGGGTTGGAAAGGACCTTCAGATCATCTAGTTCTAACCCCTCTGCCATGAGCAGGGACATCTCCCACTAAACCAATTTCCATTTTTGATGCAACGTTTGCACTTTCCTAAGCTCAGAACCACTAATTATATTAATTATAGGACATACCATTACACACTATAATAGATGTAATATACAGTCCCAGAGAACAACTGAAAAGTGATGCTTACAAAAGTGTAAAAACAACATTGCAGACAGTCCATTCTCAACAGCTTTCATAGAATCATTGAATAGTAAGGGTTGGGAAGGACCTCAAGATCATTGAGTTCCAACCCCCCTGCCATGGGCAGGGACACCTCACACTAAACCATGCCATCCAAGGCTATGTCCAACCCCACCTTGAACGCCGCCACAGATGAAGCATCCACAGCTTCCCTGGGAAACTCATTCCAGGGCCTCACCACCCTCACAGTAAAGAATTTCTTCCTCATATCCAATCTAAACTTCCCCTGTTCAAGTTTAAACCCATTACCCCTTGTCCTCTCACCACAGTCCCTAATGAAGAGTCCCTCCCCAGCATCCCTATAGGCCCCCTTCAGGTATTGGAAGGCTGCTATGAGGTCTCCACGCAGCCTTCTCTTCTGCAGGCTGAACAGCCCCAATTTTCTCAGCCTATCTTCATACGAGAGGTGCTCCAGTCCCCTGATCATCCTCGTGGCCCTCCTCTGCACTTGTTCTAACAGTTGCAGGGCTGCTCTGAATCTCCTCCCCACCCAACCTGTAGCTGCACCTGGCATTGCTCCTACCCAGGTGTAGGACTTTGCACTTAGCATGGTTAAACTTCATCAGGTTGGCATCAGCCCACCTCACAAGCATGTCAAGGTCCCTCTGGATGCCATTCCTTCCCTCCAATGTATCAACCGAACCACACAGCTTGGTGTCATCGGCAAACTTGCTGAGGGCGCACTCAATCCCACTCTCCATGTCACCCACAAAGATGTTGAACAAGACCGGTCCCAACACCGATCCCTGGGGGACACCACTCGTTACTGGTCTCCAGCTGGACATTGAGCCACTGAGCACTACTCTTTGCATGCGGCCATCCAGCCAGTTCTTTATCCACCGAGTGGTCCACCTATCAAATTGATGTCTCTCCAACTTAGAGACAAGGATGTCATGTGAGACAGTATCAAAGGCTTTACACGAGTCCAGGTAGATGACATCAACTGCTCTGCCCCTGTCCATCAGTTCATAGAAGGTCACCAGATTGGTCATCTTACTCAATAGGTAAGATAAATATGAAAAAGGGAAGTATGACATTCTATGTCCAGCTAACACAGTCTTAATTTTATCTTGGTTGATAGGTATATATGTATTAGTTTCTAAAAGCTGAGGTTTACTTAAGAGAAAATAACCTAAGTAAAAAGAAAAGTGAAAGAAGGGAAGTGGACAGGGAAAGCAAGGAGAGAAGTGACAGGTGCACAGAGCGGAGCACGGTAGGACAAATTACCAGCCAAAACAACAAAAAGTCCAGCCAACACTCATTCTCAGTGATCTGATGCATTTCCACATACACATAGTACTATTTCATTTGAGGCAGGATATCCTCCATTCAAACAAAATCCTTTATGTGCATATGCACTTTCCTTCTTGGCTTGATAGATTACACAAAACCTGCACAAGCTGGTGACAGAATACTTAAACAGTAGTAGTCTGGGAGCAGGCATGTTAAAACTCCTGTCTAGTACAAACAACATCTTGCCAAGTAACGCCAAGGGGATGTAGCACAGTTTCGGGAGCTGGTATAGCCCCTCAAAGAATCTGTGTTTCATCCACCCTTGGGCCTGTTATTGGGCTTCTGTTTCATCCCACTTTTGGTTTAGAGTTGGACTCTTAAACCCCTGTTGTAATGACTCCAGCTGTTTAGGTAACACAAAAAGACGCTGCCCCTGGTAGCAGTGTGAAGTATGTGAGAATCTGAGAGATTTGCTCCATCTGTCCCATTCCCCATCTCAGCAGAGTGGGTTTACTGGCAGTGAGCCATTACCTGGCCTTTGTCAATCCCAGATAAGACTGTGACTTAAAGACAGATGCTTTTCGCTTTCTCAAATCCTGCATCAGCCTTTGGCTTGGCCAAAGCTGCTGGCTTTCTGACTTTAATACTACTTAAAAGACATCTGTTTTCTAAAGCTTATCTAGTTCAGTAGCAGTTTTGTTGGGTTTTTTATTGATAGCAAGTAAAGCTCCTTGGGACACATTGCATGAATGGTGTTGTGAGATAGCAATTTGTATTTGCAACTGCTGTTTACTTACGTGCAGAGATCAATATCTAGTGTATTTTACCCTCTTAATTCACAAAATTTGAGTTCAGAATGTAATCTTTTACTGTGTATTCCTCATAACAAACCAATGTTCCTATGTAATATCAATCTCCATAACTCAGACTTGAAATCTTTGGCTTTGTAGGCTTTTTTTTTCCTTCCAGTCAAACAGATAAAAAGCTGAAGTTGCTATATTAGGAAGATGTAACATGGGTTGAAACAATAATCCAGACTTCTTTTTTTTTTTTAATAGTTTAACTATCATTTTTGATAATAAGCAAATCAAATACCATATATTCAATTAAAATGTGGATTTAAATGCTAATGTGATGACCCTAATTCATCCAATAGAAAATATGCAACTCTTTCCAAATTTCAGGGGAAAACTAAACCTGTTATCAAGGCAGTAGATAGTTAAGGCCTTCTTTAGAAACTAGTGACATCCTAATAATTTATTTGAGCTATAGATTAGAACATCATCACACACTGAAGATATATCAAACCATCTATGATTTATGTAAATTATTTTTTTAAGACTACAATAACAATTTATTGGCTTTCATATTTAGTCACGGTATTTTCTGCTCAAGTGTGCACTGCAAATACGTGTGAAAAAATAAAATTTTCAGGAAGCATAAGAAGATGTAATAGCAAACTCCACTTGAAAATGTGTGATAACTCACTGAAATCCCTGCTATCATGCCTCTCGAGGACAAAGATCCATGTGGCAGGCCAATGCATGACACTCCATGCTCATAACAGTGTCCAACTCACAAATATGTGATAAGAAAGTGGATTTATATGCCACAGTCCTCTGTAAAGATGTTTTATAGCAAACCCAGAGTAAGTGCTTCTCATGCTCAGTAGGCAGCTCCTGAGATCACCTTTCCCAGGCTGTAGCTGACTCCAGGGCTAACCATCAGGTAAATATTTTCCCTCACAGCTGCAGCAATGCACACCTGTTATTAGTAAAAGACAGGCATCACAGAGTTTATTACTCATTTTCTCTCTGTTGATCCTAACCTAGTCTATTTTCCTGCAGCTGGGATAGCATTTATGTTCACTAATACCTTCCACAGCATATTTCTCACTTGTAAAACACCTATGCTTTGTGTTGATGAATAATTCTGTGATAACACAAAACATCCAAGATAATTTGCTTAGCCTTTCTAGGCACTTTGGGTGATATTCCTCCCACCTAACTACAGGCATTTACAAATTAGCTGTCTAAATTCCTTCCATATGGAAATGAGTAGATGAATTGCACTTTGGAAGCACCAGTCTCTCTCCTGTAACGAAAACTGACACTGAGTTTGACTACTTGCATTTTCAACCAAATCATAGAATCATGGAATAGTTAGGGTTGGAAAGGACCTTAAGATCACCTAGTTCCAATCCCCTGCCATGGGCAGGGACATCTCACACTAAACCATGCCACCCAAGACTCTGTCCAACCTGGCCTTGAACACCGCCAGTGATGGAGCATTCACAACTCCCCTGGGCAACACATTCCAGTGTCTCACTACCCTTACAGTAAAAAATTTCTTCCTCATATCCCATCTAAACTTCCCCTGTTTAAGTTTGAACCCATTATTTGAGATGAATCTCACTACTAGTATCTAGTATGAGATTCTAGTATAACTACTAGATCATAAATATAGAATATACATATATAAATCTTATCTAGTTCATGGATTGATTCCACATAGCTGATTTGTGGAAAGAAGAAAAAAATAAAAAAAAAAAGCCCTGTACACCAGTAAAAAGACCTCCTTGATTAAGTCAGCTTTCTCCAGGGAATTTTCACATTATAAAATTTGTTTGAGCAGCATCATTTGATGTCTTTCCCAGAATGGCTGCTTCCTCTAGTTGATACAGGGAGGTTTATAATAGAAGAGAAAATATTTCAAGAGAGGTCAAGAAAACTGCAAAAATAAATTCCCTCTGTGTATGTGTATGCTGTTTGCTTGGAACGTTTTTTGGATTGCTCTTTTTTCAAACAGGCATGTCTTGTTGAAAATAGCTGCAATTTTCTGAGCTTCATGATCAGTGAAATAACTGTATATAATTACATGACAGAAGCAAAGTAAGGTTTCAGTTGATTTAATTTATTTGTGTCTCTCTTAATCCTATTTTATCCATTCAGTTTTGTCACCTTCCTGTCTCTGCTGCTGTCTGTTATCACTCCAGCCCTGAAACTCTCACTGTCTGGCTATAACCACTATAACTTTTTAATTCTGGCATTTAGCTGATCCTATCCTAAAAGCCTTTTATCCCCCACTGAATGTAATCTGACCAATTAATATTTATATATATGATCCTTTAGTCCATTCTCTCCATTTACAAAGATATTGAACCGCCTGTGTTTTCCTCTACACTTTTAGTATGTACTTCATATATTCTGCAGACTGAAAGAGGCCTCAAGGCCAACAATAAACAGTAACAACACGTACCATTTCCAGTGTTTCCTTTAGATGTGGTATTTATCTTATAACAGATGTATTGACAATATTTTTTATTTACAGGTTCTTCTATCGTCTCATGGAGAAAAGCTGCCTTCATGACAACAGTAACTTGTTTTGTCACAATACTCTCACAGAGGATTAAGTATCAAGAACTTCTGGGAAGAAGCTTTCATGAGCAGGCTGAATTTGACGTCATGCACACCTTGATGGGTCACAGATGACTTCACTTAACCTGATAGAATTATGCTCCTAGATAGCAAGCTCAAAATGAGACTGTGCTACAGTCTCCCGAATACTCATGCTATGTGCACACTGTCACAAAACCTTTCACCTTCTCTCTTGCAAACCTCAGAAACTGGAGAAAAAAAGCAAGCATAGATGAGCCATGTGCCACTGTCCATTGTATTTGAAAAATCATGGCAGTCAGGTGAAGTTCCCGATGACTGGAAAAAGGGAAATATAACTCCCATTTTCAAGAAGGGGAAAACGGATGACCCAGGGAACTACAGGCCCATCAGTCTCACCTCTGTGCCTGGCAAAATCTTGGAGCAGATTCTCCTGGAAGGCATGCTAAGCAGACGAAAAACAACAAGGTGCTTGGTGACAGCCAGCATGGCTTCACGAAGGGGAAATCCTGCCTGACCCATTTGGTAGCCTTCTATGATGGGGCTACGGAACTGATGGACGGGGTAGAGCAGTTGGTGCCATCTACTTGCTCTTGTGCAAAGCGTTTGACACTGTCTCACATGACATCCTTGTCTCTAAGTTGGAGAGCCATCAATTTGATAGGTGGACCACTCAGTGGATAAAGAACTGGCTGGATGGCTGCATGCAAAGAGTTGTGCTCAATGGCTCAATGTCCAGCTGGAGACCAGTAACGAGTGGTGTCCCTCAGGGATCGGTGTTGGGACCGGTCTTGTTCAACACCTTTGTCTGTGACATGGACAGTGGGATTGAGTGCGCTCTCAGCAAGTTTGCCGATGACACCAAGCTGTGTGGTTCGGTTGATACGTTGGAGGGAAGGAATGCCATCCAGAGGGACCTTGACACGCTTGTGAGGTGGGCTGATGCCAACCTGATGAAGTTTAACCGTGACAAGTGCAAGGTCCTATATTTGGGTGAGAGCAACCCCAGGCACAGCTACAGGTTGGGCAGAGAAGAGGTTCAGAGTGGCCGGGCAGAGAAGAGATTCAGAGCGGCCCTGCAGAGAAGCACTTGGGGATGTTGGTTGATGAAAACATGAACATGAGCTGGCAGTGTGCTTGCAGTCCAGAAAGCCAACCGTATCCTGGGCTGCATCAAAAGGAGCACGACTAGCAGGTCGAAGGTCCTGATCCTGCCCCCCTACTCTGCTATTCTCTTGTGAGACGTCACTTGGAGTATTGTGTGCAGCTCTGGTGTCCTCGACGTAAAAAGGACATGGAACTGTTGGAAGAAGTCCAGAGGAGGGCCACGAGGATGATCAGGGGACTGGAGAACCTCCCGTATGAAGACAGGATGAGAAAGTTGGGGCTGTTCAGCCTGCAGAAGAGAAGGCTATGTGGAGACCTCACAGCAGCCTTCCAATACCTGAAGGGGGCCTATAGGGATGCTTGGGAGGGACTCTTCATGAGGGACTGCAATGAGAGGACAAGGGGTAACGGATTCAAACGTAAACAGGGGAAGTTTAGATGGGATATGAGGAAGAAATTCTTTACTGTAAGGGTGGTAAGGCACTGGAATGGGTTGCCCAGGGAAGTTGTGAATGCTCCATTGCTGGTGGTGTTCAAGACCAGGTTGGACAGAGCCTTGGGTGGCATGGTTTAGTGGGAGGTGTCCCTGCCCATGGCAGGGGGGTTGGAACTAGATGATCTTAAGGTCCTTTCCAACCCTAACTACCCTATGATTCTATGGTCAGGAAAGAATGGGGAAATAGACAGTTAGCCGTCTGTCCCGTACAAAAAAATCTGCCAAGCATAAAGTAACAAAGAAAAAGTTAATAGTTCTTGGTTTAATATCATTTGAGGGAAATGTAATTTCATTTTTACAATTCTAGGATTTGAAATAAGATTTTTTTTTTTAAAGTGACTCACAATTTCACATAAAACTTCAGCACACCTTTGGAAAACAAAAGACATTTACTATGCATTTATTACAGTGTTTCTCGGTGAAATTCTCCCTCAGAAGTCTTAATTCTTAGAGAGAACACAGTTAGAATGATATTTGCTAAAAATTCCACAACTTTTCAAAGTTATTTTTCAGGAATAATCCAACCATCCTGATGTAACTTAAATGTTACAAAGGTACTGAAATAACTAAATCTAGAGATATCTTCTTGGAAAGATTCAGAATCAGAAAATTATATACCTGAAGTTTTTAACCAGTGAAGTACCCTTCCTCTGGTTTTAGGGAATTCTTTTCATCTGTTTTCTCTTCCTCAAAATCTTTCATTTGGTTCTGTGCGTCTTCAAGGTATATTTTTTACAACTTCCTTTTCCTCTTCAAAGCATAATACACTATTTTCTCCTTTCCCTGTGTTCATTCTGGTACATTCTCTAACTGGAAAGGGAAGAATCTTCCTAAGGCAAGGTGATCTGACAAAGGGCAGCCTACAATGGCAGGACTAGGACTACAATGCTATTCAGAATAGTCAATTAAGTCTCAAATGGGATAACTGTTAGGTGTGATAAACTGAATAATTTCAAAACAGGGATAGTGCAAAGTAGGTAAAAATTAAGATGAAAGAATATATGGTAACTGGCATAATGGAGAAAAAAAATAAAGGTCTGCTAGGTCCAGATGGTTCACTTGCTAAGCACCTCACAAACATGGATAGGTTACTTCCAGCTCCAAATTAGAGCATAATATAGAAAATCTGCATAAATAAATTGAGCAGTAGGTTGACATGTGCACTCCAAACTCCAATTCCTATGTTAGTTTATATTCCTAAAGCATGGAAAGCTGTCATTATGAGGAAATTCTGGCAGTGAATTGTGTAAATGTAACTGTATGTAATAGATATGGATAAAGCATATCACACAGTGTTATTTGCATGAAGTCTCGATACCATAATATTGTCTTTAAGATGTGAAGAAGAGTGTCTCAGGGCACTTAGTCAAATATTTGTCCATTTTATACTAATTATCCATACATTTTAGGCACACATTCAAACACTCAACTACTTGATCATTATAATTATTGTACATTCCAGATCTCTGAAACATGCCAGATCCCTAACTGAAATGAAGAAAATTATCTTGAGGCATGCTCTAACAAAACAATTTAAAATAGCCTAGAAACAATGCCCTTTTTGTGCTGCCTACAATGTCTTCCTGCTGTGTATATAAAAGTACAATAAACTTTTAATCTGAACTAAGAGAAAAAACTTCCTGACACCTAGATACCTTAAAAGCCAAAGAAAACTTGCAGTGTAAAGTGTCTTTATACCCAACTGAGTCCATCTCTATGTTTACCCTTATTCCTCAACATAAACCAACACTGTCCTTCTATGCAGTAATCTCCCTGAGAACAAAGTGGCAAGGGGTCAAAAGCAACAAAGGAATAAGGCAGCTAAGCTGCCATGTAGTTTGGAAATCAAGTCCAAAGAGCGTTCAAAAAAAAACCATCTTTACTGCGCTGCCATCCAAACTACAAAGCTGACTCACATTTTAAAACTAAATTCCAGAAATGCCTACAATTGACGTAGCCGAGTATTTTGCAATACTTGGCTCGCACCTGGCTTATATGGCTAGATTAGGATCCAAAAATGTGTGATTTCTTACACGTGTTCTCCAAGGAACTCAACTTGAGAGATATTGAGACAGCATATCTGCTACACATTCAACTTCCAAGTAAAACATAACCCCTGCTCTTCATAAAGAGCTGTGAAATTGAAGCACAGTCCCTTCCTTAGCCAGTTTCAAAAGTGTGGTGATTTTTTTTTTCTTTATATGACTAAGACTAGAAAAAGAATAGGCAATGATGGAAAAAAACACCTAAGCCACATTAATTTAGTGCCTAAGATAGCTTCTGAGGAGGTCTACTCCCCTGAGCAGGTTTTAGAAATCTCCCAGTCCTTTAAACACTCAGTCTTTGCTGCCTCCAGTTTATCTATTTTCTTAGTCTAATATCCAGACTACCAGATTGCAGTATCATGTTGTGTCTCAGATCCATGATGTCCGGAATGTTTTCTAATTAGTGGTGTGGGCTTAAATTTTTTGATGCAATACAGAAATATTAAACCAAGATTTCTGTATTTATAGGCAAATTATCTGACCATAATACTGAAGTTCTTCTTACAGCTCTTATTTCTTTAAGACTCCAGCACTTGTCTTCAGGAGAGGCGTCAGGTAGCTTGACTTGGGGACAGGATTAACAACTCAGTCACCCACCCAGTTATCACTCAGCAGCTACATGCACAGCATGTTATTCTAAATGTCAATCTTACTCTACCCATGAATTGCCTGTGAATTTAGGTTTCTAATACAGAATTCTTGCCTGGGAGAAGTAATAGCACCAAGAAGTGAATTTACTTGAATTGGTCTTTTAATATTCCTGACTTTGATCTTCCATTGTTTGCAAATTAATTTGCAATTCACTTTCCTTGATAGCATTAATTTAATGTTATTTCCTTAGTAACTAATTGTGTTTCTTGTTGCTGTTCTGAGAAAGTTACATGCTTGACTTCCTGTAGCAGAAGATTGTATGGGTCATCCAAAATGTACACAAGTATTTTCAGCATTATTATAAGCTTATTAAGGAATTTCTTTTTTTAGAAGAGGTTGTATATTGTCCCAGTGGTCGCCCTGGAAAAAAAGAAGCTGGAAATTGGCACATTCATTGTTGATTTGAATACAATTTATGTAACTTGTGGAAGTGGGTATGTGCTATGTTGATAGTTTTGCAAACACATTTCTTCAACGCAAAACTAGAAAAAAACACGACTCTAGTATAAACTACCCACACCTAATACAGCTGGCTCCTGAAATGGATACAGTGTAGTGGCTCAAGATCAGTTATCAGTTATCACTACAAAGGGAGTACCACGATCAAGGGTATACAAAACCTATTCCCACTGGAGAGAAGGACAAGCACCCCAGCCTTGCTGTGAATAGCCCTTTCCTCACTGTTCTGCAGTTTCTTAACTCCATATAGTTCCATGTGCAAGCAGATATAAGAATGATAATTTTAACATAATAATGATTATGTTGTTTATAGTAATATTTTTATTACTTCTTAAGCAGAATAGAAGTTTTGTTATGCAGAAAGGTTTTTTTTAGGCCTATTTCTTGTTAGACCTATCACAGTAATCCAAATACTACCTAATTAGATATTTTTCACTACTTCTGTTTCTTATTGTTTAGGTCACTGAGATATCATTTGCTATAAATAGAACCTTGAAATCTTATGGATTTAGTAGCGCTACAACCATAGCAGTGGGAGAATTGTGCCTCTATGCTTACCCATGCAATATTTGTTTACTTTATGGCTAAAGGGTACTTTGTCACACTTGTCAGCCTTTCCCACTGGTGAGAACTAGACTGCATTCCATCTTCTACTTCAACCTGTACAGAATAACTGTTGCAAGTCTCCAAGCATTTCTCATTTCATTGTCTCTGCAATCTTCAGTCTCCCACTTCTGAATGAAGAGGTAACAAATCAGAAGGTGTCCTCCAAAAAACAAAAAAATGCTCTTTAAGCAGTTTAGGAAAGATGGGAGAGGAGTTGAAATGCTGGAAAAAAGGGACTGGAGCAACTGGAGCTTTTTTTTGCACTAGAGGTTTGAGCATCACTTCTTCCACAAAGCTGCAGCTGAAGTGGAAGTCAGTCTACATCAAGGACAAGTTACAAGCCAATACAGTAAAAATTTATGAAAGATGTGATTATACCTCTGTATCTGATGCGTATCTGTCCCACTCGCAATTCTGCTGAAAAATCACATCCCAGAAACTTTGCTGCAAGCTTTATGTGAACATTCTCTAGGAATTAAAGGCCTTCACTTTTCACAGCTTTTAAAATCTCCACCCAGATCCATTTGAAAAGCTTCGGTGCATGGGAAGATCCCCACCACACTTTTGATCACTCTGAGTGGTTCCAGGTTCTGCAGATACCCTGCCTCAGTCCTTAATTCTCCAGCTCAGCAAGTGAGAAACTGTTGCAAACCACACAGTTGTTTTTCTTTTTCTAGGAATATGCCTCCAATCTTTTTCTCTTAAACTGAAGCCAATCCATTCTTCAGTGTGTTCCCATGTGAATAAGTCATATTAATGATTCCCAGTTCTCTCTGGTCTGGGATACACATGAAACATGTGGGGGGAAAAAAAAAAAAAAAAGCAAAGGTAGCAAAACTCGTCTCAATTTATATCCTAACATGCAAAGAAGGAGCAATGCAATTGAACCAATCATAATGTGGAAGGTTCAGACAGAATCACCAAATTACTGTACTACGCAACTGTAACATTAATTCTGCTCTTATTGCCTCAATTGCTGAGTAAAAATATTTTGAATGCATCAGATGATGTTGCTGAGGTCATTACAAGTAAAAATCTCTCCTGTTATACAGGGTGCGGCTCCTGATTGTACATTTTACACTTCTTTGAAATAAGCACAAATCACAGAATAGAAATAGAATATAAATTGAAAGGAAAGAAACCATTTTCCTTTAGTATTCTTCATTTGCATTTCACTTACTAGTAAAGAAGTTATTTCTTTTTTGCCTTGGATTCCTTTTTAGTTTCTTTTCAGTTTCTAAATTTTGAAGGACCCTGTCCTAATATCCTCACAATAAGTAATATTTCTGGATTTGCTTTTATCTACATCATGTACTACCTATATGGAAGGCATATGGAGGGCCAAGTCCCTCTGGCTTTGCTATGTGCCATTTCATAAGGCACACTTCTTTTATCAAGATGTGCTTTGTTAAAGCATGTTTTAAAGAACTAAATTATCTTCTCATTGCTCAGCAGGTATAACAGGGTTCAGCTTTCTTTCCAGAAGTAAAAGGTGTTCTCATACAATATTCTGTGTTAGAAATGAGAACTACTTAGTGGAATAAAAGCTTTAGACAAAAAGCTTCTTAATTAACGTTACCGTGTCAGGAACATAATACTATCACACCATCTCCAATTAGATTTTTAGCAACTAGATTTTTAGCAAATTGAAACTGATAAAGTCAACAGAGGCTATGACAATGATTAGCAGAGCACTGTGCAGAATTTAGTCCTTGTATTTTATATGTGAATCATCGAAGATAAAACCTCAAAGACATTTAACCAGAAAGAGATTATGTCAAAAGTAAGTATGAATAACATCTCCTCAGTGTGTTTTGAGCAAGTATGAAAACATACAATTTTCATATATGAAAACTGTTTACTGACAGCAGATTTATAGAATGTTGTCATTGATTTTATTTTTCTTTAAATAACCTAATATAAATGTAATTTAGTAAAAATATTGGGGTTTTATTTAAAAAAGCTTTTTTCATTGGAAAGTATAGCTAAGGTCTGCTAGTAGCAAACCAGAATATTGCAAGATATTGCATCATTAATCCCTGTATAACCATTTAAAGATCATAGTCATAATTTCTTTAGTAATGTTTTCCCATACTGTCTTTATGATTTACAATAGTTCCATTTTCCAGGACACTTCAATCTACCACTCAAAGTGGACTGCAATTTATACAAAAAATGCAAGACTGAATGTTGGCAAAAAAAACCCCACATTCACTATATTGTGCATAAAACACTAATTGCATTTTATACCTACAGTCATTTCTAAATTGTGGTTAGCAGAAGTATACCTGAGCAAACCCCAAGTTCATTCTCAGTCCTCCCAGGTAGGCACCTACAGGCATCGTTTTCAGAGATGCCTGAGTCCCCATTTTGTGTAGTCTGGGAGCTTCTGTGGTCAAGGAAGGGCTTCCAATCAGATGTTTTGTCAAACAATAATCAGAAAGTAGGAGGAGAAAATCCATTGGGCAATGGTTCTGCTCATTCATGAAGTGTGAAGGACAATGCTTCTAAAAGGACTTTTTCTTTTCTCTTAGACATAACTGAAGAAGCTGCTGGTGCTGAGCAATCTATCCAAGTTGAATAAAAAAATAATGAATGCAAACATCCTTTAATGTCTCAGCCACTGCACTAAAACCCTATATACTTCTTAGTTGTCTCACGTGATGAACTATCTGCAGAAAAGTTTGCCACGATTTCTTTCCTACTTTTTTGATTTAGAATTCTTCCTGAACTGCAAAAATGTGGTTTGTTGAAATAGGGGCAAAGGATTCCTTTCTTATTTCATATAACTCTCATAGCTTATGCACTGTCTTGAAAACAGATATAGGGTAAGCAGCTGAATAGCATACCAGAGGGTTTTCGGTTCCTGTGATACTGAATGACGTTAGAGTTAATTTTTCCATATTTCCACTAATGTTACATATAGAAGATACAGATGCAATTATGCTGAGGCTTGTGATCTGCATCATCTGCCATTTCAAGTTTTGTAAATAGTTTTCACTCTGCTGGGTTTGTTTGGTTTTTTTTTGTTTGTATTTCTCAAAGTCTGTTTTAAGTATGAGAGCTCTATTTTTCTGAAAGAAAAAAGAAAATAAGAAAAGAAATCATTATTAATGTCCTGAAAGCATGTTATTCTTTTTATTATTCTCTTTAAATTCAGTGTAAAGTTTTCAGGACACATTATACGTGGAAAAAATATATATACATTGATAATTTCCTACAAATAGGTTAGAGTTAAGAAACAAATGAATATATGGCTAAGAACAATGATACCGTAGAAGATACTGAGGAAGCAATAAGATTAATTAAAGTGCTTCTAGACCAAATGTAGCCTGGATTTTTTTTTACAAACAGTATCCTCAGTATTCAAAGTGTTTTAACACCACAGGCCATAGTATCTATCTTAAATTTCTTTATGGCATATCTTGTTTCAGTGATACCTTCATCCCTAAATCTTGAGATCGCAATGACAGCTGTAACTGCCTGGCAGGAATGCATGCTCCTCTTTGAATCATTCTGCAGGTTGCTCAGGAAATCACAACAGCAATGCCAGTTTAAGGGGAAGGTTGTGACAAACATTATGTCACGACATTGTGGAACAAGCACTGCAGGCTGTTTACGGCCCAGCGCTCTTCCTGGGTTTTACACTGGGAACTGCTATTGACTTCAATGAAGGCCATAAATGCTTGTCTGCTAAAAACTAAAGTACAGTGTATTTGTTTAACCAGATGAAATTACTCCCTCAGATTCCTGGGGGCACTGGCTGAGATAATATTTATCCATGTGAAGACGGAAGGCCTGATTCTCCACTGCCTTCCACTTCCAAAACTTGAGTGCAACTTCTGTTTTGTCAAGTCCTTCACTTCAACCAAGCTTTTGTCCTCTTAAGGTTTTCAGCCTGGTGAAATAACTGGCTCTCTGCCAAGGTTTCTTGGATCACCTCAACTCTGAAGTTCACAGATCAACAGATTCAGTAGGAATATTAGTGAACTTGTTAGGTCCATTTGTTAAACTTCTTTATAACAGATGTCTATTAATTAGCAGCTTATAATACTGAATTAGTATTGTTTACGTTAATGTGGTTTTAAACTGATCCAGAGTTTCTTTAGGAAAAAGGATACTGCAGTGAGAATGATGGAAATGAAGTTGTCCACAATATGGGTTAATTTATAAACTCCCTTCAAGGAGTCAGATCTTTAGTGGAAATTTAGAGCAAAAGCTAAATTCCAGTTTTGCCCATTATCAAAAAATTTCTTTTTATTTCCAAAATAAAACAAAATTAAATTAGATGCTTACAGACCTATTCACTGATGCTCCCCCTTTTCTAATTTAAAAACAGATCTGTGTTTGGAATTTATTTACCTAAGTCATTTCCAGTGTAAAAACTCGTGACATTTCTGAGTCATAACTGCTGGCTGGTTTTTTCTCTGGATTCAGTCTCTTTTAATTACCTGGCACACCAACATACAGAATAGATTTTAGACTGTGAGTCCGTATACTGATACCAGACATTAAGGTCTTCCTGATATCAGCTGGCCACATCCTGAATTACACTCAAAGTTCAAGCAGCATAACTTGAGAGGACAAAGTACAAACTTCATTACAGGTTACATTTTATGAATGGCTCTACATGTAGTTGAGTCTTGACTGCTATTGGAACAGCTAGCCTATATATTGCCTGCAAAATGACCTAGTGGCTGCTGGAGTTTGGTAAGGTGTTGTGACCTCCCCTGGAAAAATCCCTTTTATTTTGGCTATTCTCCAGCCCAGTTACAATAGTTGTAATATCCCAAAAGAAAAGTTTTTTTCAGGCTTTTAGGAAATAGTACCAAGTTTGGGAATGGAAAAATATTATTTTGGAAGTAAATCAGAACCTGTGATGCAGTACTTCCCTTAAGCAAAGAGAAACACATTTTCTGAGTATAAAAAGAGTTAACATGGTAAGTATATGAGATTCACCTGATCCATATTTTTTCTTCTAAACCCCTTGTGGTGTATCTTATGAATATAAGCATGAATATTATTTCATTGAAGAACAGAAAATTTACTTTGGCTTCAACAGGAAGAAGATACAGGGATATACACACAAGTTTCCATGGGGAAAAAGAAATACTTCAGATATCATTTAAGACCTAAGCTAGATATTGTTTTAACTGAAACTTTTTGTAAGCTACAAATATATGGATTTATCATGACTCATGGGAGGCATGATAGCGTGTTGATTTGTGGAACAAGGTTCAGTGTGTGACCCCTGTGACACCTAGGCCATATTGTCTCATGCACCAGATCCCATAGCTATCCATTTTTAGACCTATGTATATGCACAGCGGATAGCCTTAAAATCATACAGACTGTTGGCAGAACAAATCCAGGGACTGAATTAAAACTGTCAGAGCTCAATGAAGAAACCAATCTTGGCCATTGGATTAATCATGCTTCTAATGGGCTTGGACCACTTCTACATGCAGTGTAGGGAGAGTGGGATTCTGTAGAAGGAGAAATGTTTTTAAATGTAACAAATAAATTTACATAAAATGTCAGTTTCCTCCAAAAACAGCTGACTTCTTTCCTTGCCCCACTTCTGCTCATGTAGGTCTTGAATGTCTCTAGATTAGGTGAAGTTTTGGGTCTGTAGATGGAGGTAGTTCAAATATGCACTAGCCAACAAGCCATAGTTACATTACCGTAATGTAAGCCATAGCTATAATGTCACACCTGGACATTGTTCAAGCAGCATACGCTCCATTCACAAGCCTTTGTCTTTCAAGTGTTTTTAGGAGACTCAGATGGCCTTTTTGTTTTCAAACTAGCCACTTAAATATTTGTATGACTTTAAATTTGGTTGTTGACCCAGAACAATAACAGTTTGCTCTCGGAAGCCCTAGGTAGTAATGTTTTGATAAAGGTAAGTTGATCTGGTATCACTTAAAAAAGAAAAACAATTGGCCCCAAATCTTACTTTTAAAAAGATAAGTATGGAGCAAAATATTCATACCTCTTTACTGATTTTTTTCAACATGCTGTTAAAATCTAGATTCCCAGAGCATAGGTGAGATTGATAGCAAAAAG
Organism: Amazona ochrocephala; assembly: GCA_039720435.1. Lineage (NCBI taxonomy): Eukaryota > Metazoa > Chordata > Aves > Psittaciformes > Psittacidae > Amazona > Amazona ochrocephala. Next base: position 34,868,596 of record CM077879.1, read on the forward strand.
GCAATTTATATTGTTCTAATGGAAGGGGCCATGCAAAATGAGGATCACAATTTTGAGAGCTGCACAATTTAATACTAATAAAAAAATGTTACCACTTCTTGGTCTTTAATGAAAGTGACATATTATTTTATCAAATTTCCTATAAACAAGAGCAGGAAAAGGTGGTTCTAAGAAATAGTAATTCTGGTTCTTCTCTTTTCTATTTGGCGCACAATTTCTCAGGAAAACAGTTTAAGTAATTGGAAGTCTACTAATGTAAGAGTACTGTGGAAAAAGATGTACACATTTTCTTTCACGTTGCATTCAATCCTTTAATTTTCTCAGGTTCCGTTACTGAAATTACATAACTCAGTTTTGACTAAATTATTATGTCAAATAAAGATGGGGGCAATATACAGTTTATACTCACCTGTTCATTTACCCTTTCATATCAATAGGAAAAAGAAACATCTTTGTTTCCTTCTCTTCTAAACACCTTTCACTCTATTACACAAGAGTAAAATTACTTGTTTTTCCCACGACTGCTCTTCAGTAACGAAGATACATAATGAAGATAAATAAGAATCTCCAGTTTTGTCTTTGCCTTCTCAATTCAAGAATTTTTCACCATCAAGGAACATTCCTAGCTACTATATGGATAAAGACACAAAAAATACATGATTAAATGCCCTGTAAAGAAGCAAACAGCAGGAAAAATGGTCTTATTAATAAATACTTCGCATAAAACTGAAAAACTGTGGTTATGGAAAGCATGTTGTAATAAAGCAGAAATTACAAAAAAAGACTATCAGGGTTTTTGATGGGCTATTTTCCAACATTGCCTGGATTTGTATAATGGTATTAATTCCTTTCTAGCTAAATCCTAGGCAACAAACCATGGCAGTGTTTGGATTTTAGACATATTCTGCTTAATGAAGAATTGTACATGTGTCCATGAACAGAGCTGCATGGTCCACCAAAGAATGAGATCAACAAATATGAGTATGTTTCTGGGAGCCACCCATAACCATTTGTAGAAAGTGTTGAAGAAAAAGCGTGGGTGAAAACCTTCCTCCTCTCCTGGACACAGCTAGATCTGGAGAGGCACATCTCTAATGCAATACTACTGGTGATGTTGAGGCCTATGCACTAAAACAGCTCTAAAACCACCATTGGTTTTAATGGGTTTAATGTCAGTCTCATAAACTACCACTGCATGCTGACACCCACAACTAAATATGATTGGGTTTTTCTTATCAGAAAAGAATAATTACAAAAAGAAAAAAAAAATTGAGGCTATGGAACCAACCAGAAACCTCCCTATTGCAAGCCAAAATGCCACTGAACTTTCAGCTAGAAGCCGTTTCAGACAATCATAGAATCATAGAATCATAGAATAGTAACGGTTGGAAAGGACCTCAAGATCATCGAGTTCCAACCCCCCCGCCATGGGCTGGGACACCTCACAATAAACCATGCCATCCAAGGCTATGTCCAACCCCACCTTGAACGCCGCCAGGGATGAAGCATTCACAACTTCCCTGGGCAACCCATTCCAGGGCCCCACCACCCTCACAGTAAAGAATTTCTTCCTCAGATCCAATCTAAACCTCCCCTGTTTAAGTTTAAACCCATTACCCCTTGTCCTCTCACCACAGTCCCTAATGAAGAGTCCCTCCCCAGCATCCCTATAGGCCCCCTTCAGGTATTGGAAGGCTGTTATGAGGTCTCCACGCAGCCTTCTCTTCTCCAGGCTGAACAGCCCCAATTTTCTCAGCCTATCTTCATACGAGAGGTGCTCCAGTCCCCTGATCATCCTCGTGGCCCTCCTCTGGACTTGTTCTAACACTTCCATGTCCTTTTTATGTTGAGGACACCAGAACTGCACACAATACTCCAAGTGAGGTCCCACGAGAGCAGAGTAAAGGGGCAGGATCACCTCCGTCGACCTGCTGGTCACACTCCTTTTGATGCAGCCCAGCATACGCTTGGCCTTCTGGGCTGCAAGCGCACACTGCCGGCTCATGTTCATTTTTTCATCAACCCACACCCCCAAGTCCTTCTCCGCAGAGCTGGTCTCAATCTCCTCCCCGCCCAATCTGTAGCTGTGCCTGGCATTGCTCCGACCCAGATGGAGGACTTTGCATTTAGCATGATTAAACTTCATTAGGTTGGCATCAGCCCACCTCACAAGCGTGTCAAGGTCCCTCTGGATGGCATTCCTTCCCTCCAATGTATCAACCGAACCACACAGCTTGGTGTCATCGGCAAACTTGCTGAGGGCACACTCAATCCCACTGTCCATGTCACCCACAAAGATGTTGAACAAGACCGGTCCCAACACCAATCCCTGGGGGACACCACTCGTTACTGGTCTCCAGCTGGACACTGAGCCACTGAGCACTACTCTTTGCGTGCGGCCATCCAGCCAGTTCTTTATCCACCGAGTGGTCCACCTATCAAATTGATGTCTCTCCAACTTAGAGAGAAGGATGTCATGGGAGACAGTGTCAAAGGCTTTAATAAACAATAAACAAAGGGTTAGCACATCTATAATATCGCTAAGGAAACCTCAGTTCTGTAACATTGCCTGAATGCTTTGCTGTCCTGAACTACTGTTCATAGTCAGAGGTGGGTTGAGAGGGCAGAAGTCCACTACCTCTCAGGTAAATACTATTCTACATGGCATAGGTAAATGCATCTTCATTTCACAGCATTGCCATTTCCTGCAGAAAAGAGCATTTGGTCTATTTACAAAATCTGCGCAAGACCAAGGAGTCAGTCCATGACAAATGTGAGTACAAAACCACCAGAATGACACTACTGACACATTTGGATCATTAGGTGGTAACAATTCTGAATCTTAATAAAATAGGAGGGTGGAGGGAGGAGGAGGGGGATAGAAGAGTAGAGAGAAAGAGACATAAAGGGATTTCTTTTCTTTTTTATCTGTCTTGGTTTAGTGTTGTTTTTTGAGTTTGTTTTTTTTGTTTGTTTTGGTTTTTGTTTGCTTTTTTGTTGTTGTTGTTGCTTTTGTGCATATGTTCTTTTGGTATGGAAAAGAAACAGAAAGGGAAGAATGTGTAAAAACAGATGTGGAACTACAAAGCCTCCCCACAGACTCCTTGAGAAGGAAGATGTACATAAAAAGCAGCCTGTGTGGCCATTAAAGTACAAACTGATTCAGAAAGAGTATATGAAAAAAATATTACAGTAAGCACATAATTCATGGCAAAAGTTGGGATGTATACGACTATCGCAGAGTAGCAGGGAATTAGTCTTTCTTGCATAATTAAATGCAGCTAGTGTTTGCACATATGAGGAAATCTCTTCATGGCTGATCTAGAGCATGCAAAGTTTGTCAGGTAAAATAGTACATCTCTTAGACAAATCTGATATAGCTGTAACAAGGGAAGACAAGCTGGTAAGCTAGCTTACAGCCTGCCTGTAGCAGCTACAACTACACTATTATGACATTGCTGATATGAGAAAGATCCTCCTTTTATCTGAGAATCTCACTCAATCCTTTAGCACAGAATGATGTGTATTTCTTAATATTGTGCAAGGTAATTCCAATGGTAGCTCATCCTCATCGTTGCAACAGTAGTAGCCTCTCTAAATGACAAGGGCAGCTTCCTATCCTAGTTCTGAGTTACTAACTTTTCTGAAAGATTTCCAAGGTTTATAAACCTTTTTCTGGTGAATTTACAGTCTAAACTGCTATAGATTTTTATTCTGTAGTCTTATTCTGTCTTTCACATTTGCAGATAAAAAGGAAAAGCCCTTAATGCCCAGTGCTTTTACCACTTTTGAATGGTTTAGTGGTGTTTTGGTTAGTTACTGTTTCTTATACAGTGCTCCTTCTGCAATTTCACATTCCTTTTTTAATTTTTTTATAATAGTTTCTAACACAAGATTTTACTAATGAGACACACTTAAAATATACATTTTAATTGTATGGTTAGTGGAAATTGCGATTTATGCCTTTGTTTTGGCTGTTCATTTATTGATCAAATACTAGCTATAACTGCTTTTAATAGAGAAAGTTTTTTGTAAAGAAGTCATGCTTTTCAATTCTCTTGCTGTGATCTCCTCGGTCCCCATTATCTTCAGCAGCTTCTGTTCACCCCAGCCTGTTTCAGTATACAGCCCCAAAAGCTTTGATTATTTTCTGGATTTCACAGGCCAACATTTCAAACTTACTTAATAGTGCATAGTGCTGAAAGCAGCTTTCCACTCACTCACGCCGTCTACTGCTCATCCATTACACAATTCCCAGCTGTCATTATCATAGAAGCATGTGCTCTGAAATGCATATCATGTTAAATTGTTTCATGACTACTTTCAAATGCACATACATTCAACACAACTGAAATGCTGAATGGGGTGGTCTCTACTGCTCTGTGGTAGAGGGAAGAGTAAAACATCATGTGTAATTTCAACACCATTAAGTTGTTTACTGATAATCCAGAAATGAAGTGGCTGAATCAGCATTATCTCCACTGCAAGAGATTCCTGATGTTAATGCTGCTGTTGCTTTTCACCATGCACAGATCAAAGACAGAGCAATTACCTATCCTGTCACCTCTTTTAACTGGAAATGCCTACAAAAGGCTACAGAGGCTTTGTATCAAGAATGGCAGCAGCATTTGTCTCTCAGGAAATACTTGCCCTTTCCATTTTCTCTAGATTTCAATGCTACATAATAAAAATACAACAAAAATGATTAACTGTGATAGCACCTTTGACTCAGACTGTTTTCCAGACCAATTATACTATAGAATTCACTGTCCTACTCCAACTGCTTCAAAGCTTCTCCAGCTGGGCATGTTCCTCATGCACAGTATCAGATGATATTACTGTCTCCAAATCAGTTGGTACTATTATTCAAATAGCAGCTTCCTGATTAAAACCTAAAACCATAGCAGTATTCTCATAAATTATAGTAAAAATTTGGAAGAGATTGCTATTGCACATCACAGCAGTACACATGGATTAAAACATCAACAAAACACAGTTATGTTTAGAGTTCAGTAGTAACAGACTGGTGCTCATGTGCAGCCATTTCAAAACAAATGGCTGAACTCTTTTTTGCTTTACATAGCAGAATTGCATACTATTTAAGCCAGAGCTAAACTTATCCCGTATTCCACCCAAGTATAAGAACTGTCTGTAGTCAAGAGCAAAAGTTAATTTTCACTCACTTATTTTTATGTATCTCTACTGAAGCTAAGAGTTGAATAGGTAGGATCAGAATCTGGCTTCAGTTTTCCAAGCACATCTGGTCATTTCATGACAGCTATTTCTTTGTTGGTTATGTTAGTTAGAGACAGATGCTGATCTCTTTCTCAACGCAACTTATTCTTTGAGTGATTCCACTAGTACAATCACATTGCTCTTAGTAAACAACAACCAGCCTACATATGACACTGAGACACCCTAGGAAAATGATCTGTTACATACTGTTTATCTGCTCCTTCCTCTTACCTATGAATCACCCCGTTAGGTACAGTGTCACCTGGCACCACTTAAGTGCTATTGAACCCTGATGGAAGGGAAGACACAGTTTGCCTCTATAGTAGGATAAATCCTTTTATTATGGCTAGGTGCTCTTAAGGCAAGTTTTGCCAGCTGCCAAGGGTTTATAGGAAACCTGGCAAAAATTGACAAATAGAAGATATACTTAATATACACATTTATTTCTTCTCTTCCCTCCCTTCACAGACTCACAGCCACAAAACCAGTACTACCCACCTTTGCCAGCAACTGCAGGACTTCTGGCTCAGGATGGGACACAGATGTCTTTAACCACTAAGCAACTCATATTTTTTTACATGCTGAGGGCTCCATACCTATGCACCTGGTTTGGGTTAGAACATTTTAATTCAGCTGTTGGTGACTTTGAATCCAGTTGAGAAAACTGCTCATTTGAATTCTCCACAGCTTGTTTGCTTCTGCATCTAATTCATTACCTGATTACTTCTAATTAGAACAGTTTCAATGGAAGAGCTGTTTTGTTCTCTGCAGTTAACAATTAGTTCCTCCCAGTCAGAACACAAGATCTTTCCTAGTGGGTTGATGTGCAAGAGAATAATGAAAAAAATGAGATGTGTTTGTACATCAGAAAGAAAATGTTAATGTAAAAATCTTAAAAGAAAACATTCAGGTTTTCTGTCACAGGAGGTTTCACAGTAGTCAAAATATTTTAGTTTTACACTATTTTTCTGGTATTGGTAGCACTTTCCATTCCCAGCATTTATTTGCCAAAATACATTGTTCATTGTAATGAGAATATACTTCTTTCAATCTTTTTTCTTTTCCTGATCTTCTTCCATAATCACAGCCAAATTTGTCTACAGACTTACAGGCTTTGGACCCCCAAGATTTCCCAAAAACTCTCATTTTTTGCCTTATGACAAAACTAGAGAAAAAACCCTACTATCACTTTATGTAAGAAAAAATATATGACAAAAAAAAAAAGCACAGTGTTTGGGGCATTATCACTATTTCCTTAAAGCTGTATGTTGCTTGTATGGAGACTGTTGCTGTTGTCATGCATGGAGACTAATAGCATGGAGGAAAGAATGCTGCTAGTTGAGAAATGATTGTTTGAAAGCATAAACAGAAATATGTCACAAGCTGGAGAAAAGACAAAGCACTAAATAAAATAAACAAATAAAATAACGTAAGAGTAGTGGGTGTTGGAGTTCCACTCAGTAATAATAACTACATCTAAAGTACCTCTGTAGGCTACTAGCTTTGAAGTGTGAAAAAAGAAAAGCAATGACTGATCAGTGTTTGCGAGTATTCAATTTATAATGGCCAGAAGAAATAGCTCTGTTTGATACTAATTAAGGACTTATTATCTCTCTATTATCAGCTCTGTGCCTAGTTGTGCGCTAAAATTACTCATTCTGACATTTTTTTCGCTACTTGTATACTTGAGCATCACAAGTGAATGTCATTGTACCTTGGTAATTTAGGTATCATTACAATTAGCTGAAGTGCTTGCTTGCATAATTGTAAATCAGCTGTGTGGTTTTGAGCTGCATGTTGCGCTTGTAACTGATTTGTAATATAGACAAGTTGAGAGCTGGTGTCTCAGTTCTCTGCTATTCTTCTATTAGCTCTGAAAAAGTCAGACTTATAAGAAACAGTAAAATGTCATTAGGCAGCTTAATTAATCAAATTTACTGAAAGTATCTGAAGCATTATTCATCTAGCAGATGGTTTAGGTGAATTAAAATGAACCTAACATTGTAATTTCCAGCTTGCATCTCACACTTTTCTGTTAGCCTGGCTCAGTTTTGAATTGAAAGATTTGTGTTAAACACAAAGATTTGAACTCAAGTCAGGTACAGCATTTTCTTTAAGTCAGCTGTCTTCTGGCTACCTGTGAGCAAGAGGATTCTCTTCTTCTGGGCTTGCTACCATAGGAGTACTTTTGACTATTTTTCATCTACCCTTGTAAGTTTAGTCTGAAGTCAAAAACCTCACATACTGGACCTCTTTCTGTCTCATTTTTTACTCTGCATGATTCAGCATGATTTAAAATTGAACTTTCAACTTTTAAATCCACAGATGTCCATTGAAGTTAATGGAGCAACATCACCTTTCATCAGAGGCTTGCATGGTCCTCTGAAAATAGGAAAGTTGATTCTCAGCATTAGTGTCCTGTGTGCTATGCCCAGTCTGTCTTATGTGACATCATGTCTCCAAAATTAGCTCAGGGGGGCCCAGGATCAATTCTCAGCTTTGCCTCAAAAGTAAAACAACCTTGAGAGAAGGATCAGCCGCATTCACCTTGCTACCAAATAGTAAAACTAATTCTCAGATGCTAGCAACAAACCTTCTCTGCAAAAGCAGGTGTATAACCTAAAGATATATATAATATATGAGTGCATATAACATATGTGAGTTTGTTGCTGAAATCACAGAATGAATGTGAGTAGATTCATCTATTTGTTTGAGCTGCTGGGACTTTCACCCTCTGGTTCTGTACCCAATGCACCAAGAGTGTTAGAAGCTGTCTCAAATACGAGAAAAAGTGAGAGGTGAAGCTTGGTTTAAGCATAGGCATCAAAGAGCTCCCACAAAGAGGCCTGCCCACAGCAGCAAGCAATCTATATTTGGGCAATGGTGCTGCACACTGCTAGGGCCTCAGGGTGAGACTGTCATTTGTTCAAGCATATTACATTTTCCTCACCATTCCAGAATAAGCGCCAAGTCTTGAAAGAAGAGCAGGCAGGTGATTACATGTGTAGGTAATTATACAATTAATGTACTCAATCTTATGTCTGCTCATGAGGAGTTTAGCACAGTAGCTAGGTAGTGTACACTGCACATAACCTCTGCCTCTACTTTCCTCAAAAAAAAAGTATTCTCCATAAAATAATAGCTGCCATATCCTTTTGATTCTTATTAGCTGATTTGTGAACCAATCAAGCAAGACACAGAGCTAGGCTAGCCATCAGTGTACTGCACAATAAGCAAGCACACTGTTTTGCAGGAAACTTCTACTTACATTGAGGTATGAAGTTTTCTTTCTTTAAATTCAAGTCTTACTTGAACTAAAAGAAACAAAAATTAGCAGCAAGAAAAACACCTGTATGTTTTTAGCATATTTATATTCTGAGTAATCCTACTACTTCACAATATACTTTTGCTAGACAGAGAAGAAAAGTGTCAGATTTTTTTTCCTTCTTACCTTTGTATTTTCTCTTCATTATCACCCGCTCCTTTAACGAATTGTTCGTTTCTTTATTTAATGGATGAGGACAAAACCTGCTACATGGTAATTAATGGAGGATATTCTTCAACCTGGGGAATCCTATCTTTATGGTGTCTCTTTTTTCTTATCAAATTTCAGGGACTTTACCCTCCTGGAGCCTTGCACAGAGGATTTGAAATATTAATTTCTTCCCCCTCTTCCCTCAAATATGCATAGAACTATTTGTACTTGTGCCTGCTATAAACCCAGAAAGAGGATTTCTGCTAGGGCTTGGAGTCCTAGATGATTCTGCTAAAAGTTTTCTGGCTCTATGTTCCCTTTTTTAAATCACATAAATTAGTGGCAGTACACTATTTCTTCCTGTACCTGCTTTATCTTTTCTGAATTTCCCATTTAGAGTTCTTATTCCTAAATAATGAAGCAATAAATTTAGGTTTCAAAAAAGTTGTTTCTTCAGGAAAATAAGTTCTCCTTTTCTTGAATTCAGAATAACCTGTGGGTGGCCCTGGATTCTCTCCAAGATCTACTGAAGATGAGCTAAAACAGCCTGACCACTGTGAGAGGAAGGAAGTGGGTGAGAGGAACAATAAAAATTTGGATTTTCAAATATAATTGCATCAGACAAATTAGAACTAAACTTTGCCACCGACCTCCTTTGGTTCAGTAGCCCAAGACAGGAGATGTTCCCAGTTCAGTATTTCTCTAAGTCCTTCATAAAATAAACCCTTGAAAATAATAAGGCATTTCTCCTTTTTTTCAGCATTTTTTAATTTTCTTCAGACAAGTAGCCAAAATTATTTAACATTATTTACTGTAATTTTTCTTCCAGTATGAAACAAGGCTAGTTTTGACTCTGCAAACATTTGATATCTCACATTTAGGCATTACAAAATCAAAGTCAGATATAGCTTAAGTCAAGCCCTCTTTTTATCTACCCCTTCCACTTTCCACAGTGTGCTCAAAGTCAATGGAGGAGAAAAATGTCCAGGTAAATACCTCTCACTTTGATCCATGAGGGACTCTTCATTAGGGACTGCAGTGAGAGGACAAGGGGTAACGGGTTCAAACTTAACCAGGGGAAGTTTAGATTGGATATGAGGAAGAAATTCTTTACTGTAAGGGTGGTGAGGCACTGGAATGGGTTGCCCAGGGAAGTTGTGAATGCTCCATTGCTGGCGGTGTTCAAGGCTGGGTTGGACAGAGCCTTAGGTGACGTGGTTTAGTATGAGGTGTCCCTGCCCATGGCAGGGGGTGTGGAACTCGATGATCTTAAGGTCCTTTCCAACCCTGAATATTCTATGATTCTATGTTTACTTTTGATATCCTTAGAGACAGTGTTTTTAAAATTAAAAAAAGAATTTTTTTCTATGCAGGCAGGATAGAAAAAACAAGACCCTAAACATCTAAGCACCACATTATCTTCTGCTAAAAAATAAGTAAAATTTGGCATCACTGATGCCAACAGAAATGTTACTATTCTTTTTAATGAAGCCAGGATTTCTTCCAAAGGTAAAAGCATTGGATATGTGTTTTTCTTTTCATGATTCACAAAGTACACTCCAGAACCACATATTGCTACTGCTTCCCAGAATTTCAAACCTAATACAATTGGAGTGTGGATATGTTCAAACGAACAACCTCATAAGGTTCAGGTGCTACAAGGGATCTGTTCACTCAGTAGGTCATACTCAGCATTTTGAGTAAACTCTGAAGCAAAATCCAAATTATGGGACAATTTCTATAATGGTAATATTTATGATTTTAAGTCACCCAGATTGTATCACACAATTTACTCTTTCTATGCTCATCACACCCTTCTGTTGAGAGGCTGATGAAGACAGAGAGCTCACATGGTCACCCAACTCCTTACAAATCTACAGCCACGCAGCCACTTTTCTCAGAGCAAGACCCTGCATGTCACTTTGAGAGAGGCTTTTAACATTTATTAACTCCTGTCACAGCGAGTTGGATATCTGATCTATCTTGTCAAGAGACAAAATGAGCACTGGGGAAAAGGATGTATGGGGAGAAAAAGAATACTAAGACTTAAAAGCCAAATGAAACTTCATAGAAAACACAACCCCAGAAAGAGCTGAGAATGTAAACTAGTTCACAGTTCTTTACAACACAGTTAGTACAAGTGTGATGAAAAGAATAAGCATAAGAGTGCACTTCTTATTGCTGAATATACTGTCATAATTCTTTACTTAGCACTGGACTCCCAAATCCTGCACAAATGATGGGCCCACGGGCAAACCTGAAGCCTTTGAGGAATGTTTGAAGAGGTCTGAATTAGATAAAATACATTTAAAATCTCATGTGGGCAGACCTCTCCTCACTGAACATCTTTAGAAGCCTAGGCATAAATTATTCCAACAAATGTCCGCTGTTGGAGACCATAGGGGATTTTTTTTTTTTTACCGTATTTCTATGAAATATTAAGTGTCACTTAGTGTAACTGTGATCTTGGTTGCATAACTGACTTCAAGGGATTAACTTCTGTTCAGAGATACTGCCTGGGATTTAAGGAAAGGCAGTCAATGGACTAATGCACTGCTCACTACCAGGTTTAAGTTGGAAGAGTGAAATATCCAGGCTCAATGACATCTCAATAGATTTAACTGTGGAGTACTGTAGATAAATCAATCTTATATTGCCCTGTGGTCTGGTAGCCAGCATGTGAGAAAGGAACTTAATCACTCGAATAGGCTGACTAGAGGAACAAGGCAATGGTATATCTAAGAGTTCTAAAATAAAGTGTCTTTTACTCTGTGGGTGTTTGGACAGGAAAATAAAGGCGTAATCAATGTGTAGATGAGAATCTCTGTTTCTGTGATATAGGGGAGAAATGGTATACCAGGCACAAAAGACTCCTAGAGGACTTTGACTCACTTCCTGAAAGCTGACCAATTTCCTGACAGACAAAACCATACAGAATATGTTTATTATTTTGGCTACATCTATTTTCTGTGCTATTTAAAACAAAGGGTAATAATGGTTAAAGTCTCTTAGAAAATTTGGATGTCTTCCTTCAACTAACAGAAGCCTTAGAGAGCACACTGTAAATCCAGCACATCTAAACACTCATGAAAGCCCAAGTATCAGTGGTCTTGGGAATAAGGTGACAAGTGAAATGTTGCAGACAGAGAGCCAATGTCCTCAGAGTTACAGGCTTCTCAAGAGTGCATGGGTATAATACTTAAGGACCTCATGAGCATCTAACCAGTGCTGTGGCATGACTGAAAATGACTTTGTTGTTTTATTAGCCACCTAACCAATCTAACTGTTCCCATAGGGGCAACTGCCCCTACAAAATGCATTAGTCCGGGTTTGCAAGTTGGATGTTAAAATACTAAAAAATCCAAAAGAAGTGTTCATTCGCAGCATCTAACACTTTTACCTACTTTGATTTTGTAGGCATGTAGGGAATACTTATAAGCAAAATTTTCCTGAGAGTCACAGGTTGTAAAGAAATGGATTAAGCTGAGATAAGTCACAAAGGACCTTCATTGCTTGTGAAGTTCAGATGCAGGTTTTTATTCATATATAGTATTTCTTAAAGCTTTATGAACATCCAAACTGTATTTTATCATGCTGAGGTGGTGGCATTATTCAGATACATTGACCTTGTTGACGCGTTACTAACTAGCATCCTGGTAATAGAGCTCAGTAAGGGCTGTTTGTAATAGGACTTTACTCTTCCGATTGCCCTCTTAACATAGTGTTATAGAACATAATACTGTACATCCAATATAGTGCATAATACTGTTGTACTGAATTCTTATAAAAAATAATGCATTTCATCTTCATGGCATATGTCAGACATGATATAGTGCAGCACATAACTTACAGGTATATATCTACGCTTTCACATAACTCCATTATTAACTAAAAATCCCATACTTAGAAGAAAGGATTCTGGATTTAGTAAAAAAGTTATCAGAAATCTCTTGGATTTTACCTTTAAATTAACTCACTTTTTTATTTATTTTGGTCTTCATAACTGTGGTCAGGTTTTATTATATGCAAGTCAGAAGGCAGTTAGATAAATATTGAAATGGTATATTTTGTACTCGTCCACTGCAACTACACAAAAATGTTATCAGGCAATTAATTTTTTCATTAAGTAGGCCTTAAATATTCTTCAATTTTCCACTATCAAGATATTATATTCCTTAGCAAGAGAAATTAATTTCTTACTGGTTGTGCAAAAGCAAGCTTGACTTTTCTTTAATATTTTATTTTCTATAATAAAAATCACTTTGACCCTGTTAGAGAAACAAGGACCATCTACCTAGTGTTGCATGGCAGTAAACGCACATGTGAACTGAATCCAAAGGTAGTTCGTGACTGAAAGAGGAATCTGGTGCCTTACAGTATGCTTGCCTTGTACCTAAGTCTCTGAAAGTTCCCTGCATCTGTACATGCAAACAGACATGCACACACATGTAGACAGACGTACACACACAAATCCCCAGCACATCCGTATATATCTAAACTCTGTTATGTTATTACAAGGTCACTCCACAATTGTCACTGATCCTAAAGGTAAACTGTAAGCTTTGCTGGGAAGCAAGGTGTGCTTTTATGCACCTTAACATACCAGAGAGTGATGTTAAGGCATGAAGGAATTATGGTGTGCTACAAGACTTGCTACTTGTGTTGGCACTGAGACAAAAAACAAGCTCCTGAGCTCCCACAGCACAATGCATTTGTCCCACAGACGCATCTGTCTTTTACCATAATGGCCACTACTCTCTGGAAAGGTTATGGAAAGGATGAGTTGCCAGGAAGATAAGGCCTATTCAGGACTCTCCTACAGGGACCACATCCAGTTTCAGTGGAAAGAAGTAGTTTTCCAAAATATTCTGGCTCTGCACCAAGCTAATGGCAAAATACCAGAACTTTAATTCTGTTCTGACCTTTCTGTAGTACCTTTCACAACTGGCTGTCTGCTTCTTAGGAAAGGATGCTATGCATTCGTATAGCAGATGTCAAGGCAATATTAACATGAATAAAATAGCATTGCTAGAAAGATGATGAAAGTATAACTGAGTAAGAGAAAAGATCTGTTAAGGGTCACCCCTTTCTCCAGTTCAAGATGGAGGCCTTTCTAAGCGCACTGAATTTTAATTTTGTCCTTTGAGAATGTTTGGCTATCCCAGATAAAATAATTTGTAAATCAATTAAATATACAATTGGGAGAAAAAGTTCTAACCAAACAAGAAAAACACCCACAAAAATCCTGCACTTTTACATTGTTAGTCATTAATCTTGGTTGTCTTCTAAGCTGCATGCATTTTGCCCTGGCTTTCCAATATAATTAAACTCAGATGACCAGTCTTCTATACGTACAGAGAAGTACAGTGAGTGTAAAAGAGCCATCAGCCACTCAATCATTACTCTTTTCCTCCTGCTTTCTCTGTTAGCACTGCACCGTAGATATTGATTACATTAATAAAGTAAAAAATGTTATCACTATAAAAGAAAGTGATTAAAATGCTAGAACTCATGTTTACTCATACATCTGTCTATACAGATCAGTGAACAACATCCTCTTTTTTTTTTTTTTTTAACAGGAGATAGTCTCTTTTATAACATAGTTTCTCCTTTACAGAAACATAATGTATTTTGTTTGTGTTAATATGTATTTCAGAAGCTTTAATTCTGTAAGTTATTTTTGCACAAGAAAGAACAGAGTTTAGGTCTGCACTGTATTCGGGAGAAAATTTACACAGGGGCCATAGCAAAGTTTCTGTTTGTCCTGAATCTAATGCATTGGTCAGAATACATACTTCAGGGTTGGGTTTTTTCCCCATATGTCTTTCTAAACACATACCTTAAAGTAATCATGACTCCTAATTAGATTAAATATAACAAGATATATAATTACTTTCTTTGCATCTGTTCACACATACACATTTCCTCATCAGTAGAGATTCATTTACTTGGCCTTTAAATGTGGAAGTTTTTAATTAGCAATGAAATGCTCTTTTTACTTCGCTTACTTTTAGTTGCTTTTTTTTGTATACCAATGTGCCTGTAGTTTTTCATATCTATGTCCTTTCCTTTGATTTTTGAAGCCTGCGATTTTGTGTGGTGGTTTCTAAGATAAATATTCCCTCAGGAAAACATCATAAACATTGAAGCATGGTACAGAAAATGTCAAAAACTATAGGCATTTCTCTGTGTCTGAAATGATCTGTTGGGTTTCCTGCTTATAATAAATGAGAAAAGCACGTGTTCCATTCTTGCACTTGGTGTGAAATCGGGCAGATCCCAGAGCACATTTTCTTTATATTTAACAAAACCCTGACATTTTAAAAAAGAGACAATTCCTTAAAGGTTTTATGTACTAGACATGAGGTCCTTTATATTATCCCCCACTGAAAACTTTTTTAACTTCCCTTCAAACACCAGACTTAAGTAGGAAACTTTCAATGAAAGTTGTGCATTTTATTGCTTTAGCATTTGTTTTTGTACAATCATGTTAAAAGCTGAAAGCAACATGAAAATCAACAGCATCCAGGACTTCTGTGCCACTTGTGAGAGCATTCTATCTCAAGATAGAAGACATGTGAAAAAGGCAACAGATGCCCTCTTTAACTTTATTCTTTCAGTGTTCCTCACAGTGTCCTCTACTGGGGAGGAAATTGATTTTCTAGTTTGGTAGCTATTCTGAAATTTGAAAAATAACACTAGCCCAGAACAAATGAAGAATGAAAATATTTTATATTCAAAATCAGAAGAATTTCTGTGGCACAAGCAATCTTTTCTTTCAATCGAAACCCATATTTATATATCAAGAGGATATTTAGATTAAATTTTCTAGATGAAAATTTAATTCAATTAACATAAAAACTACTCAAATGAAACTTCCAAATACATCAATTTTAAAATGCCAAAACTCTTAGTATATAAAAAAAAATTATGCTTACATCAAGTGCCTTTGGTTTGCCAAATATGTAATTTATTTGGACTTTTTTTTGGTCCAGCTTATGCGATCCGACATATTCAACAAAGGCACTGTGGCCTATTAAGATATTTCAGTTTCCCAGCTACTTTCTTGCAAAATGGAATAGTTGCAATATCACATCTCAGTGCATTTCTCAATCTCAAATCTTAGTTGAAAGTGTAACTAAAGGATGTATCACACTAAATCACTTAGGTGCTAATCACTTCAAGGCACTTACTAACTCAGAAATGGTGCAAAGATTTCTGCAAAGAAAGAACAAAGCTGAATTTTATTGCCACAGTGCCAAGGGCTTGCTACCGTTGGGTCATTTCTGTATTGGAAGATGAGAAGAAAGAAGAAGCAACTGAGAGAATAAAATAGTAAAAAAGAGTAGAAAAGCTCAGCTACCCACTGCAGCAGCTGATGTTTATGATTCCTTCTAGAAGCAAAGGCTTCTGCCATCACCTCCTAACTGCCCAGATGCCACACCATTGCCTGTCTCAGGAGCAGCACCAGCAGCCAGACAGGCTTTCCAGGACACTGCTGTAGACTACAGTCATTTTGTTGCTGCCAGACCTCTCTCTTCACAGGAAACCACACATTTTGTTTTTAGAGTTGGCTCAGTGTTCGTTTCTACTCCCTTTGCTTAGGAAGTGGGAATGTGTCACCAAGAGGTAGGCAGACAGAAAAAAATTATTTCTTAAAATAAAGCAGCTGTTTGCTTCCAAGCACCTTATAAACTCAACGCTGTTTGTAATTTCATGACAAATGTTGCCTTGTCTGTGCAGCCCATGCCTGCTGGAGCTGATGGCTCAGTTGCCAGGATTTCAGTTCTCCATCCCCCAGCAAATGTCTTTGGCTCAACATTTCCACTTTCCTTTTTAATGTACATTTATTTTTGTTCCCACCTGTGATGGAACAAGATTTCATTGCAAAGGGCGATGGCTTCCATTAAGTGGAAATATTTCTCAACTTGATTAATTATCTGTTCACTCACAGGCCTTTTCCAGATGGCCTCCAATCTGCAAGATCATGAACAACTTTGTCTTGCAATGTTAAGTATGCTACATCTAAGCAGACAATCTTCTTTTCCTGGCAATGTCAGACTCAGATTCCTGCTTTCCTGGCACAATTCCTCAATTGTGACATAGTAGTACCCACTCACACTAATGATGCATGTCAGATACATGAATGCTTCAGGGCATTTATTGCAGCAATTCTGAAATATTTTGTCTTGCCAACCTCTTAGGATTAGATTGTGACAATGCATTTATGTAAAGAGTAAAGCGCATCTTCAGTCTTTACCACTTTATTACTGACCATTATTTCTCTGGTTTCTTCCTGCTGCAGATATTGCATTGACTCAGCAGAGATTGTTACATTTCATGATGTATCTTATAAGTTCATATGTTCAGACCTATGGATATCTACATTGCTGTGATCCATATGAGTTGTGACCCTTAGTATATCATAATGATGATGTCCTCTGTTTTTCCAAAGATAGAATAAAGGGGCCAAGTACATAATCTAAATATAGAAATGTACATTTCTATCTGATTATATCCTCTGACCCAACAGTAACTGCCAATATATCCATTCTTATAAATATTTTCTATTTCTAGTGGCGTTGAACACTTGGAGGTATCAGAAATAATAAAGTTATGTGTTGGGCACAGGTCCATAGGAAGCACTTAGAGGTGTGCAGGCAGTTGAAACTGATTCCTGTTGTCTACCAGAAAAACATAGTCTTTTATTAAGAAGCGTGCCTTCTGAAACATTTCATTGATGTGCTGTTACAGTGGATCTGGGAACAACAGTTTGGTTGCCTTGGGCACCCATCCTCTCAACTAGGACATGTTCCCATTTGCTGTACTGTACTATTATTATGAATTCCCATGCCTCATCACCATTTTTGATCTAAAAAAGCACATATCTATCCAGGGTTATGTGGTTAACTTGAATCCAGGGATATGTGTACTAAAAAGGTTCCACTGTAATGTTTTTCTACTAAACATTTTAAAGAAGCTTAAGCATTGTCACCTCAACCTGGATGAATATTTGGCATGATAGTCTGAAGAAATACACTGATTGAAGTTAATCAGAATTGCAAACATTCAGTAGATTCGAAAAGCTACAATTTGAAGAAAAAGATATGACTTGCCATTTAAACACATCTCCACTGTAATACACACTGAAATAACTAAAAACATCTTGCAGTGACTTCAGCAGCCTAACCTCTAATTGTTGGCTGTGAATGTGCCTGTAGCCATGCATATGTGGACACTTGAATACTTCAGCTTTAACAAATACCTATCAATCCAAATAAGTCTGTTTCACTGTTTATCACTGATGATGTTGAGACTATTTTCCCACACATGTTTGTATTGGATTTACTGAAAGAAGGCGGACAGGACATACTATGGTAATGTTAAATCTTCCCTTCATATTTGCATCTGAAGAGCTTCACAAAAAAATACATTAAATCCATCTAAGGCTGAAGTGAATCCTCAAAAGGAAAACTTGAAAGAGAGAACTGTCAGAAACTTGAGAGGCTAATTGCTGTGCAAATTCCGCACAAAAAATAAAATGGAATACGGTAAGATAAATCAACGAGTCATCCTGTAAAATTATGTACTGGCACATTTTCTGTGGCAAAGGAATACCTCAGAAAAAGTTTGGGATTATTTTAAGAAAGCAATGTTTGACACTGAGCATAAATGTAGGTTTGTGTTTATGAGTCTTTAATATACATGGAGATCTATAGGTACCTAATAAAGTCAGGAGGAAGATACACTATTAAAGTGTGTAAACTCTCCAAAATGTATTTACTGTTGGAATTTGCAGACTTTCATTTCACTCCCAATCTTCTTCAGCTTTTTAGTGTGCATTATCTAGCATTTCATTTTCTCATGTAAAGTGTTAGGAACGTATACATACTTGCCTATACCGATAGCTTGGTTTGGGTCTAGTGTCCAAGAAAAGAACACAGGCATTTACATGTTCAAAAACTTACATTTTGTGGCATTTTGTTATTCTTCAATGAGAAAAAAACTTCACATGAATCTTCCCCTCATCCCCTCTGGACAGCTAGTAAAATCAACATCACTTCTTTTAGCTGTTTCTGTAATGTTCCTTCTTTGACTTTCCATGAAAACTCACTGTAGACTCTTCAACAGTGAGGGAGACAAGCAAACTGCCTCCAAGTTTGGCTCAAATTTTGAATTAATGTAAGAGAAGAAATTCCATGTGAGCAGGATCATAAGAAGAGATAAAAACAAGGCAAATTTGTGAAGATTACCATATATTTGCTTCCTAGGACCCTGCTAGCCATATTTATAACACTGTATCCCCAGATATTCTCAGAAAGTTAGCATCAGAAATGTACCTCAGGAACACACCCAGAAATTATTTCCTTTCCATTTATCAACGTAAATGATTTTTTAATCCCAGATGAATTCTTCCTAATTCCATTACCTGTGTCTTCTGCAGGTTTAAACTTACCTCATTCTGTATGCATAGTTTTTACATTCATAATTCCTTTTTAAAAACCACCTTATTCTCCAAAGCTTGTCATAACATTTTGAAAAATAAAGACACACAGAAGACTAAAATAAATATTTGCTTTTGAATATGGTATGAGTCTGAAATTCTAGTCCCTGAAGGATGATAACCTGGTGAATGGGAAATCTGTTCTAAAAAGATATGTTTATTTTACAATTAGTAAAAAATATATGAGGAATGTGTAATGAGTAACTGTAACAAAGAAAAGAAAAAAAAAACTAATGGCTAGTATTTATTTACTTTCATGCATGAAAATCAATGGATAGGCAAAGGAAGGGATTCAGAGATAAAAAACCTGGCAGCTTTAGATTACTTACTTAATTATTTCTAAATTTTCAAAATCCTAAACTTTTCTAAAGGATGATCAGCTCGTCAATCATACAAGGTAAATTAATGAGTTTAGTTGGTTTATGGGTTTACCTATATCAGAAATGTCATTTTTTTGGCAGTAACATAAAAACCTCAAAATTCAAATAATCTTTTATTATCCAAGGATTTGGATGATGGAGGAAAGCTTGAAAACCTGCTGTTTCTATCTTTAAATTAGATTTCAGGCTGTGAATTCTTTCAAACTTAACAGTTTAATATTGATTTGCTTATTATTTAATTAATAAATTTCGGCTTATAGTTAATATAATTAATATTAGACATCAATATATAGTCATCTCCCTGCTTCTAACAAGGTTAAGTCTCTGCAACATGAAATGTCTAAGTCTTTTCTTAAATTGAGCTCCAGAGTTTAGTCTTCAATTACATGAAATCAGAATCAGGGCCTTGAGATTTTTTTGTGTTCCCATTAAACTGAAGGATAATTCTGAGACGGGAGCAGAGTCAGAGCACAAGGCATCTTTCCCTCTGCTTGGGAACTTGCTTTCTCCAGTTTGGTGTGCCTGACATCCTCAAAATAATGGCCTTGTAACTACTGTACAAAGGTGCAGTCCTTTCACAGAAGAACCATAGTGGGGGAAGTTCATAGGTCAAAGTCCTTGACTGCATGTACTATTCATCAAGGATGAAAACTGCAAATACTTACCTTGGAAGGCAGAGGAAAATGGAACATTTGTGTGCATTTTAAACAGCCCAAGAGGTGAGCAATAGAATCTAATAGAGGTTAGCTATTCTGTACCTGAACTTAACTGTAATTAGCTGGAAATTTTTCACTGTCTTGATCAGTATCATCACTGGGCCTTGTAGTTTCTGAATAAACTTGCTGTAAAATACTTTCTAATCTTTTCCCTGTTAGTAGGATGATACAAATATCCGGTCTGAACATTTCATCTGAGTCATTTTGTTCAGCCCTGTTATTGCACTAAAAATAAGGGATTATTCCTCTATGCCATCAGTCTAAAACTTGATTTGCTATAGGTCAAAAACAGTGTTTAAAGGTGGAAGAGTACTATGCCATACAAATACACTTGACATTTTTAGAATCACACACCAATGGAAACTAGGTATTCTAGACTCTTTTAAGAGTTTTATGTATTTAAGCTTGACATCATCAGAACATTTTTTTGATAATTGAAGTGTTCATGGGTAAAGAAGATTCTCAGAATTTAAAAAAAAAAAAAAGTACATGTAAATGTGCCCACTGAAAGATTCATTCCCCATTATACATGTTCTTCTAATTGAAGAACAGCAGATCCTAAAGTAAAAGTCCCTCTGTCAGTGAGTCATTGTAAAATGGCTGCTCAGGACATAAACCTGATGCCCTAATCTAGCTTCCATTAGCGAGATCATTAGCAGATTTGGTAAACACTAGCTGTAAGTGTATTTATGAGGTTCATTACTGTCTTGTATTGCTAAAAAAAAAAAAAAACAACAAAAAAACCAAAGAAACCCCACCAAAAAACCAACACAAAACAAAAAAAAAAACCACCATCAACAACAAAAAAAAGATTTTATCTTTGTATTCCACCAGTGAAAAATGGTTTTTTTCAGTCTATGAAACTTCTCTTCAAAAGAAGGCATTGCAAAAGCCTTCATTAAGTTAGGCAATAACTCCCTTTTTACACTGTTTCCTTTACGTAAAGCCAGGACCAAAATGCTTGTGGTCTGTACAATTGCTTTCAACATTTCACACATAGCGAAATGGGGTGAGAACATAAACAACCATATCTAAATCAGTATCGTGAACTTACTGGTTTGTATATTTTGCAAATTTTTTGAATTTGCTGCTTTGAACTAGAATGACATGATTTACACTGAAGAAACCCCTCAAAAATATTCTTTGTGAAGCGATTCCAATGTAGGAAAAAATACCCTCTCCCTCTCACTCTTGACTTGGATATAGTACAGTAATCTGTACCCTTTCTTTTTCAGCTGATCTATAAGCTTGAGGGACTATATTTATGAAAAGCTAAAAGAAACATCCTTACGTCTCCCATAGATCACAAAGTTCACATTGAATGTACATTAAATGATAAATTCCTTGCACTAGAAAATATCACAGCTTCCTTATCATCCTGTTCCACCTTCTCCATTCACATTTCTTCTCCCACTGAGATATCTCTACAAGGTTAAAGAGACAATGTCAAAAAGAACTAATCGGTAGCCAATCCTCTACTAAATAGTTACAAAACAATCAGTCTTATCCCCACTTAATTCTGAAACATTGGCAGGTGGTTAGTCCTGTAAAGGCCCTGATCTGCAGCTACTGCAAATCAGTGTCACTTCACAGGATACAACTAGGCCAACTTCACACCATCTAAGAATATGCTTTAGGATTTAGTTTAGCTAATGTCAGAGCCAACAAAAAGCAGTCCTTGAGTCTTAAGCCTGAGGTCAACTTAGGCAAGCAGTAAGCTATTTCTTGCTTTTGTTTGTTTATAATTCAGAGCGTTGTTGTTGTTTTATCTTTTTTTTTAAGAAAGATAAGTATATTAAGGTGTATTTTAGAAAACTTAAAACATTTTATGGGGCTGTGTAAACAACTGATGCTATCTTCAAAGGCAATAATAACAAAATGTACACTGTAAATTGTATTTTATCTTCATAGTTTAATGTTGTTAGTATTTTTTTAATAGCTGCAGGGATTCATAATGCAGTTATATGAAAATTAGAATTTCTCCACATTTTGCAAACTTTTTATTATGCATGCTATAGGCAAGCTAGAAAAGATAGGTATTCTAGTGATTAGGAAAGGAAACATTATTGCTACATTACAATGCACAAACAGGTTTTATGTTCTTCTGCATAATATTAGAAGCTCAAATTTACTGAGTCACAGCATCTTATCATCACTCAGCTTTTAAATTGAGGCAGCAATCATTGATTTATATCAGGCATAAAGTTCCCTTGTCACATTACTTACTGATACATGGGGTATAATTCTGATAAAGTATGAGAGTATGCAGTAGGGTCATTAAGAATTATTTGCATGCATGTAAAAAAAAAATATATACATTTTTACTGTCAACCTGTTCAAAGTGATATCCTCTTATTATCTACTACTATCTGCTAAAAAAAAATATTCAACAAATCTGCTTGAACATTTTTTAACTTTACAAGGTTTAAAAGTGAAATGTAAGTGCAATATGCCTAAGAGTTAGAAATATATCTATGATAAAGGGATGCAATCATATCTTGCATTGTTAAATATCACAGGGTAAAGGAGGTTATGTTAGAGACTACTTTGATAGGCAAAAATTCATTCAGTTGTTTAGCTAGTAATAAGCAGACATATTATCCTATTTTCTAAAATTAGTGGACAAAAGCCCAGGTAGTAAGTTAAATGAATGGGTGAAAGTGTGTGCTTAATTCATTTTCATCTTTTTGAGGCTGCAGATTGCACATGTAGGCAGTCTTCTGGGCTTCATTTGCTCCCAGGAAGAAAGCTTGCAGATCATGCTTACTGATCATACATTCTTGCTTATATATCATATTTCCTGGGATCCTCACACTCCTGAAGAGCAGTAAACATTTTCAGTGGTCCTGTAGTAAATATCACCTGTAGAAAATACACCATAGTCTTGTCCTATGTTTATAAGCCACCTTCAACACTCGCCCAGACCAACAAGCAAAGCAAAATAATTGTTCAGTGAAATCTGTTCAGCTTTCATGTACATTTCTTAAGGAGCTTTAATCAAGATTTCTGAAAGTGAAATTAATTGCCAGCCATTTCAATTCCAGAATTTTATTAAACTAAATGCTCACTTCTGCAAACTCTTATTGATTAGGGTACATGAATTTAAAAACTGACCATTATTGTATTTTTCTTTGTTCACTGGGTAAATCATGGCAAAAGCACAGACAGAAAAAGATGATAAATCAGATATCGATGACAATATACAAAACATTCTATACTGTGATACTTTAGGATATACTAAGGCAGTCAATTTTAAAAATTATAGCCCACCAATGCTAAGATATTACCACATCATAAATAATGTCTCCTAGAAAAACTGAGTCCACTAAATGCATATACTCCAGGATTTAAATAAAACAAAACAGAGTCATATGGTATATTATTTTGATATTGCATCTGTAAACCTTTGATTTGAGGCTTACTGCTCTTGTTCCAAATAAGTCATCTACCATATAGTTGTAAATGTCATATAAAATAGACTCAAGTTAACTTCTAAGAGTTACTAAAATAGTCTCTCTTGTTGATAAAAGTATATGGTTTGAGGATTGTTTTCTCTTAATGATTTGATTTGACATTGTGCTAGGTACTTGCTATTATTTCTCACTTCAGTTTTCAGAAAGGAATCATCATCTCTATCATTTAATTCATTGCAGTTCCATAAGTACGAATGTGAATAATTTAATGAGTATTCTGACTTGCTGGATCTTAATGGTGAAAGGCAATAGAACAGAGTACTAACAAAAATAAAACAAAAAAAAATAATCAAATGCTTAAAAAGAAATTGCTTGACAGTTACATTGCTAAGATCTTCTAAGTTATATTTTGGTCTTGTAAAGCACTGTTCATGGATAATTTCATTAAATAATATCCACGAAGTGTTATTCAGATTGAAAAACAGCTCAAGTCCCTTAAATAATAGAGTAGAATACAAGAAGAATAGAAAAAGAAAAAATATCAGAAATATTCAATCTGTAACAATTTTTTTTGCAGTTTTATTTCTTTCCAAAGCCAGTCCAGTTAGTTTATCCTACATAGAATGATATTTAAACTAACTCAGGTGCCTTTGCATGGAAGATTATGTGAGATGATTATGTGAGCTTTTCAGCTTTCCAGCAGACTGGCAATAACAGCAACACAGGTAGTATCTTAAAATGGCATATCTATTTCTGTAGTCAATATCTGATCATTGCTTCATTTCAAAAGAGCCCTCTTAGGATTTCTTTGAGATGAGGATTGAAGGAGAGGCACTATTATACTGAAGCATAGAGATAGAGGCAATGTATTGTACCTCAGATTTTGGGTATTTCAAGTAAAATTGTCCTTTATACTGTTTTGGCAGAAGCCAAATTGCCATGGTGTATGGTCTTGTTATAAGAATATGAGAAATCTTTTATAGAGTATCTTTGTAAAACTGATACATTTGTATGTCACAATTGCTGACCCAGAGTCCAGCTGAATTTTGCTGCCTTTCCTCCTATATCTGGAAAAATTTCAAAGGAGCTGATGTTAAATTATAAAACTCTAAGACAGGCTGCCCAGAAGGTTGTGGAGTCTCCTTCTCTGAGGATATTCAAAACCCACCTGGATGTGTTCCTGTGTAACTTGCTCTGGATGTCCTTGCCTTGGCAGGGGTGTTGGACTGGACGATCTCTAGAGGTCCCTTCCAACGCTAATGATTCTGTGATTCTGTGAGTCTAAATCAGAATTTTTGTGTTGATGTTACCTGACACTAAGAAGAACACATGCAAAAAGATGCTGAGAATAAAAACTTTTTTCATTACAAGATTAATGCCACTGTTTGTTAATAGTTCTGGAATCTGACTGCCTTAGCTAATATAGAGTGTCTGGACAACTTATTATCCAGAGTATGGATTTTACTATTTGGCCTGATTTTGCTTTTACTCCATCACATTTATTTGGAGACACTGGTGGAAATCAAACCCTTATCTTTATAGGTGTGCTCCAATGTGTCTTTAATAATGGTGTTCAGTGTTTTCAAATAAAGCACTTACAAGATTGCAGCAGCAGATCTGATTTTACCTAACACATTTCTGCTATTCCGAGAGAAATTATAGAATAGATCGGCACTAAAATTTATTTAAATGAAGCACCTTATTCCACTATTCTATGCACCTATTAGACTCGTATCTTATCTACATTTTACTGGAATCTTTTTCAAATCAGTTTTAAGCCTGAACTGGCAACTTCAGCTAGAGGACTTCCAAGTGAGGAAAAACCCAAAATGCATCAAGTGCATAGGTGCTTTAAATTCGGATACAGTTCAAACATACCTATGTCTGTATTTCTTTCCTCAAAATGTTTTTATCTGCACTAAGCTTGTTTTCTTCCAATGTTAAAGAAATTAATAAGACTCAGAGAATTATGTAAAATTCATGCCTTAAATCCCAATTCCACTTCCTAAATTACACAGAATACTACCCTACTATTTCAAGAAATATCAGATTATGTTTATGTGGAGCAGACGTGACAGGAGAATTATTTTACTCCATTTTCAACAAAGGTTATACAAACCAAAGTGGAATAAATATTCTTCTTAAACTGAAGTCTTTACAAGGATTAGCATGGGCGGTCAGGAAAATCTGTAAGAAGTATGGCTCACAGAAAATCATTGCTGAGATTACTCTAGTTTTTATTTATTTTTGCAGGAGTTAAATATCATTTACTCTATGGTATATTTATATGTAATAAGAGGAATCCAAGTTGCATGATGGTTTACTTAATAAGCCATTTGTAGTTACTCTTTACATGGTGTATTCATCTGTCCAGGTGAATTGTTAATTCAAGATTTGTATTGGATAAAATACAGTTTGGTAGCAGACAAGCATACCATCAGTCATGTAACAACCTTGGTAACAGTGTAATTATAGCTAAAAATTCTAACACTTTGAAGAATCATCACAGTTTGTGTTTTGCACAAAAAAAATGCAAGTGAATATAACAGATTTTTGTTTCTCCAATTCTATTTACAGATGTAGGTGTATCACTGTATCACTGTAAGTGATACAGTGTGTACAGAAGAGAAATCAAGAAATAATTTCAGCACCTTTCCTATGAAGAGAGGCTGCAAGTTGGGGTTGTTCAGCCTGAGAAAGATCAGGCAAGACCTTATAACAGTCTTCCCGTACCTAAAGGGGGCCTACAGAAAATCTGGAGAGGGACCTCTTACAAGAGCATGTAGTGACAGTGCAAGGGGGAATGGCTTTAAACTGAAAGAAGGGAGATTTAGATTAAACCTTAGGAAGAAGCTCTTTACTATGAAGATGGTGAGACACTGTTAACTGATTGTCCAAAGAAGCTGTTGCTGCCTCATCCCTGGCAGCGTTCAAGTCCAGGCTGGACAAGGCTTGGAGCAGCTTGGTCTAGCGGAAGGTGTCCCTGCCCATGACAGCAGTGTTGGAACTGGATGATCTTTAAGGTCTCTTCCAATGCAAACCATTCTATGATTCTATGATGATTCTATGATTTTAACTATCTTCAGTATGTTAAAAGTAATTTTAAGAGGAGTCTTGGGTCAATATCAACATACGATTCAGTATTTAAGACCTCCTGATGACAAAAGTCATCCCCTGACAACAGAACTGGCTGTCTTAAAAAATGGGAAACAAATTAAAGAAAAACCCAACCAATCAACCAACCAACCAATTTCCTATTAGTGCCTGTCTAGCAGGTTAGGAGATCAAAAACAGGCATGACAACTTTTTTTTCACCCACAAGATACAACTGCAGATTTATAGAGCTTCACACTTTCTTTTTAGAGCCAAGATTTCTGCTCTGTCAATACACAGAAATCCAAACACAGTGAAAGAATTAGGAAAGACAGAGGGAGAAGGATAGGCTAGGGGAGAGAAAAAGAGAGAGAAGGAAGGAGGAAGACCGGACAGCTGTTATTTTTTTGGTTAAGGATGTTATAGCTTATAATGAAAGCTCCCAGAGAAGAATGCAATGTTTATGTGCACATTCCTTACAGATGATAGTAATTTAAGAGAGGCTTTGTGGTTAACCCCTGCCAATGGAAATGCATGGATTCTAATAGGAAAGAGAATTACATACTACTACAATTTGTAGGAAAGTTTTATTTTTGAAGTATTGACTACATGGTTATGAAAAAAGATGTTTTAGTAGAGTAGTAGTGAAATTAGGATTTGCTCTTGCTCCTCCTGAAATCAGTGGATGATTTAATGGAAGAAAATCTAGTTCAGGGAATTTTATGCAAAAGTTAAGACCTTTTTCTAATTTTATATAAAATTTACAGCATTTTTTTTTTCTGGCAGGAAGTTAAGGATTATTTTTTTAAAACATTAATTCCATTATTTTTAAATGTTTTACAGCAACCTCTCTAGGTCAGAAAGATAATTTGGTAAATATCGGAAGTTTGACTATTATAATTCAGCTGGGGGTTACTTTGTACCAACATCTTAATAAAGCTTTCTGTAACAGAAGACAAATCAGAAGCACATAGTTAATTAAAATTGTAGAATAATAATCACTACTGACTCAAATCAGTACTTCAGTGAAATCTGCCCTCTTCCCTATTTGACAGATTGAATTCTTGAAATAAAAATGAAATAAAACATTGAATGAATGACAGAGTCATGGAAAGAACCTTCTTTGGAGTTTTCATCAAGATTTTACTTTCAGCAGCCACATAACCTTTCTGTCATTTTAATTAGGAAGAATAAATATGGAGCACTTTGCACTGTATTCTACGTGTTATTGCATGCTGACACACCTCCCCCAGAAGTCTGACCAGATATCTAATCTTGATTAGATGTTAATGAGCTTTAAAGAGAAAGAAGCCAATATATGAAGTTTAATCTCTTCTTATGTCTTAAGAAGGACAATCAAGGCTACATTTTAAAAAGACATTTTAAAAAGCTGTGTAATCAAATGTGATGAGGCAGAAACAGACATTTTTGAGGACCAACTGAGCAGGTATACAAATAAATGCATGCATAAATCCAAATATTTTATAGGAACAAAGAAGCTGTCCCATTTTAATTGCATTTGGTATTGCAGAACGACAGAAATCATGCTTGAACAGACCTTCTAAAAAGCACATTCCTAAAGCAAAGCTGAGATTTTGCTTTTTAAAATTACTAGAATATCTCTGAAGAATCATCTAAAGTTTTAGGATTCTCATTAAATAGGCTACATATTAAAAAGTTCCTCGGTTAATTGTCCCCATTCTCACTGAGATCAATAGCAATCAGTGCTGGCTCTCTACAGAAGTCTCAGCTTTATTTAGGCAATTTTTCATGGCAATTTTTCACTCTTGGGTGCTTGCTTGTCTATTGTAATCCAGAGTTCTGAGCTAGGTGGATAATTTCTCATTAAATGCATGGCAGGTAGCCCACAAAAGACCATGCATCTCCAGAAATACAGCTGTGATTCCTACTCAAGTCTGCTTAGTCCAAAGCATTTAAGCTCCACAGGCACAGAAGTTTTAGCATTCGTATTTGCCAAGCCCCTGAAGTTCTGTTTCTCAGTACACAGAAGAGCTCCATTCCTGATGCTTCACTGCTCCCCACTTATATTAAGACCAACAAGTCTCCATCTTCTAGATATATCTTCAGCTTCTCAGTCTATTTGGCATACTCCAACACTTCCTATCACATGTATATGAAATTAGGATTCAGAGAAAACCTCTTTCCCCCTCAGATAATACTGTTTTTGCTGGCACATGCATCAAAGTGCTTATATAATAACCTGGAGTTCCTCACTCGAGGACTTTCTCCCTGAAAATGAAACCCTAGCTGTTCTATAACTGTGCTCAAACCCCAAGGTATTTAAAGAGAAAAGGGAGGAAATATTTTTAACCTTTTAAAGATGTTTCACTAAGAAAAAAAAAAATCTCCATTGTGAGAGGGATTGCAACTATGACATTATAATACTGGAGGCTCCACTGGTGTGATGTTGCACCCTACATACTTAGGCAAAGAGAAGGAGAGAGAACCTGGAGCAAAGCTGTACATTTCCAAGTCCCTAACACAGAATCTTAACCTGACTATGTGCAGCAGTGTTTGCATGAAGTTAACTGAGATGTCTTTCACATAGCATGTCACTATGGCATAGAAATATCCTGCTGTAAATCAGCAGAAGGGAAAGTAGCCAGCTGCTGAGGATGTCACTGCTGGTACTCTGGATCATGTTGCACAATATGTCTTTCACTGACAAGGATCGAAGTAAGCTAAGCTGACTTAATATTCAGTGTGCTTCAATGCAGACAGTGTTACGAGATATCTCTATACGTAGGGTTGATAGTCACAGGCCCAGATCCTCAGCTGTTTTGAGTGGCTATCAGTGGAGCAGCATTAACTTGGAGCTGACTTTGATTTACACTGGCAGTGTTTGATTTTGTTGGTTTTGGTTTGGTTTGGGTTTGGGTTTGGGTTTGCTAGTTTTGGTTTGGTTTGATTTTGGAGGGGAAACTGGTTTTCCTATTCCTTTTCCCATAATAATATGTTTTTAATATCTTAAGTCCACCCATCTGTCCAGCCTTCTCTTTATCTGTTCGCCTATCTGTGAGCATTGCATGTTCTTGCAGGTTGGGAATTAACTTAAAATCTCAGCCTTGAAAGGTATTGATCCCATTTTGCAAGACTGTTTAGGCCTCATCTCTAATCATTAAGAGCAGAATATGTTAGATTGGAAAAAAGTCTTAATGAGGAGAGACTTCATAATGTACAGCTATATGAAATGTTGATGGGGGAAGTGAACATATGATCTGAGAATGAACTTGTTTTCATTGTTGTATTCAAATATAAATTTTATGCATAAGCTAAAATGATGAACATAGACATAAAAGGGGAAGAAAAAGGGAGGGGATTATTTGTTGAGACAGAAAGGGATGTCTGAAAACTTTGCATACATTTACTATTCATATTCTGAACATGTAAAACCACTGTATCGTATCAGTTTCTCCTTACATTAAATAGGAAAATGCTGAGAGATGGGAAGGGCAAGCCCAGAATAAAACATTCATCAGATACAAATTCAGCAGTGTGTTATGTGGTGTTGCTGCTCAAAACAAAAAACAATAAAAAAATGTTTCAAACCTTTCCTGCAGTTTCTAAAAGGCTTTTAACAGTATTATCACCATCAGACAAATCGTGTCTTTTCTTGCTAACTGGAAGGTGAGACTTTATAACTGTATTTAAAAGCTACTGTGAAACAATGATCCAGAGTATTGTCTGAAAGCATTTGTTAGGACATTCATTCATTCTATGGTTGTACATGCTCAGGGCATAGTTCCCGACAGGGATAAAAGGAAGATTGCATTTTGATGGCCAAAGACACCTACAGAAACAAGAGAGAAAATTTTGCAATGTTGTGTTTGTTTTTTTTTCTTCAGTGTCATGGGTTCAGCAGCAGCAGTCATTTTTTTTTTTTCTCCTTCTTGGTAGCTGGTGCAGCTCTGTGTTTTTGATTTTGGGCCTGAGAACAGCGCTGATAACACCAGTGTTTTCAGTTAGTGCTTGGCGATGTTTAGGCTGGCCAAGGACTTTGTGAGCCTCATGCTCTGCTAGGGAGGAGGGGAATCCAGGAGGAAGGAGAGACAGGGCACCTGACCCAGACTAACCAAAGAGATTATTCCATACCACAGCACGTCATGTCCAGGATGTAGAAACGGAGGGCAGAGACCCAGAAGGGTGGTGAGGGTGCACTGGGGGGGGGGTGCACTGCTTGTTGAGGTTGGTGGTGAGCTATTGTATCTTTTCCTTGTATTTGCCTTGTCATTATTGTTACTGGTGGGGGTGCACTGTGTGGTCGGGCTTGATATTTGATGGTGAGCTACTGTATTCTCCTTTTCCTTGTATCTGCCTTGTCATTATTATTATTGGTGGTAGCAGTAGTGATTTGTGTTATACCTTAGTTACTAAACTGTTCTTATCTCAACCTGTGGGAGTTGCATTCTTTCGATTCTCCTTCCCATCCTTCCAGGAGCGGAGGGAAGAAAGAGGGGGAAGTGAGTGACAGAGCGACTGCATGGGTTTATAGACTTAAACCACGACATTCAGTATACCATTGTGCTTTCTAGTGGGAAAGAGCAGCTTTTAAAAGAGTAAGATGTAGTTAGGGTACATACTTGTACAACCTACCATCTTGGAAAGGGGAGCAGAACTATAGCAGTGAATTTGAAAACTTAAGAATTAACTAAGAAAAAGATGAAGGAAATCATTTTAATATGTTCTGCCAGAGAGACACCAGCAGATGAAAAAGAAAACAGGCATTTTACACCTGACTAGCAATTAGCCAGCTTATAGTTCCTACAACCATACTTACGAGTTAATCAAACTCAGAAAAAGTCCTGCACTTCCTGCTTTTGGCTAATTTCTTCTGTAATCGATGAGAAACTTAACATGAGCCGGCAGTGTGTGCTTGCAGCCCAGAAAGCCAACCGTATCCTGGGCTGCATCAAAAGGAGCATGACCAACATGTCAAAGGTCCTGATCCTGCCCCTCTACTCTGCTCTCGTGAGACCTCACTTGGAGTATTGTGTGCAGTTCTGGTGTGCTCAACATGAAAAAGACATGGAACTGCTGGAAGAAGTGCAGAGGAGGGCCACGAGGATGATCGGGACTGGAGCACATCCTGTATGAAGATAGGCTGAGAAAGTTGTGGCTGTTCAGCCTGGAGAAGGCTGTTGGAGTCCTCATAGCAGCCTTCCAGTATCTGAAGGGGGCCTATAGGGATGCTGGGGAGGGACTCTTCATGAGGGACTGTAGTGATAGGACAAGGATTAAAGGGTTAAAACTTAAACAGGAGAAGTTTAGATTGAATATAAGGAGGAAGTTCTTTACTGTGAGGGCGGCGAGGCACTGGAATGGGTTGCCTCGGGAAGCTGTGAATGCTCCATCCCTGGTGGTGTTCAAGACCAGGTTGGACAGAGCCTTGGGTGACATGGTTTAGTGTGAGGTGTCCCTGCCCATGGCAGAGGGGTTGGAACTTGATGATCTTAAGGTCCTTTCCAACCCTAACTATTCTATGATTCTATGAATCAAAGTTGCTACAGAGCACAGACTCAGATTCTTGGATTGCTTCTCTTATTTGACTTTAGTTGTATTAATTTTTTAGAGAACTCTATGGAAATAAAAAGAACACACATTACACCTTTCCATCATGATGCACTTTTTTAGGCTAAAGAATTTCACTGTTTTCACTTTCTGAACATGAAGAAATATATCCACTATAAGAGGCAATACAACTAAATATAACAAAACAGGTTGCTTACAGTATTTCACATAGAGAGGAATAGCATGGTTTGATAATGGCAGAAATAGTGGAACTGTACTGGAAAACAAGACTGTAGATAGAGCTGTGTGTTTCAAAAAGAGGTAAAGACCATGGGCAAGTGAATGAGCATTCTTCCAAATTTGGAAGGGCCTGACCCATGCAGCTTCCCACAGGTCTCAGCATTGGAAAATGTGACCCTTCAGGATCTTTATGACTTTTTCAGAAGTTCAGGTGCTGAAGAATATGAAATGTGATTAAAATGTGCTTCTCCAGTTTTCTCTCCTGATCCCCCAAGCATTTTTGAACATGGGGAAGCAGGTTCCCATTCAGACACATTGCAGAGAGACATTTTCTCTGAAGTGCTATTACCACACACTGATCCCTTGTTTGCTTACTGCGATTTGAGGTAAATGACCATGGCAAATGTGGGAGATCTTGAGCACTGGAAAGACTGCAGATAAAAAGAATGACAGACAGACCTAGATGGCACACAGACTTTACAAAATTTCCATAAATTAAAAAAAAAAAATCAAAGAATCCCTAATGTAAAGCCAGATTGTACCAATTTGAATAACAGACCCTAATGAAAAAGTGGAGAAAGGTCATCTAAAATCAGCTGAAACTAGGGGGAAAAGAACCCCAAACAAACAAACAAATAAGCAAATAAAAAAATCCCTTATCCAACCTTCTGTAAAACATCAGACTAGGAGGCTGTAAAGTGTTGATTTTATATACCTAAACTACAAAGTAAGGGCTAAATTATCAGTATGCCACTCCTGTTTGAAATTAATTTTGTTCTCCAGCTCAGCACAACTAAATCTTTGCCTTTAAGACATCAGTGGAAGGGAATGGGAGTTGTTTGCTTTTTCCCCCCCCCCTCCCCTCAATGACATCTCTTCAATAGCAGACGGGAATTTACCCTCTGTTTTCAGTTTGTATAATATCATACTGTGCTTAAATAACCTCCAGGGTGAAATTCAACCTGATGTAGTTCCAGTTCCTTCAGAAAAATACAGCTATATTTTCCTTAGCAAGTTACCCTTCAGAGGTGTGATATAACATCTGAAATACAGCATTTTAAGGATCAGAGGAAATGTCACCCATGGGGTACAGTAATGCTGAGAAATACAGAAGCCACAGCTCCTCACAGAGGAACAAAGTTTAAATAAAGATAGAACAAGCCCAACAATGCTGGGTCATAGAGAACTGATAAAAGTCAAGCAAACATGAATTTGTCATCCTTCACTTACAGTCCTACAAAATACATCCAGTAAACATCCTTCAAATAACAACTTTAATCCTACTTTTCTAGTCAGTGTATGTATTCTTTTTAGACAGAGGCATAAAAAAGGCAAGCTTTTGCTCTTGAGTTTTTTTTTTGTTTTTGTTGTTTTTTTTTTTATGTCTACCCATATATCCATCTCTACACTTTGGAAGCTCAATTTCAAAATTAAAATTAAATTAAGGAGGAGCAATCAGTCACATTTTTATAAGGATTATGCCATTCCACATAGGTCCTCAAATAAAAGCATATAGGCCACTTACAGAAAGTAAAGATGGAAATAAAATTAAAAAAATAAAAATAACAGAAAGTAACTTCAGGAACATTTTATCTTAAAACAACTGTGAAAGCAGTAAATAATGGTTACAAAATGATCACAGCAAAGGATGTATCTGATAAATGTATCATTGTTTTGCTTCTATATAATTCAATAATCAATCCTAACTGCTCCAATTGTATCCCTTATTCATGCTAGAGTGTATGTATGGATCTATAGCTTGAAAAACACTGACAAAAGTGCTATGCTCTTTGAAAGTCTACTTGGTCAGTCTCCTCATATTATTCACAGTAGTCACTTAGGTCACAAGGTGCTTTTTTGTTGTCTTCCTGTATGACTTGAAATTTTTTAAACAGGAGGATAATAAAAACCACCTGTTGTGTCTTCTAGCTACTTAGAATACGAAAATCAGACATGTTTCAACTGATACATAGTTTGAAGACTCAGTAAGTTACATGGGTTTCAGTTACACCTTTTTACCTGAGGATAAAGAATATATTGTCTAGTCTTTGAAAAATATTTATTCTTCTTAGCATTAACCTATAGATAGAAAGTTTATAGATATTATTATTTGTATAAGAGAAGCATGACTAACGATTATTTTCCTTTCAGAAATCCTATACTTGGTGGAATCATGCTCTCAAGGTACTGTGAAGTCTGTGCTGCTCAGTGACACTCTTCACCCTTAAAGATCTTACTTCTAATTAAGCTTTATATTAAGAACCAAACGCAGACAGGCTTTCCTGCTTTCAATTATATGAAGTTAGTAATTCAACAGCTATATGCACATTAATTTACCTAGAACTTAATGGAATTCACCTACCCAGTTTCAATTGATACTTACATTTGCAGAGCTATGCTGAAACTCCATCCACATTCCATATATTCTTGCCTGGTGAAAAAATAGTTGCACATGCATGTGATTGCCTCCTTGGATCTCTTTCAAAGCCTTCTTTAGGAATCTGAATCCGCCCTTCTGTGGGAAAAACAAAAAAAGGAATGAAAACTCTTTAAGACCGTCCTTCCTCCCAGAAGTTTCTCAGAACTTGATTGAGGACTCCAGATACAAGGGATCCTAAAAGAGCAGGAAGGATCAAAGCCGCCAGCATCAAAACATTTTGGTTTTACCTTTCACTGCACCTCCTACTTACAGTCATTGGTGTAGAAAGAATAAAGCACGGGGAGGGAGGAGATGCAGCTCTGGGAAAGATGTTTAAATGGAAATTCCGCCAGTGAGGGAGCCTGACAGAAAGGTTATCTAAGTTGTGCTATTTTTCTGCTTTGATTTCTGCTGGGAAAATACACACCTTTTACTTCCAAATGTCTGCCATCTTAGGGAAATTGCAAATTATCTGGAGCTAGACAAGAATTGTGTGATCTAGACATACATGCATACAAACACATTCAGACATACTGAGAGCATAAATCAGCAGACACTGGTAGTGATTCACTCACTGTGAAAACATACTCTGCCAAATCAACGAGTTACTGCTCTACAACCAAGGGTAAGTTTCACTCACCATGGACAATTCATATCTATTGCATTTGGCAGGAGTTTGTCAAAGAGTAATTGAAAAAAATGATTATATATTATGCATGAATAGTATTGTAAACATCACAGACTATAATGTGAAAGTTATCTTTAAAATTTTAGTTCTGAAACATAGCATTTGGGCACAGTGAAAGAAGTTGAAGCATTTGCTGGTGACATGAAAATTTTCATTAGAAAAGTAGGTTTATTTTATGCTTCTTTTTATCTTAGATCAAAGAAGCTTGTGATGTGTCTCATGATTCTAAATAATATTGTGTCTGTCCTCAAGGTCTTCACATATCCCAAGGGAATTGGCAACATACATCAATTGCTGTATAGGTGTAAAATATAATAAATGGATCTTAGTGTGCCAGCTGTTATAAGTTATAGCTCCTCATGTTTTACTGATTGGTATGACAGCATCTGTAGCAACTTACAAACGATGCTTAGGGAAGTGCATGCATGTTACACCTGTTTATGAGCTAAATACTGAAAAGCCCTTGGAAGATGAGTGCTTCTCAGACCCTACATAGCATAAATAACTATGAAGAGGTCAGATGTAGCATGCTTTAACCTCCTTCCTGATGCTTGAACTGTAGGTGTCTGTGTTTTTGCATTTGGAAGGAATGAATAAAAAACAAACTGCTCATACATTATTATTAATCAGTGAAGCAACTATCCCACATTTGTATGAGCTAAATCTATCCAATGTGCAATTAATTAGATGTGAGGATCAAAGCTGCTTGCTCCTTTTGATGCATTATTTTTATATTTTTTAAAGTTCTGTCTTTTTATGCCAGCAAAGAATAATAGAATGACATATGACATGCAAACATAGATGTTCACACTGAGTTAATGCAACACATGCAGGGGTTGAAGCTAAAAAAGAAATTTTTTTCTAATTTATTCCTTATGTAATTTACAGAAAATTATGGTAAAGAACACAGTTCAGAAAGATGTACATTTATTTCTATAGACTTAGTTCATGGGTTAGGATTGTCAAGGCCATTTAAACGACAAAGGTACTCATCATGAAAATTAAATAGTTGAATATTCATGTAATCTCTGGGTTGAGTTCTTTTTTTTGTTGGTTGGGGTTTTTTGTTTGCTTGTTGGTTTTTTTGGGGGGAAGGGTGTTTGGGATTTTTTCACCAGGGAACCTAAAACATCACAGCATTATTGCAGTCCCATCCTCTTAATATCAAGGAAATGGCACATTGGCCCAAGTGGTTCTCATTATATGCTTGGAGTACGATTACAGAAAACTCCTTCATGCCAGCTTTCTTTGCAGGCCTTGGGGTGTTTTTGGGAAGGCAGAGAGTCCTGGGACTATCCGATATAAAAACAATCTCTTTCTACCTTAATTACTAAAAGCAGAACATAATGGTCATAATGGGTTTACCTAGCCCAGTGTCCTGCGCTGTAACTGTGGACAACAAAGACACCTAGGGAAGAAGTATAATATCAGGTAACAACAGCGTGGCCAGGCCCAGAATGTAAATGCCAGTGGCTGGCACTGGGGCCAGTGATGTTTAACACGAGTTAATGACCTGAACATGCCTCAGGTGAGAAAAGGCTGAGGGCTGGGACTGTTCTGCCTCGAGAAGAGAAGGTTTAGGGGGATCTTGTCAAAGTGTATAATTATCATATGAGAGGGAAAGAAGATGACGGAGCCTTACTCCTTTCAGTGGTGCCCAGTGACAGGACAAAAGGCAGTGGACACAAATTAGAACACATGAAATTCCCTCTGAACATAAGAAACACTTTTACTGTGAGGATTGCCACTGGCACAGGTTGCCCAGAGAGGTCATGGTGTGTCCATCCTTGTAGATATTCAAAGCACAACTGGATACAGTCCTGGGAAACCAGCTGTAGCTGACGCTGTCTAGACAGGGTAGTTAGTTTAGATGATCTAAAGTCCCATTCAACCTCTCAGAGAGTGTATGTGATTTTATGACAATAAGAATGCCCAGGAAAGAATGTTAATATAAGGTAAGCACATGGAGATATTTCTCAGGAACGCTCATCCAACGCTTTGTCTTGGGAATTTCTTTCAGGCAGAAGTGGTGTTTTGATATTTAACAGAACAGTCATAAATTTCTTGGTTTCCCATGAAATCATTCTCTCTTTCGTTCTTTTACCATTCAAGCAATGATTAAATAGTTAACACTGCAGAGAGACAGTAATTTCAGGCTGTCTGCAGATTCACAAGAACCACTGAATTATTTCAGAGTAATATTTTTAATATTATCCCTTCAATCTGTAAATGTGGTTAGGGAATAATATCACTTACAGATGTGGATAGAGGAGTTCAGCAGCAATTCACCATTCACATTAACTATTTAAATGAGGTAAGTGCTTAACTTACTATGGCACTTCTAGAAACACCTATAGGTATTTAACTGCATTTTCTGTCACACAACTTACATTTGGGCATCAATTCCTAATATCTTAGGTAATAGCATGCTAGAAAGTAACACATAGGAAATTGCGCTTGCTTGCTGAGGTAGCCCAGTTTAGTTTACTTTTGTGTTTTCCCTTTTTAAGTTACATCAGTGCCAAGCTGAACAGAGTTTTGGGTGACAGAGTCTAGGGTGAGGCGTCCCTGCCTATGGCAGGGGGTTGGAACAAGATGATCCTTTCCAAACCTAACCTTCTGTGGTTATATGATTCCATAAGTAGTATTCGTTATTACCCTAAATTTGTGTCAATAACAATCTAATAAATCTCTTCAGGGTCTTTTACAGTACAGCTGAATTTTATCAATCTGCAAGCTTGATTTTTTTTCATGCAGATGTCCTTTCCTATTTCGGGAAAATTTTTATGAAATCTAAAATTTTCTACAGCAATCAATATGGAATAAATCTTGAGTAGCCATATCTTGAGATACAGGTCTTCAGATGGCTCATCGGATTTGTTTTTTGCTCTCTATTCTTTGCTTTTTTTGAATGATGTTACCCATTAACGCTCAAGCCCCCAAACCAGGAACTGTCAACATGTTATTACACTGTAATAGCACATTACCTTCCTAAGTGATGATCATATGTTTTTCCAAGGCCTGAGAGTAAAAAACTTGATTTGAAGCCATTCACCAGGTTGCCCCTTACATAGCAGCTTTAAGACTAGATGTAGTCACCACAGTTTCTACTATTCAGGATCAGGTATAGCACCAGAAAGTAAAGCAACTTGCAGTTTGTTCTGATGTTGTCTCATATAAAATGTTAATTATTTTTATTCTGACTTTATTGACCTATTTTTGATGTCTCAGTATTTCATAACTGGCAATTTAAAATAAGGCCCTTAGGTTCTTGAATAACCAATAGCACTTGGTGAGATTTTGGCATCTAAGTAATTTAAAAATGGGACTTGGGCATGTTAATGAAAGCTGTCCTTTGTGTTTCTCTTCTGCAGGTATGAAATGAATATAATAAAACCTTCTAAACACAAAAGGCTATTATAAAAAAGAAACACATTGAAGTTGTGAAGTAAACAATGGTTATATGATAAAGTAAGATGGCAGTTGCATAGACTCAGCACTGGATTTTGAGATAGAAGAATGATCTATGACAGTTCTACATTAAAATGACTAATCTTATACTATAAGGATAGTGTTGCCACACTTTTTACTTTCCTTTAGCAAAAGAAATGAAGCTAAAATGCCAGCAGAGTGCAGTGGTACATACTGAACTGCACTGATTTTATCTAATCAGCTGATGAATTTAAAAGTTCAGTTCTCACATCTTGCTGTTTCAGTCAGATAAAGGTAATACCCAAAGTGTGAGTCTTTCTTGCCCACGTAACTTTCTTCTGTCTTACATGCTTCTACAGAAGTCCTGTAACATGATCAGAGAGTTGCTTCCTCTGGATCCTGAGAGCAACAAAGAAGTGTGTTTCATGGCTGTGGATTTAGAAAAAACAATGCTACAGGAGGGAATTAAATAAACCTGCTGGAACCAGGCTTCTCAATAAATAAAATCCCTTGTTCATATTGGTCATATAAAAAAAAAATACTTTGTCAAAGCAGATAGAATATATCAATCTAGATGTGAACAAAAGAACCAAATGAAAATTGCTTACACAGAATGAAGTATCAACTCCTTAACCAACAGATGTATCCCGGTGGACCAGACAACCCTTACTAATAACTACTTTTCTTGTGGGGCCACTTGAACATCACAATGATTGCAATGAATCCTTGTCCTTGTTACCTGCATGTCTCCTAGCACGAACAAAATCATTTGTGTTCTAATATCATTTGCAAAGCTTACCTCACTAGCACTCTGATGTTTTCTTCCTCTGAATGCATCTCTCATAAGTCATTTCTACACCTTGATGACAGAAACATGGAGGAAACCATGGAGGAATACTTTTTTAGCACCTTAAGATAGATGATAATTTGCAAATTCTATTTAACATTGTTACTCTTACAAACATTCTCATATTGCCATCTGGAAACATACAAAGCAGCACAACACGTTGAATATTATTTCAAAGGACAGCCATCCCTTGACATTCTTCAAATAAGTAGCTTAAGGACACAAATTCTTCAATTATTAAAATATCTAGCAAACATCTTGATTTATTTGGACTCACTGGCCTACAGTGTCAGTCTCTCCCATAAATGTTTTCAAAATAACTAGTTAAAGTCCTTCTGAACCAACCACAAAAGTCTCCTTTGTTTACAGTAATCCTGACAACAGTTAGCTTACTGCCAGCAATACTTAGTCCACTCCAGCTGACCAGAACAGTCTGTCTGACAACTTCTGAATACTTTCTGTCACCAGTTTGTATTTGTCTATTTTGCTTATACACACAAACATTTAAAATTTTGGGAACATGAATTTTTATTATGCACACAGAATCCAGGAACAATCATCCCTGAAAGCATTAGCAGAAAATCTAAGCTCTATTTATAGCAATATTTGATAATAGCAACAATAATACACCTTAAACTTCAGTGACTTTGTTGAGTAGAAATCATGACATGCCACTGAGCAGAAAGGCAACATTAATGTATGTTGTGAATTTGATCAAGAAACCAAGTGCATTTAAACAAAAGGTGAAAAAAAGTAAAACTTTAAATTTCTGTAGATTTTTTTTTGGGGGGGGTGGGGTGGTGGTGGGAGGGAATCAAATAAAGCAAGTGTTTTAATTCCACTGAAAGGGAACACATACTTGTGTGTGTCTTTCTACTGTTGTGACTGTTTCAGAATATATACTAACTAGTGAAAGGGCCATCATGGTATTAATATGGTATTAAGCCAAACAAAATGTTTATTTAATAGTAGAAAGAAACGCACACATAAATAAACTATGAAGGTCTCATTTAGACTAAACCATATTGCGCAGACAAGCTTGAAGAAATATTTCAAAATCTTAACCAAAGGAAAAAAGCCCAAAATAGTTAAACAAAGATAGCCGTTGGCTAACTGTGTTCCTTTTTAATAACTGCCTAATTCATAACTGAAAATCTGAAACGTGCCTTCTTAACAAATAAATAGTGGAAAAGTTTTCCTTGGGGTTGTATGTGTAATTTTTAATGAATTTACTTTAATCAAAAATCAGTATGGGTTTTTCTGCAGTTTAAGATTATAGTAAACGTTTTTTTTATCTTGAATTCTGCTAAGGGTCCAATTCTGCAACAGTTTTTCACACTGGATTTTGCTTATGGAAGCAGTTTTGCTCACTGTTAGTTACAGAACTGCTCCTTATGTTTAACCAGGCATCTTTTCAAAAGAGTAATTATTGTCTGTAGTAAGGTGTGAATATTCTGAGAAATTCAAATCCTTGATGCACAGAGCAAACACGGAGGTACGGCAGTATATGATTCACTGCATTGCTATTACCCACTTATCTGCATTTATCTTATTATAGAGTCTCTAGAAGTATCCCTTTTTATCTTCTGAAATATTGTGTGTATAGCATCTTTTTCTGCAACCTAAACGTCCTAAACTTCTACACAAAACTAGATTAATTCACAAATTTCTTACAGCCAGTGATGAGCTATTGGACGGTAACTACATTCAGTCTCCACCGAAATGTGTCAGCTTCAAGCCAGTGACCTGGCAGTGAAAAATCTATTCACACTTCCCTGAGCATCTGTCATCTCAGATAGATAGCCTTTTTACTCTGTAATTATTTATTTCCACTAAACTCTAAAGTACCCAATGATGCTTGGTAAGATACAGGCAATTTAACTTTTATATTTTATATTTCATCAAAATGCAGAAAAATCTTTCATGGTCAGAGTTTTTACTATTCTGTGCAGCGATCTTTGCAATTAGAGCACAACTGTAGTAACTACAAAAGAAGAAATACACTGTGTGTGAAGAAACCCTGGAAAAAAAAATAATTGGAAGTGAAGGCAGCAGTCAGTGTTGCCAAATATTTAAAAAAGGACAAAATCTTCAGACACATTTTACAAATACAGTTAACACAATCAACTAGTGCTCTGTTATAGCCACTGCAATTTAATCATGTAGTATCTTTTTTCAATGACCCTACCTGATAAAAATCACCCATTTTCATCAGAAAGAAGGCCAGAACTAAACAAAATCATGTTAATAGGTACTTTTTACACTTTAGAGAGTTGAACATTCCTTGTCATCACACAGACTAAGCACTTAATTTAACAATATATTTGACTATTTAAATCAAGGAAGACAAGAAGACTAGTATACAGCAATACACAGTTTCACATAATGTAGTTTCTGCCTGCTGACCCCAGTAACGAAATAAGGAGATAGCCAGAATATTTCAAGTAGTTGAGTAAAAGACTTATCTCCTGCTAGCTCAAATATAGTTAGTTACTGAACATACAAACTTATTCCATTGCTGTGAAAGTCAAAAGTCTTTTCCAGTCTGCATTTCACTTTCTTTTTGCAAAGGATTATGAGAGAGTTATGATAGTGACTTCATGAGATACAATCATTCAATTGCTTTGATTCTGTGACATACTTCAATTCTGACAAGAAAGTGCAGGTGATAAATTATTGCATTTATTTTATCTGGTTTTCTTTGGGTCACAAATTTAAAAATGCCAGTGTAAAAAAGTTTCTAGCTCAAGACATCCTTTCCTTAGGATTGTTTCATTTGAATAGAGTCCTGATAATATCAAATGTAAAAAAGGGAGTGATGGGCTTTACAGCAGACAAATGGCTAATAAATAATCTGGATTCACTGCGTTTGTGGGAAGAAAGCTTCAAAACCAAGACCTGAAACAGAAAGGCCTCTTATTTATACTTATTTAGTAAGGAAACATTAGATAAGATATTCTGCTGGTCTTGGGTAGATTTTTAGCAAAAGTTCAAATGAAGGTTCAATGGAGTGCCCCATTCCTGAACACTTATGCTGGTAACAGTAATAGGAGAGAAAACTGAGTAGAGAGAAAAGTCAATATCTTGAGAGCAGAGAAGGAGTTATCATCAAAGCCAGTCTTCCATTGTGTAGTCAGATTATGATTCCTATTACAGTCATGGGATAGTAAGTACAGAGAAAAGTTGTGAGACAGCATTAGTAGAAATATCCTTGAAACTTGTTAAAAAGGGAAAGAGCAGAGGGGAAGAGAAGACAGACAATATAAATAAAATGCCAATGAAGGAAAAGCAGGATTAGGTATGATTGTTCTTCAAAATTATTTCATTTGCTACAAAGCCTTGGAAATGCCAAATGTCAAATTTAAAGCAATGTTTTTCTTCATAGTTTGCTTTTACTAGAGTGCTCTTGCTCTTTTCTGTGGGTATTAATCAGTTTGTGTTGGATAGAATACCTGTTGAAATACTCTTTATTCCAGTTTTTTGACAGCGCTGATTTATTCAGAAGAACGGAATGGGCCTCCTTGGTCTTTGACTCAATAGACTTGAGCAATGGTCAATCTAAAGTTCCACCCATAGGTCTGAAAAGTTCCCTCTCTGCAAGACGTGTATAGTTGGCATCAAGATGCCTGCTATGAAAGATGGCACCAGTATTTTTTTACTGGGTACATCTGCTTTCAAAGTACAAATAATTCCAACTGCATTAGCTAGTGGAAAAAAGTGCCTGAAACAAGCAAAAATTGATTGGTATGATGGTAAGTTTGAATATCTTAACTGAATGTCACCTCTGTAACTCACATAGTACCTTTTCTGAAAGCAAAAACATTTCCTTCTTTCCCCCTCATGCATCATCTGCTGAACTCCACCCAGTCTAGCTCACCAATCTAATTTCTTTTTAATCCTCCCTGTGTAAGACCTTCATGGCAGATATGTCTACTTAGTTTGAACTAAAGCAAGGGTAAGCATTTCTGAACTTAAAGAAACTACTTAGGAGTTGAGGCTAGGTGGCTTGGAAGTTTTATTATACAGGTTCAGCTTCTGAGACACTATCTTTATTAAGATTGTCAATTTCAAATAATAATAGTAGAATTTTATTTTAAGGGCAATTCATGTCTGAAAGGCATACTCTATAATTTACTGTAGGTAAGCAATGATGTTGCAATTACAAACAAAAAGGTACACAATATATTTCTTGTGACTGACGTTATATATGCTTATGATGTGAAAAGAGGATATATTGATATTGATTCTTACTTAGATCTTATTTTGATGTATGCTTCTATTTCACAGACATTGACCTTTATGTGATCCCATTTATGCGAGAGAATTTTTTCCACACATTCAGAGTGATACAACATTGGTCTGAATGAACACCTCCACAGTGTTCATTATTTGGCTAATTTACATAGTAATAACCTTATCTGATGTG
This sequence comes from Amazona ochrocephala, assembly GCA_039720435.1. Lineage (NCBI taxonomy): Eukaryota > Metazoa > Chordata > Aves > Psittaciformes > Psittacidae > Amazona > Amazona ochrocephala. Next base: position 34,912,993 of record CM077879.1, read on the forward strand.
TCATAACAGTACTAAAGATGGTATAGAGTACTAGAGATAGTACAGAGCTTAGAGCTTAAAAATGACACAGATTTATTATGGAGGATAGCCTGTTTTACTGATCTTGGATGTTCTGTGAGGCTTTTATCTATTTAATTATTTGAAATAAATAACTTCAGGGAGAAGGAGTAAAGAAGGCAGCAAATCATGGTCTCTATGTTCAGAATGAAAATAAAATACAAGTTTTGTAAGTGCTAAAAGAATAAGAGAAAGAACAGGTTGTCAAATCCTATTCAGTAATACCAAACACATGGGAGAATAGAGAATAGTAGGAAAATTTTATGCTAAATATATATTAATGATTTTTTTCAGAAATTCTGTTTTGTTAACAAAATTTATTTGCATATACAAAAAAAGAAGGGCTGCACCATGGCAATGATTGTGATGGAGACCTAGGTTGGGTAGAGTGGATAGATCAAGATCCTTCTCTTACACCAAGCTTCCAAAAAAGATACTAAATTATTATCAAATATAGGAAAAGTAGATTTTATAAATTTTTAAGAAGACTTGACTTCATAAACAGGAAAGAACCTCACAGTGACTAGTTAAGACAGAAACCAAATAGAAATAGCTCATAAATTACTCTTTTGCTGCACACTGCTCCTTTGCAAGAGAGGTTCCTGTTTCACTGGATGAATTTCAGCTAGATGAGTAATATTTTGAAAAGTAAAGAACTGCCCCCTAGTACTCATGAGGCCAGTTATTTTGCTATCATCCCTGGCAGATAGCTGTGTATCAGCTCTCTGTTCCTTCCAGCAAATTCTTCTTAAAGAAGAGACTCATTTCCTTGCAATGACACTGTGCTTGAACTAGACAGCTGAAAGGAAAGGGAGCTTCTTGTCATCCTGAGCACTTTGGTTTGTTACTCAGGTACTCAGGCACTTGCAAAATCCAATAGACACTACTCATTGAACTTGGATTCTTTACATTGATTTAAGTTAGATTTTGATCAATAGTGTAGAGAAGAACACCTTGTAAGCAAACAAAGAAAGGGCTTTTTCACATATATACTCCAACAGTTTACAGGTAAGACATTATGTGGGATAGGAATGTCTAGTCATGAAAGTCCTCTCTTCCATTGGATGAAATAATATTCCCAAATACATTGAACTTCAAAAGCTGGATACATGTAAACAAAGCTTAATCAGATATTATCCCAATAATAGTAAAATGGGATAAAGCCATCAGTAAAAAACAGGAATCTTCATCTTGCTGAAACTTAATGGCTCTGAGGCCTCAGTAAAAGAGGATGTAATACTTTATACACAGGAGACTAAACCTTTACGAGCTTTACAGCATGCATAAAAGCACTGGGTTCTCAATTCTTTATTTTTGAAAACTCTAAACTTAGCTGTAAGTCTAGACTAATTGCAGAGGAAGGACTAGGTACAGTATTCTATACTATGCACTAAAACATTGCATTTTAATGACAATGGAAACAGCTTCATTTCTAACTATCAGCTTTTCAAAATTCTGAAGCTGTCTAGTTTTTAATTATTTGGATTTGCAAACCCTAAACCAAACCATAACCTAAGATTAATTAATGCTGGATGAATAAAAGATACTTCTTAAAGAAACATGAAGCTTATGGCATTGTAAATGCTAGCTCAACTAAAATCTCTTTGAGCCCTTCAGTACACTGAAGTCAATTGAGTTCTAGACTTATATTCTATATATATTTTAATGCTATAGATTTATAAGCTGTAGGTCTAAACTTTGTCTTTATAAAAGAACCGGTGACCACAACAAAGGGGCATAATGACTTAAATCCCAGTAGACATCTATGCCTTTCCTTCTTCTTTATGACCTGAAGAACTTTGAAGATATTTGCAGTATTAAATTCCAACATTAATCATCCTAGACTAAATTAAAACTGGCTTACCAATCCATTAGCACTAGGCAAATCCATGGCTTACACAGACTTATTCCTGATATTTTATGAGTACCACAGTCACTGAGGATCTCTACTTTTCTCTACAGTTCTTCAAACCCTAATTCTAGATTTAGGACCAGTTTTAGAACCAGAAAGGACCAGTAGCTTACTATAAAAGAGAACGCAGTAACATCAAACATTCTTTTACTTCATTCATCACTTTGTAATACTAATGTTCTGAGTTTTTAAAACTTTATTTCTGTGAATTCATACCAGCTCCGAGGTTAATGGAACCTGGACAACTAATTCCAACTACTCAAAACCAAGGAAATTTAGCGCACAAGTCCATGTGACCTGACAAGATGCATCTGTAGATACTGAGGGAACTGTTGGATGTAGTTGCCAAGCCATTATCTATTATATTTGAGAGGTCAAGGCTGTCTGGTGAAGTTTTTGCTAACTGGAAAAGGGAAAACATAACCCCCATGCAGGGGAGCTGGAACTACATGATTTTCAAGGTCCCTTCAAACTCTAACCATTATATGATTCTATGATGATTCTAAATACTAGCCTATGCAGCTTAAAAAAAAAAAAAAAAAAAAAAAAAGAGCTTAATTACCATTATAGCCTAGCCCTTTTCAGATCTTGTCAAACACTTTAACTGTTCTTTAATTATTTAAATCTAACTTAAGGAGTCCCTCATATTATAGGCATAAGACTCTGAACTGATGCCTTTCTGCCTTGGACTCAGTGAATTTGAACTTGATAGTGCAGTCCAAGCAGCACTAAGAAGGAAGTTAAGTGCAGATAACGTAGAAACAGGCTTACCCTACCTTGCTGAGCCAGACAAGACAAAAATCCTTGCAGATTGCTATACCATCATCATTCCAACCTAGGGAATATTGACGATAACTGGGATGTTTCACTTTTGTTTGGGATGCACTAGCACAAACCATTACCCTAATTTCGACCCTTTATCAAAACACCAGTACTGTCCACAATGGTACTACTGGTTCTGGCTTGCCAGTATGGCATAGGCTAGGATAAATGCCATAAAAGCTAACTTACCTTAAATGATGTCTTTTTTTTATTTATTATGTAGGCTTAAAGTAATCTATTTGACTAGCCCTCAGCCTGAGATAGATTGGCAATGTGGAAAAGTGTCTTGTTTCTGAAGCAAAGCCAAAATACTTAAAAGTTGACACACATAGAGGTAATCTGTAAGATTGAAATTTTGTAAATATGAGGCTGCCTAACTCCTCCTGTTTACAGAATATATTTGTCATTCCTGCTCCTCCCACTATTACCTGAACTACTAGCGTACTCAGAAACACAAGATCATCTTCTAAGTGTGTTTCCTTTTTTTTCCTCTGCAGAATTGATCCAGGTTTTCTTTACTGTTACATATATTTGTATTTAACACATATCTACAAATAGCTGTATCTTGCAGGTTTAATGATTCAGCCACCTCAGTAAACTCCTCTGTGGGTTTACAGGGTGCACAATGGATTATCAAGAAGCTGAGAATGTTCAGCATTTCATTATACCAATGCTGATATATGACTATTATTTTGACACTGCTGCCTTGAAAGTCTTGAAAAACACCATGAAAGGGTACCTAATCAAATAGTCGGTGATATTTTATGCAGTAAGAATTCTCTAGGGTAAAAGGAAGTCAATAAAAATAATTAAACTATGAAAAGTTAAATATTCTTGCTCAAATTCTGTCCAATTAAGAGACACATGCAAAGGCAATTCTAAAGATTTTCAGGGGGTTTACAACAGTTTGGTTTAGGTAGAAAAATGCCAGCACTTTCTCAAATATGTCTCTCATTAAAACTGCCACCTTTTCCCCTCAAAAAGAAAGGGGGCAGGGGAAGAGGGAAGTGGACAGCTGTGGTTCAGTCCAAGTTTGCAGAGAGTATGCAAGAACAACCAGAAAGGCAGAATTGTTTTTTATTCCCCCGGTCTGCATTTACAAAAGAGGAAACAATATAGTGGTAAAAGAGTACACATCCTTGACTGCAGGCCAGGGAGAGGATGATTACCAGGTTTTTGGGAATTGTTTTGGGTGGGTTTTTTTGCATTACAAAGGCTACAACTATTTGACATGCTGAGGAGTGCTTCCTAAAACACTGGGGCCATGAGAGGAATAGGAGAATGGCCAGAACAGAGCTTCCGCTTATCAGCCTCCTTCTCTCTGTGTAACTGCTATTCAGACAGGGAACAGGTTTCGTGCTAGCTTTTTGTACTGTAGAGAATTTTATTCTTACTCTAAAACCTATCAGATCAGTTCATGTTTAACTGGCAGAGAACTTGCTTGAAACTGCGCCTGACCTCGTTACTCAGAAGATGCAGTTGCCCTCTGCCACAGAGGCTCAATGTTTATGGGCCCTTGATTGCCCCTGAGTCACTGGCTGCTATTGTGTTCAGAAGTGCTTTTTTGGAAGCTGCACTTGGTATAGAAATTGCACTGTTTCACCCTCACAGAGACCAAGCCATAATTATCCTCGCCTTTGCCTTCTCTGAGCCAGTGCAATTCAAAGTGCTGAATTCGACTTTTAAAGCTTTTCACAGCTGAAGTCCCTGCAATTTGAAATTAACCTTCTTTTTTTTTTTTTTTTTTTTTTTTTTCCCCCAAAAAATGGGAGCTGAGATATCAGTCCAAAGTACTTGAGATATCAATCCCCATGTGCATTTGTGCATTGCTGAAGCTGGTAGCAGGAAAATTTCTCTGGAGGACACTTGACTTCATTGTTTACTTCCGATCTATTGACCTACTCAGTTGATCTATCAGCTCCTGTTTGTTAAATACATAGCAAACAAGTTGAGATCTATGAGGCCAGTTTTGAGGTAGATTAGTGAGAAGAATGTCTCACGTTAGAGAGACATAATGCTTTACAGGGAAATGATGATTATGATTACGTAGGAATATAATTTCTGGTTGCCTTATTATTTTATGACAAGTGTTCTCTAACATAAATGCTTGCTGGTAGTCTGATACCAGATTTCTATTTCAGCTTTTGGGAAATAATTCCAAACTTGAAGGATCCATGTTTCTCTTGAAACTAAACTGTCAAATCCAGGGAACTACTTTTTTTAGTGACATCTGAGCTAAAACTTGTTTCAGCTAAGGCAGTTTCATAAGGACCAGGACATGCCAGCAGATGACAGGGAGCACCAAACACATTTTGCTACAATGGTTATAAGACTGGAAGCTTTTCAAAGAAGCGCATGGTGCCCCAGGCACTGAAGTGTGATTTCAAGTATCCTCTTTTGTACCTTGCCTATAGGTTAGCAAAATGTAACAGAATATATTAATTTTCTTTAGGATAACATATCAAAAAGATACCCTGGGAAGGTTAATCTTTAAATGTGACAGTCAACAATTATTTTAACAGCTTTATTGACACTATGTCCAAGAACAAAAAATCAAAGGATAGAGTAGAAATGAAATAAACATGGAATATTCAGTAACTATCAGAATAACTTTGTCAATATTATTCATGATGTTAGAAACCTGTTTTAGAAAGTAAAATTATACATATCAGCAAGACTTATAAATACACTTGGCTGGACATCTTGACTCCAGCACTTTATCTGAAGCTCTAAGCACCATTACACACCCCTGGAAAGTAATGGCATATCCCTTTTTTCTTCATCTAAAGTACTTGCTGTCAGCATAGCATGTGTATAGAAGGAAATCCAGAAAGCCCTGATTTTTTTGTTATCTTTCCCAGCTACTTTTGAGAAATGCTCTCACCCTTGTACATGAGGTTATCGCAATTGATCACCACTGCACTTCTCCAGGGATTGAGAATTGAAGTTTAGACAAAGGTTTAAGTAATCTGCTGCTCTGGCCTTTAGTTACTTAGCAATCAACCATAATATGGCCTTGAAGCTGAATGGTAGCAAATTATATACTCCAAATTTATTAAATACTCTCAACTATACTGAGTAGAACTGTGGTTTACACTTGTTTACAGCCTTTAACTATAATACCTTTAAAGTGTTCCCCTTTTAGCTGTTTTCTGGAATGCTATTTTCAATGTGGTTTACTTTACAAAGACCACTTTGAAGCTGCGTTCACAGAAGGAAAGATCATTTGGCCCAGTGGCACTTGGATAAGGACATAGTATAATTCCATTTAGTGTCTTCAAAAAGTAACTCTGAGATGCTAAGTAAATCAATCAGCTGCGTCTGTTGTGGAAATCTATGAGGCCAGAGAATTTTGACATTAAACTTTCCATACAGGCTCATTCAAAGTGATCATTCCCTGGCTGAATTGGCTTGCATGCACTGTTTGGAAATGTACTTAGTATCTATATACTGCAGTTTGTATCTGCTCTTCTTAACAGAGAACACTGTACGCCCACATGGCTGATAGATTTTAGTGATGTATCTCATAGGAAATAATGATCCAATGTCTTCAAAAGTCAAATTGACTTCTGGAGGAAGACCATGACTTTAAGGTCCTTAGGTATAAATCGTGTTATAAAATAATACTTTACCTAGTGGGAATCTCAGAGTGCTTTACAAAATTAGTGTTACACTATCTCCCTCAGATAAGTAACTTTTAAAATGGTTTCTGTAGCTTTTCAAAATTTTGTAACCCCCACATTCAGGACCTACCCAGCCCTGCTTTTAGCTGACTCTTGGTCATTTAGCTGTGACACCCCTCTTGGTCTTTGTCAAGGAGGAGCAATTTGTTGGGGCTTACTCTGAATGAGGAAGAACCACAGTTTAAATTTGCCTTCCTTGGTTATGATTTACTATTTTTGAGAAGGAGCTGACACTTTGCCTTTTTTTTTTTTTTTTTTTTTTTTTTCCTGGGCAGGGGTATGTAGAAACCCTTGCTGTGCCCTGAAAAATATAGCTCCCCCATATTTTATATTCATTCCCTTGAGGAAAAGAAACCGGTAAGGAAGAAAAAAGAAAATGAAGGAGAGGGAGAAGAAAAGGAGAAGAAAAAAGGGAAAATGAAAATAAAAATAAAATAAAAAAGACAAAAAAAGAAAAAAAAGAAAAAAGAGAAAAAAGAGAAAAAAGGGCAGAAAGAAGCAAAAAAAATGAAATAAATAAAGAGAAACAAACAAACAAACAAAAAAAAAAAAACAAAACCCAAAAAAAACAACGAAAACCGAAAAGGACAGGAAAGGAGAGGGAGAAGAGAGAACTGTTCCAGTCTTAACGCGTTAACGCAGCTGGGGGAGAGCGGGGATTGCCGTTCTCAGCCCACTTGGAGTCACTCGGTTATTTTAGCGGCTGTGCCCCGCCGAGGAGGAGCTGTGCGGCAGTGGAAGCGGCGTCTCGCCGTGCCGAGTGGAGGCGGTGGAGCGATCGGGGCCGCAAAGCGGCAGCGGCCGCAGAGAGTCGCCGCGGAAGGGGACCGAGGGCGCAGGGGGACCTCGCCTCAGCTGTGGAGGGGCGGCCGGCAGCGGCCCAGGTGCGCGGCAAGGGCTCCGCGATAAGCCGGGGCGGTGCAGTAGTACGCGCTGCTGCTGCCGCTGCCGCCGCGCTCCGCTATAGCGGTGAGGAGGAAGGGGGTGGTGCTGCCGGGAGCAGGGTCCGAGGGGGACGGACGGTGTGAGAAAAAAGAAGGAGAAAAAGAGGGAGGGAAGAAGGAAGAGAGGCGGGAGAATCTAGGAGGAGGGAGGGGATCGGCGATCAGGCGCAGCTTGCCCACTCACTCTCTTAGCCGCTGCAACTCAACTCTGTCCGATCTTTGCCTGGACATGTCTTAAGAAAGTTGGATCTCTCTCTGCCTTTCGCCTTCTTTTTTTGTTTTTTCTTTTTTTTTTTTTTTTTTTTTTCCCTCTTTCTCCCTTTCTCCCTCCTCTCCGCCCCTCTTTTTTCCCCCTCCCTGTCTGTTTTTTCCTTCCCACCTCCAAGTTTTGAGCAGCGGATGGGTCGGAGCCGACATGCCGCGCTGTGGCAATGGGGCCAGGCGACGCTCTCACTGCACGCCGAGGCCGCGCTGAGCGCCGGGGTTGCGGGGTTCGGGCTCTAGACGTGTGTGGGCACTGGAGCATTGCTCGGTTTTTCTGAAGCGGACAAAAAAAGGGGTGGTAGGAAGCGTGCGGAAATGAACTGAGCTGGAGCGGACTTTGGGAGAAGAGCGCCGAGTCCAGCTGGTCTGGTGAGTTCTTTGTTTAATGAGTTTATTATTAGCAGGGCGCTTAGAGAGATGATTCCCGTGAGAGTTTTGGTGCTCTGGTTTGTTGCGCTATAGAAAATACTGAGGTCTTCGCTTCAACCAGTTTATAACTGTGTAGTGTATGTATGATTCTGTAGGCATACATATATACACGTATATATATATAGGCATACCGATTTTATCCAAAACTCTGCATACCTGGCGCTGAGGGCACCGCCCGCTCTACCACCACCTTCACCGAGAGAGCGGCACGCAGGTTGCCCGATCCAGCCGCCTGTAGCAGGAGCCGGGCTCGGCGCCGCGGGCTACCGGCTCCGCTTCGGTCTGCCGAGCCCGGGCTGGTTGCCGGCGCTGTGCCCGGCTGCCCGTGCGCTGTGGCGCGGCGCCCCCTGCCCGGCCACCGCGGAACTGCGGTCCCGTCTCTGCCGCGGGGCGGCCGATGGCCGGACCCGGGTGGGGTGAGCAGGGGCAGAAGGGGGACTGCCTGGGCTGCCCCCAGAGTCTCCTGGCTGAGGACTGTGGAGCCTGAAAGCCGGCACTTTCTGAAGGGGTCGGCTGCTTCTGATCTGCAGCCCCGGGCGTAGGAGGCTTTGGCTGTAGGAGGGCCCCCTAAGCAGCTGGCTTTATTTATTTATGTGGCTAATAAAAGACGTGGCGCGGCTAACGCGAGGTAAATGCGCCCCCGCTGGCTTCTGCCGCCCGCAGCCCGGCTTCGTCGTGAGCCCGCTGGGTCGGGATTCCCCAGGCAAGCGTCTGATCGTTATTAAGCGTGATCACTTTATTAATGAGCGGGGAATCCTCCGAGGACTGTTTCGAAGTATTAATCTTTAACGTAAGCCTGGCGGGCTGACAGGCATCCTTCAGCACTACTTCCACGCCCGAGGCAGCCTGTACCACCTCCCCGGGACGCGGGTGGGCTGCAGCGCTCCCCCGGCTGCCCCCAGCCCTGCGCACACTCCCCTCGCAGCCGATTTTCCCGGCGCCGCCGCACGGCGCTACTCCTTAAGTCGGCGGCGCGGAGTCGCGGTAGCAGTCAGTCAATTTTTGCCGCTACTGACAGACCTCCCTCCACACGGCCGCGAAGCGGCGTCTCACCCAGCGCAAGGCCAGCAGCTGGAAGGCGTGAGGCCAAGCCCGCCGCACGGGGGAACGGCTGCCGAGGCACTGCGGCCTCCGAAGGGCGGTCCTCGCTGCCACCGAAGCGAGTGGCGGCCGCGGGGCTCGTTCCGGGTACCCGCCGGTCACCGGACAGCAAAGCCCCGCAAAGACCGGCTGCTCCCGCGGGCTCTGACGGTCTCCCTCGCCATCCCCGTAAGATGTTCCCCGGCAGTAGCTTTCTTAAAGTTTCTGAGTAGCCTCCCCGAGGGAGAACTTTGTCACACGAGAAGTCGCTGCGCCCCCCTGACCGGAACCCCCTTCCCTGCCGTCCCGGTTGGGCTGGAGGGGAGCAAGCGCGGCGGAGATGAGGGGTCCCCCCCGGCCCTGCTGGCGTACCCCGTTGGCATCGGGACACCGAGAAGAGCAGCTTGCGCTGTGGTTCGCTCTCCCCTTGCTTCCCCGGCTCCACATTCCGTCCTCCCTCTGCAGGGCCGAGCCTGTTCGAAGAGGCGAGATGGGGTGCGAGAGTGCCCGCGCACGCGGAGCGCCGCAGAAACTAGTTCCGGGGGGGCGGCCGTCCAGTGCCGCGGAGGAATACAGCGGCGGGGGGCGCCGCGGCCCGAGGGGGTGGGGAGGCACCGGCGCGGCGCGCTGGCGGCCGAGAAAGAGAGGGGGAGCGGCGCGGCGGGTACTGTGCGGGGCTGGTCCCGGCCCGTGCCCCTGGCTAGCAGGCAGTGAGAAGCAGAGAGGTGCGGTGAGGTGCGACACAGCCGGAGTGGACGGGATGGGGCACCTGGGCGAGTTGTTGGGAAGTTTTGTTGGCGCGGGGAGGGGGTGGCTTGAGCGCCCTTGGGAAGTTTAGTCTCTGAGGCAAGCTGCCGTGCGTCAGCCTCGCGCTGTGGGGGCCGGCGGAAGGGGCTGCGGAGCGGCGCCCGTCCCCCCTTACCCCCGCCCGCCCGAGGCGCCTGGCCCGGGTGGCTGCCGGGCGTCGCGGGCCCTGGCGCCCGGCTGCCCCCCCGCACCTTCCCTCGTGGCTGGCGGCAGCCGGGGGTGCTGGAGTGTTGCCCACGGTCTCAGAGAGCTGGCAGGAGCTGAGCCGGCAGGTTGCTCATAAGCTGCGTCGGAGAAAAGGGGTGGCGGTGATTTTTTGCCCCTGGAGGCAAGGTGTCTCTGATGCGGCTGATGGGCCGTTGCGAACTTAATTCCTTGGTAAACCGGTAGGGGCGATTCGCGACGAGAAAGTATCTTGGGGTGGCTTTCTTCCTTTGTCTGTACTTTAACTTCGTGTTCCTCTTTGCGTTTCTCGCCTCGTTCCTCCGAAAGATGAAGGGCAGTGTCCGCGTGTGGTTCCGGCTCTCCGGGAGATCCTGGCTGAGCGCATCAGCCGGCTCCTGTGTTTGCTTTCTTTCTCTGTCTTCACGGTAGTTGAAAGAAAACAAAGCTTTGTTTGAAAGGTGCGCTTTTCAACCTCCTGGTGTCAGTGAGTGGCGATGTGTTTTACTGCTGAGATTATCCCCCCCCTGTTATAAACTTTCTTTTTTTGGGGGGGGGGGAGGGAGAAAGGGGAAACTTTAAAAATGCTACCTTCTAGAGTTAGGTTTTCTTCAGCTTTAAATACTGCCATGCAAGTTGTTCATAAGCAGTTGAAAGGGAAATATTACCTGTATTATTTTACCACCTCTGCTGTCTTTCTGTGGAAGAAAAGAATGCTGTGTAGTAGATGTGTATTTCCTATTTACTTGTCAGACTGTTGAAATATTCAGCTGTTTAGTGTATAAAATGCTCTGCTTGAACGCTAAAAGTTATTTGTATTTTGAGTTTATTCTCTGTAGGATCCTAAAGTCTCACTTTTCGAAGTCTAGGCGGTGAGCTTTAGCAGTCATCCCAGTGGTAGGGTAATCTGTTTTTTATAATTTAGCATGTGAGAGAGCTTCACATGTCTAAGTTATCACTGCTGTCAGTGCAAGTAGGCCAATACAGATTTCTCTTAGACCCTCAAAGGTTTAATTTTGTTATGCTGTTTGTTGTTGTTTTTTTTGTTGTTGTTGTTTTTTTTAATTGTTTTTGTTCTTAAGTTTAAAGCTGAGTTCAAGCTCAGTGAAACTACTACTTTTGTCTTCACAAACTTTAAGGTGCCATGCTAAATTTCAGTCAGACTTTTTCCTAACAGAGATTGAAGGTCTGCTTTTCCTTGCGCAACTGTTGAGTTCAGTATGCGATACCCTAGAAAGTAACTGCCATACAGATAAGTAGTAGAAGTTCTCTGTGTGAAACTTTGTTTCACTCCGGATTCAGAATCTTTGCATGCTGGTTGAGCATAGCTGCTTCATTTTTGCTTTTAACAGCAAAGGTCTCAAAAGCATAAATCAAACGTATTTCATGAGATTAATGTATAATGTGGAGAATACAAGCATAAAATTTACTAGGCTTTTGTCGCAAGTTGAAACTTACGTTAATCTCTATGGCAATGTACAGTTTTGTTTAATAACTTACCAGCTTTACTGAAGTGACATTGTGGTACACTTTCATCATGTGTTAATGTTCTAAATACCAAAGTAGTTGGATGTACTCCCTCCCTCCCAGGAAAGCAAAGGCACTGTTAAGGTTTTTGATTGGAAACATTGACATCCTGAAACAGCTAAACCTGATTATTTTTTTCCAGTCAGACTGCATAAATAATTGCTTTTCAATAATTGAAAGAGTATGTGTAACTACAGTTAGCACAACCCACAAAGCCGCATGGTCTCTTGTAGCCTTCTACAATAGGAACCCTGGTATGACAGTTTAGTTACTGCAATAATAACTCTTCACGGTACATTTGTGTCAAATGGCATCAACAGTGTATGCTGATCAAAACTGACTTTTAAAGTAAATAGGTGATGTTTTGATTGGTGGAGGCATTTTAGTCTTACTTAACATTGCAAGTCAAAGAAGCTGGTACCCATATGGGATGAAAGCCCCACTACATTTGTTAAAGATTTCAGTAGACAAACATTGTAGAAACGGCAATGTTCAATGCTCAAAATAGTCTGATATGTTCCTAGAGCAGTGTAACGGGCCATGATCACAGAGTCTTATTGTGCTAACGTAAATGATGTAGCTTAGTCTTGCAGCAGGTCCTTCTGGATTTAACTGACAGATCTTGTGTGTAGAAAAGGGATAGCAATGGGACTAAGACTCATCATGACTTGGGCTATGTGGCCTGATCTAGGTTCTTTTTCTACCTCTGATTCCTGAGGGAGTAAATTTGCTTCCTCTTGATACATTATGTAGAAGATAAGCTTGTTTGACATTGAGATTGCTATTTACCAAATTCTCTATGCTTGAAACTTTCAAGTCTCAAACTTTGAAGCCTGTGCACTGTAAGCATACTGCTAAGAGAGACAGGCTTTTACATTACTGCTATCTTATCCATGTAATTTTCATTTGTGAGTTATCAAATTTTAGTCTGATAGCTCTAAAATTTTGCTTTGTAAGCTTTGAATGTCAAGATAGATAATTCTTATTTCTAAGTTGTGTTAGGTTTTCCCCCATGTACAAATTATGTTAATGTGTTAATTTTATTAATCTTGTGACAAAGTAGTAAAACTGTCTTGTGTATCCCAGCACTTAATATGCATATAAATAAAAATTACCAGGGTATGCATGTAAATAAAAATTATCCGAATAATAATTTCCAAATAAAAAAATCAAAGTTTGTTTAAAAAGAGCTTTTCAGAGTAAATGTGTGCACTTCTTGTAAACCTAGGGCTGTGATGTTTTGCTAAGCAAACAGTTGCCTTATGTGTTGAAGATGGATGCAGAAAATCTTAAACTGGTCCTATTCCAAAGATAATAAAAAATTTAGGAGTTTGAAGTGTAGCCTTTGGCTGAAATGTTTCTGAAATTCTGAGTCATTCTGGCTCACTATAATAAGCCATCTGAGTTTATATCTAACACATTATCACTTTGTCTTAACACTTTCATACTTTGCCTTAGTAGTTAACGTTCTTTACTACTGGCATTGTTTAATACTTCAGATATTTATCAAGATTATATTATGTTGATTTTTGGATAATCCTGGGTCAACTTTTTTTTTTTGTTTCCAGTAGCTCTGTAAATTATGACAGGATGGAAAAAGTATCAATAGCACAAGGAGTAATTGGTTTAAACTTAAACAGGGGAAGTTCAGGTTAGATATAAGGAAGAAGTTCTTTACTGTGAAGGTGGTAAGGCCCTGGAACAAGTTGCCCAAAGGCGTGGTAAATGCTACATCCGTGGTAGCGTTCAAGGCCAGGTTGGACAGAGCTTTGGGTGACATGGTCTGGCGTGAGACATCCCTGCCCATGGCACGGGGATTGGGATTAGATGATTTTAATATCCTTTCCAACCCAAACTATTCTATGATTCTGTGAAATTGCTAACTTGCTTTTATCTAACGTGGTTAACTCTTAAACTCTTGACTGTGACTCAGCAAACCTTAGAAGTTGCTGCTCAGCTCTCATACTGCTAGTTGTGTCAGCATGTGTAATAGGCTGCCTGTTGCTATTTCTGAGCAGGCTCCACTTGAAGTTATTACAGAAAAGCAGCAAAAAGTGCTTAAGGTATTATGGCACAGAAAAGTATTTACAGTAATTGTAAAACCTACACGTGTTCAACTTTGAATTTTAATGAGGAGTTTGGATATCTTAGCACAGTCTAATGCATCATAGTAGGGTGCACATTGTGTCTAATGGGCCTGAGGAGCAGATGATAAAAGATACGGTCAGGTACAGTGTTTTATATAACAGACTATTTCAGACAGCCTGTTTGCCTAAGGTAAGTATAGACAGTGAGTTATGGGGTGCCATAAGTCAGAGCTGGAACTGGGTTTTGGACTGCAGCATAAGCAAAAAAGAAAAAAAAAAAAGAATAGTTCTAGTATAATTGAAGGAGAAAAGAGGAAAAGATTTGATCAGATCAGTATTATATCTGATCATTAAGTAGGTTTTTGTTTGTTTTTTTTTTTTTTGTAGTAGCTTCTGAAATTCCAGCAAGATGGAATAAAAGAACCTGTTTCTATTGAATAATTTAAAAAGATGTAATAATTTCATAACATGACTTTTATGGCAGTCTAATGGCATCTGAAATTGTGCAGAGTTTTGGAAGTACTGATATAATTTATTATAGGTTTGTTTTTTTTTCCCTGTGTTTTTTGTTTTGTTTTTGTTTTGTTTGTTTTGTTTCGATGGGGGCAAGGCTTGTTTGGTTTGTTGCTTGGTATTTTGAGTGTTTGTAGGTTTGTTTTTTTTGGTTGTGTTTTTCGTTTTTAATGAAAATGTTCATTTACTTGGCAGTATGTTAGGGGGTTGAAGCCCTGGAGACCCAAGTGTCTGCTTATTCCCAGGACAAACTATGGCCCGGGAAGAAGAGTACATAGGGAACGAATGATACTGTTAACTCATTGAAATGGCAGCTGTTCCAACTTCAAGCTGTTTTGTCTTACCAGCCTTTCCTTCATTCAGCATTAAAACCATGGTAGCTGTGGTTCCAGCTAGTGACTTACTTTTAAAACCTCATAGACTTTTTATTGTTTGCTTGTTCATTTTTATTGTTTGATGTGGTTATAGCTTTAATCGTGTAGCTTCATTGCTTGATTTGGAGGGCATATATGCTTGCTTTATTTTTTTTTTTTTCCCTTCCGAAAGGGTGCTAGCTGAGTTTTCATTACTGCTTTTCAGTATTCCTATGGCTTGTGTGCTCATGAGTCTTAAATTCTTCTTAAAATTACTTACTAATGGCTGTGACTTAATTCCTTTGTCTGATTTTTTTGGAGTGAACTGTTGACACAGTATATTAATTTGCTCTAATACTTTCTAGTGGGCAGAAGCATGGAAATTCAGCCAGTGCAGTCTTTCGTGTATCTACCTGAGTTGGTAGGAATTGGGGTAGAGAAAACCAACTATAAGAGAAAATATGAGGGGAAGAAGGGAGACCTCATAATGTGATACCATCTGAGTTTTGATGAACAGAACTAGTGTGAGGATAGGCACTGAGGAGATGCTGACAGCCAGAGTACAGACTAGGGATAAAATGTGGGAGAAAAGGTGAGGAAGAATTAAAGAAGGGTGCAGTTAGGAATTAGTGTGAGCTGTAAAACAGGCTGGCCAGGGAAAAAAGATGCTAAAGGAGAGGTAAGGGACAAATATTTAGGATAAATAGGAAAACTGAAAGAAAAGAATGGGCAGTACTTAATTGAAGCAATCAAATCAAAGCTAGATTTCTTTCTGCTTGCTGGAAAGAAACTTTTCCACTAAAATTTTGTTGAAAGCTTGGTCTTGTTGAGGAAGCATTCTGAAGCCTCAATTTGTTATCCTGTGAGATTTTGTGGAGTAAAGACTGTTCTTATAAACCCAGATGAGGAAGGTGGTCCCAAAGGTCTTGTTACTGAGGTTTCTGCTTTTCTTCCTACTGCAGTCTTGTCTGGATTTAGGCATTGGAAATGACATACTGACTTTTTCAAATGGGAAAGCCAGTGAGGGTGTGTTCCATGTCTGTCTTGATGTTCCAGGCTCTTACGCTGTCATTTCTGGAGTGTTGGAGAAACACATTTTACTAATTCCTCCAGTTATTTTGATGGATCCCTGTTCTTGTAGCTCTTGATGCTAATTTGTTTCAGATCTGTTCTGAGAGGAAAATAGAAGAATATATCTTAATTTTTTTGTTTCATAAATGAATGATGTTTGATAGAAATGTGGGTTGTTTTTTTGTATGTATTATTCTTTTAAGGGTACTCAGATTTGGAGAGGGTACAATACATACAGAATTATTCTTTATTATTTTTATATTTACCAGAACAGGTGTTCATAGGATACTTTTAAAAACTCATGGTAATTTGAAGCCAACTCATGCAGTTTACTTCCACATTATTTGATATCAGCCATTTTACATATAAGTGAAATAAGGGAGAAGAATTTTTTTATCTGAAGACAATGTCACATATGAAGTAGAAGGCTGGAGCGAATGTTCAGTGCTCCAGATAAGTTTAGATCTAGTTTGCTTGCTTATAGCAGACAGCACTGGCATACTTCTAATATGTTACTTCTTGGAGTTGTTAATTTGAAGTTAACTTTCTGTGTCCTCCTTGTGTCAGGGTAGTAGCTCCTAGACTTTTGGTCGTGTGAATTGTTCGCATTTTCTAGGAATTTTATCTTCTTTTGCTGTAAATCATGTTGAAACTTTGTGCAAAAATGGATATAACCTAGAGGTGTAACTTGTAGTTTTCTTTCAACATGAGTTCTAAACTAAACATCAGGGTTATTTGGCAATATTTGAACTGTCATAAGAGTCTTAACACATCTCTCTCTTGTTGCAGGGTTTCTTTGTAATTGCTGCCATGGGAAGATACTTGACTATGCTGTTGCTGCTGATGCTGCTGGTGCAGCATTTTGGAAACTGTGAAGGAAATCAGATGCTACATCATGCTTCACCAATGCAATTTACACAAGCAGAGTATAATGCCACTGTGTATGAGAATTCTGCAGCCAAGACTTATGTTGGGCATCCGGTGAAAATGGGCATTTACATTGCAAATCCGTTATGGGACCTAAGATACAAAATTATTTCTGGTGACAGTGAGAACTTGTTCAAAGCTGAAGAATATGTTCTTGGCAACTTTTGCTTTTTGAGAATACGGACCAAGGGAGGAAACACAGCTATCCTTAACAGAGAGGTAAAAGACCATTACACGCTGACTGTTAAAGCAGTTGAAAAAACCACAAATGCTGAAACACGCACGAAGGTCAGGATACAGGTACTGGATACAAATGACTTGCGGCCTTTGTTTTCTCCAACATCTTACAGTGTTTCTTTACCTGAAAACACAGCAATAAGGACCAGCATTGCAAGAGTCAGTGCGACAGATGCAGATATAGGAACAAATGGAGAGTTTTACTATAGCTTTAAAGAAAGAACAGATGTGTTTGCTATACATCCAACTAGTGGAGTGGTAGTTCTAACTGGTAGACTTGACTACTCGGACACTAAGCATTATGAGATGGAAATTCTTGCGGTGGACCGTGGACTGAAGCTATATGGTAGCAGTGGCATAAGCAGTATGGCAAAACTCACTGTTTATGTAGAGCAAGCAAATGAATATGCCCCCATTATTACAGCTGTTATGTTGACTCCATCAGAATTGGACAAAGACCCAACTTATGCAATTGTAACTGTAGAGGACAATGATCAGGGTTCTAATGGGGAAATAGCATCATTAAATATTGTTGCAGGTGATCCACTTCAACAGTTCAAAACAGTGAGGTCTGTTCCGGGAGGTAAAGAATACAGAATAAAAGCCATTGGTCACATCGACTGGGAGAGCCACCCTTTTGGATACAACCTTACCCTTCAAGCTAAAGACAAAGGAAATCCCCCACAGTTTTCTTCTGTAAAAGTTGTTCACGTAACATCACCACAGTTCAAGTCTGGTCCTGTAAGATTTGAAAAAGAGATATACAGAGCTGAAATAAGTGAATTTGCCCCTCCAAATACACCTGTGATAATGGTGAAAGCTCTACCTAATTACCCACACTTAACATACGTTTTTAAAAATATACTAGGCAAAATAAAATTCAATTTAAATGCTCACACTGGTCTTATTACCACTTCAGAACCCATAAAAGCACAATATGCATCCCATTTTGAACTTGAAGTTGTGACAAGTGACAGAAGAGCATCTGCGAAAGTATTAATTAAGGTACTAGGCATGAACAGCAATCCTCCTGAATTTACTCAGACATCCTATAAAGCCTCCTTTGATGAGAATGTGCCAGTAGGTACAAGTGTCATGAGAGTAAGTGCAAAAGACCCTGATGAAGGGGAAAATGGGTATGTAACCTACAGCATCGCAAACCTAAATCCTTTGCCATTTGTGATTAACCATTTCAGTGGGATTATTAGTACCTCAGAAGACTTGGATTATGAATTGATGCCAAGGGTTTACAATTTAAGGATTCGAGCTTCCGATTGGGGTGTACCATATCGTCGAGAAGTTGAAGTTCCTCTTACTATTATTTTAAATAACCTGAATGACAATATACCTCTGTTTGAGAAAATAAATTGTGAGGGAACAATCCCCAGGGATCTTGGTGTTGGAGAACAAATAACAACTGTATCTGCTATTGATGCTGATGAGCTCCAGTTGGTGAGATACCAAATTGAATCTGGAAATGAACTGGATTTATTTAGCCTAAATCCAAATTCTGGAGTACTTTCACTCAAACAGTCATTAATAGATGGCCTAGGTGCTAAAATATCTTTTCACAGTTTGAGAATTACAGCCACAGATGGTGAAAACTTTGCAAAACCATTGTATATCAACATAACTGTAGCTACTACTCGCAAACCTGTCAACTTGCAATGTGAAGAAACTGGTGTTGCCAAAATGCTTGCAGAGAAACTCTTACAAGCAAATAAATTGCACAGTCGTGGAGAAATTGAGGATGTTTTCTTTGACACTCACTCTCTGAATCTTCATGCACCTCAATTTAGAAGTACTCTCCCCACTAGCATTGAGATAAGAGAAAACCAACCTGTGGGTTCCAACGTAATGCTTATGAATGCTACTGATCTTGACACTGGCTTCAATGGAAAGCTAGTGTATGTTATTTCTGGAGGTAATGAAGATAGTAGTTTCATTGTTGATATGGAAAGAGGAGTGCTGAAAATTTTATCCCCCCTTGACCGAGAAGTAAAAGATAAATATACTCTAAATATTACTGTCTATGATCTTGGAATACCACAGAAGTCTGCCTGGCACCTTTTAGATGTAAAAATTTTGGATGCTAATGACAACCCACCAGAGTTCCTGCAGGACAGCTATTTTATTGAAGTGAGTGAAAACAAAGAGCTGAACAGCGAAATAATCCAAATTGAAGCTACTGATAAAGATTTGGCGGCTAATGGAAAAGTGAAATATTTTCTTCTTACACATACAGACAAGTTTACTATTAATGCTGTGACAGGAATTGTGAAAGTTGTAGGGAGTTTGGATCGTGAAGAACAGCATGTCTATTTTTTGAAAATAGAGGCTAGGGACCAACCTACTGAAGAACCTCAATTATTTTCAACAGTCATCTTGAAAGTGTCTGTAGAAGATGTTAATGACAATCCTCCTAAATTTATTCCTTCAAATTATCATGTGAAAATTCGAGAAGATCTTCCCGAGGGGACTATTATTACGTGGCTGGAAGCCTATGATCCTGATTTAGGCCAGTCAAGTCAAATACGATACAGTCTTTTGGACAGTGGAGATGGCACCTTTGATGTTGACAAGCTAAGTGGAGCAATACGTATTGTAGAAAGACTGGATTATGAAAAGAAACAATTTTATAACTTGACTGTGCGGGCCAAGGACAAAGGAAAACCCATTTCATTGTCCTCTACGTGTTACATTGAGGTTGAGATCATTGATGTGAATGAAAACCTGCACACTCCACGGTTCTCTATATTTGCAGATAAAGGCTTTATAAAAGAAGATGCCCCTGTTGGCTCCTCAGTAATGACAGTATCTGCTTATGATGAAGATGCAGGACGAGATGGGGAGATTAGATATTCCATCAGAGATGGATCTGGTATAGGAGTTTTCCGAATAGATGAAGAAAAAGGTAAGGTGGCTTTCTGTTTGTTTGTTTTTTTTTTTTTTTTTTTTTTGTGTTTGTTTGTTTGGGTTTTTTTGTTTGTTTTTTTTTTGTTTTTTTTTTTGTATTCTAAATAAAATCACGTATGTCATGGGTTCAGCAGCAGCAGTCATTTTTCTCCTTCTTAGTAGCTGGTGCAGCGCTGTGTTTTTGACTTTTGGCTTGCGAACAGCGCTGATAACACCAGTGTTTTCAATTACAGCTTAGAATGTTTTGGTCTGAGCAAGGACTTTCTGAGTCTTATGCTCTGCCAGGGAGGAGGGGAAGCTGGGAGGAAGCAGAGACAGGACACCTTACCCAAACTGACCAAAGAGGTATTGCCTACCACAGCATGTCATGCTCAGGATGTAAAAACAGAGGGCAGAGACCCGGAAGAGGGGGGTTTGCTGTGGGGTTGGGCTTGGTGTCAAGTGGTGAGCGGTTGTATTGTCTTTCCTTGTATTTGCCTTGTCATTATTATTATTGGTGGTAGCAGTAGTGATTTGTGTTATACCTTAATTACTAAACTGTTCTTATTTCAACCTGTGGGAGTTGCATTCTTTTGATTCTCCTTCCCATCCCCCTGGGAGTGGGGGGAGTGAGTGAGCAAACTGCGTGGCTGAGAGGCTTAAACCACGACAACATGCCAGCAGAAAGATAAGGGAAGCAGCATTGTCACAGTTGACATAGATGTTCTTGTTAGGGCAGAAAGACATCACCAGTAAAGTGTATGGTTTTGTCTGCCAGTTTAGTGAAATTATATGTGTACATATGATAAGTAGCTTTCCTCTGTTGTCCTCATTTCTATCCAGCCTACCTAAAGCCATTCTTAGATCTTAAAATCTGTGCCACTTGGCGAAAATAAGAATGCTATTGATACAAAAAGGAAGGTCTGCCTTATGTGAAAACTGTTGTCTTGTGGGCAGTGGGACTGTGAGGCTAAAGCAGCAAACTGCTCTCTGAAGAGATTTTAATGCTTTTTAATTTTAAGTGACTTCTCTTGCTTCATTCGCAGGTGATATGCATGGGTGTGATACTGCCATACATGTTGGGTTTGGTAGTTATCTTTCAGAGTTGTAGGTGCCCATTAGTGAGTTAGTAAGCGGTGCCTCCTTCATGAAAAGACCTCTGGTAAAGAAAGCATAAATGCAGCCTTTAGAAAAAGCTCATATAAATGAAGTATACTGAACTGCTGACCTCTTTCATTAATAATGCATAAATTGACAAGCAGCTGTGAGAATTATTCCAGTGTCATGTATTCAAAAGTAGCGCAGTTATGGTTTCAATAAATTGTAGTGCTGACTTCTAACATTTTGGATGGGTATCTGTGTCGCTACTCATTTATGTATGCCTCTGATAGGGCATTAACTGTGCTGCTACGTAAGTGTCTTAAAATAAATTGAGGAGGAATCTTGTGGAAAATCTGGCTGTGGGTTGCATGTAGGTAAATGGTGACACATGATTGATTGTCTTACAGAAAAAAACATGAAACTGAGAATAAAAAAATGGCAATCGTATCTGACTAATTCAGTAGTCATTCTGTGTGTTCTGTATGCTTCTCACAGTTGTGGATGTGGGCAATACAGTCTCACAAAATCACTTTACTCTTGAAGGTTTAGGTGAACAAACTGTTACTGGCAATATTTTATCTTCTAGAATGTCACTTGTTAAATTACGTAGTTTGTGGCTAAAGAACCAAATCTAGACCTTGAAATGTATCATTGCTTCTCTTAGCTTTGCTTTTAACAAAGCGCATAGTTAAGACTGTGGAACTTACTTTCTAAAAATGGAGAATTGAGTACTTTCCAAGACTTGGTAGTTTCACGTTTAGGTTTTTGGTATGCGTGCAGACCATTAGTGTATTGTTTTGCCTTTCTTTTCACATAAGTACATTTATTGTGCATTATTGTACATATATATAGTGTATAGTTGTATTACAAAATGAGGTTTTTTTTGCAATTTATTGTCCAAATGATAGATAACAGTAATGAGAATGGAGAAAGTGAAGCAGAATTTTTATTTTGACACCAGTGTGTACATGTGTACCTGTTTGTGTGGATATGGGCAGGTACATGTATTTTTGTGATGTGACCCTTGTGTCCGAATTAGTTGTCTGCCTGTTTTGCCTCTTCATTCTTTTGGCACAAGGCTGGTTTGCTTCACTGAAGAATTGGTGTGAGTTTAAGTTCCTTTTAACTGGCAGTTTTACAAAGTTGAGGCAAAACCAGCTTCTGTTTAATAATCTTGTCCAGGACAGTGGCTCTGTATTTTCAAGGTGGGGAGAGGTGTTGTCTATATTCATATCTGGTGTCTAGTGTTGGCAGTTCTTAAGGGATGAAAGTAGAGGGACTTGATCAGGAGTGAGTGGTTTTAGTTTTTAATCTTAGTGAACAATTTCCACTTAAGACCCTGGCTTGCAGAAGGATGTGTGCATGTGTTTGGTAAGTGGTTTTTTTTTTTCTGTCAAGTCTTGATCTAAAGAAACAGGAAAAGAACATGGAGTATCTACAAGCTTGACAGCATAGCTGGAATTTTGTCTTGATTCTTCCCCCTAATTCCCTTCCCCCTGGAAGCCATTAGAATTGTTACAGATGGCACCCTGTATACTGTGATGTCTGTATTTGGCAGGTTTTTCAAAATGGACTAGCCTTGACACATGGAGGAGTCTGTTAATTAGCCAAGAATTTGCAGAAGAGCTTGATAAAGAGCTCTTCTGACTTTACTCTTGATGTACATGTATCTCCCTGCTGTCTTTGAAAGCATCATACCATACTTTCAGTTCATAGGTAGACGAACTGGATTTAGGAAGTTACTTGAAGTCAACACTTAACTATTCGGTGGCTAAGAGGAATCCTTTTGTGTCTGCCTTATTAGGAATCAAGGACAACAATCACATTTGCAGAAAGACTAGATGAGTGATGATAGAAGCATCAAATAACTAGTTCCATGCATGGATTTTTTGCTGGCTTTCAGGTTATTTTTCCCATGTTACTTTAATTTTGCATTTCAAAAGGTAGGAAATTTTATTAGTGTTTAATATTTGTACCTGTAATTCTGGAATTTTCATAAGAGCATTTAATACATCTTTGCCACTAACTCTTGAGTACTTTTTTTCTGAGACTTACCTTTGGTTTAGGTCAACTGGTTTTCATAGTTTCTGTTTTCTGCAGTCCTGTCCAACTGTTAGAAGTGAATCTATGAACAAGAAGCCCTAAAGCACCCATACTCCCAAACTCAGGAGTTGCTTTGATTACTTTCTTGCCTAATTGCTCTGGTGTTTTTTTAAGAAGACATGGGGTGAATTTGGTAGTCAATCACAGCAGAGAAGGAGAGCAAGATGATAGAAGTCTTTTAAATTGTGATTGCTTCTTGTAGATACTGCTGTACCTTCCTCATATCACTGTCTGATTTTTTTTTTTTGCTATGCAAGAAATAGGGCATACACAGTTAACAGGTATCTGATTTTAAAGGAAATAGTTTTCATATGAAGTGTAATCAAGTCATTAAACTTATTTGCCAGGAAGTTATAAAGATCGAAAGTATGACTAAAGAAAATAAATGGTATTAATGAGATAATTCTGAGGTTCAGCCTCATGCTATCTCCAGCTCATAAGTTCTTAACTGGAAGTCAGATGGGTAAAGGATGGAGATCAGAGATCATCACTCAATACCTTAAGATTCAGAAGTATAATAGTGCATTGTGGCTGTTACTGTACAGAGATAAAAATATTATGTAATAAATGGAAATTCTGGACGTATTATAACAGTATGAGGGGAAAAATGTTAAAACTAGATTTCTGTGCAGTGAATTTGTACAACAAACCAATTTGTTTATCCTTTAGGTATGTGTGTTCAGGAGAACTTGGAATTTAAGATAGGTTTTTATGTATGAGCTAGACTGAAGTCTGCAAATTGAGATGGTCAGCTGGCTATATAAATTGCTTACAAAAGCAGCTGTAAAATATTTTCCTAAAGAATTTGATAAGGAGTTGAGCAGATTGGGATGTATTAATAATATAATGTATAGTGCTGATACAGATCCCAGTGTGCCACAAACCCCCCCCCACCATCTAAATCCCATTAACACTGAACAATAAAAGTTAAATAAATCATGTCAATACCATGCTTCTACTGCAATTTAAGAAGGCTCTAAAGAATGATAGAAGCAATTGCTGGAGGAGAACCTAAAGGAGAAGTTATGTGGGACCAAGGTAAACCTCTTCCTACTTTATCCGCAGCAGGCAAGCAGGGAAAAGGAGAATGTATTCCTGTTTACTGTTTGATTGTCAAAAATAAGGATAGAGCATTTCCAGTAAGTATTTACACTCCTCCTAAAAAAGTGAAATAAAAGATGGAAACTGTAGTATAAGAAAATGGATTAGAAAGAACTCCCATTGCTGCTTTCAGTTGTATAGGCGAACAGGGCTATTCAGTGTCACCTGCTTGGTAGAAGTGATGCTGTCATGGGAGAACCAGCATGTGGTGAGCAAATTTCTATACTCATTTTCAGCTGTAAAATGAGAACTGTTACTGGTTTTGCTCATGTATGGCATTCTGCAAAGAAGTTTTGCCAAGCAAACTGCTCCTTTCCTTGAGATTATCAGGGCTTCTAGCTTATCACAGAGAGCTGTTTTTTATCTCATATCAAGGGTGTCATCTTTTTTTCTTTCTAGTGCTCAAAGTTTCTGTAGCTGAAGGAGCCAGTAGGCTTTGGGAGTGTAGATGCCGTGCATCATTTAGACAAAGAAAGCTCTCATTGCAGTGTTTATGGAAGGTGGGAGCCCATTCTGGAAGCTGATGTTCAGAAACAAAGGTAGAACTATTTTAATAAACACTGAATTGAATTCTACACATTGTTATCAGAAACTTCCCGACTAGTTCAACTTGCAAGGCTACCAGCAGGTGTTTTTCTAAACTTCTGCAGTTAAGGATATTTCCTAGCACACAACTTACTTCCAGAATGGTGTTAAGGGTGATGTGACAGTATGAACTTTATGCATGATACCCTTATTACTCATGTTTAGTCTAGTAATATAGGTATTTGTTACCAGGATTCTTAGCTGTTCCTTCAGTAACCTGCATTTAAGTTGTTAGGCCATGAGTGTTACAGAATAACAGTAATTCTGTTCTAACAGTAACAACAAAGTTTAAAGTGATTAATCTAATTTGCTGACTTAAAAGCTGTCATACTTACATCTTTTTATTAGAAAAAAAGGTCTGTCTAGTCTGATATACTGTCTCCAGTAGAGTAAGGAAGAATAAGACCAGAGCAGACACGATACTTCCTTTGAATACTTGCCCAGTCTCTAATTATTTTCTATTTGAGGAATTTTTGAGACAGTTGTGGTTTGTAACTTTTTGTGGATTTATCTTTATTGTGTAGTCTTCCCTTGGAACCATGTAATAGTCAAGTGTAAGTCATGCTACCATGATAAAGAAAGATAATTTGTTTTGGTAAAGAATGTTAAAGGAGCAAGTAAAAAAAAAAAAAAATCCCAAACAAAAAAAAAGTTAATAGGGTCGTGTGGAAGAAAATTAATTTTGTTGCACTGTCTGTGTGTGTAAAATATCAATAAAACTTAATGCCTAAGAGACACTATTTTTATATTACCAGAACCATTTCCAGATGGGAAGACAGTAATTCATTAAGTAGAATTAATAGGATTTTAACTACATAAAGCAAAGTAGCGAATTAAACCTTTAAAAGGTACAGAGCACTGCTAACATATAATAAGCATGTTAACATTTCTTTGTAGCGTTCTTATAATTGCATTAATTAAAATGCAGGATATGATTAGTGCTTGTGTATAGGGGGGTTGCTTCAGGTTCTGTTTCTTCAGTGATCTTCGGCTTTTTAGCTTTTCAGGTCATTCCACCACTCACTGTTGCTGAGTTTTCATAAAAGACAGGCATTAGTAAAGATCAAAGAAAGATCATCCGTGGAGCAGAACACTTCAGTACCTATTAGATAGCTGTTAAGCCAGCAGTGCTGTGTGCCAACTGGCCTGCATCTATCCTAACAGCTCTTGTACCTTTAGGTACCTGGGCTGCACCCAGATTGTCTGTTGGGAATGCTGTCTGCTGAATTTCCACTCTGAACTGTGCCCTGGTGCTCTTTGGAAGAGTGCTGGCTGGCGCAGGCCAAAAGCAATGTAGAGAATGAAGTTCCAGTGCATGGGAATATTTTCTGTCTGTTGTACTGATACAGCCATAAACTGCTTGAAGGTAGGATAGGCATATTTTAACCGAAAATGAGACTAGTATGATTTAAGTTAGTAGTACTTAAGCAGCCTTACAAACATGGGACTTCCTTTACACTCTTCAGTGAATGCTTCCATGTGCTTTAGTATTTTACCCCTTTTGTTTGAAGGTCATGAATATAAACACCAGGATATACAAGAACTTACTTTCCCTCAGTTTAAATTAAGAAAAAAACAAAAAACAAACCAAGCAAAACCACTCACCCCCAAGTTACTAGTAATAACAATTTTTTTTTTACTATATATCTTCCAAACAAGCTGCTGTCAAAGCCATATGGTGACTGCACTGTGTTTATTCCGAGTTCTTGCAGAACTGTCAGATAGGTTATAGGTTGCTAAAAACTGTCAATAGGAAAAAATGTTGAGCAAATGTTTTTGTAAAAAAGGTGTTAAACATTAAAATTGTCATTGATTAGGTGATGTTGATAGTTGGGAAAGAATATTCCTGGTGGGTTTGCTATGATAGACTATGAAGAGGAGGTGATTTAAGATTTAGCCAAAGTTTATTTACAGAAGTTGTAACAATGACATTTCCTGCTTAGCTTCTGTCCACAGATCAAGTCTCATTGGCACATAGGTCTTGAAATTCCAATGTATATTTATCAGTTAAAAATGAGGAGTAAATGGGAAGACTGACCCTCTCCTGTGAGGGTCTTCTCATAGTGTTTTCTTCTTGCAAATCACAGTGGTTCTTACCATACTTTTGAAAAGCGAGCTGGATTAGGAGGTGCTCTATTTTCTGTATAACAGGAACTGGTTGCTACTTTTTGTACCACAAATTCTTGTCCTAGTTAGTTTGGATACAAATACAAGTGAAGCTTGAGGAACACAGACTAATTTCCTAGATATCTAATTAGCTTGTCAGGCAAGTTTGTTTTTTTTTTTTTTTCACCCTACACTGAATTCTGTACTGGCACATTGCATTGTACCGAAGTTAGTTATTTGCCCATATAGCCCATATAGCCCATATAGCAGCTAACTTTCTTCACTGGCTGAGGTATAAATATGCAATAGGGTAAGAATGTGATTCTGATGTGGTTTATAAAAACCACAAAAAAATTCCCAAAACAACCAAAACCCAAAAAACCTTCCTTTTAGAACAGTTACTAGGTTCTATAAACTCCAAGTTGGAGTTGAGGTCTTAAGCCTGTGAATGTTAATTTGGAAGGTTAATCTTTTAAAGGAAGGGCTGCTCAGCCCTTCAGTTAGCGGTTAAAGAGAACTAAAACCTGATTCTAATACATATGCTGGAGATTTGAATGAAACAGTGGTGAGTAGAGAGGAATTTTTGCTTAAAGAACTTTAGGCAGATTATTCTTGGATTCTGGCCAGTCAGTTGCCATACTGATATCTGGAACAGAATTCCAGGTCAAAACCTGGAATTCAAGCGCAAACTATTAAACTCATAATTTTATCGGAAAGTAATACAAAGGCAAACATCTTTTATGTCTTTGAGCAGTGTGTAATTAAAGCCTTTTAAAGAATTCAAGTAATACTTTCTGAGATTGAGAGGCGTTTTGTGTGTGTGCATATCACGATGAAAGTGTATGTTGAGGGTTTGGGTTTTTTTTGTGTTTTTTTTTTGTTTCTTTTTGAGAAATGTTGGGAACATTTCTGTTTAAGAAGTACTAGTTCATATCTGCTGTTCTTATTCTGGGAACAGGAAATAGTTTAGGTCAGAGATGCAGGAATAGTCATTCCCTTAGTTGTCTCCATGAGAAGAGTGTAGTAAAAATAATACAGCATTAGGAGAAAAGAGTGGGCAACAAACAAAGAGTAATTTGGTAGTTAACTACTCTGGAAAAATACTTCAATGCTGATGTATGTTCAGTGTTTTTCCAGTGGCATATTCATTTTGTGCAGTTCCTGGGCATTCTGTGAATTTGGCATTAGACTGAGAAAGATGAGCAGCATGTGAACTACTTGATGTGACTGGGAGACAAGATCTACCCATTTTAACTCTCCCACTGGCAGTTTTGTGACTGTACAAAAGAGTCCTTATCAAACTTCTCCAGAGCCCATCAGAAGGAAGTTTTTGTTGTGACAATAAGTAATGAAACTGCTTACAGTAGCATGCCCAGCCGAGCACAGTAACCTGGTTTTTAAAGTACTTATCCCATGTTTTGATGTTTTGTTTTTTTTTTTTTTTTGATTTACCAGGTATTTCACTGAACATCAGGCATGATACATGGAGCAGATCTGAAATTCTAGCTTAGTCAGAACGGTGGGAGAGGCAATTGTATCTGTGGGGCACTTAAAATGAGGAGGCATATTTATGGCTGTTGATTATAGATACTTCAAAAACTTGTTGCGTAGACTTTTTTAAAATGGGGTGTTCTCTTTATTTTCTGCTTTCTAGTTAATGGTACTGAGTGGGTTTGAGTGTGTTCAGTATGATGTTGAACATACAAGTGAAGTTGACACAGAAACCTATTTGTATGGTTTCACTTTGTTTTTATGGCATTTTTCTTCAGTGATGTTAAAGCTGAACTTGAGCTGTTGTGCAAGAAAACCTAGTTATGTTAAAAAAAAACAAAAAAACAAAAAAACAAACAAAAAAAAAAACCAAAACAAAACAAACCCCAAAAAAACCCCACAACTAAGCAACTATGCCTAATTTGAGTAATATTTTGAGCTTAAAAACATTTGCTTAAGATTTCATGCAACTTAACTATATTTTCCACCAATTTTTTATGGTTTTAAAAATGAGGTGTTTGTCACATAGATTCTCTTTTATGAGACAGTACAAATAGCTGTAACAGCAGCTTACTAAGCATAACTGTTTTATCTTTAGGCCCTCTCTTAGCATTAGGAGAAATTTAGAAAACTTTTTTTAGGAGGTGTGTAGACCTAGTTCAGTATAATTTATATCTGTTTAAAGAAATAAAAGTAAGAGCCAGAGATCTGCCATCAGTTAGACTGAGTCCAAGTCCTGAATTTTTTGCTATTAAAAAGAAAAGAAACAAAAAAAAAAAAAAAGAGAAAAAAAACCACACACACACACACACACACAAAAAAAAAACCCTGAAACATACAATCTAGAAAGCTTTTTCCTAGGAGATTACTAAATTCTGGGGGTGCGTTATTTTGCGTTATTGCTGGCATCAGTGGCTTGGCTGCCTGACATCTGAATTCAGTCAGTGCGTATAAGTACTTAAGTTCAGAAGAGGTTACCTGGTTAACCTTCTGGGGACCATCTGGTTTTGGCTGCAGTTTGCAGCCTTGCGTTACTGTGCTCATGGTATGATTCACTGTCAAGCGAAGGCCTGGAACTGGTGGGTAACTTGTGGGATGATGCTGTTGCATTCATGTTTCTTTTTAAGTGCATCAAACTAAGCCTGCGTTTAGAGTTTGTTGAGTTTCAGTTTGGCAGAGGTTAAGGAAGCCTGGGTTTGGACAAGGTCCTGAGCAGCCTGGAGCTAGCTGATTACCTACCTTTCTTAGGCTAGAAGGAAACTGTATAATTTGCATTTGTGACGGTGCTATTAGATTGTTAATGTAGCTTTTAGGATGTGTCTTTGGAAGAAGCTGAATTAGTTTTAGACAAACATACTCATCTTATGTTTTGCTGTTGGCGGGGAAATCTTCCAAAGTAGTTTGAGTTTTCTTGGGTATCCTGCTGAGTAAAACATCACCTTAGCGGCCAAACAGAGATCCTATTCAAAAGCTGGGGCTCCCCTCTTCTGCTGCAGGGTTACTCAAAGTAAGGGATTGTTTTGTTGTGAAGGGTGTTGATTGGGTTGCAGCTTGGTCTGATGAAAACAGAGCTGCCTTAGGGGCTGTGTCTCTGTAGGAGATGAACTGAGCCTGAGCCACATGTGGTCCCAAAGATTACCGTATAAACAACGAACATTTCAGGCAGCAGAGTACATATTAAGGGCCTATTAACTTGCTTAGGCCTCTCTTTGACTTGAAAAGTACTTGTGAGCAGAGGAATAACAGAAGGGAAGGGTTGCCAAAAGCTATGGAAGGTGCATCTTGCCATATCGCTGTTGGTACATCTGTTGAGTTGGAGATTTATTTCCTATTAAACATCTGCTTAGCTTTTGAAGTACATCTTAAGGTCAAAGGAGGGGAGCTTGAAATGATTGCATAATGTTTATTCTTTTCTTTGAAGATTTTAAAACTTTAATCATACAGCATTTGTGTGTATTTAACAAAGGAGAAACCTAGATGAGTATTTGGCAAACTTCCACAACTTATAACATGCAGTAGTGGCAGCTATAGAACTTGGATTTTAAAATACTTTGGGCTTGCTGAAGCTATGGTTTGCAGGTCCATTTTGTAATCTATGTATCACTGCATATGTGCATTGTTTATACTGGTCATTTGAATGTGATCGAAAATGAATTTTCAACTTGTCAGTCTCCATGTCGTTCAACAAAATAAAATGTGTAGCATTCCAGTGCCATCAAAGATGTTTAGTAAAACAGGAGTGCCTGAAGAATCCTAGCAACAGGACTACAACAGGTAATTTCTTTATTCAGAAACGAAGTTTCCCCAAACTCCTTGTGTTCTGTCCGCACTTCTAATGGCTGCTTCTATTTCATTTTTAATTTTTTGTGAACAAGGATAAATCAATACGTACATGGGTCTTATAAAGAGTTGTATAATTTTTGGTAGGCATTTGTGTTAATGAGCACGCTTCTGAGCTAGTGGATATAAATTGTCCTGACCTACCAGTACTGGCAATCATTAATAGATCTTTCGGCTCAGAGTTCTGTGTCTGTATAGATAGTATCACTGATACCAGAACTGAATATCTGCCTATATGACAGGGAAGGTTGCGCACAGAAAACTCAGTAGTTGCATTGTTTCATTGCCTAGTCTACACCTTAGAATAATCCTTACTGACAGGGATTGCTTCCAGAATCTGCCTGTTTCTTAAATAAACAGGCTGTATTAATTTTGCTGATGCAAAAAGCCTGAAACCACGTCAATATGCTAAAAAATGAAAATTCCCAAGTTTTGGTTTTGAAGTTGCTGATCATAGTGTGCTTATTCATATTTTTTAGAGGGCTTAAGGATTAAAAAGTTATTAAGAGTTTCAAAATGTAAGAAATATAGTTACAGAATAGCCTTCTGATTTTAGTGTTGCTGGTAAATGTGCACGAGCATTACAGAACTACTCCAGTCATATGAGTAAAGGAATGAAGATTTTAGTAACATAAGGTGCTAAAAATGAATACAGAATGAATGAATAATGTTGCTAAACATGAATAAAGACTTCTTATATGTGTGGCCTGTAGCGCTGATTGTATTTGTGCACAGAGGGAGTTTGGTAGCTCAGCTTCAAAGATTTGCAATGCAGATAAGCTTATGATGGAATGTATGGATGGAATTATGTTTGTGATCTTTAATGCTGGTACCTTGTCCCCTCCATTCCTCCAAAACTGCGAGGGTGATATGCATAGCTCTTTGATAGGGACTGCATCTCCATTCTCCAGTTTTTGTTGTTGTGTTTTTTTTGTTGTTGTGTTTTTTTTGTTGTTGTGTTTTTTTTGTTGTTGTGTTTTTTTTGTTGTTGTGTTTTTTTTGTTGTTGTGTTTTTTTTGTTGTTGTGTTTTTTTTGTTGTTGTGTTTTTTTTGTTGTTGTGTTTTTTTTGTTGTTGTGTTTTTTTTGTTGTTGTGTTTTTTTTGTTGTTGTGTTTTTTTTGTTGTTGTGTTTTTTTTGTTGTTGTGTTTTTTTTGTTGTTGTGTTTTTTTTGTTGTTGTGTTTTTTTTGTTGTTGTGTTTTTTTTGTTGTTGTGTTTTTTGTTTTTTTTTTTTTTTCTGTTTGTTTGGTTGGTTGGTTGGGTTTTTGTGTGTGTGTTTTTTGTTGTTTGTTTTTTTTTTTTTTTTAATTTTTTGTTTTTTTAATCGCCCATCCACCCCTAGCCTTTTCCTGTAGGTTTATCATGACAGGGTATATCCTGTCTCTATGAAAATTACAGATTGCTGTCTAATGATAAGGGTTTAATCTGCAACGAATCAGACATGTGGAAACTTCTGTCTGTGGAATTTTCTGTTTGATCGGAGAGGAATGCCCTTGCAGTGCCCTTCCTGTAATGAAAGCAAGGTAGAGTGAATCAAAGTGATTCTAGATAAGATTGGAATGTGTGCATTGGTTATGCCTCTGTTATATTTGGTGTTGCAATTCTGGTCGTATGTATTATTTTACTGTCCAAGAGATTAACAGCATTGTTAATTTTTTTTAAAAGGTACCTCTTTCTTTCTGTTACAGTTAAAAGTGCTGGGGGTGGTTTTATTGATTAAATTCCTGAGTTAATTACTTGGGTTTGAACATGGAAAGTCTTGCTCACAAAAACAAATATTTTCAGCAAAATATTGAATGTGCTATGTTAATACCACAGGGGTTTTGTTACTGTAAGTAATTTTACACTATTAATTATGCCTTGAGTCTTAAAGTTTTTTTTTTGTTTTTTTTTTTGTTTTTTTTTTTTTGTTTTTTTTGTAGTATACCATTGTGAGGAATGGCTAAGAATTTCTTTCTGTCTTTATTACACAAACAGTTAATGATTAACAAATGTCCAGCTGCCTGTGCAAAGAATGTTAATTACTGTGGGGAGGGAGGGAAAGATGACTATGCCTTTACATAAGAAGTCTGGTATCATAGTTCACTTTGAAGATAGTTTGAATGTTATAGCACCAATTTAAGCAGATTAATCAGAAATGGAAGAATGACTTATGCCTTTCTTTTTGATGTCTGGTTATATGTATGTGCTTCCATACCTGTGCTACTAGGTAGTACAGTAATATTTTGGGTTGCTTGGGTTTGTCCAGACCCTTTTAAAGTTAACAAGTTGTGGTCTCTCCTTACACACTTTTAAGAAGTGCGTTACTTTGTGTATGGACATAGAGAAAACATGGCTAAAATAAAAAAGTATAAAAATCTAAGCAGTTCATAGCTGTGCTTGCAAATATTAAAAAAAAAAAAGTCTTGGAACTTACACTTTTCAATTGGCTTTTTGCTTGCTTAAAAGTGTTCCTTCTGAACAGTGGAATTTTGTAGTGAATTTGTGAATTGACTTGGACTTCCAGGTGCAGATAAGGTAGGGAAAGAGAATGAGAGAAGGTTCAAAAACCGTTAGTGAAAGATGAATTCTTGAGTTGTCATTGGCTCAAGTGACATGTCAGATTTGATGTGTATTGTTTAATAAATTGAGGGGGTGATAATTAGAGTAAGAACAAGATTACTGCAGATTATGTGGTTTGAGTGAATATTGATCCAGCATGTGATGATATCAAATGGAGTAGGAAATCTTTGCTATGCCTGTAATTCCAGTGGTAATAAAAGAAAAAAAAAATCTTTTAGAAATTGAGTTGCTCAGTCAAACACGAGAATGGCCAGCATTTGAGACTATGTTTTTGAGAACAGTCATGCACTGGTACAGATATCTGAGGTGGTCACCTGGTGCAACTCCATCTCTAGTCACTGCAGGTTCTTTGAATTTCTTAAACAAGTGAAAAAAACTTCATTTGCTCAGGAGTAAAATTATTTTGTGGCTACATGATCTACTAGTCACCTACAATATCATAGTGTTCTTCCATTTACACTGAGTGTAGTGGTGTAAGCAGAGTTGGTCTACTTTTATCATGGCTCTGGGATGACTGAACTTCTTGTTTGGTGGAGTTATTCACATCACTCATTCTCTTTGGTACTGTTACTAAAGGTGCAGTTATCTTCAGTGAAAAACGTTTCTGGGGGGAATAACTAAGAAGTTCCTAATGGAAATTCTGACAACCTCTGTGGTGTGTTGATCCAAATGCTTGCAGGTTCTGCTTTTAAGCAATAAATACAGAGTGAATAAATTTTTTTTTTTTTTTTTTTTCTTTTGGAAGATGTTGAATAGAACCATGTAGGCAGTTACCCATTATTTGTGTGAAAAAGACAGAACCTGTCTCCCAGCAGGCATCCAGGGCACTTACAAAAAAATCCTTAACATCTAATAAGTAATTTCTAGTTTTCTAGTTGCATATCTCCCTTTTAGATGTTAAGTGTTGATTCTTCAGTGTGCATGTAAGAATTTGCTTACAAATAGCATTTCTCAAGTGCTTGATACAGTAATTTTAACAAAAAAGGGCTGGTGTTTTTTTTTAATCCCGGAGTTCTTTGTCTTCATGACTCTTCTGCTGTGAAGGTTTTACTCGGAAACAAACAAGTTCGGAGGCATTTGTATGGCTTGTTGATTTTAGTTCATATGCAATGATGAGTATTAAATTAGTATAAAAAGTACTGATCAGTGGGGTTTCCTCTGGATACATGAGTAGAAATAAAGTCTAAATATATAAATGGATACTTTGAGTTAATAAATTTATCAGAACAAGGATGAAAATGTCTTTTGATGCCATTGGATTGCAGATGCTTCAATCTCATGACTTTATTGATTTGCTTTGTTCTCCTAGCATTCATGTGACCACAGGAACACCAGCTCTTTGTGGACAAAGGGAGAGCTTGTGAGCAGTGTTTCTGTTGACAGTAATTAAGTGCCATTGTGCGTATAGCTACCTGGTGCAGAAACATGAACAGCTGTAATAGCCTGATTTCCAGTTTTCCTGAGCATGCTACTTGCCTTTTGATAGGTATCAGTATCTCTTCTTGCTCAGAGCTGGTCTGTGAACTGTCATTGTTAACCAGCTGTTTCTGCAACTGAAAATAGTCTGGAGACTGAAAGCTTGAAGCAAAATTGCAGCAGTCTGAAACACAAATCAGAATAAATAACATGCATGGGGGTTAGGCATGAGCCAGTGTTGCTGTGGAACGCAACTGTAACTGCTTCTTACTAAAGAGTGGGGCTGCTCTGTTGAACTTGCTGAGCCTTCAAAGTTACTTTTGTGGAACTAAGAAGAGGTAGGTTGCAATTGTTCAAATTACAACCAAAAAGGAAATATGAGAGAACTGCTCTGTATGCAGGAAAAAGTTTCTTAGGACCCATGCAACCATTTTCCTTAAGATGGTCGCTAAACTTTGAGATTTAGAGGCAAAAAAGTAAGTGTACTTGTAGAACTGTTCGGTATATTAATAATATGCAGATGTCTAAACAGCTAGATCCTTCTGGATCAACAAACCAGTTTCTGTACAATTAAATGTGTTGCTCTTGTGCATAATTGGCTTCCCAAGTGTCTCATTATTTTCCTTGTATGCTCTTCCACTGCCTAAGGGGGGCCTAGGTTAATCTGTCAATTCCAGTTAGTTTTGAAATTCCTGGGGCCATTTGCAGAGGAATTTCCCCTTCAGAGACTTCCCATTTCCCACTTAAATGATTAGAGTGGTAATATAAGCATTCACATTGTCAACAATTGCTTAGTACTAGGAAGACTGTCAGTGAAGTTAGAGGGATTTTGGTAGGTGAGGCCAGAGTTCTAAAGAGCATATACACGTTCACTTGTCTGTATATGTAAGGAATCCTTATAAACTTTAACCAAGAACATAGAAATTCGTCATTTGCATTTCTTATGCACATGCAAATACATGCACTCTCTAAAAATTTGATTAAATAAATTTCCTTCGTGTGCATTCATAAGTAAATAGTAGACTTGTAGAACCCTTCACTTGTTTCTAAGCTACCTACATTTCAGCAGAAATTCTGTTGATCATAAAACCATAAATAGATAGCAGGATTTAAAGGTAACTGTGTAACAGTATTGTCAGAAAGGATTTTTGCTTAAACATAGTTTATTCTAATTTTAGGATACTGAGTAATTCTATTTCTTGAGACAAGTAATCTAGTTTTGTGTTTACCTGAAGACAAAAATCTGTCCAGAAGTAAGATTAATCAGATCCTCCAAACCTTGCTTATGTAACATAGTAAGAAGAGCTGCTTTTGTGGGTACTGAGAGCCCACCTGCCTGCCCCAGAATCTGCTGGTTGGTTGTTCTGTTTTCACTGATACTTTATAAACCTGCTGTAGTGCTGATGCAGTTGTGCGCACATGGTTTTTGAGCGTGCTTTTTCTCAAATCATGAGTGACTGCTCATGCTAACAGCAAAGCTTGCTTTACTTGCTCTCTCTTCAAAGCAACATAAGTTGTATGTGGTTGTATTGCAATATTTTTTTTTTTATTGGCATAGGAGTTAACATTTCATTTTCCTAATGTGTACTCATCAGGGAGTTTTTATGTCTCTCCATATCGAACTCTAGCAACATGGTACTGTTCCTCTGTATAGCAATTATGTTGCCTGTCTGAAAGCTTGACATACAAGCAATATTATCTGACAGAAGTAAGCTGGAGCTATTAAAATAACCGTAAATGAGGCTGACAATAGGAGCTGTCTGCCACTGTCCCAAAAGATTTTCTGAACTGGAAGTAATCAGCAGAGTTTTAAGGCAACCCCATCGGGGATCTTCTAATTGCAAAAATTCCCCCTCACCACCCTCTGGTTTCCTGAAAGTGAGTTCAAAATCTTTGTAGACCTTAGCAGATTTATAACTTTTAGCGCAGACTACCTAGTACTGAGTGATAATTTCTGGGCATAGTCTTTTATTTAGACAATTTTAACGATGTGTTTTCACATCTTTTTTCTTTTACAAATAGTCTAAATGCTGTGTTTTCCATTCACTTGGCTTGGTTTTGTACAGATGTGCAGAACACAATGTGTCTGGAACGGGAAGTCAAAATGCTACTGGATCTAATTATTTATAGTTATTTTTGCCTTGTGCTTCATTCTATTTTGCATATTGAAGACAATGTAAAACCTGTTTTCTCAATTTTTTTAAAACGTAGTCTGTGCTTGCTGCGGACCTTTAACTATGCATGTTTTGCTTCTGGGTCTTTTTGCTATCTGTAGTTGCTTAAGTGGTGGCTGGTTTTAACTGTTGAATATTCTGTATTTTTTCAAATCTCTCTGCTTCTACCTTTTTTGTAAGCTCCATGTAGCGTAAATCACTAGTGACCCTTTCTCTACCTCTGTTTAAACACAATTCAAATTACTGCCTTGTGTTTGTAGCAGTGATGCAAAAACTGTTTCGTGTTTTATGTCAAGGTTTGGATTTCAGCACGTGCTGGGGTTCTCTGGATACTAAGTTTTTGCTCCAAAGAGTGTTTACTATAAATGTATTGGTAACTTATATGCATTTACAAAAGGAGTCTGCCAGGTTTGAGTGGATGCTGATAGTGTCTGATTGTTTCATGAGCTACTGTCTCTGTTGTTCCACTATTGTCATATGCAAAAATTGCTTAATTTCAAACTCAGTAGGTTATTTAATGAAATTTGGGAGTTCTTGAAAACTTGTGCTGATATGAGATTTACTGAAGTTATTGGTACAAAACTGGATTTGTCTATGTATTTCATTACATGTAACCAGTTCAGTGAAGTTAAATTTTAGATACAAACCAGGTCATTTTGTTATGATCGAGATTTTACTTTGTTCAGTTTGATTTTATTCTTATTTCACCCCACAGCTCCCTCCCCCCCCCCCCCCCCCCCCCAGTTAAAATCTTAAATGTGTTCTGATGACAGTGCTTCCTATGTTCTGTTAAGGGTTCTGTGTGCTCTAGAGACCACATATGCTCTGCATTGATATTTTTCTCCTTCCTCCTCCCAGAATTTGCAATAACTAGTGCCTGGAAAGACAGCAAGCAGTAGTGAACTTGACATATTTGAAAGTCTTGCAGCTGCACAGGGAAATGGCATCTAGTATTAAAGAACTTGTTCAAACTCACTACAGTTCCATCAGCTTGCAGATACTGCTACTGATAAGTTACACAAAACTTTCTAAGCCTTCATTTGTTGGGGAATGAGCAATTTGTCCTTGAAACAGCCACAAGAGTTGCATTCTATTTAACAATCCTAAGCGTGATTTCTCAGCTGGTAGTACACAAGACAACTTGAAATGTATACAGCTTTCTATTTTGAAGAGCTGTAAATAAAATTTCATTCAATTTTCTGGGAAGCTGTCTTTATAAATGCTGGCAAAGGTCTTGTAATTCCAATATGTTACTTTCAGCTTATTTTCAGTGCTTTTTACCTAGCTTATCCTGAGAGAAATTTCTCTAAGAATTCTCTAAAGCACAAATTTTAAATTTCATGTTTTTCATTGCCTTTCTTCCGTACTCATGAAGATGATGTTGCCCAGGGAAGTTGTGAATGCTTCACCCCTGGCGACGTTCAAGGTGGGGCTGGACATAGCCTTGGATGGCATGGTTTAGTGGGAGGTGTCCCTGCCCATGGCAGGGGGGTTGGAACTCGATGATCTTGAGGTCCTTTCCAACCCTTACTATTCTATGATTCTATGATTCTATGTTACATGCATGAAAAAGTGGATTAAAATCACTGTAGAGAAACTTAGTGCATATCTAAAGAAATAAATATATAAGATCTAAATATATGACAAGCTGTAACTGTTAGAAACAGTGTTTATAGTCATGACAGATGTTAGTTATTTTCTAAAGACTTTTGGGGTGCATGTGAAAATCTTAACTCTATAGCCTGCAAACAGTATGTTGCAGAATTTTCAATGATGGTTGTGGTTTTGTGCAGTGTGGCTTTATTTGGTTTTGATATTTTGTTTTTTTCAACATTGAAGTACAGTTAACTGGGATGCACGTAAAAGGTAAAGCCACCAATTATTTAAAAAAACAATCAGCATGTGTTAATTTAAGATTCGGCTTAAATGCAGCAAAAGAGAAGAATCATTGAGTTGTTGAAAAGAAACAAACTATTTCAAACTATATTGAATTTTTAGTTATGCATATTCATATTCCTGAGACATGTTTGCAAACAAGCAATCTGAATTATCCATGAGTTACACAAAACGCAGTATTGGTGGTTTGTTGCTAGGTTACAATCTTTATAGCTGTGCCTAATTAATGAGAGAAGAGGAGAGAGAAGAACAGTGAACACTTCTTGTTCATGTGCGATTCAAAGGCAAGCAATAGTTGCTTAAACTTTCTGCTCTCCTTCAGGGCTGCAACCAAGAATTATTTATATTCTGAAGCAGTACAGTTTAGTCTGCGTGAATCTTAGATGCAAGAAGTCTGATATGTGAGTAGTTTGCATTGTCAAT
The DNA here is from genome assembly GCA_039720435.1 of Amazona ochrocephala. Lineage (NCBI taxonomy): Eukaryota > Metazoa > Chordata > Aves > Psittaciformes > Psittacidae > Amazona > Amazona ochrocephala. Next base: position 34,952,060 of record CM077879.1, read on the forward strand.
GATAAGCTTTAAATTTTTATAGAGTTGAAGAGCAAATCATATTTCTCTGGGTGGCTGTTGCACTTTGTTCCATACAGGCATAAACAGGTAATGCTTCCTGTTCAAAGTGTGGATGTGATACAATTAAGGAAGACTAGCACTTTTCCAGTTTAGCTTATAAAAAATACTACTTCTCTTAAATAAGAGGTTGTATATACTTTTAAAAAGCTCACACTGCCTGCTGCAGGCCTTTAGTATTTCAGGAGTTAGAGTGCAGTGCATTTCTTGGCATTCTGCCATGTTCGCTCTATGAACAAGCTGACATTTCACTTCTGCAAAGGGAATCTCATTCCATTCCTTCTTTAGAAGGAGGTTGTTCCAGGGAGTTCACAGGATGGAGATTTTGGAATTTTCAACTGACGTGTTAAGTGCTGAGTAGTTCCTTGTCTTTGTGGCAGGACATACTTGAAAACTTCAGTGCTGAAGGATAGTTGGTTTGTGGAGGATAAAGGCTGATGTGATGTTGTACTGCCTTTGTTTTGGTTTTACCAAGTGCTTATTACTTGAGTGATCTAAGTATATCTTGTTGCTGTTAGCATTGAATGCTATTTTAGAATTGTAGGCTTAAGGCTTAGTTGTCCCTTACACACTGGTGTTTGATGGAGGCCTGAGTTACATAGAACAGCAGCCTCAGGGAAAGAATGAATTTTATCTTGGGAGTTCAGTGTGTTACGTGTTTCAAAACCTTCACCTTATAGAACTATTTATAGCATGTAGGGTTGTGGCTTTACTTGGCTGCTGCTTCAAGGCATTTCGCAGTGTCAGACTACATTGATGCCCAGAAGTTATCAAAAAAGAAGTTAAGAACAAGTTAACAGAAATACAGATAAATTGGCTAGAGGATTTTATTTTTTTTTTTAATCCTCTGAAAGTGGGAAGAAAATCTGAAAACTGGCTGTTCTGAATTGCTTAACATTAGAAGTCAAAGTGCAATAGTATTTAGTAAGATTGTACTTAAAAAAAAAAAAAAAAAAAAAAAAACCCAAAGCATTAATCTATGAGGGTGTGATTCTGTCTTTAAAACAACTAAGCGAAGTTCCACAAAATGTAAACCAGAAATTTATCCAGAAAAGCTGTAAACTTCTGGGAGCTGAGTTTTTTTCAACCCTTGTCCACATAAAAAGCTAATTTCATTAATACTAATAGCTTTCTAGAAAATATATGTGGCTTATCAAGAGGTAGCAGAAATTCAAATAGCAAACTGCAGTATGTGCTGAGCATTTCCCCCAATTTTATTTTTCACTCAAAATATTGTGCAGACCTTAGTCATAGGTTAAACAGCAATGACTTAATGTTTGTCTAGAATTCAAGACAAAGTTGCAGTCTATGTTGGTCTGTTGGCAGACTAGTGCCATGAGGGACAGCATGCCTCTTTTTAAAACAGGCTTAATCCACTCACTTTTAAAACTTTGATTTGGATCATTTGTTTGGTCACACTTGATCAGAACCTTTGTTCATTAAATTCTTTTAAATTCTGCCTTTTTTTTTTTTTTCTCCCTGCCAGAGATGGCTTTTAAAGCTGCTGAAGAAGCTTTTTTATTTGCCCAGCGTATTAGAATTTAGATTAATTAAGTTTGTAATCAGATTTCAAGCATCATGTTCCAGGCCAGGGATTTCTCTTAGTTTGTTTCAAAGTGTCACTCTCAGGGCAAATTCTGCTGAACTGCATTTTCATGCTTTGCTGAGAAGTGATTGCAGGTTTTGATTTCCATTACAGAATCATTAATATCGTTAATTAGAGTTCTCATGGGTAAGCAGACTTAAGGAGGATCATCCTTGGGAATTGGGAGTATTATATAGTTTGAGCATTTGTTAATTAGACAGAATTGGCATATGTAAGATTGTCGGATTTGAGGTGGATTTATATGTTTGTTTTGTTTGGGTGTAGTGACTTGAGTTGCGGGATTTAAATTGGAAGCAATGTTGGTTCTCATCGAGAGCTAACACTGAGATTTCCTCAGTTGCTGTATTCATAAACCAGCCTGCTCCTCCCTATTGAATTCTGTCCAAGTTCTGTTCTATAGTATTCACTTAGGACTTTTGCCACCTTTAACAAAATTTGTAGAGAAGTCCTATTGCATCAAGTGAGAACAATATCTAGTCTAAAACTTCAGACATATGAGTATTATAAAATCAACCCTGATGTCCTCTTGCAGATGACTGAGAAACATTTTGTCAGAGTTCTTTTGTTCTCTCCTCTGCTGGTTAGTGACTGAATATTATTTTATTTTTATCCTGGTTGCCTGAAAGGCTTTAAGATTGCATATTTAGCCAGGTGAAAAATGTTTTAGGAATCCTCACTTCACCATATTTGTTTGAACAATAGTATTTACAAGTCTTTAGGATTACCATACATGCTAAAGATTTTTTAGTGGTGCTCTGTGGAAGATTTCTCAATTCGTCTCGCTACGTAAAAAGCAAATGGCTTGTAAAAGTTAAAATCACCAGATTGCATGAGCATAGAGAATGGACGGGAAATCTGCTGATTGAAGATTTTTCTGTGAATGGGAGAAGAGTTAGAGCAGAGATGGAGCTTTTACAGCATTGAAAATGGAAGCACTTAAGCTGTGCTCCCCAAATATGCTTTGTACCACCTAAAAAAAAAAAAGCGGGGGGGGGAATACTTTCTAGGAGCAAAAATATGCTGTCGAAATTGATGATACTGATCAACATCCTACAGATGGTTAATGGATCTAGCTGATTGTGAGATTAAAACAAATTAACTCTTACTTAGATTGTTTTATTATTTCTCTTTGATATATGACTTTTCATCATGTTTCCTCTCTGCCATCTTAGCATGGGTGCTGGCTTTCAGATGGTATACAGTATTATACTGCCCTGATATGTAATATAAGCCACTATAATAAACGTTTGCAAAAGCAGATAGTTAGCACATTGACCAATGATACTTTAAGGACTGGTTCTAGAGCTGTGATTTGGTAGAAGTATTGTTATCTAGTTATTGTTACTGTTTGTGACGTTAAAAGGGGGAAAAAAAACAAGCGCTCTATGTAGTTGTGTGCGTTTAGTGTTGATTGCATTTTGTGGCGTAAGTGCTGATGCAGAACTAGAAGTAAATCAGGTTTTGGTAGTCAGAGCTTCCCCCACCCCAGGTATGTGTATTGGATCAGTATCTGTTGCATTTTATTGCTGGGTGGAAACAAGAAGAAAGGTGAGTCATATTAATAGACCAATTGGCCCTTCCCTTGCGGTGTCTGCATCTTTGAGTAATGAAGGAGAAGTAGGTGTGGTGGCCTCTCCTCCACTCATTTCAGTGTGTAAGGTGTAAAGCGGAGTTTTGCTCGTTATCTTCTTGTCCACTTTTGCATGACTTTAATACTGGAGGAATGCCATTTGGGTCTTCATTTTTAATATTGTTGAAGTAACCCACCTATGTGTGATGCCTGTCTCTAAAATGTTTTCCAACCTGCATACATATGTATTTATTCCCTCTATTTTAAACTCTAAGTGGGGTACATGGAGCTTCTTTTAAGTGCCCTTTATGGCTCTAGGAAATATTCATTCAGGATTAGTGTTAAAACAGTTGGGTAGACATTTTTACGTATTGATCAGAAAATAATTTTCCTAGATGCTTTCTATTTCAGTTCAAAATTACAAACAGCACATACAGAAAAAATGTTCACCCAAGACTGCAGGATCTGTTGCGTGAGAAGCATGAGAAAAAGTGGAAAATAACTTTAGTGAATGAGGTTTTATGTTACTTTTGAGCGTGATCAGATTACAAGCCTTTCATTGAACATATCTGCAAAAATCAGGGTAAAATATACAGAAATAACATTATGTATGCCCATCTAATTTGAAATTAAAAATTGACTAAAAAAAGGTTGTCTGTGTGGTATTGTACTGTTAGTCACTATCCCTATAATCCTTTTGCTTTTTTTTTTTTTTTTTTTTTTTTTGAGATATCATTACTGTTGTTTTTTTGTATGGCACTTTTTTCCCTTTTGTCCCATGTGAGGTACGTGACTTACAAGAACTGACATTTGAGAATTTACAATCCACTAAGCAAAATAGGTTCAGTCATCTTTAAACTTCAGGTAGGCTTAGATAACTAAGGTGGTAGAATTTATAGATGCCAGGTGGGCAAATTGCAGAAGGAGAGCTCCATTACCACTAAAAGTGTCTTTTTATGTTTCTTTAAAATCAGGCAATGCTATCTTAAAATTAATCTGCCACTTCTGATGTAGCTACTGTTAAGAAAGCAGGACAGGTGTAAAATGATAACAGCTACTCAGGTCATCATGTAAGCCTGCCTGCCCTGGGCTGCATGGATCACAAGCAGCAGAGCAGCATTGCTGGAAGCCTTCCTAAAAGGGAATTGGTGCCGTCTAGTCTTGTGTTTAGTAGAACATGAAGATTTTACAAGATTTTCCGAGGCAAACATGTAGTCTACCCAGACTTAAGATGAAGTGCTTGCAGGCGCATTCAGCATTTAGGTTTAGAAGTGAGGCCACAGTAACTGAAAAAAAAAAAAAAAATTAATCCCAAGCAAGTCTCCTGCCTGAAGGTAGAGAGGTATAAAAGGTGTAATGTAAATGAGTTACAAAAATAGAATCCAGGTAACTAGGTGCTGAAAGCTACATGTTAATTTTTAACAGCAAATTTTATGTACATTAGCAATCCAAAACTATTCAGGTAATCACAGCACAAATCCAGAGACTACATAGATTTTCTGGGGTTTTTTTGTTTTTTTTTGTTTTTTTTTTTTTTTTTTTAAATAAAAAACTGCCATCAAATGAAATGTAAGTACTGAGATGAAAAAGCTGAAAATGTGAAATACCAATGTCCTTAAAATTAACACCTTGGCTTAGTTTTTGATGACGTTTGTTGGGGGGAGGGTGAGGTATGGGGGGAGGAAATTATAAAGCTACCAGTTTGCTTTCAAGAAAACTGCATAGACTGTATGTAATGCATGTATATTTTCAAATTGCAGTGCCCCTCCTTTATATCCCAGTTCTGAAGCATTTGACGCTACATAAAATGGTTTTCCACACTGACATCTGGTGGTAGTTCTGGAATGCTGTGTTGCTTGAAATGCTATATATGGGTATTTTGAAGGTCTAATAAGCCTTAGACGCGGACCCCTCCAGCCCTTCTGCAGTGATCTTCTTGACTTCATAAAATTTCAAATTACCATTTTTAGACCTTTATGCAGCTTCTTAAAAGGCAAAGAAAGTAATGAATAAATTAATAATTTCTCAATGTTAATCTTGTTTTGCTCATCTGGTATAACGCACTAAAAGAGTGCCTGGACTGTGAGAAGGAAATGACACTTAGAGTTACTTTCTTTCCTGAATAACTCCTGTAAAAACACAGTGGCACGATTTTATCATGGTCGTATTTTACTGATGGTGTGTATATTTATATATGTGTTGTGTCGTGTGAGCTCAGGAGAAGGATGACATGGCACATAGTCACATTGGGTGGCTCTATCCAGAGTCCAGAACCATCTGTCATGGTTGATAGTTTGACTCATCTCTGCTCCAGTCCCAATTAGGCCTGGTATGTATCAGTAACAAACAGTAAGATCCATGACAAAGCTTTCCAAGATTTCCACAGAACTGGTTGCAAGGGCTTGCTGTTTCCCTCACCCTGATGAGTCTCAGGTTCATTTGAAGTTCTGTTTACAAAATATCTCAAATCAGACAACCTGTAAGAGCAGCTGGATCACAAGAAGGAAAGTGCACAGTTTTATTGTGCCATAGCTCTGTGAATTCATGTAATATTCATTCCTCGTCATATGCACCATGTCTCATACCCTTTTGGCACGTGCATATTAGGAACGGTACCTGTAGAGTAAGGAACGGTACCTGTAGAGTAAGCTGCTTATAAAAATAGGTCTGCATTTCTTTCACAGTGGATAAGAACTCGAGTCCCTTATTTTGTATTTAGTTCTGGCCCAGACAAGCTGCTGTACACTTAGCAGACAGATTTTTATGAAGTTGATGAATTGTGTAGCTGTTCCTTTAACTCATTTTATGTGTGTAAAATTGAGCGAAGTCCTGCTTTCCATTGCTAGAGTAATGGCAGCCATTGGGTGGTCCTAATGCTACAAAGTTTAGCTTCAAGTATAGCTTTTGGGTTTTTTTCTGTGAAATTTCTGTGTGAACCCAAATTAGCCCATTAAGAAAAGTCAGTTAAATAATTAATCAGGGCAGAAAGATAAGAATGTTTCACATTGAAGTAGCTGCTTATTAATATAAATGGTAAACAGTTCAAGGGTTTGGTGTCTAAATTAGTCTAATGTAGTAGAAAATTCAGTATAATCAGTGATGAGTAAAGAAGGTCATTGAAGTCCCAAAAGACCATGAATTACTCATTAGATTTAATATCTTAGGCAAAATAGCTTTTATAAATAGTGCTAATTGATCTGATAAATCTCAAAGGACATTGGAAAAGAAATAAATATTGTTTTAATATCTGTAATGCACAATTGCTGAAAACTTGTAGTAATTCTGTTTTTTGTGGCTTCAGGTTAGCCTTCATATGTTTGTGTATATTAACAAAGACTGTAAAATCAATGTCAATTATTTTGAACTTGTATTCATTTTTTTAATTTGAGCTTGTTGCTTACTGTATTTTTTAACACACTTCTGCATATTTATTGGGCCTTTTCTATTTATTTTTCTTCCTATTATCAGGTATTATTGAGACTGCAGATCGCCTGGATCGTGAAACTACTTCACACTACTGGTTAACTGTTTATGCAACAGACCAAGGTGTCGTGCCTTTATCATCTTTCATTGAAATCTACATAGAAGTTGGAGATGTTAATGATAATGCTCCTCAGACCACGGAACCAGTTTATTACCCAGAAGTAATGGAGAACTCACCTAAAGATGTATCAGTCATTCAGATTGAAGCATTTGATCCAGATTCTAGCTCAAGTGAAAAGTTAACCTACAAGATTACAAGTGGAAATCCACAGGGTTTCTTTTCAATAAACCCCAAAAGTGGTAAGTGCAGTACAGTTATTTATTTTATGTATGGATGAATCAGCATATTTGCATAAATACATGAACCAGGCAAAATCAAGATCTTTGGTTTAACATTGCAACCATGCTTTTCATGTTAGTTAACCTGGTGTCTTGGTTTGTGTCAATATTAGTAAGCTACATAAACAAGCAGGAGAGGATTTGAGAGTGAAGGAGCTGGTTCAAAGTACTTGATATCCAGATAATGCACTTTTGGGGAAGGTTTACTTCAGAGTAGCTCCCCTCTATACTGGCCAATACCTATTTGCTTTTGTAGTGCAGCAAAAATACTTGTTTTAGCTTAGTTTCATCCCGGCTGTTCTTAGCAGTCTTAGTCTCCCAATTTTCACACATAAGTTTTTTTTTTTTTTTTTTTTTTTTTGTCAGGCTGTTTTTTTCCCAGGTAGTCAGTCTGAGGCCATTTATTAACAGGCCATGTGTTAACTGTAAACTCACTTGTCTCACAGTCATAAGGGCCCATCTTTGACAGTAACTGTTGCTGTTGTAAGAAGTAGAAAAACTGGGAGATGATTTGCAGGTAATGAAAAGAAAGTCTGAGTTCAGAGGTTGTTTGGAAAACTTCAGAAAAAACATTTAACAGGAAAGTACGAAAACAAGAAACAAATAACCTTTTAGTAACCAGGAATTGCAAATACGGAAATGTATATAGGGCAGAGACAGGAAACAAAATAATCCATATTAACTGAAGCTACACAGTGATCTTAAAGACAATGTAAAGGTTTCCTACCATCCCTTGCTTCTGAATGAGCATGGATGTACAAATACATGGATGTACAGTACACATGCTGGATGTTTTTATCCACAGATCTTTCCTAATGGTAAAGAAGGATTTGTTTTTAATTGAATAATATTTTGCTGCATTGGGCACAGAGTAGTTTTTCGTATGTTGCATCTAGGAGCTATTTCACATTGCAAATTAGAGGAGAATCTTCCTATTCACTCAGCCAGAAATTTCTTCTCGGAATCCAGAGATTTTTTAGACTAGAAGTGTAGAGAGCGACTTTAATCTGTAACAAACCCAGTAATTAGAAGAGAGCAATAGAGGCCTTATTCATTTAGCTCTTGCTCATTCATGGGGGGAATTTCAGGAGATTTAAAGGAGAGAAAATTGGGTGAAAAAATATGTTTTGAAGGCTGGGTTGACACTGTGGCCTTCATTCTGTTTCATGGTTGTTTCAGCTGAGGGTATGAAAGACTTGTGTGCTTCAGCAGCTCTAATTGCTGTGTCAGCAAAGCTCTGAGTACAAACACAGGTATGTTATTTGGGTTATTTCTGACAATAACTTCTTTGTCAGCATGTGCTGCATCTGCTTGTGAAGACATTGCCAAGAGGGACATATGAAATCACTATAGCAGCAGCAGATCTTTAGCATAGTTTAAGCCTGTATCTAAATACAGTATTTACAGAAGCATTGCTTTTAGAACAAAGGCAACCTGAGTAGCAAGATAAGAAATATTCAACCACAAAATCTTCCAAAGTGAATTCAGAAAACTCCTGTGTGTATTTGTGTGTGTGCTTTATTTCTATTTGTCTTTCTTTGCTAAACATGATGCAAAAGGAAGAGTTTTCTACTCCGTAACTCTTTCTGGTTTTGAAAAGTACTGTTTCTATGTTACTTCCGTATAGTCATCTCAATCAGTGATATTCATAAAAATGGGAGTAAAGTTGCCTGTGACTTAGGTAGAAAGAATAGAGTGACTGCAGTGCTCAAATTGGGAGTGAACATAAATTCTGCCTATGTTCATGTAGTCTTTACTGTGTAATTTGACCATCTTTTTTTGGTTGCTGTTTCCTTTTTTTTTTTTTTTTTTGTAGCTCTCCTTCTTCCAGTCTTTTCCTACTCCTCTCTGCCTTCTGTATCATTATGCAGCATTTTCCAATCTTTGTTTTAAAAAGGATGCTTGCATGCCTCCCTTATGTAAGTTTTAAGATGGATAAACATGTTTATTTCTATTTAATGGATAGAAAAATTAGGGCAGCAGGAGATTGTGACCTGTCTTTGGAGCTTGTAGTTTTTCACATCAGTAGCTTACTGACAATCTAATTTATGTTACAAAGGGAACTTGAGAGAGCTCAACACACTAGATGGTGAAGTGATAAGGAACGCTTAAAATAAACTAATAAAGATTTTTCTGTCAAGAGAGTTTCTTACCTGACTTTATTGAAGTGTGCATACTGAAGCTGTGTGATCTGGAGTCCTTCTCAGCTCTGTGCTAAAGGAGAAGGAAAAGAAAAAAAATCAAAAATACAAGCACTGAGAAGAAAATAATCTCCCTCTTTACATTCAACAGAAATTATTTTAATGTAGTTAAAATCACTGGAATAGGTAAATTCATTGAGTGTCTATTGCTGTTAAAATTATAGTGCTAGATAGACATAATAAAGAGGAGGGGAAGAGAAGACGTGAACAAGAGAAGGGAAACCTCTTTTGTGGGTTTCTGCTGTGTTCCCACAGTGCACTCAAATAAGTTGAATGGGTATTAATTAGCTAGCTTATGCATACTGTCTTTCTATTAACTGGGACATTGGATTTCATGTGATCTAATGGGCTGTCTTGTTTTTCCTGTGTATGTTCAGTTTGAAACTGACAGTCTGCAGTAGGCACTGACGTGGCGATCAAGATGAGTTTTGACTGAGGTTATCAGGTTCATAACTTCTCAAGTCTCTCTTCTGCCTATTAGAAATAAAATATGTTTAACCTGAATGAATCTTGTATTTGGTGAAAACTCTTTCACTAGGACTGGGGTGTTAAGATTTGAAAAGTCACTTTAAAAGACACTCATTATTGTTGCAGTTAAAACACAGTCTATCACCCTCAATTAACTAAAGGGAGCTCAGCTGAAGAATGAATTTGACTAGATTTAGTGAAATCAAATCCCATCTCTTTTGCTTATGCAGCTATGTTACCCTAGTTACACCTTGTGAGACACTGTAAGGTATTTGACAAAGGAAGAGAAACCTTCACAGGGCCCCAGATTTTCCTTCCAGCCAAAGGGGAGATGGGGCTGGAATATGAATCGAGTCTTTAACTGTATCCCATTGTAACATTAAAAGTGACAGAATAAGAGTTAAGCATGTGTTATGTTGGTTGCTTTGGTCTGCTGTGCAGCCCCAAAGGCAGATTGAGGACAGTAAAGGCATTCAGTAGAGTCAAGGCAAGGCTAGTGTTGGGATTCTTAAAATATGTGGTGAGTGTTGAAAATATGTTTTATCTGACAATAGAATCATAGGATCAGGTAGGTTGGAAAAGACCTTTGAGATTATCAAGTCCAACCATTACCCCTGGACTGCGAGGTCCACCACTAAACCATGTTGCTGGGAGCCTCATCTATGCAGTTTTTTAATACTGCCAGGGATGGTGATTCCACCACTGCCTTGGGCAGCCTGTTCCAATGCCTGATCACCTTCTCTGTGAAGAAATTTTTCATGATATCCAATCTAAACCTCTGCCGGTGCAGCTTGAGGCCGTTCTCTCTTGTCCTATTGCTTGTTACTTGGGAAAAGAGACCAACCCCACCTCCGTACAACCTCCTGTCAGGTAGTTGTAGAGAGCAATAAGGTCCCCCTGTGAGTTTTCTCTTATCCAGACAAAACAACCCCAGTTCCCTCAGCTGTTCCTCATGAGACTTATTCTCCAGGCCCTTCACTAGCTTTGTTGCCCTTTTCTGAACCCTCTCCAGCACCTTAATGCCTCTTGTAGTGAGGGGCCTAGAACTGAACACAGCATTCAAGGTGCAGACTCACAAGTGCCCAGTGCCGGGGGATGATCACTGCCCTGGCCCTGCTGGTTATGCTATCTGGTTATGCTATTGCTGATGCAGGCCAGGATGCTGTTGGCCTTCTTGGCTGCCTGGGCACAAGCTGGCTCATGTTCGACAGCTGTCAGTCAGCACCCCCCAGCTCCTTTTCTGATGAGCAGCTTTTCAGCTACTCTTCCCCAAGCCAGACAGTATGTTATTGTCTTCTCTTCAGGTCAAGGATCCATTTTTTTCTGAGTCTTTATAGAATTTAACACTATAGTGTTGTGGTCCATGGCTACAACTGTGCATATAATACTGAAACAGAATGTAAATACCAATAATCTAAATGTAAGTTATGTCAAGTAAAACACTGCTTTGTGTTCTCTGAAGTGTTTCATTTCTAGAATTTTACAGGCTCCAGACTAAGATGTCTGTGTCTGTGCAATAATCCTGAATATTTAGATGGTGAAACTGACTGACATGGACCTATGTAGGATATAGTTCATCTTTCACAGAAAGAAGAGACTTCTTTTCATGATAAGAGCTATTGATTGACTGAGCTGTTTCTTAAAAACGTTGCTAGCTGAAATAGTATCTATGTGCTTCAGTTTCTGACTATGCCCTTCAGTAAGTGTTCATCAGCACTTGAAAACATCTTTCTTATTTGAAAAAATTGAAAAATAACTGAAACATTGCTAAGTTTTCTTTGCATTCAGAAATGCTGCTTCACTTTTTGGAGCAGGATATATAACAGTACTTCACAGGTCATTTTTGTAAACTTGTCAGATCTACCTGGCCTTTCATTAAAGCAAATGAAATATAATTTCCTTTACTTTTGGAGTTTCCATGAATAAAAAAAAAGCTGCTGTGTACATGAGCTGGCCAGGTGGAATAAAAATAGTTCTCATTATTTACAGGAAAGAGTTAAAGCAAAGACTAATGGCATGACTTTCATGGTCAACTTGAACACAACTGTAGACCAGTATGTAAATTAATGTTAACTACTTTATATCTGCTTAACTTCTTGCAACGTAGCTTTTAATTAAATACTGAAGTAACTGACAAAATGGTAGAGTTGCAAGGCATCTTAATGTTTAGATGGAAGGAGTTGGAGTTGGCAGGATTTCATAGCTATTCAGAATATATCCTGGGACTCTATGGTTAATCTCACTACTTAACCCCAGAGCTCTTGCACTGAGGATAAGAAATTATTTGTGCTTTTAGCAATTCTCATGTAAAGCAAAAGATATATGGCAGTAAACAAGTTCTGGGTTTGTGCTTTGGAGCTCCCAATGTGCAATTTTTTTTGCTGGTATGTATAATAGGAAGTTTAGTAGTATTTCACTGTTTCTTGTGGGTGTGGTTTATTTGCTTATGAGTTATTCAGGTATTTTAATTTTAAATTACTTTGTAACAAGGTCAAAGGCTTTGGAAATTATCAAAATACTCATAGTTGTTAGTTTCCATATTTCATTGGTTGCATTTGGGTGTGTTTTGTGCGAGGAAAACATTGATGGACAAAAAATGGACCCTTTAGGGAATGAGTAATGAGTTGTTTCACTTAAGTCAGTGATTCAACTCCAAGCTAGTTGTAGATCTGAAAAGTTTTATCACTGATGTAAATTCTGTGGTTGTATTTACAAAATGCAATTTACCACCCAAGTCTTGGAAGGCAGACACGGGGACGGTGAGGGTGGGGACTGGGCCCACTGTGGGGGAGGATCTTGTTCGGGACCACCTTAGGAACCTGAATGTATACAAGTCCATGGGACCGGATGAAATCCATCCACGGGTCCTGAAGGAGCTGGCAAATGAAGTTGCTAAGCCACTGTCCATCATATTTGAAAAATCATGGCAGTCAGGTGAAGTTCCCGATGACTGGAAAAAGGGAAATATAACCCCCATTTTTAAGAAGGGGAAAATGGATGAGCCAGGGAATTACAGACCAGTCAGTCTCACCTCTGTGCCTGGCAGAATCTTGGAGAGGATTCTCCTGGAAGGCATGCTAAGGCACATGAAAACCAACAAGGTGGTTGGTGACAGCCAGCATGGCTTCACTAAGGGGAAATCCTGCCTGACCAATCTGGTGACCTCCTATGAAGGGGCTACGGAACTGATGGACAGGGGCAGGGCAGTTGATGTCACCTACCTGGACTTGTGTAAAGCCTTTGACACTGTCTCACATGACATCCTTCTCTCTAAGTTGGAGAGACATCAATTTGATAGGTGGACCACTCGGTGGATAAAGAACTGGCTGGATGGCCGCACGCAAAGAGTAGTGCTCAGTGGCTCAATGTCCAGCTGGAGACCAGTAACGAGTGGTGTCCCCCAGGGATTGGTGTTGGGACCGGTCTTGTTCAACATCTTTGTGGGTGACATGGACAGTGGGATTGAGTGCGCCCTCAGCAAGTTTGCTGATGATACCAAGCTGTGTGGTTCAGTTGATATGTTGGAGGGAAGGAATGGCATCCAGAGGGACCTTGACACGCTTGTGAGGTGGGCTGATGCCAACCTGATGAAGTTTAACCATGCTAAGTGCAAGGTCCTACACCTGGGTTGGAGCAATGCCAGGCACAGCTACAGATTGGGCGGGGAGGAGATTCAGAGCGGCCCTGTGGAGAAGGACTTGGGGGTGTGGGTTGATGAAAAAATGAACATGAGCCGGCAGTGTGCGCTTGCAGCCCAGAAAGCCAAGCGTATGCTGGGCTGCATCAAAAGGAGTGTGACCAGCAGGTTGAGGGAGGTGCTCCTGCTCCTTTACTCTGCTCTTGTGAGACCTCACTTGGAGTATTGTGTGCAGTTCTGTTGTCCTCAACATAAAAAGGACATGGAACTGTTGGAACAAGTGCAGAGGAGGGCCACGAGGACGATCAGGGGACTGGAACACCTCCCGTATGAAGATAGGCTGAGAAAATTGGGGCTGTTGAGCCTGGAGAAGAGAAGGCTGCGTGGAGACCTCATAGTAGCCTTCCAATACTTGAAGGGGGCCTATTGGGATGCTGGGGAGGGACTCTTCATTAGGGACTGTGGTGAGAGGACAAGGGGTAACGGGTTCAAACTTGAACAGGAGAAGTTCAGATTGGATCTGAGGAAGAAGTTCTTTACTGTAAGGATGGTGAGGCCCTGAAATGGGTTGCCCAGGGAAGTTGTGAATGCTTCATCCCTGGCGGCGTTCAAGGTGGGGTTGGACAGGGCCTTTTATGGCATGGTTTAGTGTGAGGTGTCCCTGCCCATGGCAGGGGGGTTGGAACTCGATGATCTTCAGGTCCTTTCCAACCCCAAGTATTCTATGATTCTATGACCTAATCATTTGGAAATGTTCTGAAAATATATTCATGCATATTTAAGAAGCACTTGGGTATTATCACGAGAATGCCATGGACATTCCCTTGAGGAAATCAGTAATCCTCTGGTGTAGGAGTTAGGCATTTATATAAGGCCTTTCTTACGTTGGGGATTCCAGCAGAAACACTGAGTAATTACATGTTTCAGAACTTACTATATCTGGTGCTTCCAGTGAGGCCCAAATCTGTGCATCTTGATGCACACATGGCAAAACAGTCACAGCGATTTAGCAGTCTTGACTTTGGAGTTTTCTGGTTTGAGTGACGATCTGAAAATGTGTTTCTCTAGAATTTAATATTATCCGACATAACTTTCTCTCTTATTGTCTTTTCCCCCCCTCCCCCCATGCTTTTTTACTATCTCAAGTTTTTTTAAAGTACTTACATTAAATAGATCCTGTGGCAATTTAGGATTGTGGCAGTCTGTTTCATAAATTATACACGCTTCAAATCACGCATTACAAAGTTAACACCGACTTTCAGATAAAGTGCTGACTTAATGACATTTCTATATGTGCAAACCCAAAATAGAATGCTAGTTTAATATTCGAAGTTTGTTCTGTCGAAGAATGGGATTTAAATTTTAGCAACACTGAGTCTGTGGCTCTCGCTATCTGTTAAGTTCTGGTAATTATTACAGCTTTCTGAGGTCATAAGATGCTAATAGCTCATGGTCAAACTGTCTACGCCATATGATTTTATCATTTCACACTGTTTGTAACCTTTAAAGTAGTATCTTTGTGTCTGTCTGTCTGATTTGGAGACCGAAGTGAAATAGGAAATGGGTACAGCTGTGAACAACTTCCATGGGCTTCCGATAACGCTGGAGAATTACTTAGTGAGGAAATGAAGGGCCAGTGACCACACAGTACTATTGGCTTCATTTGAACAAAGGAAATCTTTGTTGTTTAACTGCTTGTGGGTTTTAATCCCAATTGATGTAATATTTTAGAACTTGGATAAAGCCTGTATTTCTACATTACACACTAATGTGATTTAAAGTTAAATAAAGACTGAAACACTGAAGTTGTTCTTGTTACTTCTGTAGCTGGCAGACAATGCCAGGCTCAGTTATTGTTCATTCATGTCACACCACTCAAAGCATATGTAGGAGCCTCCATGTGCCCAACTGTTTACCTGTCACATGCAGAGAAAATGAAGTATTTGATTACACTGTCTCTGGAACAGGTTTTATCTATTTTTTTTTTCTTAACCTTTACTAAAAATGTGACCAGAATTAACCCAAATGTTTGTTGATCTCCTACAACCACAGAGGGTTACATGAGTAGATGAAAGTTTGCACAGATACGTATTTGGAAAGAAAAGTTAATTCTGCACAAGGTACTTTTATTTTCCTTTTTAAATACTGCTCAAACCACTTGAAGTGTAATCAGACAAGTATTTTTCTTTTGTTAGTTTTTTGGAACTGGGAAAACAAGTTAAAGTCTGCGAAATTTCTGACATCTTCATATCTGCTTTACAATAAGGATTTAGCACTTGAAAATATAGAAAACTTGCTGTAGTATAAGCAGCTATTTTAAAAAACTATTTCCAAGCATTTATGTAGAGATCACTTTTAGGTGGTGGTGATGGGGCTTGCTTATTTGTTTATTCTTTTGCATCTCTGGAAAAAAAGAAGTGGTAGGAGGTAGGAAATAAATGGGAAGCACAGCAGCCCGCCCTTTCTCTTTTTTCTGTCCCCGAACTGCATAAAAACATAAGGTCATGCTCTGTGTTGTAATGCAGGAGCTTAGAAGAAAGTAAAGGTTCTCTTTCCATTTTCCCATGTTCTGATGCAGAAATGATGATGGTGACAGACTGCCTCTGTAGCATATGTTTTTTTGAGCTGGAGTATATAACATGTGAAATAGTAATTCTGGCCAGGGAAGAGATGGTGATCAGTCACTTGCATAGTACTACCTTCACACAGGCTTTCAAATATATGTCTTTCCTAGATAGTTTTTGCGCATAACAACACTATAATGCTGGTATTAATAGGGAATTAATCAAGAGATGATTACTCCAAATTAGTGCCATAATTCAGGTCTAGCTTGGCTTGATTTGTGAGTGGTGAAAATAAAAGATCAATCCCAGCAAAAATAATAGTTCTACAGGAACTGTGGAGTCACAGCCAAGGGCTATCCAGGAGTCAACTATAAAACTCTTCTTCAGCTTTTCTAAGAGGGGAGACAAGACCTTTGAAAGCAGTTTATGCAATCTCTGTCATGAGTGTTGCATAGAGGTCTTTACATATGGTTCAGTTACAGAAGTCCTTTAAATCAGTAGTTAAAAGACTGCGCTGCATTCTAGACTTCCATTAGTATTGTGCCTTGTAATTGTAGGAAATAATATGCAATTTAGGGTAGATTTAGATTAGATATTAGCAAGCTCTTCACTATGAGGGTGGTGAGATATTGGAACAGCTTGTCCAAAGAAGCTGTGGATGCCTCATCCCTGAAAGAGTTCAAGGTCAGGCTGGATGGGGCTTTGAGCAATCTGGCAGGGGGGTTGGAACTAGATGATCTCTAAGGTCCCTTCCAACCCAAAACATAAAAAGAAAAAAAGGGGGGGGGGAAGGGAAGCAGCATCGTATAAATCTCCAAATTCATGTTTAGAAACTAGCATTTTAGGGTTTAGATGTGTACACACAAACCCAAACAAAGAAAGTATTGTTTTTATTCATAGTGCTAGATCATATAATGTGTTGGTTTTTTTCTGGCATGCTGGGCTGCATCAGAAGGAATGTGACCAGCAAGGTCGCAGGCGGGAAGTGATTCTTCCCCTCTACTCCACTCTAATGGGACTCCACCTGGTGCACTGCATCCAGCTCTGGGGCCCCAACACAAGAAGTATGTGGTCCTGCTCAAATTGGGTCTGGAGGAGGGCCATGAGGATGATCAAGGGGGCCGGAGCATCTCTTCTGTGAAGACAGACTGAGAAAGCTGGGCTTATTCAGCCTGGAGAAGTCTCCAGAGAGACCTTATAGCAAATAAGTCTTCCACTACCTAAAGAGGGGGCCCACAAGAAATCTGTGAAGGAATGTTTTACAAGGGCATGTAGTGACAGGACAAGGGGGGATGGCTTTAAACTGAAAGAGGGGAGATTTACATCAGATACTAGGAAGAAATTATTTACTGTAAGGGTGGTGAGACACTGGAACAGGCTGCCCAGAAAAGTGTGGATTCTCTATCCCTGGATGTGTTACCATGGGCAGATTGGATAGGGCTTTGAGTGGAAAGTGCCCCTGCATGTGGCAGGAGGGGTTGGAACTAGGTGAATTTTAAGGTCCCTTCCAACTCGAACCATTCTATGATTCTGTGCTACTCTTAGTTCCTGGCCCAATTGCTTTGAGATAAAAACCTTTCCATCCAGTGTCACTGCTGTGATACATGTTGGAAAAGCCTGTGCCAAATCATATTTTTATTTAATCCTGAAGAACTTTGAAAAACTTTCTGTATTTCAACAGCAGAGATATAGTTCTGTTTGTTGGCTTTTTAAGGAGATGCGTTCTTGAATTTGTTTACATTTTCAAATTTAAGTGTCTGTATTTTCAAATTGGATGGTCAGTTCTAAAGTTGACAGAGAAAGACCAACTATCTCTTGCAATTGGTGAGCTTTCTTAAGGAAATTCTTATTGTTTGAGTTAATAAAAACCAAATAGTAAAATAATAGTAAATAAGTAAATAATAAGTAAAAAATAATAAGTAAAAAAAAAAAAATAAGTAAAATAAGTAAATAAAAAAAAAATAAGTAAAAAAAAAAATAAGTAAAAAAAGAAAAAACATATAGACTCATGCAAAATCCAGTGATAAACATCTGGAAGGTGAATTTCCCCCTTTCATAAGCCATATCTTCAAAATTTGGAGGGAATGGATGTTGTCAATAACAGTCAGTTACCTAGTTTTCTTATCTGTTCTCAATTAAATATTTTTCACAATTTTATATTTTTAAATGTAACGTTACTTGGGAACTGTTTTCTTACCATAATAGGCTAAACAATAAGAAACTTTAACTACACTTTTTAAATTTCTTATTTTGCTTAAAAACTATCACTGTAGTTTATAAAGAAAATTCTGAAAGATATTTCCGTACTTTGCCCCCCAAAAACTGTTCAAGTGCTATCAAACTTTCTACTCTTCCCCATAATACATTTTTCTGTTTGTCGAATTTTATTAAATGTCATAGAGTTCAGTAATTTCTCATGTTACTTACAGTTGTTCTTAACCAGTGCTGTCAGTTATATGCCATAATTGCAACCAAACCACTGTTTTATTACTAAAAAACAGTCTTAGTAAAAACAGTTGAATTGTATAAGAGTAATTTTGACAACAAGACAATAGCAACATGGAAATCTGCTCTCATATTTCTTTCAGTAATCATGTATTCTTGACTTACTGTAATACCTTTTAAATCTCTGTTGTAAAGTTTAGGTTGTTTGTGTACTGAGATATGGTTGCAGTGCATGTAAACTTTGACTTTATGGTTGTTGCTACTAAAAAAATCTGCTTGTTGATGAATACTTTCAGTTAACTCAATGCAAGAAGTTCAGAATTAAATTTTGCTTAGCTACCTTGCATTTCAGAGGCGATAGCTACCAACTAAATAGTTTTACTGGCAGGGTAAATTGAAAAGACTATGTACGTTCTTTGTGAATTTGTCAGTCTTCTTTAATCCACATGTGTGTTGCAACAGTTTGATGGGAGATTAATCATGAAATTATAAAACTTTTGTAGCAGAGGAAGTGACCTGAAAACTAACTTCAGTCATTCAATAATTGTTTTTAAATGCTTCTCTCAACTGATCGTGATTTTATTAAATACATATTAACAACTCTGCTGGTTACTATAAACTGAAAAATGCATTTTCTTTGTTCAAGAAAAAAAAGCTAAGTTTAGAAAGGAGCATGGGGTTTCTTCCTTTGTTCAGGCGCTATAAGTGCAATAAGATTATGTCAGGTTTGAAAAGATCTTTCAAGATGGTGTAAGACTATGGCAATAGTTCTGTATTTAATTACTGAAGGTGGTATGTCTCAAAATTAGATAATAAAGCAAGTGATGAAGATCAGGTTACTTAAAAGAGTTAATTACTGAAGGCATTTGAGCTTTGAATTGGTGTGGCTTTAGTATACCAGGTAATGCTGAAGGCAAGAGTATTTTTGCAAGGTAAGCAACAAAATAACAAAAATTTATAGTGCTCTGTTGATAGCAAGATCAAAGTTCATTTGACAGGACGTTTATCATCACTTACTAGTTTCAGCAATCACACTTGGATTTTATTGTTTTATTTTCCATTCAAAATTTTTAACTACTTTTAACTTATGTATTAAGTGCTATTTTTTTTTTTTTTTTTTGTATTTTCATCTTACACTGCTTATGACTTACAGTTCTGTTTTTTATCTTGTTATGTATGAGAGAAACAAACTACCAAAAGGATATGCTTGACAATGAGAATGGACGCATCCTAAATGCTTTGAATCATTCAGAATGCAGTGGTTTAGGCTTTGGTTTATTTTTCTAGTATAGCTATTTAGGGATGTGTGATTATTTACATATTCGTTTTCATTATTTCCCAAATAGTTCTACTTGTAAAAGAATTATGGCACAAGCAGTTATATCACTGTCTTAATAAATACAGGCTGAAAATAATGTACTACGTGACTAATCAGACTATTCAAAAGTACAATATTTACTTTTATAGGATATATTTGGGCAGTTTTCATGTAATTATGTGATCACTAAATACAGATTTCATATGTCAATTGAAATCTAGTTGAAATTGAAGCTCTACTGTGTTTATTGGTTTGGATAAATTAGTTGTTTGTGTAAAGAGTTTCTCCTCCTTATACCATATATTAATAATCTTTGGTAGGTTGCTTGTCTTTGCTCCCTGCTTGTAATCACTAAAATGATTTATGAGTACTCTGATAAGCAAATTCCAGGTCTTTATTAAAATAGTTCAGGGAAGTGTGACACTTTACTTCACATGCGCACCTTGCACTTACATTTTGTACTGGTAGGATTGAGTAGTTAAATTGCCTAGTTACTGATTAAACGTGGTGATTCATGGTGTGATATAGGAGGATTAAGTAACTTACTTTTTAACCTTATATACAAAACTTACAGTCTGTTTTGGCAACAAGGTAACAAACTCATAAACACTGATATTACTGTATTTCAATAAATTCAGCACTTGTGATGTGCTGACACAAGCCCACCCCTATGGACTAGACCAGTTATCCCTTGTTTGATGCAGTCCTGACCTGGGTGCAACTGAGATCTCAGTTATTACTTTACTGTTCATACCATTCAAAGGGTAGGACATTTATTCGCTGTGCCAAAAATGTTTTTGTGAACGAAATCCAGAGGATGCACATCAGTATTTGAAACAGGAATAAAGAAGTGTCTAAATAAAAAGGTGGTCTGAAGAGCAAGTACAATGTGCAGTCCTATAAAGCATTTTAGACCTTTCAGTTTGGAGCTTACCTAGGTGTCTGTATGTTGTGGGAGTGTCCTTCTGACTTTTGACTGAATTGCTGCAGATGGAAATGGAAGGGGAAAGGCATGAAAACTGTGAAAGACTGCACTAGTTGAGTGCATTCATGCTATAATTAACAGAAAGGGAACGCTGATTTCAGTGCAGTGTACTGCAGTATGTCTCCCTTTAAGATTTTTCTAAAAGTATCTATTTATAGGGTGTTGTAACTAATTTTTTTGTAAATTATCCTGATCAGAAAGTTCATATATGAAGCAAAACCTACTCCTTTAGCCCCCAGAGTGGATTTAAACTGCCAAAAAAAGCCTGCTAAGCTACAGGCTGTAAGCTGTGTTAGGCAGAAGTGATCTTTGTTCTACCTAAATTGATCTTTGTTCTACCTAAACAACTGTATAGCAAAAAAAGGTAAGATTCAAGAGGCCCAAGAGAACAAGCAAACAACAACATAACTCTTTAGCTAGTGGGTGGATTACTCAGAGTGGAAAAAAGAACCTGTACTTTCAGTTTCTCTTGAAATGTGGAACCATTTTTGCAGTCTTTATTGAAAGAATGGAAATTATTGCTTTTAAATGTTTTATTTGAACAGAAGTGGCATTTGCAACAATTTAATTTGCTTGTAAAGCATACTGCTGATTTCTTCTGGGAGTATATGTTTATAATCATATTTTCAGCTCTTCAAAATTACTGGTGACAGTTCTGTTGCTGGTTTTATTGAACGCTATAGAAGTGCTTAGGACATGTAGGAGTTTAGGAATGCAAGTCAAATTGCTAAGGAACTACCTTTAGGACCGTATAAACCAAAGCTGTTCAGTTCCCTTATAATATACTTTCTCCAGTACGATAGCTGGTTAGGACTATGATCTTGTTTGTTTTTTAATTCAGCAGCCTGCCTTCATGACAGTATATTACAATGGCACACTGTCTAGCTTGTAATCGTCATCTGTACATGACTGTAAGACATAGAATTTATATTTTGTCAGCTGCAAAGCTGAAATCCGTTATTATTAAATCCCCCTGCTATTACTTTTCATTGATCTGTTTTTAATAACCTACTTATTTGCTTCAGTTGGGAAGCCTTGGCTTGGCTTACACAGAAGACAAGATTTGACTATAGTCTTGCCAAAAAGCTTGTCTGAGTATCCTTAGAAAGCAAACAAGGGCCTTTTCTGATGGTCATTGTTTGTAAAGTAAGTGAGGTGTAAATCACAGTTTACTTGAAATGGATTGAAAGATGACTAAAAAGAATAGCTATCTTCCTGTGCCAGTGATGAAACAGTCATGGATTACTGTGCTTATCAGTCATTTTGTCCGTATTTTGGAGATATTGGAAGCAGTTTAAAACAATGTCATAAGAGATCTTGCCAACAGTAGACTTGACACTTTGTTACTAGGGATGTCTAAGACATGGCTTGCTCACGGGAAGTACTTTCTTGAGCAGGAAACTGCTAATTCTAGTAGGCTTAGTCTCAGACAAAAGAAAGATATATTCCTCTGTCTAGAGGGAAGGCTGTCTTTAATTAGATATAATACAGTATTTCTCAAATGAGGATGGTTAATAGGAAATCCTGCCTTGTGGCGCGACAGCATTTTTATCACTTGAACAGACATAATTAGTCTTCGGCTTACAGGATGTGAGTGGTAATTTGCCTTGTGCTTTAGGGTCATGTTATGCAGTTGTCAAACTAGATCATCATTACAGCCACATGTGAATTTAAAATCCATAGTTCCTTCAACTGTTACACTGATTTATATATTAAGACCTTGTAAAGAAAATGCCAAGATAATTATTTCTAACATTCATTAGAAACTTGTCTTTTTTGAGGTTGAAGTGGGGGAAATGAGAGCCTAAATAATAATACATTGTAAGTGAACCGATTAAAGCTTTCAACTGATTGAGTTGCACTAATGCCATCCAGAGAAAACATTTCTGCTGGCTGGTTATGGTTTGTGTTCTACATAGAAGACGAAAATCTTATCAACAAAATGTGCCTTCCCTTATATTTAGTTCCAGTGTCTTTTCTCTGTTGAACTTAGTTACAACGTTTTTTATCACTGCTTTCCATATTTCCTTCAGTGCCAGTGCACTCACTGAACAGAGGAACTTTCTTTTCATACACTACAATCCAAATAATGTTACGTTATACAAATCAAGCTTATTTGTTCACTCACTGGAGGCAGCTTAGTAGACTTGGCATCTGCTTTAGTCTCTTGGATCATGGTGGGTTATCCCTCGCTAACAGCCAAACTCCTATCCACCTCTAGAACCTTCATCATCTCAAACTGGATGTGCAGTTTTGGAAAGTCTGTGTACATTTTTGGAAACACAAATGTTTGTAGGTGTGCCTGTAGTAGGGAATACATGATGTATACACAATAAGACAAAAATTTTGAGCTTTCCTCTTCCCCTTGCAAAGACCACTTTTTCTGATGCTACTTCTTTCATCACTGAGATCATCCATGCCGTAAAAGTAGCTAATAGCATGGAATTAATATTAACATTCATAACACGGTGCTCACCTAATGTTCTGTGAGGGTTTTTTTAAGAGATGGCATTGTGTGAAATTTGTTGTTGATGTACTGTTTTTCAGATGCAGAGGTAACATGATGTAACTGGGCACTGAGATGAAAGCTTATATGGGATAAAATAAATCCCTGCTAACATCAGCTCCTTTGTGCTATTTTGTATTCCAAGTGTAGCAGTTTTAATTTATATTTATGTAATTGAATCCTGTGGTGGCATTTTTGTGTGTCTGTTTTAATACTGTTTACAATAGGAATCTAAAGTAAATTTTGTTTGAATACAGTTGATTTTTTCAGTAGACCTCAAATAGGCAGCAGATATCCCCAGAACATAAACTCTAAAGAGAAAAGAAGAGAGAATACAATCTTATTTGTTACCTGATGAGTTTGGTTTATTTTGTTATGGATGTTTACAGTTAGTTTCAGCTCATTATAGTACCTCTACAGCTAGTGAGGCAGAACAGCTGTAGTTTATCCAAGCTCTTTAAATTGCTAAGCTGCTGCTATGAAAATGTTTCTGATGAGGTGAGTTTTGAAACGTTACTGAATAGAAAAATTGCACCAATTCACTAGAGATACCATTTGCTCATCATTATCTTAGAAGTGTTTGTTATAAACTCTTGTTTTCCTGAGAGTGCTTGACCCATCTTGCCATAGTGTGCATTGATTTCCAGGTGGAATAATAGTGATATGGATTACTGGAGCTCATTGTTCCTGTTGGTCTTGTGGAGAGGGAGGAAAGGGAGCAGGGTAAGAGGAGGCAGGAAGAAAACAGGGAAACATTAATGCAAAATTATACTCTGTGTGTGAGTTTTGCTTCAAAACTGAATGCTTTGTCACGGAGGTCTGTTGCTTCTCACACACATTGTCATTTCTCTCATTCAGCAGTGAACAGATTCTCCACACTTCACAATAAGATTGTCAGAACTGATTATGTTACAGCCTTCTTCAGAGATTAATTGAAATAATCTTTTACTTGTTACTTCTGTGAGGATGTGATATATGGAAAGGTGTGGTTAGTCATTTATTTGTGTAGAGGGAGGAGCACAGCAAGGAGATCTCTAAACTCTTGCAGAAAAGAGTCAGTCTAAGAAATCGAAGAACTTTTGTTTTCAGTAGAAAGAGCAGTGGTGGCTCTTGTTCCTGGGAGATAACTTATATTAGGTCCAAAGATTCTCTGCAACCCTTTTAATGGGCAGTCACAAAGACCGTGCTGCATAGGAACACTAGACCTTATTACCATGGCCTTAATTCAGGAAAGCTCTTTAACAACTAATGAAACCTCAGTGCAGCATTAAACATCTTATAATATAGGAAAAACTTGGAAGAAATTGAAAACCTTAGTGATTGCCACAATCAAAGCTTTTACAGTCAAACTGTGGTGAAACACTTCGTTGAAGCTAAATTTTCACTTAGCAAAGTGGCTAGCAGTAAAGAGTTAAACAAAAAGAATGCCATGCATGTGTATGTGATTCTAAATCTAGAAGTGTTACATTTCCTTTGTTGGCATTAGTTTCTGCTGAATATACAGGATATATATGGTGAGGACTAAGCCCTTCTGTTATTGGTCTAAAGTGTTTTAACAGTGTGGCCTGCTTGGTTGAAAAGTCTGGAAGTTTTAACAGATCAGAGCATATGTATATCTTGTTCTTACTGGGTGTTTTTCTGCTTACCCATTTGAGCTGTATTGACCGGCTTCATTAATAAGAAAATATGTCTGGAATTAGATTTCCTTTAATAAATTGTAATACGTTGAGTAGCAGGTACAGGCTAGAATAATGTCTGTAGTGCTTGAAGCAAAAGTATCTTTTTGCTTGTTTCTTTTCCCAGAGTATTAGTTGGCATTTATTAGTGGTGGCTCCAGTCGTAATGGCTTCTAATCGGGGAAAAAGTGGATAGGAAAGTTAAAAGGTGCCATCTTCCTGCTGTCATGCGTTAGCAATTCTTTACTTGCTTCTGATGTGAGAGATAGAATCTAATATTGTCAGAGCATATAGACTGGATATTGAATGTTTGTGGAAATGCAAGCATAATGAGATACTTCTGCTGGAATTATTTTATTCTTCTTGTGCTTTTTGAGATCTTCCCCATCCTCAACCCACCTATTCAGTAGCCAGATCCTTTAGTGGCTATGCTGAAATTTACCCTTTTCCCTTGCAACTGTGATTAGTCTCAGGTTTAATGCTTTGTGGGAGGGCTTGTACTGGTTTTCTCCAGAGGTTCTCAGTAGAAAACTGAGGAGAGCTTGTGTTTCTTGAAGTCGCCTACAAGTCACTTTGCTCGAGGGAAGCAGGCAAGGTATCAGCTCTGCCATTTATTCACTTCCAATTAACAGTTCTGTGCTTTTTCCCATAGAGCCTGTGAAAAGAAAAGGTACGGCTTGACCAGCCTCAGCCAGGAAATTAGGAGAAAGCTTTGCTTAGAATATGTGACAAGAAATAGTTTCAGTTGCCATTGTTCACAGCTGTCTAATCTCTATGGGAAGCTATTACTTCAAGGAAGTTACTACAGAGTTGAAGAATCCTTTTTTTTTTTTCTTTTTCCTTGTCCTCACTCTCCCCTCCCTTCCAAAACTGATGGTATTAATGGAACAGTTTTGCCTTGTTTGGTTGGTTGTTTTTTTTTTAATTTTCATTCTCATTTTCTTTGTAATTAGGGGCAATTGCTTTATAATGCCAAAAGATGTATCTTAATAACACACATATTTTCTACGTGCTGTAAAAGCATAAAAAGATAAAGTAGGAGAAGATAATAGGTCTTTATGTCTAGTCTATCAGGTATATAATGGATTTGATACAATGACAAACCAAATGGCTGGAAGAACAAGGGCAAATTTGACCGTAATTGCACAGCCATTATTTGCACTATTTCTTGAATAATAGTTGTTTGAAAATTTGACAGCTGTAATATTGCCTTGTATAGGTTTTATTCATACTGTTTAGTACAGGCGATTGTTTTATGTAGACTACAACTGTATTTTGACAGGAATACTGAATAGCTATGCACTGGTGGTATACAATACTACTTCCATTGACCTTTCTCTTTTAGGTGGAGTTGAAAATCTTTATTGCTCTTCTTACTTACACAATCTGTTTTTTATCAACTGTGAGACAAAATTGAAGGCTTTTTTACTGAAGCAGATCAACCTTGAAAACTTTTAAGAGTAGATTTTAATTTTGCTTACAAGAGCGCTTATTAATAAAGCTTACACTATAGTTAGAAACATGAACATGAAGTATGTAGCCTGTGTTTTCATCTAATTTGTCCTTAATTGGGTAATTGCTTCCCTGTTTTTCAATTTGACAATTAAGGATCGAGATAGCAGTGCTTTGTCACTGTAAAAAGCTGGAATAGTTGGATAAAAGGTCTCATGACATTACATCATCTTCTGTATCTTATATATGCTGAATTCTTGAGAATATGGGATGCTTTGGCCAGTAGTGGCTTAAGCTGTGTGAATCCAAATCTTGTTTGCTCCATGAAAAGCCAAGTTAGATCTAGCAGAATTTGCTAGCACAGGCTCAGTTTTATGTGAACACAGCAATAGTGTTCATGGGGCCAACTTGTATCTGCAAACAGATTAATGGCTTTTGTGCAGCAAAGAAACTTGAGTTGCCTCTTGTGTCTGCATCCATGGCACAGTTAACCCATACCATAGCAAGCCGTTCAACTGTAATTGAGTTGACTGAGTTTATTTTTCATGAAACTAAATAGTTAAAATTTTGAACCTACTGTTAGGGAGAATTAATTCAAATAACATCCTTTTCTAATTATATTTCAGTGTCATTTTGTCACTTCGTAATGTTTGAATTTCTTCATTTAAAGCAAAAGTCATCACGCCTTCCCAATCTTGCATCAAAGGTGTATCAAACTCTTGCAACAAAATCTAACATCATGCATTAAAAACTTACCTGCTATTACCAACAGCAACTGACTCCTTGTCATTGCCAAATCAAGCCAACAAACACACACTGCTCTGGTTGCCACCATTGATGCATCTCTTCATGTCATCCTTTTTCAGTTCTTGTTGCTAAAAATACAAGTAGATATTTGTCCTGAAGAGATCGGTAATTATTCAGATAATGTCTGTAAGCACCCTCTGAATAAGGAGTATGAACACCTGCCGAAAACAAGATTTCTTCTGAAAGAATTACATACATTACTCCTGTTAGAAGCATGACATGCACAGATGTGTTGAAAATTGAACTGCGTCTGTCTTAAGGACTGCAACAGTTTAGCTTTCAGATTGCAAAGAATATTTTCATGGTTCTTAAGGAAACTCTCACCCCCCTTCCCTTTATGAAAGCAGAACTTCTGCAAAAATAGGTGAGACCAACCTAAGAAGAAATTGAGATTGGGTGCATCAGTAACTACTGGTTTAACCTAACCTTCATTCAGATTATTTTCTTGAAGGATCTAATTAATTATTATTTTATATTTACAGGTCTAATTACAACTACATCTAGAAAATTAGATCGAGAGCAGCAGGGAGAACACATATTGGAGGTAAATAATTTCTTTAATTCTCTGAAAAATAGTGTCTGTAAGTTCATTGCTCTTTCACAAAGGGTTAAGTCTCCCATACTTGATCACTATATGAAGAATTTAGAGAACTGGATTTCAGAAGTAGTTTTCTTCTATGTTCATTATATTGCAACATGGAAAACGCATTGCAGTACCTAGCTTATAAAAGCAGTGTGTTGGGGCTTTTTCATAAGGAGAGTTAAGATACAGATAGAAGGCAATTTTTTGCTTTTATATCTGTAAACCAGGATTTTCTTTTAAACAGTACAAAGGTGTGATTATTATAAGGAGTATGATTCCTTTTTTTTGTTTTTTTCTATTTTCCTGTGTAATTATTGGAATGGTATTTCAGCCTGCCTTTAGCTGAACACAGACCTCTGAAAAAGAAATGCAGAATCTTTTCTTTTAACAGTGAGAATGCTAGCAGGTTGTATTGAGTCATGAAATATGCATTATAGAGTCCAGAGTCCAAGAGCATGAAAATCATGATGTGATTCTATTTTTTTTAGTTACATTTAATAGATCATCTGGAATTTATGTAACAGAAATTCTCTGTCAAACATGAAAGAAAAATATGTAGACAACTGTGTTGTTAACAAGTGTTGTCATGCAATGTGACAGCATTGTACTCCACCCAGAATTACAAGTATTGTAATAAGTATTATTTAAGTATCCAAGACTTAATGTTCACAGTGATCCTTATATGCTAAGATTTATCTGGAATCTTTATTTTGTCCCTCCTCCTGGATGACAGATAAAAGACTGCAATGTGAGTCAGCGAAACTAAGTATAGCTACAGAAGCAAGTCTGGACTTCCTCAAAACCTGAGAAATCTGTAGAAGAGTTTTCTAGTAGGACTTGGAAGTGAATGTATTCCTTGATAGTACAAAGGATACTTTTCCAGAACTCCAGTGTAAATGCAGTCTTCCTGGCCTTTTTCTATCCCTTTGGTGTATTGCAAGCTGGATTAATGCAGCTGTTAGACAAAATTTTTATCATTATTTTCATTTCTGTATCAGTTCTGGAAAGAACTCTTTGCACCTAAGTAGCAATTGGATGGAATTTCCTCTGCAGTGTGTTTCTAGTAGTAGTGGTAGCAGCAAAGTTAAGTAGTGGCAAATCTGATTTAGCATTAGACATGTTATTCCTGGAAACTGAAAGTCATTATATTATTCTCTTTTTAAATTGCATCCTTAAATCTGCTTGTGTCAGTTTCACAAAGCACTTCTTGTCATTTATATCTTATTTCTTGACCGCTGCTATGTATATTGGTTGTAAAATTAGTATCTCATGACTTTTAGTCCTATGCATATTTTGCTGGCTTTTGTGTTAGATTTATATAGTAAGTAAAATGTGCTGTAGATAGCTCTCTGACCCTGAAGCCACCTGGCACAGTATGGTTTTGATTGCCTTTACCTTATCCCTGGAACAGGATGGCATGGCCAAGATGCTGGTTGAGAATGGTGCCATAATTGCATGAATTCTCAGGCTGCAGCTAGGCAATGTGTGGGAGTGTGCTATTTGTTCTCGGCCAAAACTTATGCCAGAGATCATACTAGTAGTGTAATGTTACAGGCAGTTGTCTGCTAGCAGTCATGCCTGCTAATTTAACCTTAAGTTATATCAAGATAACATGTACAGAACTCAGAAAGTTTCTTTTAATGTTATCACACAATGGTGCATAAAACATGGTTTCAGCATTCTCTGAAAAGATAGCAGATTAAGCAGACTGCTCGTTAGTTTATAATATTGGTTATGACCTGCTGGTATCCTTTATAATTCTTCATTCTTCCTTCATTTTGAATCCCAGATGGTTATTAAAGTTTTAAATAAAAGTCTACTAAGTAACAACAGAAGAACTCTTAAATACAGAGCAATACTGACAGACAGCATGGTCCAAAGTAGTCGTTTTCCCATTTGTCAGTTTTATGTTGAGATCTTTGAAAATAAAAAACCTAGAAATGCACAGGATGGTGGGATTATGAGCCAAGTGCTGAGCATCTGGCTAATTAATCGAGCATTGAAATGTTGTCCAGATGGGTTGGTGGGTTTATTCCTTGTTTGCTATTAAATTTGATCCTGGATTGCACTCCTGCTTACCTAATTGTAATTAATGTGCCCCATTCTTTTATTCCCAACTTGTAACTATTTTCTGAGTGCCAATTGGCACTTCTGAAATGCAGTTATTTTATGTTAGCGTCATGTTATTCTCTCCTATTCTAGTATTCTGTTATGTCAGTAATGCCTTCAAAAGTGATGTTACGTTCAAATCAAGCTAGATTTTCCTCATTTGCCTTTTTTTTTCTTTTTTCTGCTTGGCTCAGGGCAATACTCATTTTATGTTAGCAGACAAGTTATTCTGTATTAGTTAACAGGCAAGTTATTCTGTATTGTTTGGAGTTTCCTCTTTTGGGTTGTGTTGTGTGGTTTTGGGGTGGGTTGTTGGTTTGGTTTTTTTTGTGCTTTTCAAATGCAAAGTGGTGGTGTCCATTACAAGTACTAAAGAGAACAGATATTCATACATGTGGAAATCCTACCATTTCATGTTCATTTCATGTGTTTTGTTGTGGTCAATCACTCACACTTTTTCTTCATACTTTCAAGTTATAGCATGTTTCATTTGTATTTAGATGGGAAAGGGAAAAAATATAGCTG
Source organism: Amazona ochrocephala (assembly GCA_039720435.1). NCBI lineage: Eukaryota > Metazoa > Chordata > Aves > Psittaciformes > Psittacidae > Amazona > Amazona ochrocephala. The sequence continues at coordinate 34,982,391 of CM077879.1, forward strand.
ATCATGTTCTCATTCGTGTCAATGTAAATTATTTTTTTCAGCAAGGATTCTAGTCTTCCATTAGTATTCACTTCATTACTTTGTATCCATATTATCTTTGAATCCTTTTGGTTTTCGATAATCAGATTTCACAGGGTATTCTAAGAACTACTGAAGGAATTCACCATCCATGTTCTTGAAGAAAAACACATGTTCCCCCCAAATTGGGGTGGGCTTGTTGGAACTAAGATATCCTGTATCTCAGTGCATAGGGTCTTTTTGTTTGGGTTAAGGGGGGTTGATTTTGTTTAACACAATTTGCAGTACTGATCTTAAAATCATAGAATCATTCAGGTTGGAAAAGACCTTTAAGATCATCGAGTCCGACCGTATATCTTCCTTGTAATGTTTTCCAAGTGTTATTGTAGCAACTGAGCTCTCTACAGAGCTCACTCACGATGAAGACTTGTATCTTCCTTGCAGACTCAAAACAAGAATGAAACTGTGGTGTGCAATATACCTTTCCCATAGAATTTGTTAGAAATATTTGGTGTTTGATTTTTTTTTTTAATTATTATTTAGTTTTGCATTCCTCTACAGCTTTGACCAGTATCTGGTAGAATTAGATGAGCATCTCAGTTTATCAGTTTCCTGTAATCACAGCAGAGCTGGCATAGGTGACCCTGAGACATCTTTCTGTGTTTCTGTTTAATAATAAAGGAGGACATAAAGTCAATGAAAATTATTTTAAAGGGGGCGGGGGGAAGAGAGAGAAGAAAATGAAGTGAAGGGCAATACTGTTACTAGTGAATAATTGGCTTTTATATGGATGCCAGGGTGCAGCCAGAAAATGATAGGCCTGATTCTGTAACTTGAACTCTTGCAGGAAGCAGGAATATAAAGGCTCTATCTTTTTCTTCTTTGAAATAGATGCTAAAGTAATATACGTATGCTCATATTTAACCCCTTATTAACCAATAAAGGATCATATAAGTAAGAGTTAATTTTTAAAGGTAAGATTCCTATAAATGAACTCTTTTCCATCAGTTTGATCCTTTTTCATTACATAAGGATTTTTTTTCTGTTTTCTGACTTCAAAGTAACATAACTGTTACTATATTCTTGTTCACTACTCATGCCAATGCATTAGATCAGGCCTAGAATAAATATTGCAAAATATTTTGTACTAATTTCTTGGCTTTTTTATTAGAAATTTTTACTATTGCTGGAAGAGCAGACTTGGTTTCATTTCCCATTTCATTTAAGCTGTGGAAATAGATTGCTGTGTGTCTTCCTTGAAAAGCAATTTCTTAAGCTTTCAAACAAGGTAGTGATTTTATGTCTGAAAACATAGGGATTTTTAGTGCATAGGCCTGTCACGTTCTGAAACTGATATTCATATGAGTGGCATCTTTTGAAGTGTAAAATTAAATTATTAAATTGAAAAGTGGCAAGGAAGCACTGCGTTGAAAGTGTAATATCTTTACGTAGTGCATCTGTTATCAGAGATGCTCATGGCCTGTTTCTGTACTCAAGTTAATATTTCAGTTACAGTGCTGCAAAATAGAGTAGATTTAATATGTCTCTCTTTTCCTACATCCATCAAGCAGCAAAATATTAAGATAGTAACTGAATAAACTTTTGTACTGCATTATGTAAATATTGACCAAATAGCTTTACACAGTGGTCTTTAACTGATGATAAGGCATTACTTTACAGTTGCTGTAGGCAGTTTTAAGAAAATCTCATTTAAAAAGAGCATTGTTGGAAATACTATGTTTGAGTTGAGTGCTAACCATATCCTTTTTAATAAAAACAGGTAACGGTAACAGACAATGGTATTCCTGCAAAATCAACGATTGCACGGGTGATTGTGAAGGTCTTAGATGAGAATGACAATAAGCCTCAGTTCTTGCAAAAGTTCTACAAAATCCGTCTTCCAGAGCGCGGTAAGCCAGAACGAGAGAGAGCTGCTAGGAGAGAGCCAATCTATCGAGTTATTGCTGCAGATAAAGATGAAGGCCCCAATGCAGAGATCTCATACAGCATAGAAGACGGCGATGAACATGGCAAATTCTTTATTGAACCAAAAACTGGTGTGGTTTCATCAAAGAAATTTTCTGCAGCAAGGGACTATGATATTCTTTCAGTGAGTCAAAATTTTGTATATCATGAATGAGTGGAGTGTTCTTTTATCTGTATCTTCATAGCTTCTTATTCAGTAACTGGCAGATGAGTGACTGCAGTATCTGAAGGAAGAAATTTCAAAAAATCCAGAAGTATTGTTTTGTGGGTTGTTTTGTTTTGGTTTTTTTTTTTTGTTAAAGGATGATTTCAGATGTTTGTATTGAGTGAATCAAGGAGCTGCTGTTCTTTTCCAGAACTTGACAGATAATAAACATGCTGAGGGAACATAAGCAATCAGTTTCACTCTCTTTCAGGAAGGAAGTAAAATAAAAATGAATTTATGGTAACAGTTTGTGCTGCTGTCAGGTGCTGCATACTTTTTCTCCATTTGCTGCTCTGATAATGAAGGGCAGGTGGCACTTTGAGAGACACTTAACCTTTTTGGATATATTTCACACAAGCAAACATGCTTGGAGCTTCTTACTACTTTTCCATTTATGCGATGTAATGATTTATGCAATCCTGTAGCCTAAAAGATGTGTCTGTTTCAGATTAAAGCTGTAGATAATGGTCGTCCACAAAAATCATCAACTACACGGCTTCATATAGAGTGGATTCCAAAGCCCGTCCCACCCACAGAGCCCATTTACTTTGAGGAAGCATTTTTTTCTTTTACGGTGATGGAAAGTGACCCAGTTGCTCACATGATTGGTGTAATAGCTGTTGAACCTCTTGGAACACCACTTTGGTTTGACATAACGGGTAAGGATGCTTTAAGGGCTTTTATTATTAGAAACAAACACATGGGGTCTGAGATACTGGAGGGCTCATAGCAGCTTGGTTTCCTAATCTCTCTTCTACGTGCAGGGTGTTGGCATTCTTTAGCTGTAGATTCGTACTTTCCCCCTTATTTCATTAGAAATCAAAATAACTTAAATTTTTATCAATGCCACTGTGTATCAAAGATTAAAATTGCATTACTAAATATCTGCTGTGTTGCAGTTTTGGAAATGACTTATGAATATTGTGTCAGTGAAATTAAAACTAATCAAATCAAACTCATAGACTGTGGGATGGGGAAAGAAATAAAATACCTGCTTTCTGCAAGTCAGAATAGTACCCCTAAAGTGAGATTATACTGTTCAAATTGATTTCTTGTCCTGTGGGCTGCTTCTCAGTTTGCTGTCGCTTGATTCGATACTAAAAGGAAGGCTTGCAATGTTCCTAACTCCAGCAAACTTTTGCATGTACATATTCGTACTACTATACCATAGCTTAGCGTCTACCATTGCAAGGGGAATTCTAATCAGTAATGTGACTATACTTTCATGCTGTAGTGACTTAAATTTTAGCCTTATTCTCTAGGCCTGTGAGTACCAAAAGTACGCAGTGTTCACTGTATAGCTGATACAAAACCCAAATTGTGTCATGTGTGATGTGCTTATAAACCAGAAGAATAGCATAGCCTTGTTTCAGAAGAGGTGACTTACGGTGAACTGTATCTGGTCTTAAAACCTATCACATTGGGATTTTTCCACCATGTTCACAAGGGAGAGAAGGATCTTTTTCACCTTGGTTGCTACTGAAAATTTTAGCTGTGGTTATGGTGTTGTTGGGGAGAGCATTTTTTGCATTATTTCTTAAGAATTTAATTAAAGGTTGGTTTTGCTGGTATGTATTTCCTAAGGGATGCTGAGAACAGCAACACTTGAAGACAAAGTTTGCAAAACTGGTACATGTGGCAGGAATGTATGAATGGCAAATACTTGAGGGTGTTCTCAGAAAACTTCAAAGCACATGAGGACACAGCTCTTCCCTCAATTCATGCTTCATGCATGAACAACATGTGATGACATCAGGAATCATTGCTAATGTGTTACATATTTACAAAGGGGTTTGGTTGGGCTTTTTTAAATTATTCTAATATATTCTGGAAAAAAAGAATGTTCCTGTCTGAATAGATCAGTGTTGAAAATAAATTTTTTCGCATTTAGACAAACCAGGGGGTTAGAGATCTGTACAACTGTGTAGAGATGAAGTAAAGAGTTCAAGATGTCTTCTTCCACTTGCATAGGGGAAAAGCTCTCTGCATTAGAGGTATTTTGGAACTGAGGTTGCTCTTCTACTGTTCTCCTGAGCACACATATACATAGATATGGGAGTAGAAAAGCAAAAAATACAAAAGTAACTTAAGTGAGCAGGAGCAAGGGGAAGGTTCAATGTGCTCCAATTCAAGCAGGGTTATCCAGTAGACAGCAAACAAAACATCTGCAGACCAGAAAGGAAAGGAACCCTGTAGACCATTAAAGGAAAGTTTAGGAAAGGGATATTGTCAGAAAAAGGTGAGTGGTTCATGGAGACGAGTAGATGAAGAGAGGCCTCAGAGGTCTTGAGAGTTTCCACAGATTTAAGCAATAGCATTTCCTGGGGTCTCTTATTAGACAAACTTGTTAATTAGATTGGGGAAGTACTTTTCTATTGTCTTTTAGTTGTATTCAATTGCTGTGCACTCTGAACTGTGTGTACATCTGAGCAGAATTCTGATGATAGTATGATTTTGATTTGCTCCTTCTAAGCGTGCAACGCAATTTGGACATTTAGAGAATTTTTATTGTATGCTTAGCACAGAAAATAGATGACAGTTTCTGCTACTTTTAAAAAGAAACATACAGAAAACTCTTTAAGGGGAAAGAGCAGAACCTGTCCATGTGCTGTGAAATAAACTGTTTTATTTTGACCGTTTTCTTAGTAAAACTGTTTCAGAAAGTTTGATACGTGATGTTGTGAAGTTATTTGCTACTCTTGCAGGCAGTCTCTTTACTGCCTTCTTTTACTGTTTCTAATAGCATGAATTAATTTGATTGACAGCTTTCCTTTGTGTTCTGTGCTTGCTTTCCATGCTTTCTTTCTTTTTGGCTGAGCCAGGAGACAAGCTTGCTAGTGAAGTATTTTACATCTTTCAGATGGCTTGTGACCTGAACTGTACAGCAGAAGGTATCTGCTGAGATCACATAATTTATTACCAGATTATGAGATCTGAAATGAAAGCGTACATTTATAAAATATTTATTTTATTAACCCTTCGGAAATCAAAGTGCTCACGGTTGCATTTGTGACAGGTTCGTTTTTGTTTTGTTTTGTCATCATTGCATTTATACAGCATCAATTCAGAGCATCCAGTTTTGGCTTTGGCCAAAACTGTTGCTGTTACACTTCCAGTGTACCAGATGCAGAAGTTTGGGTTGAATTCTGCTTCAATGGATTACCAGATATCGCCTCTACTACCAAAGTTAGGCAAGCTCTTTGTGATTTCCTTGATAAGGAACAAAAAAAAAAAAAAATATTTGGTTATAGCGCTTGTCTTTGTATCAGGAAAACTGAACAGATTCATATTAATTCGTCCTACTCTTCCCTTAAATGGAGATGACTTCATTGAGACGTGAGTAAATAGTATTGCATGCCAGCTATGAAAGAAAAGTTGAGACCCACTTTCTGAAGCTGACGTCTTACAGAAAGCCCATTAAAAGAGTTGCTTACGCACCTGTTAAAAAAATGAAAAATAAATTTAAAAAAGCTGCTGCCTTTTATGCTGTCCAGCTCATATCCGTTCGTGTGATTCAGAAACTATTGCTGGGCCAGTTAGAGGAGCTGACTTTCAATTAAACTAGAAAGATTACATTATCTTTGTCATCAAATATCTTAAATCTGTTGAAGCAGAATCCCGCCCATCTTTCCTAAGCTGATATGTCTGTCATGCAATGGAACCTTCTAAAGGTGAATTCCTTTTTACATGTGAATGGGGGCCCATTTCAGTATTTGCTCTTCATTCTTGAATTAAGTATAAATTTGAAGCCTTTGAAACTTCACCCTCTCCCTTCTAGTCTTGGCTTTTTGCAAAAGGCGTTTAGTGATTTACAAAGCATGACATGTAAAAACTCTTAAAAAATAATAAGGCGCTTGGATATCTGAACACTATCCTTGTAAAATATAATTAGAAAAACACATGCACATAATTAGGACAAATTGGTTTGCCATATCTAGCACTGCCTTGACCAAATAAAAATTGATTCCTCTATTTCAGGCAGTTTATCGAGAGGTCTAAAGCAATTTTAGTTAAATGGCAGTATTTATCATTGCTAACAGTATTTGGACTTAATGGACATTGTATTTCCATGACAGTCTGCTTGGGGTGGCATGATGATGGTCAATTAATTGTTTAAACAGTTAAGTGTACCTATTGATCTATACAGTTATTTAACTATTTCAAATGCTAATATGAAAGTTTCACACGGGGAGTTAAGATAATTTGCTTCAGGGAAGGAGCTTGGCCACATTTAAACACTGGAAATTTAAAATTTAGCACTCCTCTGTGTCCTGCTTATCTCACTATGATAATGAGTTCTTTAGATACTTGGCATTAAGATGAGAATCCTTTGGAAGTACTGTAGCTTTTTTAACCTTATCCATAGTCATATACGAGTGTAGTAATTTGCTCTTATCCAAAAGACACAAGTTTGACTGTGTGATGATTTGGGATTTTCATTTCTTTTGTTACAAAGTAAGGTTTCCCCTAATTAGCCTGGCAGTCTTCAAGAGAGAAACTATCACATTTCACTTAGTAATTATCAGCTTCCTGCTATTTGAAATCTTAAATTTCTGGTTAAAAAAAAGTGGGGAATCTTGCAAAGAATCCACCTGCTAACTTTCCATGAGCCAGACAAATCAGCTTTGTCCAAAACTATGCAGTTTTAAATATCTATAAGTAGCAACATATTACATTACCAGAAAAATAGTAAATAAAGAGGTTTAAAATAAGTGTGTATATGTAAGTATATGTGTGTATAGCTCCACCTTCATTAAGCATCTGAAGACAGACCATGATCATACATGAAAACAATGAAACAGTGCTGTGTTTTATGAACTTCTTCCTCTCTCAATTTCCTGAACAAGGTGGCAACTATGACAGTCGATTTGATGTGGACAAGGGTACTGGAACTATCATTGTCGCTAGACCTCTTGATGCAGAACAGAAATCAAATTACAACTTGACTGTAGAGGCAACGGATGGAACCAGATCTATCAGCACTCAGGTAATGGACGTTCTAATGAAGCCCATATAGAAGAAGGAATTTGTAGCTGAGGGGTGGGGAGGGTATTGCATTTTCTCCCTACCATTTTTTTCATCCTGGACAATGAATATTTTTTATATAGGTTAGTGACTCTGAAAGAAAAGTGGCTTCTTCTATTCTTGGAGACATGTTGTTTGGCAGTCCGGATGGAAGGTTCTGTGTTGCTATGCTATATTCTGAATCGTCAGCTTTTAAGTTGTATCATGTTCCTACATGAGCTAAATAAATGAAAGCATAAACTAAACCCTTCCATGCATGATTTATTCCCAAGAAAAGGATTAATACTTCTCCCCTGGGTTATTCCTCTTTATCCAGTTCCCCCAGAATCAACCAAATAATATGGTTACTTCACTTGAAATTTAAAAGACAGCCATTTTAAGGTTGCTTGGTTCTCTCCACCCAAGATCCATGGGTGACAGTTAGTACAATGTACAAGTACTGTTTTATGAAACTGAGCTGCTCCTTCTGTATAGTGTACATACAGAAACAAGGTTTAGATGATGCCATCTCTGTGTATATTTCTGAGTACTTTCTTGTAGCTTCAGTGAAGGTAGAGGTTGCTAAACACTGTCCAGATAGCAGCAATCTTAGACAAACCAAATCTTTTCAAATTACCTCTTTACTAAGTTTTAATAGTGACGGCAGTTATTTGCTGTTGAACTAGTAAGTTCACTTTAAGGCAGAAGCCTTTTGTGACACTACTGGAAATAACTTGTAGTAAAGTAGGTTATGATGTGTATTTCTGCTGTTTTTTCTCATCTAGTTTCTTTCCCCCACCCAGAACGTGAATATGCTTGGAAGTAAGGTTTAGCTGTGGTTGGTGTGAATGGAGCCATGAACATAGACAGGCTCCAGTTTTCTTGCAGACAGAAAGAAAACTATCTATTTACTGATTTAAGACTATTGGGTTGAGTCAGTGATGTGTCTTTGTTACCTACAGCTGTCACTGATCTACCCCTCAGGACCTCAAAGAGTAATAATAAGTAGGTTACTGCTGTCTTTTCTGTGATGGAAATCCGTGTAATGAATGCGATTTCTTGTTGAACTCTTGTGCAGTATGTATGGTTTCCTGACATCTTTTCTAATGTCTTATATGTTGTCTTCCTCCTTTTGGCCAGAGGGAAAGATATTTTTTGTCAATGTTTAGGATTTGAAACAGAATCTTTATTGAGCTAGATGAAAGTCTAGAGGCTTGATAGGTCAAATAGACTAAATTCAGTAGTAGAAAATTGCAGAGTTAGCAGTTTCCTCTGAGAACTGCCTTTTCCTTTAATGGTGACAGTTGCGAGAGATATTGTAGACCATAAATCTCCAAACACAACAACATATCCCCCAGTCAGAGCTTGCAGCTATCATAGCTGTGGTGCCCATTGCTTCTGGTGCTGATAACCACTATGAAAGGTTTGGAGAATCCTTCTGTAAATTTACTGCCTAGTTGTAGTAAAAATACTGAGCAGATTCATTTCTACTGATTACAGAATGCTGAATAAAAGGCATCAATTACTTGGGGAGGGGATGGAGAGAGAGAAAGAAATAATGAAAGAAATCCGAATCAGCTAAAGAGAATTCCTTTTGCCAGGAAAGTGAGAAAGACAGCAAGATGATTTCCACACCCCCTCCCCCCCCCCCCCCCCCCGCCAAGAATGCAGTCAAAAATGCCACCATACAGAGTGTGTTGGGGTAGCCTGGGGGCTAGTAAAGGCTGAATATTTGGTCTTGATGCCTGCAGATATTCTATCCAGTGTTGCTGCTTATATAGCTGAATTTCTGCAGGCGTCCTGAGCTGTCACAGTTCAACCGTAGTCTGCTTTGTCTTCTGGAAGAACCAAGAATTGGAAGGTCACAAAAATACTTTAACCCTCACCCCTTCTCTTCCTCTGGATTATGTGATTCGTTTAGTTCTTGAAGTGCACAGTGTAGCTTTTGTCCAATTTCTTTAAATAAATTTGTTATTTTAGAATTTTGTAAAGCTGAGTGAACGATATCAACATCTACCACAGCAGTCTTCTGCAGAAGAATTGGAGTAGTAGTCTCAAATTTATTGTCTCTGATTGCTTTTTGTATGATTTTCTTTCCTGTCTTTCCTGTCAGCTGGAGTTGGCAGGAGTAGAGGTTGAGGTTTCTGTTACAGGCGAGCACAGACTTCCTTTGCATTGTCTTCCTTTTTTCCCTGCTGGTGGCATAAGCACAAGTAATGCTGTTGCTGTTTTGAGTCTCACATTACTGTGGTATATAGATGGAGGAGCATGGATTAGTTCAAACTCCGCTATTGTTGATTCATGAAGAGACTCCTGGTTTTGACTGATTCTCTTATCTCCCCTATAACTCCTGGCCCACCCAAATGGACTGCTCTGTTAAGGTAGCCCTCAGGACTATTGTTGAGAAGGTGCATTTCAGATGAGGCTTAACTTCAGGGAATTTAAAAATGTTGCTATGAAATCGAAGTTGAAGGTATGATTTATGGCTGCCAATGTGTAAATTCCATTACTCACTGCTGAGATAATAATGAATCAAGTTTGAGTGTTGATGTGGTGTTGGATTCTTCTGAGAGCTGATAAACTGGGAGCAGATAAATGGAGTGACAGGCAAAAGAAATTCTATGTACTGTGTGCATACATTAGGAACAAAAGTATGCCGTACACAGCTTTTAGCTTACAAAGTAATTGCTGTAAACATTGGAAACACAGTAAACAATTTAACAGATCTTGATTAACAGCAGTTTAAATAATTTTACGTTTAATTTGAAAAAGGAAATTACATTTTCAAGACATTGGGGAGGGGGACAAGAAAAGAAAATCTTATTGTGTAAAAGCAGTGTATTGAATCTGACTTTAAACTAGAAGGCATTTGCTGGCATCAGGCTATTAACATCTGTAGAGCATTTGACTCTTTCAGGACTTGGGTTAAATAGGTTTTTTGGAAAACACAGCACTAGTAGGCGTGGAGTCTATTAGATTTTTGCATGCATCTAGATGCCAAACGCATGATGCAAAGCAAGGACAAACAAATTCCAAGCCTACAGTAGTGGTGCTTGACAGATGATGTTAGAGACTACTAGTGTCATACTAGGAAGGAGTATCATTAAAAATACAAATCAATGTACTTAGTTTTTGTTTTATAATCTTTTTGCCTGAAATAGAAAAGGCTATTGACAGGCTGTAAGTAGCAATATATGAACTATTGAGTTGCATTTTTGGGGAAACAAAATAAAAATCCTCTTTCTAGCTGTAGCCCCTTGCAGTCACTGCTAAGTTTATCAGGTGTTGGTTTTTTTTTTTTTTTTCCTGGAAGTACTACTTAAGATGGTTTAAAGGTAATTGCAGGATTTTACCTTTTGCTGTACTGTTGCAGAGTATTTAATCTTGCTTTATGCAAAATGTGTATTGATATTATGCTTTGGGAATGAAGGACTGAATATTCTTCATTGATTAAATGTGCATTTTTGCTTGCCATCACCACACTGCTCCACAGAGTCATTTTAGAACTGGAATGCAGTTATATTATCTCTGGATAATATAGCTTTTTTGTTTATATAAATTATTATAAACACATCAATGTAACTATAACGTAATTATGAATGGAGAGAGGAGGAGATTTTAAACTCCACGTAGAATCAGCAAATGAAAAATTAGATTAAAACAATCCAAAGGAACATCATGTTCAAATATTAAAAACTGAGCATGTTTTGTCAAAGCACATCTCTCCTCTGTAAGCTGCTAGTAATTAATGCTTTCCTATGGAAACTTAGGTTTTACCTGTCAATTCATTAGTAGAGCTCAAATCATTCCTCTAAGTAATCCTGAGCTGCTGTGTTCTCTGTCTGTGTAGCCAGGCTGTACTGCTCTCCATGAAATCTGTGAATAGAGAGCAGTTGTGCTATACAGCCCTTGTATAGCTTTGCAAGACAAGTCAAGTTTCTTCAGTTCCAGACAATTTTTATTTTGGAGATCACGTCTTCTGGTAATGTCAAACTTTTCAGTAGTGTGCCTCTTTTAATATGCAACTTCTTTCTTAGGAGATGGTATATTTAATTTAAATTTAATCTCATGATTTCGTTGAGAAATGCTCAATAGCTGGTTTTATTGTATTACACATTACTTTAGAATAACACAAGCTCTTCGTGTACTTTGCTCTCAGGCATGCAAACCCATATTCTTCTGTGTCAGTCTTTAAAATTGCACTTAATATTATTACTTCAGGTGCCTTTCATTTAATATGAAGGCCTTAACAATTTTAAATGAAAATTTGATCCTCTTACATTTAAAAGTAAAATGCACATCTAACACCTGTCACTTAACATTGGTAACAGTCCCTGTCTTGAAAGTAGAGCTTCTTTAGTGCATTTATTTAATAGTTTAGATCGAAAGGAACCGCTGGCGTTCATCTAGTTAAAACTCCTGCTCAAAGTAATGCAGACTGCAAAGTTGGATCACGTTGCTCAGGGACTTGTCAGCTTCTAAGTACCTGAGATGACAGGGCATGGCAGCTTTTCCTAAAACATGCTTTTACATTAGTGTTTAACGACCCTCCCTGAAAAATATTCTTTTCTTAGGCTTTCTGTATTTTCCCTTATTGGAGCTTGGGAGTGTCACCTCTTGTCCTTTCAGTGTTCATCTCTGAGAAGAGTCTGGCTTTCTTTCCAGCAGCACTCCCTTTACACAGTGGATGGAGAGTTTTTAGGTCCCCATTCATTTTAGTCGCCCTTCACTGGGTTTAAGTTTGTCAGGATCTCTTTTGGACTGCAGTGCCCAAAACTCTAGTGGATCTACAGTCCCACCAGTGAGTATCAATTAGAGGGGAATAATTCCTTTCCCCCTGTCTGCTGCTCCCTTATTAAAACAGCCCAGCATGCAGTTAACCAAGTTATTAAAAGGGTGCCCATCAGTTCACATAAGGCTTATGCACCAGAGTCTGCGGAGGGGTGTAAAGAAACATCATCAAAGGGGAAATAGGTATGAGCTTAAACAGCAGGTTTTGTTTAAATATATAAAATTTGACACCTTCTCTTTTCACTTACTGCTGTTCTGAGTCTGAAATTAATAATCTTTTAAGGGTGTGGGAATTGATTTTAAAAATTGTCAATGTGTTCATTTTGAAAGCATAGTATCCATTAATTGTTGTAATGGTATGCGGTCTTTAAAACTTTTATTTATACAAAAAATATTTCTGTGGTTTTATTTGTATTGAGGTTTGGGGTTTTCAGGTCCCCACCCTTTTTTTTTTTTATTATTTGTTGACCATGTTCATTTGGTTTCACTTTTCAAGAGCACCAGTGTTCAGTGAGCAGCTATTTTTGCTAAAAAGCTAAGTGACTGACTGCATTGGACCCTTCCATATTTATTCTTCCAAGATGCCTTAAAATGTATTTTATTTATACAGGATTTAAAGAGAAACCAACAACTGTGCCTATGATAAAAGAATTTCATATTTCAGGTCATGTTCTTTTTATTCTTGCTGTTCATTTTCTACTTGAATTTATTAGTGAATGTATTTAAAAACTTGACCCAATATGTGTCCTGGGTCACTTATCACTGATTTTTCTCCCCACTAAAAATCAATATTTATTCCAACTCTTTGTTTCCTTTCTTTAATCAGTTTCTAATTCATGACAAAACCAAACTCCTTAGTTTCCATAGCAACATCTTGCAAGGATTTTATCAATGTGCCAAATGATTAGTTCATTTCCTATTTCTTCCATTTTCTGAGAAATCTAATTAATTGTGGGTAGGCAGCATTTTCCTCTGCAGTTTGCATTTATCCTGTCAGACTGTTTCAAACATTGAAAAACTAACAACGTTTATGAATATTTCCCTAAAGGTACTATGTATTGGATTATGGCTCGGAGACCTGCAATGTCTAGGACTACATCTACTAAAGAAGTTAAAGGCACATGTGTATGTGGGTGCAGACATCAGTGTGGGCACACATACATATGTGTGCTCCCCTCTCCACCCTGACCGGCACTCTGGAGTTGGAGCTCAGTATTATTAACAGTGTGTTATATTAGGAGGATTATCATGGGTTTTTTCAGTTTTGTGGGTTTTCTGTCCTGCAGTCCCGCAGAACCTGGGGGTGGCTCCCATCTTGGTGGTCTGTTTCCATTTAGAGGTTTACTGCAGCATCACTGCTTTGCAGTGTTTCATTTTTAGTTAGTTTTGTGCAGGGTCATGCTCCCTATTGTTCTTGGTGAATAAGACTGAGACAAAATTGTAATCTGGGATGGGCTTTCCTTACAGAATCATAGAATCATAGAATATTTAGGGTTGAAAGGAACTTAAGATCATCGAGTTCCAACCCCCCTGCCATGGGCAGGGACACCTCACACTAAACCATGCCATCCAAGGCTCTGTCCAGCCCGGACTTGAACACCTCCAGGGATGGAGTATTCACAGCTTCCCTGGGCAACCCATTCCAGTGTCTCACCACCCTTAGAGTAAAGAATTTCTTCCTCATATCCAATCTAAACTTCCCCTTTTTAAGTTTGAACCCGTTACCCCTTGTCCTCTCACTACAGTCCCTCATGAAGAGTCCCTGCCCAGCATCCCTATAGGGCCCCCTTCAGGTATTGGAAGGCTGCTATGAGGTCTCCACACAGGCTTCTCTTCTCCAGGCTGAACAGCCCCAACTTTCTCAGCCTGTCTTCATACAGGAGGTGCTCCAGTCCCCTGATTATCCTCGTGGCCCTCCTCTGCACTTGTTCCAACAGTTCCATGTCCTTTTTATGTTGAGGACACCAGAACTGCACACAATACTCCAAGTGAGGTCTCACGAGAGCAGAGTAAAGGGGCAGGATCACCTCCTTCGACCTGCTGGTCACACTCCTTTTGGTGCAGCCCAGAATATGCTTGGCTTTCTGGGCTGCGAGCACACACTACCGGCTCATGTTCATTTTTTCATTGACCAGCACCCCCAAGTCCTTCTGCGCAGGGCTGCTCTGAATCTCTTCTCTGCCCAATCTGTAGCTGTGCCTGAGATTTCTCTGACCCAGGTGTATACTTAATTGCTGTTTATATTTCCTGGTGGCATTGTTTACCAACAGATTGTTTCAAATAAGCTTACAAACCTATATCCCTTTTTATTCCTTACCTGCCTTTTTATTCCATATCTGGCTTTTGACGTGAGATTCCACATCTGTCATCTCAACTCTGTTCCTATATTCCCTTTTATATGCTTATCTGTTCTTTTAATATTATCCAAGTAAAACTCTCAGTGTAAACAGTCTTTCTGGTGGCAATTATTTCAGGTGCCAGAGTGGGCAGTATCCCACTTTTTGAGAAGACTCAGTATGACTCCTGTTGATACACTCAGCATCTGTTTTTCCTTGGTACTAGTTTTAACATAAGATTCTAGTTTTGCAAGGTTGAAGTTGAGGAAGTTTTCTTTTCCTCTAGCAAAATGCATGGCATTTCTTTGTTATTTATCACCATCGGGATTCATCTAGTCTGATTTCTACTGCATTATATTTTATTTCTAGACTCTACCAGGTATAAATGGGAAACAATAAGATCTCCAAAGAGTAATCTAACCCACTGTTGATATTATAAGTACTTTAAAGCATGTGTTGATGGCTGTTAATTTATACAAAGCAGCTAACCTTTGGGTGGCTAAAAGCATGGCTGTATGTGCAGCACATAAAGAACTTGAATTTAGCCACGTGTTCTGGGAGCTTTGCTGCCTACCTGCCAGCTCCTCTGCATTACTGTTGCTTGTTTGACATTATCACTGTTGATGGAACAGAATGGTGGCTGAGCGTCTTACACTTTCTGTACAAGATTTCAATGCTGTGAAGGGCAAGTGGTACGAAGGGATCTTGTGTGGTTCCAGTGAACATTATGATTCAGACAAAGAGACCATTGCTTGCATAGCACTTAGGTGAACCCAGCTAAATTTCTGTGGGAAAGCACAATTTGAAGCATCAAAGTTAATTTAACTGTAACTTCAGAGAAATGGTGTTAATGACCACTTACCTATGCAGAGATTGAGCTGAATTGTTGAAGAGCAAGCAATACCTGTGGCTCTTTGAAATAATATACTTTTGTTGGAATTCCACAATTTTCTGTTCTTGCCTAGGCTTGGAAAGGTAAGGATCTGAAAGAAGATTGCTTCCACATGAGAGCAAGGGGGAGTACAGTGCATCCACTGTCTTGGAAAACATTGCTTAGAATTCCAAATTTGCACAAATAAAAGGATTTTTACCCACCCTGGAACACAAACTTGAGAAATTTATTTTAATTTTTTTTTTTTATTCCAGAATTACTGATGAGTTCTTTTTCATCGTGCTTTAGACAAAAATAATTCCCTTCAAGATATCTTACCTAAGGCATTTTTGATCGTATAGATTTCTGGCTTGACTTTGGGAAAGGTGAGGCAGATATGGGTTTAGTGATGTTCTTCTTCTCTACACCTCCTAGACCTTATCCCGGCCCTGAAAGAAAAATTGCCTTGAGGTAGAATTATTTCAGTGTTATGGTCTGATTTTTAATAAAATGTCCTCTTTTCATCTCTGTTTCCCAAGTATCATCAGTTCTTCCCCCTTACCATTGTATCATTTCAGGTGTACATCAAAGTTATAGACACAAATAATCACAGACCTCAGTTTTCTGCTTCAAAATATGAAGTTGTTATACCCGAAGACACCATGCCAGAGACAGAAATTCTACAAGTCAGTGCCACAGACAGAGATGAGAAGAATAAACTGATTTATACTATGCAGGGCAGCACTGATCCCATCAGTCTTAAAAAATTTCGTCTGGACCCTGGAACTGGCTCTCTTTATACTTCAGAAAAACTGGATCATGAGACCATGAACCAGCATATTCTTACAGTAATGGTAAATAAACACAAATTATCTTCTGTAGCCAGTAACAAACAGATCTTTTTTAATGTCTTTTTAATTTGTCCCCTTAATTAAAGCATTTATTTGTACGTTTAATTTGTGTGCAGTCTTTGTCTCTGTGATTGGTACAGATTAAACCTTGAATTATTACTAATATTTGATGAGCTACTAAAATAACAGTGCTAATTACTAGCAATATGCTAACTGTTTCAGGTTCGAGACCAGGATGTCCCTGTAAAGCGCAACTATGCTAGAATCATCATTAATGTTAGTGACACAAATGATCACGCTCCATGGTTCACCAGCTCTTCCTATGAAGGACGGGTGTATGAGTCAGCAGCTGTTGGATCAGCAGTACTCCAAGTTACAGCATTAGATAAGGACAAAGGAAAAAATGCAGAAATTGTGTACTCTATTGAATCAGGTATATTGACTTTCTTATATCTTCAGTCTATTTTGAAACGATGCTTGCTGATACTTTATTTCAACTGTAGACATGTTAAAAATAGCTATAAAAAAGAAGGCACTACAGGTGTACATGTTGTATTCTGTGAGAGGTATTTAAGATACAGCCTCAGTGCATTTAAAAGAAGATTACAATGGCAAGTAGTCATCTCCCTCCCTTAGCTATTTGTATTATCCTTTAGATACACTTAGAACATTTTATTAGTAGTGGAAGAAAAAACTACCTTTAAACCTTTAAGAGGGGAGTGTTCTTTAGAAATTACAGGAACATTAAAATCAGATCTAAAAAGCATTCTCTTTTGGTAATGCAAGCGATGTTTTGTGTCATAGGCAAAGCAAGGATTTCATGAAAAGAGTAAGAGCCTGAGACAAGTGCTTTTGTGTTTAGCACAATGTGAAAGAAAGGAGCTCAAAAATAACTTACAAATGTCAGTATATTTAACCACTAAATAGTCCCAGTTTTTAAGTTAAACCCTCTGAGAGATGTAGCAAGGAAGGGGCTTCTTTGCATTGCTCCCTCTTGCTAATTTTAGATAGTGGGATTGCTATTGCAGCTCAGAATATGTAAGAAACTATTTAATAGCTGATCAATTTGGCATTAAGGCTTCTTTCAGCCTAGAGAAGAGCATTAAGTGCCGCTACTTATTTTTAATCTCGGGGTATCTTTCTGAACTTGCCTATAACAATGCAATTCAAATGATGGCAATTTTGAATGATAATGATACGGAAAGGGGATGTCATTGACTAAGTGCATTTACCAGATGGAAGTGGGTTTTGGTGCAGTCCATTAAATCTAGATACAAGTCTGACATTACCAATGTCCTGAACTATTTAGGCATTATAGCGGGGGGGGGGGGGGGGGGGGAGGGGGGGAAACCACCACAAAAAAACCCCAAAACATTACTTAAATTGCATTACCTATATGCAGTACTATTTTCAAGGTAGAAAGTAATTTAAAATAAAAATCCCAGTAACAAGCATAAGAAACATTATTTTAAAGAGAACAGTCAGTAGGTTAAAAGTTACTCAGTTAATGGTGCATGCAAAGTGATATGTGCAAATGCTTTTCTTTTGTAATTTTTATTTTTCATTGCTTTGATATGAAAACATACTTAACACTGTTTTTAAATGAAGCTGTGATTATGATACTCTGAAGAGGAAGAATGTGTCTCATAAGTTACTTAAAATATATGTTTGTTTTCTGTTACTTGCAGAAACATGACTTTTTTACTAAGCAGGACAGTAATGTCCTTGAAACTTTTCTTTTGCCCTTCCCATTTCAGTAATGCTTGTTTTACAAATGCCAAAGTATGGCGAGAAAAAATGTGTGTTCTTGCTGTCTAGAATGAAGTTACACCCTGCGCTGTTCCATTCGTCTAATTTTTTGTGTGACTAAATGTAAGACCTATGAGGTTCGTTTTACAGGACTGTGATCTACTGAGTGGCTAAAGCATTATAATTGATGTTCTAAGCATATGGAAGGAACATTCCTGAAATGCTTGTAATGGCTGCTTAGATTTGTAGTGGGATATTCTAAGAATGCCACTGTGTTTAGAGCCTCCACTAAAGAAAAACAAACCCAAACAAAAAAACCACAACCCCCTCCCCCCCCGCCTACTCAGAAGTTCTTAATGAATTTTTTCCATGCTGAGAATATGGCTTTAGTAATGTGATTTTTTTAAGGAAGCAAAATGTAAATCTTACCGTAGTTAGTACATGAACTGAATATTGTACACAGTATAGTTCAGCTGTATATTTGAAAATGCACAGAGAACAAGCGCTTATCGAATGGCAGGTGGTAATCCTCAGCAGGTAGTTTTTTGGTTTTTTTTTCTAATACTATCATGGGGAGTAACTTCCCTATGTGTTACTAGGAAGCTAGGAAAGAGGTAACTATTGGTCCAATTCAGGAAGTTTATTTTTGAAGCACTGATTTGAACAATACTTGCATAAGCAACTAAGGTTGCCAAGTATGAATTTATTAAAACACTTTTTTCAAAGCAGTCTTCTTATCTTAGATCATAAAGTGTAACTTGTAGTGCACTAATGTTGATTTCTGAGTATAATTCTCTTTCAGCTTCAGTAGATATTGAATTTGGCTTAAACATGAACTCATTGACAAAGATAATTTGAAGAAAATACAGAATTTATAGTGTTGAAACTTGCAAAATACTTATCTTTTTAATTTTTTTAAATGGAAAATGAAACAATTTTTTTGCATTTGTTTTCAAGGCTTGGATAGATTTGCTAACTGTTTTATGTAATGTTTCCACAAATAGAATTAGTGCTAACTCTTGATAACAGAAAACTTTCCAGAGAGGCTAACAAACATTTATTAAACAAAACTAAGAAACTTTAATATTCAATGTGTTCTCTCTTTTAGTATTTAGCTGTATAAACAATCATCCTTGAAGTTCTGTATACCTCTTTCTTAATTACTTTCTTTTTCTTCACAGGGAATATTGGAAATTCCTTCTTTTTAGATCCCATTTTGGGTATGATTAAAACTGCAAAGGAATTAGATCGTAGTAACCAGGAAGAATACAACCTGATGGTAAAAGCTACAGACAATGGAGATCCTCCAATGAGTGAAGTGACCTCTGTGCATATCTTTGTCACGGTTTCTGATAATGCCTCACCAAAATTCACAGCCAAAGAATATTCTGCAGAAATCAGTGAAAGTGCCAGCATTGGTAGTTTTGTTGGAATGGTTACAGCATACAGTCAGTCTTCTGTAGTCTATGAAATAAAAGATGGTAACGTAGGTGATGCCTTTGCTATCAATCCCAACTCTGGTGTCATTGTTTCTCAGAAGGTACTTGATTTTGAAACTTTGCCTGTTTACACTCTGACTGTGCAAGGAACAAACATGGCTGGCTTGTCCACTAATGCAACAGTTTTAGTACATCTTCGGGATGAGAATGACAATACACCAGTTTTTATGCAGGCTGAATATACAGGACTCATCAGTGAATCAGCTTCAATTAACAGTGTGGTTCTGACTGACAAGAATATTCCATTAGTAATTCAAGCTACAGATGCTGATAAAGAATCTAATGCTTTGCTTGTTTATCAAATTGTTGAACCATCTGTCCGCAAGTATTTTGCCATTGATTCTAGCACCGGTGCCATTTGGACAGTAATGAGTCTGGACTATGAGGAGACAAATATTTTCCACTTTTCAGTGCAAGTACATGATATGGGGATACCACATTTATATGCAGAATATGCAGCTAATGTTACTATTTATGTAATTGACATTAATGACTGTCCTCCTGTGTTTTCAAAAGAGTTGTACGAGACATCTGTTTTGGTTCCAACCTATAAAGGCGTGGAAGTCATCACCGTAAATGCCACTGATGCTGATTCAGGCATTTTTTCACAATTAATTTATTCCATTATTGAAGGCAACATCGGAGAAAAATTTTCAATAAACCCTAAGACTGGAGATATAACAGTGCAAAATACAACTCAGTTAAGAAGCAGGTATGAATTAACAGTGAGAGCATCTGATGGCAGATTTGCAAGCACTGCATCTGTAAAAATTAATGTGAAAGAAAGCAAGGCAAGCCAGCTGAAGTTCACACAGAGTTCTTACTCTGCAACAGTGCAGGAGAATTCCACAGAGGCAAAAACAATAGCTGTTGTTACTGCTATAGGAAATCAAATAAATGAGCCTTTGTTTTACCATATTCTAAATCCAGACAGCAGATTTAAAATAAGCCCAACTTCTGGAGTCCTTTCAACAACAGGAATACCATTTGATCGTGAACAGCAAGAATCTTTTGATGTGGTCATAGAAGTGACAGAGGAATATAGACCATCAGTTGTTGCACACATTGTAGTTAAAGTCACAGTGGAAGATATAAACGATAATGCTCCATTTTTTGTCAGTCTTCCGTATTATGCTGTTGTTAAAGTGGACTCTGAAGTAGGCCATGTTATTCAGCGTGTCACTGCAGTAGATAAAGATACAGGCAGAAATGGAGAGGTGCATTATTATCTCAAAGAACATCATGAATATTTCCAAATTGATCCCACTGGTGAAATCTCCCTGAAGAAGAAGTTTGAACCAGATACACTAAACAAGGAGTATCTGGTCACAGTAGTGGCAAAAGATGGAGGAGACCCTGCATTTTCTGCTGAAGTTACAGTCCCAATTACAGTTATGAGTAAAGCTATGCCAGTTTTTGAAAAACCTTTCTACAGTGCAGAGATACCAGAAAACATTCAGCTCCATAGTCCTGTGGTACATGTACAAGCAAACAGCCCAGAAGGACTTAAGGTGTTTTACAGCATCACAGGTGGAGATCCTTTCAATCAGTTCACTATCAACTTCAACACTGGAGTTATAAATGTCGTTGCCCTTCTTGACTTTGAATCACATCCAGCCTACAAATTGAGTGTTCGAGCAACAGACTCCCTAACAGGGGCACATGCTGATGTGTTTGTAGACATAATAGTGGAAGACATCAATGATAATCATCCTGTGTTTACAGAGCAAACTTACACTGCAACCCTTTCTGAGGCCTCTGTCATTGGAACATTTGTTGTACAAGTAAGCGCTACAGATGCTGATTCTGGAACAAACAGGGGGATTTCCTATCACTTGGTTGAGGATAATAGTGAAAATCATGACTACTTCCACATAGATAGCAGCACTGGACTCATTCTTACAGCAAGAACTTTGGACTACGAACAAATTAAACAACACAAGCTACTAATAAGGGCCATAGATGGTGGCATGCTGCCCTTGAGCAGTGATACCATTGTAACTGTTGATGTAACCAATCTCAACGATAACCCTCCTGTTTTTAACCAGTTGCTTTATGAAGCTAAGATTAGTGAACTGGCTCCCCGAGGGCATTTTGTGACATGTGTGCAAGCCTCAGATGCAGATAGTTCAGATGTTGACAAGCTGGAGTACTCCATTCTGACAGGCAATGACCAGAAGAATTTTGTAATTAATAGTAAAACCGGCATTATCACCATATCAAACCTACGCAGACAGACACTAAAGTCACATTATAATCTTAATGTGTCTGTTTCTGATGGGGTCTTCAGAAGCTCAGCCCAAGTCCACATAACTGTAACCAGTGCCAATATGCACAGTCCTGTTTTCAGCCAGAATGAGTATGAGGTTGAACTAGCTGAAAATGCTCCGTTGCATACTTCAGTGACTGAAGTTAAAGCAACTGATGAAGATTCTGGTACATATGGCCACATCACTTACCACATTGTGAATGACTTTGCCAAAGACAGGTTTTATATAAATGAGAGGGGGCAGATATTTACCTCCAAAAAGCTTGACCGTGAAACACAAGCAGAAAAAGTAATTGCCATTAGTTTAATGGCCAAAGATTCAGGGGGGAAAATTGCTTTCTGTACTGTTAATGTAATACTTACAGATGTCAATGATAATGCTCCTCAATTCCGAGTGACAGAGTACGAAGTAAATATTGGATCTGATGTTCCACGGGGTACTTCAGTCATTAAAGTCTGGGCATCTGATGCTGATGAGGGTACAAATGCAGATATCACATATGCTGTTGAAGCAGAGTCTGAAAGTGTTAAAGAGAATTTAGAAATTGACTCATTGTCTGGCATAATTACTACAAAAGAAAGCTTAATTGGTTTAGAAAATGAGTTTCTGACCTTCTTTGTTAGAGCAGTTGATGGTGGATCCCCCCGAAAAGAGTCAGTTGTTCCTGTCTATGCTAGAATACTCCCACCAGAAGTGCCTCTTCCAAAATTTTCAGAGCCATTTTATTCTTACACAGTTTCTGAGGATGTTCCAATTGGAACTGAGATAGATGTTATCAAAGCAGAGCATAATCAGACTTTAGTATATAGTCTGATTAAAGGGAACACTCCTGAAAGCAATCGAGATGCTTTTTTTGTGATTGACCGACAGACTGGACGGTTGAAACTTGACAAGAACCTTGATCATGAAACAACTAAATGGTACCAGTTCTCAGTTCAAGCACAGTATGCAAATGAAGATTATAAAGTTGTTTCCTCGGTAGAGGTAAGCATTCAGGTAAAAGATGCAAATGATAACAGACCAGTTTTGGAGTCCAATCCTTATGAAGCATTTGTTGTTGAAAATATGCCAGCTGGAACAAGAGTCATCCAGGTTAAAGGAATTGACTTGGATTCAGGACTCAATGGGCAGGTTACTTACAGCTTGGATGCTTCTCAAGAGCTAGACATTATAGAGTCTTTTGCTATAAACGTGGAAACTGGCTGGATTACCACTCTCAAAGAACTGGATCATGAGAAACAAGACAAATACAAAGTTACAGTGATTGCATCTGATCGAGGTGAAAAAGTTCAACTGTCTTCTATGGCTGTGGTTGAAGTTACTGTTACGGATGTGAATGACAATCCACCACGCTTCACTGCAGAGATATATAAAGGAACAGTCAGTGAGGATGACCCTCCTGATGGGGTAATTGCCATCTTGAGTACAACTGATGCTGATACAGAAGAAGCCAATAGACAAGTCTTCTATTACATTACAGGTAAAACTTTTTGAATAATGTCAGAATAATCATTTGAGCGGCCCTGGAATGATTTGAGATGTTGAAAAGTATTTGAAACCATAGTGCTGCAAAAATAGTGGTCTGTGTCTTAACATGGACATTAAAAACTTCAGGGGGGAAAAAGAGTTTTAGAAGAGATCTTTGGCTGTCCATTTCATGTATGCCTTGCTTAAAATGTGTTCCTACATTTGTTGTTTACTAACATATCAAATTTTATTTTATAAATAGACTTACACTTAAATTAGTGATGAGTTAATTAATGAAAGAAATTTCACAAAATAATAGCTATTAATTTCCAGTGGCGTTTTTTATTAGTTTTGTTATTTAGCATCTGTCTTGATAGAATGTTATCTATAATGCTACATTACTTTCTACATTGATTGTTTTAGATTCTTTTGGCTGCAGTTAAATTCATTGTATGAGCATCTACTGATTATTTCTACCTGGAAAATGAAGCTATTTCCCTATAATGCCACAGAGAGTGTTGCTTCTTTGCATTTACCTTTTTTCCTCCATAACTATAACTTTATGTTGATCTAGTAATAGTAGCACTTTCTCTTTAATTAAATGTTTCTTTTTGTATTTCAGGAGGTGATCCCTTGGGACAGTTTGCTATTGAAAATATACAGAATGAATGGAAGGTCTATGTCAAAAAACCTTTGGACAGAGAAGAAAAGGATAATTACCTTCTAAATATTACAGCTACTGATGGGACCTTCGCAACTAAAGCTGTGGTGGAGGTTAAAGTCCTTGATGCTAATGATAATAGCCCTGTTTGTGAAAAGGTAGGCACAGTCTTGTATCTTCGTGTCCAGCTGCTTTGATACATAAAATCAGAAATTTTTATGAAATTGCTTCTCAGGAGACTGACAAATAACTATTCCTTTTATGTTGGTAACAGAAATTTGGACTATTAAGACAGAATATTGTCAAAGAAGTTACTTCATGGACAGGCTTCTTAAATAAAAATTCAAATACAGTTCATTGATGTATTTTTAATGCTTAATGGGTATTTGGAGAGCATAAGGAGAGTTCTGGTACGTTTCTCCTGTGTTAATGCATACTTTTCCAAAAGGAATTGTTTTAAGCTGCAGCTGTAATAGTTTATATGCTCCATTTTCTGAAGGAAGCGTAGTCTCAAAGAAGGCTGTATACCATCACTTAATTGACATTTGTGCATTTCTTCTGATAAAAGAGTTGAAAAGACTGGAATATTATTCTGCAGCTGCACTTAACAGCACTAAAAATATGTGATCTGTAAACATTTTCCTGTTACAAAGCTATCTACCATACCAGATTTGATAGCCTGCAAAAATGGACATGAAAAAGAATGGGGGGGGGGACAACAAAACAACAAAACAAAAACAAACAAAAAAAACAAAAAAAAAAAAAGAAAGACGAGCTCATGTAGGATGTGCAATTGCCTTATGAGAAAGCCCTGGTTTTTCATAGTCAGCTTCTTTTTTACTTTAGCATGTTTGGACTTTTCATAGCTATCTTGTTGGACACAGATTTCATGTTAGCAGGCGGAAATCTTTTCTTGCTCTGGGAAGCATCGAGTATATACTAAGCATTTGATTTTGTGGGGTTTTTTTTAGTTTATGTTTGTGTTGGTTACTTCTATATAAACAACTGCAGTTATATCCACTGGTATGTCAGTGGTTTTTAGACTTTTAATGTTAATATTGGTGTTAGAAGGCTCAATCCTTCTAATTTACTGTACATCGCTGACATGGGTTAGCTGTAAGAGTGTATTGTGCCTTTAAATTCTGGATGTTTCTTTCTTAGTTTTTAATTAAACTTAAAACTTTTTATTCCTTGCCATTACAAAAAAGACAGGTAACAATTTCTTCTGGATCGATTCAGACCTAGAAATTTACCAGACTAAAGACGAAGTTACCAAAAATTTGTAACTCCTGTTATGGGAATGCATTTAATTATCAGTTAATCAGTTGCAAGTGTTTAGAGTTCTTAGCTATGCAGTGATATTCAAGAGTCCCTATGGTTGCAGTATTAATTACCTTTCTGAATAACCTAACAAATGTGAGCTGATTAATTAGAAAATCAGAAATTCTTTTCATTTGCAGGTATTTCATCCTCTGTTTCACTTCATATGTTACCAGACACCCAAGTGGAATATTATCTCATCTGTCTTTCCTTCTTCCCCATCCCTTTCCAATCTCTACTACTTCATATGTTTAGTCTTTCAATGTAACTTTAAAATCTTGCAGGCTTTATACACTGATTCTGTTCCTGAGGATGCACTTCCTGGCAAACTGATAATGCAGGTATCTGCCACAGACGCAGATATTCGTTCCAATGCAGAAATTACTTATACACTTCATGGCACAGGAGCAGAAAAATTCAGACTCACTCCAGACACAGGTAACAATACTTTATACACTATGCAAAATTCTAGTCATCATCTCGGTTTATAGAATGTTGTATACTTACATTAAGACATACATAAATGTCAGTACTTTTAGCTTTCCAGTAAGGATTATTTTATAACTGCTTGAAAAGTTTCTACAACACAAATGCTAATAATATATAGAAAAAACTAGTATTTTAATATATGAGGAACTAAAGAGTAAATATGGTAACTGTTCTAAAGCCAGAAGCTTCCATGTTGAAGTGATTTGAGTAAATGTATGCTATAAACTTTTTACCTTTTATATTCATTGTGTATTCAGTATATACTCAGTAATAGTAGTAATGGTTTATAATTGAAAATATCTTCATTCACATTCTCTTTGCCAGCATTTGGTTTGGCATATTAAATGAGATGAGGTTAGATGGAGCAACAAATTTCCTTTTCATACTAAACACCAAAAGTGCCTCCAGTTTTAGAAGCATTATATGAAGGAGAATAACATTTAACTTGCCTGACTTTGGTTTTCAAGGCATTCCTGTCTTCTGGATTATAACAAAGTCAAAGCTAATGCCAAAATCTTATTCTCTGTAGGCAGTACTAGACAAGCAGTGGAAGGGAGTAGTTAAACAATATAAAAAAACGTAAATAAGAAAAATACAAAGGTACAGTGGAAATATGGAGAAGGAGATGAGAATACTTCAGTGGCAAAAAAAATGAGAGTGATCTTTCTCATTGTTGGTTGTTTTGATTGTTTGGGTTTTTTTTTCAATTTGAATGGCACCTGTGTGCTGTGATGACATGTTATTTAATAAATTGAGATTGGTGAATGAGTTTATGAGAATACTCATAAACAGTGTTTCAGGATACTTTTTTGAATCGTTTAAAAGGAGACAATGGCTGCACATTGCACCTGTCACTGTGTTTTCTGTCACTCTGGAAAGAAAGTGTTAGACTTCTAGAGCTTTGTCTGTAGTAGTAAGTTATATTTGATAGTATGACTAGTTCTGTTCATTTACTGAATGTTAGAGGAGGGGAGTCAGCTCAATAGCTGTGGAAGGAACACAACTAAGTAGCCCATGAAAATCATACTGGGTTTTACCTTGAATTTTGTTAAAGCCAAAGTTCTAATATTTTAATTCTCTTCACACAAAACCACATGGATTTGTGCATGAATACATATTCTCCCTCTTTCTGCATCATCAAATAGTTTTACTATAGCTAATTTTTGTTTCAGAGGCTTTTGGAAAAAAGGCAGAGGATTTTAGTATTTAATCTTTAAAAGCTGAAATAACAGTCTACTGACATGCTTGCCCAAAGTGGAGCTTGTTAGTGCAGTACAGATGCTGGCTTAGTCACTGATGAAATTACTGTCAAAAAGAAATTTATTTTTTTTTTCTTTTTCTGAGTGCAAATATTTTAGAAGAAAACATGTTAGCTGTCGTGGTTTAAGCCCAGCCTGTCACTCAGAAACCAAGCAGCCATTCGCTAGCTCCTCCCCCTTTCTTTCCCCAACTCCCGGAGGCATGGGGAGGAGAATCGAAAGAATGTAACTCCCAGGGGTTGAGATAAGAGCATTTCAGTAACTAAGGTATAACACAAACCACTACTGCTACCACCAATAATAATAATGACAAGGGAAGTCACAAGGGAAGAGAATACAACCACTCACCACCTGCCAGCCAATACTCAGCCCGACCGAGAAGTGATCTAACCCTTCCGGGTAACTGCCCCCAGTTTATATAGTGGGCATGACGTGCTGTGGTATGGAATACCTCTTTGGGTAGTTTGGGTCAGGTGTCCTGTCTCTTAAGCAGCAATACCAAAAGCCCATCGGTGTTATCAGTGCTGTTCCCAGGCTGAAAGTCAAAAACACAGCACTGCACCAGCTACTAAGAAGGAGAAAAATGACTGCTACTGCTGAACCCAGGACATTAGGATACTTAAGTCTTGCAAGTAGCATCAGCTTATGTTTGTTACTCTCTTTATAGGTGAACTGAAAACATTAATGCCACTTGATCGTGAGCAGCAAGCAGTTTATTATCTTCTAGTGAAAGCCACAGATGGAGGAGGAAGATTCTGCCAATCTAATATTATTCTGACTCTGGAAGATGTGAATGATAATGCCCCAGAGTTTACAACTGATCCTTACTCCATTACAGTATTTGAAAACACAGAGCCTAAAACCCTTTTGACAAGAGTGCAGGCAACAGATGCAGATGCAGGTATGCATTCTATGATTGATACTTTTGTCACGATCTCAAAGTTACAGTAATGTTTATTTAGTCTTATCCTGAGAGTTAAG
Organism: Amazona ochrocephala; assembly: GCA_039720435.1. Classification (NCBI taxonomy): domain Eukaryota; kingdom Metazoa; phylum Chordata; class Aves; order Psittaciformes; family Psittacidae; genus Amazona; species Amazona ochrocephala. The sequence continues at coordinate 35,010,148 of CM077879.1, forward strand.
TCTTTCAGTAGAACTGACAAATGTTCAATGTCACTCAGGATTGGATTCCTGAAAGATGTATTTAGGTCTACTAAATCATGTAACACCTGACTTCCAAGTGTGAGGAGCTTGCATGATAGTCCTTTTGTGTCTCTGCAAAAACAAAGAGGAGGGAGAGGGACAAAATTTAGGACAATTTCAGTGTGATAAGCTGTTAATGTTAAAACAGGTTAGGTCCAGCCTTTTGCTCCTAGTATAAGTGAAATGAATATCAAACCATATCTGTTCATGTAATGTGCATTCGTGAATTTTTGAATGGGTGCTTCTCAGGCTAGTTATCATGGTCATACCATAAAGACAACCCTGGTTGATTGCAGCTTTCTGCATATGCTACCCTGTTAAGATTTTTGCTTTCTCTTTATCTTCACTGTGTAGTTACAAGTATCTAAGTAAACATGAACTGAAAACTACATTAGAAAGAGTTTGTTCCCTAGGCTTTGTGAGGAATGCAACCACATAAGTCTTTTTTACTGGTGTAGGATTTCCATATGTCATCATTTTATTAATCAAATAGCAAATAGCATTAATTAATTGTTGCCTTAGTCTCGTAAAACAGCCAACCTGCTTTGTGCTAGGATAAAGCTAGGTTGTTGAATTGGAATGTATCAGACAAATATTTTCACACTTTACTGGTCTTTGAGGCTTAGGAAGAACAAAATACTTGGCCCAGAAACCTATGAGCTTTTAGTTTCTTTGTCGTGTACAGGGAGGTTGCCAAAAAATCATGTTTCTCTTAATTTGGGGACATGGTTCTTAAATAAACTTGCTGGTATTGTGTCTAGTTATTTGATGCAGCTAACTCTCCCATATCCTTCTGTGTTATTTATAAACCTCCTAAGCAGATGCTGTTGTTTGTAAGTTATAATTAGATTTATATTACTAATATAATACATAATACATATCATTCTATAATAATATAGAATCTATAGATTGGATGTAAGGAAGAAATTCTACTGTTAGGGTGGTGAGGCACTGGAATGGATTGCCCAGGGAAGTTGCGAATGCTGCATCCTTGGTGGTGTTCAAGGCCAGGTTGGACAGAACCTTGGGTGACATGATCTAGTGGGAGGTGTCGCTGCCCATGGCAGGGAGGTTGGAACTAGATGATGCTTTCCAGGTCCTTTCCAACCCTAACTGTTCCATGATTCTATGATTCGAATCATTTCATATTAGCTAGTACTGTGGATGAAGCAGAGCCATGCCCCATGCTTTTTATGTGGCAGAAAATCAGTGCAATGAAGAGTTAGCTTATTTTTTTAAATCAGATTACATCTTTTTGGTAATCATTCTGTCCTTCACAACAGCCTTTGACTCTCGCTGAAATTTACTGTAACATGAAGGAGAATATTTAGCATGCAATTTTATTTCTATAACTATCAGATCTGTTATTATGTTGGTGTATTTTAGTGGCTGCTTCATGCTCTGCAATTGTTTTCAAAATGCAGGGATGAACCGTAAAATCCATTATACACTGGTGAACTCTGCAGAGGGCCAGTTCTCTATTGATGAATTCTCTGGAATAATTCGTTTGGAGAAGCCTTTGGATCGGGAATTACAAGCTGTGTACACTCTAACTTTGAAGGCTACAGATGAAGGTTTACCTAGAAGACTGTCTTCAACAAGTAGTCTTATAGTTTCTGTTTTGGATATAAATGATAATCCACCTGTATTTGAGCACAGGGAATATAGTGCAAGTGTATCAGAGGACATTTTGGTTGGGACTGAAGTTCTCCAGATCTATGCGGCAAGCAGGGACATAGAAGCCAATGCTGAAATCACATACTCAATAGTGAGTGGCAACGAGCATGGAAAATTCAGCATTGATTCAACAACAGGTAACAGATTACAACTGTGAATATACTTCAGGCTAGCCAAGCACATAGTGCCATACTGTTTTACAGTAATTCAGCCAAATATGTGTAATCTGTGTGCTTAGTCCTGGCTGTAAAGCCAGTGCTACTGTCTGTTCACCCATTTAATCAGCACACATATTAGAGAAGTGCAGTAAAATGTAGAATAGGAACTTTATTTGTTGCTGCTATTTCATGTTATTTGGGTTAGATTCATTTAGCTGGCAAGAGTAAGGGTTTCCTAGCTGGAATATTCCCCATCTTGGGGGCAGAGGGGATGGAAGAACATAGTTCTGTAATAATGGAAGCATAATAGTCTTTTCACAAAAGCTGTATGATCAGAATGAGTGGCCAGACTTGGTAAAAGAAAGATCAGAAATTAAACTGATTGGAAAAACTAGTCATTAGTCCACAAAGACATTAGTTCTAAAGGAGTTTGATACAGCATTAAATAGAGGTTAGAAAATTCTGTTCAGTCATATATCCAGCATGACTGTGGAGATTTTAGGCTTGCATGCTTGTCAGATTTAGTCTCAGGAAGCATTTAGGTTCTGTGGAGAATTTTTCCCAATTAGTGACAATTGTCAGTTAAATTGTTGAAAATCTGTATACATCTCAATTCTAGTCTTGTTTTCCTCTCTGGCTCTAGAGAAGAGTTTTATAGAGTTAATTCCTTGTAAAGTTTGTTGTTTTAAAAAAAGATTTCTACCCAAAGGTTAATAGTAGTTAACCATACCAGTGTAATTGAAATGCAGTTCTTCAGTTGCTTTTTACAGTGTGCATGCTAGTACTATGCTGTAGAAGTACTGTGCCAGTTTAACTTCTTCACATATTTGAAAAGTGAAAAAAGATTCCATTCCAAAAGATTTTATTTTTCTTCATTTATTTCATTACAAAATGTTAATCAGGTGATTTTAAAGTGAAAGTCTTTTGTGTAATAGTAGGAACTTCTCACCTTTTTACTTTTCTTCCCTAGGAGCCATTTTTGTCATTGAGAGCTTGGATTATGAAAGTTCTCATGAGTACTACTTGACAGTGGAAGCCACAGATGGAGGCACACCTTCATTAAGTGATGTTGTAACAGTGAATATTAATGTAACAGATATCAATGACAATACTCCCATGTTTAGCCAAGACACTTACACTGCAGTAATCAGTGAAGATGCTATGCTTGAACAATCAGTCATTACAGTACGTATTGTTGGTTTCTTCCTTTGAAATGCCCTGTCATGGCAATCGTGCTTTCAGTCTTGAAGGAATTAATACTGATTTGAAGATAGGCATAAACGAATAGATAAGTTTGCCACTGAGTGAATGGAAAATTTCTTTTGAAAAAGTTTCAGAACAAGGGACTCGAGATGCTGTGGGAAAGTAGTTGATGTTTTGTGATATATTTGTGTTGTTCTCATGAGAACATGACTTCATTTCAGAAGCAGTTCAGGAAATTGAATGATGTTGGTACATTCTAGTTGGGTGACATTTCTCTGGAGAACTATGAAATGTATTAGACAAAGCTAGCTGTGCTGATCTTCAGGATGAGTTTATCTGAAATGTGATAAAGTCTATTTCAACCTGTTTTACATGAGTCTGTAATGTCGCTTAGGTTATGGCAGATGATGCCGATGGACCTTCAAACAACCGAATTCACTACGCAATTACAGATGGCAATCAGGGAAATCCTTTTACAATTGACCCCACAAGGGGTGAAATAAAAGTGACTAAACTTCTAGACAGAGAAAAGGTAAGGTTTTGATGCTTTTTGAGCAGTTGGGATTAGTTTAGCTGTGCATAATTGATGACAAGTATATTTTTATTACATTTGTAAATCTCCATCTGATGTCCCAAAATTAATATAGCTATAATAATGTGAAAGCATCTATTTATGACAGTGCTTTTTGGCAGCAGGGAGAAAGAGAAAGGATTAAATACATGAAAACCAGCTTTATTGGGGATTTGCACTAAATTTCTTCCTTAAAAATTGAGTTTATTTTTTTACTCCTTAGTCAATATTTGATTTTTTTTTTTTTTAATTATTTTTTAGATTTCAGGCTATACCTTGACAGTTCAAGCTTCAGATAATGGAAACCCACCAAGACTTAACACAACTGCAGTTAACATTGATGTTTCTGATGTAAATGACAATCCTCCAGTATTCTCAAAAGGAAACTATAGTGTTATCATCCAGGTAAATATAGAGAGAGTGGAGTTGTCAAAACAATAATATTGGGGTATTAATTTGTGACTTCAAGGTTTGAAAACCTAATGCTTCAATTTTATTCTTCCGTATTTTTAACTATTTAAGATTGCCAGTGAGAGTGCTTACCTGAGTAAGAGTTAAGGGTTACAAAATTCATATTGTGTAGTCTATTTAGAAACTTACATTGCAAGTTGAGCGTGTTCTTTTTTCACACAGTTTGTGTGTGTATATGTATGTATATTATAGACTGCATTTATAATATTCTTACATGATACAGTAGGTTAAAATGCATAACAATTTCACTATTTATTTTTAATCTTAGAGTTACTGCTTTGAAAAAGATAGTTTAGATACCTATTGAAGCAATTGAGACCATGTATGTGATTGGTAAAGATAGCTCTCCAAAAGAGGACAAGTTGATATATCTCTACGCAACATATATAGTGTATTCAAGTAAGATATCCTGAATCTTACTGGTTGGTTTGTTTGTTAAAAAAAGAAACAAGCAGATTTGTATGTTTGTGTGCTGTCACTGGTATTTTGCTTTCCCCAGTTACAGTCTTTCTTGAAGTGAACGTTAACTAATGTAGCCCTTCAAACTGTATACTATATAACCAATATCTGTGATGCTTCCCTTACTCAATTAAAAAGGAAGACCTCATGTTTTATAGTTCATTCATATCAGCCTGTCCCAATATGAGGGTAGCAGAGAAAAAGCTGGAGGAGTTGCCCAAGAATGCGAGTGTGCATTTCCTGATGTATTGGAGATAGACATATTTGGACGCAGTTGGAAATGTGCTTAGTTATTATGAAAATCAAATTACTTTAGATGTCCAAATGTAAATATTTGTGGTTTAAAATGATGGTCCTTCTCTGTTTTACTGAAGGGGAAATAAAGCTTCAGCTGCATATCTGATAGTTAACTTGAATTACTCTCTCAAGAACAGAGTATGCTTGTTGTAGGAACCTTCACACTAAGGCTTCTACTTTTTTTTTTTGCATTTAAAATACGTGTGTGTATATAAATATAAAAAATCTGGTCAATACAGTATATTCTAAATATTCTGGGAGAGATGCTACAAGTCAATCTTATCTGTTACAAGCTAAGGCGGGGGGGGGGGGGGGGCGGGTTGCATCAGATACATGATTGACCAAGGTGTGTGAAGGGTCCATGAAACCTCAGGCACCCACATGATGCAAACTTGAAGAGATTTTTGTGATGCAAATTTTAAAACCTGGATTTCATATTTTAATTGGACTGTGGCTGTGGCAGCCACAGCTGTGGTCAGAACATTAATTAGGGACACCAGGGGTCAGATGGGGGAATGTGTTTTCTCTAGTCCTCCCAACAAAGGCATTGAATTATTCTTAACAGGTGTTTTAGCGAAAAGTCTTTGATGACTTGGTAATTAATATAGAAGAATCTTAATTCAGACCGAAAGTGGAAAACGTAAGGTTTCAAGGCTGAGCTACTTTTAAAAATATCATAAGTAAAGTTAAGCAAAACCCACAAAGTTTAAAAATGTACTGCCTGATTTCTTTTACACTGATTAACTGGTTTGACAGTAATTTGATATTCTTTTTTTTTTTCTGTTGCAAAAAAGAAATCATCAGGCAATATCCTCCATTATAACAAAACCATTGTAATTGTATTATTCATTTATAGGAAAATAAGCCTGTTGGATTTAGTGTGCTGCAGCTAGTGGTGACAGACAAGGATTCTTCTCACAATGGCCCTCCATTTCTCTTTACCATCCTGAGTGGAAATGAAGAGAACACTTTTCAGATTACCCAGCAGGGAGTACTGACAACAGCTGCTGCACTGAATCGTAAAGTGAGAGATCACTATTTACTCCATGTTAAGGTAGGATGTGCTGCCTCTGGTCATTTTGCGTTGTAAGTATTTAGTTAACTTTTCCCATATATACCCAGTTGACTGCTTCTTCCCGCCTACCGCTTGCCTTCCTTTTGCAAGAGACTTGTGCCAAGTAGTCATTTGGGTCACATACCTTGAGGTAACATCTTCAGAGACAAAATCTGTTGGTTTAAATGGAAATCTTCACAGGTGTAACAGCTTAATTAAACTCACAGTAAGGGTAAGTTATAAATGAAATGCTAACTGGGTGAGTGTCCTTGATAAGCCCTTTGCCTTTTACACGGGATGCTGGAAAAGCCAGCAGGGGGTGGGTCCCTTGAGCCATCTTCTCTTGGCTGCAGGCTTCCTCTGGCCACTATTGCTTTGACCTTTGAAGATGTGAGCTGGAATATGCTGATACAATGGAAACAGAGATGTTCAAAGTTGCACATCATGGCAGTACTGAAATATTTTTCTATAGTGACACATTCTTTTCCCAGTAGCAACTGAAAACATCTTTTTTTTAAAGAAAAATTATGGAAAACCAGTTCATTGGACCTTTGTCATAGCATTGAAACTTGCAGCACTACTTGGAGATCTCAGAATCTTGCAGTGGAAAGCATGGCATAAAACTCAAAAATTACCCTAAAATGCTGTAATATATGCCTACATTTGCCATTGTATTGCGAAAAGACCAGCCCATGTCTAAACAAATCTAGGTTACCTAAACATAGCTAAGTTCTCTAAAATACTTTTTTGTAACCTCATGTTAGAAAAGTTCAAACCAATTTTTTTTAATCTTATCCCTTTTTAATGCAGTTATAAATTAAACAGCTGTGAACAGAGGACTTAAAATTGGTAGGCTAAAAATAGCTGGCCTTAATTCTTATACTTCATTTCCAGATTTGTGTGTTAAGAAAAATCCTTACCTTTACCCAAGGATTTTTTTTCAATCTCCAAATTACTCTCAGACGTAATATTGCAGACAATTTCTGAGTAAGCATACTCTTGCAGAGATCTAGAGCAGTATTGTCTGCATGAGCGTATACTGAATTATGTCCACTTTTGGATAATAATCATGAAATGTTTAGACAAAGTCTGTCTCTGTTTTTCAGGAAAAGAAAAAGACTTCCTACAGGTACTGTATGTTTACTGAGTCACTAAAACGTTATTAGGAGCTCAGAGCTAGTATATAAATCATCATAGATAAAAGTTCTGTTTAAATGTAGTTTAGTTTAAGGTTAAAGAATTGAGATGATTAAAAACGAGGCAGGGAAGTGTATCATTCCTTTGTTACCCATTTTTTTCTTAGTAGTGATCTGCTAATTAGTGGTGGGACAGATTACCCTTCAGGGTACTTAGGTGGTGGACCTGTTGTCCTTCCTAGGCTGCATGAGTCCAGAACAGCAGAAGAGCCAGGCATTGTCACACTTGGCTAATATGCTTTCCAAGTTCTGTACCAATTCTCCAAATTAACATTTTTGTTTAGGAATTAAAAACAGCAGTGCTTTTCCTGTATGTGCTGTCAGTGAAGTATAAGATTCATATGTTTTATTTTACATTTCTTTAAGCAGTGACTAATTTCTATTTATTTTGCTTCTAAAACATATTTCTGTCAAAACATACACAGGCAATTATGTCTGTTCTATGTAAAATTTTACATTGCCTTTCTCACGTTTCATTGTTTAGCTGCACCTTTGGCCCTTCTTAATGTGCCTGCCTTTACTGAATTTTGAGGCACCTATCTAATACCTTCCTCTAGGTAGAATCATGCATTTATTTTATTTCCAAGCCACTTCTTAGGCTGTAGTATGCTTGTAAACAGCCTGTCAGTACTTCAGCTATCTTCTCTTCAGCACCGCACTTGAAAAGTGCCTTTTTTCTAGAGAATGAATAAGGGCTATTTTAATGGCATCCAATAGCTAAACAAGTGCCTTATAACAAATGTACTTATTTAGAACAAAGGCTTCTCAGAGACTGTAAATTATTAACATGGACTATACTAATGTGTGGGGTTTGTATGCTGTACTACCTAGTCTTAGTATTTTGGAACTCTTTAATCCCTTGATTTACAAGTTCCCTGCCTGCCTGAATTCTGGAAATATGTCACAGTCTTTTAATTGTCATTTGTCATCTTATAGTATGATAGCTTTTTTAAATAGATACACTGCAATAATTTTCTGTTCATCTTCTCCTTAGTGAGTCACTATACATGAGGATGAAGGCATCTAAGACTAATACTAGCATTTCCATAAGACATGACTTCAGTTCCATACACACAAAAATAGATACATTACTTCTGTGGAAAAACATTCTTCCCCTCTTCCTTTAAAAGAAAATTTTTTTAAAAGGCTGTAGGAAGGCATCTTCTCAAGTTTACATTTTCCGCACTTTCATTTTGCATCTCATAAGTTAATGGCTGTGTATCATGTCTCAATACTTGGTTTTGTTTTTTAACTGACCTTCACTGGTGTGCTTTTCAGTACTGACAGCTTTCACCTTAGTTGCTTTCTGAATGGATTGCTGAGGCAGAGGGCTCCTTATGTTACAAGCATACCTTAATTAGGGAAAACAAAAAAATCTGAACAGAACCCCCCACATAATCTCTCCTTTACACTCCCCGCACACTCACTAACACCAAAAAAACTTATTTAACGTAAGCCTTTACTTTTGTGGGTTTAATAGAAATAAGGATTTATTTTTTCCCCAACAGCCACTTTTCATGTGCATGCCACTCACATTGGCTTTCCCTCTCTCCAAAGGAAATAGATTAGCCATTAACAAATGTCTCACAGCATTAGTGTGTGAAATCTTCAGCTGTGAGTCATACAGTCCTCTGTGCCACACTCTGAAGTCTTTAGTTTAAAACCACAGCAGATTTTTAAATATCTGCACTATTGAAAAATCATTTCTCCTGGGGCTCTTCTTTCCTTCTTGCTGTCCATTTGTTTTAATTTTGCTTGCCTGTTTGTTTTGAACCCTTTCTTTTTTCCCTTGGGCATTTCTCCTGTAGCTAAACTGCCTGCCTTGTCTTGTTTCCAAGCAGAATTCTAGGCAAAACCAAACTTTGCCAACTTGAGCTGGAGCACTTTCTCTGTTATTTATGTTTGGGTAACTAGAGGGCAAGTTTCTAGCCATGCCTGTCTTTTGGAATTAATAGAGGAAGACAAGCATTTCTAGGAGACGTGCGTTACCTTTTAAAAATGCTGTGATTATGTGCACACCCACAGATAATCTTGTGCCTGGCGTTTTAACTCTTTCGCTTAAATTTGTATGAAAAGTCACAAGCAGGTTCTCCGCATAGATCTTCAAAGTGTATCAACTACCTATAGTAATTGTAAAATTATTGTAAAATCTTTTGAACCATGCAGGATACCTTCTGAGCTCTATATACCTCCTCTGTCCCTTCGCATCTTTCAAATTCTTCGCCCCTTTCTTTAGTCTCACTTTCAGTAACTGGGAAAGAGCTCTGGGAAAAAGGTAAATGGGAAGCAAGAACTGAGAAATAGAAAGAAAGAAAGAAATGAACTCAAGGGAATGCTCTTTTCTCACTTTTCTACTCTTTTTTTTTTTATTGAATATTTTTTGTCCCTTCTTCATATGACAACAGTGTATGCTTTTGTGAAAAAGGAGTAGAGGACTGGGGACATGGTGTTTAAACAGGCTTTAAAATTGAATTAGGCCGATTCTGTTAAAGACAATTATTTTAATTATCTGAAGCAAGTACCACTGCAGATGGGGGTTTTTTCCTCTCTCCATGATCATAAATCATGAAAGACAACATAATTGTAACTCTCTACATGTATTGTTTTCTTTTTGAAGTACTGCTTGGCATACTGCATTTAGAATGTCTTCAAGACCATCTCCTAATAACTGCGGTGAAGCATGTTGTAAATTTCTAACACATGACTCATTCCAAGTTTGTAATGAGTTTCCATGCTTGAAATAAAAAAGCTTCAAGCACCATCTGCTGTCTGAAATTAGCTACTGTGCATTTCCTCTGAACTTGCTAGAAGTGTTAGTGGCTTCCTGGCGTTTCCAGGTATTAAGAGCACTGCAGCCTTTTAATAATCTTGGAGACATGAAAACCTGTTTGCATGAGCCTACTTACATAAGCTTTTTGAATTTGCAGGATTTGCAGTGATATCAGGAGCTGTGAAATTCACATAAACCATATTCTTGTAGGGACTTCTTTAATTTTTTTTGGTAGAAAAATACAACTGTACTGTCTACAGTACAAAAAAGCTGACTCTATCCTCATCTTTCTTTAGGTGGCAGATAATGGAAAACCACCGCTGTCATCTTTGACTTACATTGATATTAGAGTTATTGAGGAAAGCATTTATTCTCCAGCAATTCTGCCTCTAGAAATCTTTATCACAGCCTTTGGAGAAGAATATCCAGGTGGTGTTATTGGAAAAATTCATGCAACCGATCAAGATGTTTATGATACTCTTACATACAGTCTGGACCCCAAAGTGGAATCCTTGTTCTCTGTTTCCAGTACTGGTGGCAAACTAATAGCACATAGAAGCTTAGATGTAGGACAGTACCTCCTAAATGTCACTGTTACAGATGGAAAATTTACAACTGCAGCTGATATTACTGTGCACATCAGACAAATCACACAAGATTTACTAAATCACAGCATTGCTATACGCTTTGCAAACCTTGCCCCTGAAGAATTCATTGGTGATTACTGGCGCAATTTCCAGAGAGCGTTAAGAAACATCTTGGGTGTGAGGAAAAATGATATCCAGATTGTTAGTTTGCAGCCCTCTGATCCTCCTTCAAATCTTGATGTCCTCCTGAATATTGAAAATTCTGGTAGCTCTCAGCATCCAATGAGAATTTTGCTGCACAAGATAAACTCTTCTGTGCCTGACCTAGAGGAGATTTTGGGTGTCCGGATAATTGATGTTTTCCATAAGCTTTGTGCGGGCCTAGATTGTCCTTTGAAATTTTGTGAAGAGAAGATAACAGTGGATGAGAACATCATGTCAACCCACAGCACAGCCAGGTTGAGTTTTGTCACTCCCCGTCATCACAGAACAGCAGTTTGTCTTTGTAAAGGTAAGAAAAGCGGTAAGGAAAACCATATCCTTGAAAAGACTGGTTTGGTTTTGAACAGCCCTAGTTCACAGGGGAAAATTTATATTATAGGATAAGAATGTTCTCTAACCCTCACTTCAGTATTTGCCCAATTTTATTCAGAGTAGGGAGTAATTCTTTCTTGTCTCATTACCTCATTTTTAAGAGTTTACATAATACAAGCTTATGGAAGGGTTGTTTTTTTATAGCTGCACCTTCATTTTCCATTCTATGAAGGAAGTTCCCTTTTTTGCTGCCTGTTCTAAATTGCCAGCGATTTTTGGTCTTATATGCACAAAGGTAATGCTTGCAAAGTACCTGAATACCACCTGGTGTCTGCGTAGAGGAGTAGCCCACACAACTGGCTGGGAATGACAGGGTGAACTGGGAAATGAGTATTCATTAAGATACATATAAATATATGGATTTATAACAGAAGAATTATTTGTCTTTAGCTCCAAGGAAAACAACATTTCTTTTTAAAACTATGACTTTAAAATCATGTTCCTGGGTGAATTCACACATCTTAAGTAAATATTCAAAGTCTGTTCTTTTTCTGTCTAAAATACAGCCACTCACTTCTGCTCTCCCCAAACCAATGCGTCCATGTTTAATACCTACATGTTGTTTTTTTATGGTGTACGATAGTAATGGTAAACTTTAAACCACACCACCATTTGCCAAATTCAGGCAATTGAATTGTTTGAGTAATTATGTATGCCATTTGTTTCATCTGTGTTTGTGCCAGTCATGTCCCATTATTGTTACTTCACTTCTTTGTCTGATAGTTAGGAATAACATTTAGGTTACTTTCAGTTACTACACTTCAGTGTCCCTTTTCACAAAATACCATTACCAACAACAGAAGAGAAATAATGTGGTTTGTTTTACAGAAGGGAATTGCCCCTTGCTGAATAGTGTGTGTGAAGAAAACCCATGCCCTGAAGGTACTGAGTGTTTAGGAGATCCAAAGGAAGGAAAATACACCTGTGTTTGCCAAGACAGCAAAGTCGGACAGTGTCCTGGTAAGAAATTAAAAATCTTTGCAAAAAAGCATATTACTTCCCAAACATAAATTTGATTCCAGTCCTGTGTTGAAACATTTTATGCTTTTTTGTATTCCTAAGCATCAGCCGGCTCTGCTGTGACATTTACTGGGAGCAGCTATGTGAAATACCGTCTCATGGAAAATGAGAATAAAGAAGAAATGAAGCTGACAATGAGACTTAGGACTTACTCTGCTCATGCAGTTGTTATGTATGCTCGTGGAACAGACTACAGTATCTTAGAGGTATGTTAAAATCTCTTAGTGCATATCTCCTTCTCTTTTCTTCTTACCATGTTCTTTTTTTCATGCCAAATTAAAAGATAGAATCATAACATATCTGTATAATTGTTAGAATTGAGAATTGCCTTCAAGGTAGAGTGTGTTATACATCCAGGTGACAAACTTGTATGGAATTCTTATAATGTGTAAAAAGAATTCTTTAGTGTTTTTTAAATAAAACAAAATAAAAAACACCCTGAATTAGCTGCAACTTTACATTTATTTGCTTGTAGTACTCATTAAGTCCATACAGAAAAAGTCATTTAAAGCAAAAGATGAAAGGTCTTGAGGTATTGTAATCTTTTGATGATGATCTGAGACTTCATTACTAGAGGAAAATTGTACAAAGTGTATATTTTAAAGAACCATATGGAATGAATCACAATCACTGTGACTATTTACAATACAATGTTATTAAACATCATTCTATGAACACTGCCATCATCCTGTCTCTCCAGCAAACAAACTTCTATAGGCATCAATATTTTATATTCTTTAGGCATGCAGACCATTTGTTGATGCTGTGGTCTTCCTCTGTAGATTCACCATGGAAGGCTCCAGTACAAATTTGATTGTGGCAGTGGACCTGGGATTGTCTCTGTTCAGAGCATTCAGATAAACGATGGCCAGTGGCATTCAGTATCTCTTGAAGTGGATGGAAATTACGCACGACTTGTTCTGGATAGGGTGCATACTGCTTCTGGTACTGCTCCTGGTACGCTTAGGACACTAAACCTAGATAATCATGTGTTTTTTGGTGGTCATATTCGGCGGCAAGGTACAAGACATGGTAGAAGCCCTCAAGTTAGCAATGGTTTCAGAGGCTGTATGGATTCGGTTATACTTAATGGACAAGAGCTGCCCCTGAACAGTAAACCACAAAATTATGCACACATGGAAGAATCTGTAGATGTGACTCCTGGATGCTTACTGTCTACCACAGAAGGTTGTTCAAGCAGTCCATGTCAGAATGGAGGCATCTGCAATGCACTGTCAAATGGAGGTATGCTGTGCTCTATTCTTCTGCTTGGCTTTCAAAACTGCTTTTCCACTTTACTGCCTTGAAGAACAAAATGACTTTGTGAATAATTCTTGCTTTTCCAGAGAGTTGTGGAACAGATTGTTCCACAGGTAGGATTGTTGAGCAGGTAAGAAGGATGTGCCTGCCTGTGTTCTAGAATCAAGTCTTTGGGGTACAAAGTAGACTAAGTCCATCAGACAAAATGGGGATTAACTTCAGTATCAACACCTGTGGTCAGTCCTCTTAACTTCTTTAGAGTCTTCCTTCAAAAATTCTGAATTCAGTGACAAGCTTGAGTTTTGTGAGAGAATGGAAGTTTTCCTTCAGTCATATTTGAAAAGAAGCTTACTCTTAGACTCTCCTTTGTCTTTCACTAAAAATATTTCTGTTTCTTCCTATCCTGTCTCTGTCTGAACAGTGGGCAGAGAGGATCTTAAATCCTGTAAAGCCATGTGTGTCTTTCAAAAAAACTGTATTTGATTTCAGGTTACTACTGCAAGTGTGCACCTTTGTTTATGGGAACTCACTGTGATGTAAGCGTCAACCCATGTGCTTCCAACCCCTGCCTTTATGGTGGTACTTGCATCCCAGTCAGTGATGATTTTATCTGCCAGTGCCGAGGACAATATACAGGGCAAAGGTACGTTTGTATGGTTTATTGTACCAATGATCCCTTTAGAGAATAAGCTATAAATGTTACACTTTTTCTGCTTTCTTGTTTATCTGTTTCCTACTTAAAGTTCAGATTTGAAACCCACTGGAGTTAATTAAAGTTAATGCCAGGCCCTGTGTCCCACATAGCCCCGAATCCCACACTATATATTCACTTGCAGTAAGGTAATGGTTTGGGTTTTTTCACCTTTGCAGGTGCCAGCTGGGTCCTTACTGCAAAGACAATCCTTGTAAAAACAGTGGCAGGTGTATTGACAGTTTGGATGGACCTGTTTGTGAGTGTGAAGTAGGCTTCCGTGGAGAAAGGTAGGTAGTGTTCCACATTTACGGATTTTTTAACTGTATTACTTAACAGTTGAAACTGGTTGAAATCTGTAATGTTGATAAAACAGCAAATCGCTTAGTACTGTATAGTACTGTATATCAAATATGTTGAGATCAAGGAGACCAGAACAAAGACTACCAATGTAAACTAACCATCATTGCTCTGCTCTTTTTCTGCTAGGTGCCTGACTGATGTCGATGAATGCATAGAAAACCCATGCCTTAATGGTGCACTTTGTGAGAATACTTACGGTTCATATCACTGCAACTGTAGTCATGGATTTGGAGGAAAACACTGCACAGACATTGTTCTTAACAAATACATTTCAACATCTTGGAACATCAGCTTAGCTGAAGTGATTGGGATTATTGTTTTCATTGCAGGAATATTCTTGTTAGTTGTCATTTTCGTTGTTTGCCGCAAAGTGGTTAGTAGAAAGAGGAAGCATCAGCCAGAACCTGAAGACAAGCAGCTGGGAGCTACAACAGCTTTCTTGCAAAGACCTTATTTTGATGCAAAATTGAATAAGAGCATCTATTCTGACATCCCACCACAGGTTCCTGTTCGTCCCATTTCATACACTCCAAGCATTCCAAGCGACTCCAGGAATAATCTTGACAGGAATTCTTTTGAAGGGTCTGCTATCCCCGAGCACCCAGAGTTTAGTACTTTTAACCCAGATTCTGTACATGGTCATCGGAAAGCTGTAGCTGTTTGCAGTGTAGCACCAAATTTGCCACCTCCACCTCCCTCCAACTCTCCTTCAGACAGCGATTCAATACAGAAACCCAGCTGGGATTTCGACTATGACAGTAAGAAGTGTTCTTATTTTATTACTTTTCTATTGAAGGTATGTGCTGCTACCATTTTATTATGAGTGCAAAGTCTTTATCTATGCCTGTTGTTACAAAAGGCATTATGACTTTACTGGGGTTTCAGTCTGATTGGACTTCAAGCTCTGTTAGGTTTTGTAAAAATGTGTAGATCTTAGCCTTAAATTTTATTGACTCTAATCTGGAATCCGATAATCATCTCACCACTTTTTCTTTCAGCTAAAGTAGTAGATCTTGACCCCTGCCTTTCAAAAAAGCCTCTGGATGAAAAGAACTCCCATCCTTACAGTGCTAGAGAAAGCATGTCTGAGGTCCAGTCTCTCAGCTCCTTTCAGTCTGAATCATGTGATGACAACGGTAAGTAAAATGCAGTCTTGCTCCTTAGGTTCATTTGTTCTGTCTTTGCATCTCTTAGTATCAATAGGGCTTACATATATCCAATATATATTAAATAATAGTTTATTTAATATATATCTTTATTTACTTATGTTAATATCCCAATATGTTATTTTTTAAGTATTTTGTGTGTATTATACCTCGTGTTAATTACTTGACCTTAAAATTATATATGATCATTCTGCTGTTACAATATTATGAGGTGTTCACAGCCTTGTGTTTAAAAGATGTTAGAAGTGTGCTCAAATTTGAGAGGCTTTTCTAGGTAATCATTAGTTATCACCTGATAGACGAATACAGTAAATTGTAAAAATGGCTTCTGCACAAACATAACTTTCGCTTTGACGTTCAGCTCTCAGAAGAAACCTTTCTGGTGTTACAGTTTCATTTGTTTCCTTCTCTTTTTCTTGCTGCGACCTCAGCTCCCATATGGATCAGATCAGTTCTGAGTGAGAGCAGAGTTTAAGGGACTGCTTGTAAGTTTGATTACTTTAGTAATGAAGGAAGCTGCACAAAAAAGATTTTGTTATAGTAGAGCAGTATATTTGGCTTTCACCATGATTAAAATGAATTCATAAAAAATTCTTACATTGAAAAAAGCCAATATAAAAATATATTTTGATCACCTATCCAGTCCATCAAAATATAATCAGCATATATATATTGGGGATTTATTATTATTAATTGGAAGTCTTTTACTTTCCCATTGTGATGGCAGACACTTTTACAGTCGCTATGAATGCATCTATGCATTCAGAAACATTTCAGGCTGATTGGACAAAGCCACAGTTGCCTCATAACTTAATTCACTATTTTAAGGCGTTTTGACTCCCTTTTCCAATTTCTGCTTTGTCTCTGTATGGTAAAAATAATTTGAAATTGCTTTAGCTTAGGAATAAAAGATGTTCTACTTCTCAATGAAGTGGAGTGATTTGTTCTTAACAGCATGAAAAGAAACGTGTGTTAATGATTGGTGAAAGTAAAATGGTATGCTTACAGTACTCATCATTCTACCTGTAGATATGTTACCAACTTTCAGCTTTTTTCCTGTGGTATAAAGTGTTGTGCAGTACATGTGATTCTCCCCTCCTCTCCATCCCATGTATTTCATATATTCTATAGTCACATTTCTTGTCACATATTGTTTACTCATTAATATATCATTTTAAGAGAAATACCTGTAGCATCATAGATATTGTTCCTTCCTTTTTGGTAGATTCCAAATTTATTAGTTTGAAATTTGATCCCCGAGCCATGCAAACATGTGTTTCATTTATGTGTTATATTACCTAAAGCATGTGTTTATTTCATCTTACCCTATATAAAAGTAAATCCTTCTCCCTTCCAAAAGAATCTTGGGAAAGGGAAGACACAAAAAATGCATTCATTTCAGCTGGTTTTAAATCAGAATTTCACAACCTGAATTTAGTATTCTTACAGTGATACCACTGTTCACACACAATTATGTAGGGAAGGAACAGAAGTTTTCAGTAGATATTTTTCATATTCTAGCATTTTGGTTCATTTCAGTGAAAATTTCTTCCCCTGGTCTTACATTAGAGTGGGGGAGTAGTTTTCCATCTAAAAGGGAAGCCTAATGCAATACTCCTTAATTCACGCAATACAAGCCTTTTGAAGAGCTTTAGGTCATTGCTGTTAGATGAAATATTATCCAGATGGTATGTTTATGCAAATTTCAGAAATCCTGAGTCAACTAAAGCAGTTTTGCGCTCATGCAGAATTTGTTTCAGGCGTAGTTACGAGTATGTTTCCATTTTTATCAAGGATAAAATTCATGATTAGAGGTATATTTTATGTATTATATGCAACTGCTTTGTAGATAAGAAGAGTGTAAATGTATATGTACACCAATGATCTTGCTCTGTAAAATAGTAATGAACTGCAGTTTTACAGTGGTTTTTGTATATCTGTATGCATTTTAAAGTGATACTAACTATAGGATTGTTTTAATTTGCTCCTTTTATGCCTTTTACAAGCTTCCGTAGTGACTGTAATACACCTTGTCAATGCTGTTGTTGACTCGGTGGAAAAAGAAGGTATATACATGCTTTTCATATTTATTTACAGCTTTGCAAAATAATGCACATTTGTCTTCTAGTTAATGTAGTCCTAGCAGATGGGAGTTGTAAAATATTATTTACTTGGACTTTCTGAGAAGTTTTAACAAAGGATATGTTTATATTGTGTATCTGTTAGTATTTTCATGTGTATGCTGTAGCTACCCTGTGGACAGGTTTTACAGTGCGATCTCTTGGGGGGGAAAAAAGTATTGGTATAATAAGGTCTTGCTCTCTTCTGAAAACATTCACACTACTTAGTCTCCTGAAAATATTCACACCAAAGTTCCCAGCAGAATTGAGACAGCGTCAAAGACAGTTACATAGAATCATAGAATAGTCAGGGTTGGAAAGGACCTCAAGATCATCAAGTTCCAACCCCCCTGCCATGGGCAGGGACACCTCACAATAAACCATGCCATCCAAGGCTATGTCCAACCCCACCTTGAACACCGCCAGGGATGAAGCATCCACAACCTCCCTGGGCAACCCATTCCAGGGCCTCACCACCCTCACAGTAAAGAATTTCTTCCTCAGATCCAATCTAAACTTCTCCTGTTTAAGTTTAAACCCATTACCCCTTGTCCTCTCACCACACACTGCTGTAGATGAAAAAGCAGCAGTCCCTGCTTCCTTTTCTTCTCCCACCTACATCTGTTGTCACCTTCTCCAGCTAAGCAGAATGGGAGTAGTCCTATGACAGTATTCACTTCCCTGTTCATCAGATCAGCCTGTCTCTTCAGCAAAAAACCTGATTTTTCATATGATCTTGAGGTATATAGGCATATGCATGGCTATTGGTTTAAGTAGTTACTACCCAGCCTTTAATCAGTATCTAAAAGGTATGTTTGGATGTATACATGTACCCACACATATACTTGTGTGTGTAATATGTCTCTGGAAGTTAGAAAAAGTTGAAGTAGGCATTTTTGGTGGAATTTTATTTCTTCCTTGCTAGCATTCAAGAACTGACCACTCTGGAAAACACAACTCTTTACAAAATAATAGTAGTAATAAAGGTGCCAGTGAGTCTATACAAATGCTAACTATTCTTTTATTAACTTAAAACTCCGTAAAGTTCCAGTAATATGCAAGTAGTTCACTCCATGACCATAAGGCTGCAGAGGGTACTTCTGAAATACCATCCATAGCACATTTTTCCTATTTGTTAAGAAAACCCTACTTTTTATTAAGTTCTACTTAAAACGAACCAATTTTAAGAATATAAAATTATAGTAGCTGAAGTTTCTCTTTAGTTTACTATTTGAAATACATCCTAATGTATACAGACAGACACATACACTGTCTACAAAAAATGCAAAGACTCCTAATTACATGACAGTCTCTAACTGATGTGTACGTAATAGACTAGAGTCCTCAGTGCTAGAAAACTGTAATGCACAGTACTTACAAAAGGGAGAATTAGAAGACTAGAAGAGGCAAGTTCTATAAGGGGAAATATTTAATCACTTGTTCAGATTTTCTCTGAAATTTTGACTGGTAGAAACTCAAAATGATGGATGTAGTTCTCAAGTCAAAGTTGTAAGTATTGTTTGGTGGTTTAGTGTCACTGTAAGATAAATACAAATATTTTATGCATTGCAGGGTATTTGTAGAGAAATTAAAGATGTTCTGCTCAGCTGCTTCTTAACACTTGGAAGTTTCTACTCTTAATAAGCATTCCTTCTTTCAAAGCATCTTGGGTACAGTTCTGCTTTTGAGCGCTCTCAGGAGAGTGCCAGGTTGAGTTGCAGAGATCCTTGCTCAAGCCTTCAGCAAGGTCACATTTTGGGACAGATGGTCTTTTCCTTTAGTCTCCACAAGTGTTTCTGTCCAAGAGGTACCCTGGAAGCATGAACTGTAGTCTCATTCCAGGTCAGTTGCAGGTCTTCATTTTCTGCACTGCTCCCGAGGGAAGGTTGTATCTCCATGCAGATTGATAATGCTGAGTGCAAGAGAAAATATAGCTCCACTCTATCAGATCATCACCTAGAAAATTGGGCACATCAGGTTCCATTCCTTGGTAAAAGTGTGCTAAATCGTAAGACCACAGTCTGCCTATTGTCTTTAGTTTCCTTAGAAAAATGAAGAATGTCATCTTCTAAATAGATTTAGTGGTCAGAACCTTCTCCTGGAGATAAGGGCAGAGGTGTTTTAAGATTCTTAGATCTTGGACTTATGTCTCTTTTAGCGTGGACAATATTTTCTTTTCTGGGTTAGGCAAGCTTGAAAAGGAAAAGAAAAAGGAACCTTCCGCAAGAGTCAGTCTCTGTCCTTCCACTCTTCCAAGAATAGATGAAAATATCAATTCTTAGGAAAAGATTCTGGCATTAGGATAAGCATCACTCATCCTTACAGACCTGAATAGGGAATATAGGTTCCTGAAGAGAAAGAGATCTAAAATTTGTCAGATAACACCAGACAATTCTCTGCTGAGTGCGAGTTGTTGGGATTGCTGTAACAAGGGAGGCAGGTCTCCCAGTGCACAGTGTATGTAAGCTAGATACTACACGGAGCATTCCCATCTTTGCATGAGATACTGGAAAGTATAAGTCCTAATAGATGCAGCCCTATATCAAAAAACAAAGGGAGATACAAGGAAAGAAAAAAGTCAGGTTGAGTCTTGTTACCCTCTTTTAGCAGAAGTCCTCCATCTACTGATGAGAGGATTTCAGGAGACTATAGACTGCAAATTTTGCCATTACATAGCCATGTCCCAGGTGGCTGTATGTAAACTCAGCAACTATTCTACAGTTCAAGTTTAACAAAGAAGGATCCCAGGAGTAAAAAAAAAAAAAAAAAAAAAAGAAATACTTTAGCACAGCTAAGTAAACTGGAAAAAAGCAAAGCAGCATGAACATTCTAGTGACAGTCATTGTTTGTCTTCGTATTGGTTCTACTACTTGATTCCTAACTACAGATGTTTTCTCCTTTTTCTTCGCATTCTGCCACCTAAAGAATCTTTTGCTGTTCCTGACCTCAGCAATTCAAGAGGTGACTTCTGCATGCAGTTTGTTGATGTTCACCAAAATATTTCTGTTAATACTTGGTTTTAACACAGACTTACTGTCAGTTGCTTGCTGTGCATCTGTCTGCAGTGGTTATTCTTAACTAGATTTGCACCTTCTTACAATTCTGTAGTAGTTTCCTTTTGATGTTCAGATAAGAGAAAAATATTTTTTTAAATGAGATTAGGCTTACACCTAGTTTCAAGCAGATGAATACAAACTTATTTAAGGGGAGTTTGTGAGAAATGACTTTCGGTCATTTATGCATGATTAAGCTTGATTTTCCTGTTTTGATCTTGTATGTGGAATTTTGATCTTGTTTTGATCTTTGAATGTGGAATGTCTTTACTAATAGTCAAGGATTTTTATCAGAGGTATGTGGCAGTTAATGTAGAGCTAACAGCATTTTGTGAAGTTACCTTTACAATTCATGTAAGGGGTAAAGTTGCTTTAAATGGTCTGGATACTTTACCAATTAAAAAATATTTCTTTTATGCAAGAAAAACATGGTTTGTATGTGCTAAATACATTTTTAAGAAAAACATGTAGCTGTTATCACCTTAACTGTAATTACCAAACACCAATTAAGAATTTAGCTGCACCAGGGAGGCTGTTGGTTCTTTGCTATCTGGTGAGCAGTTCTGTACTATGTATTGTGATAGCACATTTGATAAGTGACCTACAGCTCTTCCCGTGTTAGGTGAGATGTCAAAGAAAATGTAAAAGTTCAAGTGTGAATGACGCAATATCTAATGCATGGCATAATGTAAAGCTGTGTTGTGTTGAATGTCTTTTGTGGAACTGGGACAAACCACTCTCTGATTAACAAGTACTGTCCTAATCACAGTGACTGCATTGTCTTAATACATGTGTTGACTTCTCAGTTCAGACTAACTTGAAGGCAAGATACTAATACTACATTTTTTTAAAAAATTTACGTTTTCAGGTTATCACTGGGATACATCAGACTGGATGCCAAGCGTTCAGTTGCCAGGTATCCAAGAGTATCCAAATTACGAAGTGGTTGAAGAGTCAGCTCCCCTCTACAATGATCCAAATGCCATCGATACAGACTATTACCCGGGCGGGTATGACATAGAAAGTGATTTTCCACCTCCACCTGATGACTTCCCTGCACCTGATGAGCTTCCACCATTACCACCAGAATACAGCGACCAATTTGAGTCAATACAGCCACCCAGAGACATGCCAGCTGTAGGTAGCTTGGGTTCTTCTGCAAGAAGCAGGCAGAGATTTAACCTTAATCAATACCTTCCCCATCACTATCCTGCAGACATGTCAGAACCTCAGACCACAACCGGTGGTGTCAGTGGCAGTTACAGAGAACCTTACGCTCCTTACACCTTAGGGTACAACAGAGACTTTGAAGCACCAACTGTAGACAACATGTCCATGTCTGTGTATGCTTCCACAGCTTCATGCTCCGATGTGTCAGCATGCTGTGAAATGGAGTCAGAAGTCATGATGAGTGACTATGAGAGTGGAGATGATGGTCATTTTGAAGATGTGAAGATTCCTCCACTTGATTCCCAGCAACATACCGAAGTCTGACACACTCAACAAAAGTGCCTGGACTCTAACAAACTTTACAACTTTCAAAAGCTTTTTTACTTTTTTTTCTTTTTCCCGCCACAGTGAATGCTTTTGTTTCAGTGAGCTAAACTGGCATGGCAACCTTGGATCATGCAGTTCATTTCACTACATCAGCCTGTTTCCATTTCCTGACCTACTGTAATTGGACATTTCCAAGATTTCCATTGGCTGTGCCATTTCTGAACATCTTTTTTGTTACTTACATTGTCTGTGTTAAGAAAATCACATACCACTTCTCCATGTTAGCATGATACATATATTTATAGTTCTAATGCAATTACTTTTCTCCTACTTTTTGTAAATTTTATGTACAGTTTTGATTTTAATAATTTTAACTAGATTTTGTAGATATTTTGTGAATTGTTTTCCACCGAAACTCGTGGTGTTAGTGTGCCATTAAAAACTAGCACCCTGACTTATTATAGTCAGGGCATCACTGTATGTATTCCCCAGAAAACTAAGGTTTGACATTTCATTATATATTAAAAAAAAAAAAATCAACATATGCACACAGTTCCAACTGTACATAGGTTAAGTCTGATATTCTTCTGGGTCAGCTACATGGAAATGTCTTAAATGGGTTGCTGTATTTTAGAACTGTAAACAGTTTTTCCCTTCTTGGAAAGTGCATTGGGGGCCCTCTACATACCAGTTTAGAACCAAAACCACCATGACACAGTTTTTTATAGTGTCTGTATATTTGTGATCCAATGGTCTTGTAAAGGTTTTTACTGAAAATTACCATTAGCCAGTCTTTCTTACTGACAATAAATTATTAATAAAATACTTTAGCTTTGCTCTGTGTATCTGTATTATATATAATATACAATTGACAAAGCATTCAGTGCAGCATTTTTAAATCTGTATATGTTTTGTACTGTATGAATTTAATTGCTCCAAGCACCACATTTTCCTCTGCTCACAAGTCAAACCGCAGCTGTGTTAGATGCTCACTAGATGGCAGTGTGTGTCTACTTAATGGTGTTTGGAAAAGTAAACGGGCCAGTATGAATAAAGATTGATGGGTATCAAACTCCAGTAGCCTTCTGGGTAGTTTGCATTTTTCTTTGAACATATAATATCAGCTATGTAAATAACTGAGTATTTTTTCTTAAGTAAGCCCTCAAAATAGATACAGAAAAAGACCCAAGCTCTTTAAAGCAGTTTCTGCCTTTCTTAATCACACGAATAGTTAAGAATAATTGTGCCTTGGTTATGTACTTGTATGCTGGAATTTCTGTGCCACTTTCAGTTTGCGATAAATAGAGTGCGGGTTTTATGCAGTTATAAATTGCAGTTTTCTGCATTTTCACACTAGACATTTACCTGTATATTATCCGGTTGCTTTTCTGATTAGAGCTTTGTTCTTGTCTAACAAAGCTCTCTAGCAGAAATTTGCCCTGATGGTAAGGTATAACAATGAGGTAACTGTCTTCTGCCTCTTGCACGAGGGATGCATTTTAAGGTCAGAACAGATTTCCTAACACATTAGTGAATTTTTAATATAGCCTGGAATCCTTTCAGCTCTACCTTTTTTTCCATCTCAAAGATCTGTAGCCTGGAATGGTACAACATTAGATTCTCTCACACATGAGAGCTAAGCCTAGGCCTTCCACCATCTGGGGGAAGCAGGATACTGGATTTGTATTTAGAATGTCATCTACTCACAAAGTGGAGCAACTGCCCAGCCTGGCAGCTATATAATGAAAGTGGATGGATTACAGAACAGAACTGAGTCAGACACATATATTCGTTAGTCTTAGCTTGTCCATATGCAGGTAAGAATCTCATGACCTGTACAAAAAGGCTAAAATCAACGAGTTTAAAACCATGTTCTGGCTGTAAACTGCTGCAATATTCACCCTGATAATGAAGAACTTTTTGTACACCAGGCTCAGTGTTAACATTTTCTTATTTAATAACTTTAAAAGAATCTACAGAATTGTATCGTGCACTCTGTAGCAGTTAGGTTCACTGCTTAAGGTCCATCTATCTTGTAATGAAGGTTAAGCTTAGCAGTTGTTCTGCTCAGGGATACTTAGTACCTGCTTCTCAGTAGGAATGAAACTCAGTGAGAAGAGGACACTGCAGACTTTTGTCATTTTCTCAGTCGTCAAGGACGCCCGGTAAAGATGAAAGCCTGCCCTACAAGTACGTGTTCTTAAATTGCCCGTTTGAAGCAGAGAGGTCTGAAGGCAGTGCTGTGAACTGAAGGCTAATGTGGAACACCCTGTGAGGAGGAACAATGTCATTAGTCTGCAAAGAAACTCCACCTCAGCTGAAGAAAACTTTGTTGAAAGTCTTCAAACATCTTTTTATCCTTTCTCTTCACAAGAACCCTGCAACACAGGAGGACAAGAGGGCACGATAGCTGCCACTTAAGGGGTGGGAATAACAGGCAGCTTCAACTACAACAGCTTTGCAGTTGGTGGGTAAAGCAAGGCCATGTTAAACAAATGATTCCTTTGTAGAAATACCAGGAGCTATTATCGCCTACTTCTAGTCCAGTAAGCACAGTTAAATAGGCTTCCCACACAAAGCTACAGCAATACATCAGACCAACCTGGTAAGATTTTTAACCCCATAAAACACTGATACAGCAGAGCACTGTTTGACTCAAGAGTAGTCCAAGACACACAAAAGCATAGACCAGATGGTTTATTTTATGAGCCAAACATTTTAAAACAGGGAATTTCAGTGGAGTCATACATTCAAGTCTATAGTGAGTATGTTTTACTTAACTCCTTATACATATCAGGTAGCTAAAGATGAATACAAACTTCATCTCAGCTTTTGGGTAGTTGGCATATCCATATTAAAAGGTCTTAAAGCAATTCCTCCAATAGGAGGAACAAGACCTGAGAGTACCAGGCTTTGGTCCCTTCTCCAAGGATATTTACTCAGATTGTTTTTCCACTGTTCCCTGCTTTACCCATGAAACAAGTACTGTCCCAAGCAACCAAGTCCAATGAGGTTTCCTGCCTGCACTGCCCAAGGGAAACAAATCTGAATCCTCTCAGGCCAAAGAAGGTATTGAATCAGCCTCTAACTGCCAAGCACAAGATCCACCCTTTCATTGGGGTAGAGGAGGAAGAAGAAATCCCCCACTCCATTGTGGATCTATCTGGTAAGCACTTGAAGGCAGCTGCAGAGATTAGTCTGTGCTCTGTCAGGGTCATGGCTGACACCTCTGCAGACAGAGGCCAGTGATGAACAGGTGCCCAGGATGACTCCCGACTTCGCTTTCACAAGCTCTGTCCAGTTCGCAGCTCTGCACACTAAACAGTAGCTGCAAACTGCCATCCAAAGTGCCTGAAGCCTCCATACAAGGAGTCTGTGTACTTCACAACAAAGCCCTGCACACATGCCGCACACAAAAGTCAGAGAGGTGGGTGCCTCAGTATCTCTTCATAGCTCTTGCTAATAACTAAATGGCTCTCAAGCCCACACAAAAATATTGGAAAAGATGATGCCCCCATTAAGGCAAGCACTCTGAAGCATATGTAAATTTTGGCAGCATTCATTCTTCCACAGCTGGCATGTGGGAGAAAAAGCAGAGAAGCTCAGTGCAGTATCAAGTACAGCTGCAAAGCAGGAAAATGAGCTCTTTGCTTTGATCTTAAAGAGAAAAGCTTAAGAGAAAGGTTATTAGAATTATTTTCCCCTCATTTAAGGTAAATACATTTCTGAATAATGTAATGATACATTATTCAGAAAGAATACATTATTTGCTGATAATCAAAATTTATTGATTACCAATGCCCACATTCATTGCTGAATCTGACCCATGGAAGCATTCCAATCATAACACAAATTTAAAACTTCACACACAAACAAGTTAGGCATCTGCAGCAACCATGCAGGAGTCAAGGCTATCACTAAGAACAATGACATTATGACCATTAAATGAAACTCTTTGCTCTTGTTCTAGAATTATCAGAGCTGAGCCATCTGTCTTTCTAAATACTTTGTTGCAGATGATAATTTCCTCAGTTTCTTATATGTTTATGTGTTTGGAGTGGAAATATTCAGTGAGGAAGAGCACAGAGAAGCCCTATTATGTGAATGAGTCATTAATCCCCATGGTACCAACTGGAAAACATGCTAAGCAGGATGAACTGCTTTCAGAGCTACATTTAACTTTGAAGAAATGCATAAGGAAAGATTGGCTGCTGCATCAAAAATAGTTTTCTAATTTCATATGTTTTTCTGGAGAACTTGAAGCAGTGGCAGTAATATATAGCATAAAAGTTAAAATGCCTCCTGTTTAAACAATTAATACTTCAGGATGGGCATAGAATCATAGAACCATAGAATAGTTAGGGTTGGAAAGGACCTCAAGATCATCGAGTTCCAACCCCCCTGCCATGGGCACGGACACCTCCCACTAAACCATGCCATCCAAGGCTATGTCCAACCCCACCTTGAACACCGCCAGGGATGAAGCATTCACAACTTCCCTGGGAAACCCATTCCAGGGCCTCACCACCCTCACAGTAAAGAATTTCTTCCTCATATCCAATCTAAACTTCCCCTGTTTAAGTTTGAACCCGTTACCCCTTGTTCTCTCACCACAGTCCCTAATGAAGAGTCCCTCCCCAGCATCCCTATAGGCCCCCCTTCAGGTATTGGAAGGCTGCTATGAGGTCTCCACGCAGCCTTCTCTTCTCCAGGCATATAGATAATATAATAATAACTTATGCTTTGAGTTTCATTGGGCGGTGGGAGGGTGTGGGAAAGACCTCAACTCACAGAGAGAAAAGCTAAAGGTATAATTGGAGCTTAACTATGTATTGAGCCTTTTTTATTTTTAAGCAGAACGTTGTTCTGTCCCACTTAAATTCCACAGCACTTGCCTCCAAAAGCTCTGTGTAGTGCTCAGAAACACCTAGAAAGCAGAACAAAGATTACTTTTCCCAGTTAAACACTTTGTATCTAAACCCCACATCTTTCACTGATTACCCACCTCGAGAGCTCCTGCTGAGGAAGCCAGAAAGCCATCTAACCTGGCCAATGGGAAAAGACAAAGACAGAAGACATGCCTTGTGTCCCAAGAAAACAAAAGCAAGGAAACAACAATGACAAGAATTAAAAGCAAGCCCCCCACACCACCCACAACAGCAATTTATCAGCTCTGGGACAGACAGCACAGAAGTAAAATGTGAGGAATTTTGAAAATCAGAGGAAGACACCTTAGCAGCTGAGGCAGAGTGAGGTTTTGCTTTAAGTCCAAGAAAGTATATCCTAATAACAGTTTCAAAGTCTTTTAGTAGGCTACATCATAAGTATTTTTGACGCTTAAATTTGCAGCCTAGGGGCTTCCTCTGATTTACCGTGGGCTTATTCTTGTTCAGTGTGCAAGCTTTTCTGAGAGCTAGATTCAGAGCTGTGTTCCTCAAGTTAAAGTCCTATCTGACTTTGGAGACAGCAAACCTCTCTGGCCTGCCCTTGATAGCCTTCCTCAGAAGTAAAAGCATTTCCTCTTAACAAGCCTACTAGAATCCATATGTATCCCTGGCCATGACTTTCCAATTGGCCACCCTAAAAATCCCAGTTTGTGTTTTACCATTCTGAGGAAGTGAGGCAGACTCAAGATTGAGCCTCCTCAGTCTCGGGGACAGCAGCTGTTTCCTCTCCACTTCCTCAGTTCTAGTCGAGGTTAATCAATACTTTTCCCAAGCACTTGCTAAGCAGCCTACAGTCACTTTGCAGATCAGGAAACATCCCTCCCCTCTTAACCCTGCAGCAGGAGCACACAGGAGTGACAGCTGGATTTATGTTCCCAGAAGGCAGTGGTATTCACACTTACTGGTAAAACAAGTGGAGAAAAGGTCTGGAGTTAAAAGGGCTGACATTCAGCTCAGACCTTACCTGGATTCAGATATTACCAAATCACCCCTCAAACAAGGAAAGCTTTCAGTTCTGCTGTACTTTAAATGCCAGAGATTGTTTCCCTATATCTGGAGTGGAGCACGTTATTTTAAGCACCCCTGATCTTTAGGTGTTTGTTTTTCCCTTTTTGCTATTACTAGTAAATTTCCTTTGGAAAAGGCTGAAGTATCTCCCTCCATATGAATATTTGATTAAACCCCTCTGCCAGAAACTTGTTTAAATCAATCCATTTTAGGACCCTATAGAGAAAATAATGGTCTTCAGTTAAAAACAAAAAACCCAACCCAAACACTCATGAGTGTTCAGCTTGGCTGATCTCTTACAACAGGGTTAGAGTCTTAAGGAAAGCTTGTAGCAAACAAGTTTTATCTATCTCTCTACAAGGTTAGTAAAAAAGGGACGCTCTGAGGATAGAGGGTGTATTAAACAGTTCAGTCCACATCCAGGGACGAGTGTGTAGGGTTGAAAATATAATTTCTATACTGTGCTAAAGTAGGCCTTGCCATTAAGAATAGCTAGACACATCAATATCCATTAATAGCCAAGCACAGTTTTCTCAAAGATGATGAAGAAAATTTAAGGATTCCTCTCATGAACAGACCATTTCAGTCATTCACAATTAATATCTTAATTCCTCCATGTTTACAATGTATTGTTCATTTACCACAAGGTTAACTCTCTAGTACCTTGCCTCAAAACAGGTAGGATACCTGTCCTCTCACTGATTGCTATTTGTATTAGTATTTCATGCACACCTGCGTGATGCTCATCTTTCAACCTTTGCCCTATCAGCAACTTCACTGCACAAAACATATCATGAGCCCCTAAGAGCAAAAGCAACTCTTGAACTCATCCTTTGTGGTATGCAGTACTCAATAAGTAATAACACTGTTGAAGACACAGCATTTAATGAAAGATTTTCATTTTAAAGCTTTGTAGGAGCATCAAAAGCCAAAATTTCTTCCTGCCATGATGAAAAACATCCACACAAAATGAGCAAGCTTTTCCAAGAGAGCTAAGAGGCAGCTGAAAGGTAATTCTTAGCATGGGACACATAGTACAAAGACACTCGGTGGATAAAGAACTGGCTGGATGGCCGCACACAAAGAATAGTGCTCAGTGGCTCAGTGTCCAGCTGGAGACCAGTAACGAGTGGTGTCCCCCAGGGATCGGTGTTGGGACCGGTCTTGTTCAACATCTTTGTGGGTGACATGGACAGTGGGATTGAGTGCGCCCTCAGCAAGTTTGCTGATGACACCAAGCTGTGTGGTTCAGTTGATAAGTTGGAGGGAAGGAATGGCATCCAGAGGGACCTTGACACGCTTGTGAGGTGGGCTGATGCCAACCTAATGAAGTTTAACCATGCTAAGTGCAAGGCCCTACACCTGAGTCGGAGCAATGCCAGGCACAGCTACAGATTGGGCGGGGAGGAGATTCAGAGCAGCCCTGCAGAGAAGGACTTGGGGGTGTGGGTTGATGAAAAAATGAACATGAGCCGGCAGTGTGCGCTTGCAGCCCAGAAGGCCAACCATATTCTGGGCTGCATCAAAAGGAGTGTGACCAGCAGGTCGACGGAGGTGCTCCTGCCCCTTTACTCTGCTCTCGTGAGACCTCACTTGGAGTATTGTGTGCAGTTCTGGTGTCCTCAACATAAAAAGGACATGGAACTGTTGGAACAAGTCCAGAGGAGGGCCATGAGGATGATCAGGGGACTGGAGCACCTCTCGTATGAAGATAGGCTGAGAAAATTGGGGCTGTTGAGCCTGGAGATGAGAAGGCTGCGTGGAGACCTCCTAGCAGCCTTCCAATACCTGAAGGGGGCCTATAGGGATGCTGGGGAGGGACTCTTCATTAGGGACTGTGGTGAGAGGACAAGGGGTAATGGGTTTAAACTTAAACAGGGGAGGTTTAGATTGGATATGAGGAAGAAATTCTTTACTGTGAGGGTGGTGGGGCACTGGAATGGGTTGCCCAGGGAGGTTGTGGATGCTTCATCCCTGGCGGCGTTCAAGGTGGGGTTGGACATAGTCTTGGATGGCATGGTTTAGTGGGAGGTGTCCGTGCCCATGGCAGGGGGGTTGGAACTCGATGATCTTGAGGTCCTTTCCAACCCTAACTATTCTATGATTCTATGATTCTATGTCATATTGGCAAGCTTATACCATTTATCTCAACAGGACTTGAAAGAGAGAGGCATGGTAAAATAGTAAAGCAGGAAAGGCTATAAACTCCAGGAAGCTGAAGTTCTATGAAAGTGGAGAAACTAAGACAGAACAAACTCTGGCAAGTGCAGTACAGAGTAAGATTATCCAGAAATGTTTGAGGAACAATTTGCAGACATCAAAAATTAAAGTTTATTTTAAAACATATTAAAAGCAGAAAGTTCTGATGAAGAATTTATAAATATAAAACTAGTGGAAGATCAAGATGTAACAAGGAACCTTGGGGAACTCAAAATGAGCTGCTATTTTCCTTCTCTGCATCTATATTCACTGTGGTAAAAGTTGAGATGTATCACTGCTTTGCAACGTCTTAAGATAAAAATCGCACAATAAAAGAGTATGAATAAATGAGAATAAACAGCATCGGAGACAATATGACACTGACTCAATGCTTCTAAAGCACTTAAGGCTCAGGGCCCCATACTATCTGGGGCACAGCCAACTAAAACTGCCTCAGACCATGAGACTAGCCACTGACAAAGACAGGATATTGAGCAAGACAAACCAAGCTTTCCATGAATGCAGCACTGAAGAAAGAAATCAATCATTAATAGCAGAAAGCAGAAGTAAACAGACATATTGAGATTGTCAAACTGGACAACCTGGTCTGCTGCTTGAAAAATGAGAACTGAATTGAATCACATAGTGCCGATCTTCTGGACATTTGCAGATTCTCTGTACAATCCTTTCATGTTATCTTTGTTCCTACACATAGGAGACAAAAGAGCACTTGCCACCATGGCCATTATCAAAAACATTAATTCAAACAGCTTTGTCTTCTCTAACGTAAAAACAGGTCTCACATGGGCACTGTGACATAGTCAACAACAGGGGACAAAGGCTGCACATTTCCACTTTCATTCAGATGGTTATGCAACAGGGACAGAAATACAGGTCCAAGTAAAAATATTAGGTTAAGATTAGTATCCAAAGATAACCAGATGAGTATTTCTTGAAAGATATTAACACAGCAGCCAGATCTGACTTTGAAAGTAAAAAATGGAGGAAAAAAAACTCAAAACAACACAATAACAAAACACACCAAAGTGCTTTATGCAAAGCAGAGTTTTTACCAAGGTTTCCTGCAAAAAGGAAAACTGTTTCAGCAGTTTGAAGCACTGAATAAAGGTGTAGAGGAGCTGTACTAGTGCCGCTTTCCGGTTTTTGTGAATTATTTTAGTTCAGTTCCTTCAATGATTTGTTAAATAAAAGAAACAAGATGCTTTCCTGTCAAGATGAACTAAAGGTTCATTTGACCTAAGGGTGGTTTGGGTTTTTGTTTCTTTTTTAGTGTTCATTTTGGCAAGATACAGGAGTTTTCATGCAGCTGTACTGAATGAAGTTTTCAGTTCAGTGTCTGAACCAGACAAGTTATTTTTGCTGCCCTGTTTCTAAAATTGTTTTTCATCTCTGATACTATACAGCAATAATGTCAGCTATGTTCTACCGTAAAGGTCCTTCCACTCTTTTCTAGGGCAACCCAACACTGAAGAAATGTAATTTTCTCCACTAGAAACAAACCTTTGCAGAAATCCCTGCTACAGGAACACTCTTGCATAGTTTTGTCAGTACATTAGCTTGCAGTTTCAGATCTTAAAAGGTAAAGTATTAGTTGTAATTTAGTTAGTTAAAAGCAAAGTATTGCAATTTAAAACCTCTGGTATTACTTAAGGTATCTCTAATCATCACTTTACTATCCCTCCTTCAACTAACTTTAAATATAAAACATTACAAAGGTCAATAAACAGGTAAATATGATATCAATCTCTACAGCCTGAAGTTAGTAATGCAGTATTTCTGCAAGTCTGTAAGTACATAGACTATAAGAATGAACAAATTAAAACTGAATTATGGCTGTTTTCACTTTCAGGGAACATCACAGGTTAAAAGAAAGAGTTTGCTTCCTCCTTCTAAGCATTTGGATTATTATTCAGTAAAAATAAATACATATTCAGTGAAGTGTCCTTTCATTAGGATTTACAAATTCAAACATATGTTCTATTCAACTAAAATAAATAATTATGTTATATACACTTACAACTTGACAAGATTTTCTACACCAATATTTTTTATATTTGAGCTCCACATTCATTCAAAGGAATGATGTGACAAATCAAGATCAGCACCCAACAGCAACACAGGGCAGTGCAACTCTGCTAACACCATTGGTTTGGAAAACACTGGCACTCAAGACCAAAGATCTTCCTATCTTTTCAAATTCCAGTTCTTTCATGTTCTATTGCTGGTGCTTCTTCATAAGAATTTTATCAGTATCTCATGCAGCTCAAAACACACAAGTACATTCATGGTGTGTGGAGAAAATTTCTTATGTCTGGCAAGACAGAACATTTCTCAAACATCATCTTTCTTTGATAAGTTAGACCTCACCACTACAAAGTGGCCCTCTTTCAAAGTAAACTACTGGATCAATAAAGCCAACAACAAAATCCCCAACAAGAATCTCTAAGGTTTTAAGGCTTCAATTCTAGCTGCAACACCTATCATGTATGCTCCTGGAGGGGCTAGTGCTCTGAAGCAGCACTCACTGCTAGCCAGTCAATTCCCAACCATTTTTTTTTATGAGACTATATAATGTCTCTATTCACATTTCTCCTAAAAGCTGAGTTTTGTCTCTCATCTAGGTACTTCACTTCCCTAACTTTGCCTTTGGGCTCTTTTCCAGAGTACATCTCAGCAGGATCTCAGCATGTAGGCGAGAAGCTCATGGTCTGGCACTACAGGCAGGCAGATCTCAGTGATTTCCTCTATCATGATTCCTTTCTTTCCTTCTGCTGTTCACTCTGACTAATGCTGCTGCCCCCACCGCAGCTGTAAATCTTGCAGGTAGCGAGTAGAGCCATCTCCCAGAGTTCAGACCTCCGTCCATTCAACAGCAGCTTGGAAGCCTGTTTAATCAGGGCTGTCTATATGGAAATGCTGAGCTCCAAAAGCAATTCTTGCCATCGCAAGAGGCCGCTGTTAACCGTTATAACCAAGACAGGAGGGTTTGACAGCACTGTGCGCATCTACATTAATGCAAAATTCAGTATATCACAGCAATGAAATTGAGTGTTCAGAAATGCAGTAGCACCTCCTGAGCTATAAGGTATATAGGTTTCTTCCAGGTGTGATACACTTGGGTGTTTGGATTTCTTTTTTTGTGCAGGATTTGAATTACTGTTACCAGAGAACAAGTATCAGTGTAGCACTAGTATGCAGATTATTAAGAGGCCACAGAATTGCAAGCAACACTTGAATTGACCTTTAGATAGTGCAGATGGCATGCCACCCTGAATTAGTGAAACTGGATATTATACAGCAGGGTTGTTGCTTGGTATACAAATTAGCAAGGAAAACATTTCCCTAGGGAAAACCAGCACAAAGACAAAAAGCAAAAGTAATGTGCTTGAGAGCTGCAGTAACAGTCAAAATACAGCATCCGACACTGAATGACATTGGATAGATGAAAGATACTCAAGGGACCAGTGTGTTTCAGATCTTAGGATGACACACTGCACAGTTGAAAGCTCATCATCTGGTCTGACGCACCTACAGCAATGCTACCTTTATGATTACTTATATTACTAAAGCAGTATAACAGTAACGGAACTGCAGTCTGAAGCCAATTCATAAATACACTCTCAAGAATCTAAGAATTATTTATTCCTAGCTAGAATGAAAATATAAATGGATTTCAAACTTACTGCAATTTTCCCTTCAGCTTGTGATTGTACCACCAGACTGGTTCCTTGTACTTAAAGCATCAGTTCAAAGGCATCTCTGCTATTCGGTTTTTATGATTGACTTAGAAACTGGCCCAGATGAGTCACCAGCTCCTCAGGCTTTTGGTCTACATGTCTGGTTGTGAGTCTGGTTAATTGAGTACGAGAAATACCCAGAACTCTACTCATGAGACCTAGAATTACAGAACATTGTTTGAACTTCAGTGCACCTTGCTGTTCGCATACCCATAAAATGCTGGTGCACCTACAGAGAGGGGTCCCCCCTCTTATTTTAGAGGATCAACAAAAATGAAAAAGTGACCACCCTATTTCTCTGAGGCAAGAAGGATTTAAGCAGGAAAGCAAATTAATGAAGGCTTGTCATAAAATTGCCACACACAGTCCTGACTGTTGCACAAATGGACTGGAGGAACAGTACCCAGTCCAGATTCTGCTTCATTAAACAATATCAAAACACACTATGATGTATCTTCTCCAAGACAGTAATAAGACCAACAAAAGTCACAGTGAGATCTGGACTGGTACTCACTCCTTCTCCATACTTACACAGATCTCCTTCTCCACCTCCTTTTCAGAAAACTGAATTAAAAAATAGATTTTACCCCTTAATCAGTCTGCCCTTTCCTGCTGCCATGTAGCTGCTGCCTCAGCTCACCTCACCTTCAAGTCAGCCCCCAAAACAGCTCAGCATTCCCACACAACATCAGCAGAACTAACAGCCCTTCTGCAGCTTACTTCTGTTAGCAAAGTGACTCCCAGCAAACTTGCTTCCCTCTACCCCTTTGCACTCTCCCCACACCTGTGTCTCATAGCCGTAATCCTACTCAACCCTCAGATACTACCCAAAGCACTGAGGACTCACACCTTTATTAACCCCTTGTCCTGGGTTCATGAGTAGCAGTCATTTTTTCTCCTAGTTAGTAGCTGGTATAGCTCTGTGATTTTAACTTTCAGCCTGGGAACAGTGCTGATAACACCGATGTTTTTAGTTGTTGCTCAGTAATGCTTATTCTTACCAAGGACTTTCTGAGTCTCATGCTCTGCCAAGGAGGAGGCGAAGCTGGGAGGAAGTAGAGACAGGGCACCTGACCCAAACTAGCTAAAGGGGTATTCCATACCACAGCACGTCATGCCCACTATATAAACTGAGGGCAGTTACCTGGAAGGATGCGATCACTGCTCAGGTCGGGCTAGGTATCGTTCAGCGGGTGTTGAGCGGTTATATTCTCTTCCCCTGATATTTCCCTTATCATTATTATCACTGGTGGTAGCAGCAGCGGTATGTGTTACACCTTAGTTACTGGCCTGTTCTTATCTCAACCCATGGGAGTTACATTCTTTCGATTGTCCTCCCCATCCCTCCAGAAGGGGGAAGAGTGAGTGAGCAGCTATGTGGTTCTGGGTTGCCAGCTCAGTTTAAACCATGACACCCCTTCATACCAACAATGCAATGTTTAATGCAAAGCTTCATAGAAGTAAGTTTTCAGCAGGGATCTGAAGAAAGTCCACATGACAATGAGGATGGGGGCAGGGAGAAGGCAAACATGATTTCAGGGGTTTGTGGGTTCAATTACAAAGGTTTAGAAGGGAGGAAGTAACAAGCCTTTTACTATTAGGGTTGTACACAAGCAGCTCAGAAGGAACTGCAAGCTGAAAGTGTAGTCCTCTGCTTTATTAGTCAACTAAACAGACAGAAGTTGATGTCAGAATGGGACAGATTAATTTCCTTCCAAACATATGTGCTGCTGTTTGTCTGAAGCCTCTATGTGTTCGCCTCAACCATGATCCATTGTTTGAATTCCCTGGCTAATCTCCAGGCTGAACACATCCTTCTCACCACTGGGTATCTGCAGTCTTCACAGAAGAATAAGCAGCACCATGCTATCCTTGAAGATTCACCTTTTCCCTCCCTGGGTAAATCTCCTTCTTAGGCTTGTTAAAGAAATTTTCTTCCTATATTTATTTCATATGAACTTAGGTCAACAATAACAGCATTTTTCAATGTACACATTTGTTTGTTTAGAGTTCCCTTTCTTAATTTTTTCACCTTTGTCCTTGTTTACTCATTACCATATATACTGATTTCCAGACTCAGGTTGAAAGTTCACCATTTTCCAGTTCTGTCAGCCAGCAAACAAATCTTGGAAATCTTAACATCAACTCTCTTGTGAGTGATTCAGCTTCTAAAACATCCAGTTCACTGGTTTTAACAACACATTTTCTTTCACACCAGACATTTTATACAGTTCCACATGACACCAAAAGCAGAACAGCTTTCTCATAATAGCAATCTAATAGTTGTAAATAACATAGTATTTGTATAGTATGTGCTCTGAAGTGGTTGCTTTGTTTAGAAGACAAATTATTGCGTGAAATATTTCTGAGATTCTTTTCCTCCCCATAAATATGTATTTTTTGTGTACGATGCTATTTCTTTGGTCTGTAATAATTTCTTTGTCCATTTTGTTTTTTAAACATGCTGTGAGTGGTGAAAGGCACCTAAGGGTTTCATGGGCTCTGTGCTGTAATTGCTAATACTGTGTACCATCATGAAGGATATCTGTTTACTGTATTGTAATAGCACCCTTAAAGGTGCAGAAAGGATACCTATTTAGAGAGAGAGAGGGAAAATTACCTTGAAAAACAATTACAAAATGGAGACAGAGGAAAGGCTACAGTAATAAGACAGTCTACTAAGAAGAAAGTTACTGAAGACAGAAAAGTCAGGCAACATTTCTAGAGGACCAACAGCTGATAAAATGGAGTTGCAAGGGACAACTACAGTAACTAAGGAAAAACATCCTTTTCTTAAACTTTTGGCTATTTTATAATGTCTTTACAGTTAAATTGTGCCCAACAGGCTTCTTCTATAAGGATATAGAGCTATTCTAGAAGAACACCCCGGGGCAGTCTCACAAGATACATGGATGCTAGCTACTTTTTCATGGACACCATAAAACCACTAAGAAAACCTCATAACTAACCAAAAAAAAAAAAAAAAAAAAAAAAAAAAAAAGAAAGAAAGAAAGAAAGAAAGAAATCCATCAGCTCTGGGTTATTTAGGCCAGAATCTGTCAATCCAGAACATGTGTAACCTCCCACCACCAAACATTCTCACTGCACTATGCTAAAGTTCCAGCAGCACAAACTGGCTCTGCCGCCCTTCACCTGAAACAGCAAAATCCAAGTCCCAACCTCTCTAATGCCTTGTGCTTGTACATTCAGCATTGCAACAGAACAGACCAAGAAGTGCATGTGAGACAGTAGCAGAACTTACTAACAAAAAGCAAACACTCATTTCCCAAGCCAGTTTGCTACTTACCTGTGGAGGAACAGAAAGGGCTAAAAGAACACGGATGTTTAGAGGGCAAAAAGTGAATTCCCCATTTTTCCTTATGAAGAACATTATTGTCTGTAGCAGTCTCTAAACCAGTGAAGCATTGCTACCATTCTGCAATCAACAAAGATTTTGGAAGTATTTTCATATCTTTTCATAAGTATCTGATCAGAAAAGGTGCATTCCCTTCTCCATCTTACATTTAGACACAGCAGATCCTCCACCTGAGCATCATTTACAATAATGACAGTGACCCCACAGGATTCAAGTATACATTTGCTTCATTTGACACTTGGAGCACCTTCCCTCCCAGTTCTCATTATCACTCTGCTACCTGGACATTAACAGCCCTCATTGCAAATTCACGTTAGCTTATGTCTGCTTTACAAAGCTACAAATTCTGGAAGGTATCAGAAGGTACTCTGCGTTTACAAGATAAATTAAATTGTACACTGTTTTATAAATAATTATAATGGGGGTTTTTTTGAGAGCTTATTATTCTGTGGCAAGTGCATTCATCAAAGGACAAGACTTTATTTCCTTAATTACACAATTGAAAAAATAAGATAGTACGAGTCATTTGGCTTTATGGACTATTATAACTACAAGCTGCCATCCATAAATGTTAAAAGTGCATTTGTTCTGCAAGCAGGCTAAAACAAAAAGTGTACTGGTGTAGCCCATTTAATGATACACCCATGACCTCAAAGTGTTCATATTAACAGATAGTCTATAACAGCATACACCATATTACTCAAAAAGCAATTTATGAGAAGTATGCAAACAATGTTTCCAACAGAAACAGTGTTTCTTCTAGTACATGTCACAATAAGGTTAAGGCGTAAAGATTTTTCTTAAGCACTTTGTTGCAAGCATTGATCCAAGCCTTCAGGTTCATCTGGCGTACTCTAAACTCTCCTCTAGTGCTCTAGAAGAAAATACAAGGCTAATAACATACAGGTGATAAGAGATGACAAATGCTTGTCTTATTGATTAAATATATATTCGTACGAGATTCATCTCCCCAATTCTGCTGTTCCCTTGAGTTAAAACAGCTCTTTTTCCTTGATTCATCCACTTCCCTCTCCCAACCTAAGAAATGTCTAAATACAATAGCTGTCCAGAGTTAGATGCATAAACAACTCTTGTAATTAAACTGTCTCACAGAGCATGCGATTTTCTTTTCCAAGCTAGCTGGCTACCTTGGTTTTTCAGTTCCCAGGATGCAAGAGGGGCCTTAAAAAAGAGGATTGCAAGATGCATGTTCCTAGTGTGTCCATATGCCATACATCAAAATTCATTTTGAAAAGTCCTTCATTTTTCAAATGGGCAAAGCTAGAAGAATATGACTAGCCTACTGACGAAGAGCCACAACAAGGCTCTCTCACTGCTAACAAGAACATTTTATTGCTATTAAAGCCATGCATCTTCACGCAGAAAATTAACTTTAACTGTATCATTACTTCACTTGCTCTTAGTAAAAGCAACAAGAGAGGTATTAAGAATAATATGACAGAAAAGTCAGAAAGATCAAAGAGGACATGGCACCTTCCCAGGGCTTATCCTTCCTTTTCTACCTCTTCTGTACTACTTCTCTTGCAATATTGACATCATTACAATTGACCTCCTGTGGAGCTTTTGTGTCTCCAAGATGTCTTCTGCTCAAGCAGACCCTCCCCATTGCAGCATT
Source organism: Amazona ochrocephala (assembly GCA_039720435.1). NCBI lineage: Eukaryota > Metazoa > Chordata > Aves > Psittaciformes > Psittacidae > Amazona > Amazona ochrocephala. The sequence continues at coordinate 35,049,338 of CM077879.1, forward strand.
GCAAATTTCTGAGTGCAGATCTGCCTCCTTTCCCTTTAGAGTAAGTCCTACCGGCAGTATTGTCCACAGAAGAGTCACCTAAATCATTGTACTTTGGGGTTTTTTTTGTACATGCTTTTATTGTCACCAAAATCTGGGAAATAAACTCTGCAACCAAAATGACAGGTTAGAAAACTGACATTACTTTATGTCGTGGTTTAAGTCTATAAACTCACACAGCCGCTCTCTCACTCACTCCCCACTCTTTCTTCCCTCCACTCCTGGAGGGATGGGAAGGAGAATCGAAAGAATGCAACTCCCACAGGTTGAGATAAGAACAGTTCAGTAACTAAGGTATAACACAAACCACTACTGCTACCACCAATAATAATGACAAGAGAAAATACAAGGGAAAAGAATACAATTTCTCACCATCCAATATCAAGCACAACCACGCAGTGCACCCCCACCAGTGCACCCCCCCACCGTGCACCCTCACCACCCTTCCAGGTCTCTGCCCTCCGTCTTTACATCCTGGACATGACGTGCTGTGGTATGGAATAATCCCTTTGGTTAGTCTGGGTCAGGTGCCCTGTCTCTCCTTCCTCCCTGCTTCCCCTCCTCCCTGGCAGGGCATGAGGCTCACAAAGTCCTTGGCCAGCCTAAACATCACCAAGCAGTAACTGAAAACACTGGTGTTATCAGCACTGTTCCCAGGCCCAAATCAAAAACACAGCGCTGCACCAGCTACCAAGAAGGAGAAAAATGACTGCTACTGCTGAACCCAGGACACTTTATTACAGGAGTGGGTGCATGAGAGATTGCTCCGCCTATCATGCACACCAAGAAGAGACAGTTTACAGCCTATATACCTTTCTTATATATAAATTCATCATAATTCCACAAAATGCCTACCCCAATTCTCATTACTCGTTGCATACGGTAATTTGGGTAGAGAGAGCCATGGCACAGGCACTGTGAATTTGAGGAGTGGTCTCTGGGGTGGGGTGGTGGAATGGTGAGAAATACCCCCACCTATTTTACTGCTTTTATGGAAATCCATTAGTTAAGGACATTGGAATGCTTGTTTAGTCTTGCAAATTGATTTCCTGGTTTTGTTTAGGCTAATTTACAACCCTGAGAGGCTCCTTTAGCTGTTTTCTTTTGCAGCCATTTACCTATTTCTCAGGCCTTTACTCTTAGGAGGAAGCCCCACATTAGTTTGAAAGACAACATCTGGTCCTGTTGTTGCATGTCTTCCTTGAGAATCCCTGTAGCCTTGTCCACAACTATGTCTCTATGCACAATTAAATACTTAATTCACTATCACCTTTACACTCAAACACAGCCAGAACACACACCACAGTTGGCAAGTCTGAAGATGCTGCAGTAATTAGAAATGAGTAAAAGAGAAAAAGAAGAAAGAGCTGAATCTTGCCCAGACAATGACAAAGAATATTTAAAGCCATTGAGCACAGTTTTTTCCATACTCATTTAAAAGGATTATTTGCCTTTCAAGCAAAAATTACTACATGCCAAAGTGATTAAGTGGAAACAGAAGACATAATAAAGAAACAGGATACATGTGAGAAGAGAGCTTTTCCAGGCTTTTCATTCTGCCACTCTCAACAAACCCTAAACAAGCAGAAAGGATCTTAAAAAGAAAACTACCTTTCTTGGGCTACTTCTCCTGTCCATCAACTCCATACAGTGAAATGAAAAGACTTAAGCAAAACTGTCATGACGTGGCAGCTAGGTTTTTCATGGATACACTCCTTGCCAAGAAGCAAAACCAAGAAAGTATCTTGAAATACAGGTTCTCTCCTTTCACTCAAGATTTCACTTGTCTTTTAGGAGGAAAACATGCACCACTCACAAAATCTTGTCATGGAACTCAGATGTCCTTATCTAGAATGGGGACACAATTTCAGTGTGGGTGGAGCTCAGGGTATTACAGAGTCCCCATGCAATTCCACAACTACCCTATGCAGCCCATAAACACAATTTTCCCCATTACCAGGGAAGGGTGCCAGGCTTTATACTGATCTGGCAGTATAGGACTGTCTGTGCCTTAACCTGAGCTGGTTGTATGTTGGATTAGCAGTTGTGACTTGGTTTAACAGTGACTGTTGCCTGACCCATTTTGGCTCGTGAATCAAAAATATCTTGTGTGGTAAAGACCCAACAGCCACAGCACGCTCAAAGACCAAGAAGCAGGTAATTGCCTCCATCCCATATCAAACTTTTCCTCAAGACAATGAACTTGAGACAAAGATGATTTGCTTTGACGCCCCCAACCTCACTACTTCAGAGTTACTGGCACCATCAACTGTGTCACAGAGGGTTATCAAAAGCATGAGCACACCACCAGAGGAAAAGGCTTGATATTAGTAAGTTTTCTAGCATAACAGTTATTACTAGAGAGAACTCTCTGACTTAATGTAGTCAGAGTTCATCATTATTCTTGTAACAGTATTATTATGGGATTAATAATATCCTTGTATTTTTACTAGATTCTTAAGATTTTGCTCAGGAGAGCAATGAACTCTTGGCTCTGTGTACATGAAATGCTCCCTTTTTCCTCATAATAAGATTCAGAGTCTAATATCCAAAATCTCTTTTCAAATCTCATTTACTATTCTCTATACACTATTACACTCAGTATACTGTACTTCTCACCTTCAATGTCACACTCAAAGGTGGCACCATGCATTTGTCTTGCTGGATCTCCAAAAGTACAGTTCTGAAGCCATGGCTGCCCTTTGAGGATTATACAGAAAAAAACAGGAGTCACCCTTGAAAAGTGTTTCCATAACAATATTTGCAAGAAGCTGGGTGAATGATTTCCAGTTTTGGAATGAAAGAGCAATATAGTAGTAAATAAAGTGGATAAATTCACCTGTTGTAGAGAAGAAATGGGTAAATCCTGAAATAAGGAGATTATTTAAGAAAAAAGGAAAAGAAAATACATGTCTTTTCAAATCAAATTAAATTTCCATGAGAACATCAATGACAAGAAGCAGATGAGGACAGGAGAAAAAAAATAGGAACAAAAATTGGAAATCAGAGTAAATATAGTAGGAAGAGGAGCAGAACAGGCTTAAATCAACAGCACGAAGCAAGGCAGCATATGCATGGTGGGATGAAACATGCTCTAAGAAAAGACAGCACAAGAAAAATAGCAGTAAGTTCCACCCTTTGCTTTGAAAAACTAGCCACCATATTGTTTAATCTATTTCTAGTACACAGAGTAAGAAGCTCAGTTTGCACAATCTCTCCTCACTTCCTTTCCCACAATAACTCCTCTTACCCGGGTCTCCAATATGCCAGGCTCCACACCCTGCTCTGCGTACCCCGGGGGTTTACTTCTGCTTGATAGTCTATGTATGCATCCAAAACTCAATTGCACACTATTTTTTTTTTTTACTTAAATTCAGAGTAGAAATTCGAGAAAACAAACATACATAAAACAATAAAAATCCCTTCCTCCTCCTGACCTTCTGTATTACCATTGCAGACAGTATATTACGTATTCCTTTCTTTTCTTTTTTTCCTCTCCAACAGACTGGAAATAAGTATTATCTTCATTATAAGCTTTGATTCTGCTACACTGAAGTTCACCTTGCACTTCACTGGCAGCCTATTTTCTGGGCTGCTTCCTCCAACTTGTCTTTGAAATAAGCCAATTGTGCAACTAAAGCACACAACACATGCTCATTAGAGACAATGGCCCCTATACACCCAACACTGTCATGCAAATATGGGTTAATCTGAACAAAATCACACACAGAAGAACAGCTGGTGACCTAATGAGAAAAACTGAGGGGTTTTCAAGTGTGAAATTTCATCAACAAGCATTAGAACACACTTAACAATACTTGAAAAATATGCACATGACACCACTAGGCAGGCCTCTAAATCTTGGTTGGCTCTTCTGTGCAGAGAGGAAAATAAGGCACAGATACTCTCAGTATCCACAGATACTGAACTCATCAGTAATGGGTATGTTTATGACAAAGATACAGCAATTTTGCCCTGACTGTTCTTTCAACAGTCTTCTATTTGCTCTTTCTGTGCTGCACGATAAGAGTGTACCTCATATTTGGTGATTGCCACCACTGCAAAATCATATGAGGAAGAAGGTGGTGAAGGAGTCTCTGCTCTTTCCCTGAAGAGCTATCTATCCATGTTTTAGGCCCAGTTCTGTGACAGAGTGATCAATTCTATCAGTTTTATTTGTATTTTTTGTGCAGACTTCCCTAGACTGGAAACAGAGGTTATACCTACCCAGGTTTCCAAATTCTTAGAATCATAGAATCATAGAATAATTAGGGTTGGAAAGGACCTTAAGATCATCTAGTTCCAACCCCCCTGCCATAGGCAGGGACACCTCACACTAAACCATGCCATCCAAGGCTATGTCCAGCCTGGCCTTGAACACCACCAGCGATGGAGCATTCACAACTTCCCTGGGCAACCCATTCCAGGGCCCCACCACCCTCACAGTAAAGAATTTCTTCCTCAGATCCAATCTAAACTTTCCCCATGTAAGTTTGAACCCGTTACCCCTTGTCCTATCACCACAGTCCCTCATGAAGAGTCCCTCCCCAGCATCCCTATAGGCCCCCTTCAGGTATTGGAAGGCTGCTAGGAGGTCTCCATGCAGCCTTCTCTTCTCCAGGCTCAACAGCCCCAATTTTCTCAGCCTATCTTCATACGGGAGGTGCTCCAATCCCCTGATCATCCTCGTGGCCCTCCTTTGGACTTCTTCCAACAGTTCCATGTCCTTTTTATGTTGAGGACATCAGAACTGCACACAATACTCCAAGTGAGGTCTCACGAGAGCAGAGTAGAGGGGCAGGAGCACCTCCCTCGACCTGCTGGTCACACTCCTTTTGATGTAGCCTAGGATACGGTTGGCTTTCTGGGCTGCGAGCGCACACTGCCGGCTCATGTTAATTTTCTCATCGACCAACACCCCCAAGTCCTTCTCTGCAGGGCTGCTCTGAATCTCTTCTCTGCCCAACCTGTAGCTGTGCCTGGCATTGCTCCGACCCAGGTCAAGGACCTTGCAGTTGGCATGGCTGAACTTCATCAGGTTGGCATCAGCCCACCTCTCAAGTGTGTCAAGGTCCCTCTGGACAGCATTCCTTCCCTCCAACTTATCAACTGAACCACACAGCTTGGTGTCATCGGCAAACTTGCTGAGGGCGCACTCAATCCCACTGTCCATGTCACCGACAAAGAACAAGACTGGTCCCAGCACTGATTCCTGAAGGTCACCACTCATTACTGGTCTCCCACTCGACACTGAGCCATTGACCAGAACTCTTTGCGTGCGACGGCTACATTTTAGATTTTTTTTTATTTGTGTTAGATAAATTTGCCATAAAATGCGTATTGACTGGAGCTGCTAAGGGCTGGCTAAGACTCTATATCTATAGCAAATTATTTTAGGTGTTATGGACTCATCTGCCAAAGTGGACTTGACCAAAAGTTTGTTCTAAAAGTTTGGTTTCTATGAAATTGACTTATTTTCTGGGTATGAGAAAGCCAGACAAAGTTGCTGACAAATATCTGCTTGCATTAGATCAAAGTGAAGGACTTTCCTTTTACATGATTCTATCATAATTGCATGACAGGTTTAATTATGGCCACCATCTTCCTAAATAATTTGAATGTATTGGTTTTGCTTACTTAAGATTAACAAAGAGGATCAAAACCATGTCAACGATGAAGAAGGGTGTATATATGGCCTTATATATCAGGTGAAGTTCTGACACTAGACAAAGTGGCAGCAGTACAAATTTCTTTTAAAAATACAAGAACCCAGAGATCATAATAATCTTCTCAGGCTGTGCACCTTAGCAGACTTCCCTACTGTTGCTGTGGTTTGATAATATTCAAAACCAGTGCAGTTCATATATCAGGAACTAGATGTGAAGTATACCATAATCTGATTCTGCTGATGTGAGTAGGTATCATCAATACTTTAATCGTATTTTCCTTAAGGACTTGAATGTTCAAAGCTGGTTATGATCAGCCCACTAATTATCTAATAAACATAAAAGTTATTTAAAAGAATGACCATGTCCAGCTCCGTTTTATTAAAACCAATGAAAAAAAAAAAAAAAAAAAAGCATGCAAAGCTTATCTACTGTTAGCCTCAAACAGCCAAATAATTCTAGGTTCAAACTAGGTTGCAACAGCTGTTAGTTTTTCCAGCTTGTTACTGAACAGTTCAGTTCTCAGTAGAACAATCATTTGGATGTTTGGAGGTTTTTAATATGCTTTTTTAATCTTAGAAGACAAGACATAAGGTAGTCTTGCACGTTCGTCTATTATGAGATTACCAGTAAAATGAAAAATAAAGCTTTGTGCAGTTCGTTATCCATCTCAGCTTAACATTTGACTAGGGCATGATAACATAATTTCACAATTGATGCATATGCAATCTAGGTTAACTATGTCTTTCTTGTGCAAATGGATCTGTCAAAAGCTTCTGGGCATAATGATCTCTCTCCTCAATGTACTGGATGCTCATCCTAGGCACAAAGGCATTCCCTGTACAGCTAAAAAGTTCTTTGAAACACTGAATGAGGGCCCGAGGCAGAGCTGCCTCAGCCTTTGACTAAATACATATATCTCAGCCTGTCAGTGCCACAGCTTCGCAACTCTGAACAGATGAGAGACAGACCACACTTACCCATTTTTGTCTCGGTCCAGTCTGCAGAGGTTCACAATACTTTTTCCACTTCAGATGTGACCATGAAGCATAGCAGTTAATTGCAGGTTAGCTAGCCACTTCTATGAAAACAGAATCAAGTCCATAATATTCAGTCACATCATAGTCCTTGTTTTGCCTGCAGCCTCTTTGATACTGTTAAAATCAAACCCATACCAGGCAGCAATTTAAGTTGCAATAAATCAATAGTTTGTCAGAATAAAATGTTAGTCAAAGTCAGCCCATTTGAGAAACAGCTTTCTCTAACAATACAACAATGTAGGACAGGCTGATTTGCGTAGACCAAAAGAAAAGGCTGAATGTGGAAAGCTACTGACCATCCTTCTATGTAATTGCCCTAAAAAACGCCTATAGCATATGCTAAGTAACTTCAAGAGATTGTGTTTTGGATGCCAGCAGGGGCTTTAATGTGTGCTAGTATGTCTTTACACTGCTATAAAAATGCTAATTGCACAAAGCCTGAACACACCTTCATTTGCTGATTAACTATTCCCAGCACAATATTTTAAAGCCTGTCTTTAATTTTCCATATGCATCTTTTTCCCTTATTTTGCCTTTGCTCAGTCTTGATCACTAATCCAAAATTAGAACAGTTTGCAACTTTTCATTGCTACATAGGTGCACAGTATTTAAGTGTAGTATAAAAAACCCAAAAGTTAAGAAATTATGCAAAGACTCTTGAGACCAAACAGATATGGGAGAGGAAAATACACTGAGCTTCCACTAGTGCCAGCTGTGAACACTTATGACTGTGCTTGTTGTAAGCTAAAACCACTTCTCTCATCATCTAAACAAGTAGTTTGCCTTTATTTGGTTTGTTTAGGGTTTTATTTGTTTGATTATTTTGTTTTTAAATTCATGCATGTCCTCAGAGAAAGCTTGGCATTTCTCCACAATGAGTAAGATCAAGTTAGGACTTAGTGAGGGGAAAAAGTGCTTCACAGGATATAGATGCAATAGTGAAGTTATTACCTTTCACCAAGCGTAGGTAAAATTCTGGAACTAGTCATTAATGAAGCTAAAATTTTTCTGAATTGAAGGTTCATTGTGGTTTTTTGGTTTGGGGTTGCTGGTTTTTGTTTAGGTTGGGGTTTCTCTGGGGGGGTGTATGCTGTATTTGTTATTTGCAGGAGAACAACAGACAACACGCAGACTAATGTAATCGAGGTGTTGACGATTTATTGTAACAAGCGCATCGCCTTTTATAGAGTGTTTCAAGATACTAGAACTTTCGGCAACATCTGATCGGTTAACGTTTCTTAGTCAAACCTTTGCAACAGTTTAATGATTGGTTAACTACTTTACCATTGTCAAATAACTGTCTGGATTGCTCACATGATCGTGTTCATTTAGGTACAGCTCCACAGTTATTGGCTTGGTTTGGGTGGTTTGTTAAATAAGATTGAGAAATGGCTGAAAAACTCATCTAAATGTCCTGATTTGACCTTGCTTTTGCCATAGTCAAATACACATTAGTAATTGGTTATATGTAAGTATTGCCTAGAGGATCCAGTCAGACAGAATTCCAATGTACAATGCAAACATTTAATAAGAGATTGTGCCTGTCTTAAGAAGTTGACAGAATAGATAAGAGCTGGAAATGCAAGGGAGAATGTATAATTATTTCCATTTTATAGATGGAGAACTAAGGTACGCAGAAACTAAAATACTTGCCCTGGGCTATGAAGAGTGTCTTAGGTTAAAACAAGACCTGAGCTGCGGGATTTTTTGTATCCCAGTTATGATACTGTAATTAAAAAGATGCTCTTTCAGGTAATTTTTAGCTTTAACTCCTTAAGAAATAAGGTTTCTGAATTATGCATTGCATCTCTCTCAGACATTACCTCCCTTACCTGATTTACCAATTTCAACTAAAATGGCACTTTCTACAAGTTTTAAGCAACACAGAAGAGAAGCTAGAAAGACATCAGCAGAGGTAAAAGCACACTAGTCACTGCAATATACCTGGTTTTCCTACAGTTGTAAGTGCAGCTTCCAATTAATCACAACACCAGTGGTTTTTACCTGCCTTGAGTGTCATGGGGGCATGGAAGGAAGATGGGAACAGCTTACAGGAAAGTAAAACAAATCTGTGGAAATTGTTATCAGTAAAAAACAAAAACAATTACATATACTAGGATCCTAAATCAACAAAAATTAGCAAAGCTTAATTTAAAAAAAGCAAAAGTGCTGCCATAGAAAATGGGCTTACTACAAGTTAACCAAATAAATCAAACTACAATCAATCAAATCTGAGTCATGAAATAGTATTAGGTTTGAGGAAGAATATCAAGTTTTAAAGAAAATATTGGCCTTAATTGCTCCATTTGGGTTTAATTATTCTTAGCATTTCCATATTGCCTTTCTTAATTGCTTTAACTTTTCACTGTGGCTGTTTCCATCTCTTTGGCTAATGCAAGTGATAAATATCTGTAACTTTCATGTTACATATGCAGATAAGATCATTCATTTTCCACTATTTGTGGCACAATATGCACATTGTGTAGCATGGAGTAGATTAATAATTTTCTGAAGGCTTGTCAGTGGCTCCTACAGGACCACAATCAATATGTGACTGGAACTTAAGAATTTAGAAGAAAGTAAAAATTTGCTGGCTTGCTCATAATTTAATCTGAAACAAAAATATTTAAAAATCTAAAAGAAATACACTAGCAATATAGAATGCAAATCAGTGCAAAACTTGATTGGGCACTTAAATACCTCAAGAAAACAGAATTATTTCTGCTACACTCTCTTACAGCATGTCCAGTTGCTTAACAGAGTATATCAGAGATTAGACAGAATATCTTTCTGGATTTGTCACCTCTTTTTTTCTAGTTATAATAACCTCCAGAGGTTATTATATCTCTCTTGCTATAGATTTAAGAAGAAAAAGGTAACTTTCCAAATGTGAGAAAATACAAAATAAAAATCTACAAAAATGAAATAGCATTATAAAGAAAATTAAAAGATTGACTGAAAGATAATCAAACCCCAACAGTCTGTATTTAAAGAATGTTACAGAAAAGAAAGTGTATTGGGTCTGGTATCAGGAGTAGTGCAAACTTCAGAATCTTAGCTTCTTAGCCCAAATGTATTATTCACTTTTCCTGATCACTTGACAGAGGAAAAAAAGAAGTTGGTTGCAAAGTAAATAGCCCAAAGAGTATGTGAGAATTTAATCTAAGTATTTATTCTGTGTGATAACAGTATGCAACAAAGAAACTGCATGAATAGGGCGCAACTTCTGTATTTGGGAAAACCGCTTTTTGTGGGTTTTTTGGGGAAAATCTTGCTGGAACAAACAAAAAGAAGTTTAGTCTGTGTTACAAAAGTCAGAAATCACAGAATGATAGCATGGTTTGGGTTGGAAAGGTTGTTAGAGATCATCTAGTTCCACCTCTCCTGCTATGGGCAGGGCCACCTCCCACTAGACCAGGTTGCTCAAAGCCTCATCCAACCTGGCCTTGAACACTGACAGGCATGGGACAGCTGTAGCTTCTCTGGGAAACCTATTCCAGTGCCTCACCACCCTCACAGTGAAGAAATGATTAAGAGGATTTCCATCAATATTTTATGCGTACCTCCTGAATTCAAGTAATTCCTATAACCTATAATTTCTCTAACTTTGACTTGAGGTTTTCCACTGAGTGTGAACAAACTATTCAGGCATATTTTCAAGAGCTCTGAAACAATTTTATAGCCGTAAAAAGAATCATTCCACCACATCAGATTATTAAATATTGCATCATAGGCTGAGTTATAAATATCATAAATTTTTATGTTAAATAAAAGAGTTTATAAGAACTTAGCTAGGAAACCTTGTGCATATATGTAATTATGTAAATAGTCTCTAGCCTTTTCATTATTAGAGACCATCTGGGTACTTCTTTTTTTTGTTAATAAACTAATGAGAATTAGTATAGTTTATAGTAACTACCACAGTTCTAAAGAGGCATCAATTTTCAGATTAATTTTGACACTTTCACTACCATGCATGTTGTCTTTGCAGGCAGTTTTAATTTGCATATTGACACTTTTTTCTTTTGGTTCCAGAATGCAAAACAGTTTCAGAGAAACCAGAAATATTTTTTCAAGGATTAACCATTAAGTATCTCAAATTTCTAAGCCAATACATTTAAATGGTATCCCCTTAGTGACTGTCTGTACTGCTGATGGTGCTTATTGACTGATTAATCACCAGATTTATTTTTTCTGTTTTACTTTTTTCTCATTTTTCTTCCTCTTTTCTGTACAGACAGTAGAGAGTAATTACCATGAAACATCATCCTCTGAAGAAGTAGAAACCACAAGTTAATAAATACCTCCATCTTATCATCCCAGGCTGAGGGCTTAAGGATGAAAGTGAAATGAAAAACTGCAAGTGAAGAAATTACATTGTAGGGTGAGACTGGTTCAAAACCTAGTACAGCTTCTGTGGCTAAGCATGAGGACTGGGGCAAAGTTGGGCAAACAAACTAGATTTCTCAGCAAGAGGATGGGGATGTGTGGAGGGAGATAACATTAATACTAAATAAAGCTGCAAGATGCTACCTGTTAGACAAGCACACCCCCAACACATATCTTGCATGAGGATGCAGAACCCAGCAGATTAAATGAATACAATCAACCCTGAATAGGACTCATGAGAAATCAGAAGATACAGTTCATGCTAGCTGGAAGAAGCGGGGCCAAGTGTGACAGTGATGTAGTGCTGAACACTAAAGTTCTTATGGCCTCCCATCAACATTCCAGCTTTTTCCTGAACACACACACACACACACACACACACACACACACACACAAAAGGAGACAGTCTCTTCTTACACGTCCAGAATAATATTAACTATTTCAATACAGCCATCATCATGCTAGGTATCCTGATCAGCAGAAAAGATGTCAAGATCTTGTTGTGATGGCATAATTGCCCTCTCATGCCTCATTGTCTCTGAAGTATATGCCCAGGTACAGTAGTAATAGAGACAGCATTTCTATCCCCAGGGTGTATTGCAACTTTTCCATGTATAGAAAACATTTCTTGGAGTTGTTATTTGTCTCTTCGAAGAGCACTGTATTCACTTGAAAAAGTGTTTTTTGATCACTGAGCAATACTTTCTAAGGGGCCTCCGATGTTTTACTTTTTTCATTGTTCAAGGAAAACACCACATTTATTGTCTTTCAGATCCCTGAGAAGATTGAGTAACCTTTTCTGACCTGGTGGTTTATTTTCTGGCTAGGTTTTATCTTGACACATAACTCCTATCTACCTGAAAAATTGCTAATACTAATAAGGATGAAGTCTGGTACATCATACTGAGGAGAGAATTAAAAGGTTACAGCAGAGATGGCCACTAAATCCTTTTTTGTGTATTAGTGAAACAGAGAGAGTTGGAAATGAATTAGATAAAGTATGAAATAACCCGTTGAAGGCAGTAAGAAAAATTAATAAAAACAAAAGCTGAGCAAGCATTCAGCAGTATACAGTTGTCAGCTCAAGCATAATTACTTATTTGGCCCCTATTTGCCAAACAAACTTTAAAAGCAGCTATCATACTGATTCCTTTCTTGTGAGATCTATTATCACATCTATATTATCAAAACCACTAAATACTTAGCACAGCCTGTGATGATTTCAAATCAGATCAAGTCTTGTTTTTCCATCAACTCTAATTGCATGTGTTTCCACATTTCTTCAAGGGCCTATTCCCAAGTGTTCCATCCATTACATCATGGATTTCTGTCAGCACTCTTTCGGTCAAGCTCTATTCTACTATTTCAGTGGAGTATTAACAGTCTAAATCTAAAGTATTGACTACACACAACAATCATATGCTTTTCTATCACAAGCATCTTAAACTCTAATCTCTCACACTCAGCACCATACCCTACCCACCCCTAGCTCATTCTCATTTAGTTTCATGTCAATGACTTATTAATCTCAATTCTTCCTGTTCATTTCAACCATTTCCATTTTAACTTCCTTATGCATTCTTTGTGCTTCTAGATATTTTTCTGCTTTTCTATACTTGGTAAGAATTGTACAGGCTGGATTTTAATACATGAACCTTTACCACAGTCAATCTTTTTTGTAGTTCCTTTCCAGTTCAGTGATTTCCATTCAAAACATGTCCCCTCTCTTCCTCATATTTAAACAAAAGGAAAGACAAAGAAGATATTTACTCAGGCTGACAAAACAGTCATAGAAGAGAATACAAGGGAATATTGAAAGGTGTTTTAAAATTGCTGCCAAGAATGAAAATCATAAACACGACACATGACAGCAGAATATTCAAAGGTGAGTATAAAAAATACACAACCAGAAAGAGAATGTTTTTTTTCTATTTTAAGCCGTCTTGTATGCTTCTTTAAAGTAATATGCTATTTCCTTCACTGTCATAGGAAAAAACAAATTTAACATCTAAGTAGACAGCCTGCATTTGGTCAGCACAGTGAGAACAATAGGGAAATGGGTGGACGAGGATGATCAGGGGACTGGAGCACCTCCTGTATGAAGATATGCTGAGAAAGTTGGGGCTGTTCAGCCTGGAGAAGAGAAGGCTGCATGGAGACCTCATAGCAGCCTTCCAGTATCTGAAGGGGGGCTATAGGGATGCTGGGGAAGGACCCTTCATGAGGGACTGTAGTGACAGGACAAGTGGTGACGGGTTCAAATTTAAACAGGGGAAGTTTAGATTGGATATGAGGAAGAAATTCTTTACTGTAAGGGTGGTGAGGCCCTGGAATGGGTTGCCCAGGGAAGTTGTGAATGCTCCATTGCTGGCGGTGTTCAAGGTCAGGTTGGACATAGCCTTGGATGGCATGGTTTAGTGTGAGGTCTCCCTGCCTATGGCAGGGGGGTTGGAACTAGATGATCTTAAGGTCCTTTCCAACCCTAACTATTCTATGATTCTATGATTCTATGACTGGAAACAGTGTGAGCTTCAGAGCTGACTAAATAAGAAAGCACTGTAATAGTATAAAAAAACAGGCAACAGAAAAGAATACCAGTTGGTAATCTGGATGTGCAGGTATATTCTGGCTGCTGGCAGAATTTTAATCTTATTGCAGGAGTATTTCAGTTTCTACAGTTAATGCAAGTAAATGGTTATGTACCAGGCAGTGACTGGAACTATTTCCATAATGGACGATGGCATCACACTATATAATGCTAGTGCCTGGGAAATTCCTATTCTTAACATTTTAAATGATTTGAAGGAAGCAGAAAGCAGTCACAAAAAAGTCCTGTTTCCTCAGTGCGCAAGTGTGCAGTAATATAGAGTGCCCCCTGTCTTTCACTTTGCTTGTTACTCAGAGGACAACTAACATTTTGGAACTGCATCCATCAACTCTCAAAGGCTGCTAGAGACCAACATGAAGCATCACAAGCCAAAATAACGAACAGGGTAAGGAAACAGATCACATAGCAGAGGTATGGTTTGAGGTAAGCAACCTTACTCTGTATCTGGATGTAGCAAGTTAGGCCTCTTAGCATGAAGCACTTAGCCACTAGAAGCACTGATTTAATACAGCACTGGAGCCACTGATGACAAAGCTATCAAGTGACTTATGTCAGCAGCTTTCGTTGTCAGACTATAGGCTTCAGAACGTATCAGTTTCCAATCAGGACTGGTAGCCCTAAACCTTACCCACTCCCATTCCCCAAGTTCAAAGTTAGCTCCAGATTCATCTTTAGAACTAAAATTAAGTGGTAGCTCAGAACAGTCAGCTACAATATGCAGCATTGCACATTCCTACCCTGAAACACAGATGAGTCAAGATTAATACTCTTCTCTGCTTGCAACATTTAAAAGATAATTGTCTAATCATCCTGGAGAATGCTTTAACAATTAGATAATATACTATTCTAGAGTGAGAAGCTACTATTGTTTTCTTTTGCGACCACTTCATATTGCAGGAGAAGAAACTATTAATGGAGAAAAGAGTCCTAGGACATAGTTCAGTTTCTACAGAGCATTTCTCCCTGTCCTATCCATGTGGTGAATGGCATTTCACCTTAGAAACCCCAAAGCCAGAGGCAACCTGTGTTGCATAAGAACTGTTTAAACAGCTCTCTGAATGCAAATAGTACGCACTAAGGTAGTACTTAAAGAACTAAGAACTGATTGAAGAACTAAAAAGCTGGAACACTTCCCATCAATCTCTTACACCGTCTGCCCAAAACCAGTACTGATAGACAGGACACAATTTACACAGTTATTTTAGGACTTCCAACATGTAGGTAGACGCCACAGATTGCAAGTGAGAAAAAAACCCCAGAGAAATAAAAGACTTGTCACACAGATACAGCAGGATAAAAGAGCTGCAGGTCACGAAACAAAATGTGATGAAATTTCAGCACATGAAATCATTCCTCTAAAGGAAGGAAGAACAGCAAGTTCACCAGCCATCAGACCAATGGTCATCAGACCAATGGTGTGATGTAATAAAGACCAGAGATCTCCCACCACTGGATGAGATACAACATGCTTGTTGCCACATCAATTTTACTGTTGAAGAAGTGGAATTGCCCCACATGTTTAGCCATAGGTGTATCCTCAAGAGCTGTGTACTGAAGATTAGCTGTCAAGACACATTTGTGAGAAGAACTAAAGGACTGTGTCAGTGCTCTGGAAGAGCAGCCCAAGAGGTTGGCAAATGTGACAGTGAAAATGGCTCAGAACATCACAGCGGAAGGTGAGCTATGAGTTTCTTCTTTTCCTAGAGTGCTTAAGCACCATCAGCATCATAACTGCATAATGAGAGATCACTGTAGGTCTCCAAATGATAAGCTTTACTATAAAGAACAGCACCAGACAGAATCTGCACCCACATAACTTAATGCTGATCATGCAAATGAGAAAGTGCTCCTACTCTCCATGCTACTGCCTGCCACAGAAACACACTACCACTTCATTTACCTCATCCCTTTCCCCCTCAACTCAAAGATAGATTCTACATTTCACTACAAAAATGCCTATCGGGATTGAGCAGAACAAAGTCTGCTTTTATTTATTTCATGCAGCTCCTGGGCTTCTCTGCAGAAGAGAAAGGCATGAGAATATAAAGGACATCAGAAGCTGATGCTTCACTGACACAGACACCACAACTTATCTACTTTCTTGTTCCAGTACAGCCCTCCAAGGCCTTGCTCCAGGATTTGTATCCAAGTCAAACCCTTCCAAGTTATGCTATCTGCTACTAGCCTCCCCAGCTATTCCCCTTGATGGAAGAAAACATGCAGTATCTTGGTGAAGATTTCTCCAAATGGAGACAAGTGTTATGCCTTCTGCCCTCCCACTCCATTTTCTGCCCACTACCCATACCCACACACTCAGAGCACTTGGTTCAGTTACTGACCATTGCAGTCCCACCTTCCAGGCAGCCTCCATTCTCGCACTCTGACAATCAGCTCAATTGCTAATCTCTTCTAAAGCTTTATACATTTCCACCTATCTCTTCAGATGGAAAATGTGGATCCATTACCTCTCCCCATTCTTCTGGTGTCCCTCAACTTAGAGCCCCAGGCAGGGCAAATAGATGTCTCAAGCCCAGCATCTATCCAGAAAGCCCTAGTAGGGTCAACAGGATCAATATCAAGACTACAGCATCAGTCCAAGAACAGCCGGGAAACAAGGCTAGAGATCAGGCTGGCAACAGGCACACCCCCAGTGTAACTCAAACAAAGACAAATGACGGCTTTTCTAAGGCAGACCAGGTAAGTTCTGTGTTTCTTCATGTAATAAAGTAAATTCACCAAAAGCTGATTTGGATCTCTGCTAACTTTGCTGATTACAGTGAAGTCAATCCTGATCTAAATTATTACAATAGGGGGTGACTGGCCTTAGCAATTTACTTGTTCTTGTGCCTTGATAACTTCTATGCTGCTTTCATGTGAAGCACAATTTAACTTCACTTACTTCAAAAATGCATATGTAAAAAAAAAAAAAGAAAGTATAGAAAATTGAGGAAAGAGAGACTGACCCCAGAGGATATAACAGAAAGTACCAGATAAACTGCCTCTAAGACTGTTTGACTGCCTCTGAATACTGATTGGTGTAAACTAGCCTGATCTTGTTAGCTCTCCTCCTCTGCAGTTTTCACAGCCTTATTTGGGTGGCATCTTAAACTCTCTAATGCTCCAAAATATGAGTAAACACCTCATGAGAGCAGTTTTTCCATGATGAGGTGTTTCTGTTTAGGTGAGAGGGGGGAATGGGAAGATAGCCCTGGCTGGAGCCCAACCCACGTACTGATTCTCAGCACCCACTCCCCAGGAAGCAGTGCTGGCACACAGAGCAGCAGCACAAGGTTTCTCAATATATCCTTGTCCTTGCTGGTGCCTGGGTCACTCTTAGCTCTCATAGGGCTTTCTGACAGGACCTGCCCAGTTTCCTTTTCAGAAAGCATTCCCTTCCCTAAGCATTGCTCTCATCAGCAGAAGCAGCCTTTATGCCCAGTATACACTCTTGGCACAAAACCGCAAGTGTGACCGAGTGATGTCTCAATTTCCCTGTGGGTCTAAATTGCAAACACGTTGCTGAACATCCCAAAGATGAGACAAATGACAGTCCCCACATGGATCAGATTCCCTTTCTTTGAAGCAAAATCCTGGGCTTACCCCAATCACTGTTCTACCTTCTGATTAAAACTACTTAACGTTGTGGAACATTACAACTCATCCTGTTCAGTGAAACACCCGTTGAGGTCTACTGAAGACCAGGCAGTTCTGCCTGTCTCCACCTGTGTCTGCCCTTGATCTGATGGCCCCTTCTACTGACTACCCCTAATTTCAATTTTTTCCCCCGATCGATAACCTATTTGTTATGCACCTACAAAGCGCACTTGCTTTTCTCTCTCTGAAGGATGACCTAGAAAGAGGGGGGGGGGGGGGGTGGTGTGCGCGTGTGTGTGCATGTGGTATAAGCCTGCAAGTGGGAGGGTGCGCACACCATCGTGTCCCCAGCGGCCCAGGGGCCGCGGTGAGGTGGCACCTACTACAGCCTCCCCTCTAGTGCCGGCTGCTGCTCTCCTCCTGCAGCCCTGGGCTTTGCTGTCCTCGGGAGAGCGGTTAGAGAGACTGCTCGGTAATGCCGACACATATCTCCGGGTCCGCTCTTTATCGTGGCAGGAGAGAAGCAATAAGCGGTCAAGTAAGCCAGCTCTCCTCCGCGGAAAAAAACACTCTCATACAGCAGCGGGAGGATGAGCTGCTGCGCTCCGTGCTCCTTTGCCTGCGCTGGTACAAGGAACGAGGCTGAACCGGGAGCTCGGGATTTCCCTGATGCCTTTACAGCTCAGCACAGCCGCGCCGTGTGGGCTGGGACTCCTCGCCTCTCCGCGCCCGCGCTGACGGCTGTGGCGGGCCAGCTGTTCCCGGGGGGCGCGAAGAGGGATTTCAGGGCTGGGGAGGAAGGCTTGCCCATCGGTAGCACCTCCGAGTACGAGTTCTCGCTGCAGCTTTCGCCGAGGTCTCCGCAGCAAGGACCGGACTCGGCCGCGGGGCTAACGGCGGCAGGTTTTCTTGACACGCCCGCCGCCGTTTCGTAACGTCACCAGTGGAAACACCGCTAGTCATAACGTTTTTTAAGAGCTCATAACGTTGGCTTTAATTATCCACCATCTAGGACTGCCATTACAAGTACGCACCGGAACCTCAGAGCAGTTCAGCGCAGGCTGCGGAGCGTGACTTGGAGAGGGCGGCAGCAGCAGGAGCCGCTCCCGCCCCGCGTTCCGCAGCGCCCCGCGGAACCTGGACCACCCTGGGAGGAGTCTTGTGCTCCTACTTCGGAGTGCCCCAAGCCCCCACCGCTGCGGGGGTTTCAGGTGTCACCAGCCGCAATATCCCAATCAGTGTTTCAGGAGAGCTGCCGGTGGCTGCCACACCGTCGCACGTAGCTGAGTACAGTGGGGATTGCTGTCCGCGCTGGCAGCCCGCTGTCCTGAATGGGAGAGTAATTCCTACGCCCAGTTTGTTGAGATGGTTTAAACAGCTCTATACCAGCGAAAAGATTCAGTGACGTTATCACAGTCAGAAAAAAGTGCCTTTGGGGTTATTCACCGAGGCACCCAGCGTCCGAAGGGGTGAAGGGGTACTCCCCGCTCCCTCCCCACGGCCGGGCTATGGCTCCCTCTTCCCTCCTCGCTGCTCTTGTGTGAACGGCGGAGCCAGACCTCACCGGGCTCACAGACGCTGCGGCTGGCTCCCCCACTCTGCCAAGGGGGTGGAGAAAGGGTGGGGGGTACCGGGGTGGCGTGTTTCCCCATTTCCCCCCTTTGCAGCGGCAGCACGTGGCGCTCCCGGGACACGAGTCCTCAGCTGCCCCCTCCCGCCGCGAGTGTGGCTTAGAAAGGAGCTTTTTATAGTATCCCTGCTCCGCTGCCCGGCGGGGGCTTCTTGCCGCTCACGTTCCCGTGCGAGTGCGATGTTAAATAAAGACGGGGAAAGGGGGGAGCAGAATTCAGCGCGCACCTAATTAAGATGCGGCATTAACTGGGCGAGCTAAAAATAGCTCCGACCGCTGTGAACCACATAACCGCAGACAGCAGAGCCCATCGATGCCTTTCGAGGCCCCGCCTTGAGTGGAGCGGTCGGTGTGAATGGGCGCCGGCGGCGTGAATGGGGGGAAGAAGCAGAGCAGATCTGTGAATGGAACGGGGCCGCCGCGCCGGGCGGGCGCCACGGAGGGGCGCTGTGGCGCTGCGCCTCAGCCGCCGGGCGGCAGCTGGAATCCCCGGCCGCGCACGTGCCGGGCCGGTGTCACCTGGCGGCAGCGGTGGCGGCGGCGGGCGGGGCGGGAGGCGCGGGCAGGGTATAAAAGTGTCCCCCCGCGGAACTGGAACTTCCGAGACGCAGCCGCGGCCGTGGTCATGGCCGAGGGGGGAGCGCCCGCTCCCGACAGCCCTGCTCCGCCATAGGTTGGGCGGGCGGCTGCGGCCGGGATCCCCGCCAGGACCCCCTGCCCTGGGGGGCTGTGGCGCGGCAGCAGGATGAGAGTGAACGAGAGCGATCTGAACAGCTCCGTCCTCTCGCGGGACCCTCCGTCCGAGGGCGCCCCGCGCCGCCCGCCGTGGGTGACCTCCAGCTTGGCTGCCATCCTCATCTTCACCATCGTGGTGGACCTGTTGGGCAACCTCCTGGTCATTATTTCCGTCTACCGCAACAAGAAGCTGAGGAACGCGGGTAAGGGGCGGTGGGGCGTCGGGGACGGCGACCGTGGCAGTGGGGTGCAGCGCTGGGGACTCTTTTTCTGCCGGTGAAACTTTGCCCTGGCTCGGAACTCCCGGGCTCGGCGCGCTTTGCCTCCATTCTCAGCCAGCGGTTATAGGCTGTGACAGGTGCCAAGGGCTGTAGCTTTCATTCCGAGTCGGTGATCGAGCCGGTAAGCGTATTTTTAGCACCCGCCACCGAATCGTGATGCTATTTTTAGCTCTCGACAATTCCCACCTGGCAAAACAGATAAGTAAGCCTTAAGAATGAAATTTAGACACGGTACTGGGTATGCTGCTGCGGCATAGAGTGCGTGCCTGCACATGCTGGATGCTGTTCCTCTGACTGATTTTCTCTGAGCTACAGAAAATGTCTCTAACAATAGGTATTATGGTTGGAGGTTCAAATCAAGCAAATACGAAGTTACAGACATTGCAGGATTCATTAAAAAAAATCCCCCAAGACCCCCAAGACATTTAATTTTCTGTGTTCACCTCCACTTGCTAACTGTGTCTTTGGGGAATGGGAAACATCTGACAGAAAACAGATTTAGGCACATTCTTAAAAAATGAAATCTTTAATTTTGACAGCATAGAATCTCTGATGGTCTACTGAGTAAATCCCTCTTAGTTCATGGATTGTTGGTCAGACAGGCAGGGACTTCTTCAGATTCGTTCTGCTTTATCATGTCAGACCAGCTGCTGCGCACGTGTACCAAATCTGTGCTGTAGAAGGCCTGTGCATCTTTCATTGACAAAACTACAGGAGCATGTGAGGGGAGCTGCAT
Source organism: Amazona ochrocephala (assembly GCA_039720435.1). Classification (NCBI taxonomy): domain Eukaryota; kingdom Metazoa; phylum Chordata; class Aves; order Psittaciformes; family Psittacidae; genus Amazona; species Amazona ochrocephala. The sequence continues at coordinate 35,070,056 of CM077879.1, forward strand.
TCATAATGAAAGCAGAATTTCACTCCATGATGACTGAGATGCTGTCTTTTATTTTTTTCATAACTGGCTGTCAAGCTCTTCATTACAAGTCCACTAAGTTCACTAGTTAGTGGTTTAAAATTCATCTGAGGAGAACTTGAGCTCAGGCTTTGATGTAAGTTAGCATAATAAAGGTAGCTGGTGTTGGACTCTGGCAAACAGTGGCATGTATAACTTTCTAATGTTAAGAAGTCAGGTAATTCAAATGGATTATACATTTCAGTTTTATTCAGCCATAGTGGCATGCTAACACACAGAAACAAAAACTAACATGCTATTTTTTAATTTCCTATGTCAATTCTAAAAGCTGTATTCTCTCCCTCCTTTCATTGACAGAAATTTCATTCACTGGAGCTGGCAGGCTTACACTGCAATGTTATGTACTGGAGAGAAGAAACAGACTCCCTAAGTCCAACCCAGCACTTGACTGCCCTTGTTCCCTGGGAGGTTTTCAGATGGAGGGAAAAAGGGTTGAGATAGGCATATTACTGGGGTTACTCTGGGGGAAAGGGAGATAGCCCTTAATTACTAAATATATACTTCAGTACTTCTCTGGGGACTTTGCAATACAAGCGTGTCTGGTAATAAGTCTGAAGTAAACATGGTCTCTGTTTTCTGGAAACATAAGGGAATCATTGGGCGCTATGCATGTGCATATTCTCTGCTGTAGATCTCATGTAATCCTTCTTGAATCCTGACACATGCTCACTGGCTCACTCTTACTGAATTTCTTGTTCTTACCTTTTCTGTCATAGTGGCTGTTAAGAACTGCAGCAAACTGGCAACAGTTATCTCCTACAGCTAGGAGAATAGAGCATTCTTCTGAGCAGAAATTATTTTAGACTAGCAAATGAATTAGATACTGGTTTACCCTCTGAAATTGAGGCTTACTTAAAAGGAGGAGATACTTGATACAAGGTAGGAAATAGATTATAGCCTGTTTTAGGAAAAAAAAAAGTTTAAAAGTCTTTTTCAAAGTAAATTTTATGTAGTACATGGATAAAAGGTAACTTTGGGAAGAACATAATTAATAAGCTACAAAAAGGTGTGCAAAGTGTTTTTGACTAATCCTGCAAAAACCTGTGCCTGGGCATAACTTTACTTATGTAGCACCACTATTAAATGTGTCATTGAATTAAGAAGGGATTTCTCAGGCCAGTAAGTTTATGACGAGGCATAAGTATTTAGGAAACCCTGGCCTAATATTTTTGACTATGAAGAACAAAGTTTACTAAGCCTTGTTTACACTAACTCAGATTATACAGGAAGAGCGTACATTGAAAAAAATCTGATTTATACATACAACTAATATGTAACTTATTATTTGTAAAGACAGTTGCAGCTTTTTACAGAACTGTAATAAGAAAAAAAAACTTCCGAATTTACAGCAACCTATATTAAGTATTTTGCTGGCACATTTATTGAGGAAAAAGAACACAGGATGAAAATTCCACTGGAAAAAGGTCAGGGAGGAACAGAAGATACCTCCTGAAGAAAATGTATGTCACTGAAGATTTTCTTCCTTCTTTGCAAGAGAGGACTATCAGAAATAAGGAGTATTTAACAGTTTACCAAAAAGGTGGATTTGGTGGGGGAAAACATCTTGCATCTGTCCCACTCTATTATATAAATATTTTTTGAAGATAACTACAAATTGAACCTGTGGACTTTTGATTAAATAAAGTGCATTGAGGAATAGTAGGAAGGCCTAGGAAATCTTCTCAACAAGTGGTGTAACCTTCCTGACAGTCAGGAGGTTAGTTAAAGGCACTGATCAAAGCAGAGAAGTCAGTATCTCAAAGAAGTTTCTCACAGCAAGCGAGGAGTGTCTGATACTACAGACTCCTTCATAGTCACAAGCATGGCTTCAGTAGATGCTCTTCTAGACACAGAAGCTGATGATGCAACTGGTAGGATCCTCTTTTATTTAATGTACTTGACTTGTAATAAGTTTCATAGTTCTGGTCTGTTTTGATTTGGGTTATTTTATGGTGGCTTAACAGGTGCCTGACACCAATTCAGTCCTGAAGGAACAGCTGCAATTTAATGCTGGCCTACACAAAGACTGAACTTGGTTTATAATGTCTGTGATCTTTTAACCTTGAAACAAAGTTCAAGGGAAACATTCGAGGCATAAGGATATTAATGCCCATATTTTGGCAGCACATGCATGCAGCTTGAACCTTAAACTGATGTGCTTTCTTTAATAATTAATTTTGAAAAAGAATGAGAATAGCTCACTTTAGAAGAAGTTTGGCATAAGTCACTCTAATGTGTCTTGTTTTCCATCACTAACATTCATTGATCAGAAAAAAGGTCATTCAACAGTTCCACTCTATAAAGATGAAATGACTACTCTTGGGGAAGGTGGGTTACAGATTACTGGTACTTTTTGCAACAAGTGAAGTTTTTACTTAAAATTATCAACACTGGAGCATCTCAGAAATCTAAAGAGATCATATCAAGTGATTTATGTAATACTGCACACAAATTCAGTGACTGCTAGTATCCTTATGCCTTTGTTGTTACCCACACTAAGAAAAACAATGCATCAAGAACAAGGTGAGGTTGCAGTTGTGAGTCTTTGACTATGGAGATCAGTTTACTGTTCGTAACATTAAAATGCCAGTTAACATGCACCTGTCACTGACAGGGAGATTTGGCTACTCAGTGACTGTAGGACTGGAGCATTCTTAAGGTCAATTAAGAAAGCTTTATTGAGTGCTATGACACCTCTTGCTCTTCCTTTTGCAACTGTTCTCTTGGCCTGGTGGGATGCTTTTTTCTGGGTGCTTTGTGTGCTGAGGCCCAAGGGTGTCCTGCGTACCCCTCCAACGGACCCCTGTGCTGGAGGGGAGCCTCCAGCAGTCTCACCCTCACGCTCCTGTGCTTGTCCTGTCTGCTAACACCTGACATAAGTTGGGATAACACAGGGACTGATGCCAAGCTCCGGTAACTAGCACCTACTGTGTCAGGACAGAAAGCTGCATTCAGCTTCTTGCCCATCTCTGTTCTGTGCTGGATGTATTTGGGGGTTTGTACTTTTTGCCAGTTTCTCATGTCCTTGGCCCAAATGTTTTTTTGCTATAACACTTCTTCTTTCTAGTGAAGAAGCCAGAGAAGCCAGACACTGCTGAGGCCCCAAGGCCTTAGAGCAGCAACATACAGATACATTCACTGGCACTGCACACATGCTCAAACTTAAGTGTGTGTGTTAACTACTTCCCTGAATGAGATGGCAATGAAAAAGGGAAAAACCTTTTTGTATGCTAAGTCTGCCTCTGCTGCTTTAGGTCCAGACAGTTCTGTAAAGACTGCCCTATGAATGTTCAAAAGAATAATGAACTCAAGAGTAATCTCTGACCAAAATTTGTAATTTTAGGGAGATCACACATGGAAGAACAAAGAAACACAGCTATGTGACTTTTTTTATTTGTTTGTTTTAATCCAATATTTGTCAATAATACACCCATTGCAGAACTGGGGGATGAGATCTATCAGTAAGAATTTTATTTTGGAGACTTTTCAAGCTGGCCCTGGATTTTGGTTTGAGCAGTATAAGAATCCAGTTGAAGAGTGTTCCTCTCTTAGTTCTATCCTTGTATTTTAAATTTATGTTATAAAAAATTCTCTAGATGATCGGATTTGAGCTCTCATCAGTGCTTTCAGGAAAAGATTGTTCTTGATGGTATTTTGGTTTTGTGGGTTTTTTAAAGTTTTAAAATGATAATGTTAAATGCTCTGTGAAAGATTTTTTTATCTAATGAATGAATCTCCTATTGTGAATTCAGACTAATGGAGTAATTGTTTTTGTCACAGGTTATCTCCGGACATCCTGTTGTGCCCGAAGAGACGATGGGTAGCCCAACATGTGTTTGACTCAAGGGAGATATCATGTAGAAGATTAAGTTGTAGCACACATTCAGGGTTCTGATGAAAACTGAGATGTTGATGGCAATGAACATTATTTCAGACATGAAAAACTTCCAATATTAAAAATGGTAAGCCATTTGGGAGGAGGGAAAATGTCTAGTTGAGGTGCTGAACTTTGCCAAATGTTGAACAGAAATGAACATAAATTTATATTTTCAATAAAGCTGTTCCTCAGACTGGTTTTTATTGAATACTTTACTGAATCAAAGGTTTACTTCAGAAATCTGTTAAGTGTACTATGCTGTCAGTGACCAAAGATGGAGATGGGTATTTCAAATAACTAATACTCTATTCTTACTAATATGTCTGTCTAACTCATCTATTTATTCTTACTGCAAGATTCTGCATTCTGAAGTTTAGAGGCACTGCTTTTTCTAGTTTGCTGGTGCCAGCAGGCAATATTACTGATACTCTTACACTATTTGATGTCTCTTTTAGATTATTCTTTTTGGAGGGGTTCTCCCTTTCTCATTAAGATTTTTTCTGTCTTCAATATTTTCTTTAGCAATTTCTGATCTGCTTCTACTCTTTTTTCTATTTCTTTTACACAATCCACTTTTCTGTCATGTTATAACATAGATTCTTCATGTCTTTCTAGTATAAGACATCATCAGCAAGTCTATTTTAGTCAAAGAAAATGCTACCAAAAATAGGCATCCAGTGCTGATATGACAATGTCTGTTCTGTTTGTGCAACAAGGCTTGCTTTCCCAGGGTAATGAAAATGTTGCAGTGTCAATTCAATGTTACGCATCACAGTTTCATTTTGCAACTTCAATAAGTACTAGCTATTGGCAGTTTTTCTTCTGCTTACATCTGTTGACTGCCTTAAATTGCACACTTTCCACTCATGAGACACAGTTACCAATCTCTGTTTCAGGAGGACAAGTCCTACTAAGAACTCTTCAGGATAACAGAACACAATTTGTTAATGCTTTCATGTTTGCTTATTTAATGAACGAATAAACGTGCTTTTAAGGTGTAGTTAAGTAATCTTTGGGACTATAATACAAATTTTGCTAGTAAACAAGTGCTTTTTCAAAATCTAGCCCTCCTGAAGTCATAAAGATGGACAGTATTACACTTCTGCAGAATAATCAAGGTTCCTAGCTTAGATGACAGAATAAAGGTCTGATTATCTTCGTTTTAAGAATGGGTAGAATATACAAAAAAACTTTGCCAATACCTGTTAATTCAGATGATAAGCATCCTGCGAAGCTGTTAATCTTTTCTTTTAGAGAGTAGAGCGGAAACTAAGGTATAATCACTAAGTCTGTTTATAGCTTTTAGATAGTGACTTCTGTAGTTGTTATGTAGCTTTGTTGTAATAACTGACCAGTAGATGTTCAAAGTTTCATGTCCTATAGTTTTTTTTTAATGAAGTTTGGTGTCCCTAAAGAGAATGCAGACTTATGCCTCTTCCTTGAAGAAAGACCTTGCGCCGAAAGTAAAAGACTTTTCAGCTCATTCTTTTCATTGTATAAATGATTGAATATAGTATCAGGTCATACAGTTAGGATTTTTGAGGAGTAGTTATTGCCTTATGGATGATCATGAAAATGTAGCTCTTGGTTATTGCATAGAGTCTTTTATTTGAGTTAGGGACTTGAGTTAGATTGGGTTTTGGAGAGGGGGTTGGGGTGGATTTTCTGTATCATGGAGGACTCCTCATCTTCTCCACTGCTAGAGTTCTAAGAAAGTCCTTCAATGCTTCACTCAGACTCTGTAATCTCCCGTAACTCCTAAGGTCCCATGCTCGCTGAAACAAAAGAGAGAATAGAAGGAACTGATTTCAAGCTGTGTTCTGTACGACCAAGCACTGGAATTCTCTATTCAAATGCATGCTAAGCAGCTGGAAAAGTTTATGGATTATTTCAGGTTAATAGTATTCTATTTTTCTGTCCACACCTTTAAGCAGAATATTTAGCTACCTTTGTGTAAGTGGGGCAGGATATGTAACTTATCCATCTATGCCTAGAGAAACCCTGTTCTACATGATGTGTATGTGTGATGCTGAAATATAAGGTGTATTTATATTGCATCACCTTGATTTTGGGGTGCAGATGCAAGGTTAGCAAAACTAATTAGTCTTCATGGATAGGTTACCAAGCAAAGGTACTCTGCCCCTGTGCTGACAGAGGTCATCTCCTCCCTTGCTGCTTGGTATTGTGTGAGGTCAGCCAGTAACACTGCTTTTGTTAGTTGTCTGTTTCAGCTGCATCCCAGTATTAGCCTAGTGTGGTTATAGTGCAACTGCCAGTACTATGTTATTTAGCCAGACAAGATGGCCAAATCTATAGCCATTGGCCAAAATGATGAATAGGGATCACATTGAAAATTGGTATCCAGTCACGCCATAGAGAACTTTTCAGCAGATACCTATCTGCAGATACCTCACATATAGTATGTGTGCAAGCTATTAAGTCTGAGAATTGATGCTTCAGTAACACTGCTGGGAATGAAGAAAACATGAGTCCATGTGGTACTGCAGTGCTGTCCTCTATATATTTTGTTTGCTTGTTTAACAAATGGAAATTATTTTACTTAGGTCAAGGACGATTTCTTGTACTGGAGTTGTCTTGTCAGATCACATCAATTTATCCTTGTTCTTATCCATTATCTTTGTCCTCTTCTGTTTTCTAGGAACTCATAGTTCTGTAATATGTTCATTAAGCAGAATAAATTTCTGCATTAGGGTTTTGCTGCTATAGCCTCATTGTCCAGTTTTTCTGTTGTGAAATACAACATCATCACATACATATGATGTTCCTTTGAAAGTTTCTCTTACTAATCTATCTCCAGCCACTATCTTTTCAGCTCTCCTTTTGATTTTTTTTTCTTGTCTAAAGAGCCATACTGTTGAGGATCTCTGCAGTACCTCATAATCCTGTCTTATTCTCCCTTCCTGATAATGTAACACATTTCAACACCTGTTGCTAAGGATTTTCATAGCATTGGCTGTGCCTTGGGGATATCAGGAACACATCTATATTAAAGTACATGTAAATCATAGAATAGTTAGGGTTGGAAAGGACCAATCCTACTGGGTTTTACCATGCTGCAGAAGATATTGATACCAAAGGGTGTTTCATTTTGTTGTATATTTTGGGTTTATGAATTTACAAAAACAGATGCATCTAGAAATATTTCCTGTAATTATTTGGGTATTTTTGCAGAAAGTACTTTTGTCGTGTGTCGGTCCCCCCCTCACCCTTTATTTTTTGCTCCTAATGCAGCATCCACTGTTAAATTGTACCTCATATTTTTGTATATTGCTTGTGAATATATACGGTCTCTCTAGAAGTGGCAGTCTCTTGTATGTCAGAGAACAACATTCAGTATGTCTGACAGGAAGGAAGGACAGTAATGCTTTTATGTCTTTCCTCCATCTAGACACAGGTGGGGGGTTTAGTTCATGGTATAAATGAGAACTGTTTCAGTGTTTCTGTAATTCATGCTTATTGAGACAACTCCTTCAGGGATTTTTGTTATCAGTGAGTTAGCACTGATACAAAATGTTAACACAGCTTTCATTTGCCAAGCTCATTCTAACTGTTCTGTACGTAAGTATCCAGGCCTACGGAGTTAATACAGTAATCCTCATCAGGCTGGATAAAACAGCTTTTAATCTCCTCTGTATACTGGTAAGTACAGAGAAGAAAGGAGAACCAAGTTTGTGTCTTAGCATATGTTAAATACCTAATGTAGAGCTCAAAATGCAGTCAGATTTTCTTGCACTTTTTTGCAGCAAAGGTTTTTGAACACTGCTTTTGGCAGATAATTGGGCATTTCTTTTGCAGCTTCTTTTGCAGTTTTGTAAACTCTTGTTTTTTTGCAGCTATTCTGATTTCTTTTTATCTTGCACATTCAGTGTATCTCACTCCTGGGAATCTCTGCAGTGCTTGATAAGATCGTCAACTATGAGCAATTTGTTGTTTGCTGGAAACCTGCCTTGATTTTCATAGTTTTTATGGCATAGTACTTGTTCACAGACACTCTCCTCCAACTGTATTTTTGTATCTGTCTAACATTCCCATTTTTGTTCAATTATCTTTGGATGTTCTTAGGAATCTGTTGTGCTTCTGTTCATCATACATTTGCACTTTTTCTTTGGATGATCCATACGCACTGTGTGTTATGCTGAAGATGGCATGAAGATGGACACTCCTGTATTGAAGAATAACTTTTGCACTATCCTTGTTAAATTGTTTGCTGCAGAAGTTTTTTGGGTTTGGTTTTGGTTTTTTTCTTTTTTTTCATTGAGGGTAGATCTGTCAGGTTTTGTCTGAAAGGCTGTTATTTTAGAGTTGTTATTGATTTGGGTCTCTCCCTTATGGGATCCATTACATATTCTGTGAAAGCTTTTTTTATACACTCTGCAATAATAGAATACTGAGATGCTGCACTGTTCTTATGGGCTTTAATACTGGCATTTTAGAAGGAGGTTGAGTGCTGCTTCTGGAGTTATTCCTGGTAAGAATTTTTAATGCATACTTAGTGACAATCTAGGGGAGATTATACAGTTGTACAAAGCTTGCACTCGTACCTTATTTATACTGCTTGCAGCAATCAGTATCTAAAACGTGCTCTAAATATTTGACGGAATCTAACATGTAAATGCAGAAATATGAACAGAAATAAGAGAAAAGAAGCAAATAAGGTAAGTTGGAGTAATGTAGTGGACTCAGAATTTGCAGTCTGCTTGTTGTTGGTGCTTGTTTTGTACCGGGATATCCCATTTTTCACAGTGGTGATGCATCCCTTCATTGTAAGCTTTTCTAGTGGATCTTCTTTTTTACTTTTCTCAAGGTGTTGCAGTGATAGGGCTTTGCTGCCAGAATGCTTACTGGAGTCAAGCTGCCTGAGAGCATCTTTTTTGTGCAGATGGCTTCATGGACTACCACCAAAGCAATGAATTGATTTCTCAGATCTTTTGCTTACATGCAGTTATTTGTATTATCTCCTATTCCCATATTTACTTAGAAAACTTTCGTGATGAGATTGAAATGTCATAGAGATTTCACTTGTTTCTGTCTTTTCAATTGCTGCCCATTCCTTGTGATGACTGGAGAGAATGTTTGCTTACTTTACTCAAAAACCTGAAACTTGCTTGTTGCAAATAAACCTCCAAAACATTAATTTGTTTGTGTCGTTTTTTAGTCTACTCCCTTATACATGTATTCCAATGAATTAAATGAAATTTCCAGTAGAAGCACTAGGTGGGAGTTCCAGTATATGTTTAATTTAAGCTAAAACCCATTCTGAAGACATTTATTAATATTATTTCCAGAAATTAATTTGTAGGAGCATTTCTATATGTTCATCTAATAAGTACAAATATAGTATGTGACCAAATACTTTTTACTAGAACCACTAGAAAATGGACATTTTAGTACATTGGAATGTTACTGGAAATAAAGGACTGACTAATGTTTATCTGTAAATTAAAATAACATTATGCCTTCTGTATTCAGAAACTTTGACTTTCTACTTAGGTAAGAAAAGAGTCAGATGAGCTGACAAGTGAGGAATGCGGTTATAACTGGAAAAGTTAGATTCATGTCAGCTATATTAGGGCATGAATTATGCATTAATCCTAAAAGCAACCTTCCTTTCACAGATGTGTGAAGTTAGTTATTAGAAGTAAGCTATTCTCTTAGCATGTGTACCTACATGTTTACTTTGGGCTGGAGTCTGTCTTACTGGAGACCATTTTTAGGATTAAAAGACCCAGACCCCACCCAGTGATTACAGCTGAAGTAATTACAGTACTCATGGTGGCAGAAAAAGCCTCACTGTAAACTTTCAATCATTCAAGGTGATTTTAGTCCAAAGGGTGTCATTCAGCTAGCAGCCTCAAAATGGTGCTGTTCTCTTTCTTGCTTTCTCTTATGTCTCTTGCTTCTGGAAAAGAAATTGGACCCCTGAGAGGCTAGAACATTTTGGGTTGATTTTTTTTGGCAGTTAGTGTCATTTGATAAGTATCCTGATTTTGATAAGTACTCTGATTTATTTGCCCTGAAATTAATTATATAACTTAGTTTTTTAGCTCCAACTCGGAATTCTCCTAAGCCATCATGCAGAGCAGTGCAACTACTCAAGGATACCTCTGCACCATCCATGAGAGGTGGTTATGCATTGTGCTAGACCTCATCATAATACTTATCACAAGGAGGCTTTCCAGAAGAAACTGCTCTTTTGCTCAAGACATCTTGATGCCACCAGGCTTCTGGCCAATAATTTTCCAAGAAAATTAAATATCACTTGGAATTTAGAACAGTCTGTTGTGTTTTGACCAATTATTTATATACTTGTTGACATTTCTTTGAAGCATATGCAATGATAAGTAATTTCTAAGATGAGAATCTCTTATGTTACAACTGTCTGTCTCCCATTACACCTACTGTTGTAGTCTTGTAAAAAGCCAGTTTCTAAGCTATTTTTGGACTACACTCTTGGAATGATACTGGCTTGTGTGCAAGGTCCTAGTTTTGCTGATGAATTTACTTTTTCCAATACTTTGTTACATTCTCATGTACATTTCCCTTCTTCATTCTGGACGTCTTTTGTCTCAGCGGGCCAGTCAGTGATTCTTCATTGGTAGTAATTGTGCAGGGAATTTAATCTTCCACAGCGCTTCTGTGTCATGTAGGAGCTTTGTACCAGATTATGACTGCAGCTTTTCTGTCAATTGGATTAGTTTTCCAGGGAGAGAACGTATAGTTAATGCATTTGATTTCTTTCATTGTGTCCTCCATGTTACCTGATCCAACTTGCTATTCTCTGTCACTGCTTTCTTCAGTGCATCTTCCCATTCTGAGTTTGTATCATGTCCTTAGCTATTGCAGGAGTGCCTATAATGTGCATGAATTAGTCTCTTAGGTCTTTTTAGGTTAGTTCCACTGTTCCACAGCTAAATTTATCCCCAAACAAATGTGAAAAAATGTGTAATGCCATGTTTCTTGTATTCCCATTTTAGCTGATTCTTCAACTTTTTCTGGCAATATCCATCTTCCTTATCCAGAATAGTTAATCTGTTCTCACCACCTATTTGATTATTTTATCTTAAATATTTGATTAAGTGCATAGGCTTATTTATTAATAGTCGTGTTAGAATCTTCAATACAAATTGTAGTTGGAAGGCTGCCTTAGGACTGTACTGTTAACATTTGTCATGACAAATTCAAGCTAGTTATGATTCTTTGCTTTCTGTGTGTATTTCTGAATCTCTTGACCAAAGTAAATTTTTGTGAAACTTGTGTATTTTAAAGGAGTATATGAACCATTACAAATATACAATGCTCAGGAAAACTCCTAGCCCCTCGAAGAGTTTCAGATCCTATGCAATTAGATTTACTTCAGTGATGAATGCATTTGTTCAGACAATGCCTAGTTTAGCAAATTTAGGTGTAGCAAAAGCACTTGACTTTTTCTCCAAATATCCTTCCTTTTAAATGTCTATTGATCACAAGTGTTTTATTCAGAGAATATGTCCGATGCACCTTCAAAAATTACTTTGAAATGAACTGTGTAATTAGGTCTTCCATGATCAATTTCCTACTTAAGTTTTCACATCTGTTTTTGGATGAGATGATACAGTGAAGATAAGCATTAGAAGATGTTTGGTTTATTTTTTCTGGATTTTTTCCAGAGCATACCATCAGTTAGATGGCAACAGCAGTGGAGCTCATGAGACTGTAATTCACCTGATCTGCTGGGTTCCACTAAAGTGTAGTCTTTTCAGTAGAATTGTAACTAAACATTTGTTACTGGATTACAGGTATTGGATACTACCAGGTAGATTAAGTGGCCTCCCTTCAAGAATTCTTTATTTCCAACATGGAATCATAGAATAGTTAGGGTTGGAAAGGACCTTAAGACCACCTAGTTCCAACGCCCCTGCTATGGGCAGGGGCGCCTCACACTAAACCATGCCACCTAAGGCTCTGTCCAGCCTGGCCTTGAGCGCCGCCAGCGATGGAGCATTCACAACCACTTGGCAACCCATTCCAGTGCCTCACCACCCTAACAGTAAAGAATTTCTTCCTTGTTGCCAATCTAAATTTCCCCTACTACAAATAGCATTTACCTCTTCTTTCACTCCTTATCCAAATAATTTTCTCCAAGACACTTTTTCCAACACTGAACTTGCTCCTCTTCTTTGAAGAAGAAGTCCTTCTCTTTTAAGATTTGGAGATCATAGCTAAAATAAGATGCTGTTTTCTACATATCATCATAAAATCATCCTTTCTTTTATCATTCACTCCCCCAAAACTAGTCTCAATAGTTGCTTGGCTATTTCTTTATAATTACGTTTAAAACTCTTATCTCCATTTACTTATCTTTTGATCTAGGTGTATCATGAAGATCACATTGAATTAGACATGAGTTAGTCACTAGTGATACAAAGCTCAAAAGCACATGTGAATTCTTTTAGCCATGCTGTTTAATTGACTTTTCTTTCTTCTTCTATTGCCTAGTTTCAGTGAAAAATGCAGCTGTTGGATATTTCTACTCAAATGACAGTTCAAATAATGTCTAATATGCCCCAGCATGCGTCTTCTCTCATTTCTTGCACAAGCTCCTGAAGTTCATGTTGTTTCTCACACAGCTGGCCCTAAAATCTCTGTTTTACCAGGTGAAACAAGTATTGTCATCTCTTCCACCACATTTCTGTAGCTTTCTATACTGTTGAAATCAGAAACTTCACAGAAAATACGGGACTCTGCTGAAACTAGATATTGGCTTGAGTTGCTTTTTTCTCCTTCCTGAGATTGCTCACATCAATGCAGTTAGCATTGTTTTGAAGTGTACATGTGTGAAATCAGTGATCATTTCCTCTCTTTTGCCAAAACCACTTTGCTGTACTTGCTGAGAAAGCCTACAGTGCTTCTTATAGGCAGCTTTGTCTGTTTTCTTCTAAGACCAGCATGTCTGATGACCATGTTCAGAAGGCTGGAGGTTATCTATGAATAAATTTACAGTAAGAAATTCAGGTCTCCTTTAGCTTGTGAAGTTTTAAACTTCTAATAAAATTGTTTATGTCCTTGTAAGCAAGTTGAAATACCAGCCGATGGTGACTATGCGTGTGTGAAAATTCTACTGGCAGCTACAGAGTAGTCACAAAATAGAGGCATGACACATCATTAAAATCTCTACAAGAAAAGTTAGCAATGCTTGCTGCTACTTGTGTGGTCTTTGCCATTTAAACTGCAGACATCAAAACTTTCTCAAAAGTTTCTGTTCTGCTGACGCTTGTTTATCACCTTGATGTTAATTTTAAGAGATAACAAGTGACTTTAACTTAAAAGCATTATGATCATAGAATTAAAATACTTCTTACATTAAAACTCTAGTCTAGGACTAGCAGCCAAATATTCTCTCTCATAAAAGCAACACCAAATCAGACAGACTTCTGAAGAAATCTTTGCCTGAAGAAACGAAATAGAAACACTGAAGTCACATGAGAGTAAACCACAAATCAAGATGCTGACATGACTCAGAGATTTGTTAATACGGATGTAAACTGTAAACAGAGCTTTTCTAAAAAGCATTTAGAGTGGTTCCTGTGTTGTTATGCAATGGTTTAAATATTGAAACTATCATGACCAGTATAAGGAGAAAGAACAAATTTGGAAGCAGTCTTTTTTTGTTTTCATGAGTCTGATCTACTAATTTGAAAAAGTATTTTCTACACCATTGGAAAAAGATGAAGGAGACTTCTGTGTATGATAACATAAATTACATAGCAATAGGAATAATATTTACCAATTTCATGCTTATCTATACTGCCACTGTCATGGACTGAGCTTCTATGTAATAAGCATTGCAAAAGCGCCAAAAAGAGGTCCCTGTCAAAAGAAATAGTCAAATAATTAGGAATTGAGTTCATGTAATTATTTATTATTTGAGATCTGATCACAGCAGTATTCTGGAATTCTCTGCTGGTCATTCATTCCAGATATATGTCAGAGCTATAAGTTATATTATGGTTGGGTAAGAGATGTGGCAGACTGAAATCATGTTTAGTGTATATATGTATATATACTACGCATATCATGTATTATGGGAAATATATATCCCTGTTACATCACATCTTTATACTGCCTGGAGCAGCACACAGTACAATACTGAGTTCATGTTTAATTCACACCTTTGGCTAGAGATATTTAGATTTTCTGTGCTCTCAGTATGTAAGAATACATGTACTGATATATTTGTCTTCTAAATTAATTTCAAATGGACTGAGTATCTCAAACTGTTCTTTTCACTTCAGTGGCATATTTTATTTAATATACGAAGACAGGCTAAGAGAATTGTTCAGCCTGGAGAAGAGAAGCTTCATGGAGACCTCATAGCAGCCTTCCAGTATCTGAAGGGGGCCTACAAGGATACCTGAGAAGGACTCTTCATCAGGAACTGTAGCAAAAGGACAAGGAGTAATGGCTTTAAACTTACACAGAAGGAGTTCAGGTTAGACATAAGAAATAAGTTCTTAACTGTGAGGCTGGTGAGGCTCTGGAACAGGTTGCCCAAAGAAGTGGTAAATGCTCCATCCCTGGCAGTGTTCAAGGCCAGGTTGGATGCGGCCTTGAGCAATCTGGTCTAGTGGGAGGCATCTTTGCCTGTGTGAGGTCAGAACTAGGTAGTCTTAAGGTGCTTTCCAACCCAAGTCATTCTATGGTTCTAAGAAAATCCAGAGCCATCTGGCCCACTGAATTCAGCTATGCTGATTTTTTACGTTGAACTGAGAGTTTCACAATAGATTTTGATAGCAGTGGCATTGCTCACAGTTTGTTGTGTGAACATGGGGCGTCTGTGCCACCACAGAGTTTGGTAATTTTCCCCTTAATGTACTTTAAATCAAACAAACAGATCTCTAACTGATGTCAATGTTCTCAGCTCCTATGGCTGTGACAGTCAGCTGCAGCTGATGTTACACCCCTGTAAAGATCTATGCCTATTTAAATTCAATTTCAAGCCATAAGAAGCTATGGTGTTTTCTTATTCAAGAAGACATCTATCTACTCAAGCCAAAGCAGATCTTGATGGAATACTATCAAGTAGATTAAGTGACCTCCCTTCAAAAAGTCTTTATTTCCAGCTTTTCCGTATAATACCATTTAAAGCTCCTTACATGTTTTTTAGTGCGCTTTACATCGTTGTAGAGGCTTCAGAGAGGACACTTGGGTTGACCAAACAATCCTCCAGATATCTTTGTTTACAGCTGCAAGCTATTTAGGGTGGATGATAACCACCGGTAGTAAGATATGCTCATGAGAAACTGCTACAGCTAAAACACCAAGTTGTGTACCAGGAACCGCAGCTTTGCAGTTATCCATGTGTTGCCCATGTGCATGCTATGCATTACCTTTTGCTCTCCCCATTCCCTTATCAAATTCCCTGACACACCAGGACTCTTCAGTTCAGAAGAACTGAGAGACGGAAAGTAAGTATCAGCCTCTCTACCCCAACCGCAGAGTGGAGAGAACGGCACAACAGTTGAGCTCTATAGGAGTATTCTTGAGATAAACTTTCCAGTTGAAGGGTGTGTGATCCACATATCTCTTGTACTGTTTTGGGCATGTGTATTGTTCTGAAGATCTAATTCTGAAGATTATTAATGAGTGTCTTCATTTTCTCTCGCTGAGATGGAGGTAATTTTTTGTGTTGTGGGTAAGACTGGGGAACAGTCCATTCTGTCCACTTCAACAAAAACAGGGTATGTTAGTAAGGCTTTGCAGTTTGCTGAGAACCTTTTCAGAAACCTGGTTTCTATTTTTCAAATAGTCACCTCACAGGGGACTCTGCTGAAGTATCTTTCTCTTTTTTCACATGACCTGTTTTACACAAGTGAAGAAGGGAGGAGGTGGTCACTCCTGGTTGTTTTGTTGCTGTTTCTTCAGACAGTCTTCTTTTCCTGTGGAGTTCCATTTCAACACCAACATTTCAATGATGTGAATGCCTCAGTCAAACAACGCTTATCCCTAAAGCTGATTTATGTTTAAAGCATTGCAGGTCTTGCAGTCAGCTGTGTATGTCACTATTGGAATGCCTGGAACTGAAAACCATTATAAAGACTTTTTTGCTTCCTTTTTTTTTTTTTTTTTCCTCATCTAAACTGGACTTAGGATTCAAAAGGTTTTGAGAGCAGATAATATTCTAATATTCAGACACAAAATGCTGCCACTGAATTTGCAACAACCCCCAAGAATACTTCAGATACTTCATATAGTTGTCTTCATCTTATTGCAACACCTCCACAGAAGCAGAGCATGATTGATGTATTAAACAACTAGGGGGAAAAAAGATAGCTTCAGTGCCAGTTAAACTTGAGAAGAAGATACAAATGTATTTTATTTCCTATCCAGATGCTCAAGGCGCTTTCTGCTCAAATGACTCGATGACTCTTCTACTAAACAAAGTATTTAAAATGAAGTTCTGAAGACATGTTTTTAGCAATGGTAGCCGGTAGATTTCCTATGTCAGTGTGTTTACGTGCGTAGTATGTCCAAATTTCAGTCAGTCAAATCCATGGTTTTATCTAAAGTCAAAGTCAATTCCAGCATACCACATTCCGCTTTGGCTTATCCTTAGCTGTTTGAATTGTCACAAAGGTCATATTAATAGCAGCAGCTGCTTGTCATCATAATAAAGTTTGTGCTGCTGTTCTTGGAGTACTGATAGGCCAAAGCTGTTCTATTCAATTGCAATCCAAAGTTCAGAAGGAGCTTTCAGTGCTTAATTTTCTGGGGTTTGTCTTTGTTGTTTTAAAGTTAATTTCTAGGTGACTTTATTCCACAGTTTTAGTATCCAATATACCCCATCTTTGAATGATTTTCGTATGAGACTTTCTCTGGTAGATAACTCCTACTATTATTTAATCTTGCTTTATCTCCTCAAATCTGATTTCAGGTATTCAATTTTGAAAAAGTTTTCTAACAGATTTCGCCTTAATTCTTTATATCTAATTGAATCTGAAATTATTTCAAAAACAGTATTAAAATGATAAAGTAATTTCTGTGTGACCCTTCATATTTGGAAAGGATGAATGAATGGTAATAATAGAACAACTATGAATTACATAGCATCTCATGATACCAGTGTAAAACTTAAGATGCTCGAAATGGACTAACACATCAATCTTTGGTAAAGAAACTGATCCCCTGTATTTCAACTCTAAATCAAAAAAGTTGTTTATTTTGATCCAGTTTTGTTGGGATGTTTCCCTAAAATCTTATTCCTAATCAGCTTCTGCTTTACAGACAGTGGACATCTCAACCCATTAGCTTTGCACCATTCAACCTGTCAGAATTCATTACCTTGCCATCTACAGAGGACTCCCTCTGCAACCAATTGCTTGTTAATTCATCTACAGCAGACTCTGAGGAATTTTGTTAAAGAGACATTTCAGGCAAAGTATTTGATTTTTACTTCCTTTGGCACTATTTAGCCAAAGTTTCAACAGATGTCAGATTTTTACAGTTCACCCAAGCTTGATAGGAGTTTTTGCTTCTCAAGATTTTGCTAGTAATCCGTTAGTGGTGATTTTGGCAGTGGGTAAATACCACAATAAAAATCTTGTATATTTATTGTTTCAAACTGTTCAGAACTTTTTTCCCTGTAGGGAAATTATCTTCATTAAAGGACACTAAAAGCAGTAAGTTGCAGCATCTTTCGATTTGCAAGTTCTGTAAGAGACCCTAATTACTTGATGTACATGAAACATATTTTTCTGAAATTGCTAAAGAGCATTGAAACTTTCTTCTCTTAGAATAAATTTCTTCAGTGTTGTTAAGCCTGGTACACTTTTGTAAGAATGTCTCCATTAGGATGACCAAGATCCTCTTTAACTGAAAACTAGCTATTTGATTTCATTTTTAGCTAGAATGCCAAAAATTTTAAACATTAACGGTCTTCAGTATTGAATTTAAGTTTATTTATAAAATGTCTTTAAAAATTGTACACCTTCTTGCCTTCCCAGGAGACTCATAATAAAACAATCTGTCATATGTAGGCGTTCCTTCTCCTGAATGTATCCTCCTCCACAAATACATTTTAGTCCAGAAAATCCTTACACAATTGCCTGAACAGGGAAAATACAGTGTTGTATCAAAGGGCTAGGGACCAAAATGTCTACAGATGTGTGGCAGCTACAGACTTCTGACATTGGAGTAATATGTTTGGGAGATTAAACAGCAATGTAAGAATCTTATTTTAGACTTTGTTTGCTGGTTTTAGTTGTTCATTTAGCATTAATTTTAAACTCATATCTCTACTTCTTAGACGAGAATGGGTAGTATTTTGTATTCTTATTTTCATGTTTCTATGATTTATACCATAGTTGCTCTCTTTTTTGAAGTGCCATTCAAGTCTCATGCTGTAACTGAAGCACCTCAGTTAGGAGTACAGTATCAGAGGCGTCTATAAAATCAGTGTAAACACCTCAAGAAAGCTGGTCAGCTGAGACAAAATTCTCATCAAGATTTTGCATAAAGTCTCAGATGTGCATAAGAATGCCTTACAGATGGTTGATTATAGTGAGCACCATTATGACTTTTCTGAGAGTAATTTTTTTCTCATTAAATAAACATCTGGCTGCTATTAACTCCATTCCACTAGTAACTATTTCTGGTTTTCAGTTTTCTAACTGAACTAACTACGCATTCTTATAAACATATGACATACCTGAACCATTGAGAGGAAGATCAAAATCCAGGCTAAGTAAGTCCCATTTACACAGAAAAGCTTTTAGTTTAATGTAATTATAAAATAGACTGCAAAATCTGTGGGAATGTATGTTCCATGCAGAAGACTAGAAACTGTTGGAAGGTTAGAAATTGTTTACCCTGATTTCTTTTTAGTTAGATTTACCACTTACTGGGTCTATCCAGTGAACAGAGAAAATCTGATCACTACAGTGACTTTCAAAGCAAAAACTAATGGTTCTGACTGTCTATTGTCCTGTCTATTTTCCAAGATGCCCTACAGAGACAGGAAAATGCCATATGCAGAACATCTACTGTAAATTCCTAGACTACATGCGTGCTTGTTTCTTTTGACTCTATAGGACTCAGAAATGACAGATACAGATAGCACTCCCTTTGAATTGCTTTTCTTCATTTCTCTAATTTAGCTGCGCTAGTAAGTGCCAGTATCAATCTGTGGCTCCACTCTATTAGATTTATAGAGGCTATAAAGGCTCTGCAAATGCATGGGGCAGATCAGGCTCTGACTGCAAGTTAACATATGTTGGCTATTCCTAGAAACCGTTTCTTTCTGGTGCAAACAATATTGATAATCTGAAAGTGCAGAACTTTTCCAGGACCTAAATATCCACATTTTCAATGTGAGTTCCAATCTGTATATGCTATAATTGCTTCTAAATCAGTAGTGTGATGTTACTTTTACTCATCTGAAATTTCTGAAGATATGTCTTTTCCCCAGTTTCTCATTTTAATGAAAAATTTAAAGCCCTTTGACATCAGCAGTAAAACTTTCCTTGATTTCAGTATAAGGATTTGGTCTGATATTAATTCTTCACAAAGAAATTATTTCAAAATAACCCATTAGTTCTAACTGAGACTAAGATGCTCATAGTTTAAAAAAAAACTTTATAAATTAACTGAGGTATTGTGATTGTTCAAAAATGCATTCAACTAGTTGTAATTTCCACTACCTGACATTAGAGGGGAAAAATGTTCTGTGTTTTTAGAGCACTAAAATGCAAACCAAACTGTGATGTATTCCATTTTATGTGCCATTTCTCAGAATAAGAATGCAGTTGCTTATAATAGCATTTCTTGAAGATTTTATAGTTGTGGAAGGAAGTGATTAGTTACACTGTAGTAATATTGTTATTGAGTCATTAAATTAGCACTCTGACCTAAGAGAACATGGGATTCATAACATCAGTCAGCTAGTATTAAGTTGTGATATGGGCTGAATTTTTAATTCTCTCAGAAGTATTAAAATACAGTAACAATTTTGCCCAGGTAACGGTAGCTGGTTCATTTTCAGATTAAATTCTCATCAGTATTTAATAGGTGCATGTTCATTCACAGAAACTGTGGTTCAGCTTTGCCAGAAAGCACACCTTAATTTTCACAAGCACAAAGAATTTTTTTATCTTTGTACTTGTCTTTCTTGGAGCAAGTTCCCCAGTTTTTTTCTTGAACTCCATACTTTCTATCTTCTGCTTTTCCACCAAGGAAAAGAAAAATAAAGAGCAAGAAAAAATGGAGATTTGGCGTACGAGGGACTTTGCATAATCCAAATATTTATATCCAAATATATATCTAAATACATTTTCTTTAGAATAATCTGGAGATTTTAGAAAATTCAGTTGTGTTTTCTTCCAGACAGGCACACAAAGCAGAAGTGTGTAAGAGTCATGGGTAACAGGGATCACAACAGATGTGTGCGAGTGTACTCCTCGAATTAAACCAAAAAGCACCCTAACAGAGGTGTTGGAATGTCTCTAATTCTAAAGGCATATGGCACTATTAGACAGTGTTAAAAGCCATGGGAAGTTATTTGCTCTCTTTCTCTATGTACTGTACTTTAAAGTTCCGGTATCTCCAGAGTTTTCAGAAACAAAATATTTTAGTCATAGTTGCTAGTTTTTTCTTTGCTCGTTTCTTACAATTGCCACAGTTTTATATACTGTCCTTATGGTTGCTTCTATTGCAATTACTGAATGCAACCTGCTGTTTGTACTGCTGTAAAATGTCATTGAGATTAATAAAGAAGCCAAAAGAAAGTAGATTTCTGGCTCCCACTGAATTTGAGTGTGATCTGGGTATCCACGTCCATAAAATGGGTGTGCCCATTTTAGAACCTCAGTCCAAGGTTCTCCTATGAAGATATCTGCTATCTTACTACTTTGATTTCTTTGCTCGTATTGACACCATCTCAGTGGGTTAGTTTCAGGAAAAGGTGTAGGATTATTTAATGTAGGTCAGAGATGCATGTTGATCTGGTTTTCATGTTGATAGATGCAAGCAACAGAGTAAACGGGAGAAGAGATAAACAGAAGCATCAGCTGGGAGGATTACTCAGTGTAATTGGTTACGCCTTGTCTGAGTCCTACAGTACAGTGAGAGATGATGTCATGCTGGTTCTGTCAGGTGACAAAAGATGAACTTTGATTTGATTCTCATTTGGTCAGTAAGAAGACAAAGATGCAACTACATTTGCAGGCTCTGGGGGCAGATAAATATAATCATAATAGGCAAAAGACTGACACCTTTCCCCAAAAAGATTTGTGTTTGTTTAGGGTTTTTTAAAGAAGAAATATTAAAAGGAAAGAATGACAAGATCTTCGTAAGTCCCCAAATTCTTGATGAGGTTATATTCTGAAGTGTAAATGTATCTGAACATGAAGGAAAAGAGCTCTACAGATCAGGTTATTTAAGCCATCTGGAAGTAAATAATTTTGTATAGAGACAGTCAAATACGAAGTTTAGAGAGAATTTTATACAGCTACTTTTAACAATTGGGAAGATTTATTATTTTATTTATCCTTTCGCAAATTTAACATTACAGAGATTTTTCTCACAACTCTCTTAGCAATAAAATTCCAGTGCTTCTTGCAAAGGGCTTCATTATTAGTCAAAATGTGTAACTAGTTAGATAAAACAGGGCACCACATATGTAAAAGTAATATATCTAATAGAAGTAGTATGCCTATAGTGGAAATATGTATAAAAAGGAGCCCTTCATCTGTTTTGGACACCTTCATACATAATGTATAGCAAGGCTGAAATGTTCCAGACAATGATTTCCAGAAGCAAGTAGTAGGCTTATCTGAAGACATACCCATGCAATTGCTGATGCAGTTCTTAAATGTCATCTCCAAATTTAAACAAGCATAAATCACTTCAGTTAATATTAATGAGTCTGATGTATGCTCAACAAGGGGAAAATATATCCCTAATGAATAAGACATGTCACTGAGATTTCTGAATATGTTAAATAACTTAATTTTATACTATTCTGTCATATAGTTTTCTAACATTAGTATTTAACATCTCTGGCTATGCTATGAGTTACGATCAAATAAATGCACCTGAAAAAATTAACAGAGTTCAGCTTGGTTTGTAATAGAGTCAAGTTTCTGCCATAAACTTGATATTGACTTGATCTTCTCTGATATTCATGAAGGTATCTATCACAGCTAACTGCATTTTATTTCTTGTGCTATATTTATACCAGAGACAATTTGGCATCAGGAGCCTGTATATGTGTATGTAAGCATAATTATGCATGTAGGTATAGTTGGAGATTTAGATTTTTCTCCTGCAGTTGCATAATTATACATAGAACTTGCAAATTCGTTAACCTAGAAGGGAACAAAGAGAGGTCCATAAGGTAATTACGATATGTATCTAGGAAAACCTTCATTTTTTTCAGCAGCCCCTGATATTTTGCCGCTACCTATTTCCTAGAGAGTTTGTCAACTGCAGAGTGTTCTCTCAGTGCTGAAATTCATCAGTAAAGCTTTTATTATTGAGCTCTGAGCTGTGCCAGTTCTTAATCTCTACAAGCATTTCTATGTAATCTAGAAGAAAGAAGAAAATATATTTTGTTAATCTGCTAACAAAGATTAAGTGCAATTCAAACTGGGTTAACCTGCATTCCACAAAATTGAACTCTGTTGTACCCAGGATAAGGCCTCCTTTTTCCTAGTACTACATATTACCCTTCATGGCACAAAATGTTACTGGGAGAATCAGTAGTACAATATCTGAGAATCAGTGCAGAAGCATAAATGAAAGATCTGTCATAGCCTTAGTTTCTGCATTCTGCTACTATCATGTTCCTTTCTTTTCTGATGCAGTAATAGGACATACATACTTTATACAGAAAAACCAGTTCTCTTTGTCTATTTTAAATACTTTCTACAAAGAAGGCTATCTCTTGCTATTTTGAGAAAGTTTGAGTCTAGTCAATCTCATTTTTCTGAGAAAGTCTCACCTTTGAGTAGATATAGCATAAACCCACTTGGCTGCTAAGATCCTAGTTCATTATTATCTTTTCAGATAATTTTGATTTTAATATTTTTGGGGCAT
The DNA here is from genome assembly GCA_039720435.1 of Amazona ochrocephala. NCBI lineage: Eukaryota > Metazoa > Chordata > Aves > Psittaciformes > Psittacidae > Amazona > Amazona ochrocephala. The sequence continues at coordinate 35,093,100 of CM077879.1, forward strand.
ACTTCTTTAAGCTATCTCAGACAAGGCATGACACTGATTTTCTGACAATTAAGAGCATAAAAAAGAAAGATTCTATTCCTGTCTTTAAATTATTAATTTTTCTTCTCCCTCTCTGTTCCTGAATGTGTTTGGACTTTCATCTCACTTTCTTAAGATATTTACAGATGACGTACTTAAACCTAGGTGCCATCTGAGGTGCCATATGATATGTGAGACAGATGTCCACAAAGGGCTAGTTAGGGCAAACTAAGGTCTCACAAATGACATGAGATCCCTGTGTTTAAGGAACTGGAACCACCTCCTATCAGTTTTCTGAGTGTTCGTTATCAAGAAGATCATGCTTTTTTGTTAAGTAACAGAAATTCACAGAACCACAGAATCACTGAAGTTGAATGAACTAAGCCAGGAAATTGTCTTTTATGCACTCAAGAAATCTAGATTGCTTGCACACTTATGTATTGTCAATAAATTTTGCCTCATCTTGGTTTTCATCATAGTCTGTAGAGCAAGACTATGAATAGGCATAAAATATGAAAATTTTCCAGAAATGTTCTAATTTGCTTTTTCATATAGGTGGGGAAATGTTTTTTCCTCTTCTCTTTCTTGTACTGTCATTTTGGTTCTAACTCAGCAATTTCAGGATAGCGTCTAATATAGCAGCTGTAGGAGTTTTAACACAAGCTACTGTAGAATAAAATAGTTAATTGATGGGTAATACTTGTAAAGCAACTTACAGCTGCTAGATGGCCAATTACAGTTAAAAATGATGGACAGTGTGAGTTGAAACATTAAATGCAGCTTTCAAAATCTGAACTGAAGTTATAAAAAGGGCTATGATTTAATCTTTTGCAACTTCTTATCTTTGTTGCCTTTACCGTCAAATCGTTACTAAACCCACTCTACGAATGTTGTATGTTGATTGTGTAGCCAGCCTATACAATTGGTTCCGTATGTACCGAATCAAAGCCTACGTTATTCGTATTCTTAGCGCAGCTGGATGGTCCTTTCTGAGCTCTGCATTGTAAGTTAAGGCCTTTTCAAATGCAGCTAAATTGACTGCAGACTCTGTTTCAGCTAGTTCCCCACAGACTAGTAAGAATCATGGTGATGTCTGTGTCCTGACTAGCAAACAGGTTGGAGAGTACTTCTTTTATAGAAGATGTATGGCTGTCTTCCCACTGCAGCTCACAGTGCAGAAATCATGTTTGCTTACTCCTTAGAATAGCAAGCTGAGTGCTGCTGAATATTACACACAGCTTGCGCAGTATCTTAGTTTAAAAAGTAATGACAAAGATTCAGTGCTACCTCACACCGGGTTGCTGCTTTTATACCGATTTGGTCAGTTTTGGAATACTAATAGTCTTCCATAGTAATTTAATTGGGGGGAGGGGAGACTTTATACTTACAGTGGCTTTCTTCTGTGTATTCACAAGTCATCTTTCCTGACTGTGATCTGTTGAAGATAGATAGAATGTATTTAAACTAAAGACACAAGTATTATGAGAGCTGAGCTATGCGTCAGTCAGTAAGTTACTACTTCATTACAGTATTTTTTGAGGACTCATTCATGGATGCACATTTAAATTTACAGAGTATTGGTTCAGAAAAGATTCATGACTTCAACTTGGACACCCACCTGTTTTTCCAACAAAGTGCTTTTTTAGAGATCATCACTACTTTGTACTTGTCTTTCCTTTGAGCATTAAATTTTGGAAGCGTGCTGGTTATTAGTTACATTTGAAAAGAGTGAGGCTTGGTGGGTATGTAAATACTATGTGTAATTTATTGCATGAGAAAAGAAGTGCCAGAATAATGTCTTCACGTGTATTTTAATCCCCATTTGAAAGCTGTCTAGAATTTTTAAAAAACATATTGCAAATATAAATTTAAACTTCATGAAGCAACAGAAATCTTTATGGCAAAATTATTCACTGAATTAATGGTATCCTTGAATTAAACAAAAAACGTTTCTGATGATCACTCTGGCTGGCTGGCTCTTTGCAGAGTTTTTTGCAAGTAGTATTCTACTAGCTCTCAAAAAATCAGTGGACAGAATTCTGCTGTCAAATATTCAAATTCAGACTGATTTGGTCAGAAAAACTAACTGAGGACCCTGAAGAGTTAGTATCCCTTGGATGTAATTACGGAGACATACTTTGCATATGATCTGGACCTGAGCCAAAGCCTTTATCTGTACACTTTCTAGCTTAATGGAGAAGGAAAGGGTTTAGAAGCTTAACTAAAATTTCTCCAGTCTTAATCCCTGTCTATACCAAATATTTAGGCATGCTGTGGCTAATAGATATACTGTGAGGAACCTAACCAACTTAACTCTACTAGTTGGAGAGACATCAATTTGATAGATGGACCACTCAGTGGATAAAGAACTGGCTGGATGGCCGCACACAAAGAGTTGTGCTCAATGGTTCCATGTCCAGCTGGAGACCAGTAACGAGTGGTGTCCCTCAGGGATCGGTGCTGGGACCTGTCTTGTTCAACATCTTTGTCGGTGGCATGGACAGTGGGATTGAGTGCGCCCTCAGCAAGTTTGCCGATGACACCAAGCTGTGTGGTTTGGTTGATAAGTTGGAGGGAAGGAATGCCATCCAGAGGGACCTTGACATGCTTGTGAGGTGGGCTGATGCCAACCTGATGAAGTTTAACCATGCCAAGTGCAAGGTCCTCCACCTGGGTCGGAGCAATCCCAGGCGGAGCTACAGGTTGGGCAGAGAAGAGATTCAGAAGAAATGAGGAAGAAATTCTTTACTGTAAGGGTGGTGAGGCAGTGGAATGGGTTGCCCAGGGAAGTTGTGAATGCTCCATTGCTGGCGGTGGTCAAGGCCAGGCTGGACATAGCCTTGGATGTCATGGTTTAGTGTGAGGTGTCCGTGCCCATGGCAGGGGGGTTGGAACTTGATAATCTTAAGGTCCTTTCCAACCCTAACTATTCTGTGATTCTATGATTCTATGTATCTCTTCCCACCATGCAGGTCTTCTTACACCGAGTCATTCAGATTTAGTTGACTACAAGGACTGTTTATTATTTTCCCTGTGTAACTCTTTGTTCCAGTTCACAGACATCTAGCAAGAAAAGTATTCTATATTAGCAATAATGGCTAACTGCTAGGAAAATAAAGATTTTTCCTAAATGTAAGCGATCAGTCTCTTTTTAAAAAATTATTTTAATTTAAATATGCAGAGCAAGATCTGAGACAAAATAAAATGTTGCTAACAAACAGGATTCCAACCACTGTCATAAATACAATATCCTCTGAATTGCTATAGTATTTTTATGTGTGTGGCAAATGAATAAGAATTACTTCCCAGACCTGTAGCTCAAACAACTAGCTAGAAATATGCTCAAATGCTGCAGCTCCCAATGGCATGTGATTTATGAGTACTGGAAATAAATAGACCTTTAAAAACTCAATCTTTCATAAAATTAACATCTGTTTAGGTTGTCGAACAGAAATTTGTTCCTATGTTGAAACACTGCAAGCTCAGATGTTATATTTATTACAGTAGGTAGTATAGGTTATTATGAATTAAGAATTACACATGCTTCATTTTTGAGTTCTTTTTTGTTTGTGAATCTTGTTCTTAAATGGTCATGGACCAAGAAATGTGAATATCTCATACCATGATGGATGAGGGGACTTAAAGAACAGTCTTACCTGGGGTCTGCACATACAAAGAATAATGAAGCTGAGGAATACGCTGTACAACCAGTGGATTATGTAAATTCTCCTGACTTTCTGAAAATACAACATGTATGGATCTAAAAATGCTCCTGTTAACTGATATTTGAACTGATTTTATTTGTTAAATGAAAGTTTAAAGTTGAACTTGTCAAGGAACATAATTTTTAATAAGAGTTTCCATTTTCACCCATGCATTATGCTAAATAGGATAGATTTCAATATAATAAAAGTATAGCATATCTGTCTATTGTTTGGAAGATCTATCAGAGAATAATAATGATTGATTTCAGGCCTTGATAAGCTCACATTGTCAAATGTATGCTAATTTAAATTTGAGAATCGGCAAAATAGCTTTATTCTTAGTGCCTGTAAACCTGTATGGTTTCCCCAGAGTTACTGCGATTCCATTGATTAACTCAAGAAAACCCAACTGGACCTGAACGTTTTCCTGTGATACAACGGTAAGAAAATACACAGAAGTGGCATGTAACAGAATCACATCTGTTTGTCTTGAATGTACCAGAGGGTGAACACTTATCCCAAAGCAGTAGTTTTCCTGCAATGATCATCACAGTTACAATTCCTCTCTAACATGGAGCCCTTTTTAGAGATGGTAACATGAATGCATATTAGCACAGACCGTCTCTTTTGCTTTTTATTTTCTTTTATGGCTGGTCTGTGCCATAAGAATAAATGACTATAACTGGAAGTCTCTCAGGTTAATGAATCTACTGTGTTACTTACATTAGTTCTTAAATGCAACTGAGAGCAACTAAGTAAATTCGAGGCACAAAACAGTTAACTTTACAAGAGAATGACATACAAAGTTGCCAGTTAGAATGAAAAATTATCTGAAAGATTGGAAGTAGGTTTAATGGTAAATTTTTGCTAGAGAACATAGGGTTTCTTTTTACTTTTTCAAATATTTAATTATAATATTTTTATGGCAATTCTAGTACAACCTCCATGAGACATTGCCATGTGTTTACAATGTCAAGATCACCAGTGCAGGTTATTTATATCATAGTTTCTGAAGATTTGCAGCAGCTATATAAGAAATACAATCAAATTTACTTTAGCTTGACACATGCCATTGGCAAAGGCACCTATTTTTTCTTAACTGCATGACATAAGAACTTCAGGACAAAAAGCTGTCCATCACTCAGTGATATCTTTTAACATATCTACTGGACTAGGGAATATGAAATATATTTCTTCAGAGGCTCTCTTTCCCATATACCATCCACAGGCAATATATCAGTCAGGGAAATAAAGGCAGCAAGAGTGTTGGTCCTAGTGTGATTAAGGTGTCTCCAAATGCCTCATTTGTTTTGTTTTTGGAGTATCTGTGGTCTGGAAGCAGAACTTATCTTCTAGAGCTAACACGTTTTCCACTACTTGTGACTCAAACTGCTGGAATAAAAGGGGAGAAGAAATCAAAGAAAAGAGAAGGAAGCAGGAGAATGAAAAAACCCACCATCATCTGTTTGGAAGCAATCCATTAATTTACTGTCTGCAGAAGTGATATATCTTCAATATTTTCTGCTGGCTCAGGTCAAGCTGAACATGACCACACTACAGCTCTCTTAAGATTACTGGAAGCCCAGAATTTGTTACAGCTCTATCCTTATGAATGCCACCATTCTGATTGTTCTCACTTTGAAAAGTTTTCTTCTTGTGTCGAGTTGGAATCCCACCTTTTAGCAAAATCTACAAGATACAAAGTTGCCTGTGCTAACTGTTTGGGTTTTTTAATTAACCTCTTGATCCAACCTAGTAATCATGAGCTTTTTTAAAAAATAATCCCTCTGCTCAGAAAATGAACTGTGAAAGCTAGATGAAGTTCTACAGCAAGCACTGACTTTACAGCAGAGCAAGGCAAAGCACCATCCATCAGAAAACAGTACATAGTGTCTAAAAGACATTTAGAATAGGCACTTAATCAGCATTTTTTCTGAAACTTATCTTCCAGACTGAGGGACAGGTCTCCATCGTCCATTTCTCTGGTATTATGTGTGAGCTTTTTCCAAGTGGAATTTTAATTTCTTTCTGCATACAAAAGTTCTGCTTAGAAAGGGAAATATTTCTGCTTTCTGTAAAAAAACTACTGTTTTATTTTGTTTAACCTTTGCCAGGAAAACTAAATAATTGAGATATCTGGGGTTTTTTTTTACCCTTGAATTTTCTTCAAAGGTTTGTTCAGGACTTTATATAAGTGAATATATTGGGGTACTTCTAGTCACTTTTAAACAAGCTTGAGTGCAAATAAGTGATTCCATTCGCAGAATAGTTAACTTTACGAGGAAGCAGGTTATGCTTGATTTGTTAATTTTGGAGACTGCATCACAAGGGGCTAGTATGTTGAAATTTATAAAGATGTTAAGTACGAAGATAGGATGAGAAAGTTGGGGCTGTTCAGCCTGGAGAAGAGAAGGCTGCGTGGAGACCTCATAGCAGCCTTCCGGTATCTCAAGGGGGGCTATATGGATGCTGGGGAGGGACTCTTCATTAGGGATTCTAGTGATAGGACAAAGGGTAACGGGTTCAAACTTAAATGGGGGAAGTTTAGACTGGATATGAGGAAGAAATTCTTTACTATAAGGGTGGTGAGGCCCTGGAATGGGTTGCCCGGCGAAGTTGTGAGTGCTCCATCACTGGCGGTGTTCAAGGCCGGGTTGGACATAGCCTTGGATGGCATGGTTTAGTGTGAAGTGTCCCTGCCCACGGCAAGGGGGTTGGAACTAGATGATCTTAAGGTCCTTTCCAACCCTAACTATTCTATGATTCTGTGATTCTATGCTGAATTTGAAAAATAGAGTGATTCAAGTCCCATTAAAGTTTTTTGTTTTCATGCTACTTTTTCTGAAATTGATTTAAAAATTTCTGAAGCAGTTGACTATAGCAACATTTTAAACAGCAAACTGCTTGTATTTTAATTCTATTGTTTCTCAGAATCTTCTTCTGGAAAATAATTGCTTTAAGGTCACTACACTCTATTTTTACTGGGATGAAGTGACTAAAATGATAAAATTAAGTAATTACTGCTAATGGAAATTTGCAGCTGTCTTACTTGAAGGGCTTGATTGTGTGCAATAATAATGAGGGTGAGAAATATAAAATAGAGGATGCATTCATAGTGGTTTGAGAATTTCACTAGGCATTTGTCATTGGCTTTTTTTAGGATTGGGATTCCCTTTCTCCATTTTTAGAAAGATTAATAGCCTCAACAGGCAAGGTGCTTTAGGGAACACTAAAAGATCACAATATAAGAATTGGTGTTCTTAGTAAATCATTTTATGTATGAACAATAGGCTTATCACATTTACAGTACAAATGCCTTCATTTAATACTACAAACCTTAATTTAAATACTCTACAGGTTGGGCAGAGAAGAGATTCAGAGCAGCCCAGCGGAGAAGGACTTGGGGGTGTTGGTCGATGATTAAATGAACATGAGCCAGTAGTGTGTGCTTGCAGCCCAGAAAGCCAACCGTATTCTGGGCTTCATTGAAAGGAGTGTGACCAGCAGGTAGAGGGAGATGATCCTCTCCCTCTACTCTGCTCTCATGAGACCTCACTTGGAGTATTGTGTGCAGTTCTGGTGCCCTCAACATTAAAAGGACATGGAACTGTTGGAAGAAGTCCAAAAGAGAGCCACGAGGAATTTTAAATCTTAAATTTTATCCTAGCTATAATAAAATTTACATTAAAGTTTAAATTTTTACTATGAATTAGAGTCAGCAGTGATTCCAAATTATCTTCCCTATTTATTGAACCACAAATGCATGACAGTCCATATTTCTTTCTCACTATATAGCTAAGTTTATTTCCCAACTTGTGTGGCCCATATTCGTTATATAGCCATCATTACATGTCTACATATGAATATAGCTGATCAGATGTATCAATTATTGTTTGTAAACTCATTAGAAAATACAGTGATACAAGCAATACATATAGATCAAAATCTTACACGCTCTATGTATATTCATAAAAAAAAGTCAGCATGTTAAACACATTAATCTACTATGCTGAGCTTTAACTCATGGATGAATTCGTGATAGGAAGATGGAGAAAGACCTTTTCCACTTCCCTCCTGCCTCAGGGCACTACATTTTGGAAAGCCTCTCCACAGGAAAAGACCAAAAGTAACCAGGTTCACTGTGAAAAGACAGCTGCTAGTCCTTGGACTCCAGCATTTCTCAACAACGGACCAGATGGTGAAGAAATGTGCATGCAATTAATTAATATTATAATCCTGATTGTTACCATAAACTACAAAAATATAATTTCTATGTCCTTTCAGGATAACATAATTTTATTATTCTTGGGTGATTAGCCATCTCATGCATTTTAGCTTATTTTTGCTCACTCAGATATAGGCAGAATAGGGAGGAAACCTTCATTGTCACAAAAAAAATGTCTTTTCTGTACATTAGATGTTAACTATCTATATGATGACAGCAATGGAAGTACAGTAATAAATAAAAGAAGTGTTTTTTTCTTAACTGTATACTGTTAAACACAATTGTCTATGTAACACTGAGAATACAAATTTTTTATCCACAGAGTGGTTATAAATAAAAATACATAGATATTGGAAGAGAGGAATATGGAAAACAGTTGAGAAAAGGAGGAAGAAAAGTGCTAGGCAAGAGTATAGTTTCATAGGACAAAAAGGAATTATAAAGTTGCACAATGGCATGCTACTCCCACCTGAGACTGTAAATAACTGATGAGCTACATTTCCTTATAGATACATGGTAAGGAGTAGAATCTCTGACTTGTATGAAAGAAAAATATAGTTAAGCAATTTGTCAAATTTGTGTTAAGGTGCTCACATTTTTCTGTCTTTATTTTTATTCATTTTGTCTATTCCAAAGAAAACTAAGAACATGGAGCTACAGTATTAGTTCCATGTAAACTTATGCACTAAAACAAATTAAAGAAACCACTGCAATTTGATACAAAAGACTGGGCTCTAGCGTGTCCTTTGTCCATAGAATACAATCAAATTCTCTCTTTGGTAGAGGGAAATAGTAAGAAACATTTGGTTCCTAACCCCAGTTTTGCTGGCCTAAAGGTACTGAACAGGTGGCATACCAACAGCTTTCTTCTTTTCCAAACAGGCCTTGGAGCAAAAAGTTCCATATCCTATAGGATAGGACATACTAAAAGGAAACAGTAACAGTAATGAAGGAACAGAGATATATTATTTTCCCCTTTAACATCTGTAATTTAAATTTAATGTATTTACTCCAGAAGAATATATTCCTCTGTGATAAAATCTTTTCTACCTACACTAGAAGTCTCATTATCTTCCTTTTTTTCCTTCATTTGTCTCAGTATCCAGTCATAAGGAGTTTTACCATGTTGTCACTTTTACCATCTAATTTACTGCCTAATCCCATTTTAGGGACTTGTTCGGCAGTGTGGAACAAGTTCTTATTGTGAGCAAGGCTTGCTTGTCAGTGATATTGTCTCCAAGTTGGCCTGATGTTGAGACAATTAATAACCAGAGGCAATGTTTGGTGACTAAGCCGGGGTAAATGCTTCATCAGCACTGCTGAACCTGCTCCTGCTTAGTACATCTACCGGCTTTTATATATCTAATGAAAATCTCATATAACTAAGTTTCTTCTTAGCCTGGAATAAAAGGGTTGGATGTGTCTGTTCATTTGATTGATTAGGTAGTTTGCTACAGGTTTTTAATTCTGTGGAGACTTGAAAGAGGCATTTTCAGGAACCGCCTTGAAGATGAAAAGTTTAACTACTGTTCTTCTCTCCCTTAAGTGTGACTTAAGGTATGTGTTTCCTTTTTTTTCACTCTGTGTGGTATGTTCTGCTAGTAAAGGCATATCTGGGTGAGGCTGTAGTTCAAGAGGAAGTGAAGATGACTCTTTCTCTCAGCTGTGCAGGGTCAGTAAAAGCAAGCACTGGCCAAGAGGAAGACCAGGCACACGAAAACATCCAGAAGGGAGCTTGCAGCTACAGAAGGGACTGAGATGGCTGAGAACAGAAAACAGATCAGTCCTAAGAAATGGGGAAAAGAGGACCACAAGAGATCATCAGAGTTCTTGAGCTGACTGAAATTGGTCATGGAAGAATGGATCTGCCTTGAAAGTGCAAAAAAAGTCAGGGAGAAATTGGTTTATTTTCATTCTCCTGTCTTAGATGGTTTTCTTCATTGATCTCACTGTAAGGAGAAGGCTTGTTGATCTGTTTTAAAGCTCTGACAAGCTCAACATCCAGCCACAACAAATTTCAGGAAGTTTGATCTTGTTAATAAAATATACCTAAAAGACATTGTAAATAACTGAAACTGTCGTATTCCAGACATTGGAACTGACAGAAAAACAGACTCTCTTGGACTTTCTTAAAATCTGAATTCAGGTCTATCAGGAGATGAATATACTGACAGCAGATGCTGCTGTTACCCATCAGTAGTTGCAACTGATACACACAATTTCAATAAGAGTTTGAAGTTTTTTTATGTGTGACCAAAATAGTTGCTTCTGCATCATGGACTGATCAGGTTTATTTCACATAAATGAACGCTGCTAGCCTGAGTTTACATATTTTATGAAAGAGTGAAGAGTTTTTTGGAACTTTTGGGGAAGCCCTTCTCCTGTTACTTTAAAAAATACATTAATCTGCAAAAGCAAACATTTTAGGCTTCAGTCACCTGAATCATTCAGCAGCTCTTCAGTGCTGTCTGAAGTTAGGGCTGCCTCATCAGTTGCTCACCACTCCATTCTTTTCACAATAAACTTCATTTCAGGTTTTACAACACAGTATAAATATACTTTTCCCTTGACATACACTGATTGTACAGAATCTCTTCTTTCTGGCATTTTTTCAGCATAGGGTTTATTTATTTATTTTAAATTTTCATTGTGCTTATTATCCAACCATTCTTTGGGTGCCTTCTTTATATTTAGCTTCATCAGTAGAAGTGTTGACTTCTGGTTTGTTAAATTTTATTAAATAATGAAGTATGTTGGCACACTAAAAACCTGTACCTAAAAAAAGATGAAGAACTCAGCAGTAAGGTTCAGAGGGAGAACAGGCAAAGTTTTACTGAATATTTAAAAGGATACTATCTTTAGCTGTCTATATATAGCTTTTCAGCTTGCTTAAAGGCTTTCTTTTTAAGATTCTCTCTAAACTTTAAGCAAAGGTAGAAAAGACTATAAGACAAAAAAATAAGCATTAAAAAAAGCAAAGGAGCTCCAACAGCTAAAATATTATATGCATTATATTATGAGATAAGCATTATATTGGTAGTATAATTTTCCAAATCTATTTTGTTTTCACACATTTTTTACACTGGAGGTATTGAACTGATTTTACAAATTGTGTTTGATACCCAAGGTGAGCAGTTAGGATATTTGTGAGTCATAACAAAAATCAATGGGTACAGATACTTCAGATGAGATATCATAACACCACTTTTAAATGCTACCTTTCTGAAATTACCATAATACAAAATCCAATACTTTTGACAGAAGCATTGGTTTCAGCAATTTATTTCATTGTACTGGACAGATATTTTTCTGGTGCTACAGATTAAGTGAGAACCCTGAGTGATAAGTTCTGAAGACATATGTACATACTGAATGTCAACAGCATTTATATATTACTTTTTCTATCAGCTTGTGACACAGCCTTATTGTCCTTCAACTACATTAAGTGATAAACAGTTTAGACTAAAACAAGAGGAAAAATATTGCTTTCAGAAAAATTCCACACCACTTTTCATGAAAGAAGAATCCAGAGAACAGATAAATAACTAAAACAAGATGGAGAGGAATAATAATTCAGTAATAAAATTAAGAGATATATTCAGTACACAGAGTCTCTTATTTGCTCATTTAAGCTTCTTCAGCTTGTCTGAAGTCAGTGGAGTAGCTAAATCATTATTTTAGCCAATTTCTTCTAGTGAAAAGTAGTCTACTTCTAAGGAAAAAATTTTTGGGGAAATTCATCAGCATGATGTTACATGCCTCCAGGTGAGTGAGCTCCTAGTAAATAGTCACATTTTGAATTTGCTTGACCCTCAGTGCAACCAGTTTAGGTTTAATTTGTATTTCTGCCCATTTTTCCCTCCCAGCATGGCAGGTGCAGAACCATGCAGTTGGTGTGTGTGCTCACCAAAGTTACGAAGTCGCATGCTAAGAACGGGATTCTCCTGGCAGGCTGCAGACATACACAGACATGGGAAGGTAGTGTAGGTGTTCCAGTGATGAACTAAAACAGTCTATTCTGGTGCAATAACTGGAGTAGATTTCTCAGGGTTTGTAAAACTTTTTTTACAGAAGAAAGGAACTGCACATTATGGGGACTTTCTTTCTTAATTCAAAGTTATTTTCACATTTCCTTTCCATAAAGTGGAATAGACAAACATAAGAGAAGACAGGGATTAAGATTCTTGATCTTGCTGCCATGCATATATATTAGTTCCACTTCTTTGTCGCTTTAGTTTCCAGTGCTAAATGCATTTCTGATGCTATAGAAAAGCAAGAGCTCTTGATGCTATTAGTTACCTACTAATATTGCAATTAAAATAATTTTTCTAGTGAATTTCCTATGATACTTGATACTATTTCACTTACTCCTCTGTGGTCTGTGACCATTCAACTTCTGTATTTTTGCTGTAGCACAATAGAGCAAAAGAAGAAATGAAAGTGAGACAGGAAGAACTGGAGGCAGCTGGGTCCTTGATAATGATAGAATGAATACCCCCCAAACTCATGAAACTATTAAGGTGGGAGTATAATATGAAAACAGCCTCACATTTTTAAGGAACTTGGGATAAAGAGAGGAAAGGAGAGGGAAGAAGGGAAGAAAACCTGTCAGAAATGAAAAAGATTTTGGGTTGTAAGGCAGTAAGGAGAGAAAAGTCATGGTGATTGAATACATGGGAGAAGGAGGAAAAGGAATAGAGAAATAGAGAATGGATAGAGGAAGGGAGAGTAAACACACGTGTTAATGTTTGAGTGACATTTTCTATAATGTTATTTTTGAATTTCGTGGCAGATGTTCTACCACTGTTGATTTTAGGAGAAAGAACTGGAAAGACTGTTTTATGAACTCATTTCATTAGCTTCACTGTCTACTGTGGACTCTGTAGTCAAACGTGGGATTGGCTGAATGACCACTTACACTGCTATTAGTCATAACAGAAAGAAAATTGAATATTTTGTGCTCCTGAGAGGGGTTTAAACTTTTTTTTCTTCCCATGAATAATTCTGTGGACAAATTCAGCCACAAAATCCTCTTAGATAAACCTATGACTTTCAAAGAGATTCAGGAAAGGAATTTCATGTTTGCAATATTATATACAGTATAGAAGTCTCCTGTCAGCTATAGAATCATAGAATCAAACAGGTTGGAAAAGACCTCTAAGATCATCGAGACCAACTATTACCCCAGGACTGCCAATACCACCACTAAGCCATACCACTGAGAGTCTCATCTATGCAGTTTTTGAACACTTCCAGGGATGGTGATGCCACCACTTCCCCTGGGCAGCCTGTTCCAATGCCTGAGTACCCTTTCAGTGAAAATTTTTTTCCTGTTATCCAATCTAAACCTCCACTATCGCAGCTTGAGGCTGTTACCTGTTGTGCTACCACTTGGTACTTGGAAGAAGAGACCAGCCTCTCTTCCTCCTTTCGGGTAGTTGTAGAGAGATAAATTTCGCCCTAGGCGTTCTGTCTTCTAGACTAAACAGCCCCAGTTCCTCCAGCCATTCCTCATAAGACTTGTGCTGTAGATCCTTCACCAGCTTTGTTGCCCTTCTCTTGCCCACTTCAGAACCTCAGTGTCTGTCTTGTAGTGAGGATCCGAGAACTGAACACAGTGTTTGAGGTACGGCCTCTGCAGTGTTGAGTACAAGGGAATGATCACTGCCCTAGTCCTGCTGGTCATACTATTTCTGATACAGGCCAGGATGCCACTGGCCTTCTTGCCTGTCTGAGCACAAGCAGTCTCATGTTCAGTGACTGTCAATCAGCATCCCTAGGTCCTATTCCTTTGGGCAGCTTTCTAGCCACTCATCCCCAAGCCTGTAGCATTGCATGGGGTTGTTGTGGACCCAGTGCAGGACCTGGCACTTTGCGTTGTTGAACCTCATACCACTGGCCAGAACCCATTGATCCATCCTGTCCAGATCCCTTTGCAGAGCCTTCCTACCCTCCAGCAGATCAACACTCCCACCCAGCTTGGTGTCATCTGCATATTTACTGAGGGTGTACTTAATCTTCTTATCTGTCAATAAAGATATTAAAAAACACTGGCCCAGTAGTGAGTCCTGGGGGACACCACTGATGGGTGACTGGTCACCAACTAGATGTGACACCATTCACCACTACTCTTTGGGCTCAGAAGTTATGTAGTGCACTTTCACTCTCCTCTCTTGTTTTCTCAAAATACATATTAAAACTTAGAAGGGAATAGGCTGTATCTTATAATTTTCTGACACTGATTCTGACTGATCTATGAGATTTTGTACAACTACAAAACATAATTATATTTCAGAAGCATCCCTCTCTGCCTTTTCCCTTTCATTTATTTTAGTCTCTGAACTGTAATACTGGTTTTATTTATGTGAGATGTGATTAACCTTGATAGTATCATTTTTCTGCTTCCATTTATTTGCAGTCTCTAATGCAAACACAGGTGAAGGGGGGAAAAATACTCTTATGCTGATTCTGCTGTGATGCAGTTCAGTAGCATGATCCTCTGACATCAGCAGTATTGTTATTCTAATTGGTTTCATAGAGCTTGCTGAACTGTGACGACAACCCTCGTGTTCTGTAACATCTAGGCAATACCTTGTTGGAAAACAGGTTGTCTGCAGGATTTTTTTCCTCTCGAATCATAGAAATTAGAGATAGAAAAGATCAAATCAGAAGTGGTAATATAATTCCCTTCTGCAAAAGTGGATAAGTTACTCAGGCAAATCTATTTGGTCTCTGAAATATTGCCGTCACAGTAGAAGTGGCTGATGTTCAAAGGGAATAGATGTCCGGACCTTGAAAACACACCTGCCCAGTGAACTGTAGAAAAAACAGTCCAGGTAGATACCAGAGCCAAAACCAGGATCGCAGAACTTGCGACATCCACCACTATATCTGGCTACCCTGGTTTCTAACTTCCATCTGCAAGACAGCAGGGTTTGTTGATTCGTTTCAATGTCATTGCAAGCTTTCTAGATATTTTATGTTATGTCTTAGTTCACCCTTGGCTGAGTGGACAAACATAATGTAAGTTAAGAATGATTTAAACAGAATTACATCTGACTTCACATTTTGGTGAAAAACACCCATAGAACTGAAAAAAAAACCAAAACCAACATATATTTGCACACTGAATGGGGCACATAACTACAGAAATATTTATTCTGAGTATCCAGAGATATGCATATGGCACTTAAAACTTTTGTCAAACAGCAATTAAACTATTTATTTCATCCACATCTACTGGAGATTTGACGTATTTCATGATGACTGATTTAACAAGTCACCCTCATCTATCTATATTACAAAACTACAAAACTGTATGACAGTACCAGTTTAATACAATCTTGTTACCAAAGTAAATATGTATCAGATAGATACTACTGTGACGAAATTTTAGAGGTTTCCATAAAAGAACAGAAGTCTTGTTCAATTTGCTGCTGCATTTAAGGCAAAATATCTTGGACATGAACCTACTATGTAGAGCCTCAAAGCAAAATCTTTCATGGCACTGCATATGTAATAGAAAGATGAGTGTATCCTGAGGTTCACTGGTAGCTCCAATTGCTATTATCTAAAGTCATTTTTAAAACTGCACTTCTTAAAAATCCTTAAAAAAGACCCAAACTCTGATCACCTCTAGATTTTTAAGTTTAGGGCCACAAAGGTCTTTATTCTTGACTCCTGTCAACTATATTAGGCGCTTAAATGTGCAATGGTAGTCTAGACCTTTTTTTTACTGCTGCTTTGAGTTCTCAGGTGCTTTACATTCATTTCATGTCACATAAATTCATCCAGCACTGACCTTCTTGGCATAGACAGAAATACCTCAGTCTTACTAGAACTGAGATATTCAATATCCCATGCACCTGTCAAATCTACTGCCTAGTATAAACTAAGTACTGTTATCATGAGAGGTTCAATACAACAGACATTTTCAAAGCAGCCCTGAAATGTCATACAAAACTGCCAGAGGCAAGATACATCCCCAAGGCTGTACCACTCATTCAGCATATGGATTCAATTCCTTTGTCTGCCTTACAGTAAATCTCACATCACTTTATTTTCATGACTGAGCCACCAAAAATAGCACTGACAAATATTTTTAGACTTTAAGAGAGCAGTAGCTGTCTCACATGTGTACCATGGGAATACAGTAAAATATGGTAGGTAATAAAGTCATAGAAAACTGTATGTCATTTGACATATCTGCGAAACTATACACATCCACATATTGTTTGGCTATATTCAACTTGGAACTGACACCAAAATCCTTCGTTCCTTTATTCTGTGTACTATAGAATTCCTGACTGCCATTTCATGTATCTAATTTTCTTGGCCAGAAGATGGCATAGGCATTTCAAATTAAATTGTTGCTGCAGCTTCACTGAAAGTTTCTGTATGATAATTATTATAATCTAAATACAGTATAACCTTTTCTTTTCAGAGCAAATCAGTAGAAACATTCTTTTATGCTGTGCTGATTATGTCAAATTTTTTTCAACTTGTAGCACACTGAAATAAAGCATTACAATATAGAGTATTCTGATAACATGGTCTTCAACAAATCTATTCTTCCACAGCTCTCAAATATACTGTTAAACAGTTCTCCAGCTTTTTGATCTGTAAGATTCAGCACCCTGAATTTCTATCAACTGCAGTTAAAAGTTGAGATTATTTAGGTCATTACAGTATCTTGGTGCTAACAAGCTACCTGTGTGACATCATTACAGCTGTAGGTAATTGCCGTCTATATAATTAACACATCTGGTTTCATTTGTGTCCCAACTACATGATATAGAGTCAGAAAATGTATTATGTGACAGAGGCGTACATTTTGATGAGGTTTTAAAAAAATCATTAAATAATACAAGGTCTTTCTTCAGCTTAAAAGGAAATGTTTCCCTACTTATGCTTAAACTAAAAAATTCATTGTGGGCTTTACACCATTCGAATTTCCCTGCATCACCACAGGCAGCATCAGGGTTAATTTGCTAATGAGAAGCAAACCCCACAGGCCCATCATGCTATATTCAAATTTAATGTGCACATGGACTTCTTGATTCAGGCCATGTTTATAAATAGTACCTCTAGATTAAAAATAGGTTTTTGAGATCTAGGGAGTTGATATTATGATCTGTAGAGTGAATGAAGCTCCCAGGAGTAACTGGAGCTTATGTAATATTTATTCCTACATTTTTACTCAGCCGCTTTTTGCTATTTTGATGCTGAGCTGCCGGGACTGTTAGTTTCTTAAGCCTTTCAAATCTGTCTTCAGTGAAGTTGGGATTGTCTGCATGCTTGCTTGCCTAGGTAACCTTACTTGGCTTTGGAATTTTGCTTAAGAAACAGTGGTCATTGGCTCCACTTACAGGCATTATCATTTAACAATTTTTGTTGCACAGGACCTTTGTGGAATCCCAAACTGTGCTGCCAGGTACAGCAACTTTCCAATATTAATTCTAGAAAGATTAAAGACAGATCTTTTTCTTGAAACATTATGACTCCTTAAGTTCCCAGGGCACTAGTTATTGAGTCTATGGTATTAAACTCTGTCTCCAGGTACAAGAAGGATATTTTATTTAATTTACGTGAGGCACTCACAAAAACGGTTTTAATGCCTTGATTTTTTTTTTTTTTTCCTGATGTTTTGGAAGTGAAATACAAGTGCTAATGGAACAACATTCAGGGCAAAAATGTTCATGGAATATGAAACAGGTATAGTGTTAATATTTGTCATTGAGACACTATTTTGCACATGGAAACAACCATGAGGGAAGCATAGACCTAAGAAAATTCTTTTCTTGGAAGAAGTTCAGCTCAGAGTGGTAAAATGAAGCACATTATATTGACAGTATGCTTAGCCTTCTAATTCTGCTTTCTTCATAAACTAGCCCTTATTGATGTGATGCCTTATATTCTATAATCAGAGACTTAGTCACTCCTACTATTTAGTTGTGAACAGAAGTTACTAGTTTTCTAAACCAGCTGTTTTGACATCTATCTGTCAATGCTGTCACTTTTGCTAGATGTAAAAGCGTGATGCTGTGCTCAGTTATAACTATGAGGCATGACATTTAATTTTTCTACTGCTCCAGGCCCCCAGTGGCATGCACCTAATCTTGGTCTTGTTTTTAGATAGCATAAACACCCAGATTAGCATTCTGAGAAAGGACTAGATTAATTAGAAACATTTCAAAATGCCAAAAAAACCCTAAAAATCTGTGAACTATCATTGAAGAAAATCAGTAGAAGTATTAGAGTGAACTAAAATCAGTACTTTAAATAAATAGTAAATAAAAAATAGTGCCATTAAATATATAAAAACTGTGTACATAATAATCTTAGCAATAATATATGTGAATACATCAGGACTTCAAGAAAAGTTGATCTAAATTTATAGCAAAGCATCCTGTTAAGCCTTGTTAGGAAACTATCAGAAATGACCAGCATATCTGGCAGTATCTGGCAGGTGATAAAGAGTTATTAGATAAGAATAGCATGGACTTAGTAGTTAGAAATTAAGTTTGATCTGGTAATTAGTCCAACACTGTAGATGTTTACACTATCCTCTTTCCTTAAAGACATACTTACCAAGTAAACATCGGAAGTCTGAGTCATTGGCCACTGAAACAAAAACTTCATACATGACTTCAAATGATAGCTGCATGTACTGTTTAGTCTTACCTAAAAGCAAAAACATCCCCAGTTAGCATAAAGACTTTAAAGCTCTCTTAGCTAAATTTGGTGCAACCTGAGGCACAAATGCATAAACAGGAAACAAAATGTTATATGCTTCAACATGTAGCAGCATGATGAAAACATGATGGTGTCTGGAAAGCATTTGTTGTAAGAAGCCAATTCATTATTTATACAGGAAATAATTTGAAATAAGTGAACAGAAATAGTGACCTAGGGACCAATATTAAAAGGTGCAGGAATATCTTGGGAAAAAGGAAAATAGTAGCCTGGCCAATGCTGCTAGCAAAATGAGATCTCTAAAATTCATGCAGATATCCTTAGTACTGAAAAATTCGAGCTGGAGCCTGTAATGCTTTAAAGCATTATTTTCTTCCATAGATACCTATGGATACTTTTTTACAATATAATTTTTTTTCCCCAGGCTTAAAGTTCGGAAGAGTTGAAATACTTCAGTCTCAGCACTTGAGGAAAGCGCTCTTTAGACTACACTTCCCTCAGTTCTCCTAAAACTGTAGAAAGAACTAGTCCTTTGTGATCTGCTTACAAAGTGCTGAGCTCTTCAGTCTAAATTTATGGGAGGCATTCAGCATCAGTTAGGCTGAGTATTTTTTTTTCCATTAATATTATGCACTTATTCATGTTGCTAGAAATTTCTGGAAATTTTCTAATTCCTATTAATTTCAGGACATACTTAGCACTAATTTTAGGGAATATCAACCCACACCCTCATTTGTATATGTTATGCAGCTATGAGTTGCTACTGATACAACTACATCATGTAGTTCTTATTTGATGCTCTCATATTCATTTTGATATCATGACAGTTTAATCGATAAGCATTTTGTTGATAATCTGTTGCGGTCACAATTTTTACACTCAATTTATGTTGTATTTTGTTCTTGGAAAAGTCAAATTGTCCCAGAGAGCATTTGTTTGTCTTCTGTTGTTTTAATGCAGTTTTTTATTCAGCAGGGAGGTATGATGTTACTGTGGCTTTGCAGAGCAGACAGGTGTCGTTTTCAGTAAGGATGGTGAAAATATTTAATGGAACATTACTTTAGACTGAATCTAAAAACATAGCCTACTAAAGCTGGTTACCAGTAGATTATCTTTCTTCCCATATACATTCATAGCATAATATCTGCTTAAATTTATTCAAATTTATTTGACTTATATCAAAGTCAAGAAATTCAACCTCAATTCAGCCAGCTGTGTTAATGCACAGTAATGCATTCTTTAGTCACTTTTTTTTCACTCTAGAGATAATGAATACTTTTTATTGAAAGAAGAGTTATTAATTTTGGTTTTGTGGCTTTTTTTAGAGGGTTCAATATGAAGCTTTAGGCTTTGTTTATAGCATTTTGTTCAAATCCAACCCTGAAGATAATAATTAGTTTTTTCGTATATCTTTTTTTATGGTACTCACCTCTACAATACCAAGTGTTCCAGAAAGATAACAGTTTAATTTCACAATATGCCATCAAATACATGGGAATTTCATAAAATATCACTATTTCCAGTAATGGTGGGTGCCTAAATCTATGTTCATATTTTAAAATTGTGTATACTGTATAACATGAAAGCTCAACATAATTTCACATCCAACTCCAGAGTCTGAAACAATGAACCTTAAAACATACAACAAGCATATGAATCCCAAATAAATTTTTACTTAAATTTTCTATTTTATCTTAATGATGAAGTTGATGTGCTTACATGGAGAATGTATCTGAACTCAAGTTTGAAGATAACCCTGCCTGAAAGGCAGGTTAAAAGTCCTCTTTGCAAGCAGGTATCTGGTTTCCAGGCATTTTCTAGCCCAGTGCTTTGAGGGGACAGCTGACACGCTAACCATGGGCTGGCTGCGTGGGACTTTATTTCCAAGGTCATGATTTTTTTTAGTAAGACAGGCTGCCAGGGTGTCCTGCTAGCCTCCAAATTCTGTATGAAACAGCTGTTATTTCCAGGACTTTCAGTTTGTTGCTACAGCAGCCAACTGAGAAGATGAGGCAACCATGGCACATCAGTTTATGGAAGCCTGAAATCTGGCTGATTCAGAGAGAGTGCCTACTCTTCCTAGACTCAGTTGTTTCCAAACCATAGGGTTGCTAAAACTAAAGTATACCACCTGTCTTCTTTCAGCAATGGGAAAAGTCCCTTTTAGCTTTGTGCTTATAGCTGAATCTTTTGGCTCAAGTAGGTAAATAATATTGGCAATATTAATGGAAAGCACCAGCAGATGTTTCAGTGGATGGCAAAGAGAGAAGCTTGGGATCAGCAGTTTCCAGCTAAGCAGAAAATTTATAAGCAAATATAAATAGATTTTAAGTATTACATTCAAATAAGTGTCCCAGTTCTGTGTCCCATCCGCAGACATAAATATTTCATCAAACCTACAATATTCTGGACAGGGAAAAAACTTGCCAACAGCAGCATTTCATTCATTCTCCACTTCTCGATTCATAAGACAAAATACAGAGCTCTGAGTTTCATCTAGTCTCTTTATTCTTGTATCACTTGCCACTATGTCAAGGTTAAATTCTGAAAGTGATGTTTTTTTTTTTCTTTTGTTATCTTCTGCATAAAGAACCTCTGCTGTTTGTGCTGAAATGATCTGAAATCTTCCAAAGCCTTAAGGATAAGCATATTTCAGTCTGGCAGTGAATACCCAGGCAAAAGAAGAAGCAACTACAGACACTATGAAGAGAAAGTGGTTTATAAATACAAAATCCATGAAAACCAGTGTAGTAATCTTTTAACTGCTGCTATTTTTCCCAGCTGCTATTAGTATAAATGTCAAACGTGGTACTTTGTGCATGTATCAAAATTTAAACAAAAGAGAAAATGCAGCATCCTGAGCCAGATTAATGTCTATGTTTTTCTCTGTAGGTGTTTGCAGATTTAATATTTCTACCTGGCCATTTTATGCGTAAGATTAGTGAAAGGATGTGCATTTTAAAATGTTTGTGATCATATATTGAAAAAGTAGTTTTGAGAATTATAGCAGCTAAAATGCCCTGTTGGTCCATAGATACTTTTACATTTTCTTTTAACCTATTTTTATCTATTTGTATTTTGTCTGCTCAAAATAAATGTACAAAACAGTTCACCAAGCCCACTTTGTACTAATAATGAAATTCTATGTCATATGAAACTAGCAACATATTTTCTTACAGGTTGCAATAGTAGTTCGTATTTCACCTTCAGTGAATAATGCCAGAATTCCAAAATGTAATCTCAGACACACACATACCTGTGTATATGCACACATTTATCATCCTACATGCATACATGTATATACACACATTTATAGCTTTCTGTAGATATGGACATTAATAACTAGACCAATACATGAAGTAGTTACTTTTAAAAAATGAACCAAATCTATATCGATGTATGTTGTGACCTTAGAAACTGGAATGGCTGGGAGGCATTCAGATGAATTACCATTTAAGCAACTAAAAAAAAAGAATATATAATCTATGCTCAAAAATAAATTCAAAACCTGTAGTTATGATGGATTCCACTGTCTTTGAAGAACGGAGAGGGCTTCTATCAAGAACTAACGCAGTCTAAAATGATCTTCCTTTGTTTTAATTAAAAAGTGAACCAAGATAATGGATCATTGCTTAATTTTCCAGTTTGGAGGCAGAGAAGAGTATGGCATCAATAGTGTCTAGGAACTGTCAAGGTCACTGCCCAGCACCACTTCTTTTACTGAAGAGTGTGTCTCTTAATTCAGGAAAAAGAACTTAATCTGTGTTCAGCTAGACTCTTAGAAGTTAAGTTTAATTAAGTGCTAGCCATAAGATTCAAAACCAGTCACTTTAAAAGTCACATTAAAGCAATGGAAACTTGAAATAGAAATGGGAAAAAATAAATTTTAATTTCAGGACTGGAAAAGTTAAGGGATACTGTGAAGAAAGGGAATTAAATATATAAGGTAAATGTGAGTTGAAATTTATTAGTAGTAATATTATTTCTGCTTATTTTTCAAGAGAGACAATTTAAAAGCAAAGCAAGACTTAAAGTTATGAATATTTTTATTCTATATGAATACTGAGTCTGCGTGATTGGAAGAATCCAAATGAGACTATAAAAATATTAGGTCATGGTAATTAAAGACAGTTTATTTTAAAGGGTGAATCTTTAAGTTAAGCTACTTCCTGTTTATATTAATAATAAGTGTTTTATTTCTGATATATGACAATGAATTTTGATCTAGAAAATAGACAATAATTACATTTAAAGAGTTCCACTAAGGCTGCTCATTAGCATATTGAGAGCAGAAGTGACAGAAAAGAGCAAAAGAAAAACTAATATTTGCCTCTTATATTTATTTTACAGGAAATGTGTTTGTTGTAAGCCTGGCAGTTGCAGACTTGGTTGTAGCAATCTACCCATATCCACTGGTGCTCACATCTGTATTTCACAATGGATGGAATCTGGGATACCTTCAGTGCCAGATTAGTGGCTTCTTGATGGGCCTAAGTGTCATTGGATCAATCTTCAATATTGCAGGCATCGCTATCAATCGGTACTGCTATATCTGCCACAGTCTCAAATATGACAAGCTGTACAGCAACAAGAATTCATTGTGCTATGTTGTTCTTATCTGGGTCCTAACATTTGTTGCTATCGTGCCCAACCTTTTTGTGGGATCACTGCAGTATGACCCCAGGATTTACTCATGTACATTTGCACAATCAGTGAGCTCAGCATATACAATAGCAGTTGTGTTTTTCCATTTCCTGCTCCCCATAGCCATTGTTACTTTCTGTTACTTGAGAATATGGATCCTCGTTATTCAGGTAAGGCGAAGGGTTAAACCAGATAACAACCCCAGGCTGAGACCACATGACTTTAGAAACTTTGTAACCATGTTTGTGGTATTTGTACTGTTTGCAATCTGCTGGGCTCCTTTGAACTTTATAGGCCTTGCTGTGGCTGTCAACCCAGCCACTGTAATCCCTAGGATTCCAGAGTGGTTGTTTGTAACTAGTTATTACATGGCGTATTTCAACAGCTGCCTTAATGCTATAATATATGGACTCCTGAACCAGAACTTCAGAAGAGAATACAAGAGAATTATTGTCACTTTTTGCACAGCAAAAAATTTTTTCCAGGATAGTTCTAATGATGTGGGAGACAGGATGAAAAGCAAACCTTCTCCACTAATTACGAACAACAATCAAGTGAAGGTGGACTCTGTATAAAAATGGGAATCTTATTATTGTCACTGAACAGCATTCAAATAAAGAACTGTTTTATTAGACCTACTGTTAAATATTATAGTGAAATATCTCCTACACTGAAAACACTTTGCTCAAATTTCTTGCATGGTATTTGGAAACTGAAGTTACAGAGCCTTGACATACAGATCCTATTATACAATGGAACATCTCTTGTATAATAACACCATGATATCCTTGAGAGAATTACAAAGTTGTGCATGGATACTTCCTTCCCCATCTTCTCCCCCTGAAATGGAGATAAGCAACTAGATATAGATTGAAACAGAAGTGTCCACATCACCTGGCTCAATAAAAGAAATCACAGAAATATTCCTACCACTTTCATCTACTTTCTGGCCATGTTGTGGTCCTGATTCTAAAACCTCCGAGAACTTCTTTTAAAGATGAAATCAGAAATATATTAGGAAATGTGAAATGATAAATCAAGGTAATTGAATATTCATTAGGATTTTTGACAAGCAGCTCTATCTATATTGCTTTGTTCCTAACATGGGCATGATTATTCATTTTTTTTGGAAATTAAACCTCACCATCCCTCCTAGGAATGGCATTCTCAATTGACTTTTCAATTTTAAAATAGCTTTTGGGAGGAGAAATATACCTGACTGATTATCTTCAAAGTTACAAGGGCAGGAGGACAAACAGCAAGGAAAGAAAAGAGCCATGATTCATCAGCTCAAGCTGTTTGGGCGTGAAAAAAAGGTGTAGGAGGGTTGGGAAGAGAAATACAAACCACCATTCTTTCTGAAGAGACAGTAATTCATAAAATCAGGAAATGCCCCTGAGGGGTTTCTGGGGAAACACCTCTTAGAAACATAAACAAGGAAGAACTGTTATTTCTCACCGTGTATGGTACAGAAATTCTAAACCTCTGTAAGAAGAAGAATAATGCATTTAAGACAAATGGTGCATGAGGATGATAGGTTTGTCTGGTTGGTAGAATCTTAACCTCATGAAAACTTGGGAAATGAAAAATATTTACAGAATGAGAATTTAACATCTTTCTCACCTGAGAATACCCTGAGACTATAGTTACTCTGTAATCTGCTGCAGATAGGCTTTTTAAAATAATAATCAGGGTTTTATCACAATGATGAACATAGTGTGATAACCTAGAACAATTAGACACTTCTAAAGGGCAGAAAAGTGAAGATGCTACTTATGACCCTGGTACAAGGAGGAACACATGGCTCTTAGAACAGGACTTGCTAAGCGGACTTTCCACGCACAGCAGGCACCTCTTCATTGAGGGGAAGCATATACTGTGACATAAGGAAGAATAGCCAGACAAGCTGTCTGCTGCAATAATATATCCCTGTTTATAATGAAGTCTTCTGGTGGAGAAAAGTGATTAACAACAGAATTCACCTTCAAATTGACCTTAATTTGTTCTGGAAAGATGCTCCAACTGTCATACCTTTTAATGCTCAAGTGTTCATACTTTCACTGATCAAGTACACTTGAGCTTTTCAAGCCAATTTCAATCATTTCAACTGGACTAAGAGTTTCTGAATAGTCATCAGACTTCTGTTAATCCATATTAAAATGTGGTCTTTACCTACACAGTTTGTTTAAATTATTACTTGCTTTACTGGAGATGTTTTTGAGCCTATATGTCTTAGAAATCAACAGTCACTCTGTCATTTAATTCCTTAAACTGCATACAAATCTAACAGCATTTCATCTTTCTTGGATCACAGCTTGACTTAATAATGAACTAAAAGGAAACAAATTCATTTTTATTTGAAAACCCCATTGACACTTTATCAACTGAGCAGTTTCTTACCTTAAAAAGAGGTGCCTCATGTCAAGTTGAGAATGGAACTAATGAACAACATTGTAGAACTCTGAAAAAAAAACTAGAAAGTCAATGTATTGCTGAGGTGCTTGACTCATCTCTGTTTACATTTGCCAGTCAGAATCACTGTGTAAATAACCATCTCTCTTCTGTTTTGGTATCGTCATATGATGCAATATGATACAACATGACTAACAGCATAAAGTATATCACAGCTTTCTTCACTGTGATTTCATCCTTGAAGGATGCTTAGCTCTGAAATTTTATTGCTTTGTGCATAGTGATTTCATAGTAGTAAGGGAGTCACGACCACCTTTGTAAGAAAAGTTTTTCCATGTGACAGAAAACACTGTTTAAATTCTTACAAAACTTGCCTTATTTAAAGCATATTTTCAATGAAAATAATGTCTTATGATGCATCTAATAAAGTAGCATAAAGATAGCTTAAGTAGCTTAATCATTAGTAAATTTAGAATTCTTGGAGATCTTTCACTTGCCATTTCCAACAGAAAATGTACATTTGACATGTTTAAATATTTATGAGCTGGTTCAAGATACTGTATCCAATACTGTTGGTTATCTGAGGAATCAAAATCCCCTGTAATTCACAAGTGCTAAAATATATTTTTGATGATAGTAAAAATGGTTTGCTATATACGATAAAACATATTACACCAAAGGTATATATTTTATGGAATAGGCCTGTAATAAAAATGGAGAGCATTTTTCAGATCTGATATTTTGAAATATTTGTATTGAATCTAAATCACAGAAATGTGCATGTTGGTGATGTTATGGGCTGCTAAATAAAGCAATAATTTTAAGAAATTATTGTCTTGTTTTTTTTCTGTGGGGAGGGAAGATTGTTAGTCTTTAGAATTTAGTTTAAATGAATCTGGTGAAAAATTTGGGTAGTAGCTGCTGCCTTCTTCAAATTTATTTTGCATTTACTGCCATTCTGAAGTATGTTTTAGGCAAGGTTTGCAAAATGGCTCATTGCATAAGGATCTTTAACCCTGCAGTAATGATTTCTTTTAATCAAATTCTATTGCTTCAAAGGGGTCAAAGTGATTCATGTAAGACAATCAATCAGCAGCTCATTGACAATGAGCATGACAATATAAGTAAGCACCTTACAAGATCAGACTCTTCATGGTCAGCATAGAAATGTCCGATGAAAATGATTGTGATTTCCAACCATTCTAAGGAGACAGAGTTAGAAACTTACCCCAAATTAGTTGTTTCTTTGCAAGTGGATGAGCCATGACATGACATTAAATTTTCCATTGTATGAAAAGCTACCATGGCACAAATGCTTTATTTAGAATTCTGTCATCTGGAAGTCTTAGATAATGTAGTTCTCCTATAACAGTCGTCAGTCTTGGATGGATTTAATTCTAAAACATGAGTCTTAGCAGTCTATCATACCTGCAGGGACCCATCCCTTTTCTACTTCCTATCCATTTCTTATCTGCAATTTTCAAGGACAACTTCTAGAACTAAATCTCCATCCCAAATTAATTTTTTTCTGCTTTCCAACCCCAGATGATGTGCTTTTGTTCCTCAGTTGTGACCATGCTATCAGCTTGGCTGTCCCTATTCCACCTGTCCAAACCAGTCAACACATGCTGTGATGTACTTGACTCTGAAATGTCCCTGGCCTGTTGTGATCTGTTATGGCCACTTGTGTTTTTAAGAGTAGTTCGATACTAGTTAAAGTCTGTCTTTTAAACAAATTAAGTACAAATTTCAGTACTACTCATCCTGAAGAATCTATGATTTAATACAAGCATAACAATTTATAACATGAATAAAACCCCATGGGACTCCATTCTTTAAGTATAATGTTGTTATATAATCTTAAAAATAATTTTGTTTCTTTTAAATGCTCATGAAACCTATTAATGTCCCCATCGTTTTCTCCACATGTCAAGAAGCCAGGTTATGTACTGAGGGAGGAATTAGTCACTAGAAGAAGAGTTGCACTTGAAATCTCCTATGAGCTGTGAGTGACAGGAAGGGCAATCAAATTCAGAGTAGATACCACTAAGTGTTGAATCATTTGACAAAAAATGTCTGTTACCTAAGATTTTAAAGAAAGAAATTAGACCTTGTTTCAGGAAAAGTTCAGCAATAACAAATAGTAAGGAATCATTCCTGATGATATCATCAAAAAGCTGGCATGGAAAAAGGGAGCCTATCTTATATAAGAAACCAAGATTTTATTGCTAGTCTAAGTGCTTTAATGGTCTAATTAAAAAAATGCAAGTTGTTCTTAGTCCAGTTACAATTAAAATATCACTTAAAATCCAGACTATCCAATTATAGAAGATCCTTACTAATGCAATGATTCAAGACATGTACCACTACACATTAAGTATAGTTTTATAAACAAAACATCATAGCATCTAGTCCTTTTTCCTGGTTTTTCACTCACCCTTCCACGGTACCTCTGAGTCATCTTTGTGCTCCTATCTGTTGAGATGGAGAAATTTTCTGCAACCCATAACACCAGTGAAATCTCCAAGCCTGAAGGAAAGGACCAGCATGGGTGCAGTTTTTCTGTGTGTATGTTTGTTTATAATACCCTTGTTTTTATTCTCAACAGTATGTCTGATAGGAGTAATGGAATAGTCACTCCCTCATCCTACATGGGACAGCATTTGAAAGTCAACAGTGACAGACCATGATAAAAGTTCTATGTTTATTGGGTATTTTTTGTCATGGATGTCCAGGGAACATGAAGGCACATGGCAGGCATTTTGTTACCCCAAATAGACTTAAAGGTCTATTACACATATGTCTGCAATTAGTTGAAAATCTAAGGGCCAGTGAGCAAGTCAGTCTGGTCCTGAATAGGACTCTCCCATCTCTTTTCTTCTATTGTTTCTGATTTACACCTTCAAGACAGATCTTGAATTTGATTCACATGTTGCTAGAAAACTGTTGTCTGGGAAAATAATAATCAAAAGACAAAATCTATCTTATACAATTACTTCACTGCTGTCAGAAATTGATTTCAGAGCAATTAGGACAGTATCCTGAAAGAATTAGCTAATCAATAAGTTTATTAAAACAGAAAAGCAGCAAATCTTCTCAGAATACTTCCTTGATATCTGAGAAGTGTTTCCATAGTACAGATAATGCTACCTAATGAATTGTTTCTCAGCAGCAGAAGTCAAAATAAAATAATCTGATTTGTTGTCAAAGAAGTAGTTGAATAACATTTGTATTGAAACTTGAAATAATGTATGAACAAATCTGAAAAATTATTTTCTAATGATTAGAATAATTTTTCATACTCTTCTTATTTAGGACATTGCTTGCGTATAAACAGTAATGCACTGATCAGAAAAACAACTGTCACTGTTTTTCACAGATGAGATGTTCAGGAAGGCAGGTCAAGAGACTGTTGAACATTCTCCTAAATGACTCTGCAGAATGTCATTGGGTTACATTTAAGCCAAATACTAGCTATCACAAACTAATCATCTAATCATAGTTAAGGACAGAATGATGATAGTGTGGGCAGATGGAATGAAAAAGTTCCATTTATAGTAGAAATACATAAATAAGGAAACTCAGAGCAGTGTCTGCAGCCACATGAAAGCATTCTTAAAGAGGAGTTCAGTTTCAGCCTCATCACTTACATTATTTTTTAGGTTTTTTCTTCAGCATCACAACTTTTGGTCAGTGTTCCATGATACTGAAAACAGTCATTTAGCATCTGTCTGCAACATTTGTGGTTTCAGTTCTTCCTTCTATTTTGGAAGAAGAAAATGTTGAAGGAGAACCCTAATAATGCATTCCAAGTATGTTTGGATACAGCTGGGTATACATAATTGTAGGCAGCTATGAAAATAAAGTTTGCATTCAGTAAAGAATAAGTAACAGCCATAGAGAATGACTAAAACATTTGAAAATCATAGGTATTACATTTTTTTTATCAGCACCAAATAATAAATCCAACTATACTGAACTATTGTACTAGCATTTCACCTATTTTTCTACTCTTCATTTCATTCAACCTTAATGCTTTCTAGCTGGTGGAGATATCAACATAAAATTTTGGAGTGGACTTTGAATGTGCATGTGCGTATGTGTATGTGTGTTCATGCTCCATGAAGGTGGGATAGAATAATATCTTATAAATTAAACTAGTAGGGTTGCTCATTGTTGCCAGTAAGAAAAGAATTGTTAACTGCTGTATGTAGAAAACCAGAAAAGAATGGCTGTACCCTGTCGTGCATCTTCCTTCTCTCTCAGCCTGATTTTCTGTGTGCTTGTTTCCACCAGCTTGAGGAGAAGCAAAGTGACCATCACGTGGCTACTCTGCACGCATAGCCAACTTCCCACTCCAGGGTATACCTCCTGATACAATGTGCTGCATTGCTGAGCTTGGTGCTAGCAGAAGCTCCTTGCACACTTAGTGCAAAAGAGAAACAACTCTGAAGGGTTTGCTGGTGTTTATGAAGTTATGGTCAGCATACACCTCACCAATGTCCTAGTAAAAGCGACTTTTGTCTCATTTTACTGCCTACAAGTGCCAGTTCTTTCCTTTCCTAGGCAACCGAAAGCGCAATTGCTAACACCAGGGATCAAGGCATTAATGCAGTTGCGAGAGTAGACCCTTTGAATTTTTTATTTTCAGGGCTTGCAGCAACAGAAAGTGAATCTAATTGGCAGAATTTCTTCAGTTTTCAGGCATGAAAACTTGGAATTTTCTGACTTTGCTGCCCCTAGAAAGCAAGCATTTTAACTGGAGATGAACTGAAGTAGCACATAAGAAATTTATACCAAACTAACACCATACCTTCTGTTGAAATTTCCTACCTCACTTTTATGTCAGCATATCTTACAGATAAAGAAAGTTTGAATTGGTTGGTATTTGAACAGGACATCTGAATGAAAACTTTTCAAGTGTTACCAGTGAATTTTATCCAGTCATGACAGTCATTTTTATAATCATAGAATCATAGAATAGTTAGGGTTGGAAAGGACCTTAACATCATCTAGTCCCAACCCCCCTGCCATGGGCAGGGACACCTCCCACTAAACCATGACATCCAAGGCTATGTCCAACCCCACCTTGAACGCCTCCAGGGATGAAGCATTCACAACTTCCCTGGGCAACCCATTCCAGGGCCTCACCACCCTTACAGTAAAGAATTTCTTCCTCATATCCAATCTAAACTTCCCCTGTTTAAGTTTGAACCCATTACCCCTTGTCCTCTCACCACAGTCCCTAATGAAGAGTCCCTCCCCAGCATCCCTATAGGCCCCCTTCAGGTATTGGAAGACTGGAGGACACTGTGGTCTCATTCAGATGAAATATATCATCAGGGCATTGCTATTTGTCTTTTTTTAAATGGACATGCAATGAAAGAATGGGTAAGTTATGTTTAAATTCAAGCCTAGGTTATTATATTCTCCCTGCTTCAAGGTCTCTCCTGTGTTTTAGAGCTAACCTAGCATATTTTCCTTTCATGCACTAAAAATTTGTTCAACGTTGATATGCAGTGCTACTCCACTGCAACAGGAATTACACTCTTGGGATGGTTATATTTCAGTAGGCAGCACAAGACAGAGGCAACCCAAACTGTTCCTTTAACCAGCCATCAAATACATATATGCTTTTACTTGGAAATAGTGTAAGATAAATTCTCCCTACTCAAATACACACCATGAATTTAATTTCTTTCTGGAAAAAAGAGTGAGACTTAATCAGAATTACAAGGAATAGACTGCAATGGGTCCCATGGATCACTTTGAAAAGTGGTATTGCCAGCCCTAATTCTTTAGAAAGGACATGAATCAACCACACAAAAATCTGAGAATGGCATTTAAAAAAAGAAGTGATTTCAAATAGTAACAAAAATAGAATACTTCAGTTTGTCTTCCATTTTCAGGTCTTTAAGATGTGATCTTGTTCATGTTTTCAATCTTTCCTTAAAACCTGGAGGACTAGACATTAAGTTTTTCTTTTCCAATGAAGAGTGATATTGTCCTGTAACTGTAGATAAAAACCACCAAATATCATAATCATGCTGAAATGAGAAGACCTATTCTAAGACACATATCTGAAAATCAGGAAAAGCACCCTCCATGTACATCTCCCATGCACAACAGCATAAGAAGCTTCAATAAACTTCAGTGTTTGTCTATCATTTGAATGCAAAATAGCTTGTGAACAGTTGGGTGGATAAATCACTCAATTATCTTTTAATACCTCTACTCTGTCATCCTTTTCATTTTATTTGCAGATGATCCAAGGTAGGATCAGCTGTGAGGAAACTGCAGTGAACAAACTGCATGTGTATGGTCTTTACTGAGAATTGTATTACTATGTAGTACTAAGGAAAATTTCTATATTAAAATACAACAAAAAATTAGTAAAATACAAGTAACACTATTACTGAAATAGTTCCCCTTCATGTTAGGTATATTATATATATATTAAAAAGAAATACGGATGTTATTCTTACAGCTATTTGGGGCTTTTTCCCCTTAGATAATGTCTAATCCCTTTGTTGTTTTTTTTTTTTTCCCACCCTGAACAGTTGTAGTATTAAAATTGATAGTGACAATTGTACAAGAAAATTAACTTTTTTTGGTTATGGATCCTATAGGTCTTATAAGACCTGCAGGGCATTGTGACTGCATGCCAATTGGAAGACCCAGAGGAAAGGTTTAAATTCAGCTAGCTCATGCGTCACACTCAGCATGTGTGCACGTTTTAATGGGAAAATACTGATGCACTCTCCTCAAAACAGGTCTGTACAACCATTTGTACAAATCAAGAGCAGCAACTAGTGATAGCTGGCAAAATTTCTTTTCAGGAAGTATGTACTGCAAATGATAAAATCACAGAATGGTTTGGGTTAGAAGCCACTTTAAAGATCCCTTTGTCCCAACCTCCCTGCCATAGGCAGAGACACCTTCCATTAGATCAGGTTGCTCAAAGCCCCATCCAACCTGGCCTTGAACTGCTGCTAGGGATAGGGCAGCCACAGCTGCTCTGGGCAATATGTTCCAGTGCTTAACCACCCTCATAGTAAAGAATTACTTCCTAATGTCTAATCTAAATCTGTCCTCCGTCAGCTTAAAGCCATCCCCCTTTGTCCTGTCACTACACACCCTTGTAAAAAGTCCCTCTGTAAATTTCTTGTAGGCTGCTCTAGGGTCTCCCTGAAGCTTTCTTTTCCCCAGGTTGAATAAGCCTAACTCTCTCAACCTATCTTCATAGGAGAAGCACTCCAGCCCCGTGATCATCTTTGTGGCACTCCTCTGTACTCACTTCAGCAGGTCCACACCCCTCTTCTATTGGGGACCCCAGAGCTGAACACAGTACTGCAGGTGGAGTCTCACAAGAGTGGAGTAGAAGGGGAGTAGAAGGGGAGAATCATAGAATCATGTCCCTCAACCTGCTGGCCATAATTCTTTTGATACAGCCCAGGATATGATTGATTTCTGGGCTGTGAGCACACAGTGCAGACTCTTGAGCTTCTCATCAGCCAAAACCCCCAAGTCCTTCTCCAAATCCATTCTCTTCCCAGCCCGTGTTTGTGCTTGAGATTGCCCTGACCCAGCTCCAGGATCTTGCATTTGACCTTGCTGAACCTCATGAGGCTTACGCTGGCCTACCTTTCAAGCTTGTCAAGGTCCTTCTCAGTGGCATCCCTTCTCTCCAGTGTGCGGACTGCAAAATCAGATCCAAAAGTCTGACTGCAGAAGCATGAGGGTACTTCAAGAATACCCATGGGGATAGCCCATAGCAGCAACCAGCAGGGAAGATGTATGTGCCAGTATAATAAGAGAATCTTGTGGATTTGGTTTAGTAAGATCATTCAGGATTTCACAACCACATACAACTTTTGACAAATTTTATCAGAACCCTCCTCACATAACAGTTCCAGGACTAAGAATTATTGCTAATTTTTTTTCTGATTTAGAGCTATCAATTTTGATTATCACTGACTTTACATTGTTTTCAAATTATTGTTTTGAAAATTAAAACAAAAACAACCCAATAGTACGCAGTAATTTCAAGTATGCATAACAATTATTAGCTAAACTTTTGCAATCCTAAACCCTGCACATTTTCATTCACATATAAAAGAAAGAGGGCTTTAAAAATATTAGAGCATATTATAACTGAGGCAAGAATTCAAAACAAAATAACACAAAAACAAACTCATCATGCCTTCTCAAATAAAAATTATAATTTTAGTCTTTTTTTGACAAAACTTAATTCTACTATCAGTGCAGTCTGACATGCCTAATATAAGCAATTTTTGCGTGATTCTTGAGAATTAAATGCAGCTACCTGCATTCATAAAGCCAGCATGATATTTTTTCTAGCCCTAAGCAAACTCTCAGATAAGTTCTTTAGTCCTGTTTTCGTTTAAGAGAAGCACTAACTACTAATTTTATCCACTCAAATTCCCGTGGATAATTAATCCTGTGTGTATTATAGATGAGAAGCCTCCAAGCTATTGTGTAGGATCTTTCCAGAATTAACAAGAGAGTTAGCCACGTGCTAAGTAAATTGTTCTGGCATGTAACCCATAAATGTAGCCTCTCCAGTATGGAACTGCAAATGAAATTCTTATATGACTCATGTCCAGTCATTTTTTTCATCTGACAAATGCATATCTACGCACACGATGACCACTAAACTCAGTAAGATTCTTGCACTGTAAATTAACTCGATCAGCACTGAAGACATCCAAGATACAGGCGTGGAATAATTAATCTGCTGCTTATTTGGAAGTTTAAACTCTTCTAAACTAATCCAGCAGCTGGAAGTGGTGCTTAGACCTATTGGCATAAAACTAAAGAGCCCTTATTCTTTTGTTTTTTCTTTTTTCATTCCCCAGAGTACTTCACTTAAACCAAGGTGCTTGCACATATTTCGCCTAAACATTTTTACTGAAACATCAATCTAAAAATATCTGTTTAACTGTACCTATCCACAAGATATTAATGTATAAGACATCCATCATTAACTCAAAACTTTATGAAACTAATGAAAATCTAAAACTCATTATTTACCTAATATTGTGATTGTTGCAATCTTGGGTTTTGCTTACACATTAACAATCTTTCATCATTCCACACTGTAATAAGTCATAGAATGAGTTACGATTTTTTTACTTTCTGAATTCTTGGGAAACTTCAGGCATATGCAGGATTCTAAGCCAATTTATGTGAAAACTGAGGCATAAGTTTGTTACATGTTTATATTTGAGTAGTGTTAATACAGACTTTTAACTTAGTGAAGCACCATTGTGGTTACATGAAAGCACATGAATTTTTTAAAGCTTTCTGGAATTTATACAGCCTGCATGAATTGAATATTCCTAGTACAGAGAAGAATGGGGACATCTCTGTGACAGAAATTTTATTTACTGGAGCTGAGAAAACTTTTGTAAATTTATATTTGAGATTTAAATTAAATAAAACTAATTTTATTTATTTTCTATTGCTTATTTTAATTTAAGAGAATTTTTTAAAATTTCCATTTGCTTGGCCAGCAGGCAATTATAAAAATTGTAACACATGGAGAAGGCTGAGGTTCTTAATGACTTCTTTGCCTCAGTCTTCGCCGGAAAATGCTCTGACCACACCACTCAAGTCTTGGAAGGCAGACGCAGGAACAGTGAGAATTAAGACCCGG
This sequence comes from Amazona ochrocephala, assembly GCA_039720435.1. NCBI lineage: Eukaryota > Metazoa > Chordata > Aves > Psittaciformes > Psittacidae > Amazona > Amazona ochrocephala. The sequence goes on from CM077879.1 coordinate 35,128,477, forward strand.
GGCCCACTGTAGGAGAGGATTTGGTTTGAGACCATCCTAGGAACCTGAACTTATACAAGTCCATGGGACCTGATGAAATCCATCTGCGGGTCCTGAAGGAGCTGGCAAATGAAGTTGCTAAGCCACTGTACTTCATATTTGAAAAATCATGGCAGTCAGGTGAAGTTCCCGATGACTGGAAAAAGGGAAATATAACCCCCATTTTTAAGAAGGGGAAAATGGATGACCCAGGGAATTACAGACCAGTCAGCCTCACCTCTGTGACTGGCAAAATCTTGGAGCGGATTCTCCTGGAAAGCATGCTAAGGCACATGAAAACCAACAATGTGGTTGGTGACAGCCAGCATGGCTTCACTAAGGGGAAATCCTGCCTGACCAATCTGATGGCCTTCAATGATGGGGCTACAGAACTGATGGACAGGGGTAGAGCAGTTGATGTCATCTACCTGGACTTGTGCTAAGTGTTTGACGCTGTCCTACATGACGTAGAATCATAGAATCATAGAATAGTCAGGGTTGGAAAGGACCTTAAGATCATCTAGTTCCAACCACCCTGCCATGGGCAGGGACACCTCCCACTAAAACGTGCCATCCAAGGCTAAGTCGAACCCCGCCTTAAACATCCTTGTCTCTAAGTTGGAGGGACATCAATTTGATAGGTGGGCCACTCGGTGGAAAAAAAATTGGCTGGATGGCCGCACCAAAAGAGTTGTGCTCAGTGGCTCAATGTCCAGCTGGAGATCAGTAACGAGTAGTGTCCCCCAGGGATTGGTGTTGGGACTCGTCTTGTTCAACATCTTTGTGGGTGACATGGAGAGTGGGATTGAGTGCGCCCTCAGCAAGTTTGTCGATGACACCAAGCTGTGTGGTTCACTTGATACGTTGGAGGGAAGGAATGCCATCCAGAGGGACCTTGACATGCTTGTGAGGTGGGCCAATGCCAACCTGATGAATTTCAGCCATGCCAAGTGCAAGGTCCTCCACCTGGGTCGGAGCAATGCCAGGCACAGCTACAGGTTGGGCAGAGAAGAGATTCAGAGCAGCCCTGCAGAGAAGGACTTGGGGGTGTTGGTCGATGATTAAATGAACATGAGCCGGCAGTGTGCGCTTGCAGCCCAGAAAGCCAAGCCTATGCTGGGCTGCATCAAAAAGAGCGTGACCAGCAGGTCGAGGGAGGTGCTCCTGCCCCTTTACTCTGCTCTTGTGAGACCTCACTTGGAGTATTGTGTGCAGTTCTGGTGTCCTCAACATAAAAAGGACATGGAACTGTTGGAACAAGTGCAGAGGAGGGCCATGAGGATGATCAGGGGATTGGAGCGCCTTCTGTATGAAGATAGGCTGAGAAAGTTGAGGCTGTTGAGCCTGCAGAAGAGAAGGCTGCGTGGAGACCTCATAGCAGCCTTCCAATATCTGAAGGGGGCCTGTAAGGATGCTGGGGAGGGACTTTTCATGAGGGACTGTGGTGAGAGGACAAGGGGTAACGGGTTCAAACTTAAACAGGGGAAGTTTAGATGGGATATGAGGAAGAAATTCTTTACTGTAAGGATGGTGAGGCCCTGGAATGGGTTGCCCAAGGAAATTGTGAATGCTACATTGCTGGCGGGGTTCATGGCCAGTTTGGGCAGAGCCTTGAGTGGCATGGTTTAGTGTGAGGTGTCCATGCCCATGGCATGGTAGTTGGAACTAGGTGATCTTAAGGTCCTTTCCAATCCTAACTATTCTATGATTCTATGATTCTATATTTCCGTTGCAGTATGACATGCTGACTAGAATGCAGCAGAAAATTATATGCATACAGAGTTTGGATTGGGATTTAGTTATAATTTTAATGCCACAAAAGATATACTGTCATTTAAAATTATTTTAGTTACAGTAAAATACTTTGTGACAGAATACTTGTTTAATTTAAAATACGAGGTAAAAAACTTATTGGGTTCAAGCACTTAAGAAAACTAGCTAAACTTGAATAAAGAACAGATGAATGACATTTTTTCTTAAGATTTATTGAATAAAAAATGACATTCTTCTAACAGTTTAAATAGTTCAGTTTTCATTTCCTACAAATATATAGGTATCATAAAAATGAAAAGTGCTACTCAGAAGTAACAATGCAACTCTATTTCAGTCTAAGGATGAGTTATTTTGATTCCAGTAGGTACTTTTACCAAATGGTTATCAATTATATTGTGCATTAGTTTTTAATTCCAGCCAGCAAATTTCAGAAGCGCACTGGAAAGATCCCAGCCATCTAAATTGTTAGAGATCTCTTTTCAGAGGCCACAGAAAACTTTGCCATTGTCAGTCTGCCTGTAGCTGCATACATTTGATTCAGGATCTGAGATATGCACAATAGTAAGGTTTGGTGAGCTTGCCTGTCTGAAGGAATCCAAACTTTGATAAGATCTCATGGAAACTTATTTATTGGTGTACTTTCAGTCACAAGTGAAGCATACGAAGGAACCTCAGGAAGCACCATAATAAAACACAGTAGGAAGGAGTGCTCTCCAGTTGTATTTTAAACCATCCCCTGCTTTTACATCAAAGCAACACTGAGGAAGCAAAATGATGAATCAGACCCATGGGCCAAATTAACTCACTGTGTAGATGACAACTACTCTTTCTACCCCAGCAGAGAATAAACTCTTGGCCCTTTTTCTAACTAAGCTCTCCCACCATTTTCACACAGTGAACCACAAGATAAATAAAATTTGGTACACCACAATATATACACTCTGCCAAAGTAAGTACATATACCACTGCAGCTGCAGAGCACGGGGGTTGACAAGTGTGCATAGAATTTTAAAGGTTGTGCCAGAGCTTCTGCTAACCACTACGGGGTGTCTGGCTCTGGGGCTGTTTTCCAGACAGCAATTGGTGCCTTAGCTGTGTGGTTCCAACTCCTACCACAACCTGAGCCAAAAGAGCATGGTAAGAGGCCTCAGGCCCTCAGAAAGCAGCAGGAGGATGCCAGCAAGAACTCATAAACTTGCCCAGGTATAGGGGCAATTCACCACCTCTTCTCCAGCTTCCTGGTTACCCTCTCCAATCAAGCACTTGGGCTTCAGCTAATGATGTCAGGAGTCTGCACCAGGACTTTGCCTTTTACCTTGACCAAGTCAGCTGCAAAATATTCCTGCATGGTGCAAAGTATGTCTGCTGTTTGCATGAAGCAGATGAATATCAGGATATTAAAAATGAAGACCAACCCTGTTTTGCAGAGTGCTGGAATAGGTGCATACTACCCAAAAGCCAAAGCATGGTGTGTATCCACAAGCATTTGCTGAAGAGCAGCAGTAGGTGAGCAGCACAGCCCAGGAAGAAGTGGGTTTCAGCTCAATCAATTCACAGGCCAGGCAATGGCTTGTTTATAGAAATTTCCTGTGGGCTTTGGTGTACGTGTGGGCGCTTGACAAGAATGTGGATCAGACAAAAGGGAGTAAGGTCAGTCTGTTATGGGAAGACAAATAGGAAGGCAATTTTCAATTAAAGTCCAGCACACTCTTTCAGGCAAAACATGTCAGTCTAAGCAAACCACCTGCTCCTGCTGTAGCCTGGAGGCACACTGACGAGCCAGCTGTGACCGACATCACCTCTGCTAAAGCAGAAGCTGAAGCTAGATTAGAAACATAAATGTCATCAGCAGGAACCAGGCACAGATCTCTGAGTACTGGCAAGCAGTACTGCAGATGGACCTCATGTCCCTAGTGTATGTATGCTACCGTCAGCACCAAGGTGAGGGTGTCAGTATTTTGTGCAGTTAGGAAAGCCTCCCTGCCAGATTTGAAGCATGCTTCAAGATTATCAAGTGAAATTTAGCTAGAGAGTGATGACATGTAAAAGGCTGCTGGACATCAAATGGAGAACCATATTGGCCCTGTCGTCAGCCTCCAATTTAGATGGCAAGGGACCTTGAAGTCTTTACATTTGTTTACCTAAATTTAGCTGTTAGGTTAATATGAGGGGAAGTGGGTGAGCTGGTGGGAACTGCAGAATGAGATGTAGTTGCTCAAACATAAAGCGCGTAGTTAGTTCACCTGAGGTCAATCTGGATTATTTCTGCAAAACACCATGTAATCAGCATACTTGTATTATTAGGCATATACCAACACTTAGAAATTAGAGGTGAAAAGTGTTGACAAAACCCCCTCAAATTTATAAACACATTATTTATTTTAAATATATAATCTTATAAACTAGGAAGAGAGATTGAGATGCTATCCAACACATAGGAGAGCCTACTGTCACAGAATTTACAAAGATGCCCTGCAGTGGGAATGGCTCTGAAAGAATATCGTTAGTTGGTCCCACAAATCCTATTCAATGAATCCTTGCTTCATTGTGTGTGTCAACACCATTACTATTTGCATAAAGCTGCCATTGTTTTTTTTTTTTTGCAACCTCAGAACTATCATTATAATAAAATGGACCGTCTGTCGAAATCACATAAGGATGCATTTAAGATGATGACTAGGAGGTACATGGTTACAGGCATTTGCAAGAATTCGTGCATTCTCATTTCTTTAAAAAATGTAATATCTGTTATGTCTGGGAAGACTATCTCTATTCAAAATGTATAGCTGTGCACTACCGTAACCATTTGTATTTGTAATATGCTATGTAATGCAATATAGACAGGAAAAAAATTCAAAACAAATACCACAACTGATTCAAAGCAAACAGGCTCATCCTGCAATAGGTACCTCCAGATTTGGGGTTGCAGGCCACCTAAAATGTATTTTCAGATTTCTTACTTTCCCTATCTGGTATACTTAACATGGGGACATCTGGAAATAAGTGTCACAGTGCAATTACTGATATCCTAATCTAAGAAAATACTTTTTGGAGGACGTAGAGTCCCTTACTGCATTTGATATCTTTACATGGTCATGCATTCTGATTTTGAATGAGCTGAATGAGAGGATGGCTTCAATGACTTGCAGATATGCCTGTAATTTCAGTAACAGTTTCCATGTCATGTTGTTCTTGATATTTATTTTATCTGGATTTCTGAAACAGCATGAGCTGTACCAAAATGAAGCAGCAGCTACATTTAATTATGGCATGGCTGATGTATCTGCAAAGGATCTTAACAGAATTTTGCTGGTTTGTTGTTTTTTGGTTTTTTTTTAATACTTGCAGAGAGAACGTTATTTCCTCTGGCTTTTTTGTTTAACATTCTTCTGATTTTTCAACTGCTTAAAGGAAGCATAGTCTTGCATCTCAAATCAAATAGTTAAAATATCAAGTGCTGCAAAATAGCTTATTAGTCACATCTTATTGTTGCTGGTCCTGGACTGTAAATGCAGGCAATTCTGAAAAAAATATTCCCTTTGTACATTAACAAACGCTATTTTCAGGAGTTTCAGCTGTGCATTTTTTCTATGAGCTTCTTGTAAACATTCCCACTAACACAGACTGGTCAGAGGGTACTTGAATAAAATAAACGGAAATAGAAATAGAATATGGTCACAGCTGAACAGAATTCACTTAAATATTCAGAATACTATTAATAGAAAGTGCTGGTAAAATCTGTTCAGCTCTAAGATCTGGGTGACTTGGGTAAAAAAAAAACCAAAACCAAATTAAATCCTACTTAGAAATAAAATTCATTAAAGTTACCACAGTATTTTGGGACCTTGTGTCAGTTATTCCAGAAATCCAATTTACTGCAGATATATTGGAGGTTCACAGAAGAGGTAAACAGTTGCTGTGATGAAAAATGTTACTGGAGTAACTAGGTAGAGGATAAAAGATATTTGTTCATATTATTTGCTTGAGGATATTAATTTTATGCCCACATTAAAACCAATCAATAGTATTTGCATTAACTGAGCTTTAGTACAAAAACAAATCACTTTGTTAATATGAGTTAGGAGTTTTTCTTAGAGGAAATAATGAAAAGCCCTATTTCTTGGACATATAAGCAGATGAGCCATCACCATAGCAACCAAAGAACGTATCCATTGCGTCATTCTGTCAAATGGCCGCTGCATGTGACTGCAGGCTCACATTCCTTACTTCCATCTGAAAGTAGATTTTTGTCCTGCCATCCAATAAAATCAATACTCAGTAGGATGTTTTCTGCCTGCCGTAGTTTAGAAAGAGAAAGCTACTTAAAGTAGGGTTTTGGGTCTTTTTTTTTATTTTTTTTTTTTGTTTGTTTGTTTTTTTTGTTTTTCTTGAAAGTACAGCAAAGGTTGCTTATCTGTCAATATACTGAAAGATAACGAAAAACAAATTAATAGAGAAGAGATAATTTGCTTCCATGAATGCTAGGATTCTTCTTGCTCTTTACTGTGTTTCATGAGTCAGTCACATCTTTGTTGCAGAGTTATCACAGGTTCTTTGGACAGCTTCCAGCAGTCTGGCTTGTTTAAACACTCTGTTTCTCTACTAGAGTTATGAAAGAGGCTTTGATTTCTTCACCCCAAGGAGGAGAATCACACTGCAAACATGTTTTATAAATCAGACAGCAGGAACCAAATACAAATTGCATATTGTTAAATGATCATCTATTTCCCTTGCAAACTCTAAAGCCGGATTTTATTTTCCTGTCTTCCCATCTTCAAAGATGTCACAGATCCATCTTCTCTCTCAGACTCTAAAAGGTCATTTTCACCATGTCATCCTTTCCTCTTCATCACCCTCAGATTCCAACCTTCTTTACACCTGCCCTGCAATAAGAACCAAGACATTTGGCCGCTGATCTAATTCCTGGTCTAAGTCCCAGAACAACCAGGCTGAGCTTTCCCAAACGTTACAAAACCAATGGCAACTTATGCTTTTGTGGGTTGTGCATTTTACCTCAAGAAAGTCAGCCCATGTTCAGTTTCTGTAAGTTAAATTACTACTGCAACATTCTCCGGGAGAAAAAAATGAACTCTTGCAGTCTTAGGTAGGCCTGGAGGTAGCCTTGTTACTTACCTTTTGAGGAAATGCTCTTTGCTGAGTGGTTTGTGATGAGTACCAGTGGTGCCTAAAAAAAATCTTCACTGAAATTCGAAGTCTAACTACAGAGCGATTAGACTCCAGGATCAGTTGTGTCCATGTGCCAGCATGACTGTTATCAAACCGGGCGCTTAGGAGATAATAAAAATTATGATGGAGAGAAGGCACCATCTCTGTGTACTACTACATTAAAGTCATGCTATGGTATACCCTCCACTAGGATGTGTGTCTCCAGAATCAGAACTTTCTTTTTCTCCACAATCGTGCTTTCCTCAGTAAGGCTGGAGGAGGTATATAAAAACTGTGCTCTTTCTCTCTCTCTTTGTCTCTCTCTTTCTCTGAAATACACAGTACATTTTAGGTTTATAAAAATGTAAAATATATTAAAATGTGTAAAAAAAGTAGCAAGATTCTATACTCAAATAAATTAACAGCTATATGCAAAATTGATTTGAAAATGTCAATTTGTTATACCAGAATAATGGTCTTGAAACCTAATTAAACAACTTCTGACTGTCAGTTTCAGTTAAGATAGGTGGACTGGTAGTTTTCCAAAGCAGATTATGCAGAATTACTCAATTGAAACTGTTTCCTATAAACATGGGAAGTGAGTTGGCAACCTCCTGTAAAAGAAAATCAAGCAAACCGTGATCTATTCCCTTTCTTTGTTAGATGTCATTAACAAACCCAAGAATCAATTAAATATGATGTCTAGCAGTTCCTTTATTTCTTTTTTTTTTTCTTTAAAATAAACCAAGATATTTGTGTTTTAATCCTCAGCCAGAAACTTTAAGGACCTAGGAATTTTCAACGCTAAACCCAAAGAATTAATGTTTTCTCCTCATTTTTATCTACTTAGTAGTTCCTCAGAAGATTATGAGCTCATTGAGGAGTGGGAGGTAAATAATTGTTCTCATAAAAAAAAATCACCACAGCTTAAAAATAAGGATGACAGTCTGCATGGTTTGTGCTGGCTCAGCTACTTCACAGTAGTGTTCAAATACAGTCTTTGCTCAGACAGGACTCCCTTATGAATTTAGTTGTACTGCTTCTACCACCAAATTTGTTTCTCCTTAGCTGCCATCAGGCCAAGTCTGCTTAGTTCAAGGTTTGTGGCAGCAGATAAACCATATTTCTTTCCAGTTTTGGAAATTTGTCACCTGACACTATGGGGGTGTTAGTCCTTCATCAGAGACATCGGCCTTATCAGTTGTCCCATTTTACCAAACCCTGATGCTACATGCTAAATGGAGTTTGTTCCACCTGACCTCTCTGCTGACAAGTCTGGTTCAGTAGAGCCATCTTGCCTAATTTGGGCTAGTTCTGGTTCACTTGCATTAGGTCTTTCAAAGTCCAAGTGGAAGCCTGGGCTATCACTCGATCTTAGATGTGGCTGATCATTTGCTTTGTCCTTCTCAGTTTGAGTTTATGCTCATGAACAGAGAATCTGTCTGAGTTTATGCACATAAACAGAGTACCAGTTTAGAACTATTATCGCATCAAAATTAGGAAAAAAATTATGTATATAACCACCATTCCTTGAAGAAAGGACTGCCAAGTCATCTTTTTAATCCAAATGTTCTGCGTTTTGGAAAAAAAAAAAAAAGAAAGATAAGTGGAAAAAATTTTTAACATTCCGAAGGCTGCGTAGTATTTTCTGAAATGCTTTCTGTAAGATGTGTTCTATATCAAGAACATCAACTATTAACTTTAGATGTGTCATGTCTTTAGCTGATGGAATACTAAGAAAATAGTTCTGTGGCTGTGTTCAGAAAAATCAATATTGCAATTTGATTCAGATGTGCCATTGCTTTCCTTTTCTACATAGATCTGTGGACATTAAATCATATCAGCTTCCATTTGTGAGATTGCAGATATGCCTACCCATATGTAGTCTGTAGTTCATTATTGGTTTGTATTTAAAATTTGTTAGCTTCCAGTGCCCTTGCTCAAAGTTGTGGCTTTGCAGCAGCAAATGTAAAATCTTGCAAGGTAAACGTATACTCATGCCTGCATATACCTTTGTATCACCCTATTAACTTCCTTTCAAATGCTGACAATTAGAATTCACTTGGGAAAATGTGCATATATACTTAATCTACAAGTAAATAAATCCAGAAATTATTATTGTATAAGGTGATTGGAGTTCAGAATTTACCTGCTGGTATTTGTTGAAATACCGAGCATACTTTTACGTAGACTTATTTTCTAGATTTGCATTCTTGAATTAGCACCTTTCCTTTTAGAGTCTGTTTTCAAGGGTGTATAAAGTTTACCATTAATTTTCATTTATTTATATCAATGCATTCAGAATGAAAGTGTCTTCCTCAAACTAGCTTACCTGTTTTCGAAGTAGAGGCTGAACTGGAATGCTGCATATGGGCTTGCAGGTATTCCACAACTGGAATATCTTACATGTGCTTATGTACTTGAGTATAATTTAGTTAAAAGTATTTCACAGTGTAAAGCTCATGTACATTAGTGGTATATACTATGACAGTTTTTAAAAGGAAAACCAACTTTTACTACTTTCAGAGAAGTTTAAGTTTGCATTTAACACTTGTTATATTGCTGGCCATTGTGAAGACATCAAAGGGTCCTCAGGGTAGTCATTCATATCTTACAGATTTCTCCTGTGACCCAGGAATGAAATGTCAGGTAGATTGTCCGAGTTAAGACTTTCATCCATCACAGACAGTTCAAAATTTTATCTTTGTGGCTAACTGTCTCCAAGCTTTCGATATAATTCCCTCATTCTATAAACTTTGGCTCTGTGGCTACTGACAGTGAGACTGAGTGTGTGTATCCAGCTTCTGATGGAGAATTACCAGGTACACTGACTGTGTGACTTAAATGAGTTGCACATCAAAGATAGTATAAAATGTTCTGAAACTTTACAGAAGATGTTGTGTTGGAATCCTGATACTTAAAATGAGGATGCACTGTTAAATTTTTTAGCAAGCAAGTAGTCCCCAAAGCTGCCACTGATAGCAAAAAATTACATAGCCTGACTATTACAAAAAATGCAATTAAGAACAGTTCAAAATTAAAAATATTCAGATACATAACCAAACAGGGAACATAGGTAAATTAATTCCTCACATTTAATCCCTCCAAGTAACTAACTCTTCCTAAATACAGGTCACCCAGGAACTTAAAGAAAGAGGAAAATTACACAGCTCCATAGGAAACCAGAAAAGCCAAGTAAATCTGGAACTTTTAACATTAAATCTTTAATCACAATGAAACAATATTTTCTTCAGATTTTGAAAAAAACCTTAAACACAAAAACTTAAGAAGAAAAATTTTACATAAAGAGCATCTGGTATCATTAAGATGGTATTTTTTTCTTCACAATATGCCACTTTAATGGATCCAGCAAGGAAATAGCAACAAAAAATTAAGCAACTAGAATGACAGTCTGACCTCTGTGGAAATATTAGCACTTATTTATCTTCATCACCTTCAGTGCTATAAGATGTCACCTAGTGAATTTCTCATGATATTTTTCTTTTTCTAACAAGGATTGAGTTTAGTTAATATAAATTACCCTGTACTTCTCCATGTAAAAGCCCTTTTTAAGAGAAACATAGTATTTCCTTGTTATGATCACAGGTCTTTGACCTAAAATATGGTTTACAGTTTCTTCATCTTGTCATACATATAAGACAACAATAGCATTGTTAGTGTTTTTGTCCCCTTTCTCTGGATGTCGGTAGTTCTGTCTATATGCAAAAAAGTCAATATTTCATTTAAACAGATTTAGCATTAAATCCTCTATAAAGTCACGGAGTACATTGTCATTGATGGTGCCTTTATGTGACATATTTCACATAATTTTCATCCATTCTTGAGCTGTGTTTTTTTGTCTAATCTGATAGATTTTTTTCAAGTTATTGTACAGTCTGGCTGAGATAAGGTATCATTGCCTAACAACAGCAGGTCATAGACTGGTAGTGGTGCCCAGAGGACAAGGCTGGCTCGAAGACTACCAGCTAGAATATACAGGATTTCAGGAGGTTTGGAAGTGACTACTAATCAACATACTAGGCTGATGTGCCTTTGTTTTGGATTATAAATGAAGATTGGACTGCTTTTGCTAAGAGGGCAGCAGTGGTTCAAAAGAATTATCCTCCTCCTGAGGAGTATCTTGGCAGAAGTCTTAATTTGAATTGTCATCTCAGCACTGTCATTGTACAGCTGTGTCTTACCACTTATTTCTCTTTTTCACTCCACCACATTGAGTTCTCTGGCAGCCAGAGTTCACACTGAGATCAGCCAGAACCTTGCAGTACAAGGAATCACTTGATGTAGCCCTTATTGCAGCTTAGATGCTGAAACAGGGAGGGCTTTGTCAGATTCCATAGGTCAGATGTCATTTTCAGAAGCTTCAGTCTTAATTTTGTCTTCTAGTTGGACGCTACATCCAAGGTAACTCAATTCTACATTGTAATCTAAATACACTGCTGTATTTTTGGAGAAGAATTAGTCACATATGGTACTTCTGCATTACATGAGTATCCTTAAGATTTATGACACATGAAATTTAAAGAATACTATTTTACAGAGCAAATAAATGGTAGTTTACTGTCACTTTTTTGTTGGATACGATTCAGGGATTAAATATACACAACATTTATTGTTGTTGTCTTTTCTGCTGTGTAAGAAACTATCACAGCACAGCAAAAATACAACACCATCCCTGGCGGCATTCAAGGTGGGGTTGGACATAGCCTTGGATGGCATGGTTTACTGGGAGGTGTCCCTGCCCATGGCAGGGGGGTTGGAACTCGATGATCTTGAGGTCCTTTCCAACCCTAACTATTCTATGATTCTATGATTCATAAAAATAAAATTTAAAAAAATATTTTCTATCTAAATCTAATGGAAAATTGCTTGCAGTCTTATTTTAAAGTATATTGTAATTGTTGTTACAAAGTTAACACAGACAATATCTCATACATCTAGTATATTTCAAAAGTGAATTTTATTTCTGCTAGTTAAATGTATCTAGTCTCATGCTTTTGTTTGGTACTGCATCATGTATAAATTGATTTTCTAGATGTAGGAGGACAAATTCAGTTCCTGCAGCTTCCAAGAGCATAATACTCTATCAAGCTGTCTTGTTCTCGCACCTGACAGGACACTGAATACCTCTGTAGCAAACAATTAAAAAGTAACAAGGAAGGGAAGGACTAACTGAAAGAGACAGCTACCTTTAAAATATCATGACTTACCTATAAATACAGAAGAATTCATTCACTCATTTGCATCATGGAATTGTTTCAGTTTTTTTAGGACTGTATTTCAGGAAAAAGTATTCCCTTTTTAAAAACAGTGAAATAATCCTATGTCAAATTCACATACAAAGGTAGAATATTTAGTGAGTTCAGTGTAAGATTACTGATGATGAAAATGCAAGTGGCCTACTTTATACTTACATGACTTCTAGGACTTTTCATTGAACAAAACCAGTTTTCCAGGACATGTCTCTGATCCTGCATACGTATTTTTATGTTTATATAGATCTAACATTGCTGAAAGTCCTATCCATGACAAATTAATTAAATCACCTACCCGTAAATTGCAGGACCTCAGGCAGAATTACCCAGTGTATGCTGCAGTCATGTGTATTGCAACAGAGTTGATATTTATTCTGTTTTCTTGACCATCACGTGACAGTGCTACATCCCAGCTTAGCATGGAGTCTAACTTTCCAGCAGAGAGAAAAAGTCTGGGTGACTAGTTACAAAATTCTGATGTATATACTAGGCAGGTCTCAGGGACTATTGAACAAATCTACGTTTATATGCCCACAGAAGGCCAGTCTCTAATCTGCCTGTGAAGTCTTGTCATCTGACATTAATAAATAAATAAGGTAGTATGACTGGGAATCGATTAGACAATCACAGCCCGATTGTTTGACTATGCCATTGTGTCTGATGAGAGTAGGGCTAGCCATGTTGAGTTACCTTCTGTGATTTGAGCCCAGACAGTTCCCTCCCTGTTGCACCCCCTCTGTAGTTGTCCCCAGAGAATCTGACTGACATACAGCAATGCAAGTCATCAGTGTGGGCTGCCTCTGAATTCTTTACATATCCATTGTTGAGAAACAATGTTAAAAGGATGTAAGCTGCAATGATCAAAATCATGTTTTCTCTGGGATGTAATCGTGATCAGATCAAATTTCTCTCACACAGTTTGCTTATTTTTCATTCCTGATACCTAGTAATTTTGGCATCCATTTCCATGCAGTTACTGTATTATTTGTAGAAGTATGTCCAATACAGACATGGTTAAGACTGGTGTCAAACATAAAACCTTACCTAATATTCATATGGTTACAAACCGCAAAATACTGAAATTATTCCCCCAAAAGAAGACCAAATATTTTGGTTTTTTTTCCATAAAAAACCTAAGCCAAGCTAATTTGAATCAATAAGAAATGGTGAATATTTAGGATGAATTTTTGACAAAAAACTACTCACTCAAAGATTAACTAAGAAAACTTATTCTGAATAAGAAACAAACGTGTGAAAATGGCAATCTATTCCTGGACAAATTTCAGGCAGAAATAAGCAACCAAGTTAGCTAATTAAATTGCTCATCATGAATTATTCATTCAGCTCAAGATATCAAACTTTTTTTGTAGATTATTTTTTGGTAGTAGATATTAGTTTCCTTAAGGTTGTTTTACATAGTATGACTACAAATATCGCTTGTTTCAGTGGATCCCTCAATCCACTGAACTAAGGTTAGCTGCAGGTAGGTAATAATGAATTTGTTTCTGTGTCTTGGACACTTTCACATTCATTTTATTTTTATAGGATGAAAAGATCCTAGGACAGTTTTCAGTTTGCCCACACTAACATGGGGATATATACTGTCCCTAGAACATATTTTCTTTCCCCCAAGTTCTGAGAACTGGCGTTATTTTTTCTTGCACTTAAAGAAGGGCATTATTGTTTATCAGGGTTACAAATCAGACTGATCTTGTCAGATCTTTTGGACTGGGAGATTGGAGTGAATTGGACAGTGTTTATCCCTTTAAACAGCTTATAAAACAGATAAAAATATTAAATCCCTAAAATAGCAGTACTGTTTCTCTTTCATCTTGCTTTTGAACTCCCTCCCCCACCCCCTTTATTTTTTTAGTGGAGAAAAAGAAGGGAAGGAAGAAAGCAGAAAAGAACATCTGAAGATTTCCTTGGAAATCTTGGAAGGCATGAAACTTGTTATGGTCATAAAATTAAGTTTCTGAAGCCAGTAAGATATTTCATGTCTTTATGGGAAAGAAACACTTTTAATGTCCCTAAATTCTCAAAAAATTACAAAAGTTTTGCCAGATCCCCAAGTGGTAATGTCCGGAACTACAGAGAAGCAAAAGTCATGTAGATGACTCTCAGCTGTCCAGTTGAGGGAGGAGATGAGCGACAAAGCAGCTTGGTGCGCACCTGGCATTCAGCCAAGGTCAACACACCCCATGGCTTTCACAGTTCACTTATAGTCTGATTGTGGTATGCCTGACTGCTGAGCTGAAACAGCTCTAGAGCTAAAGTGAGGGTCTCTGTAAGAAATGTTAGGTCTTGCTGCTGCTCCCTTTTGGATTTGTGGCAGTTTATAGGAGCACCTCCAAATGCAGGCACTATAGAGGCAGTGCAGGAGTGAAGAAAACGACTCCATATTTTCACTGTAATTCCTTTGAGAAAAAACTTAAGTGTTATACAAGTGGATTTATCATCTTGTGGATATTGTTTTTGTCTCCTCCTATGCTATCTCTTTGGTGACTTGTTCTGATAATAGCAGTTGATGTAATGCTAAAGTGAACAGTACTAGGAAGTGAAAAGTCCGTTAGGATAATGATTCTTCTAGCTCCTTTCCTTTTCTACTTCATAATGGTATACAATAGAGAATTCACACTTTGTGAATTTCCTCACCAAAACGATACATAGCTTCAAGCATAAGTGTGCCAAATACTTTTAAAAGCAAAATTGAAAGCCATAGTGATGTTGGTGACCAGTAAAAATAACATTAACAAAATGTTTGTGTTTTATTTGTTTGTTTTGGGCTTTTTAAATTTGGTTGCTTTTGTTTGTTCTTGTTTTTTAATAATTTAAGACAGAATGGCACATACCAGAAAAGAATATCACTTATTATAGCTTGGAAAAGAATAACAGTTTTTGTATTCAGCCAGAGCCCAACAGTGTCTTGTTTAACATGAAAAAACAAAATGGAAAGTCTACAGTGAGTGTTCAGGAGAGGCCTAGTGTTTTCTTTTTTTTTTCTTGTATGAGTAGAAGACCTTGTATTTTTAATTGTATTACTGTGCAATATTGCTGTTTCTGGATCAGATTATCTCCTAGAGAATACAGTGGCAAAGAGCAGACATATTAATGTGACTTTTGAGGCTTAACATATTATAGCATTATTATAATGTTAATAAAAGGATAAATAATACATGATTTGAAAGAAACAGATCCATTCACCTCCTCCAGGCTCCATGTCCTACCACTATTGCCTTAGGTTTTACTACAGATTAATGCTTTCAGTAGGAGTAGAAATGAGTCCTTAAAGATTAACTCAAGTATTAGAGTGACTGTTTCAAAATAAATCAGTAGATCCTAAGTTTCTAAAGTCTCAAAGATTTGTTTCTCTACTTTGTACTTTCTACAAGTAAGGAAATGTATTTGGCTGGAGGGGTCTTTTGGTGGTTTTTATTTTTGGGCTGTTTTTGTGTGTGTGTGTGTGTGTGTGTGTGTGTGTGTGTGAGTTTTGCAATCTCATTTTGGAATTGTGCAGTTAACTGTGAATTTTCCTGTTCCTACATCATTATCACCACAGCATGTCCAACAGGGCATCTCCAGGATTCAAAAGCCACGGCACCTGAGCTGTCATTAAATTCTCTCTTCAGTTGCTGCCATCATAACTATATTGACTTTAAATTTCTGTAGGAGTAAAAAGCAGGTAAAGGTTATTTCAGTTAGCAAGTTAAGCAGATATTATTATGGAAACATCTGAGGAATTTATATTCTAATTTTGCCAGAGTTTATCTGTTCTCCTAAGTTTTATTGAAGAGATAGAAAAGCAGGCTGCTAACAGATTGCTCCTGCAAAATAATTAAGGTTTTGTTGTAACTGTGACATAGGATTCATCTGAGGGGTACATATTAGGCTATTTACAGAAGTAGTTATTGCAGCTGTTAAGAATCTGTACTCCACACACTAAAGCTTAAATTTTCCATCAGTTCATTAAACAGTTTTTAACAAAACAAAATATATATTAAGAAAATGTATACTGATTTCATTCATTAGAAACTTTATCTACTGTTTTTGCTTAACTGAGGTACAATTTTGTTGTTTTTTATTTGTTTGTTTGCTTGTTTTTCTATTTTCTGCTATTATTGATAACTATTTTGAGGAAAAAAGATATTCACCAAAAGTATGTTGTTTTACTGGAAATTCTAGTTGAAAATATTGAATCCATATTGGAAATGTTCATTAGTGTATTTCAAACTTATTGATGTATTATAATTGCACTTAATAGATCAAGTCCCTATACTTTTGCAGAATTTAAATTATTTCTTCCCCTTTTTCTTGAAGTGCAACTATAAATAAAGCACCTTCTCTGAAATAAGCACAGTTCTTGAACACAGTGTATACCTATACCTATACCTATACCTATACCCATACCCATACCTATACCTATACCTATGCCTATACCCATACCCATACCTATACCTATACCTATACCTATATCTATACCCATATCTATATCTAATCTATATCTATATCATCTGTATCTATATCTATCTATATCTATATATTTATATCTGTATATATATATCACAGTGTATAGATCATATATATCATATAGTAGATAGTATATGAGAACACTGCTGCCCTGAAGAGCTTACAAGCTGAACAGAGAAGGCAAGGTTGGAAGACTTAAAGAACCCTTTTTATCTCACATTTATAGTTACCAAACTGATGCAAAGAGAATTGCCAAAAGAAATTGCCAGTAGGAATCCTGGAGGAAATCTTGATCTCTTGGATACCATCGTGCTTACCTACCTTCTTTTCAGCTGGTGCATTAATTTAGTCTGTGAGCCAGTAGAGCTACAGAACTCTTTCAAAATATGCAGTAATGTCTGCTGATCTTCGTATGTACATTCATCACTATTACCAGATTTTTCTGCTCAAAAGGCAGAGCCCAATTAAGAATAATTTATTCCCAGATAGGCTGAGAAAATTGGGGCTGTTCAGCCTGCAGAAGAGAAGGCGGTGTGGAGACCTCATAGCTGCCTTCCAATACCTGAACGGGGCCTATAGGGATGCTGGGGAGGGACTCTTCTTTAGTGACTGTAGTGAGAGGACAAGGGGTAATGGGTTCAAACTTAAACAGGGGAAGTTTAGATTGGATCTGAGGAAGAAATTCTTTACTGTAAGGATGGTGGGGCCCTGGAATGGGTTGCCCAGGGAAGTTGTGAATGCTTCATCCCTGGCGGCGTTCAAGGTGGGGTTGGACATAGCCTTGGATGGCATGGTTTAGTGGGAGGTGTCCCTGCCCATGGCAGGGGGGTTGGAACTAGATGATGTTAAGGTCCTTTCCAACCCTAACTATTCTATGATTCTATGATTACAAAAGCTATGGATTTTTGTTGTCTTAAATGAATGAGCAAAAATACCATTTTTAGCACTGAATAGTACCCACAAAATCTACGTTTGTTACACAAAGGTAGCATTTCTTTATTGTAGTTAATTCAAGTCTTCTAAAAGGAACATGAGAGTGATAATCTTACTTACCATAACGTTTATTATGTACATAAGAAAAACATCTACCAAATTCACAAATGAAACTGATGTGTATTCATTATTATACACTACTGTACTTTGCTTGTATTGATGCATTAGAGGTGAACACTTCTCCCTAATAAATTGCATCAAATCTTTGATTTGATACAGCTTGTTTTGAAGGCAGTGCTTTTGGCACTGTGGGGGAAAAAAATAAAATAGGTCACAGCTCATCTAAATTCCAAAGTGCGGTTAACTGCTATTTCAAAGCCTGTAGCAACAACTTTGGAGATGAAGCATTAAAAGGACAGTGAGTTTAAGTTTTTGTAAGTAAAGAAGACATGTACAATTAGTTTGAAAATATATTTAATTCTTGTAGTAGTTAGAAATTATTCCCTCAATTATGTCTCACTTTTTGTTTAAATGTTGCTGCAGACAAATGTGAAAAAGAGAGGTTAGAATGCAATTAGAAGGGAGAAAAATTCAATTTTTGTCCAGTCTGAGATGGAAATACTAATTTAAAGTTCTGTCAGATGCACTACCGTGGATTTAGCTGAAGCAATATTCATGCCTTTTTATCAGGGATCACCACCATCTCAGTAGCTACAGCAGAATATGGTGGCTGTCAGCTGCTGCACTTTGACATATTAATAAAAGTTCCCTTTATTAGGAGTTGGAAACTCATAGCCAGACTGTTAACCAAAGCAACTGTAAGAACACGCAGTCTGCTCTCTGCTGTCTCTACAGGGCAGCCTTTGGCAGAAAGATGGTTAGGGCAGTAATGTCTTAATTACATGGCTCTCACTTCAAACAAAGAATTTATTAGTCTGTAAGAAGGGGAATGTTCTTAATTCATTACTCCACTGAAGGGAAAAAAATATTTCTGTATTTTTTCCAGAGTTCACAAATGTAAGTATTTCCCTGCAAGTACTTTTAAACAGTTCTGAAAATATTTTGTTTTTGGAAAGCTGTCTACTAAGCTGTTACTAGAAATATCTGGACATGTTTGCATAGATTTCAAAGTGCTGTACAGTGAAATCCATTATGATTAGCATTGTTTATGTTACAGATAGGGAATCCGAGGCACAGAAGGGAGTTCATCTTTTAAGATGGAATACCCTACTATATTAACTTTTCAAAGTGTGGCATTTATTCTCATGAATTTTTTCTTGCCATGATTTAACTTGTTTTAGAAGCCAATTCTGAAACATTCTGTGTTTGATAAGGTAGTGCCAGGTACTCAAAAGTTCCAACCTAATACCTCTTTTCTGCTGACCAGGACAGTGTATTTGTCACAGAACTTTCTGTCCTCTCTTAGCATTTTCTGATGCATCATCAAGACTGTTCACAGTTTCTTACATTTTATAATCTCTTTATTCTTATTATCTATTCTATACAACATATGTTTAGTTTTCTGTTTAACTCTAATTAAAGAGTTTAATCTCTGAGGTCACAGGGATTGTGATAAATAGGGACTGTTTATTTAGGTTAGGCTTGACTTGAAAACTCTTTTCACGTTCTCTTTTCAACATACAAATTAAATGATTGAAGGGGCAGTACCAGAGTGTGGGGATCTTTGAAGACATTTGTTCACTGTACCTTAAGCATGTTCATTAATTAACTACTGAGCATGCTTATTAATTAATTTCCTTATGTATAAAAAAATCACAAACTGGAGAACACAATCAGAATGTTTTGTGGTTGCACTCTTCTAGGTGGTCCATCTAAAACTTTTAATTTTGATAACCCTAGATCTAGAAACTTTAAAAGTACTTAGTTGACTTTGCAGTATCTAAAGGCTGAAACTTCTGTGATCACCAGTTTCTCGTACTTCACCTCAATACTGAATATGGACTCTGTTGAGAATGTCAATGATCTTCAACTTGTACTATTGCAGGTTGTGAAGCCTGTTAAACTCAAGCTTAATGATGGCAAACACATCAAAGATCTACTGAATGCTACATTAATAATTTCATGTTGCAGTGATTATACTGTTCATTAAAATTCAACAACCCAATGTGTCGTAATCCCATTTGTTCTATATAATATAGTTGCATGTGGCTTAAATCAGCCAACGAGATGCCATTAGTGATTTAAGGAATGTAACTGAAAAAGACAGAATGTGCTCATCTGATTCAGGAAGAGTATCTGGCTGGAGTTTAAGGTATTTGGTTTATGCTGCAAAGTTTCAAAACGTCTGTGATAATATTTCTAGTTGTGATCATTAAAATCAGATGGTAAGGGATTACTAGTAGTATACTTTCTAGAATTAAAACTTGCAATTGTGCTGTGAACCAAAGTGAGACTGGATGTTTTATTGTCCTCTTGTGTGGAATAGAAAGAATTTTTGAATCTAAAAGTCTCGGGACTTTCTATGTTGGATAAACTGGGGATTGAAGAGCAGTTTATCTGAGCTGTTTAGGCAGAATAAATTGATTTATATTTGCTTTTACTGCTTTTGTGCTGGGAAAAATGATTAATTAAGGTATTGTGCTGGAAAATCATGAGATGTCTAAATTGTTATTTCTAAATGTTATGATATCTATACCTAAGAACCTAGAGAGAGGCAAGAGACTGCAATTTTAAATTGTGAAGCATCCACTGAAAAAAAACCAGCAATCTCAAAAAAAAATTAGAAGTTCACAAAGCCTTTGCTAGATTTGGTGGGTTTTTTTTTTTTGTTTTTTTGTTTGTTTTTTAAGGTAATTTCACATTGCAGATATTCTGAAAAAGTTAGTTAAACCAGTGGTTAATACATCAATTAATTGCCTTCACCTCAATCCACTAAAGAGACAATACCATGATTTCTTGATAACTGTCTTTGATAACGTGTGATTATTTCATCAGCTTGAAGCACTGGTTTATTATGAACCACTTGAATCATAAGTGACACTTTGTGTTTATCATTTCATTGCTGCAAAGTGACTAGACAATGTGTGGTCTGCCAAGCTTTCATATGTCACACAGCTCCATGCATAATGCAGTTAGGTGGAGAATCAGGAAAATGTGTAAATTGCTGCTTTGTTGTTCTGTTTAAATTCACAGAATAATTCTACTAGTCTCTAAGATTTAGGGTTTTTCTTTAAGCATCTCTAAGTGGTTTTGAAGAAAAGTTGTAAAAGACTAAATCAGAAGTAAATCAAAAAGTGGTTGTATTCCCTTGTGTCAAAGCAGCTGTGAGCAAAGCCACGAACTGTATGACTTTGCTCTTCTATTCTTCACATAGGATTTCCTTGAAAGCATCTTAACTACTAATAGTTTCAATACCTCCACATGTATTTCAGTAAACACCACTACCAGGAGAAAGTGCAAGGCTTTGCAGTGACCTGGCAGTGTTTACCTTCACAGTCAGTGTTTACCTTCACAGTCAGTGTTTACCTTCTCAGCGTTTACTTTCACTTGCCTCAGACTGAGGTGGTTGTGGCTTAGTTCTTAGTTAGCCTGTGTGGTGGTCAGCAGCTGCTGCCTGATCTATTTTAGCCTGAGCCCTGGGAATACTGAGGTTAAGGCATCTCTCTCATTCAAAAGATGAGAAAAAAGAATTGTCCCTCTGACAGCTTCTGACATAAACATTTTCATACATTTTAACTGGTGCTAATTAGTTATTTTAAAATACATTATTTGTTATCTCTAAATTGATCTCTTGAAGGAATGCATAAAAGGGCATTTGTATTTACATTCATGTATGTCTAATCTCTGACATTTGCTAATGCTTAATCAAAAACTTACCTCTGAATTCTAAGTTTCAATTATTCAAAAAATGCAAAAACAATACATCAAAACTACAGATGAAACCAGAGACTTAGGAGGTTTTCTGAATAAATTACAGTTGAGTTTACTTGGAAAAGTGATGCACTTTGTATAAATAATTATGTATATTGGCTGTGTCTAGATCATTTCATGGATTCAACCAAATTCTGATCTCATGAATGCTTTTTTTTTAAATTGTATTATTACTCCATTTACGTCAATACAATTTCTTCTAAGTGTAGAAGAATAACTCATATTCTACCAACTATATTTTTTACTTGTCACTGTGCTTAGAAGTCTAAGAGTTTATTTTTCCATTTCATTTTATCATTGTATCAGATGTATTTTATTCCCCTGTTGGAGAATGGTTAACAGCACAAGGTAACGGGTCACTGGTGGAGCTCTGCGAACAATCGCCTGTGTGAGTGTGATAACATCTGTTCTAGCTTGTTGCTGTGGTACATCAAGAAACCATTATCAGAAGATGTAACCATGGTAATAATGATCTAGAGAACCAATAATGGACAAGGACAGTTTCTCCCTGAGCCTTGGGGAAAGTACCTAGGAAGATGGTATCAGGTAGAAGAATGAAGAGAAGACTGATAAGCAGACCACCACTGGGAAGGACTTGGCAAGATTGTGTTGTATGGTAACCAATCATGTTATAGCACGTTGCAACATGTATCCAATCAATGTATACGACGTGTATTGCAATCAGAGTAAAACATATATAAAACGATGATTTTTGCTAATAAAGTAGAAGCTTGCTTTATCAACCATATTGGTTCGTCTGCTTGCTTCCCCCACGGTCGCAAGTGGCGCCCGAAGGTAACGACATTACTGTGACATGGGTGAACACAGTTCGTTGATCTAAAACAATCTGAACTCTGTTTAGACTGCGTTGGACTGAGGCCGTGCCGCCAACGCCTTCCACACACACAGAATCACAGAATCACAGAATAGTAAGGGCTGGAAAGGACCTCAAGATCATCGAGTTCCAACCCCCCCACCATGGGCAGGGACACCTCCCACTCAACCATGCCATCCAAGGCTATGTCCAACCCCACCTTGAACGCCGCCAGGGATGAAGCATTCACAACTTCCTTGGGCAACTCATTCCAGTGCCCCACCACCCTCACAGTAAAGAATTTCTTCCTCAGATCCAATCTAAACCTCCCCTGTTTAAGTTTAAACCCATTACCCCTTGTCCTCTCACCACAGTCCCTAATGAAGAGTCCCTCCCCAGCATCCCTATAGGCCCCGTTCAGGTATTGGAAAGCTGCTATGAGGTCTCCACGCAGCCTTCTCTTCTCCAGGCTCAACAGCCCCAACTTTCTCAGCCTATCTTCATACAAGAGGTGCTCCAGTCCCCTGATCATTTTCGTGGCCCTCCTCTGGACTTGTTCTAACACTTCCATGTCCTTTTTATGTTGAGGACACCAGAACTGCACACAATACTCCAAGTGAGGTCTCACGAGAGCAGAGTAGAGGGGCAGGATCACCTCCCTCGACCTGCTGGTCACACTCCTTTTGATGCAGCCCAGAATACGGTTGGCCTTCTGGGCTGC
Organism: Amazona ochrocephala; assembly: GCA_039720435.1. NCBI lineage: Eukaryota > Metazoa > Chordata > Aves > Psittaciformes > Psittacidae > Amazona > Amazona ochrocephala. Next base: position 35,151,533 of record CM077879.1, read on the forward strand.
AAGTGCACATTGCCGGCTCATGTTCATTTTTTCATCAACCCCTCTCATCATAGCTTGCAATGGCCAGTGAGATGGCCACTGTGTGCTAGAGAGAATGGTGATATCCGCTCCAGTGTCTAACAGAGCCAGTAATTGCAATCGTTCACCTTCATGTATAATTGTCACAGAAACAATTGGTCGTTGATTCATTGACATAGTTAACAAAGCTATGTCTCCTGTTGATCTAAATCCAGAATTACCCCGAAAGGGAGTAGTTTTTTTAGTCATAGATGTCGTTAATTGTGACAAAGGTATTAATTGAGCAATTTTGCTTCCTTTTTTCACAATCATTGGCGGAAAATGCGTTTGAACTATTATTTGTATTTCTCCGGTATAGTCACTATCAATTAGTCCTGGTAATACAAACAGTCGTTTTATACTAGCCGAAGAACGCCCTAATAATAGAGCTCCATGTGGTTGGTCGTCAATAATAAGTGGACCCTTGACACTGGTAGGAATTTTTCGAGGATGATTATCGGTTAAAGAAATTTCTACTGCGGTTGCCAAGTCCAAACTGAGGCTCCCTCTTGTCGCTGGGTGCAGGTCGCTGGCTGGTTGCAGGGTATTTCCCCTGTCATTGTCGGCATGGGAATTTGTTTTAACATCATCTAATTTTTCTTGTGCTACAGCAGCTATACGTTTTTCTTTCTTATATTTCTTTAAACAGTTAATAACTTCCCTCCAAGTTTTCATTAACTTTTTCGCAGATTAATCATCGTCTATTACCATGTCCCACAAACAATCACCATACGCTCTCCATTCATTAACCTCAAACAATAAATCTGACTGTTTAAAAAATTCCTTTGATATTCCTAGGTCGACTAGACCCAGTAATTCCTTTGAACTAATATCCTTAGGATTTACTCCCCGCTTTTCTAAAAAGCATAATAACGATAATGCTACCTCTTTCTCCATTGTGCACAAATCTTGATTGCAGCCTTTTCACTTGGGTAACAACAGTATTGGCGTGGCGAGCCTCCTTTATTTTGTTTCGGCCTTATCCTTATTATCTTTTGGCCTTATCCTTATTATCTTCTTCTCTTGGGCTCAGGCACGGACAGCACATATCCAGCATGTGCAGTCTTTTGCCTCCCGACCGCTGCTGTCGGTGCCTTTCCAATCCCACGGTCCAGTGGAAACAGGGATTGGGGGTCCCTGTTCGGGCGCCACTTGCGACCGTGGGGGAAGCAAGCAGACGAACCAATATGGTTGATAAAGCAAGCTTCTACTTTATTAGCAAAAATCATCGTTTTATATATGTTTTACTCTGATTGCAATACACGTCGTATACATTGATTGGATACATGTTGCAACGTGCTATAACATGATTGGTTACCATACAACACAATCTTGCCAAGTCCTTCCCAGTGGTGGTCTGCTTATCAGTCTTCTCTTCATTCTTCTACCTGATACCATCTTCCTAGGTACTTTCCCCAAGGCTCAGGGAGAAACTGTCCTTGTCCATTATTGGTTCTCTAGATCATTATTACCATGGTTACATCTTCTGATAATGGTTTCTTGATGTACCACAGCAACAAGCTAGAACAGATGTTATCACACTCACACAGGCGATTGTTCGCAGAGCTCCACCAGTGACTCGTTACCTTGTGCTGTTAACCATTCTCCAACATTCCCCAATGTTACATTACTCTCTATGTGTATGTGTACTTGTTTACAAAGATTCTGCTATAACTTGTCTAGTTAGTTACACGGTTTCTCTGGCTTTAGATTTTATCCACCACTTACTCCATGACTCAGTTAATCAGTATTTAAAGGCTTTTTTTCAGAAGTGATTAATCTTTTAAAAAATAATGGTTTTTTGGTTTTGTTTTTTTTTTTTTTTTTTTCTTTTTCAGGACTGAAAAATATGTGATTGATTTTGTTCCTTCAGTTTTTGGCATTGAAATCTCTTTAGACTTGCTAGGTAGCTTTGTAGCTAGGATAACTTTAAACTAACCTATGTGTTTCCTTAGGTGACCTGTTATCTTAACCCAGCAAATACTAGCAACTCAGACATAAAGTAAACTTTATTTATCCTTTAATTTTGGGGAGAAAGGTGTCTTAGATTTTTTAATATTTTTTAATATATTTTAGTGTTTTTACTAACTAGAAGCTGTGAAGCTGGATAAAGCTATCCTACATTAAGGACATAACTTTACAAAATAATTCTGTAGGAATAACATTAAGCTCTTAACAAACATAGAACAATTAATTTTTGAGGTATATTGAAATAATTCAGAAAAGGACTAAGCATTGAGTTTGGTTGATAACAAGCTGTAGCACTGTGTAGGTTGTTCTCAGTATACCTGCCAGTGTTGTGGTTTCCAGCTTTGCCAAAGTTGGAAAGAAGGTTAAACTGCATTAGAAGTGCAGCCTGTTCTTGGATACTGGATTTGAAATTTGCCTTTAGAAAAACAGGCTCTATATAGGGAAGAAAGAGATATTTCAAACTCCTAGATGTGAGCACTGTTTCCAAATTCCCTTTGTTTTCTCTGGAAGCTGCTGGTCTGAATGCCAAGGGGATGTTTCCGTAATGCTGTTGCAGCTTACCAGCTTCTTATGTAAGTTTACACCGTATAACAATACAACAGCTGCTATCAAAAGATCAGTGCGATAATTTTCTGTCATGTTTGTTTCCATTCATAGGATGAGATTAGAGAAATTTGCCAAGCATCTTTGTATTATGAACTAATGATTTAAAATTGTTCTCACACTTGTCAGCATGTTTTCAGAAACTTTCTAATCTTAGCTAATAAGAATTCATTGCTAAAGATTTTACAAATTACAAGGTGACCTCAGATAAAAATATATAGGAATATGTACTAAAATATACAAGAAAATGAATCTTTTAAGAATAAATATCACTAGCTATTTATAAAATTGATTAAAATATATGTATACTATTTAGATATTATTCTTCTAGATATTATATATGCTCTTTATCGTAATGAGATGTGAGAAATTACACCTTTTTATTCAGCAGGCATTCTCACTCTGGGGGAATTTCTGTACTCTATCTCTGGGTAAGTGGAGTCTATGATAGACAGATTCACTGGACTTGATGGAAAATACCTCTCTCAGGCTATTAATTAGTTAAAAATACCACAGTAACTGTTACCGTATTGGAATGTCATGACCCCAGCAATCAGCTGTGCTAATCCATACTGAATACGAAGGAAACTCTAGAGTGACATTCACAGCTAATGTTTGGGTTTTTTTCTTTTTCCTCCTCCTATGATATTCTCACACCATCCCTATATACTTTACAGGGTAGAAAAGAAAAAATACACTTCCCTCTGTCTTCTGGTCTGCCAAGCTCATGAACCATAGTATGTAATAAAGAATTGAATTGTTGCAAGAAAACCTAAACAATTTCGAAGTCACAAGAAACGATTGGTATAATTTTAATGAATCATCACAACTGCTCCATTTTGGGGCAGTTGTGGTGATTATTTTTTTATATATAGATTTTTTTCTTTGTTTTTTATACAGATTTAAAAAAAAAAAAACAAAACAAAACTAGATCCAGCTTTTCTGTATTCTGACAAAGATTAGTGGACTTGTATGTTTCTTTTGAAATCAGTTTAAATCAGTGGCTGATTTGTTCTCTTAGGATCAAAGTTTCGCCCACAATGCTGTGCATTTTCTGTCTGAGAAGACAAATATTCTGAGCATGTATTTGAAATGCTTTTTTTTTTAATTTTAATAAGGTGAGGCAGTTCTATAAAGAAACTGAGCGTCTTGGGCAACACTTTTAAACATTACTATGAGTAGTTCAACTGAAGCAAAATCTGTGTTCAGTGAGTGGGATAAGGTCCTACATTCTTCTAATACTTTTTTCTAATATCAATACTTTTCTTCTAATACATATTTTCCAACAGCAGTTCAGATGAAAAATAGTCCACCTTTTTGAATGTATAACTGATGTGTAAAATGCTTACTGTGTCTTTGGAAAATTCATTTTTCCATGCTGTTAGATCACTAGGTGCAAAACTGTGCTACTATAAATTATTAAAAATTATCCTTAATATTATCACAGGAATAATAAAGACAATAAGCTATTCAGATGCTAAAGGGGACTAAGTAAGTATCTTAACTAGATGCAGCACAAAAGCTTCCTGCAGGATTATTCTGATAACATGAGTGTGGTTCTGTTACGGTGCCATCCTCTCAAGTGTTTTGGCTATTTAATTGATCTATTTTGCTTCTAAAGATTGGCATACAAACCTATATTTGTTCTCATTTATTGACATACCTACCGAAATAGGAACCTTTAGTCCCAACTGTCACTGTAACATTAATTTTTTTTTTTTTTGTCTCATAAATGAAGTCTCTGGAACCAATTTGCCTCAGAAACTCATCAGTGGTGAGGGTATTGTGTTGGTGTGCTAGTGCATGTTTAAAATATCAATGCGTGGGTGATATATTGGCATGTTACTTTTTACAACCCAATGCCTTCTGATTAAATAAACATAGAGTAAAAGAAATCAGAAGCAATTTTTTATTTACAAGTACAGATTTCACTTTTTAAAAAAATATTTAAACTAAATGTAAACTCTATTAACTTACTCTCATACAATTCTGTTTTTGAACTTTGTTTGGTGATTAATCTACAACTGATTTAAAGATTGTTTGCTGAACAGAACAGAGTCATTCAGCAAAACTGATTCTATTCTCATTATTACGTCTTTGAGTGCATCGACTCAAAGTACTGCCAAGGGCAAAGATCCTAACAGGTTGCAAAAAGATTGCATGGCTCTTGGAAAGCATGTTTTTTGATATTTATTTTTATATCTCTGTGTGTGTCTGTGCCTTCTTACTGTATTTCAAACACAGTATTCCTCTACATCCCTCTCCACTCCAAATGGAACTATCTGTTGCTATGACCACTGTTGCAGTGAGTCAACACCTATTTAAATCTAGTAGTTTAGCAACATGCAGTCAGTCATTGCATTTCATTGGGTGAATATTCCCAGGGGTTTTCTAATTAGTAGAGTATTCCTCTCTACTTAAAATGCCACATATATTTTTCCAGGAGTATGACACTAGTTTAGAGCATTCTCTCTCTCACATTCTCTCTCTTTTCAAAAAAGAATAATTTCCTCCTCCAATGTTAGGGATGTTCTTAAATAAGGAGTCTGTATGAATATATGAGTATGTGGAATATAGGTACAGAACTGTATTTGTAAGACACACAGTCTACCAATGAAACAAAGTGCAGATCAGCTATAAGAACTTTATCCCATGCTCATTAGGTTGGAAGACACATGATGTGATTAAAGCAACCAACTCACTTCCAAGCAGCATCGATTAGCATTAAAGGACACTTGATATTTTTTAACTGACACTCTAGCAATATACCAGAGGAAATTTAACTTTCTTTTCTTTAAATGAAATGCTGACAAGTAGGACAAAAAAGGAAACAGTGCTCTTACAGAGGCAAGTAGATCTTTTGTCTGAGTTATCATGGATCTTGCTTATCAACCTGTTGCACACTTGTTGCAATACTCACAGTGCATAGATAGATGAAGAAAAGAATGCCTGCCAATATTTTATCAGACTGGATGAGAGATCCCCAGAAAAGTTCTTCTAAGTTCCTATGTGGAATAAGGCACCATCAAACAGATGGAAGTGCAGAGTGGTGAAGTGGCTTCTTTTAGGACATACGAGCTGTGTTTAGAGTACATGATCCAGGAGCACATGTTAGTCCCTGGGCCCATGTAAATGATCCAGGCATATTCTAATCCCATATCAGAATGATATCAGATGCACAAAAGGCCCCATCTATAAATTCATTTCCCTGGTAAAAAAAGCACTACATGTGAACTCTAGGAGAATCGCAGCATGCTATAGCCAGATCTTGAAGACCAGGACCTGCCCTGTGCTATGAATCACTTGCATGGACAAAGAATATCTTAAAAAAGTCTCCTTATAAAGATTCCTAACCTCTTTGTTACGACTGTCAGCAAATAAGCCTTCATTTACAAAAATGATCTAAGGTTCAGATTGCTCATTTACGTCCAGCTTTTAAAGTGCAGTAATTGTACTTCTCAGAAAATATAATAAATTTACTGTGTCTTAAATTGCTGCTGTGACATCAATATAATGAGAATAAGGACTTATTTAAAAACATATGCCACAGACTTTGCCTCTCAGTTTTTAAATTGTGCTTGCATCTTTCTTTTTATCATTCCAAACTTTTGTTTTCCATTTTGATAATTTGTGGGGTTTATTTGTCTTCCACCATAATTACAAAAAAAACCAAACCCAAAACCCACAACAGCAACCTAAAAACCAACCAACCAAAAAACTAGAAAAATCAGCACACAACAAACCAACAGACTACTGAATTCTTTATTTTGGAAATGACAATGTGAGTTTTGCCGTACATCACATATTTTTGTAAGGAATATTAATAAAAGTTTTCCGTGCCATCCAAACATGCAACAATAAACGTTATTAATCAGAACTTCATCATAATTTGTGCATCATAGGCCTAAGCTGTGATTTGCAAACAAAGTAAAAAGTAGAAAGGCATCTGTCCAAAGGCATATTTTTTTTGCAGCCACATCAACATTACTGTTGATAAAACACATCTATGAAAATCATGACATAAATCTGTTTTGTAAGAAACTGCAATCACATCCAGATATATGTATTTTATATTCATAACTTATTAATAAGAATCCTAAAAAAAGAACCAAGCTAAATTCCATGAGACACAAATCAATTTTGATTACACTAAGAATATGAAAAATTTAACATAAAAGGACAATTGCAAAAATCAAACCTAATAAAACTAGTCATGTGCAAGAGGGAACAACACATCTCTGATAAATGAAAGCAGATAAACTTCCTTTCAAACTGATAGAAATGGAACTTTCTGTTGTCATGAACAAGAGAAGGTTGACTCCAGCTGGTGACCATGTTGAATCAATTTATTCACAAATGTTTTCTGTACACAAAAAATTTTTGCTACTTCTTTTCACTTCTGATAAGACACTGGGATTCCTTGATATAGAAGGAAGACTCCAAAGGAATGACAAATCACACCAGCTTCCAGCTGAGAAAAAATGTAGGTTTTGGAGCTGGAGAAAATAAGTGAGAAAACACTTCTGTGGAAAGAAGATCCCCCAGATTCAGCAAAGTGGTAGTCATATAAATGTAGCTGTTACACTGAGGGTGGAAAACAGCAAAGTTAACTGCCAAATATTTTATTCCACAGTAATAATATATAAGCTCATGTCTGTCTGACTGTACATAGAGCTGACTGACTCATCTATTTAATTGTCCAAGTGCACTGACATACTGACTCTTCATACTCCCTCTGTTTTCCTTCTGAACTTCTGAGTTTCATGGTTCTGCTGTTCTAAGGTTCCAAGTGAGTTTGACTGCTTTGATAGTATGTATTCTGACATCTTGGTTAAAGAAAAGATTTAGTCTTCTAGTGTGTGAATCATTATAGAATATAAACATTTTTGTTAATAATATCAGTTATGTAGTTTAGGTTAGGGTTTTTACAAATACTTGAAAGAATTAAGTATTATTCTCTTTCTTTGACACATAGACTTTAAGAATACAAACTGAAAAAAACAATAAACTTTACCATGAGCTTCTTATGAGCTGAATTTCCCAACGTATTTATGGACTTATGTGGTTTTATTAGTCTTATATATAGCATCATATATGCCATGATTTAAAACAAGTTGATACCTTTAGCCAAGGAAGATGAGATTTATAGGCTTTTTCCATAGTACATAGCTGTAAATCAGAAACTTTCTCTCAGGTCTTCCTATTTCTTCTGTAGCTGAGATAAACATGGGCTATTTACATCTCAAAAATGGGAAGAAATGGCTATTGCACTAGTAATTTGCAGGTGGCTGTAAACTGGACCATAGGCTACCATAACTACATAATTGCTGAAACAAAAATGGAATTAATATTTAAAGAATTAAAAAAACCAACTCCCGAATTCAAAAACAAAGGTAACAAAAACTGGAGATTATATTTTCCACATGAAACTAGAATTTGGAAAATATTAGTTTAATTCTCAAATCTGCCACAGGCTAAGGAAACCATTTATCTTCTTAGTGCCCTGGTTTTGATGATAATCTTGTTTATACACTCCCACACAGTAATTTCAGATCCCAAACAGGAGAGAAATGTTAGAGAAGTGTGATGTATATTTTTTAGAAGAACACAATAATTGCCCAAGCAGACAAAATCTGAATTTCCAGTCCATTACGATAGCTCCTAAGTGCTACAGTCATCATCCCCATCATCTGTTAATATGATACCCAGTATCCTGTACTGGGTGCTTCCAGAAATGATTTTAAGAAAAAGATATAATGAAGGAGAAAAAGTCTACTAAAAGTTTCTTTCTGATCCCCAGCCTGCCCAGTTCTTTGTTTCAGCAAAAACTAAAATCAGTTCTTTAGCTGGAAAAAAGAGAGTTTTGGTTATGTTCTATTTAAGTCTGTCAGATAATATTGTAGTCATTTTCATGTTAACACATGAAAACAAAAGAAAACAAAACATTTAATATATATCTTTCTTTTTGTCTGTTGCCCTTCTCCAGAGGGAACTTCTTCAAGTTCCTACTTGCTATATTAGATAAAGAAAACTTTTGAAAGACGTTTCTCAACATTTTGTGAGACTTGAAGTCTTAAAAATATCAGTCACCAACAGCCCTTAATAAAATAGGGATTGTCCCTTGTGCAACAATTTGCAGATTACATCTGCATATCTGAGTTGTAAAACATTCCTTTCTAGTCTTCTTGACATTATATCCACATAATTACCAATGACAGAACTTGACACTCTCTTACCGCAAATATAACTCTGTATTGAGGAATTCAATTGTTTTTGATGAGGATGATCTTTTGTAAAGGCTTGATATCACTAAAGGGGGCAAAAATTGTGCAAGTAACATCATCCTTCTTTCACAGCTGTTTCTAATTACTCACAGTTTGAAGACTTAATGGAAAATCCTTGCAGTTGAATAGGCATAAACTGAAATGAAAAATTAATCAAAATTTCCCTTGGACTTTCTGGGATCTCATTTTTCATTTTTCATATTAAAAAAAACAACTATTCAATTTTTTTACAAATGATACACTGTGTCTCACCACTCTTTCATATTTCCATCTCAAAGTGCTCAGAAATCATGAACCAACTTTCCAAAATTAAGCAAATTTCCTGCAATATCATGAATCATTGATGTCATAATAAATTATGAATGGTTTTCTTTCACTTTTTTTGGCTTTTTTGGCTTTGACTTAGAATATTTCACATAATGTTTTCTACCCTTATTTCCTCAAAATGGATTCATTTTCCACCTTTTCCCCTCATTCGTAAGGCTAAAAATATTTTTTTACATGAAAACTTTTTCCCATATTTAACAATTCTAGAAACAAAGCAAAACATAGTACAAAACCACAATGACTGTAAGACCTTCATTGCACATTGTTTTTCTAGAGCTCAAATACTCTTATGATATGAAAGGAGAAGAGCACAAAATCTTGTATGGCAGTACTAGAGAGCCGGTAAGAGATACATGCATAAGCCATCAGAACTCGGAAGTCTATTGAGGATTCTCCAAGGCAACTCAGAATTTCCTTTAGTATTCTACTTTAAGTGATTATAATCTCCTCACAGAGGATTTTCAAAAGAGTAACTGTGGAAGATGCTAGCAGCTTCTAAGATCCATATTTCTGTTGTATCTTAAAATGACAGCCATCTGGAAAAGTGTTATTAGCACTTACACTGATGTCAGTGATTAGTATAAACATGAAGATATATGTGGGAAAGGTGTGGGAAAGTCACTTTCTATATCCTGAGGCAAAAGGGGGTTTATATGTATCCTGGGTTCAGCTATTGTATTCTCTCCCCTTGTTATTTCCCTTATCATTATTATTATTGGTGGTAGCAGTAGTAGTTTTGTGCTATACCTTGGTTACTGGACTGTTCTTATCTCAGCCCGTGGGATTTATATTCTTTCAATTCTCCTCCCCATCCCTCCAGGAGCAGGGGGAGGAAGAAAGGTGGGGGAGTGAGTGAATGCCTGCGTGGTTCTGAGTTACCAGCTGGGCTTAAACCATGACACTACGAAAGTATTTTATCGAATCTTCCTCTTAGAAAAATTTTAAATACTAGAGATTTCAAATTTGTAATTGTCTTTCTTTTGGAAATATCAAAATATGGAAAATAAAGAATATTAATTGTAAACAATCTTCCTTTTCATGCTGAAACACATCATCCCCTATCCTTGCCTTTATGAGAAAAAGAGTTCCTTTTCAGAAAAAAAACAGACCTCAAAACCGAAAACCACCCTCCCTGAAGTAAACTAAACCAAGACACTAACTCTCTACTCCTTTTTGGTACATGATACACTTTGATGCTAATAAGTATAAATTGCTACACAAAGCTGTATATGCTCATATTCATTTTCCTAGGTTACGAGATATCTAGAATAAGCTCCTGAGTTGAGAAGTCTACTCTGTGTGAGAGTAGGCTTATGTTAAGTATAACTTATCCACTACAGTGTCTTGTTTATATATAAGGTTTAACGATAATACATATTATATACATATATGAAGTTTTAATGAACCTTGAGAAAAAAGTTTGTCTCAGAGACCCTTCTGAAAACATGGCAGAGCAGGATAGCTAGCACACACACAATATAATGGTAGTGGCAGAAAAACATTAAGACAAGCCTAAGTACATAAGATAAAAATGATATCCACTAGAGCAGGACGGAATGTCTCCTTAAACGAGTCCCTACTAGGAAACATTATCTTGTATAGAAAAAAATTGCTGATGTTTTTTCTCTAAATGAATTCATTTTGTCTGAATTTTCAATGTTTTTCAGTCATTGAAATGTTTTAATATTTTATTTTAGGTTCCATTTAACGTGACCACTGCTAGAAAAATGCTTTCCTACAGGCTGGAAATTTCAGTATTTGTTAAATTTATAAGTAACTTTTGCATGCTTATAATTGGTTTAAAAATAACGTGTTTTAATTATAACGCTGAGGGTGCAAGTGCCAACGTAATTAAAAAGAAAACGTGTTAAGAGAAGTATCCACAATTAGTGGTGCCACTACCATCTAGTGGGAGTCTTTGAGGCTGCACTGTACCCCAGCGGTGCCCTGAAGTAGCAAAGGGAGGTGCCTGCTGGTAGATACTTGAATGACGTCAAGCATACTTGGTTGTAGAGGAGCAAAGATACGAATGTTCATACCACTTTCTATTTTGAAATGTTTCGTAGCATCTCTCTTTTATTATATTTAATAATTTCTACTATCATCATGGTTTTTTGTGTTGTCTGAAGCAATTTTAATACATAAAAAAATAAATTTCCTTTAAATTTAAATTCTTTTTAAATTCCTTATTTTCTCTTCTAAATTTATTTTGAATCAACCTGTTGAAATCAATAAACAGTTTGGGTTTGTTTTCTTTAAAAGTCTGTTGTTTTATATTTTTTTCTGAACCGGAGAAGAAGAAAAAAACTGTAAAAGGTATGTCTTATGATCATAGAAACCAGAAGTTATTTACGTAACATTAAAAATTTCAACTTCCATGCATCAGATTAAAAAAATAAATAAATAAAAAGTTAATTCTGTTGCAAATGATGAACATCAGGGATTTTGCAAAATTGGTTCAGATAAAAATTAAAATGAAATCTGATAAAGAAATATATTGCATTTTGTGACATAATTGCAAGGTAACACTGCTAAATTTCTCCCTTAAATATTGCAAGTGAGAAAACCATAATATTTGTATGTATTTGCTAGAGTTCCTTTTCTTTACATGCATAAGTCTCCTAAAACTTATAGTTCATATTTTTCTGCATGACTTGTGACATTGCCTTGACCTTCCACATTATCACACTGCTTACAGAGGAGTTTTTGTCATACAGTAAATGAATATGGCACAAAGTCAAATTTTATTAAAGCTTTAGCTTTGGCTCTCTTTCTACCACCCGAAGCTTTAAAAGCACTTCTGAACTGATGATGCAGCTTTTCTGTTTCTCCTTAGCTTTCTGAGAGCTATCTCATGCTGCACACGCTGACAATTTGGATAACATGCTGAACTTCATTTTTACCTCCTACTTTCAGATCAATTAGATTACGTTAATGTTGTAATAAGTTCATATTAGCATAGTGCTGTGCCCACAAGGCTAGTGACACATTTCGTTGTAGTGACAGTATTTCATCAATTTATTTATTTGTGTTTTCAGTCATCAAACGGGTCAATGAGACTAAGGTATGCATAGAGGCTGGTATTTCTTATTTAACTCTCTGTTCATGAACAAATCCTGCTTCTTCTCACACATTTTCTGCAAATTGTGATTAAATGCACGTGTGTAAATGTAAGGTAGCTAATTGATCATAATATACTCCTTTCTCTTGCAGAGTTTTCTTATCTGTTTTCTATTTGTTGTGTCAGATTTATCATCTAACATTGGACTGTTTCTCCTCCCTAATTAAACGATCAGAGGACAAATAGTTTAGAAAATTATACATTTAATTAAGAGTGTTCTGACAAGATATCTTTGTTGCTAAAATTAGACAAATGACTGACATTTTCGCAATATGCCAACATTTTCAGGTACAAGTCAATGACTATATGAATAAGTAATAATCAGTAGCACAGCGCTGTGAGAAACCCAGAAAAATCTTGAAAAGCTCTGCAAATGACTTTGTACAATTCAGACAAATCTGTTGTGTGTACCAGTTCCAGTATTGTGCTGTTCATCACTTCATAAATATGCAGTTACTTTGTTGTGTATTTTATTATATTTACAACAGTGTGAGCTGCCTCTGTCCATATGACACCATTGGTACAGTACCTGTTCACTCACTTGTATTTTTTTGACGTGAAATAACAATTTCATGAGATATAAATTCCCATACATGCAAAGCTATTCAACATAACTGCAATAACTTCTGAACTTAGTTATTTCCTGTGGAACCTATGACATTTGTTTTGTAACAGCATTTAAATCCTTGTCCCATTAATTTATAATATTCTGCATTTTGTAATAATATTTCATACCTTAAATACAACCAGAACAGCCAGAATTATGGACAAGTTTGCATACTTACAATCAAAAGCCCACAGAACCAGAAGAGTGCAGATCAAATGCTAGCCACACTCCTAACAATAAAATAAATCTCAGGCCTTTTTCTTCCCTTTTTTTGCCAAACCAACCACCATTATGCAATTTGTCCTGGGGCGCTTCCATTGCAGCCATATCTGTTGCATGGAAGTATTCAGTGCCAATTACTTTTCTGGCCATGCTGATAAATGAAGTACAATCTCAAAATTCTTATCATATTGTTCCCAGAGATGTCCATACCAAGAAAATTTCAGAATCTGAACTGCTAGTTTTCTTTCCTTGTCAGGATCTTCAGGTTGCTTGTACTGATTCACAGAGTATTTTCAATACATAGCAAATAAGGGCTTTTATAGTCGTAAATTATAGTCACAAGCAAACATCATGAGGATTTCTGAAGCTGTAAAAATAAATATTACAAGCTGCAAAAATAAAATTAGGTAAGTTGGAAGCTATGCAAAATTGTAATCCATGTAGTTCTCATTGTCCAGTGATTAAAAGTTCTATGTGGTTCAGACATTAATTTGCTGAAACCCGCTATTGCATGTGTTCAAGCCACACAACTACTCAATATTGTGACTCCTGGCTGGTGGTATCTGAGTATTTGAATCCCTAGTCTAATTACTTTGCATTTCTCTCTGCTGAGATGGATGAGCCACTTGAGAGTAATTCATGCAAATTAGTTTGTTTACTTTGTTCCTGTGCAGAGGTTTCTTCCTTTTCCTATTTTCTGTCATCAGTAAATTTTATTTCCTCTGAACTCTATTCTTCACCAAATCATTTACACATGAAGTAAAAACTTGATGTATGAAGCTGATGTTTGCAGAGCCTTTTCAGGTACTCCTCTCCACTCTTCCCTTTGACATTTTAACTGTGCTACCCCAGATATTCAAGTGGCAGATATATAGAGCTTGTGTATTTCAGCACATATAAGCACCGAACTCTCCAGTCTTTACAAGTCATATGAAAAATCGGGGTAATCAGTCTGTGTGATGAACATTCTTCAGTTTTTATTCTGAATTGCAGAAAAGGACTAATAATGACTCTGCTCCCTTAAGATAAATGTCAGCCTAAGTATGTTATTACCATGTAGAATCTCGTACACATGCATCAGAACATCTTTATTACCAAGTCAACACAACAAATTCATTCCTTTTAAGTGAGTCCTGTTTTATTGAATACATTTTGTCAACTTTGTTTTCGTTATGCCTGCAGGATTTTTGTTGAGTATTTTTCATGGCTTTTTGATACATATGCTTAAATTGAGCCTAGGTAGCAATTATGCTTAATTCCTCACACTTTAAAACACAATAATGGAATGAGAATACTCAATATTTCATTACCCAAGTTGCAAAAAGTTTCATTTGCTTTGATAAAATTCATAGGATTTTATGCTTGTTGATTATCTTGGTCTAGAAGTACGACAATGCCCTGGAGAAGTTTTTTCCGCCATTCCTGTATATATAACATTTATTCATGTTATTTTGTTTGTATTCTGTTCAGAATATAGAGAAAAGGAAATAAATAACATATGATATTTTTATTCAGTCACATATTTCCATCTGACAGGCAGAGGAGGTATGACGTCTATCTAAACCACACACATGCAAAATATGAGCTGAACTTTACTATTCAGTTGGGCAGATGGAGTGCCCACCAAAGGTATGGGGTTTCCATCATCTTCCAGTTGGCTATCTAACATATGTTTTAATACTTTTCAATGGCTTTTGAAGCTGTTATTAGGTTTCAGAATCTTTTCAGAAGTTTTATTCATCTGTGGTCATTTCTCTAGACATTTTACTTACTCTACGCTATGTACATTCAGTAATTTTAATTTACATGACTTGTTTTCCAGTATTTTTTCCTCCTGTATTTTGGCCCTCCAGGTTAAACATAATCACTGTTCCGTCTGATGTAATTTTCTAAATCTTGCCTAATAATTGCCACTGTGTATCATTTTTTGTTATGCAAGTGCTCATTCATAGACCTATTAGCATCTTTGTAGATTCATGTTTGATAGGGCATCATCTTCAGTGATATTATTTTTCATAGACATAAGCAGATGAACATATAGATCCATTTAAAGTTTTTTAATACATCAGTGCTGATTGATCAACATGAGTATATTGCATTTAAATAGTGATTGAAATCTGAATGTATTGATGCAAAAAATAACTGTGGTTTGTGTTTGCACAGCATTGAACACAACTAAATTTAATCATTATTAAAACAGTACATATTAATTTACTTTAAGTTTACCAGTAGTTATGCTTACAAATATTTAATTCATGGAATAGCTGACTTTTTACTATGGATGGGTTTTTAGTGCTTCAGGGAATGAGACATTTATCCCTGATTAAATCTTTTGTACATGACCATAACAGAGATAATAGAATCTGGCATACTGCTGGTTTCATAATAAGAGATTATTTTCTTAACCACATTTATGCTTAGCATTATATAGGCTTTAAAAAAAAATATTGAAACAGTTTCTTCTGTTCTTTCTTCCCTAAGCAGCTGTATGTACTACTTCTCTGGTATGTTTGTGACTAGTAACATGAAGCATTTAAAAAACCTTTGTTGTATTCAAGATTACATTTTTCCGTTTCTGTTGGATAGAATATGTCTTTCAAGATTTTCAGAAAATCACAGAAATAATGCTTAGTTTGGTACATATTCTTGGTGCTACTTTCTTCAATTAATAATTGAACAATTTTAATTTACTTATGTTGCTGAAATCCATGACTGTCTTCCAGTTTTCTAGGCTTGTTTCAATGTTTTGTAGGTGAACTTAATGGTTTTTCGATGGAAAATCTAGTCCGTTGTACAAGCATATATTCAAATGACATGCTTTTTAACCCACCCTCACAGATCTCCACCCCCTGTTGCTGAACTACAAAGATTAATTATTCCTTCTTCTGCTATTTTTATTTATGTGTTCCTTCTGACAGACCATGTCAGTCCTACTTTCCATGATATATAGGTTCCATTGACATGAAACTTAAGTACCTGAATATTCATAGGTGGGTATGCTAGCAACTGATTTTGGGAGACCTACAGAAGATTATCAACTATGATTCTGTATGTTTCTAAGTATATTTTGAAAATATTTACTTTAATGAAAGATTTTGCATTGCTTCAATTTGGAGAAGACCTCGCTTGAGTGGAAGAGAAAGAAGTAAGTGCAAGAAATGCATTTTTGTGGAAGAAGGAGAGATGACTCATTAAGAATGAAAAAGGAATATGAAAGAGGCCTGAGTTTACTTAAAATTGGAAATGGGAAATTTAATTCCTAGAGCAGGGAATGAAGAAGTAATAATGCTAGCATGGTAAAAGATGAAAGAGTGGTGTCATAATAGATTACAAGCAGAATGTGATGGGATGAGACAGCTGCGTCTGGGAAGCGTAGTATCATTCAGTGAAGCAAACATCAGATGAGTAAATACAGGAGAGAGAGGACTGTCATTCTCAAGTAAAGCAACTTGGGATCCAGAAACGCACTCAGAGATGGTAGTTACTGACAGTTGTATTTGAACCTGCAGCTATCACAACTGATCCAGTCATTTCTCTAGGAATGTTATCTATTTGTCATATAGTCAAGGTAACAATGTCCATCTCTTTCCCTTACCATTTTTTCTTGCATACAACATAGACTGTAGGGATACACCTCATACATAGTAAGTGAATAAGTTCATTTTGATACTGATCCCTGCTGTAACTTTTTAAATAAACTAAATCTCTGAAACTCCTTCACTGAATAAAGAAGGATTCTGCTTTTCTAATTTAGGATTCTAGGTTTAAATTAGAAACACGCACTAGTCCATAGTTATTTCCTCAGGGTTTTTGAAGTGAAGGTCGTGACCAAATAACCAAACTGATGCTCTATTTGTGGATAAAAAGTAACCAGATCATATTTTTTTATTAAATATTCCTCTGTAGTTTAGTCAGTGACATTTATTTTAAACACAGAAGGTTATCTTTTTAGGAGAACTATAGGATCTAATAGCTCATAACAAGTTATTTTGCTCCATTTTTTTATTTTCGCACATGCAGTCTTACAGTTTATGTCTCATCTATCACTTTACTAATTTTACAGCACATGAAAAAGAAATAGTGACTTTCTAGAATTATTCTTATCAGCTGAAACAAGTTAAGACCATCTTTGACTAGTGAAAGAAATTCTTATCTGCCTATTTTTAATTATGGTATCAAATTATTGCAGTTGGAAATAGTTTAGTTTTTTTTGTTTGTTTGTTCTTTTTTTTTTTTTTAAGTCCATATGCTATTGCATTAAAAAGTAGAAAAAATTTGGGCCAAATAAGAATGAGGTTTCAATTTATCTCTAACACTCAGATGAAACAAGACAGTACTAAGCTTTCAGCTGTCAGGAAAATATTTTGAATAAGTACCTTTTAAATTGTGATAAAAAACCTTCATCATGTTTTTTATTTTACAAAGTAATAATTTTATAAACTATTTGTAAGACATAATATCATTTCCTTATCTAATTCAAAACCAAGTTGCATCTACCAAGTTGTAGTTGCGTCTACAGTGGTAGCATGTCAGATATATTTAAGTTTTGGATTTTAATATTCACATAGTGACCATATTAGTAGGCTTTGACATAAATAGATTTAGAAAAGCCAGTAGTTCTCTCTTTGAATGCAACTCTGTACACTTTCAAAGTAAATATTTTAAAAATCTTAATGACATTTTAGGAAATCTTCCTTACTCTAAAAGATGCTAAATATTTAACAAAAATTTTGGTTTAGTTCAAATGGTTCACAGAAATCATGTGCAAGTGAAATTGCTTGCATGATAAGGAGACTTCTTTGCAATTTCCAGCTTTAGAGTTTAACTAGATTAATCAGAAGAGCCTTCAAAGGAAAATTCTCAAAGAAAACAATTCTGCTATTGTGATTATAAACAAGTTCTATTATAAAAACAAGGTTTATTGCGCCAGTGACTAACCCATTTATTATTTTTAAGGTGAAATATTATGCTATGCTCTGGCAGAATATCTATTAAAGACAATTCAGTTTTCAGGCCCCTTCCAACCTGAGCTGTTCTATGATGCCAACCATAACTGAGTTTTTCTGTCTGCGGTCTGTCATTTCCACAGAATAGTAAATAGTACTCAATTCAGATAAAGAAGGTGCTTTAGAAGTTTATTGAGCTTGTGAGTCCATGGTTGGCTTCTCAGGGTATATTTCTGCAGTACTATGTATTAAAAAAGTATACAGATGATCATAATTAGTTCTGAGTGCATTGTTTTGACAGTTATCAGAGGTTCCGTTGTCTTCTGACCTTTCATCTCAGCTAGCTGGACTAACTATGTGCACTCAAAACTTAACCATTTATAAAGGCTTTGAAGTTGTAGTCCACTTGAGTGAGAATTATGGTTTTTGTCATATGACATATGCAAGTTTCTAAAGGCTGTTCTACATAAACTAAAAGAGCACATGAAAAACATTAGTTTTCCTAGGAGGGATAACTTCAACTGTAGTTTTATGGAAAGGTCTAAAGGGACTTCAACTTTTCTTGCCTTTCCCCTTCCTGTAGTTAATCCTCTCTTTTCACACCCACAACCACAGTGGAAAACCAGATGATCTCAGTGTCTGCATAGCACTGTGGCCTTTGACTCCTTGAAAGCTAATTCAGGTCTGAAAGTGTGTCCATGTATTTATGTATGGTGCATCCTATCCCATATCTTGTCCACAAATTTCGTGTTTTTTCTATATGAAGCCATCCCAACAATATGATTCCATTTAGGAACTAGAATCATCTCATATAACAGAAATCGAGTATAGTACTTTACTCATGAAAGAGATGGCAACCACCTTGTCGTGGTTTAATCTCAGCTGGCAATTCCTGAGGAGACACTAGCTCACACAGACACTAGCTCAGTCCCCCACAGTGGGATGAGAAAGTGAATTAGAATAGCAAAATGAGAAAACCTGTGGGTTGAGATAAAGACAGTTGACCAGGTAAAGCAGAAGCCCCACAAGTAAGCAAATCTAGCAAGGAATTCATGGACCACTTTCCATTGGCAGCTATCATTAGGAAAGCAGGACTCCATCATGCATAATGGCTACTTGAGAAGACAAACCAGCAGACAGGTCTTCCAGAATTCTTAGGGAAGTCCCAGTCCTATTCCTGGAGAAGATGAATAGCTGTGAGACTGCTGAGTAATAGAATAGTTGCAGGAAAAATAAAAATAGAACAATTGAAGTTTCCAAACACTCGATTTTTTATAGCAACCATCTCTTTAAATGAGTAGTGTGTAATTCCCCTCAGAAATAACTTTAGGTAGAAAGCTTCTTTAGTATTTACAATGAAATGTCAGTAGGATACTTTGTACTTTGATCAGAGAACAAAACCAGTCTTTTATTTTCAATCTGTATTTATTATGATTCTTAAAGCAGTATTGAAAAACTGTGTCCCAGACTAGCAATCAGAATAAAGTATTAGGGGTAAAGCTTTGGTGACCTATGCATTAACTTTCTTCAGCTTTTCTTTCCCTACCAGTTAAAGATTAAGATCCTAACTTGAATATTCTGCATGACAGCAAGTTACAGTTTCACAGTATACGACAGCAGGTTTTTCTCAATAAAACCAAGTGACAAGATGCTTGATGCCCATTTTGCCACCACTTTTTAAGTTTCTCAACAGCAAATAAAGAAGTTAATTGCTTTGAGTAATTGCTAGAGCGGCAGCTGTAAACTGTATACAAATTGTAAAAAATAATTAAACCTACTTCAGTGGTGAATAAAGGTTGAACATAGAGAACCTTTAAAGGAAATCAAGTTCCTTTTGAAGTGTGCCGCTTACTACATTCACATTCTTGGTTTACTTGAAGCATACTTCAGATTTAGCTGAAGACATCTTTTTAGTCTTTCAATCTTAGAATCATGACATTACTGTTTCATAGTTAAGTTTGCCTAGAGCAAATTAAGGAAGTGTTGTTTTTTATTAATGAAGAAGAAAACCATAATTTAAATACTTCAAAGAAAGAAGGAAATAAAAGCAGACATATTAAAATGGAAGTGCAGCTACAGTCAGTCTTTTGTAATGATTTTAATTGTTAAGAATGAGACCGTACTACGAAAGACTTGGTGCTTTTGAATTGTAAGTATAATGTGATATCAACCAGATATTGTTAATCAAAAGTAGTTCTAAAAACTAGTCTGATGTCAAGGGAAAAAAAGATTGAGGTTGAAGATTATAAACCAAGGGCTGTCTTGTACTATCTTCTCCATCAAAACTCTCCGAAGGGCTGAGTCTTGTAGTGTCTCCTCCATCAAAGCTATCCTTTTTTTGTTGTCTGGGGACTATCATCTGAACAGAATTGCAGGATTTGACTCAAGGCAAAGATTTCATAAGTGACAGTCGACTGATAGATGGAGACAAAATTAGACGTTTCATGAAGGAATAGCATGCAAAACTAATAGATGCACAAGAAAAAGCCTAGGAGGAAAATTTAACAGATGCTTACTACAAATTGGGATTTCCCCCCATCTGTAGCTGCATATTAGTAGGCTTTCCCTCTAAGGGCAAACCTTCCTTCAGCAGAGGCCAGAGTAAAAGCTACACAATGATCACGTATGTATGCTCATGCTCGCACCCCCATATTCTATTTCTGAAACCATCCTTTTCTGCTTCTCCTCATTCTTGATTACCTCTGATCAGCTCTTCTCTATTCTCCAAAAGCACCTGACTAAGCTAATAATGGAGACAGTGTGTACTGAAAGCATATGAATAGCAAGAGTGTTGTCTAGACTAAAAAAAAGGATACGAATATAAATTTCTCTACGTGAAGCCCAAGCACTTATTCTCAACATAATGCCTTGTAGACAGTAATAAATGAAACTTCATTCTACTGAAATTACTAACAAAATTTCTAGTGGTTCCAGAACTTAATGGAATGAAAATTTTAGCTCCTGATTAAGATTTTTGCAATGGTTTGGTAGATATTGAGTTGCAATTTGCTGTTCTAAAAGCAATCGTAGTACAAATAAGGGCAATAGTTCACACAAAATGGTCATTCAACCATTTTTCAGGAAGGTGCCCCAGTTCTGAAAATCCCAAAAAGCACATGCTTAATTCCCATTCTTTTAAGGAGATATAAATAAATACCAAATATGAATAACACATGGATGTCATAGAGTATAGGTGGACTTAAATACATATGCAAGTGCTCTACAAAATTTAGGGCCTGATATATTGTCTTCAGTGTTAATTGTGTTTATTTATTACTTTATGCCTACATGCTCTGGTTGAGCTGTACAGTTGCCTGCACCTAGTTTACCTATCAAAGAACATTATGGGAGAAAACCCTGAAAAGTAGACCCAAGAATATGAATTCATAATCAGGGAAGACAATTTTATTTCAAGCTATTGACAAAGAGACGGTTTCTCACCGGTCACCGTCTTCATGAAAGGTTCTTGGTGCTTTTTTTGTTAGTTCTTTGTGGCATTTTAATTATCCAGATTAGAACTACACCTATCTGAAAATCATTTTTTTTACTGCTAGTTTATCTGTGGATCTGTTCTCTCCTGCAGCAGACAGTGCAACCACAGGAATAGGCATGCCAAGGCAAGCAGGTGACAAGAATATCCAGATAAGGGTGGAAACGCTTGACTGTGCTTCCAGTAGCAAGACAGGCTTAGGTTGACTGAAAATAGATGCTGTGGTTTAGCCTCAGCTGGTAACTAAGCACCATAGAACTGCTCACTCATTCCCTACTGCAGTCGGATGGGGGAGAGAATTGAAAAAGTGAGAAAACTCATGGGTTGAGATAAAGGCAATTTAATACATAAAGCAAAAGCCCTATATGCAAGCAAAGCAAAAAAGTCATTCATTCATCACTTCCCATTGGCAGGCAAGTGCTCAGTGTTCTCCAGGATAGCAGAGCTGCATCACAGTTTTTTGGGATGACAAAGTACCATCACTCCAAACACTGTCCTTTTCCTTCTTCCCCAGCTCTATATGCTGAGCATGACACCATATGGTATGGAATGCCCTTTGGTTCAGTTGGAGTCAGCTGTTCCAGCTGTGTGCCCTCCCAGCTTCTTGTGTGTCCCCAGCCTTCTCGCTGGTGGGGTGGGGTGAGGAGCAGAAAAGGCCTTGGCTCTGCTCAGCAATAATTAAGACATCCTTGTGTTATCAAAACTTTCCAGCACAAATCCAAAATGCAGCCTCATACTAGATATTAGAAAGAAAATTAACTTTATCCCAGCCAATACCAGCACACCAGACATGACAAAAAATAAAATAATTTTTAAATAAACCTCACATTTCTAATGGCAGCTATAGTACTAGTATTTTAAATAGTGAAATGTAGTTCTTAATGTGACCCTTTCACCTCCTGTCTAAAGCGATTTTAGCTTTGCTCAACAGTATGCCACAAGAAATTCCTTCCTCCGTCAAAATTCCATGCATTGAAAGTTCTGTTTTTCCCAACTGTTCATTCTTCTTTCCTTCAAAAGAAACTCTTACAGTCTATTGTACTAAAAATTATAGAACACAATCTATAAACTCATTCTAAACCTCTGTGTACTAAGAAGCCACATAACAGTTTTGTCAGCAGTTATGAATGCATTAGACTGTCTTTCCAAAATTTTATCAACCAATTTATTCCGTATATAAATTGCTCATGAAGCTCCACTGGAGATTTGGACTACTTGCCTGCTGTCTTTATATGTACGTAGAGTCTTAGAACAGTTTTCATTCGAAGGCATCATCTAGTTCCAGTCCTGCTGCCATGGGCAGGGACACCTTCAACTAGACTAGGTTGCTCAAAGTCCTATCCAGCCTGGCCTTAAACACTTCAAGGTATGGGGCATCCAGAGATTCTCTGGGCAACCTCTCTTCCAGTGCCTTGCCATCCCCACAGTGTAGAACCTCCTAACACCTAATTGAAATCTACTTCACAGTTTGGTTGAGTTACTGTCCTAGAATACTCTTACTGTGAAATGTTATAAGCTGTATGTTTGGAAGTACAGTGTACTCATCTGTGTTGTTTGTTTATATTAATGCTACAGATTTCACTCAAGAACAAATAAGTAATTTGATAGTTTTAGAACTGCAAATGTTTGTCCCCTGAGAATACCCCCTCAGCAATAAAAGACCAGTGCAACACCTTTTTTTCAAAGAAGATCAAAAGCATTTTAGGTCATGAGAATATTGCAGCATACCAAAGAAAAATAAAATAAGGACTGCATTTTTGTCCACTTCTTGGCAGTCTTTTCCAAGTTTTTCAATACTTTTATTTCTAAAGAAGTTTTCTTGCTACTTCCAGAAATCTGTTTCCTAAATTTCAGCGCAAAGCACTACTTGTTAATATTGATGCAACCTTAGAAGATTTTGCAAATGAAAATATTCTAACACCCGTACTGACTAAAGTTTGTTCACAATTATTCGGTTGCTGCAACGTGAAAATGTTAATAAAATGTTATAAAAGTCAAACATGCATTTAACAACTTATCAGACAATTCCTATGTGTAAATAGAAAAAGACACTGAGAAAATATGAAATGACAAAACAAAGTGTAAGCTCACTTGGTAAATTTCAGTCTAGTTCAGAAAGAATGATCAAAGGGATAATGGAGGGCTTTGAATACAAAAGAATTAAATTAAAATTGATTGAAGAGGAAAAAAAATGCATCACAAGTTGAAGAAATGTATAGATCTGAATTTCAGTCCAAAGGAATATCTGCTGAGATAACTGAGAAAGCTTAAATTGCAGTAAGATGACTCATGTGGAATAAAATAAAAGTTAATATAATGGCGCAGGAGTTCAGGAACAGTCTTAGCTGGGTTATGAAAATTACCTGGTCATAATATTTATTTAATATCTTCACAGAGGTGGTCTCTTATTCCACTAAACCTTTCATTCTGTTCACTTGTATTTCCCTCCCACTTCCTCCCCAGCATATTGTGCTGTACTCATGGTTTAAACTATAAAGGAATCAAGAGAGAAGTAAAATCTGGGAGGAATGGTTGTATTTTCTTTTGGAACAGCTGGTACACCTCCACAAACCAAACATCTGGCATCTCATGTGATTATTAAAGTGTTTCATAATCAGAAACATTCAAGTCAGATAAAGAATACCTTCATAAACATTAAATTAAACATGAAGATAAATTGTTTACAGTCAAAATTTATATAACCTGCGCAGGCCAGAGGCAAAAAGTTGGATGAATTCAATCTCTGTACAGCAGGCAGCATTGTTAAATAACTAAGAACATAGTTGGTGCACCCACAGCAAAGAAATTTTAATTCTTTCTAAGCTTTGAAACACAAATTTAACCAATTTAGCTACCAGTGAAGTCTGTTTTTGAAGAATTACTTTCTGGCTGAAACAGGAGATTGAGAGCAACAAAATCATTCAGTAGGAAATTAAAGGCATATTGAATTACAAAAGCATGTTATCCAGCTGTAGCCTGCAGTGCCTGGTGCTGCTTTTGCAGAATGCAATGAAGATGGGCAGCTCACATTTTAATCAGATGAATGTTTTTAACGTGAAGAAAGTTTCTATAATTAGTTAATTCAAGGGTTGCCTTCTCAGGTACAGCTCTAGATGCAATGTTTCAAAAGAGCACTTATATTCACTTTTCTTTGTCTTGGACATAATAAAATAGCCATCTTGACTTATTGGTGTGTCAAAACAGTATTAAACCTCAGTATTTTAGTAATCATTGACTTAAAAGAACTAGCAAATTAACTCATTTTCATCACACTCAACATTGGTTATCAAAAAACTTATTAACCATATATAGATTTGTTAGCAGAAATAAAATAAGTACTTCATATAGCTTTCTGTCACACTTTTCACTGTGTTCCCTGACAAGAGTGAAGCAGAAGTAACTGATTCATCTTCTTGTTCAGGGTTAAAAAGTGCTTACTTTAGGGCTAAAACAACTGTGTTAACTCAGTACCCTGTACATATTGCATATAGCAGAGAGTAACAGCACCATCACGAGCAAGACAAAAATTGATATGAGGTCTACCCCATATGTTTGTATTTTTTGTTAAAGTCAGAAGAACAAATGATATGAGCGGTCCTCATCTCTCCACTGCAAAATTAGCCTTGTTAATTTTAAACTCTGAAGTAATGTAATCCTGATAATTTAAGGTGTCAGCCCTCTTGGATTTTCATAGAATTGCATGACAAGCTATCACACAGTCTATTTTAATTGCTTGAGGACTGATAAAAAAAAAAAAGTAATGCCATAAAATACGTCATGTAATTACATGTCATATAATTATCATATGACCACACTCTGCTTTTCAGGGCATATGGCTGAGTATCTTACCCAAATACTTAACCAGCACTGGCAAATAGTTGAAGCATCTGATGAGAGCATTTTGCAACTAGTAAATGTTATTTCAATGTAATACTAATTAAAAGGTTTCCCTTCCTCAAAAGCCATGATAAATAAAGACATTCTCTGAGAACTATTGCAAAGCTAGTTGGAACATTTTAATGCAGTATTTTGGGGGTTATGTAGTAAAAAATTGCAGATAAAATTTAGATAGAAAGATGGAATTTGTCCTAGCCATTCAGAGGGATTACTGGTGGGGCTTTTTCATGGATATGAATGCAGAAGAGTAAATTCATTCAGAGCTTCATCACAAGAAGTGTTTGTTTTCAGTGTTTTATCTGAAGGCTGTACATAGAAAGTAGATATTCATGTGTCTTTCTCTTCTCCTTTCTATCATAAAAAAGATTTAACCAAATCCCTAATTTCCAGGGAAAACAAACAAACAAACAAACAAACAACAAACAAACAACAGGATCTGGTTTGAGACCGTCTTAAGAACCTGAATTTACGCAAGTCTATGGGACCGTATGAAATCCATCCACGGGTCCTGAAGGAGCTGGCAAATGAAGTTGCTAAGCCACTGTCCATCATATTTGAAAAATCACAGCAGTCAGGTGAAGTTCCCGATGACTGGAAAAAGGGAAATGTAGCCCCCATTTTCAAGAAGGTGAAAATGGATGAGCCGGGGAGCTACAGACCAGTCAGCCTCACCTTTGTGCCTGGCAAAATCTTGGAGCGGATTCTCCTGGAAGGCATGCTAAGGCACATGAAAAACAGCAAGGTGCTTGGTGATAGCATGGCTTCACTAAGGGGAAATCCTGCCTGACCAATCTGGTGGCCTTCTGTGATGGGGCTACGGAACTGATGGACAGGGGTAGAGCAGTTGATGTCGTCTACCTGGACTTGTGCAAAGCATTCAACACTGTTCCACACAACATTATGATTCTATGATTCTAACAGATTTCTTTATCCTACTGAGATTTGAGCTCATTCTGGAGCTGCATATTCAGACAAAGTGTAAGAGATTCAAATAGATTGTGATCCTCCACTGAAGTAAATCGTAAATCTCCATGCTTTCTGGCATGGCCTTCCTCAAAGCTTTCTGTCTATCATTTCAATACATATACAGTCACTGACACAAGACCCAACACTTCAGTGCCCTGCTTTGGCAGCAAGTGCTTTAGTGACTAGGCAATCAAGGTATTTTGAATCTATCTATAATAAATATTCTGCAGTTTTTACATGGGTGCTTGAAAATGCATTGATTGTTTGGTGGTTTATTCGTGGGGTTTATGGGTTTGGTTTTTAAATTTCCCTTTCTTTTCAACAAACCTGCCAAATCCATTTTTTTTTTTTTTCAGCTGCTGATTCCTGGGCTCAGGAATAGGGAGTGTGGGCAAGGTGTCTTAATCTTAGCATGGACGGTAATCAAGCCTTCTTTTAGAAGGCTTAGAAATATGATATAATGTTCTACACTTCAGTTGAATCTTCTGCATATCAATCATTCAGAAAAGGCTCTGCCTTCAAATAAAAGTGACTCTGCTCCATATGGATTGATTCAAATATGTTTACTGCTAACCCACCTGTCAGGGACACTGTACATGGATTAAAAATACATATATGCACACAAAGGAAAAAAAAAAATGAAATAAGTGCTGTGTACTCAAGATTTAAGTGATTTCCTAGCATGGGAGCATATGTTTTTATTAAATGTCAGAAACTATTTTATCTTGTTGTCATTTCTGGAAAAGATTTACAATGGCAATGGTTGCAAACCAGACTAGCAGTAATAAAAATAGGGTGATAACTGAGATGATAGGAGTCTGAAATATATGCACAGCACAACTATGTAAACTTATTGTCATCAGCATTTATTTCTTCTGACTGCATTGTTCGCTGGTACTAGTGACATAAGACAGAAATGCAATGTTTCCTTTCATTGATACTTAGCTGTTGGAAATAGGTTTCCTATAACAGCACAGTATTCTGAAATTTCATTACAATCTCTAAGTAACTTTCTAGTTGGACATTTACAGTAGATAAAGCATCTGAACAATTGTCTATCACTGCTTATTCTGAAACAGTGTGAATTTTACATTTAATGAAGACCCTGTCTGCTGTCTTTCAGTACAGTTTGCAGAGCCTGATGGTAAACTAAAATGCCTACTGAGAATGTGTAAGGGCTGGGAATCTGCTTCACAAGGTCCTTTAAAAAAACACCAGAATACTGAATACATTATTCAAATGATAAATTTCATCAAATATGAATTGCTGGAAACAACATCAGTCAATGTCGTGATGCAAAACAGGAACTAACTCAATTCTTTTAAGCAAAATGATGAATAGGCTTACATATTCGGTTAATATCTAACATAACACAAGTAACAAAAGCAAACAGAATTAAAACATAGAGACAAGAGCTATCATGTTGCTTTTACTAGGTATTCCAAATATTTATTTTGGTTTGTTATACTAACATATCGTTTCTGTTTATTTATACTCTCTTCTGGTCAGTGTACCTTTTTTTCAGGGGAAAGATTTCGTAATCAGTGAAGACAACCACACACATATGCTTCTTTCTTTTGTTATCAAATGTGATTGCTTAGGCTTTTTGAGTTGCAGCTGATTACATGTGTATCACTGACTCTATGTGGACAGCAGACAAAACAAAAAACAAATATACAAAAAAGATGTAGTCAGAGATTTCAGTGGTCGACTATTAAAGTATTCTTAAATGAAGAAATCTCTTTTGTAGCTGTTTGTAGCTATAAAGGCAGTGTTTGGCAGATTCTTTTCTACACCATTTTATTTAACACAGCATGTTAATGAGGTACTACAATATTATAAATGTTTTCAAATGCTGAATAATAATGAAAACAAGGGATGTAAATATACAACATTTTCATTAGACCAACAAGTGTAACTGGAAAAAAAAAGACAGCTTTTGGGCTGCACTAGATTTAAGAAAAAGAAAAGTCCTAATACAGAAATATAGCATACTGTGATATTTAAAATGCTATATATGGACAAAATATAATAATATAAATAATAACAAAAATTAAAAAATAATAACATATATAAAAACAAATATATAAATAATAAAAATAATAACAATATATATATAACTGAAGTGGAAAACCAGAAAAGAAATAGTCAGAGTCAAACTGAAAAATAGATTTGTTTTGAAAAAATAAATTTAATAATTTGAACCAAATTGAATTTTTTTTGTTCAGCTTCATTTTTTAAAATTTTTTAAACTCTTATTTCAGTTATTCTGTTATGAAAAAAAAAGTTACAATACCATTCTCATTTGAATTTTTTTTTTGAGGGTTAAATGTACTCAAATAATTCATTTTGATATTGGAACATTTCAGTTTCCATGTCTACAAAATTCAGGTTTCTTATAAACTTGCATTTTGTCTGCTGAGATTATATAGGAGTTGTAGCAGAAATTGCAATGTGTTTTATGACTCCTTTTACAGTAGCAAAGACAATGCTGGTCTTTTTATGCAGAAAGGAGGAAAGCCAGATGCTTGCATAACTTTCCATAACGTTTCAAAATTTTCAAATACAGTTATTTGCCTTCATGCAGTCATACTGACACAATGCTTCTGTAGGCTGCCAGAAGAGGTGACACGGGGTCTTTCTGTGAATTGAAACACAGTGAATGTCATGTCACAGAAGTCTGAAAGCAGTGGATTTCCTTTCAGTGGGACAAACAGGCGTGCAGTCATGCACTTTTATTTCTTGTAAAAAGGAAACCTAGTCTTTCTTCAGAAAAATATTGCAACAAATGCTTAAATAGGGAAAATGCTACAGTATTTTCACTTTGTGCATGTTTATAGCATATAGAACAACTGTTCTCGAATCCTACGCCAAAATCACGATTAGAAACTATCAGCATGTAATTCAGGTTGCAAATTCCATGCATTTTTTTGCCATAGTAAGGAGCATGGATAGTTAGTGCAGAGCATTGATAGTCTTCATGTACAGGGAAATTCTAAATCGCATGCAAGTAATTATCTCTTTGCTGTTGGACTGAGTTCAACAGAATCATTTCATATTATCCTGTTTTGTCAATTTTACTGCAGGTATAAACAAATGAATTCCAAGAAACTTACTTAGTGTGTTCTGATTTCATAGAATAAGCATTAATGAATCTACCTTTCATTATGCATATTAGCTTATGATCACATATAGAAGACTAGATCAACAGATGCATATATATGAATGCTTTGCTAATGATATAAATAGATTAAACTTCTCAGTTCCTTTATTAAAGGCACAAAGTCTCAAGAAAGACAGCTGTTCTGATTTTTTTGGCTGTGTATCACACACTGAACACCATGATGAATGAATTCACATCACTTGAATGTGAATTCATGTCCCTCAGCTGTCTACACCAATGGCTATCTGTTAGGATGACAGGACACATTCACCAGGTTGAACCATTGCTTGAGGACAGATATGTCAAGAAGTGGCTGGTTTAGATATGTAGCCTTGTAAAATACTTTAAATCTCTTCATACGCAAAAGCCTTATATTTGAATGTCGCCATTCACTAAATCATACCTTTTAAACCTACATTCCGCAGAGAGAAAATGCATTCAGAAGCAGATATAAGGAATGTGAAGGAGCAACTGTGGTCAGCAGTAACCTCAACCCCACTGAAATTTAAGCAGCCAAACAGCCACAAGTAGGTTATAAACACAAATTAGACGGTCATCCCTACAGCAGCCTATAGTATTAGGAGGAGCTAAATGAATTGCAGGGAAATGGGTCTGTTGAAATCCAGTGCGAATAAATAGTATTGCCACTATTACCAGGCACCGAGACAGATCTGGTTGCCTACAGTGTCTGTAGCTCGGTACCTTGCCTAGAGAAATGTGACTAGAGGTAAACATAGCTGTAAAGAAGGGTTAGTCATAAGCACAGGTAGAGGCATCTGGAATCTCTTGATTTGGTTAAGCAGAATTAAGGCAGTGTGGGATTATGACTCTGGTCTCTAAAAATGCCACACAAGTACAAGAGTCACCCAAGTTATAACAGAATATTAATGCAAGAAAAAATAAGTCTGTGAATACATCTGAGAATTTGGAGAATAATTCCAAGCACTAGGACAATGAATTCTGAAAAGCTTTCCAATACTGAAAAGGCCAGAATTGCTGCACTACATTTAAAAAGTTTTCTATAATTATGGAAGGAACTGCATGAAATGTGCTGTCATAAGAGAAGATTGACTTGATAAAAGAGGAGATAAATTTTGCTTTTGCAATACTATGCGTATGTTTATATTCATCATGGTCATACTTGAAAGTGTTATAGTACAGGCTAATTTTAAAAAAAGCTACAGATAAAAATTGCCTATCATTTTTTTGTAAGATTGTGAGATTGAAATCCAGCATCATTTTATTTCCTGAATTATTAGCTCTAGCAAGCCGTAAGCCAATACCATTATGATCATGGCATCAGTGATGCCAGTCTTTATGTCCTACTACTTCCA
Source organism: Amazona ochrocephala (assembly GCA_039720435.1). Taxonomy (NCBI): domain Eukaryota; kingdom Metazoa; phylum Chordata; class Aves; order Psittaciformes; family Psittacidae; genus Amazona; species Amazona ochrocephala. The sequence goes on from CM077879.1 coordinate 35,182,521, forward strand.
TTTTGGTGCACCCATCTTTGAGTTTTATCCTATACAATAATTTTTGCATGGCAATCATAGACTTGTAGAATGCTTAGGGGTTGGAAAAGACCCTAAGATCATCTAGTTCCAACCCCCTTGCCATGGGCAGGGGCACCTCACACTAGACCATGTTGTCCAGCACCCTGTCCAGCCTGGCCTTGAACACTGCATAGTAACATTGCATTACTCTTCTTTGAATGCCTTTCTAAAAGTTATGCCTACTATGAAACATTTAGAAAGGCCTCACTCTTTGATGTTCTTTTGCTGTAACTACTTCTTTATTCTCTTCTTGGTTGTCTTGTTCTTCCTCTTCTCCCCATGTATATGATGAATCTATCTGTTCTCTTGTTGTGGTTTAAGCCCAGAGGGCAACCCAGAGCCATGCAGCAGCTCGCTCACTTCCTCCTTCCTCCCCCCACTCCTGGAGGGATGGGAAGGAGAACTGGAAGAATGTAACTCCCACAGGTTGAGATAACAGTCCAATAACTAAGGTATAACGCAAAACCACTACTGCTACCACCAATAACAATGATGAAAAGCAAAATAGCAAGGGAAGAGAATACAACTGCTCACCACCTGCTGAATGATACCAAGCCTGACCCGCGCAGTGATCAAGCCCTTCTGATTAACTGACCCCAGTTTATACAGTGGGCATGACGTGCTGTGGTATGGAATACCTCTTTGGCTAGTTTGGGTCAGGTGTCCTGTCTCTGCTTCCTCCCAGCTTCCCCTCCTACCTGGCAGAGCATGAGACTCAGAAAGTCCTTGGTCAGAGTAAACATTACTGAGTGACAACTAAAAACATTGGTGTTATCAGCACTGTTCCCAGGCTGAAATTACAAAACCACGGCACAGCATCAGCTACTAAGAAGGAGAAAAAATGACTGCTACTGCTGAACCCAGGACATCTCTAAAGTAACAGCTTGAATTTCAAAATATGTGGGATGAATTCTTACATTCTTAGAGTAGTTTTAAACTCTCCTTTCTAAAGCTAGAATTTGCTTGCCACTTTCTTTCCCGGGAAGATGTAAAAAAACAAAAAGAAGAAAAGCTTATTTTCTTTAAAAATATTATTTTCTGCCATTTAATAACTGCACAACAGAAGACAGGGAGCAATAAAAACTGAGAACATAGAAAACCATGGAAACTTAAAGCTTTAGCATACTTTTCAGAATGTCCTCATACCATGTATCTGCCATCTTAAAATTATTTTAAAAAATTAAATTATAATATGTAAAAGCAAAGTAATTTCTTCCAAGAACAGTTTCTGATCTGCTGAAGAGTTTTTAACCTACCCTCTATTTATCCTCAGGGTGCCCATTTCTCCATGTATTTGTAATATGTGTGTTAAAATCTTGGCCTGGCAGCAGGCAAATGAGAGAAAGGTAAGGGAAATTTCCCTTTTAAGCCGTTAATAGTAGAGTGGATCTGTAGAGGCTTTCCGTGATGGCTGTTCATTCACAGAAAGGCTGAGGAACTAAAAGTAATTTGTCTTCATATGAGTTGAAGGTGTCCCTCCTCATTGCAGGGTGGCTGGACCAGATAACCTTTGAAGTTCCCTTCCAACCCAAACTAGTCTATGATTCCATGAATCCATGATTTTATATGGTCTTCAACACAACAGTACCATCCAAGGGCATCCACTGAATATAATATTATAATCTATTTTGATTTTGTGTGTTGTCCTGCTCCTTGTTTGTGTCTTTTCATTTTCTGCTTTCTGTGTGGAAACATATAAATGTTCTTTGTGAAGCCGAGGTTTGTACCCGAACAGAAAATATCCATGCACTTTACTTCTCCTGGAATTTTAAGAAGACCCAGTGCTAGAGACATCCCTATAGCCATGCAGACAAAAAAAATCATATAGTCCTTGGATAGCCCTGTATATAGAAGGAAAAAAGTAGTTTTCAGTTTTCCAGGCATTTTGCCCTGTAAAAGTGTGGTTTAATTTGTACATAACTTCACCAAACTTTCAACAATGCCCCAAACTTCGTTATGCTGTGTGTCTGCGTCTGACTCACTTTCCGCCATCCTGGTGATTCAGCCAAAACTTTCAAGCTACTTCTAAGAATAAGATGAAGGGAAAAAACAACAATCGGTTAAGTGAAAGGGGTAAAACTGCAAGGAACAAGGACTGCCAGAGATGAAGTTCAGCTTAGCCCGTGGGATACTGCTATACTGCAGTTCATCATGTTGGATTCTATGGCTTTGAAATGGCGAAGACATATGAAATGGCAAATATTTCTCAGAGCAAGCAGTTGTCTGGTAGGGGAGTTGGTACCAGTTGAGACCCTTTTTAGCACAACTGGTACCACCTTCAGTTCCTTGAGTGCATTTTCCCCTCAATGATTAGGGAACTCACTGAGAGCTCTTCTCATAGATTCTGCCTTTCACCTTCCAAATAGAGTATTTGTCACCGAGATTTTTGTGAAATGATGCACTTTCAGGTGGAGATGAGCTGCACGGAGTTGTTATTGTTGCGTAGTGTACAACTCATATCCAAATAGGCATCGTCTGCAGTAAATACACTAGAGGTTCAACAGAAAAAGCATGTGTAATTATACACTTACAGAGTTTCATGCTCTTACATGACAAAGACAAATTAAGACCAAATTAACCACCTTCGTATGTTTTCACCAAAGGTTTTAAAACCAGAACTCACCAAGTTGAAACACAAAGCACAGTGACAGTAAAAATAACCTGTAAGTACTAAAAGCCAAGTGTTTAGGGAAAAAGAAAATCATGGGTACATTTTTCCAAACTTCCAATCTAACCTTTTAACTGACAAAATGAGAACAGGATAGACTACTGACTAGTCTCAGAAGCAATGCTATGTAAACAGTAACTTTCCAGCATTAAATGCTTTTAAGTGTTCTATTCGCTGCACTGACCAGAGTGAATTCATCAGATCTTTGTCAGATAAATGTCATAGAAAGCCTTTTAAATATAAAAATTCCAAAAAGTACAGATTTAGCCACCATATATACAATGTAAAATGCAAATTCTCTTGTTTTTGGAGAGCTTACCTGTTAGTGTGCTGCACACGAGCAACAAGTGAATGAGCTGAGATACACCTGTTGCAACAGCATTATGAGAGTGACATTATGCCACCGGAGGTGCATTAACAGAGAGAGTATGTTGTGTGGATGTACGTATGGAAACGAGCCATAAAGTCACAAAAATAATTTTGAATGTTTGAAGAAGACAAATTCTTACTACCGTGGCAACCAGACATCATTATTTTTCAATAAACTCTACTCAAATTTGAGCTGTTTATTATCCTCAGAATTCTGGATCCCATTAAACTTTATTTACTTTCTCTCAAAGTTATTATTCTACTTCTGTTAAAATTCTTCAATAGAATGATATCTCTTACAGAGTAAGCCTGTGTCTTGGGTTCAGCAGTAGCAGTCATTTTTTCTCCTTCTTAGTAGCTGATGCAGTGGTGCATTTTTGACTTTCAGCCTGGGAACGGTGCTGATAACACTGATGTTTTTAGTTGCTGCTAAGTAATGTTTACTCTGACAAACGACTTTCTGAGTTTCATGCTCTGCCAGGGAGGAGGGGAAGCTGGGAGGAAGCAGAGACAGGACACCTGACCCAAACTAGCCAAAGAGGTATTCCATACCACAGCACGTCATGCCCACTGTATAAACTGGGGTCAGTTAATCGGAAGGGCAAGATGACTTCACGAGTTGGGCTGGGTATCGGTTGTCAGGTGGTGAGCAGTTGTTTTCTCTTCACTTGTTATTTCCCTTATCATTATTATTATTGGTGGTAGCAGTAGTGGTTTGTGTTATACCTTAGTTACTGGACTGTTCTTACCTCAACCTGTGGGAGTTACATTCTTCCAGTTCTCCTTCTCACCCCTCTGGAAGCTAGGGGAGAAGAGTGGGGGGGGAGTTAGCGAGCGGCTGCGTGGCTCTGGGTTGCCATCTGGGCTTAAACCACGACAGCCTGTTCATTTGATTTTTATAAACCTTTAGCTTTTTATTCTATGTACAATTTTTAAGGCTTTTAAAGTTGCAACATATAAGATGTAATTACAATGTTTCAGGCAGTTACAGACAATGCATTTACTCTAACATTTTTAGGATGGCAAGGAATTCAGCACTAGTTTTTATTATTTCCACTGTTGCATCTTAGACCTTGCCAATCTGATGATTCAAACTGCTAGACTGTGTTTAGTGATAGACTAAGTGGGATGTAATTTTACTTCACAGGATTTGTGTCTTATTGACACAGTGATTTTATAAACTTGAGCCTACAGATCTCTTACTACACAGGAGATATAGAGCACTTTACATATGCACAGAACATAAATATGCTTTTAAACAATGTATAGGACCTCCAGAAATCTTTAATCATTCATGACATAGTAAAAACATCTACTTAGGGAAAGAAATTGACTTAAAACATTGTTATTTTTTCTGAAAACAAGATTTAATTTTTTGCTTGAATTTTTTATTTTTATGCTACTGCTAAATGGAAATCATGTGATCAATAGTTCTCTAGCCTCTTACTTACTGATTGTTTCAACTTCCTACCTTAAAAGTATTTACTGTTTTTTCAGGATGAAATTCATCCTTGTTCAAGTCCTTCAGTTCCTTTTTTTTCAGAACTATTTTTATTTCACATTCTTTTCTTCATAAGCATAGCTTTATTTTGCTACTTTCATTCCTGTTTTGATCCAAGATTTAACGCTTGAACCTGTTTTGGCTTGGATTTTAAATTATTTCTATGCAAAATTAGTTTTGACTTTAAAGAAAGCTTTTTTCTTTTCAAAAACAATGGGCAAGTCATCACACAACTCTCATCTATAAATACTGGTAATTTTGATCAATATTTCAGGATATGGCAGCAAAGTACCTGGCTCAATCCATCAAACATGACAGACCTCACACTGACATTCATGTAAGTGATCAAGAAGGGCACAAGAAATAAACAGGATTTTCCAAAAGAACAGCAGGAAAATGCAGCATAGTTCAATTACCAGTTTCAAATCAGAGCCTCTGTTTATGCGCTTACCCTGCATGTTACTGGGCTATGTGGAGCTAATCAGAAAAGACTAGCACCTTTCTGCAATGATTTATTGTTTGGGTAAAATAAAGTAGAAGTCTGTTCCTTAATATTGGAGTGAAAATTGTCAGACATATTTCTGTCCTTTCAGATGCATGATGGTGCCACGATTTGACATGTGGACATACCTTTATTACTGGGTTTGCATTTCAGATAATTATCAGCAGTCTTTTTTTCCTTCCTAGCACCTTTTAGACTCAGGCAACCTTCTGCTTGTGTTTTTTAGCTCAAAATTATTCTATAGCTCTAAGTCATCAACACATGGCTACTTCTTAATACATTCTAGTATTATTGTTTATGTAAAAAAATAAAGGAGTTCACCTTGTAATTCTGTGTTTTGAAAAAAACTTTGGGAGAGGGGAAGTTGTGCAATATATTGATGAATCAAAAGTCTTTCATAGATGATCTATTAAGAAAAGTTATGATAGTCCTAGTTTTACCTAATCTTACTCTCTGCAGAACTAATATTCTGCTACTGGATATTTCACAGGGAACATCCCAGTGAAGAACTTGAGGAGCAGAAGACACACAACAGTGAGCAGAGAAATGCTGAAATATTGATAATAGATGCATAAGGTGGAAAAAGTTTTGATGGTCCTAGCTCGTATTTTAGTTCCTCACAGAATATATAATCTCATAGATAAGGTTAGACTCTATGAAGTTGTTCTGCCTGACTTAGCAAATTATTCCTGTTTCCCAAGAGGAAAGCATGTTATGCATACTGATATATGCCCTCCTGGTCTATTCTATTCAGTGAGGACTAGCAAAACTTGACTGCGCAGGATAATATATTACCCCACAGAAGCACATTTTTATACTGGCAGATTAGGATCTGAACCTACACACAGCACATACCTATTTGTCACAAGGTAAACAAAGCCCCTTTGGCCAACTTCCACAAGCCTTAAGAAAGTGTCAAAAAGGATGAAGCAGGACCAGAAGAAATTTGTATTTAGATGGGGAAAAACCTATGATTGAAATAATAACAATGCCTTATCTAAATGCTTTATCACTACATCAAAAAGCTTCTCCTATCCTTTCAGTCTCACTGTGAAAAAGGAATCACTGAAACTCTGTGAAGTCAAGCCTTGGTTTGTCTTGGTATGGCTGTTATTGACCTCTCTGACTTACAATGCCTCAGTTACATTTTTTCATCACTGTATTTTGTCAATTTAAGGACCATAAGATTAAGAATTCCTTGTACTCTACAAGAGAAGCCCACATGTCTGATGGCATTTTGAGACTTCTCCCTCTATTATATTTTAAACAGTTGCTGTTTGTGTGAACTTTTAGTCCTCTTGGATAAGCTGTGAAGTAAATAAAGCGATGAAATTTTCTAAAGATTTCCGTTTTTAGCCTCACTCTATTTTTACATTTTTGTGCTAGCAATTCTACCTTTTCATAGGATTGAAAGAGTGCACTATCAGATTTGTCTGAGCAAGGAGGTGTGGGCTATTGCATGCACTGGAACTGAATGCCTGGCGATCACTTCCCAGAGCAACATAAGGGTTACCCAAGTGTTGGATGAATATTAATTTTTTTTTTTTTTCTTTTCTGGATGATTTTGACATGGGAGCCCCCCTAGCAGCTGGTTTCTCTTGGTGTCTAGGGGTGTGTTTGCACTGCCTGTTTCTATAATCAAAGTCTGTTTCCTCCCCATTGCTTCCTGGCTAAAGTTTGAAAAATGTCACCCAGCTTCCCCAGGCGCTGTTAACCCAAAGGACTGTTGCTTGCACTGTGTTAAACTGGCAAAGCTCTACACACAGTTTTTCCTAGTCTGCAAATTGGTGCTAGCCGAAAGCAATTAGAGAGCTTGAGAGCTTATCGTTTGGAGAGCCTGCAGAATTTCAAACCCAGCTTGACAGCTGAATATTTATCACGATTTGATGAAATAGGGTCAGATAATAATTGCTTATTTTGTTTTATGATGGCTGGAAGTAGAAGACAACTAAAAAATTCTGGGTGTATTCAAGGGAAATGAATTGGGAAGAATGCAAATCATCCAACAAATTTAGATTCCATTCTTGGAATAAAATGCAGGCATGGACTCTTTCATGTTAACTGCACAACGTGTGCTTAAGGCAATGCTGAAGTAAACCAATGACAGGTACTGAAAAATTTTCATTTAACATTCTGAAATACATTCCCTCTCCTCTCCTCAAGATTTTAAAAACATGCCAGAAATTCAACTCACTAAAGGAAGTGGCAAAGCAAAGGTGATCACAAATATTTTAGCTTAAAACAATGTTGTTTGAATTAATGTGATAGAGTCCATTTTACAAAATATTTTTTCATTTTACAAATATGGGCATTGGTAGTTAGTAAACTGTATCACATTGCAGTTTTTACCATGCCTAAGGGGCAGAACAGAATTCATTATTTGGCAGTTATTTAAACAGTTATAAATATTTATGTTTCATTTAGAAGGCCTCATTTAGCATTTTCATTTGGAGGATAAAAGGGTAAGTATTTGGAGCATGTATAAGGTAATCTTCAGTTAATAGTCTCCAGAAGAGAAAGAATACCCCTGGAAAAAAAAGTCCTTAGAAAAAATCTTCCAGCCTGTAGCTAATAAGCGCTCAGTAACAGCATATGGCCAGACCAGCCTAAGAAAGCTTCAATTAGTGAATCTGTGCAAACATCACATGAACATAACTGTCTATTTAGGCCTGGAGATAGATAAATTTACTTAAGGAAAAAAACAAAAAAAAAAGACATTGTGCATGACATAGTTTGAAATAAACAGTCTTGGTAAGCAAGTTCATTCCACTGTAGTCAAAAGGAGTGTTGCTACGAAATTTATCTGTCATTTTATCCATCTCTTCGGTCTGCTGTCTTAAGATGCTCAGGAGGATCCAATCATATGACAGATGGAATCAGTTCTGCTTCCTACTGAGTCAATGGGTTTTATGAGTCCTCAGTACTTCAGGGAAACAAGCATTTAAAAGAAATAAAAATATCTTAAAAATATAACCTCTAGCAAACAAATACTTTAAAAAAATGGTGAATCAAAACATAGGAACCCTTTGATTTTTCTGGATTTATAGTATTTGGGTGGTTCTTCAGCTATGAAAACTTTTCCATTGAAAGCAAGCTTTGATTACATGTGAGTGGATAGACCAATCCTAGTGAAACAGTATCTTCATATCACACTGATTTAATTCCAGTAGAGAAGGTTTTTTCTACTAAATTGAGTGTCTGATCTATTCATCTTATGAATCTTAGATTTTTGCATTTCATTTGTGCATGTAATTCTTCTTTAAAGACTGATATTAAACGCTAATTTTGTTACAATAGGAATTACAAGATGAATGAGAAACAGCCAGAGTTAGTCCTAGATAAACAGCAGGTATATCTGGTTCTTGATCTCCATTTAAACTGTACACAATAGGCAAAAAAGTGAGAATGAGAAAGGCGAAGGTGAAGATGCCTTGAAAAACAAGTCCTTTGTCTCATAATCACTTTTTTTTTTTTCACAAGAGTTCTACTCTAACAGCATTAGATATGTAAAGAAGTGACTGTTGGTTGTTTGTTGTTTTTTTTCATTCACATACCCTCAGCTTATTCCTGAAGGTGTTGTCCAATACAGTAGTTCAGCTATACGCTTTGGTATATGCTGGCCATCACTTGTGAAACAATTTACCTAAATTATCTCTTTACAGGTACATCATCTCAGTTTCAGTCCATTATGTTTGTTCAACAATTAGTTCCTGTCTTATAAAGCTGCAAAATTTTCCAGTTTGAGGGTCAACTAGTTCCCTTCAGCTATATCTCAGATGTGGAAAAGACCTTGAAACAATGCTAATAAGCCGCTCAGAGGGAAATTACTGGCTGTTTTTGAAACCATGAAATCGAAAGCTACAAAGCGAAACAAAGGGCTGAAGTGGCAGAAAATGAAACTCCCTGTCCGGAGGATCCCTTCCTTTTTTTTATTTTTTTTTTTTCCTGATAGAGATTGTATAAAAAGATATATATTGATATATATAATCTTTTATATAGCTTACCTTCTCTTCATAATATCTTTGCAGTGATCCAAATTCTTTGATAGCCTCTGACACAGTTTTTGACTGTTACCTTCTTGTGTCCTTCTTGTGCAGTTAAAAATGACAAGGTGTTCCTAATGCAATTTGTACTCCACCAGTCAATTTTTATATATGTAAGATTTATTTACGGCCAATAATTTGTACAAATGCATTTTCTATATTTTCCATAGCTTTCCTGAGGTCTGTTTGCAACATTTTAATTAATTTTAAGATTCATATAGGGTTTTTTTATTCATTTTGGTTTAATACATTTTTAAGCTATAGTCTCATCATAATAAATACTTCTTTAGCTTAAAAGTGAAAAAGCTGACTTCCAACAATGATTCATATTTCTAAAGGAAAAAACAAACACTGTTGTCAGAAGTCATTCCAGTGAATTAGAATGACTGCTGGGTCAAAAGATGAAAAGCTTTTATTTTTGGTAAAGGCCTTGAGGAGCAGAATGCTCAAAGTTGAAATCACAGATAATGTATGACACTTGGTTTCTTTATGGTCATTTAAGCATCTTTTATGTTATCTGGTGTAGAAATAAGGTAGGACATAATGGCTGAAAAACTGTGCAGATTGTGTATGCCTGTCATGGTTTAAGCTCAGCCAGTAACTCAGAATCATGCAGCCACTCGCCCACTCCTCCTTTCCCCCCTTCTCCAAGGCAGGATGGGGAGGAGAACTGAAAGAATGTAAACCCCATTGGTTGAGACAAGAACAATCCAATAACTAAAATATAATATAAAACTACTACTACTGCTACTACTACTAATAATGATAATGCAAAACTAAAAAGGGAAGAGAGAATGGAGAGAATACAAAACTAAAAAGGAAAGGGAAAATAACCCCAATAAACACAAGTGATGCACAATACAGTAGCTCACAAACCATCGCCTGATATCCAGCCCAATCTGAGCAGCAATCTGGGCCTTCTGGGTAACTCCCCCCAGTTTATATACTTTGGTACTGGTACATTTGGTTTGGGTCAGATGTCCTGTCTCTGCTTCCTCCCAGCTTCTTGTACTCTTCCTCACTGGCAGAGCATGAGAAACTGAAAAGTCCTTGATCAGAGTAAGTGCTACTTAGCAACAACTAAAATATTGGTGCATTACCAGCATTGTTCCCAAACTAAAGCCGAAACACAGCACTGCATCAGGTACTAGGAAGGAGAAAAATAATTCTTACAGCTGAACGCAGGACGATGCCTAAATATACTGTAAACTGTGGCTGTCCTTTCCATTGTACTTCTTTATGGAGAAACATTCTTCAATGCCTCTTTTTTCAAATTCTATTATGCTTAAAATAAATGTAGAAATAAGCCCTTTCCCCCCTATTTCCTCTAGCTTATGTTGTTGTTTTGGTTTTTTTTCCTACCAAAAATTACTGCCGGCTCACTGCTATAAAGAAAACTGCTTCTCACACTTCAGTCTGAGTTCTCAGGCCTTCACTGATATGTGAACTTCATCAACACTATGTCCAGACTTTTAGGGAAAGCAGTGACTCAATTTTTTGAAAAGGAATACAAGGGCCAGCTTTTGACACACCTTCAGTGCTAATATAAAATTGTGCCAGTAAATCCAGTATAAACCAGTGAGGACTGAATCACGTTCAAGGGTGGCACAGATAAAGCGATTACCATGACTGTATTCTTGGTAGATGAGTAGACTGAAAAATAACAAGATGAAAACCAAACAAAATAAAATTAATTAATGCCAAAAAGTTAATTATACCGTCCACTCATACCTCTGGCATAGCACAAACATATACACCCAGATATTTCTTCCAGATGCGTCTATGTTAAATATGCAGTCTCTGGTTACAGCGCAACACTGAACTGCATTCTAAACAGAGGGAACAAGAGATATCAAAATACTGAAAATACCTGGAGATCTCCACAATGTCAGGATATCGATCAGCTGTCATAAGCATGAAAATGACCTAAGAAGATTAAACTGCTAAATTCCCATCCAAGTTGCAAAGAAAGTCAACATTTCCTCGTCTCTTTTTTCTACCCCACTTGCCCTTTACCCTCTGAATTTTTGGAAAAAAAAGCAACCTTCCTACTCCTACATCTAGTCATCACTATATTACTGAATGATGTTTCAGAGAGAAGGAAAAAACAACTGCAATCAAAAAGATAGCTGATCAGTTGTGCCTCTAGGAATATTGTTCTTCCTAACCCCTGTGGGTGAGCAGCTGAAGCCTTGGGGCAATATAATCTTCTTAAAGTTTAGCAAAGAAGGAAATGAATAAACCAGTATATAAATTCACAATTTTATGCTTGAAAAGCATAATCCCACTGAATAAACTCAAACACTTCTATGGGGTTGCAATTTCTCCCATAAAATAAACTATATTAAACTATATTACTTAGGGGAAGAAAACTGGTCTCATCCAAAGCTCACTAACAGCTGTTTAGTCTGCCATTTTCTCTGGAAACTGTTTAATTACCCTTAAGCCAGGAAATTGCTTCTAATTTCAAGGTTCAGTTCATCTGACATCAATTTCCAACTGCTAGATCCTGCAACACTTTGACTGGCAAAATTGAAAAGTACTCCATTATCCATCATTTCCCTGTGCATAGGCAGGTTTCCATAGGGATTCAGAAATATTTCATACAACTACTTGATCAGATGAGCTCTTAAAGTGTCATTTTTCAACTACATATATTTTTTAGAGCACTAATTTGAAATGTCTTTATAATTTCAACACTCCATATATAGATCCCAGAAAAGCAATTCATTCATCAGTGTAATTTGCAGATGCAAACCCCAGTTTCTATCTGATCTGTGCTATTCTTCTTTGTATGAGTATAGTAATATTTTGGTCACGAAACTGTGCTGGGAACTTAGAAAATTAGCTGCACTTACATTATGGTCCTCTGTGTGTCTTCCTCTTGAAAGTGGTTCTTGAATTCAGTAGCTTTAATCTGCCTTCTTTGCTTGCTTGTCTCTGGCTAGTATACAAACACATTGATGATGATTTAACACATCAGTCTGTGACTCTAATGTAGCTATTATGTACCATAATTCCTAGTCCTCATGCAATCTTGCAGACTTTTTGAGGAAGTATTTGATAGCACCATCCCAACAGATGACAAAGAAACTAAGTAGGGCGAAATAGAGAAGTGGTAGCTAAAATGTACTACTTTAATAACTTTATTTGTTTGTATATCGCATGTTTTGAAGTTTGCCAGTGAGCCTATTTCTAGTCCAAATTGTGAATTCCACCTATGTATGTCTTTTAATCAAAATGCACGTCAAGAGATTTGAAGAATTACCTCTGGTTTTAATCACAACTATCATCAATTTCAGCTAGTCTCTAAAAGCACAATTGAGTTTAAGTATATCAGCTTTCCAAGGAATATTAATGTCTAGCGCAAACTAGGCTCTTATTTTTTTGAGTCCTAAATTAAACACCTTATTAGATATTCAGCTTTGAGGTGTTTCTTTTTCCCTTTTTGAAACATTAGAGTTGCATAAACAGTCTGCGGCTTTTGTTCAAGCCTGTCACCAGTTTTTCAGAGGCGCTCACCTCATTCTCTTTAGACTGTAGATTATAAGAAAAAGGAAAACAAACAGGCAGCTCAATTGTTTTTCTAGTGGTACCCTTTCTCTTACATCAGTTGGAAAATTTTTCTCTGTACTTCAAGAGAAATACTAACTATAAAGGGGTGCAGACATGATGTGTCTAATTCCCAGTAGACAGATGAAAAGGACATGCAAAATCATCACAGTTTACAGTTTACAGCTTACAGTTCAAAATATCTGAGATGTATTATCTGACAGACCAGCTGAAAAACAAACAGTTTTGTTGGAACACTGCAATAAAAGTGTTAAACTGCAATTTGTTGCTACACACAATGAAAATTAACACTTAGCTCCTGGAGTGATCAAATTCAAAGAAACAATCTGTAGCATAATTTTAATTTTTATAGCTATTAAAGGTTTAGTATGTGCTTCCTATTTAATAGTGCATTAAGTACTCAGTCCAGTTGCTAAAACATGGGTATGTAGAGGCATTTTGGATACCCCAGGCAGGGGTTCCTCTTCAGGAACCTGCTCAGTATGATTCCATGGGATACAGCCCTAGAGGGCAGGGGGGCCCAAGACTGTTGGTTGATATTCAAGGATCACCCGCTGCAAGCTCAGGAGCGATGCATCCCAACTAGAAGGAAGTTAAGCAGGAGAGCCAGGAGACCTCCTTGGATGGATAAGGAGCTGCTGAGCAAAATTCGAAGGAAAAAAGAGGCTTATAAAAGGTGGAAGCAAGGCCAGGCAGCCTGGGAAGAATACAGGAATGTTGTCCGGGAAGCTAGGGACCAGGTTAGGAAAGCTAAGGCCCACTTAGAATTAAACTTGGCTAGGGATGTTAAGGATAACAGGAAGGGATTTTATAGGTACATTGCCAATAAAAGACAGGTTAGGGACAATGTGGGCCCTCTCCAGAAGTTATCGGGAGAACTGGCTACCCCGGATTTGGAGCAGGCTGAGGTTCTTAGTGACTTCTTTGCCTCAGTCTTCACTGGCAAGTGCTCTGACCACACCACCCAAGTCTTGGAAGGCAGACGCGGGGACGGTGAGAATGAAAACCCTGGGCCCACTGTAGGAGAGGATCTGGTTCAAGACCATCTTAGAAACCTGAATGTACACAAGTCCATTGGACTGGATGAAATCCATCCACGGGTCCTGAAGGAGCTGGCAAATGAAGTTGCTAAGCCACTGTCCATCGTATTTGAAAAATCATGGCAGTCAGGTGAAGTTCCCGATGACTGGAAAAAGGGAAATATAACCCCCATTTTCAAGAAGGGGAAAATGGATGAGCTGGGGAACTACAGACCAGTCAGCCTCACCTCTGTGCCTGGCAAAATCTTGGAGCGGATTCTCCTGGAAGGCATGCTAAGGCACATGAAAACCGACAAGGTGGTTGGTGACAGCCAGCATGGCTTCACTAAAGGGGAATCCTGCCTGACCAATCTGATGGCCTTCTATGATGGGGCTACAGAACTGCTGGACAGGGGTGGAGGAGTTGATGTCATCTACCTGGACTTGTGCAAAACATTCGACACTGTCTCACACGACATCTTTGTCTCTAAATTGGAGAGACATCAATTTGACAAGTGTACCACTCGGTGGATAAAGAACTGGCTGGATGGCTGCATGCAAAGAGTTGTGCTCAATGGCTCAATGTCCAGCTGGAGACCAGTAACAAGTGGTGTCCCCCAGGGATCGGTGTTGGGACCGGTCTTGGTCAACATCTTTGTGGGTGACATGGAGAGTGGGATTGAGTGCGCCCTCAGCAAGTTTGTCGATGACACCAAGCTGTGTGGTTCAGTTGGTACGTTGGAGGGAAGGAATGGTATCCAGAGGGACCTTGACACTCTTGTGAGGTGGGCTGATGCCAACCTGATGAAGTTTAACCATGACAAGTGCAAGGTCCTACACCTGGGTCAGAGCAATCCCAGGTGCAGCTACAGGTTGGGCAGGGAAGAGATTCAGAGCAACCCTGCAGAGAAGGACTTGGGGGTGTGGGTTGATTTAAAAATGAACATGAGCCGGCAGTGTGTGCTTGCAGCCCAGAAAGCCAAGCGTATCCTGGGCTGCATCAAAAGGACCGTGACCAGCAGGTCGAGGGAGGTGATCCTGCCCCTCTACTCTGCTCTCGTGAGACCTCACTTGGAGTATTGTGTGCAGTTCTGGTGCCCTGAACATAAAAACGACATGGAACTGTTGGAACAAGTGCAGAGGAGGGCCACGAGGATGATCAGGGGACTGGAGCACCTCTCGTATGAAGATAGGCTGAGAAAGTTGGGGCTGTTCAGCCTGGAGAAGAGAAGGCTGCGTGGAGACCTCACAGCAGCCTTCCAATATCTGAAGGGGAGCTATAGGGATGCTGGGGAGGGACTCTTCATTAGGGACTGTGGTGATAGGACAAGGGGTAATGGGTTCAAACTTAAATGGGGGAAGTTCAGATTGGATCTGAGGAAGAAGTTCTTTACTGTAAGGGTGGTGAGGCCCTGGAATGGGTTGCCCAGGGAAGTTACGAATGCTCCATCGCTGGTGGTGTTCAAGTCCGAGTTGGACATAGCCTTGGATGGCATGATTTAGTGTGAGGTGTCCCTGCCCATGGCAGGGGGGTTGGAACTAGATGATCTTAAGGTCCTTTCCAACCCTAACTATTCTATGATTCTATGATTGTATGATTATCTAGCTTACCTTGGATCTGTGATACTTCTGTCACTCAAAGGAATATCAAAATCAGTAACAGCATGAAGGCAGCAGTTGTTCTGACAGCTGAAGCATGAACTGAATCCGTCTAGGAAAATTAGCTTAATATGGTCAAATTGCTTTTGCTTTTTAACTGTATATGGACAACAACAAGATATGATATGTGTGACTTCCATATCAGTTAAGAAATGCATAGTGGAATTAGATAACAAATTGCTATGGTCATTAATAAACAATAGGAAAAAATAACTCTCTAATAGCAGCTTTTTTGGTTTGTTTGTTTGTTTGTTTTTGTATCAAAGCCAGCACTGAAGCCCTTCACAGTTTCTATTTTTCTTCCCACTATTGTAATTAAACTTCCATATGGAATTTTATTCCTCAGTGATGTATAGAAAAAAATCATTCTCCTGTGCTCTGTTTCTGCTTATGGCACTATGGTAGTTTCGAGTTTTAGATTCGTTAGAAACCCCTACAGTTGCTAAGGGAATGAGTAATTTGTCTTTATTTAGCAAGTAAAATGACACAGATCCATCTTGAATATGGATGGAGGAAATAAGTAGCCAAAAACCTTCAGAAATCAGAATGATTTTTTCCAACTAAATTTGCACTCTTACAAAAATTATGGAACTGTAAAAATGGGTTTTCCTTAAAAATATATGTTGCCTTCACTGTCTTTGAAATGTGTTTTACACAACAGGATTCTCTCACTAGTTTCATATGTTTTTTTCTTCTCTGCTTTTTTTTTTTTTTTTTGGTTGATTTGATTCGGTTTTTGAGGGTTTTTTTTGTTTGGTTTTGTTTTTTTTTTTTTTTTGAAAGATAGATCATTGATAACTTTCAAAATAAGAGAAGATGGACCAGCTCTAACAGGTCTATGTCTTTCCTATACTGAGGACTTCAAACGTGGGTGCAGTGTCCCAGGTAGGGGCTCATCAAAGTGGAGTAGAGGAGCAGAATCACCTGCCTTGATCATGTTTCTTTTAATGCAGTCCAGGATACAGTTGGCTTTCTGGGCTGTCAGTGCATATTGCTGGCTCAAGTCCAGCTTTTCAGCCACCAGTACTCCAATGTCCTTCTCCACAGGGCTGCTCTTAATCCCTTCTTTTCCCCACCTGTATTGATACCAGGGGTTGCTCTGACCCAGGTGCAGGACCTTGCACTTGGCCTTGTTGATCCTCATGAAGTTAACATGGACCAACTTCTCGAGCTTGCGAAGGTCCCTCTGGATGGCATTCCATCCCTCAGGTGTGTCAACTACCCCACTCAGCTTGGTGTTACCTGCAAATCTTCTGAGGGTGCACTCTATCCCACTGTTTATGTCATTGATGAAGATACTGAACAGTACTGGTCCCCATATAGACCCCTGAGGGACATCACTCACCACCGATCTCCATCAGACATTGAGCACTGACTTCTACCCTCTGGGTGCAACCATCCAGCCAATTCTTTATGTACTGAACTATTCATCCTTTAAATCCATATCTCTCCAATTTAGAGAGAATAATTTGTGGGAGACTATGTTAAATGCCTTAGAGAAACCCAGAAAGATTGACATCCATAGTTCTTCCCATGTCCACTGATGTCACTCCATCACAGAAGGCCACTAGGTTGATCAGACAGGACTTTCCCTTGCTGGAGAAAGTAGTTAATATATTTATTTTCGGTCAGTGAAATGAAGGGCATATACTGAATGTTTTAACCCAATAAATTGATTTTGTATGGCATGTGACCTGCAAAACATCAATCTGTATCTTCTTGTTGCTATTTTGACTAAGCTATTACCAAAAATGAAGTACAGTAAAGGGGAAAGTACTTAAAATCAAGTGCCGTTTGACATGACTTGTGAACTGCTTCTGTCTTTCAAAAACTTCATGCAAATTCTCACATTAAATCATCTAGAAGTTGACTGACCTTAATTCTAGAGAGCTCAGTGACCTTACAGGTTATTGCTTGAAGCTACATAGATATTCACCATTGACAAATGACATGCAAATTACAATTTAGCATTCGGTGGGTATCAGTGATGCATTCATGATGTGATGCTGGATTCCAAAACATGACAAAATACAGTAGTCAAGCCCCAGATGGTCATAATGTAGCTATATCCACTTAAGATCTACTGGATTCTAGTAGATTTTATACGTAACTGCTATTACCTCCTTAGAAGCTGAGCAAACAGGCAGTTAGCTTTTATTAATATTCATGATACCATAATCACAGTGTTACCAATATATGAGCTGACTCATTTAATACCAGTGCATCTATTAGCTCTATTCAGTGCAGTGTAGGCCCACTCGAAGAACAAACACCACAGACTCTGTCTACATGACACTACTGCTACTCTGTCTACAGTAACCTTTGTCAAGTCTCCAAGTATGTTTTCTGGCCATGATGTTCAACCGGAGGCTGAAAGTCTCTGTCTCCTTACAAGCATTATCTTATGTGAACTAAGCAACGGGAAATGATAATGGCTTGAAATCCATCATGACAGGGCTGAAAGTTCAGTAATTTATTTTATCCCTATTTCCTTTTGAGCACTATCTTCAGCTTTACTCAGGAGCACAGTAGATATGTTCTACTTTTTCCAGATTTGATTTTGTTTCCTACAGACCAAGAGGTAATTCATTTTCCTTCTAAAAGTGAAGAACTATCAGAGTGAAAATAGTATATACTGGAGTAATCCCATGACATAGCTGTTGACATCCTAACATTTCATTTACAGTTTGTAAGTCAGTGAGTATTCTAACTACTCCAGATAAAGAATATCTTGTGTCTGAGAGCCCTGATAGCAGAAAAATGTGTTTCTTCAGGAGAGTACTGTTTCAGAAAGAAAACTTAAATGGGAAAAATGTATAGTCATGAGCATCACAGAGAAAACAAAACTGCAGTGAGAGTGCCTGCAGGCTGTAGGCTCAGCAACCTTAGAACAGAGAATGTCACTATTTCCTTCAGTTTCAAATATTTATTATTCTCAAATTGTTCTTTTCCATAGCAGAAGAATAGAATGATGGTTGCTGTTGGTGAAAATGACACTCTAATTGATTATGTCATTTAAGCTGTGCTTATTAGACATCAAAAACTGACAGTAACCAATGCAAATGTTAGATATTCATTACTGTAAACTGCCAAGATGCTATGAAAATTTGTGGATCAGTTGTGAGAATCTGCATCTTTGGATATCTGATGAATTAGAACTACTTTAGTACATAGCCGGCCCTTTGATACTTTTGAGTGAAGTATATGTTATTCTTATGTATTTTCATTTGTATTGTCCCTTTAGTTTGCTTCCACTAAGATGGTGAGAAGTGGTTCAAGAAGGGAAGGAGGTTGTCATTCCTGAAAGAAAAAACTCCCTTCACTCCAATCAATTTAGGTCTGTTTGTATAAAGAATGCTTATACCCTGGCTTTCTACCTAGAACCTTTTCTCCCACTGCCTTACCTGCTACAGCAATAATTTGCCAGGAGTACACCTACTGATAGCAGTAAAAGATGTGTATAGCAGAACACAAAATCAGTACTGAGGAAGTTAACATAGTTAACATAGATTAACACACTGAGGAAGTTAACATAGTTAACATAGATTAACATAGTTAACACAGATTTCTTGAGAAATGAGGGTACATTCTTTTCTACCTCTTTCCTTCTTGCCCAAAGAAAGCAAGAATCTTGCTCATATGTAAAGAATATACATGTGAGTGTGGAAGAATTACTTATGATAGTCGAGTTGAGATAGATCTTTCTATTATCTCTCCTGGGCACATATGGAATGAAAGTAAAGTTTGTGTATTTTCCTATGCTCTTTATCAAGACAAAAATATCACATCCTGGACAAAACTCATTGTTTATATAGGGTATATTTTGGAATTGCTCATATAGGAATAGATGTTAAGGAGATAAAACATAACTGCAGAAAATACTGAGTAAAGTAGAAACACAACCCAATATGTCAGCTTTACTCGCTTGACATTAATTCTGTAAGTGGTGCTAAAATATAAGAATTTATAAGGTTGTGTGTGCTGGAAAAGTTTTGCAATCATTAAAATATAACTGCATTGTTCATATTTTCCATGTCTACACTTTCACTGGCATATTATTTCCACCTTCACATAGTGAAAGGCAAAACCACAGTCCATGGGAGAAATCAGAGTGTATAAAAGTCTTTGTTGAAGCATCTCTCTTTATATGGTTTGCATAAAGCTTAGCAGTTCAAGATATAGTTAACGATATGCTTCATTTTACATAATTTTCTTGCTAATTTTGAACTTTTTATCTCCAGATAAAGATGATTATAGCATCTGTAGCACCAACATCTCCTACAGTCAAACTACTTATGTAGGTTAGGTGTTATTTAAAGGTTAAGGCCTTCACTGTGTTACCCTCTCCTTTCTTCTAACTGACACAAATAATGGCTTCCGAAAGGAGAGGGAAAATAGGTTAACAGTAACCTCCCAGGCAGGAATCCTAATGAGATTCAAACTTGTCCCTGTCTCATCTTCATTTCCTTTCCTGGCAGGTTTGATTGCTTGTACGTTATGTATCTTTCATTAAATGTTTCTTCGGAAATTATTTTTTAAAGGGCATGACACACATAAAAGAGAAGAGAGAAGAAAACATTGATTAAAATATCTGGAGTTGTGCTGCATGTGGTTTTTATACGCTTCAAGACTGATGTCTTCATGTGACTATCCTGCATATTTTTTCATCTTTCTGCATTGTTTCAAGGCTGCTAGCTTTTAATTCAGAAAACACAACTAGTTTTTCTCAGTCGTGAAAAATTTCATTCTTTCTTACTCAGTTTGCTGTTACACCTTTGTAACTGTTCAAGTTCACTGAATTACCTTGTATATACATATACCTTGTATAGATTTTTTCCTCCACAGTTTCATTGAGTATACAATATTTCATTGCCTATTCATACTGTATAGTGGGAACTTCAACAGCCAACTTTCAATTCGAAATCAAAAAAAGGACTCTTTTCAAATCCTTATTCTTAGCTTTTGTAGTTGAATTATCTGAAGCAACTGACACTAAGGAAAATTATTTCTATTCGTGAAGCAGTTGCTATTTATTGCTGTTGCTTTTTTTTTTTTTTTTTTTTAGATGAAAATGTTCTCAAAAGTCATTTTAATGGTTAGTGATAGTCTTCACTGTCCTGGGTTCAGCTGGGGCCTGGGAAGGAAAGGGAGAAAGTGAGCAAGTATCTGTGTGGTTCTGAGTTATCAGCTGGGCTTAAACCATGACATTCATGTATTTGCTGGTTCTGACCAGCATAGGCCAGGGTCGTTATAGTATTATGCCTCATCCAAAGGGAAATTAGATGATATGACAGGTGATCTTTAAAAAAAAGTGACTATTAAGCCAAAATATGCACTTATACTTCATGTTTTTCAGAATGGAGACAGAATTTCACAAATGCAGTAGAGAATATTATACTGCTTACACTGCTGGATTTCCATTTGACTGTTCTCACATTCAAAAAGATTAAATATATCATGTGAAAAGTTCAGATCCCAGATGCATGGCTTTTGGTTTCATAAACAGTGAAATACTTAACAGAAGCTCTTAGCTCTTCTTTGTAAGCAAAGCAATATATTTGTAAGCTTAGCAATATATTTCCTAAAACAAGAATCAGTATCTTCAGCAATGTCTTCATAATCAGCTATCTTGGATTATTATTTATTATAGGTTAAAAAAAAAGAATTTTTTTTCCTGATTCAATAAAGCTAGCAATGGATTCTTCCTGTGGTGGCCAGATCTCTTCGCTACAGCAATAGCTAGAGGCTGAAGTAGTATTTGTTTATTAGTGACGTGAATTGTGTGTCACAAGTTCCTAGATTTTCTCACCATACAAAAACATAGTCTTAAGGCTATTTATGACACTTGAGATAGAAAGGTCAGATAAGTGTTCAATTTCAAAGTGCCTGGAAAAGCTGCAAAGGGCATCCAAGTGCTTCTATCTCTGCAACCTACAGCTGTCAGTCTCTGCTTCTTTCCAATTTCCAGAAGAATTCCTCTGAACAAACAAGCAAAAATACACTAGCCTATGAATTTGTTATAAACATTTTGATATCTTTCATTCCCCTGACTATGAAGGAGGAATTTTTTTCTGCCCTGTATTACTGTCATTGCACAAGTCTTGTGAGACTGCATACAGGCTGCCTCCGCAAAACAGTGCATTTGTGGATGGGCAGGGCTACTTCCAATGAGAAAGGAAAAGTACACACTCATAAGTAAGCTAAGTAATTCCTTCCTAACACTGTCCAAGGCTAAACCAAAGAAGAATCCATATTTCCATACATGCCAGCAGTTCTATACCTAATTTTATCCAAATAGATGGCTGACTAAAGCAGTCCACACATTGCTTTACATACCCTCAGTTTCAAAGCAATAAGTTAATGATAACGCCTGTAATTGCTGTATATTATTCATATTCTCTCATACTGCTCATATAGAATCATAGAATCATAGAATAGTTAGGGTTGAAACAGATTGATATACAGATGCAAAGAAGCTCTTGACTTGTCAAGTCCACTGTCAGGACACAGTGAAGATGGCTCTTCCCTGGCAAATGGGTAGTCATGGGCAGCAGAGGGACCTCACCAGTCATGGTCAGTCCCATCTCATTATGATAGAGAAAATGACACTGAAAAATGATATGTGACAGGAAGACAGGAAGTGGGGCTGCTGTGGTTTAAGCCTGCTACAGGTGAACCCAGAACAGATGACAAGGTCATATTCAATGTTTAAGGCCCTTTTGTGTCAGGGAATGTGCATGACTAACTGTCCAGATCATGTTAGATACGAAATGTGCTAGAAAAGAATGGAAAATATAAGTGAAACGCTCCCTTTGTGAATTGGGAAAAAAAACGTCTTTTTCATGTCTTCAAACCTGGTAGGAGGCTTATTCCGTGTGTGTGAACTCTTGAATGGATCTAGTGTTTCAAAGCTCTTCACTTGTACTAGGATGCTCGATTTTGAGAACAGGAATTTGAAATGTATCCAACTTTTGTTGTTGTTATTGTGCTTAAGGGTTTCAGAAATTAATAAAAGTTACTGTGGTAATTGATGGTATAAGAGTTTGAACAAGCAGTCTTTATAAACTTCAATAGTCCAGATGCAAACATGACCTTAGACATTACTGTATGCTTAAAGAAAATAGAATTTTAATTAAGGCACTGGAATTATTCCTGTACTTTACGAAATGCTTTGAGAGTTCTCATTGAAATCTCAATTGATAAGATCTCTCATTTATGAATTTGTGATTCTGTTGCAAATATTATAATTCAGTTTATAAAGCAATTATATGTTTAATCAAAAGAAAATTAATATATTTTTCAAAAAACAGGCTCTGTAAACCTTTTTAATAATCATAGAATCATAGAATAGTTAGGGTTGGAAAGGACCTCAAGATCATCGAGTTCCAGCCCCCCTGCCATGGGCAGGGACACCTCCCACTAAATCATGCCATCCAAGGCTATGTCCAACCCCACCTTGAACGCCGCCAGGGATGAAGCATTCACAACTTCCTTGGGCAACCCATTCCAGGGCCTCACCACCCATACAGTAAAGAATTTCTTCCTCACATCCAATCTAAACTTCCCCTGTTTAAGTTTGAACCTGTTACCCCTTGTCGTATCACCACAGTCCCTAATGAAGAGTCCCTCCCCAGCATCCCTATAGCTCCCCTTCAGATATTGGAAGGCTGCTATGAGGTCTCCACGCAGCCTTCTCTTCTCCAGGCTCAACAGCCTCAACTTTCTCAGGCTATCTTCATACGAGAGGTGCTCCAGTCCCCTGATCATCCTCGTGGCCCTCCTCTGCACTTGTTTCAACAGTTCCATGTCGTTTTTATGTTGAGGGCACCAGAACTGCACACAAGACTCCAAGTGAGGTCTCACGAGAGCAGAGTAGAGGGGCACGATCACCTCCCTCGACCTGCTGGTCACACTCCTTTTGATGCAGCCCAGGATACGCTTGGCTTTCTGAGCTGCAAGCACACACTGCCGGCTCATGTTCATTTTTTCATTGACCAGCACCCCCAATTCCTTCTCTGCAGGGTTGCTCTGAATCTCTTCTCTACCAACCTGTAGCTGCACCTGGGATTACTCTGACCCAGGTGTAGGACCTTGCACTTGTCATGGTTAAACTTCATCAGGTTGGCATCAGCCCACCTCACAAGAGTGTCAAGGTCCCTCTGGATGGCATTCCTTCCCTCCAACGTATCAAGTGAACCACACAGCTTGGTGTCATCGACAAACTTGCTGAGGGCGCACTCAATCCCACTCTCCATGTCACCCACAAAGATGTTGACCAAGACCAGCCCCAACACCAATCCCTGAGGGACACCACTCGTTACTGGTCTCCAGCTGGACATTGAGCCATTGACTACAACTCTTTGTGTGCGGCCATCCAGCCAGTTCTTTATCCACCTAGTAGTCCACCTATCAAATTGATGTCTCTCCAACTTAGAGTGAAGGATGCCATGTGAGACAGTGTCAACGCTTTGCACAAGTCCAGGTATTTATTTTTGGAAGAAGAATTATTGTGAAAAGGAAGATGAAGAATTATTGCCAACTTGGAACCAGGCAGAAAAGGCTGACTCATGAAAAATGGCTCTCTAGGAATTCTTCAATTCTACTGTAGAAAGCTGTGAATCAGACTTTCCTTTATGGCCATCTACCTATCCCAAGGAGATTTCATATATATGGACAACCTTTTCTAATATTGCCTAAGGATACTCATAATTAAAAGTGTCTGGAGACAGATTATACTTCTGAAACGGAATAACCTCAATTTGTGTCATAGAAATACCTGCACTAGACATGTTGAAATTAGACACCTGCTAATAATGCTGTCATGAAGGCCTGGATTTGTGTAGGAGACATAGTTGATAAATATCTCTAATGGAGCCTTTTACAAAGGTGTTACATCTCTGGCTTGTTTCTTTCTGAGTACCAGCGGGCTCAGAAAACTGTGTATGGTGCTTCACTTACCTCAGCAACTGAGGAAATTGAATAGATATGATGATGACAAGTTTTCTTAAGACAGTACGTTTACAGACATAGAATTCACAAGTAATTTAGACTCGAATAAAAAAAAAACACCTGCTGATTAAAAGTAACCTCATTTTTTCCAAAGAAAGTAAAAGTGATTAAAAAATATCTAATCTACAAATTTTGTTGAAATATTGAAGTTTTCTCACGCACGGAAAAGGGTTTTATTTCCATTTAAATTTCCATATTAAAGGAAAAACGAAGTAATCCTTCAAAAATTATCAAGAAATAATCACATTTCCCAGTCAACTCTGTCAAAAAAACTATTAATTTGTTTTCTTCCTAAATATATCAGGTTTGATATATTTTATTCCCAAACAATAGAACGCAAATACACTTTAACTACGAAAGTGATGGAGTTTCTGGTTCTTTACATTTGCAACTGGTTCAAGCAATAGACACAAAACAAAGAGGGAGAATAATCAATAATAATAATTAATTAGCAGCACTTTGGCTCTTCATCTGAAAATAGACATGCAATATGAATACATGGATAAAATTGGCAACCAGGTTACAAATTAAGATGTTGTTAGAACCAGATAAACACTACTATGAAATCATTAATAAAACAGCTTTCTTCCTTGAACTCCCTAGCTAATTATAAAAGGAAATAAAAGACTGCCAGATATACCGTCAGTAAATCTGAAATTGCATCTTGAGCTAGCAAAAAGTCTAACCCAGGAGCTGTGGGACCTAAAGTAGTCAAGGAGATAAGGCTGCATTCATGAGTTATGAAATCCCCATGCACATGGAATTCTAAACACAGAGAACACGAACGATGAGAGCGGGGAAAAACATATGCTCCAAGTGTTCAAGAATGCTTCTTGAATAGATGCTTGTGCTGCACTACTAAAATATGTTTGCTGCACATCAATTCTTACAAGAAAGTGTTCTGTCTTCTTGAGAACAGGTACTTGCTCATTCTTTAAAAAAAATATTTTGACTGACATTATAACAAACGATCATATGGGGAAAACGTAAACCTCAAAACAAAAAATCCTGACATTCACAATGCAAATTTCAGAAATTTTATATTTCTGTCACAAGTATAAAGCAATTAGGACATAGACTATTTCATATACCTCCCACTACTTTCTTCAAGTAGAAAATTGTTGTGGTTTAAGCTTCTCAGCCACGCACAGTTTTGCTCACTCACTCACTTCCCCCTCTTTCTTCCCTCCGCTCCTGGAGGGATGGGAAGGAGAATCGAAAGAATGCAACTCCCACAGGTTGAGACAAGAACAGTCCAGCAACTAAGGTGTAACACAAACCACCACTGCTACCACCAATAATAATAATGACAAGAGAAAAATACAAGTGAAGAATTTTTCTTCCCCCCCACTCCAAGGCGTATTATTTTCCTCCCTTTCTCAAAGACTTCTTCCACTGTATCACCCCACACAATGATGTCATCAATGTATTGCAGGTGTTCTGGAGCTTGCCCCTGTTCCAGTGCAGTCTGGATCAGTCCATGGCAGATGGTAGGGCTGTGTTTCCACCCCTGGGGCAGTCAGTTCGAAGTGTACTGGATGCCCCTCCAAGTAAAAGCGAACTGTGGCCTGCAGTCTGCTGACAGAGGAATTGAGAAAAATGCATTGGCAATATCAATTGTGGCATACCACTTGGCTGCCTTTGACTCCAGTTCATACTGAAGTTCTAGCATGTCCGGTACGGCAGCACTCAAGGGTGGTGTAACTTCGTTCAGGCCACAATTGTCTACTGTTAATCTCCACTCCCGGTTAGATTTTCGCACTGGCCATATGGGGCTATTAAAGGGTGAGCGGGTCCTACTGATCACTCCTTGACTCTCCAATCTACGGATCAGCTTTTGGATGGGAATCAGGGAGTCTCGGTTGGTGCGATATTGCCACCGGTGCACAGTTGTGGTTGCGACTGGCACTTGTTGTTCCTCGACCTTCAGCAACCCCACAACAGAAGGATCCTCTGAGAGACCAGGCAAGGTGGACAGCTGCTCAATTTCCTCTGTCTCCAAAGCAGCAATACTAAAGGCCCATTGGTACCCTTTTGGGTCTTTGAAGTACCCTCTCCTGAGGTAATCTATGCCAAGGATGCATGGAGCCTTTGGGCCAGTCACAATAGGGTGTTTTTGCCATTCCCTCCCAGTCAGGTTGATTTCAGCCTCCAGTACAGTCAACTCTTGGGATCCTCCTGTCACTCCAGAAATATAAATGGGTTCCACCCCTTGACAGCTTGATGGCATCAGGGTACACTGTGCACCGGTATCTACTAGAGCCTTATACTTCTGTGGGACTGATGTGCCAGGCCATTTGATTCACACAGTCCAGTAAATCCAATTGTCCCCTACCTCCACCTGGCTGGAGGCAGGGTCTCCCTAATAGTCATCACAGCGTTGGACACTTTAGTCTTGTAGAAAGGGATTATTCTTCTTTATCACAGGAGCTGGAGTAAAATCGGCTCTTCCACTCCATCTAGGAATCTGCTCACCAGAGACTGAAGCCGCAGCCTTCATGGGGTGATCAGCCTTGACTTTTGTTCTCCTCTTCAGTTCTTGCAGACGTTCCTCCAAAACTGAAGTAGGCTTTCCATCCCACTTCGTCATATCTTCTCCGTGATCCCGCAGGTAAAACCAGAAGGTGGCCCGTGGTGTATACCTTCTATATATTCTCTCTCGAACAGTAGGGCGCCTTTTGTTAATAGCTGAGACGTGTGTTGGTACACGTGAGGAGCTGGATAGATCGTCTCTTAATTGTTTGAGGTCCTGGGACAGTTTTTCCACAGCTGAGATGATGAAAGGGGTGAGATTGTCTTCAAACTCTCGGAGTTTATGAATCATTTTATCCATTGTTGGTGGTATTATGTCATTCCAGGTTACTGTTGCCAATGAGTGGGCATATGATGGGGGTCATTCCGTGTAAACTTCCACCACATGGGTCGTGTACATTCGACTTCATCTGGATCTATGGGTATATCCCCATTATTCGGCTTGATATTGTAGATCATCTCTACAATGGCTGATTCCCTCAAAGACTGGATGCCCTTTTCTATAGTAATCCACTTAGCCGAACGACATCATAACATCATCCTTGTATGGAAACCTATCTTTCATAGTTGCCAAGAGCCGCTTCCAAAGGCTGAGGGACCGTTTCTCTCTTGCAATTGCTTTGTCAATTCCCCCTTCCCTAGCAAGTGATCCCAGCTGTTTGGCTTCGCTACCTCCTAGTTCGTGACCATCGGCCCCGTTGTCCCAGCATTGGAGCAACCAGGTGATGATGTGCTCCTCTGACTGACAGGTAAAGTCCTTTCGCATATTCCGTAGCTCGGTCGAGGTCCGCAATTGAGAAGCTACCTCTTCTTCTTCTTCTTCTTTGTCATGTGATGATGACTGCTGGTCAGATGCTGTCCCAGGTGGTGAGTACGTTGTTTCCTCATCTTGCTTTGTCTTTCTTGCCTCTTTTTTTGGTTTTCCTCCTGCGTACAGGGGCAATCAGTATTGGTACGAGGTGGTCCTCTGGTTTAGCTGCAGTGATTATCACTGTAGTTTGAGTAGCTGCTGTACTTGTCGCTGGTGGTGGTGTAGCTGCTGTGCTTGGAGCTGGAGTAGCTGTGCTGTCCATTACGGCTGAAGTTTGGGTAGCTGCTCTACTTGTCCCTGGGGGTGGTGTAGCTGCTGTACTTGGAGCTGGAGTAGCTGCGCTGTCCATTACTGTTGAAGTTTGAGTAGTGGCTGTACTTGCCCCTGGGGGTGATGTAGCTGCTGTGCTTGGAGATGGAGTAGCTGCGCTGTCCATTACTCCACCCTCAGATCCAGGGGCATTTTTTTCCTTTTGAAGATGCTGGATGGTGTTGAACAGGGCTCTGTAAGCATAGGCCAAACCCCAGCATGTAGCCATGATTTGTCCATCTCTGGTGTGACCAGAATGACAACACACCTACTTTAAGTGTTTTACTAATTTTTCTGGATTTTGCACATGTTCATTGGTGAAGTTCCAAAGCACTGGAGGGGCCCACTGGCCTAGACACTTGCCCATACTATCCCACACACCCTGCCACTCATGACTATCCAGCCTCGGGGAAAATCTCTTGGACCTCCTATCTTGTCGTTTAACCCTAGACAAGGCCCAAACTTGACTCTGCATAACTCTTGGGTCGTGAGTAAAGCACAATTGATATGCATGCCAACATGGCGATCCCCATCACAACCAGCAGGCAGGTCTCAAGGGTATCTAAGGGCCATTCAAAACCTTCAGAATTCTCGAAAGATGCTGTAAATAGTCTGGTGGAGGGGCTGGGAGCATAAAAGAATGTCTCCTTCACAGGTTGACCACCCAAGGAGGTGAAAAAAGATGTATAATTCCTAAACACTTCTGTTATATACCTCCCAAAGTATAGAGTTGGTGACCACATTGGGAACAAAAACCGGGTCAGTTTCATGATCACGGAGTCTATTGTATTAAAAATCAGTGCAATAAAGTACAATGCAATAAGAGCCTTAACCCAAAACCCTTCCCTGAAAAATGTTAAGATAAAAATTACCGTCTCTAAGTGAAGTAACACATGCTGAACCTGTGAGATCCAGAGCAACAACTTTGAGAGCCAATAAATCAGCATTGTGACGAGTGGCTATTAATCCTGTCGTTATCTCAACCCTTCGAGCCCCACGTTCAGCGCCAAAAAGAACTGTCGTGGTTTAAGCTTATAAACCCATACAGTTGCTCTCTCACTCACTTCCCCCTCTTTCTTCCCTCCGCTCCTGGAGGGATGGGAAGGAGAATCGAAAGAATGCAACTCCCACAGGTTAAGAACAGTCCAGCAACTAAGGTGTAACACAAACCACCACTGCTACCACCAATAATAATAATGACAAGAGAAAAATACAAGGGAAGAGTTTTTCTTCCCCCCCACTCCAAGGCGGGGGGGGGGGGGGGGGGAAGAATGGGAAGAAGAATCAAAAGAACGCAACTCCCATGGGTCGAGACAAGAATAGCCCAGCAACCAAGGTACCACACAAACCACTGCCGCAACCACCAATGATAATAATAACAAGAGAAATACAAGGGAAGAGGATAGAACTGCTCACCACCCGGCGACCGAGCTGTGAACTAAACCAAAAACTCTTCCGGGTTCCGGCCCCCAGGTTTTTTTACACCCTGGGCATGACGTGCTGTGGCATAGAATAACCTCTTTGGTCAGCTTGGATCAGGTGTCCTGTCTCTGCTTCCCCCCGGCTTCCCCACCCTCCCTGGCAGAGCATGAGACTCAGAAGGTCCTTGGTCAGACCAAAACATTCTAAGCCATAACTATAAACATCGGTGTTATCAGCGCTGTTCCCAGACTGAAAGTCGAAAACACAGCACTGCACCAGCTACTATGAAGGAGAAAAAATTGACTGCTGCTGCTGAACCCATGACAAAAAATAGTTTTATTTGTTGAGAAAAAACCTGCCCCAGGCAGCGCTAGCAATCAGGATCGCGAAGAAAAGGGCGGGTCAAGGCAGTTTGTGCAAGCAGGTGAGCGTGATGATGAGCACTCGCCTTCTGACCAGGGCCTGGTCTGGGACCTTTGCACTGGCTGCCCTAGTGGTGGCCAGTGTAGGCACCCAGACAGAGATGACGAGAGGGGAGGCTTCAGTGCAGAGCTCGAGGTGTAGAGAGCGCCTGCTCTGGTCTTGTGAGGGGAG
This sequence comes from Amazona ochrocephala, assembly GCA_039720435.1. NCBI lineage: Eukaryota > Metazoa > Chordata > Aves > Psittaciformes > Psittacidae > Amazona > Amazona ochrocephala. The sequence continues at coordinate 35,212,592 of CM077879.1, forward strand.
GATGCACAATGGGCAGGGCTGCACTCTGTGCTCCCAGGTGGAGGTCCTCCTGCAGCAGGGGCTGAGCTGCGGGATGCTATTACTAGGCTGAAAGATGTCAGAGAAGCTGAGGGGAAGCAGCATTGCTTGCTCCAGGCTCAAACTGCGCAGGGGCCTCGAGCATCCACTGTAGCTCATGGAAGAAAGAAGGAGACTATTAACCCAGGAAGCTGGGAAATAGTAACAAAAAAAACAACAAAAAAAGGAGGAAGAGGGCAATTAAAACCAAGGGGCTTCCTCCTACATCTGTTGTCCCCACCCAGAACAGCTTTGCTATCCTGCAGGGGGCTAATGAGGAAACACACTGGCACCAGGAACGACTGGATGATGCACCGGTAAAGAAGATCACTATTGGTGCTGCCACAAAAAAGCGGCGGGTTGTAGTAGTAGGGGACTCTACTTTGAAAGGAACAGAGGCACTCATCTGTCGGCCTGACCCAGCCCCAAGGGAGGTATGTTGCCTACCAGGGGCACGGATCAGGGATGTTGCAGAGAGGCTGCCTGCTCTAGTAAGTCCCACTGACTATTACCCACTTCTAGTGATCCATGTGGGTGCTACTGATATAGATAGCAGTAGCCCGGAAAACATAAAGAAGGACTACAGAGCCCTGGGAGAGGTGGTTAGGAGGTCTGGAGCTCAGATTGGTTTTTTGTCAATTCTCCACGGTACAGGGCAGTACCTTAGAAAGGCTAGGAGGATTGGGCAGGTTAATAAATGGTTAGAAGGGTGGTGCTATAGTCAGGGGTTTGGGTACCTTGAACATGAGACTCAATTTTTTAGGCCAGGTCTACTGGGGGCGGGTGGAGCTGATCTGACAATGAAGGGGGAGAGCAGTTTTGGTAGGAGGCTTGCCAGACTGCTCAAGGATGCTTTAAATTAGGTGTGTTGAGGGAGGGGGGCATCATTCCATCCCAACACACCCAGTCACTTGCCAACACCTACAATAAATGCTCGGGGCAATGTAGAGATATCCCAGATGCTCCAGCCAATGAGCGGCTTCAATTGGATCTCGGCTCAGATGCCTCTAAACAAACGTCCATATCATGGGGAGCAAACAAGAGGAATTAGAGATGTGTGCACCTCTATGGGGGTATGATATAATAGACATCACAGAAACATGGCGGAATGGCTCCTGTGACTGGTGTGTTGGAATGGAAGGTTACAGGCTCTTTAGGAAAGACAGGCCCAGTGTGAAGGGGATTTTCTGTTTATGGTAGGGATAGGCTGGAGAGTATGGAACTCTGCCTGGGGAAAGGTGAGCGGTGAACAGAGAGTTTGTGGGTCAGGATCAAAAAGAGAACAGCGATGGGAGACATTATTGTGGGGATCTGTTACAGACCACCTGACCAAGGGAACTCTGTGGATGAAGCATTCTATAGACAGATAGGAACAGCTTCACGCTCACAGACCCTTGTACTCATGGGGGACTTCAACCACCCTGATATCTGTTGGAAGAATGGTATGGCCCATCACAAGCAATCCAGAAGGTTCCTCAATTGTGCGGAAGACAACTTCCTTCAGCAAGTAATAGAGGAGCTGACAAGGAAAGGTGCCATGCTTGACCTCATGCTCACCAACAGGGAAGGGCTGGTTCAAAATGTGATGCTCCAGGGCAGCCTTGATTGCAGAGATCATGAGATGGTCAAATTCGAGATCCTCAGGACAGTGAGAAGAGCGTGCAGTAAGCTCACTGCCCTGAACTTCAAGAGAGCAGACTTAGGCCTCTTCAGGAACCTGCTCAGTAAGGTTCATTGGGATACAGCCCTAGAGGACAGGGGTACCCAGGACTGTTGGTTGATATTCAAGGATCACCTACTACAAGCTCAGGAGTGTTGCATCACAACTAGAAGGAAGTTCAGCAGGAGGGCCAGGAGACCTCCTTGGATGGATAAGGGCCTGCTGAGCAAAATTGGAAGGAAAAAAAAGGCAAAGGTGGAAGGAAAAGGTGGAAGCAAGGTCAGGCAGCCCGGGAAGAATACAGGGATGTTGTCCGGGAAGCTAGGGACCAGGTTAGGAAAGATAAGGCCTACTTAGAATTAAACTTGGCTAGGGATATTAAGGATAACAGGAAGGGATTTTATAGGTACATTGCAAATAAAAGACAAACTAAGGACAATGTGGGCCTTCCCCAGAAGCTATCGGGAGAATTGGCTCCCCTGGATTTGGAGAAGGCTGAGGTTCTAAATGACTTCTTTGCCTCAGTCTTCAGCGGCAAATGCTTTGACCACACAACCCAAGTCTTGAGCCGGCAGTGTGCGCTTGCAGTCTAGAAAGCCAAGCGTATCCTGGGCTGCCTCCAAAGGAGCATGACCAGCAGCTTAAGGGAGGTGCTCCTGCCCCTCTACTCTGCTCTTGTGAGACCTCACGTGGAGCATTGTGTGCAGTTCTGGTGTCCTCATCAAAAAAATTACATGGAACTGCTGGAACAAGTCCAGAGGAGGGCCATGAGGAGGATCAGGGGACTGGAGCACCTCCCATATGAAGATAGGCTGAGAAAATTGGGGCTGTTGAGCCTGGAGAAGAGAAGGCTGCATGGAGACCTCACAGCAGCCTTCCAGTATCTGAAGGGGGTCTATAGGGATGCTGGGGAGGGACTCTTCATGAGGGACTATAGTGAGAGAACAAGGGGTAACGGGTTCAGACTTAAACAAGGGAAGTTTAGATTGGATATAAGGAAGAAATTCTTTACTGTAAGGGTGGCGAGGCCCTGGAATGGATTGCCCAGGGAACCTGTGAATGCTCCATCACTGACGGTGTTCAAGGTCAGGTTGGACATAGCCTTGGATGGCATGGTTTAGTGGGAGGTGTGTTTGCCCATGGCAGGGGGGTTGGAACTCGATGATCTTAAGATCCTTTCCAACCCTAACTATTCTATGATTCTATGACTATTTCTTCATTCAAAGACCTAAAGTTCTATAGCTTTTGCATTGCATTTTTAATTTGCTTTGAAACTTTTTTTCTCTATAATCATTAACCTCATAGAACCAGTCAAAACCACGAGGAGGAAGAATATTGGAGGGAAAGAACAAATACCAATGACTTGTGAGAAGTAACACTAAAGCTCTTAGAAGGTCCAAAAGTCCATGCTCCCACGCCTGTACAAAGAAGCGCAGGATCTTCCTGCCTTATCAATTTGAGCTAGACAAACACCTCTTTTATTTATGAAATTCAAAGAAAATTCTGAACAAAAAAAAGCCCCAATATTATATACTTAAGGGAAAATGACAGCCTGGTTAGCCTGAAATTTGAAATCAGATAAATGTCAGAACTATGCTTACAAACATGAGGAATTGTTAAACATTTGATTAGTGGTTCTAAAGAAGTGAAATGAGTAGAATCAGAAAAGTAGTATAAAAAAATCAAAGTGTCACAAATACTCTTCTGACAACAGTCACCACAACATCATGAGGTTTGGTATTTTTTTCATAGAAGCTGAGTGGCAGTGGCACTATGATTATGTGAGGCAACTATACAAACTTTGCTCATAAAGACCTTGGAAAGTTCTGTTAGTTTAAACACTGTAAACACAGACAGTGTAACTCAAGATTCAAGCATAACGTCTTCCTTATCTTTTAATTGAACTTTGAAGCCATTATACTCCTAGGAAACCAGAGCAATTCATTATGTAGTAACTTATTGAGAGTGATACAGTAGATTTTCATGCACTGGCTCTCAGCTTGCTATTCAGGCTCTGTACAAAACACTTTTTTAAGGGAAGAGCAGGGAAAAGAGCGACAGCCTTTCAATATATCTTGTTTGCAGCTGAAAATTCAGTGGGAATTTGGGTTTCAAACTTATTCTGTCAATGATTTTATGTCAGAAGACAAAGTGTTTATAGTGCAGACATAGTAGGCAATTGTCACAGTTAAACAGAAAATACTTTTCAGTGTTTTTGACAGTGCTAAATGTGTGGAATCAATTTGAGTATTATATTTGTTGCATCTAGACATGCGAAGTTGCAAAAACAAATGAGAAAAAAATCTGAGACGATTGAGAGAGAATGCTGCTGAACCCAGGACAATCAGTTATATCATTGTTTATATAATCATCTGAATACAGTTTTGCTAACACAGAAGAAACAAAGTAAAGCAAAAAGAAACAAGGTCAGAGGCTGTGGTTTCCCTGCAGTGATTGCTCATGTTGTTATTTCAGCAACGTCTTTTCTTGTTGAGAAAATGACCACGTATTCCAGAAATTTGCACACATTATCTAATACTGCAGTATATAGTTCTGGCTTGATAACTTTCGCACTGTTTACTTCACAGCCTCCCTCTTCACTTCACGCCAGGTTTGGTAGGTTCTGATCATTCTGTTAACAGCATGAAAAAGAAATAACTGTGTCCTGGGTTCAGCAGCAGCAGTCATTTTTCTCCTTCTTGGTAGCTGGTGCAGCGCTGCGGTTTTGATTTTGGGCTGGGAACAGTGCTGATAACACTGATGATTATAGTTATGGCTTAGAATGTTTTGCTCTGACCAAGGACTTTCTGAGCCTCATGGTCTGCCAGGGATGGGCGGGAGCTGGGAGAAAGCAGAGACAGGACACCTGACCCAAACTAGCCAAAGAGGTATTCCATACCGCAGCACGTCATGCCCAGGATGTAAAAATGGAGGGCAGAGACCCAGAAGGGCGGGGGTGCACTGCTTGGTCGGGCTGGGTATAGGTGGTGAGCGATTGTATCCTTTCCTTGTATTTGCCTTGTTGTTATTATTATTGGTGGTAGCAGTGGCGATTTGTGTTATACTTTAGTTACTAAACTGTTCTTATCTCAACCTGTGGGAGTTGCATTCTTTCGATTCTCCTTCCCATCCCTCCGGGAGCGGGCGGAAGAAAGAGGGGGGAGTGAGTGAACAAAACTATGTGGCTGAGAGGCTTAAACCATGACAAATTGTTACAATGCTAAGCAGTCTCTTGTTCCCTGAAGATATGTGACAGCTGAAGGAACAAAGCCCCCTTACAGAATAAAATCCAGAGTGATCCTAATCAGCTAGCAGTTTTCCAATTGCTTCAGTTCTGATTCTGTGGCTTGTAAATATATCAGCATGGAAGATAAAAATAATATAGCAAAGAATCATGCTGTGAGCAATTACATTATTACTTACTGAGGTTTAAATAATGAATTTTCTTCAATCAGGTATTCTTTTGCACTGAATTACTTCAAAGTTTCTTGTTTTGTGATTCAAATGCAAAGGTCTCCCAGTTCTAATGTGTTCATCATTTTTGTCGTGTTTTAACCACACAGGCATTTGCTCACCAATGGTGGGATGGGGTAGAGAATTGGAAGAGTAGAAGTTAGAAAACTGAGATAAAGGCAGCTTAATAGGTGTAACAAAAGCCAGGATGCAAGCAAAACAGAATAAGGAATTCATTCACAGCTCCCCATGGTCAGGTGTTCAGCCATCTCCAGGAAAGCAGAGCTTTATCATGCGTAATGGTTACTTGGGAAAACAAGTATCATCGCTCCAAATGTCCTCCTGTCCTTCTTCTTCCCCCCAGCTCAGCTACCTCCATGCTGAGCATGACACCATAGGGCATGTAATATCCCTTTGGTTACAGTTAGGGTCAGCTCTCCCAGTTTTGTCCCTTCCCAGATTCTTTTGCACTCCCAGCCTACTCACTGCTGGCATAGTGTGAGAAACAGAAAGACCTTGACACTGTGTAAGCACTGCTCAGCAATGACAAAAACATCCCTGTGTTATCGACACTATTCTCAGCACCAGTCAAAACATAGCTCCACACTAGCTGCTATGAAGAAAATTAACTTTACCCCATGCAAAACCAGCACAATTCTGCATCCAATATAATTTTGAAACTGAAATAATTTGTCAGCCTTACTTTAAGAGCTCTTGCCCCAAAATATACAAAACTGTGTTGGTGTTATTACAACTCACACAGGTCAATATTTTAAATTTTTGAATGAAAAAGTTCATCAAATAAAAAAAATAAAGAAAATGGAAAAAAGAAAGAAATTGGAAAGAAGAAAGAAGTCAGTGTTAATTTCAATTTTTAATGCTTTACAATTGCCACAATTTTTCTTCTGAAGAGTACTGAGATTTATGCTCAACAAAAATTAGATATTAGATTAAGTTTTAAATTACTGCATTTTGTCTCTGAACAAAGAGGACAAACTCTTGGGAAACTATATGCGTTCTATACAAACTTTGTGATTAGACAATTGTAAAACTGCATCTTTTTTAAATGTTCGAAATTTAGATCTTCTGGAAATTAGGATACAAGTAATGCTTGCTTTCTTTCATTGAAAGAACCAAACAAAAATGGTGTCGGCACCTTACAGATACCAACATTTGATAACACTGACTGAAAGAATTTTAATATTTCAATATTAAATTTTTTTTTATTTCAATATTATTATTTCCAGTATTTCAATATTATTATTTTCTCACAATTTTCTTCATGGATCTTTTTTTTCTTCCACTTTTGAATATATATTCTGGTTCCAGCTGATATAGAGTTAATTTTCTTCCTTGTTGCTGGTACAGAGCTGTGTTTTGGTCTTTGGATGAGGCTAATTGTTGGTAACACACCAATACTTTAGTTGTTGCTAAGTAGCACTTACCCTGATCAAGGACTTTCTACTGTCATGCTCTGCCAGTGAGGAGGGGCACAAGAAGCCAGGAGGAAGCAGAGACAGGACACCTGACCCAAACTAGCCAAAGGTGTATTCCATACCACAGCACATCATGCCCAATATGTAGGCTGGGGGGAATCACCCAGAGGGCCCAGATTGCTGCTCTGATCAGGCCGGGTGTCGGTTGGCAGGTTGTGGGCAAATGTATTGTGCATCACTTATTTTGTGGGGGGCACGATGTATTCGTTCTTCTCTCTTTACTTCCCTTAATTATTATTATTGTTGCTTGTTGTTGCTGTTATTATTATTATAATTATTTAATTTTATTTCCATTATTAAACTGTTCTTAATCTCAACGCATAGATTTTTACCTTTTTTACAATGCTTTCTTCCATTCCAGTACAGGAAGGGAAGAAGGATGAGCAAGCAGCTGCATGGTACTTAGTTAACAGCTGGCCTTAAACCACAATATAGCAGGACCTTGCTTCAAATGTGGATGCAGGAATACAGCAATGGCAAAACAGCATGGTGGCTATTCTCTCATCATTCTTGAGTGCCTCACCGGTCCTGCTATTAGCATTACCTCAGAGTAACAAATCAGACAGCAGTTTCCCACACACACATGGAAATTTTTTATCTCAAGCACAGTTTCCTCATGGCCTAAAGACCCTGCTCATCTATTCTGGTGCCTCAAAATTCTCATTTGCCTCCAGCAGCCATGGTCATGCATTTTCATTCTTGATCTTTGCAGGGTTAGGGCAAGTGAGCTGTATTGTGATATATCAAAGTTATCCATTATCCAGAAAGGTTAAGGTGACCTTTCTGCTACTTAATAAGGAAAGTAAAAAAATTTATTTTGCTGTTACACTGTAACATTTTCATGTCTGGGATGCTACTCAATTAAAGGTTAAATTACGATATCCTAACAGAATGCTATGTATTGCACATTTTATGCCATAAAATCTTATCACAAAGTTCAATTGTTTGACTAGAGTGAGTTATGGAGTTAATAAACTGCTTCTTACACTGGTTTATATATTACCTTTATCTATTTTATATACTCTTCATTTCTTATGGAATTAAAATATGATTAAGAAATTGTTGCTTAGGAGCTTTCATATCATGCTCCTGAGCACTATCCTTTTGCAAGATTACACGAAATAATTGTTTTATTTTTATCATAATGCTAACTGTAACAGACACTTCTTTTTTTTCTTTCAGAAATAACTTTAGTGTAACTAGGCAAGAATAAACTTGGCAAAATAAAATGTTGGTACCTGAAGGAAAAGTTATGTGAAGGCTCATTTCTCTGACAAGAGTTGCTTACATCTACATTTAGAATACAGTCTTTCCATTCCCTGAGTGTTTCTCAGGATTCATGAAGTTGAGAGAAACTTAGGGATGTCCACCATGGCTAGGGCCATTTAAGAAGTCATGAAAAGAAGGTCAGGTTTGCATCTCTCCCTGCATATATGGCTGCAGCAACAGTTATATTTTTCAGCATGTGTTTGAAGGCATAAAAGCAGTTGCTTATAGATGCAGACAATATCTCTCGAAAACCACTCCCTTTAGTGGAGATAAGTTTCAGTTTTATCACGCTCTGACTACTACATGTTGCTATGCAAAAAGAAAAAGGGGGCTAATGAAAATCCATAATTCAGCATATCAAAAGAACAGAATAGTTTTGTACTCTGTGTAAAATTGACAACCAGTAATTAGCAATGCACACTTAAATACATACAAAAATTATTTTTTTCTTTAAACTGATCCTTAGGCTACTCAAGGTCTACATATTTTTTTCCTAGTTAGACAAGTTTTATTTTGGTATCAGTCTAACTAATTGGCTGATCAGGCAACAATGAAACACCTTTAAATTTTCTTTAAGAAATACTGTACTGAATAACATTATGAGAAATAGTCTGACTTCACTATCCTTTCAGCGTCAAAAGCTAAAATTTGAGTACCAATGTGGACCACAGCTTTAATCACTATGACACAAAAGAGATTCTTAATACATACAATCTTGGTTTGATTATCCATAAGAAAACACTAAAGCAAATCTGCATTTCCTTTCAGGCTGTTAATTTACTGAAAGGTTTTTGTGTTTGCTGAATGTTCAACTTAAATGCTTAAATATCGCTATTTCCTGAGGGGAATTAATTTTTAGAATGTTGCTGATCTTGACAAGAACAAATATCTCTACTTACATGCTTGAAAAACATCAACTAAAATTCACTTTCAGCAATGAATACTTCTATTCAGCTGTTTTAAAATAATAAAAGGACCAAGAGTAATCCACAGAAAAAAAAAATCCCCAATAAACTGTGAAGTGGTAGGAAAAATTACATGTCACAGACCGTAAAGGACAAAATTCTCAGTCTTACCCAGATGAATGTTTCAGATAGGTGTTCATTACTCTCCCTGCTTCTTCTCTTGTATGCTTTCTGAGTTGCCTTTAAGAAAGACACAGATGAGGATGGTTTGATGATAAACCACCAATAATGAAGAGGATTAAGTACATACAGTTTATCACTGATTTACTGACCCTGATTGAAATTGGAATAGCTTTTTCAACTCTAGGTTTTAACAGAAATAACTCTTAAATTGCAGGTACAAGCCCAAAAACATTATTCAACCAAATTGCCTCCTTTGAAGTAGCAGTATTATTAAAAGCATTTTAAGATCTTTAAGCGAGGAAGACTCCAAAGTGCTATGTGGCTTTCCTCGCTTTTTGCCTGAGATTCATGAAATTTCCCTGAACTCCACTTGTATTACAATTAGTAGAAAAAAGCTCAAGTGTAACTTCCAAATCAACACTCTGCCTCTTCAGCAGTGCTCACTTTGCATTCACCATACACTTTGTGGCCACCTTGGAGTATGTCCTATCCCATTGTGCCCTAGGGACCTCTCATCTCTTACACCAACCCAAAATCACATTTGTCAAGTTTCTGGTAAGGCCACAAAGCTGTCACCTTTGTCCATCTCCCTTCCTCATGCTGCATTGCCAAGTGTTCTCAGACCTTTGTAGAACAAATTGGTGGTCTGTCTCCTGTGCTTTAATAGGTCTGGCAGTTTGCTTATAAAAATTATCTAAGTCAGAGAAGCTTCTACATAGCGTGACAGCTGCAGAGGCTGCCACTTAGCAGCGTCTTGCCCTCAAAGCAAGACAGTAAGGAACTACACTAGCAGAAACCTTGTACCACAACCTCACTTTTCTTGTGATGTAATGCACTTATCAGTGAAGCTGATGCGGAAAGTCTTATGTTTCTGAGGGAAATTAAGGAGAGACAAAGTGCCAAATGTGCCCAGAGATCAGAGTGACAGAACAGTGTGCAGGACAGGGAAAGGTGTCCTCTGCTAGTGACAAGTGACACTCGTATATTCCTGTTATGTTACCTTTTTGTAGAATTAGCATCTTCTTTTCAATTACCCCTCTTTGTTTCCTCTTAACTGCCATTTTCTTTTAAAAAAGCTTGCAGGACAACTGCCTTAAAAATAAATACAAAGAAAACTGGATGATTAAACGCTTTCAGTGCTTATTCAAACCAATTCCTTATAAAAGCACTTTTTGAAAGTGGCATTGACTCCCGCCCAGGAAGACTGACTTGCCTGTTTCAGATCAGATTAAACCCTTTAAAAGAATGAACATGTAGCAGTTTAGACTGAGTAACTCTTTAACCCATCTGCCTTCCACAGTGATGTTTCTTTTCCCCTGCACATACACATCTGACAGATTTTTTTCAATCTCTCCCCTGGACTGTAAGACTTCCATCAACTGTAGTCACATGCACATTAGAGACCCTGTCCCCTGCTTTCATTTTTCTTTCTCCCTCCTTTATGTAGGATTTGGACCAGCAAATTCTCTTTTAAAAACAGAAGTAGAGATTTGAAAGGATATCAGAAAAGGAAATGCTTGTATCTGTTTCACAACTACTTTTTCATTTGTCAATTTATGCGATTCCCACACAAAAGCCGACAGCCAATTCTACAAAAAATCTTCAGGGTAATATTTAAATAAAATTCTTCATTTTTTTTTTGTTTTTCTTTTAAAGGCTATAGTTTGCAGGTGTATCAAGAATTCTTATTCTGGTAACTCTGCAACTAGAAAACATAAAGCAAAAAGGAATTGCTGGAGCCATAGTTTCAGAAGGAAGTACAGATTCACCGGAATATAGAGACAAGTTTAGAAAAGTATGGAAGAAATAAATGTAAATCTCAAAAGTCTTGAAACTTTTAAATTCATATTTCACTCAAGATGGGTAAAATAACAGATGTGGGGACCCTCCTGTGTTCAGAGCCTAAGTATTCCTCTGGTGAAGATTGGAATATCAGCCCTTATTATACATACAGAAGATATCTATCTTCTAAATCAAACTTATGACTGCTGATAGAGCTCTTCCATGAGGAATATTGAGCTTCTTCAGAGGCCAGTGTCCTTTGGCATTTGGCTCAGCCTAGAGTACGGGCTAAAACTGAAAGAAAAATAAAGACCTGACCTGCAATATGAGTGGCTCTGAAGAGAACTAGGTAAAAGAAACTGAATGCACGAAAAATTTTTCTCTGGTGTTTTTTTACTCAGTGGAAGGGCTGCCTCATCCAAGGGCCTGCCTAAGGTTAGGGCTGGGACAAACCAGAAAATCCAGAGTTTCACCTGCAACAGGGCTGATAAAGACTGCTAAATTCTTGCATTCAAATTGGTGTAAAAGGCAAAAGGAAACACAACACACAAACACAGCTAGGAATCCATTGTTAGACTAATTCATTTTTTAGCAGTCTAATAGTTCAAATTTTGTAGTTAATACAGAAAAACATTGTTAATTACTAAGCTAATTTTTGCACATAATGTTTTAATATCTCTTTTCATTGTCATCCACCCAGTGTCCCTCTGGCTCCAGAGGCTGACAGTTTCAACTTTCTTCATGAAGACACATGGGTACGGAGGCAGCAACAGTTTTCCACTCCTAGTTTCGAATTGCAGCAATTAGAAATTTTATTTAAAACGAAGGCTGCTTCCTTTCATTTTCCTTAGGGAAAAAAAAACCAACCCACTGACAATTTTTAATATGATAGGTTAGACTGTTTCCTACTGCATTAACTAAACTTGTCAAAAATGTAGAGATATCTTTAAAAATTTTGTTGGGATCCTCTTATCTTTCCCATTAGGTTTACCTCTGCATTTTCTACTATAATGATCACTTAGTACACATGTGCGTTATGAATACAAGAATAATATTAGAACTCACTGCAGGGCAAATAGATTCAACTTCACATTTGTAAAGCTTAGTTCTAAGAGTAGCCTTCTTCAAAATTATCCCTTGGGAGAGCAGTAATTGGAAGCTCAGCTCTATGAGCTTACCTCATATTCACATATTTCCTCATTTGATGTCGACTTGCTGACAACACCAAGATGTGTGGTGCAATCACTGTGCTGGACAGAAAGGATGCCGTCCAGGGGGACCTCAGCAGGCTTGAGAATTGAGCCCATGTGAACTTCATGAAGCTCAACAAGGTTCAGTGCAAGGTCCTGCACCTTGTCTGGGGCAATCCCAAGCACAAATACAGGCTGGGCAGGGAATAGTTTGAAGGCAACTCTGAGGAGAAGGACTTGGAGGTGTTGGTTGATGAAGAGCTCAACATGGGCTGGCAGTGTGTGTGCTCGCAGCCCAGAAAGCCAACTGTATGTTGGACTCCATCAAAAGGAACGTGACCGGCAGGTCAAGAGAGGTGATTCTGCCCTTCTACTCTGCTCTCATAAGACCCTGTCTGCAGTACTGTGTTCAGTTCTGGGCCCCCCAAAACAATAGGGATGTGGAGCTGTTGGAGTTAGTCCAGAGGAGGCCAGGAAGGTGATCAGAAGTCTGGAGTACCTCTCCTATGAAAACAAGTTGAGAGAGTTGGGCTTGTTCAGCCTGGAGAAGAGTAGGCTCAGGGGAGACAATAGGACAGATTTTCAGTGCATAAAGGGGGTTTACAAGAAATCCAGAGAGAGGCTGTTTACAAGGCATGTAGTGACAGGACAATGACGGGTGGCTTTAAACTGAAAAAGGAGAGATCTGGTTTACATATTTAGAGAAATTCTTTACTGTGAGGGTGGTGAGACACTGGAACAGGTTGCTCAGAGAATCTGTGGCTGCCTCATCCCTGGCAATGTTCAAGGCCAGGTTGGATGGAGCTGTGGAGAACCCAGTGTAATGAAAGGCAGGGGGGTTGGAACCAGATGAACTTTAAGGTCCCTTCCAACTCAAATCATTCTAAGACGTTATGATTTCTCATGTTCACTCTAAGAGCTGGCATGTTAGAGATCCCGTGGGAAGAGACTTTTGAGAAACGTCATACCACTGTGGTAAGCTGAGCTCTTTGTGTTATGCAGAGTAGTCTTTAGTGAAGAACATACAGAATGAAATATGCTTGCCTAATTCGAGGCTCAGTATCTGAACTCATCTTGAGTACTCTTATTCTGGGGGACTTCAGGAAAAAAATTACATCATAAGCCCCAATACCAAACCTTGAAGCCTAATAGCAAACAAACCTTTGACTCTCAGTAAGCTACCAAAAGCAATAACTGGAGGATATCTAAAGAAAACCAGACACTTCAAAAGCAATATCCTTGTTTTTACTGCCTGCAACTACAAGGGCTTCGAAGACACAGCAGTGAAATTGCACATTTCTTATTCCATAGAGAAGAGAACACTATTTCTCTAATGATATGGAAATTCTTATTTGCTCAGTAATATTTTTGAACAAGAAAAGCTGACTTCAGCTACAGCAAGATATGACTGCTTACCTTCTTTAGTTTTCCAGAAAAATAATCATGAAAGACTGAGGCACAATAGAAGTTTATAGGATCAAAATTTAGCCACTTTTTGTTCCTCTATACAATTGGAAAACATGAAGTACACAGACATCTTTATATGTAGTTCGTTGGAGTTAACACAGGCAAGGACTAGTCAAGAAATAACAAGAGCTTCCAAGGACTAGATAATAATGTTTTTTAAAAGGAGAAAGAGCACTCACAAAACCTTGAGAACAGACAGAAATATGCAACAAGCAGGTGAAAGATTTAAAGACTGAATTCAAAAAGAAAAAACAAACAAACAAAAAGCAAACAAAACCAAAACCCTGTTTCCATGGGTCCAATGTTTTCAAAATTTTCAGAAGCAATCTCTTTGATGATTCTGCTTGTAACAGCATACCAAATGGAAAAAAAAAAAAATAAAATAAAATTGGCTGTCTTTTCTCCTTTCTCTCTTTTCGCTATCCTGTGTTGTTGTTTATGCCTAAAATAAATCTTGTTTCAATGTAATTTTGGTATTTTGTTTTGTCTTCAGTTTTTGGCCTGCAGGTCAGCTCTCATTTTTGTTTTTTCTTTCATGCTTTTAATCAGTGAAATCAGTTGCGCTTCTATGCTGCCATTTCAACTGGAAATTTCTTCTCCATTTTTTTTTTTCCCCTGGCTGGAATGTGAGTCACTGACTTGCATCCTTTATTCCTTCAACACCGAATCATGTCACTGGGTATAAATTGTGTAGCTACGTGGAACTACTTTTTGTTGTTTTATTACCTAGGATGTAAACCAAAATAGGTCATATGGCTACACATTAACCTTAAGTATGTGAAGATCTGGAATTATGTGCCTAGCTCAACATGTGGAGCTCTCAACTTATCTGAATGTTACTCTTCAGTACTTAAAGCCAGGGGATAAAGATATGTATACAGTGTATTTGTAGAGGATTTGTCCATGTGTTCTAGGTCATGCAATGGAGAACATTTCACTGTGTTACTGCCTATGAAACAGTTGCAGGAGCCGCCTTAAGAATGTCTTTTTTCTAGATGTAATCAGCAGCCACCAATCACTACAACAACTCTTCCTTTCCAAGCCAGTGCACAGCAGACACTATAAGAATGAAAACTTCATCAGAGTACGATATTTAAAAGGATCTTGGTGTACTGTGGTGAACCAAACTTGCAAAAAACCTCTGTACATCTGAAAAAAAGCACTAATATACTAAAAATGGCTAAAATTCACTGCCCCTTTGATTATAAAGCATAAAGAGCCTCTGTCGTGGGCTCCCCTTTTATTATGACACTTAAGTTTAAGATTAGATCTAGTGTCTTCTACCTTCATACATAAAGACTGAAGCAGGTGCATAGATTTGTTTCTCCAGAGTGGAGAGGGCATTTATGTAGAGAATTCCCAATAATAGCATCAAAAAGCACAAGAAATGTTAATGCTTAATGAGCTGGAGGAAGGAGTGAAAGGGCATAGTGAAAGTAGAATTGAAAGTACCAAAGTGCCATTGTAACAAAGGCACTAATGGAACCTGTGGCTACCAATGCAGGCACAGACTAGAGGGAATTCTTTGCTCTCCCCAGTTGGGATTAACTCCAAGTGTGAACATCCTCTCGATTTCCTCAAAAACCTATGCTGTAAGGCTTCCAGTTTGCTAGTCCATTTGGTTATTCTGTTGAAATAACACTGTACTGAAAGTTAAGCTGGTATGAGCTAGCAGTATCAGCAGTGGACAGATCAGTAAATAACTAAAACCACAAGAAGTAGAAGACAGTGAATGCATGCAGCAGCAGCAGCAGAAGACAGAATGCTAGGAGGAGTGTGCTAAGCTGAACACATTTGGATTACAGAGCAGGCCTGTGTGGGAATATGTTCCCTAGTGACACTGGAGACTGGCAGTTCAGATTTGTTGTTGGACCTGTTAATTTGATATGTCTCACCTGGGTATTCTGAGATATAGATAGAAAGGTAGGTAGGTAGGTAGATAGATAGATAGACGGATAGATTAGGTAGGTAGGTAGGTAGGTAGGTAGGTAGGTAGGTAGGTAGGTAGGTAGGTAGATAGATAGATAGATAGATAGATAGATAGATAGATAGATAGATAGATAGATACATAGATACATAGATACATAGATACATAGATACATAGATACATAGATACATAGATACATAGATGATAGATAGATATTTAACTTTTTTTTTTTTCCCACTTAGAACACTTAATCCATTCAGCTTAGTATTCTTTATGCTCTTGAAAGGCTGTTTTCATGATGGATACATTTTGCTGCCTCCAAGTCTTCCTCCCCTCATGGAAACATGGGAGTTGTGCTTCTGTACTCCAACCAGTTCAGGGTCTCCTTACAAGGGCTCAGTCAACTTGGGTATTTTCAGGAGAGTATGTTGGCCATGAAATACTCTTGCTCTTTCCCAAAATTAACATGCAATTTGTTTATTTAACATATTGCTTAAGTGGTTTTTTCCCGTTTGTGGCGCACTTCTCTCACTAAGCTTGGGTACACGTTTGTCCTCCTTTTGGCTGGGATAGAGTTAATTTTCTTTGTTATAGTGGTGTTAAACCATGACAACTTTAAATCTATTATTTTGGAGTAGAAATAAATCAGTTCTCTGCAACGCATACTTGCCATGGGCTTACAAATGCTCTTTTTGACAGAAAATATGTTTCCTTGCTAGGAAGGTATTTTTATTATTAATAGAAATCAGACAGTTGCTGCATGAAGTCATTCTCCCACATGCTTTCTGCAAATAATCCTTGTGGCAGCTCCATTCAGAACTCCTATCACTAGATTTCAAGGCTCCAGGGAGCTGCAAAAACATTTTCTCTGTCTTGAAATGTAGAAATATGCTGGGTTTTTTTTCACATAGATAAGATCATTCCATACAAATTCCCAACAGCTCACTTGCACAGCTGTTGCACAGAGAAGAAGCAGTACTCACTCAGTGGCATGTGTAGGAACCAGTGGATTTGCAGCAAATCAAGACAAGTGATCTGAGATTTTTACTCAAGGCCACAAGCTAGCTGGTGAGACAGCTGGTGAGTGAAGGATAAAGTTGATCTCCTGTCAGGAACCCAAGCATGGGAACTGTGCTGCTTTTCCAATCCCTGATATCAAAACATCTGCCACAAAGAAGATGTGCTGTCAGATCCAGTTCTAGTCTGTAGTAGATTGGGCCAATCAGACGTATCAGCCCCCTCTTACCTCTTCACCTCATTCACTAGCATGCTTGTACAGCTATTCCCCTACTTCTCTTTGTTAAAAGAGGCAA
The DNA here is from genome assembly GCA_039720435.1 of Amazona ochrocephala. NCBI lineage: Eukaryota > Metazoa > Chordata > Aves > Psittaciformes > Psittacidae > Amazona > Amazona ochrocephala. Next base: position 35,229,294 of record CM077879.1, read on the forward strand.
TGAAACCTTTATACAAACATCCATTTAGTCAACTTGGGTTCTAAAAATTTAAGAAAAGTTACAGATTCAATTTCATATTCTTTAGCCATCTAAGAAGAAAAGTGTGTTTCACATGATTTTCTGTATTTGTATGGGATAACAACTAGAAGCTCTGTATTTGTGAGCTGTTAGTTGAGAGGAAAGGAGAGAGGAGCTGCTGATAAGTAGTGTCTAGGAATTGACTGATTTCCTCAACTCAGGTCCTGAGGAAGTTCATTAGAAAGCATGACGGACTTTAGAAGTTCCAACTTTGGCTGAAAAATGGTAAATACTAATTATTGAGTGTCGAGAGATCTGATGCAGTTTTTTAAATGCCAGCAGCTATAAACCAGGTGAGTTTGAAGAGAATGACCAATTACTGAACCATATCTGTCTTGAATATAAATTAAAATAGGTGGCCTTCAAGATAGAGGAAGTAACAGTTATGATCCACTATTCCTCCTTTACACAATGTTATAGGAATACACCATAAAGGAGGAAGCTCATCATATATGTTAATCTGTGCTTTCTGTTTCACATATTAATCTGTGTAATTTTTCACAATCAGCCTGAATACTAAATTGTTTGCAAGGAACATTGTTTTGAAAAGTCACCAGTCTAAAGCTAATTATACTAAACAATCAGAAGTTGAGCACTTCTCTCTCTTTTACTTAAACTTGCATTCTGCCAGATACATGCTCATCCTCCAGGACAAACATTTTTTTCTTCCAAATTTGAATTAACATGCAAGTGTATATTTAAAAAAAAAAAAAAAAAAAAAAAAGAAAATAATCTTTTACTGATGGGGGAAAAATGAGAGTGATGTGCATCATTATTTTTGAGAGGAAGCCTTTATAGATTTGATTATCATAAAATCCTTACTTTTTTTCTGAGGAAGACACAGAAAGACCCCTCATCACAACTGAATATTGTGAGTAGCACCCGCTTTTTTAAAAAAGGCAATCATTGCATACTTATTTCCATTCAGAAAAATAATCTTACATTATTTATGTAAAACAAATAAAAAATATGCAAACCGGCATTTTTATGAGGGTGGTGATCTAAGTTTCCATCACATTATGAATTTTAAATTAAGACTACATATAAAGTGACTCAACCTGTAAGGCAAAGAGAGGCTGAGGTGACAATGACACAAACAAATTTTAAGAAAATATATCTGATCAGGTCCTGGTATTAGTGACTTTGGTTCCCTGTCCCAGCTATTTGTATAACTCAGAAGCAGTCATGAGGAAACTGAGTTGCAGTGGTTTAAATAATATTAGAATAAGCCCAAGAAAACTTAATATGGACAAGAGAATTACAATGTGACTCACTTGTAGTGATATGGGTTGGCTAATACTCTCTCTCCTTACTTACTCAGCTTTAACTATTAGGTTACATTTCAGTTTAAACTCAGAGAGCTGGAATGCCACTCCTAAGAAGACAGGTTGAGAGAGCGGGGCTTGATCAGTCTGGAGAAGAGAAGGCTCAGGGGAGACATTAGACCAGCTTCCAGTGCCTAAAAGGGGTCCACAGGAAATCTACAGAGGGACTTTTGACAAGGGCATGTAGCATCAGGACAAGAGGAAATGGCTTTAAACTGAAAAAGGGGAAATTTGGATTACATATTAGGAAGAAATTCTTCACTGTGAGGGTAGTGAGACACTGGAACAGGTTCCCCAAAGAACCTGGGTGTGTCCCATCCCTGTCTGTGTTCAAGGCCATGTCGGATGGGGCTTTGAGTAACCCGGTGTAGTGGAAGTTGTCCCTGCCCATGGCAGGGGAGTTGGAACTAGATGATCTCTAAGGTCCATTCCAACCCAAACCATTCTGTGATTCTGTGAAAAAGAGTGCTTTTGTTCCAATCCTTCTTTGGTACAATACTTAAAGTTAGCTTTGGGAATACTTTTGAGATATATGAGAGCTTAATGTCTGTGTCACTATTTAGGAATTAGCTGTCCAGAAATACCTCATAGAGAATTTTTTTATATATTTTAGTCCTTGAAAACCCAGAAAGATCAAATTTGCAGCCTAAGTACAGTGCAGATTGTGTGGTAATTGGGTAAAAGCGTAGCCTTTATAAGAAAGCTGTACTTTTATGTAGATCACCACCCTGTAGATTCCACAAAAATTCTGGTCTTTGCAAATGGAGTTTTGGAGTTAACCATACACAAATGCTGAGGTGCCCTGAGGAGACAAAATAGCATTGTTCTGCCCTGCTCCCACTGGTAGTGGTGGAGACAGCAGTGTTCAGTGGAATTGGAGATGCAGAAAGTAAGGGGTCCTGTCATGCTGCACCAAAATACCATCAAATAAAATGTGGAGAGTCCTTGGAACAGAGTTGGGAACCCGCATCAACTTCCCACATTTATACTAGATAGGTTTTCATGTTTGTTCTTTATCTAATTCATTCAGTGTTGTAACAAGAGAAAAATCTTCTCCCAACCACTATGAAAAAAAAGGCAGATTGCTTTCAACACAAAATCAAACCCAAAGTTCCCTTAGCATGGGTGAGTTTGCCAACTTCAGAGCAGTTGGATAAAAGGCCAGGAGGAGGGTTGCTTGATTACTACTGATTCATTCTACACAAAGAAACACCTGTAGACTCATACGTAGAGAGATGACATTGTATTTTGTTCCTGCGGGAATTATCTACAATGAAGGTCTCCACACGAGAGCAAGGAATTAGTTTCTGCAGCTGGGAGTGCTAACCTGTCCATGTAATTGCAAATCCACTTTTTATAAACTCCAAAAGTTTCACAACACACACTTTAGCCTGTTTTTCTGTATGGTAATATTTCACTGGAGTAACCCACTGTAGACTCAGACTTTTTTGAAGAAAAGAAAGGTTGGTTTTGGTCTCACACCTTCTGATTTTTCATGAGTTATGAGATAAACAGTATGTCTGCTGTTTACCGGGTAACACTGGTAATGCCAGTATCACTTGCTTGATAACGCATTTGGGTCAAATGGAGCTTGACCCAAAGTATACTGAGGCAATCTTGATTGCCTCTGAGTCAAAGCTCTGCACAAAATACCACACAAGCTTTATTTTCTTTCCAATATTTCTTCTGTTATACTGAAGAATATCCGCATGAAACATTTTGACTATAGATAATTCAATTTATCTAATGCGTGCTTTACATATTTCTTATAATGACTCCCTAATCAGCCCTGTCTAATTTGGTATTTCCTACTTTGATGTTCCTTGATACTACTGGATATCCTGAAGGTTTTTTGAGGATAAAAGGGGCCAACAATGGAATAGAAAGCATGTTTAAATCAACACTGAGGACAGCTGAAGCTGTTATCAAATGGATGATATTGCTGCCATCCAGTTTACACTGACAGAGAGATTGCTCTGCACTTAAGCCATTAAAAAGTTGAAGAAACAAAATAAGATTAAATAAAGATTACAACCAAAGGTGAAGAAGATAGAAACTTCTTCTAAGGTGGAAAGAAAGAAAAGACCAGTATCTGTGGAGTTTGACATCCTGAATACCACAAGTTACAGCATTTCATTAAAATACCTGTCTGTTCAGCTTACTGATTCAGAAGTGAGTATTGGAATGCTGTTGCTGAGTTTAAATTCTGGGCAGCAGGGTAGGATGCAAGGCTGGCCAAGTGCCATCAGCTGAAAACTGGGAAATAGACTGAAGAATTCAGACAGATGTAACTTGGAAGGTTAGGCTAGATAACCACATAAATTCACAAGCAAAAAACAACAAAAATAAAAAACTAGGAAGTAAGTAGCCTGACCAGTCAGATGCACTAGGCTACACAGAAATGATTCTGTTCTCCAGATTTCCAGTAACGATAGAAAAAAAAGAAAAAAAAAGAAAAAAAAAGAAAAAAAAAGAAAAAAAAAAACCTTCTGTATAAGAAAAAATATTTTGATCACTCCTTCTTTTCAGAGAAAACTTCCATTTTCTCAATTATTTATGAATTGATTGGAATTAGAAGAAGGTGTCAGATGGGTAAAATACTTTTCTCTCCCCTCCTGTAACAGCTCATGACTCCAAACAGTTCAAAAACAGAGAAGAAAGACTGTTTAAACACTGCACCAGATCATTTATTTTCTGAAACCCACAGGCATATGCTGATGTTGTGTTCACATTGAACTCCACAACTGGGAGCATATTATCCCCAGCAGTGAACAAGGATTTACCTGCATTTCAATTTATTTATCTATCTTCTGCATTTAGGCTTTGCTCTTGCAGATAGCTCACTCTGTGCAGGGAGTCAGATTTTCTTCTAAAACACAGTAATGACCACAAATTTATTACAATCACTTGCTCAGGAAAATTGCTGTCAATAAACCAAGGCTCATGCGACTAACACATGTCACTGAGACTACATTCACAGTTGGAGAGAAAGGAGAGTGTGAAAGTCATGGACTTGCTTTGCATTCTGAAAGGTGATTTTTTCCTATCTAGAATAAATAGAGAAAGAAGAGGGGAAGTCTACTTTGCCACTGTCAAGATAACGAGGGAATGAATTAATATGGTATTCTCGCTCAATCTGTCACATTTTTCAGGCAGTTGAATTGCTCTCAGAAATTTAGAAATTATCAGGAAAAAAAGAAAACCCACCAAAAAATGACACAAACCACACTATTCTAAGAACTTCACTGATCATTGATTTATTATGTGATGAAACAGGCAATATTTGTCAAATATTTGTCAGATATTTATCAAACAAATAATCCTGAATAGTCCCTACAGTCAAACAGACTCAACTCACCTACATCTGTCAGGGCTTCTGGGTAGATTTGGTATTCGCACAAAGACAATCAACCCTGTCTAAATTCTCATGCTTTTTAGGTGCAACATGTAATTTTGAAATTAGATGACAATTTCCTGCCCAAATAAATTCTGAGTGGCATCTTACAAAGCACCTATGAGCTTCAAATAGTCAAAAAGACAGTTATCTTCCTACGACTTTAATGGGTTCTACTCATTTCACCCTCTGCACTCCCAGTTAATTAATGCTGCACCAAAAGAAATACTGCTTTTCTCATTTCTCTGCAGATTGCATGTGCTGCTGCTGAGAGAGACAAAAAAACCCAAAACAAAACAAACCAACCAACCAAATAAACAAAAAAACCCAAACACAAAAAACAAACCTGCAATTCCTGAATAATAGAAGAATATTAAAAAGCATCTCTCTGGGCCTTTAGGCTTGTCGTGGTTTAAGCCCAGCCGTAAATCCGCCACACAGTTCGTTAGCTCCCCCCTTCCTCCCTCCACTCCCAGAGGGACGGGGAGGAGAATTGAAAGAATGTTAACTCCCATGGGTTGAGAGAAGAACCCTCCAGTAACTAAGGTATAACACAAACCACTGCTGCTACCACCAATAATAACAATGACAAGGGAAATAACGAGGGAAGAGAATAGAATCTCTCACCACCTGCCGACTGATACCTAGCCTGACCCAAGCGGTGATCTAACCCTTCTGGGTCCCTGCCCCCAGTTTTTACACCCTGGGCATGATGTGCTGTGGAACGGAATACCTCTTTGGCTGGTTTGGGTCAGGTGTCCTGTTTCTGCTTCCTTCCAGCTTCCCCTCCTCCCTGGCAGAGCACGAGACTCAGAAAGTCCTTGGTCAGACTAAACATCAGAGCAGTAACTAAAAACATCGATGTTATGAGAGCTGTACCCAGACCAAAAGTCAAAAACACAGCACTGCACCAGCTATTAAGAAGGAGAAAAAATGACTGCTACTGCTGAACCCAGGACAAGGCTCTGTCCTGAATATTTTGACATAGACCACAGAGAATGTGAAGGAGACACTGGATTTTTTGAATGCTGTTGCTCTTTCTCTGTAAGAGCCATGGAGAACTTGGCACCAAGTTCCTGCTGTGTAGCTGTAATTTGCTTTGGGTTCTCACTTCCATCCAGCTAATTACTTTGGCAGCAACATATCATCTGAGCATGGTTTTGGTACCAGGTAATTACCACCTTATAATTAAATAACTTCAAATTACTTAGCTTCTTTGGCTTTACTTCATTTGTAATTGAATCCACAGCACTGAACTAAGTCATTTGCCATAGGCGTTACAGTCAATGAGACAGACATCTTCTACATCTGAAGCTGGAAATAAAGCTAATAGCACATCTCCATAGGCTTACCTTTCTCCTGGCTTCCAGCCTTCCTGCCTCCTGACTAGTGCTGCTACTGATGAGCCTTGTGATTTATTTTTGGCAGATAACAACTGCATCAGTAAAATGCTTGCAAGCAGCTAAACCTGCTTAAAATTAAGATATCCCATCAAAGACATCAGTGGACTGTTGGAAGATCAACATCCTCTTCATCAATAAATCTTAAAGAAGTACATTATTCTGTCACAGGTCAACAGTACAACCTGGTGGTTTCTGATCAGCGTAGGCTCCATCCTGAAGAACAGCCAAGGAACTGGTACAGAAGGAGAAGCCAGTATTTAAATGAAGAAGAAACCAGTACTTAGACCGAGTTTCCACCAAGGCTAAACAAAAATCTCCTCAATCACAGCAGCTGCAACTGTCTATCTGCATTGCTTGTGTTTAACCAAGGGAAAAGAGGAATCAGGACATGTTAACTGCTAATGCCACTGCATCTTGATGTCCTGAATTCCTGTCTAATTGGTAAGAAAAAAAAAAAAGATTGTGAATTATGTGTCACAGAGACTGATTTTCTGCTGCACACTGAGTGTCCCAATTTCAGAAAAGAATTAAAGTTGTAAATGTGGAGTCAAGTATGGGGACTCACAACACAGATTAAGGAGCCCAAACCATGTATGAGAAAAGAGTCTTAACAAGCATCTCTCCACTCAGGATTTGTCACTGAAAGGTTATCCTTTTTTAGGCCACATAACTAATTTTCATAGATCTGCTTCCCAGATTTTGGGCTCTATCCAGTCATTCCACTCATGACTGAGGACTCCATTTAGGCAACAGAGTATCTACAAGCAAGATGATGCAGGAACAAATACTGCAGTATTCAGTATTTATCCAGTATTCAGTATTCAGTGTTTATCCAGTATTCAGTATTCAGTATTTATCCAGGAGCTGTTTAGAAGAGACATAGCTTGCATCAGCTCCACAAACGCGCTCTTCCTTGCTGCACTTCCTTGCTGGGGGGATTAAAGCAATGGAAGGGCTGGTCTTTGCTTGGTTTTCCACCAATATAGGATTACAAAAAAATCAGACCAAGAATGCAGCACTGCTCCCAGTTCGTTCTGTTTACAGAGAGACCTATGGAGCTGGACTCAGGCAGTCAGGCAAATCTGTCCTTGTCCTTGTCCAAGTCAATGTGTCTGAAGCCTGAGGCAGGGTGCTGAGACTGGCCGCTGAGAAGTTTTTTCGTCAGGGGTGGGGTGGAAGAGAGAAGGGTAAGAAGAAGGCAGATTTATCTACACATGGAGACTCTAAAATTTATGATGTCTGAAGGGGCTACATTAATTGCAGCTTTTACCTGAAAAGATCCATCAAAATAACACCCTGACAACAAGAAGATTAATCACTAGCCTTATCACCTGAGAAGCATCTGAGGAATGGGGCCATTTCCCATGCCATTTGGTTTTGTTTTGATTTTGCAAACAAGAAGCACAGGCCCGGGACTCCTCTTCAAACTTAAACTGTGTTCAAAGATGTATCATGTTGCCTGTACACCAGAGAGATCACTTCAATGCTAGAACTCTAACTTACCAACAAGGAAAGCTGGGAAAATAAAAATTTACCATGAATACCATCTTCATCTACTCTTCATATTTCAGGTCTAAAATATAAACATTTTAATTAATTAATTTTTTTTTTTTCTTTTAACCAGATTACCCTACTTCATGTGCTTTGGCAAGACTCCTCATGGAAATGGACCGCGAAAGACTGATTTCTTTACCTGCCTGCTCTACTATATTTTAAACAAGGCAGAAAACATCTTCTACTATACCTAAATAAAGTCTAATACAGGTCATATTTAGCGGTCCCGATAGAATAGTTAGGGTTGGAAAGGACCTTAAGATCATCTAGTTTCAACCTCCCTGCCATGGGCAAGAACACTTCCCACTAAACCATGCCACCCAAGGCTCTGTTCAACCTGGCCTTCAGCACCGCCAGTGATGGAGCATTCACCACTTCCCTGGGCGACCCATTCCAGTGCCTCACCGCCCTTACAGTAAAGAATTTCTTCCTCATATCAGTAAGAAAGATCTTGATTCATAGACTCTTCAATATTATACAGGAGGTTGAAATGTTCTTTTAGGAAAAGGACAGTGTTTCCCATTGTTAGATTATATGAAACTTGACACTGAATAATCCTTCCATCTTCTAGTAGCAAGTTTGAATATCTCAGCTTACATAAGCAGACCTTCACCTATATTATCCTTTGATCAGCCCTTCTAAGCGGAAAAGATTGTTAATTAGTGTGCATGAGTTTTCACATGTAAAATCCATTAGGCAATAGTCTCTGCAGTTATTAATACTTAAACTCTGTTGTTTCACTGCTGATTTACATTAGCTGACGACATACTTCATCCTGTTCCTGGCTTTATTGAAGCATAAATCCCAGTACATGTGTGTTATCTATTCCATGGAGCCTACCAAAGTGTCAAAGACTTCTAACGACAGAAGTTAAAAAATTAAAACAGAAGGCAACAATCTGCTGAACCCCGGTAAAATAGTTTCAGACAGTAGAAGAGTGCATTTGGAGAGAGGAGAAAAAGCTGGATGCTAAGAATACCACATTAACTTTGATCTTTTTCATATCAAACAGCACACAGACTTTAATTAGATCTCAGAGTCACAAGTATTACTGCACTGCTAGACAAAATTAGAGACATTTAGTGCTATCAGGCAGAAACCTGGGGATTTCCACACTGAGAGAGGAGCATTGATTACAATAAGTAGTGCACCATGGCTAACTATATTTTTTTAAAAAGTTATAATGTACTTCGTGTCCATATCTTTCACCAGCTTGAGAGCACTGCAGAATGAATTATGATTTACAAACAAATCATGGTATGAGCATTAGCTATGTACGTTTTCTTATACTGAAAAATGCAACTTCAGAGTAAACATATTTATATAACTAGGTTTTGCAATCCTTGAATATAAGTAGGAGGGGTAAAGTTTATACAGAGACATGATACCTTTCATCAGATCAGGTGAGAAGACTGGGAAAAAAAAAAAGAGCCTGGAGTTGGTCCCTTCATCAATCACTGTACTGAACCACCGGGTACCGCATACTACTGTTTAACTTCAATCTACAGGATAAGACTAGGCATATTGAAATGGCCTTAAGAAGGTAAACAAATTCATGCAGCCAACATTTTGGGCACAGGATAGTAAAAGGCCATCTGGGGAAATATTTAGCCACCCTTCATTACGTATCATGCCTCAAATAGTGCTCAAACTGTCTTGAAAATAATTTTAATGTTAAGAGTATAATTTTGGAAAGCTTCTTCAGAACTTCTTTTGTATAACTTTTTAGTTGGTCTAGTAATTATGTCCAGCCCATACCAATTTGGTCCTATGCCATCATGTGGGGGGCTTTTTTCAGATTAAATACTTCTCCCTTCTCTACATGTAACACAACGAGTACTTAAATGAACCTCTTCCACCTTCATTTTGTTGAACTAAATAAGTCAAACTCTTATAGTTCCCCATGTGCATAAAACACTCTTTCTGGCACCCTGATCATCTTGAAAGATCTTCACATGAGGACCTGTTCAGAACTTGTCTTTCTTGAATTCAGCTGAGCAGTGTTATCCAGAGCACTTCATAGCATTTTCATTATGCTGCTGCAATAGTATTAATTCCTTGTTTCTGTAAGCAGATCAGATCCCAGTCCCTTACATTCATTCTGTAATCCTGTCCAGAGCAATAGTGTTCCAGCATGACCTACTGCTGCTTCAACTTTGCCCACTTCCTTATCTTTCTAACTTTATTATTTCTTGAATAAACTTATCCCATACTTATCAAGAGTTTCCCTGAATAATGCATCAAAAATTCTATTTCTCTTTTAGGAAAATCAATTATTTCTGTTTGGCACAAATTACCCTCAGTAATCCCTCTTTTTTTTTCATTGAATCCCATCTTCTTTCATTAGCTTCTATACAACACCAATTTTTCTTTTCACCAGAGTACAGTCTAAACCCTTACCCAAGTCTGAAATCAAAGCAATAGAACTTTAGTTGCTTGTTTGTTTGCTTGTCTTTTCCTTAAATATGTCGCATGCTTCTTGTTCTGAGGGCTCCCATAACCCCAACTTACCTCTTTCATAACCTGAAGTTGCCACTCTCCTTGGTTTTCCTTATCAGTGCTATCAACACAAATGATGGTATAAGTGCACCTAAAAATTCTTAGTTGTTAATAGAAAATTTATATCTGATTTCAGCTACTTAATGCCCCTTAAAAGTTATACAGCTTTCACTCCAATACATAAGACTTTTTTAAAACTCCCTCTGGAAATTTAGAAGTTAGTCCCTACAAACATGCATTTTGCAGCACTCACTGTAACATGTGAGAAGGTACTCAGAACATAAGAATTTATACAACAACAGAGTCACCTAAGCCTTTTTGGAAGACCCAGGAGAGTTTTCAAGTCACCACTGAATTCTGCTCTGTAGCAGCCTTGAATTTCATATTAATTTCATGTTTACAAGCTATGGGTTTGTTTCAGGTTTTTTTCAGAGAATGTTTTTCTTATAGAAGATGGCTAAGTAACTATGATAATGTCATCTTTCTGCAATTTCTTTAAGTGGAAAAAAATATGTTTCCTCATTAGTGGAATAATCAAGGACCACAAATAGGTTTCTGTTTATGGCAGAGATGATGTTTTGATTATGTATCTCAAAATAGAATGAAAGCATCTGGCTGGGAGTCTCAGTACTGCTGAAGTAAAAACAACAACGTTTTAAACGGATGGTTAAGTAGAAGTTACTTAAAGTGCAAAGCTTATTTACTTTAAAATACGTAGGAATATTTAAATATTGTCTGATTACTTATTTTCTATATCAAATACTCCTTAGAAAGCACACTCTGTCAGAAAACAAAGGTTTCCTCTTTGAAAGTGTATTCTATAAAGAAGTTTAAAATACAACAGATAATTTGCAGTAAAATTTTTGGAAATAGAAAAAAGACTTAAAGAGACACTCCGCTCTAACCCTCCCCCATCTTATTTGTCCTGGCTATGAAGAAATGTTCCCAAAGAGCCAGAAAACTAAACAATCCTATATCATACATGAAACCCATTCTGCAGTCAAGTGGTCAAATCTGATGTGATTCTGATCATCAAACAGAATTTTTTCTTGGCAACTGTCCATGCCTGTTAGACCACTCCTTCTGGTGTGGTGAAGTACAAGCGTGTTCAAACCAGCTTCCTGGAGTTCAAGCAATAAATTCCTTTAGTACTTGAGAGTCTGAAGAGTTAAGCAAGCTGCTAGTTCATACGGATGATGATAGTTTTTGATTAAAAGAGAAATTTTTTTGCTCTTTCTCTTAACATTTAATGGATCATTACATGAGCTAAAGATAATGAAGTACTATTCAAAGTTAATTTAACAAAGGGACTGCAAAGAGGGATTGGAAGAAAGATCTAATACTCCCAATATGTTGTGAAAAATGAAGCTTATTGGACATATACAGAGTGAAATTTAATATGAATATATTTTTATCTTAATCTTTCTGCTTAGATATGTATACTTACATGCATTGCATATAGTGTATAACGTAGACTTTGTTTAAAAAAAATTACTCCTATGGCTTTTTGTTTGCATCTTAAAGTGCTATTTTAAAAAGGGGAGTAGGAGATCAGAAATTATGCCTCCTGTCTCAGCCTTATAAACCAGACATTATATACAATTTCTCCTGTTTCATTAGGAAGCCAATTATAATACAGCTTTACCCATTCACAACAGATACCTTCTGAACAGTTCACGTCATTGAAGCTCAGTCTTTGTTGCCTCATAGGCAAGAACAAGCCTGGTACATTCTGTTCTGACCACTGACCTGGAGTGTGAATGCAAAACATTGTATCCAGAAGCAATGGTTTTAGAGGAGCTCATTCCGTGCCTCCTGAGTTTTCCTGTTCGATGCATGGAATCTGTAAATCATGAGTCCTGTACTGAAACACAAGAGATGATTTCCCAGCTGTGGCTCAACACAACCTCTTCTCAGTCTATGTGCCACTGTTGCTTGAGGATGCGCCATAAAGAACCTTCTAGCCCAAAGAGCATTACCTGCTAATACTCTTTCCAGTAGCAGCGCAACACTATGGTCCATCCTGTGCCATGCATGGGCTGACAGAGTACCTTATTGCATCTTAGCTGCTGAAAATGAACAGGTTTAGCCAAAGTGCAGTTACACGAGCTTCACATCAACATGTAAGACTTTAAAGTGATTCCATTTTAAAAGCTTGATCAGAGGTTTGTGGTAGGTTGCTCTTTAAAACAGATAGTATTAGCCATAACTGAGCCAATCTGTCAGCAAACTGAACTATTGCAGCATTCAAATTTGCCAAACGATATCTGACAGCTGACATCTTGAGCTTTGTGTATGTAAGGCCCAATTCATTCTCCAGTGCAGTTTTTCACAATCCATGATGCATCCACTAGATTCAAATACTTATATCCTTCAGGGATACAAACCTTCTGCAAACTCTTAGATATGCTACAACAAAGCAGCTAACCTAGATAACAAGCAATACAATTAGTCACTGCACACAATAGCAAGACATAGCTTTCTGAAGATTTATTTTAGTCATTCTTACAAAGTTTGTGATCATAAGCATTCTGAATATTCTAAAACTACCAAAGTGATTTTATTCTCCTTTTTCTTGAACAGTTGGTCCCCAAATATGAATTAAAATGGTAGCTTTTAGCTTTGGCCTGTTGAAACTTCTTTTATAACTAGAACATGCTGTGAACACCTCTGTCTGCCAGGAGAACGCACATCTATTTAAAAAAAAGAAAAATCAGCAAAACTGGGTAAGATATTTACTCCTCAAGGATCAACACAAATGTAAGACTGTGTTATTCTGGGAACAAGTTTGGAGTAACTGAAAAAAAAAATATAAATATTGCAATAATATATTAGTTAGGATTTAATATCTGCCTCTTTCTATTACTGAAAAGTCATGAAAAACAGTACTGGGTGTTATCACATCAGTTGCTACGCACTGAAAAATAACAGGTCAACTTCAGAAATCAGTTTTCCCTTTCATCATTTCTTTCCTTTCTGTAGCTTTCCCACTGATTCCACTGAGGAATCACGATCTGTCGTCTTTTACCAAAACACTGACAGAGCTTGACAAGCAGATAATTCCTCAGAAATAGAAAGATGCAGCTCGCTTGAGTATAACGACTCATGTATTTTTAGACACACAAAAAAAAAGGTACTTAGCAATTGTCAGTTGCACTGTTTTCTGCGACCGTGGGGGAAGCAAGCGGACGAACCAATATGGTTGATAAAGCAAGCTTCTACTTTATTAGCAAAAATCATCGCTTTATATATGTTTTACTCTGGTTGCAATACACGTCGTATACATTGATTGGATACATGTTGCAACGTGCTATAACATGATTGGTTACCATACAACACAATCTTGCCAAGTCCTTCCCAGTGGTGGTCTGCTTATCAGTCTTCTCTTCATTCTTCTACCTGATACTATCTTCCTAGGTACTTTCCTCAAGGCTCAGGGAGAAACCGTCCTTGTCCATTATTGGTTTTCTAGATCATTATTACCATGGTTACATCTCCTGGTAATGGTTTCTTGATGTACCACAGCAACAAGCTAGAACAGATGTTATCACACTGACACAGGCGATTGTTCGCAGAGCTCCACCAGTGACCCGTTACCTTGTGCTGTTAACCATTCTCCAACAATTCCCCCTTTTTCTTTTTGTGCTAATAGCACATTATTCATGGCCTTCATGGCCATAGTTTTCACACAAGATATAATACACCCAATAATCAATAATCCTATTATAAGCACAATTAAAATAATAAATCCTTGCTTGACTAACTCTCTTAACCATCTTGATAGACCCCAGCCGTTTAACAATGTGTCTAGTGGGCTCTGCCATTCTTGCAATTTTTTCATATTATCATTCAACTGTCTGATCTTGTCATGAATGGACTGGGATTTATCAGTAAGGTTAAAACAACACATTCCATCAAATTCTTCACAGCCATGACCATGAGCAAGCAATAAAAAATCAATAGCGGCGCGATTTTGCAAGGTAGCTTTTCTTATACTATCAGCTTCTGTAGCAAGATCATACAAAATTTTAGAAGTTATACTGATTTGTTTTCCTGCCCAACAAGTTAGGGCTTTAATCACTAAAGCATTGTGTATTGAGCTAAGAGGTGGCAAAAATATAGCAGATGCAACTGTTGCTGCAGTGTCCCATAAGGTTACTGTATCAGAGCAATTATCATCTAATACTTGTATCGCTCTTTTTAATCGATGTTGTCCCTGATTCAACTGAGAAAGTTGCAACAGTTGATGTTTCTTTGGTGTTATCAATGTTAATTTTCCTATATAACATGGTCCACCAAAAGGTTTGCATGGAATACCTGGCCAGGCCCTATCTCCACATATCAAAAAATATCCTGGAGGTAGTGCCTTGGCCCTGGTTTCTGGATATTTGATTTCTTGCATTGGACAATAAGATTGGTTATTATATTTTACATTTAAAGGCGATACACTAGTTTCAACTGGTCCTTTTCCATTGGATGTAGGACTAAACACATCCTTCTGCTGGTTCTGAACTCAACAAACTTAATTCTTGTGGAGGTAAGATTATCTTTGTTGAGTTTCTGATTAATAAAGCATTCAAAGTAGACATAAAACTCTAAGAGGTAAGATTAGCAGCTTGTCTAATAACCGTAGCATTTAAAGGGATTGACAACTTTACCCATTTATCAGTGAAATCAGAAAGATTAACAACAGGGCTTCCTATCAAACAGGTTTTAAATGGATTACCAACTTGATGCAAAGATAAACAAAAGTCGTCTACCCCCGCTTCGTGAGCCCACTTTGTCCATACATTTCCCATATAATGACTATCAGTCAGTTTCTTGGGGAGATGTTGGCTCACGATTGTCTGTAGAGTGAGTGCCATCAGAAGCAGGAGCAGGTTTGGTCCATTTTGATGGTATCCATTAGGGACCTGTAGGTGTAAGCACACACGTATATCCTCGCCCTAAATATTTAACTTCTGCTGGGCCTTTCCAAATACCTGTTGTTGGATCTTTATATTGTACAAAAAAGGGTACTTCTCGTGATTGTTGAACCTTTTCTGGTGCAATTATTAGGCCTTTGTTTGACAATGTAGTTGTGAGATGTTGTTATTGTTGATTTGTAAAGGCAGATTTTTGTGCCAACAAAATATCATCCATATAGTGATATATAATTGTGTGAGGCCATTGTTGGCGAATTGGTAATAAGGCATTGTCCACAAAGAGTTGACACAGTGTTGGACTATTTTTCATGCCTTGTGGTAAAACTGTCCATTCAAAGCGTTGTGCAGGAGCGTCTCGATTGATTGCAGGTAGGGTAAAGGCAAAACGTTGAGTATCTTTAGGGTGTAACTTAATAGTGAAAAAACAATCTTTCAAGTCAATTATCAGTAAATGCCAGTCTTGTGGTAACATTGCCGGGTTGGGAAGCCCAGGTTGAAGCGCTCCCATTGTTTGCATTTGAGCATTTACAGCTCTTAAATCATGTAGTAAGCGAAAGTTTCCTGATTTTTTCTTGATGATAAAAATTGGAGTATTCCATGGACTTGTAGATGGTTGTACATGTCCTTGTTGTAACTGTTCCATGACTAACAAATGAGCTTGTTCTAGACTTTCCTTTTTCAACGGCCACTGCTCGATCCACACAGGATCTTGAACAGTCCATGTGAGTTGGATCGGGAAAGTCCATTCTGCAGTGACCGTAATTAAAAAGGTTTGTCGGTAAGGATTAGTCCCAAGTGATTCAAAACATCCCGACCAATCAAAATATTCACACCCGAAGGTAACAACGTTACTGTGACATGGGTGAACACAGTTCGTTGATCTAAAACAATCTGAACTCTGTTTAGACTGCGTTGGACTGAGGCCACGCCACCAACGCCTTCTACACCTCTCATCATAGCTCGCAATGGCCAGTGAGATGGCCACTGTGTGCTAGAGAGAATGGTGATGTCTGCTCCAGTGTCTAACAGAGCCAGCAGTTGCAATTGTTCACCTTCATGTATAATTGTCACAGAAACAATTGGTCGTTGATTCATTGACATAGTTAACAAAGCTATGTCTCCTGTGGATCCAAATCCAAAATTACCCCGAAAAGGAGTAGTTTCTGCAGTCATAGGTGCTGTTAGTTGTGACAAGGGTATTAATCGAGCAATTTTGCTTCCCTTTTTCACAACCATTGGTGGAAAATGCTTTTGAACTATTATTTGTATTTCCCCGGTATAGTCACTATCAATCAGTCCTGGTAATACAAACAGTCCTTTTATGCTAGCCGAAGAACGCCCTAATAATAGGGCTCCTTGTCGTTGGTTGTTAATAATAAGTGGACCCTTGACACCGGTAGGAATTTTTCGAGGATGATTATCGGTTAAAATAATTTCTACTGCGGTTGCCAAGTCCAAACTGAGGCACCCCCTGGTCACTGGGTGCAGGTCGCTGGCTGGTTGCAGGGTATTTCCCCTGTCATTGTCAGCAGGGGAATTTGTTTTAACATCATCTAATTTTTCTTGTGCTACAGCAGCTATGCGTTTTTCTTCCTTATATTTCTTTAAACAGTTAATAACTTCCCTCCAAGCTTTCATTAACTTTTTCGCAGATTTATCATCGTCTATTACCATGTCCCACAGGCAATCACCGTACGCTCTCCATTCAGTGATTTCAAACAATAGGTCTGACTGTTTAAAAAATCCCTTCAATATTCCTAGGTCGACTAGACCCAATAATTCTTTTAAACTAATATCCTTAGGACATACCCCCCGCTTTTCTAAAAAGCGTTGTAACAAAGATATTGCTACCTCTTTCTCCATTGCGCGCGACTTATTGATTGCAGCCTTCTCACTTGGGTAGCAACAGTATCGGCGTGGCGAGCCTCCTTTATTTTGTTTCGGCCTTATCCTTATTATCTTTTGGCCTTGGGCTCAGGCACGGACGGCACATATCCAGCATGTGCAGTCTTTTGCCCCCCGACCGCTGCTGTCGGTGCCTTTCCGATCCCACGGTCCGGTGGAAACAGGGATTGGGGGTCCCTGTTCGGGCGCCACTTGCGACCGTGGGGGAAGCAAGCGGACGAACCAATATGGTTGATAAAGCAAGCTTCTACTTTATTAGCAAAAATCATCGCTTTATATATGTTTTACTCTGGTTGCAATACACGTCGTATACATTGATTGGATACATGTTGCAACGTGCTATAACATGATTGGTTACCATACAACACAATCTTGCCAAGTCCTTCCCAGTGGTGGTCTGCTTATCAGTCTTCTCTTCATTCTTCTACCTGATACTATCTTCCTAGGTACTTTCCTCAAGGCTCAGGGAGAAACCGTCCTTGTCCATTATTGGTTTTCTAGATCATTATTACCATGGTTACATCTCCTGGTAATGGTTTCTTGATGTACTACAGCAACAAGCTAGAACAGATGTTATCACACTGACACAGGCGATTGTTCGCAGAGCTCCACCAGTGACCCGTTACCTTGTGCTGTTAACCATTCTCCAACAGTTTTCCATCCTTAAAAAGGTTATGTATGATACTGAATTTTTATAAATGAAACTAGAGTTGCATAATGATATTAAAAATAAGTCTTTCACTGTTTTACAGTTAAAAGAGACCGTTAAGAAGTTTTATGCTACCAGCTTGAAAGAAGGCTCTATCTTTAGCCAAGAAATATTGGTCTTATCCATACCAGAAAGAAAACAAACTGCTGTCAGGATCAGAATTTTTTGTTGGGTAAATAAATATATTCAGCAAATTCTGAAAGCTGGCAAACTCCAGAAGTAATACATATTTTGAGCATCTTCTAATTTAAATACTGAAATTTTCAAAGGTATGTGGACCTCCTGTAGAAGGTACATGCACATTGTTGTTTTACCTAAGCATCCTACAGGTGTAGGGCCAAATTAGGAAGAGCAACTGAAAAAAACCAGGGTCCTGAAGGTAAAATTTGCAGCATGCCCTTCTGTGGCTTGAAGCCAAGCAAATTGTGGTCACAAATCCTTGCAAAATGAAATACAAAATTTTAAATAGGAACAAATGATGTTTATCAAACTGATTAAAGAAAGGGTTACCAGAAAGCAGGTTCTGGTGACAGAAACTCCGCTTTTCTAGCAGTGCAACAACTAGCGTTTAGATGTGTGGGAAGCAATTTCTTGTGACCTTCTTCAAAAATGTGTAAGACATGCTGGGTTCAATTAGTGTTGTCTGCAAAACTGAAACTGATACACAGCTTAGAATCATAGAATCATAGAATATTTAGGGTTGGAAAGGACCTTAAGATCATCTAGTTCCAACCCCCCTGCCATGGGCATGGACACCTCACACTAAACCATGCCATCCAAGGCTATGTCCAACCCGGACTTGAACACCACCAGCAATGGAGCATTCGCAACTTCCCTGGGCAACCCATTTCAGTGCCTCACCACCCTTACAGTAAAGAATTTCTTCCTCAGATCCAATCTAAACTTCCCCCATTTAAGTTTGAACCCATTACTCCTTGTCCTATCACTACAGTTCCTAATGAAGAGTCCATCCCCAGCATCCCTATAACCCCCCTTCAGATACTGGAAGGCTCCTATGAGGTCTCCACACAACCTTCTCCAGGCTGAACAGCCCCGATTCTCTCAGCCTATCTTCATACGGGAGGTGCTCCAGTCCCCTGATCATCCTCGTGGCCCTCCTCTGCACTTGTTCCAACAGTTCCATGTCCTTTTTATGTCGAGGACACCAGAACTGCACACAATACTCCAAGTGATGTCTCATGAGAGCAGAGTAGAGGGGCAGGAGCACCTCCCTTGACCTGCTCATCACGCTCCTTTTGATGCAGCAAAGCCACGCTGGGACAAGGGCGAGTGTTTTAATTACCTGTCCCGACCAGCTGCAGCTCCTGGGGACTCGCGTCTGGGGGTTTAGGCTCCCACCTGATGCCTGTGTACGTGAGGAGCAGGACCAGACACTGGGGCCCCATGGTGGCTGCTTCAACCTATCAGAAAAAATGAAGAACTATAAGCAATTAATATAAAATTCCAATGATTTGTAATGGCTTGAACACCAAAGAAAAACAGTAATTCGCCCACTAGGATTCAAGAAAACTGTAAACAGTAAGTAAAGTTATCTTCCCTTCAAAATAGAAGTAAATAAAACACACCAAAAGTTTGTCTGAAGTTGTAATGGCTTTCTTTTTTTTTTTTTAATGACTGATAAAAAGATAAAACTTTTAAAAATATCTAATTTGCATTATGTATTTTGTGCCTTTGACATGTACCTCAGTTACATTTCTCAGGTTGGGATCTTTGCTCTGGTTTTCTCCTCACAAACACGAAGATCCTCACCATTTGCTTGCCTCCCCAAACTCAGGATACAAGGACAAAGTGGTAGCCAGGATTAAGATCCTGACAAAGCCCTTGAAGGTGTGTCAAGGAAACTTGAGCCTAATTTTCAAACAATCCTTTGTTTTGGTCAGAGCACAGAACAGTCCTCTCAGGTGACTGAGAACTGGATTTAAAGTTTCCACTCTAAATGATGCACTAGCATACATTCCCCACTGCCAAGCAAGAAGAGAGTGGGCAGACTGAATTAACTAGAAGGTGGTAAAATAGAAACTGTGTTTTTAAACATTCATCTGCTTTTATTTATCATGGGATATTATAGTGGAGACTAGTTGGAATACTGGAAAACTACAGTCTCATAAAGTACTACAAACCCTCAAGATTTTATCAAGTCTCATGTTATTTGGTGGTGGGGGGAGTTAATCCATTTAAAAACCAAAGCAAGAAATAAATCATTCTTATTCTTTTACTGCTGGAGAAAAGTTTTAAAATGTGATATGTGATGGCTCAAAACCAGAAGGAAAAGAAATATACCCTTTGAAGTTCATGGCATTTTTGAAGACCTGAGTCATGATTTTTGCATGCTTGAAGTTGACAGTAATTTATTTAGTTCAGCATAAAAATGGTAGAATAAATAGAAAATTGTTTCACTGTCATCACATATACTTTTAAAGGTGTAATTAGTGACAGACAGCCTTGTGTTCTATCTTTACACACCAAAAAGTTTTTTCTCTCAGAAACAAATCAAAACTTTTAGTCAAGTCCCCATCTGGAGAAGTAAGGGTGCAAACATATGTGTGTTTCTCAGTCTGTATATCAAATAAGGGTACTGTGATCTCACCTAGTGCTGCAATAACATCACAGATTTGGACAAGGCTAAGTAGCCTTTCTGCCTGTTTTCAAACCAAGTTCTTTTCTCCAGTTGTCCCCATTTCATGAAGAAGGAACTTCCCTGTACACAAGGGACCCATAACCCAGGGCACAGAATGAAAATGCAAGGTATGTCTGGTACTTGTCCTTTCTCCCTCGCTCCTCTGGCAATGCGTTGCCCTTCCCAGCACGCTGCTCGACCAGCAGCGATCCTGCAGCTTTTTTCTGAAGAGGTATGGATTGACATCAGCAATGAGTGGGAGGGAGAGGAGGAAGAAAGGTGGGGTTTGCTTTGAACTCCTCTGCTTCCACATTTTTTTAGAGAAATTTGGACACTATATACTGCTTCTATCTCAATGGAGAGGACCTAGGGACAGTATGTTGTGGGTGATCCAGAGTGGGGGGAGAGCAAGCAGCACAGAAGACTAAGCAGGCAGAGCCAATGCCATAGCACCAAACCATATGTTCAGTGCCATTTTCAAGAGGCAAGATTCTTCATTGAATTGTGCATTTATTAAATAAAAGTGGCTATGGGGGTTGGAAGTAGATGATCTTAAGGTCCTTTCCAACCCTAATTATTCTATGATTCTATGATTCTATGATGCAATTAACAAGTTCTAGGAGCTGGAATTTTGCAAAATGAAAGCAAATAAAAAATAGAAGTACTATCTGCCAGCCTCATCATACAGTCACAAAGAGTGGTTACATGCTGTGGCAACCCAAAGCAGCCCAAATAGAAATTTCTAAAACATGAGTTGGATGCGTTGGCTCTTATAAAGCCATTCAACACCCACTCATTTCTTTCCGAAGTGAAATTATATTAGAACTTTTTGCAAGTTGCTTGTTATCAGGACAGATTAGAAAAAGGAACAGACTCACAGGCATTAAAATACAGAACACTATCAACTGAATGGAATTTCATGATATTTATATATGCTTAAAAAAAAGTACAAAACTTCGAGCAATTACATATATAATTTTAGTAAACACATGCAAAATTAAGTATTCAGCAAATAATTACTTTGGTGGCTCACTCACAATTTGGAAATATGTAGCCTAGATCTACATTTGACATCTTTATTCACACAGCACTAGGAAATCCACAGGCTGAATGCACAGAAATGTCATTTTCACCTTTTTACAAAAAGCAGGCACCAGTGTTAAAAGCTATAGCCAGCCAAAATTAAGTGTAACAACCCATAATAGATTTCGCTTAAAATGACTTGATTCCAGAAACTGGCCCTCAATCTAATGCAAACTGCAAGATCGTAATATTGCCATGAAATGTGAAATCTCATTCTTCTTGCACTCTGTCCCACAAATTCCAGGAAACCCAGGAAATCAAACATTTTCTAATTAATACAGAGATAGATACATTTTATTCCATAAACAGGAAATATGAGTTGGATAAGGGAACATTGCTGCAGGGTATTCTAGCTATGAGTTCCACACCTAGACAGTAGCATCCAGGATTGCAACCATGGCCTGACTTGAGTGGTCTTAAGACTGAGCAAGAAACAGTGGGTGAACAGAAGACTGAAAGAAAAAAAAATATGGAAACCTTTGAAAATAGGGCTGTGTGAATGAGTATGTCAGAGATCAATCATAAGGGCAGTGCGAAGAGTGACTCTGATAAGGAAAAAGTATGATCTAGAGACAGTGTGTTTGTCCCAAAACCCTTTATACCCCCTAATTTATACTTTTAGGCTGCTCTTAGGAATTAAATTAGGTTTTTCATTTTGTAATCAGTACAAATTTTGTGCCCAAGAAATTTGTATCCTTCAGTTTTTTCACAATTCCAGTGAGCAATTTGCTTGAATGTATACTCATAGTGACAAGTGTCTGTAAAAGTGCAAGAATGTAAGTAGCAACATATTGTTGGTCTTCTAACTAGAAGCAGACTTTTGTCTGAGGGACCTACTTTTTACCAGTTTTGCTGAGGACATAATAAAGAGTTTAGATACAGCACTGCTGACAGAGCTCAAAGAAATAGTGTGTTCAGCTCTGTGGCCCCTAACATAAGAAGGACATGGACCTGCTGGAGTGAATCCAGAGGAGGACCATGAAGATGAAGTTGTGAATGCCCCATCACTGGCGGTGCTCAAGGCCGGGGTGGACAAAGCCTTGGGTGGCATGGTTTAGTGGGAGGTGTCCCTGCCCATTGCAGGGGGGTTGGAACTAGATGATCTTAAGGTCCTTTCCAACCCTAACTGTTCTACGATTCTATGATCAGAGGGCTGAAGCATCTCTCCTATGAAGACAGGCTGAGAGAGTTGGGCTTATTCAGCCTGGAGGAGGCTGTGTGGAGACCTTAGGGCAGTCTTCCAATACCTAAAGTGGACCTACAAGAAAACTGGAGAGGGACTTTTTAGAAAAGCATGTAGTGATAGGACAAGATGAAATAGTTATAAACTAAAAGAGGAAAAATTTGGCTTAGATATTAGGGAAAAAATAATCATCACTTTAGAGTGTTGAGAAGTTGTCAATGCCAATACCTGGTCGTGTTCAAGGCCACGTTGGACAGGGCCTTGAGCAACATGGTCTAGTGGAATGTTTCCCTGCCCATAGAAGGGGTTGAACTCAGTGATCTTTAAGGTTCCTTCAAACCCTAACCATCCCACAATTCTATGATTCTACGTCTCCATTATGACTGAGTGTCCTGGGTTCAGCAGTGGCAGTCATTTTTCTTTTTCTTAGTAGCTGGTGCAGTGCTGTGGTTTTGACTTTCAGCCTGAAGAAAACATTGATAACATCAATGTTTTTAGTTGCTGCACACTAATGTTTACTCTGACAAAGACTTTCTGAGTCTCATGCTCTGTCAGGGAGGAGGGGAGTCCAGGAGGAAGTAGAGACAGGACACCTGACCCAAACTAGCCAAAGAGGTATTCCATACCACAGCATGTCTTGCCCACTATATAAACTGGGGGCAGTTACCCGGAAGGGTTAGATCACTGCTTGGGTCAGGCTGGGTATCAGTCGGCAGGTGGTGAGCAGTTGTATTCTCTTCCCTTGTTATTTCCCTGATCATTATTATCATTGGTGGTAGCAGTAGTAGTTTTGTGTTATACCTTAGTTACTGGACTGTTCTTATCTCAACCTGTGGGAGTTACATTCATTCGATTCTCCTCCTCATCCCTCCGGGAGCAGGGGAAGGATGGGGCGAGGGGGGAGTGAGCGAGATGCTGCGTGGTACTGAGTTACCAGCTGGGCTTAAACCATGACACAGAGCCAAGCTGCTATTTAAAAACCTCTAATCTCTGTGTCCAAGCTCTTCATTCTCATGACATGGCACTAAATAGGCAGGAGTATGTCACTGAACTGGGCTGTATCAGAGGACACTAAGATGTTGAGTAATCAGCACTCAGCATGCTGCTGTTGCATAGGTTGTCAGAAAATTCATAACACCCTGGGCAACACCCCCTGTCATCAACAGGAAGCAGAGATTGCTCTCCCTGAAGTCAAAATGCTGGCAGAACACATCCCTGTGGGGTGGGCAGCAGCTGTTAGCGAGTATAACATGGCTGAGTCCCGAGTGTGTCTTCAAAACAGGATCAATAACTGGGCATATATAAATGAGCTGTTTCAATGGAGTTCTGATGCAAAGTCAAAATTGTGTCTTACATACTTCTAACAGAAATAATATCTGTGGTATCCAAAACAATAAAGCTGGTGCAGCTAACACTGAACCCCCTATTTCCCGTCTCACTTTTCTCCTCTGAAGAGATAACCAAGATTTAATTCTGGAATACCTATTTTCGAGAAGTACGGATAGTTCTCAAAATGAAGAAATGCTCCCTGAAAATAGAGTGGTTGTGGAAATTCGCATTCACATCCTAAGTACTAACACACTATCATTTTAACTCATAATATTGGACTCACAAATATGAGACATTACTGCTTTTGAGTGTCTTATCAAGATATTAAAATAATACTTTCATCATGACAAGTGTTGTTTGGAAAACAAACTTATAGTTTGAAAAACAACATTTTGGAAGAGACATTAAAAACAATGAGACTATGTCACAATTCTAAATCTAGAGCAGCACTATGACACATGAAAAATGTTTCTAGGGAGATACATACTAATTTGGTTCAGATACATCAGGGCTACCAAAGTGTCAAACCTCATGGAATTTCAGAAGTGTTTCTTGAAGTCTTTAAAACACATCATCTGCACCTAAAAAGGAGAGAATTTCTTTGGGAAAATATGAGAGAGAAAATCTTTTGTGGCCTTGGATGTTAATACATGCTCAGTATAGCAGAAGTTTGCATTCTGAAAGAGGCCATACAGGATATATTTGGCAACACCCTAAATAAAAAAAAAAGTTATGGTAAACATGTTGAGGACTTGACTTGTTCAATGGTCAGGCAGTTATTGAAAGAGGCGAACCACAGTTAAAATATTTAAGGTTTCTGACAGGAGTATTTCTTGTAAAAATTTAACTCAATTTATAATCGCTTAAAATACTGCTTAAAGGCTGCAGTGTATTTCAGATTCTTACAGAGTCTGACATGGCAACTTCTACGGTTTTACAGTTTGAATTAGAAAATAAACTGCACAACCCAGTGACAACTTATGCAAAGAGTCTGTGTGTCAATTTCAGCTAAATTATTTTTGTACACTTTTCACTATGTATAGCTTTCATACATAAAAAAAAGTAAGGAAGCCGTGAATGCTCCATCTCTGGCAGTGTTCAAGACCAGGCTGCACAGGGCCTTGGGCAAGGTCTAGTGTGCATCCCTGCCCATGGCAAGAGGGTTGGAACTAGATGATCTTAAGGTCATTTCCAAACCGAACCGTTCTATGATTATATGAAAGAATTTGCACGCAGCTCATCAGTTACAAGGATTACAGCTTTTAGAAGTTTTGCTGTGAACCAGTTTTACTCCATCAAAAATGTCAATGAAAAACCTATGTTTTCTAGATATGTGTTACTAGTGCAGTACTCAAATTGAATTTTTAATTAGAAACATATGCAGATGCCAGGACACTTTTACATAATGTTGGAGGCTCAAAATTATTCTGCTGCTCTAAGATGGAAAAAGGAGATGAATCTGAACTTGATAATGTAGGCAAGTGCCCCTAGCCATAGGTGATGAAAGTTAACTGGTTATATAAGCAAAGCTGAAAAACTTCATCGGAGTTGAACAGCAACAGCAACTACTGCCTGCCTCTACACATAGTGGTTAAAATTCCATCCTGGGGAGTGGGAGACCTTATTCCAAATCATACAGAGTCACCCTACCTTCACCAGCCTTTCCTTCTAACAACAGGTTGTCTCTGCCATTTTAATTTCCTTATTAAGCTTTTTGTGATCATAAAGATCTCCTCAGGTAGAGTGGAAAATTAATGAAACATGTAAAAGATTTAGGTATTTAATCCTTACTATATTGCATGTTTGCTAATAGATTCCCTAAAGTATTCCATAAGGTTAACTGAAACAGATTCATTTAAAAATGTTCGGATTCAGTAAAGGATAACACCAGCCTGTAAGAAATTAGAAGCCAAAGAAGCATGGCTTCTTGGATCCTGCATGTCTTTTGGAAGCTTGACACATGTTCATGTACATTACCAGTATGACATTGAAGAGCCATATATGAAAGTACTGATGTCTTTAAGCATTTCAAAGCTTATATTTCAGGGATTTATAAAATGATGCAGAAATGTCAGATGATTGGATTTGTCAAATGCTATTCCATAATTAGCTGTTTTTCTCCAGAGGAAGAAATCCTTCCTTCAGTGGAGGAGAATCAACTGAATCTATTCAAATAACTGTATGGTATTTTTTCCTGTCACGTGTATACCTATCGACTTTATTCCATGCATTATTTCACTAAAACCTGTTTCAGGACAGTTCAATGTCCTGGACATCACCCTTGAGTTAACAAAATAAGAATATTTGGAAATGCATTCAGTTCATAATATGATATCTATTGTCATCAGACATCAACTACAAATGTGTAAATGCTGTAAAAATTATTATAACTAAATTAGGGGATTTCTTAGGGTTCAGGCACTAGTTTATTCATTTAACTGATGTAAAAAATTTCTTTTTTTTTTTTTTTGTCTCAAATGTTTCTTTAATTTGGTAAAAGGTAGATGATGAAAACACTGAACATACTAAAATTGAGCAATTATGTGAAGGAAAGAGAAAAAAAATTAACTTCACAACAAATTTACCCATCATTTATAGTCAGTTTTCTTTCACTTGGAAATTTTTATTCCAAGAGCCTTTTACTTGAATACAGGCTTCAGTTTGCAGGGATGTGTTTGTAAACTGGCAACTAGAAAGGACTGGAAGTCTAAAAAGCTTGAAGAGAAAATATAGTGTCCTGGTGAGTAGCTCTGAGTTCAGTTAAAAAGATCTCTGTTGAAAGTCAAAAAACTTGAATAACTTTTCAACCAACTTTTTTTTTTTTTTTTTTTTTTTTAATTCATACAGCAGGATTCAGCTTCTCCAAAACAAAATTGGAATACTACCAACTTGTAAGGTTGATGTGCAGGTGGGTTTTTGTGATACCCCCATGCCCAGCTTGCTTTGGAATTAGTAGCAATAAGTAGTCTCACTGGAGATGAATAGAAGGATCAAGGAGATAAAATCAAAGAGAGAAATCAAAGAGAGAAAATCTCTTATCCAAAAGAGACAAAATCTCAAGTGATATATGGCTTGCTGTGATTTGCTTTCTAATATTTGAAAAATCAGAAGATGAATTCTTGTACCTAAATTAACTGCCAAGCTTGATTGGGATTGCAATCTCCAAGGAGAAAAGTGCTACTTAAAGTAACCCAATTCTGTTTATGATATTAAATGTAATGAAGTGGCAACAAAACAAGAATTTCTTGGGCCAAAAGTATATAGAAATGAAATTAAAATATTAACAAAAAATAAAGCTTAACATCTACTTCATCTTTCAACAACTTCACAATGTAAATGTAAAGCCAGTTCAAGGGGAAAAAAAAAATCAACAAAGGAGCAAGTTAATTTCTTAACATGACACAAGTATTTCCAGGTTAGAGCTGATAGGAGTATCACCAGTTATAAAATTCTGAAGTAGTTTAGAACTAAAAAATAAAATAAATAAAATCTTCCTCAAATAAATGATATTTTCTGAATGAGAGAGCAATATTTTTTCCTAACCAAATAAAACTGCACCTGCTGCAAGGAAAGAGTTCTAAATTAATAAGTTAAATTGGATTTATGGGATGTTGTGAGTACACTCCCTCAAGTAGTCACCATCTCTAGGTATTTATTTCAGCCTGGTAGTTCCTTTTTTGCTTAAAACACATATACAGAGATGGAAAGAACAAAACTGAATAAACGAGCTCTGTGTATAAAACCTAGTCTATGAAGGGATTTCTATCCCTCTGCACTTTACAGTTTTTGACAATTTCTGCACTGAAAATCAAGGTTTAGCCCCTCCATGGACTCTTGGGTGGATTGTTCACTTTTTAATCGTAGGCAAAATAGCCTGCCACAGGCCTTCTGAGTCAGTCTGATAAGTCAGGGGGTATGCAGAGGGTATCTGAATCAATATTTCCCGATGCACTTTTCTTTCTCAAGAATAACCATATTCCTGTATTACTGGGAAGTTTCCTCCCTCTGTCAAATAAACTTCCCCATTTCCCCCTAGGTCCTGTCTAGGCTATACACTCTGTCCCTCTCACACTCAATTTGTTATTTTACTGCTGTCAGGCTTTCCTGACTCTTCAGGTTCTTCTGCAAATTTTTTTCTCTCCCTCATACCAGTAAAATTTGCTGGCCTCTAATTTTATCAGCCAGCTATATTACCAGAATTAATGTGAAGAATGTGAGCAAACATTGAGAAAAATCTGACCTGAAATGACCTCACTCATATGACAGGCAGTAGGCATTTTACTATGTGGTGAAAAGCTATGAAAATTATGCTGATTGTGTGCTCTCTTAGCTTGATATCTCATTATATTTATGTCACAAGATTTCATAGAACAACTTGGCTCTGCAGGAAAATGTTCAGATTTGAATGACAAACCCAAAGACAAGAATCTAGATGGATGTCTAAACATCACTGAATTTGTGACTGTCCATGTTTTCATTGTAAAATAACTTTTTGGGGTTTTTTTCTTTGTTACAACTTCTGTATGAGTAGAAAATCCTAAGAATTTCTGCATGTTTTGTTTTTCACACACTGTCTTTACAGGCAGACAAGGTCACGGGCACCTGGCAGTAGTTACTGGTATTTCTCTTGGTATATGACCTCCCCGAAAAGTCAGGGAACCCTCACCATGTTTGTTGCATTCAGGTCACATTTACTTGTTTTTGCAGAGTCAGTGGACAGCTCATCGGTTTCTCAACTGAAAAAACATCCAAACCATATCCCAAGCCGGGGAGAATGCTACAACCAATTGATTTTTTTAACATGAAGTTATACTTAGCTTTAATGTTGAGTTTACCTCATGTTGACCCAAATATCTGCATTATTATGAATCAAGATGCCTGATTAAACTCTTACCATAGGTATACTGAAGAGTTTTAATGAAATGAAATATCATTTATGTAGTTTTGGATCATTACTTAGTACAGGGTATATGTTTCAACTGAGATTTCTGTATTTTAGAATAGTATAAATAATTAACTATTGCCGGAGGCCAAGTAATTCTGCTACCTCCTCTTCAATTTGCTTCTTCATTACATGAACAGCTTTTCTTATCTCCTTACCACCCCTTTAGCAGAATTTCCAAGATGATCCTTTGGAGGGAACTTGTGAGGGACAGAATATGTTTCAGTTGCCCTTACCTACTACAGCTACTAGATAAGCTACCCTGTCAGATGTTATAAAGTCAATGAATCTTAAAATACAAGTATGGACATTATTAGAACAATATTTACTTCAGGCTATTTTAAATAAAACCTTGTATTGAGTCAAAAATACGCTATTGCTTACATGGTCAGTTTCCTGAAAACAGAAGAGAAAGAATTCACAAAGGAAAAAAAAAGTTGCTCTTTATTTTGATAACTATAGTGAAATTACTGCAGAATAAGTTCTGCTCTTTCCACATTTGAATGTGTATACATTTTACGTGTCTTTATATACAAAGCAAGAATATTACAAAGGCAGAGAAGTGAAACAATAATATTTCTTTTAGAAAATAGAATCCTGGATACTTTTTGGTTTTATAGATATGTCATTCCTCAGCATCTGTAAAATATCCAAGTGTTACATAACTATTCTTTTGATTAAACTAGCTGCAGGAATGAAAAATGCCCTTCATTGGGGAGTATGTCTTAAAAGTACACTTAGCGCTTAATTTTGGATTTAAAAATTGCATGACAGCTTTTTCCAAGTTACTGAGAAAAGCCTCTGCACCATTTGAGCCTATAATTGTATCCACATTTTTGGTCATACCTGTAATGCTTTTGCCTTTCACTTAATCAGTCAGAGTTCCCCAGATTTTTTTATGTTTCCTCAGATCTCTGGAACCCTGCTTAAAAACTGGCATCAGGTAGCCCAATTTCAAGATATTTTGTACTGAAGGAAATTTAAAAGAGACTGCATATCAGAATGAGTAGTTCAGAGGCTTCAACCTTGAGGTCCCCTAGAATTCTTCATGGGAATTCCCCTCAAACTGCAAGTTTGTTCCTGTTCCTATTGCCAATTTGCTTTGTTGTTGTCCTAGCTGCTCTTACGTTGTGGTGCATCCACCTGTGGTAAGAAGTTCCCACAAACTCAAGCTACTTCATGGATGGATGCCAAAAATTACCTAATTTTCTTGTTATAGCCGTATGTTTTCTGAACCCCTCTTTTGGTCCCTAATGGCCATCTTGAAAGCATCTTGCTTCTACTGCATATGCGAAAGAGATTTATTACTAGTTTTTGATGTCTTTCATAAGTGACTCTCTCAAACTTCTTTTGGCATGCCTTATATATTTACATCTAATCTGTCATGGTTCATGATATTTTCCACTTTCTTCATTTGGACATAATTTTAGCTTTTTGAGGGGTTCCTTTTCAATTCTGTTACTCAGTTTTTTAGCCTTGCTGGCTCATTTTTGTCTCTCTAAAGACCCCACTCTCCCTCCAATTATTACAGTATGACTGTAACAAATTTTAACAAACTCAATATTAGTGAATGCTGTGAGTGTTACTATGCTGTTATACATTTAACATAAACATGTTGTTTCCTTGAAGTCACATTTTCAAACACTTGAAATTATATTCTAACAGTGATGCATCACTGTCAAAGAGGAGTCACAGAGTATTAATACTGCAGCATAAACATGCTTCAAAAGCAATTTGTTTATTAGCCACAAGTCTTTATATATCCAAGAGTAAAAAGTTTATCCAAGTAAAAGCTGTTAGAGAGATTACTTTTCAGCAAGCATGATTCTTCATAACATGAGGAGCCTAAGTGTGGCCTAAAATACAACCAGGGTACAAATACAGTAAAAGCCTGAAGAGATGGATGTACAGATTGACAGGCAGGTAGATATAAGCTAGGTAGCAGGACAAGTCTCCTAATTCAATGCGTTGGAAAAATCTCAGGTCTAACACCCTAAGATGTTGTAACCACGCTGGGTCAGACTATTCAGGCTGCTACAACAGTGAGCAGCAAGGGAGCTAAGAGCCTGCCTAGTAAAAGCCTTTACAGTTACTATCAAGCAAAGCAACTCTTTTTTTTTTTTCCTTCTTGAAAGCAGCTCTTTTTCCAAATTTATGCTGCAAGTTATTGTATTAGCATTTACTCTGCAATATCAAATTGTCAGTCAAAGTCTGTATTTCTCTATTCCTTGGAATATGCCCGTTATATCCAAGAATTAACTCTATCCTACTTTATAGTGTAATAACCAATGAGGAGTAAATGCAGGTGTACATTATGAAAAGCAAGTTTTAGTTATAAGCATGCTTAATATTCCACAACTTATGAGAACATTTATTGAACAGATTTAGGTTTATGCAACTCACCAGACAGACCACAGAGGCACAGTCTGGATGTGATGGTTTTTATTATGAAAAAAACTTAAAAAATAATAATAAAAAACACCCACATTTGTCTTTTCTAAAGAAAGGGTAAGCAGGAGTTAATATTTTTCCTTCAGACTACAAAATTCTAAATAGGAAGCAAAAATTTCAACTTAGAGTAATAACCACTAAAATACAATTTAAAGTCAAATTACAATGACAGAGGGAAGGAAAAGTAATTCTGTTGGCAAAGCCATGGTTTTAAATTGCCTACAGCAGCTGCAACCACTTTGCAATATTTTCATTAAATGAGGACTGAAGAAATTATGCATGGATTTTAAGAATAAGTAAGTTCAACATGCCATCAGACCTTGTAAAAGCAATTTAAGCTTTAACTCTTCTGATTTAGCATTGTTTACTCTTCTTATTTAGTATCATTTGTCTTGTGCATGCAAAAATATGTTGGTCTGAAAACAGCTACCTATTTGTAGCTAGGGCTATTATTTCAGGAAAGAGCTCTGGTGATAAGACTCCTCCACTGAGCATGGTGACTGCCAGCTGCACATCTTGCCCCTCCAGCTGATCATAAGTCACAGAATCACAGAATAGTAAGGGCTGGAAAGGACCTCAAGATCATCGAGTTCCAACCCCCCCGCCATGGGCAGGGACACCTCCCACTAAACCATGCCATCCAAGGCTATGTCCAACCCCACCTTGAACGCCGCCAGGGATGAAGCATTCACAACTTCCCTGGGCAACCCATTCCAGGGCCCCACCACCCTCACAGTAAAGAATTTCTTCCTCAGATCCAATCTAAACCTCCCCTGTTTAAGTTTAAACCCATTACCCCTTGTCCTCTCACCACAGTCCCTAATGAAGAGTCCCTCCCCAGCATCCCTATAGGCCCCCTTCAGGTATTGGAAGGCTGCTATGAGGTCTCCACGCAGCCTTCTCTTCTCCAGGCTGAACAGCCCCAACTTTCTCAGCCTATCTTCATACGAGAGGTGCTCCAGTCCCCTGATCATTTTCATGGCCCTCCTCTGCACTTGTTCTAACAGTTCCATGTCCTTTTTATGTTGAGGACACCAGAACTGCACGCAATACTCCAAGTGAGGTCTCACGAGAGCAGAGTAGAGGGGCAGGATCACCTCCCTCGACCTGCTGGTCACGCTGCTTTTGATGCAGCCCAGAATACGGTTGGCCTTCTGGGCTGCAAGCGCACACTGCCGGCTCATGTTCATTTTTTCATCAACCCACACCCCCAAGTCCTTCTCTGCAGGGCTGCTCTCAATCTCCTCCCCGCCCAACCTGTAGCTGTGCCTGGCATTGCTCCGACCCAGGTGGAGGACTTTGCACTTGTCATAGTTAAACTTCATCAGGTTGGCATCAGCCCACCTCACAAGCGTGTCAAGGTCCCTCTGGATGGCATTCCTTCCCTCCAATGTATCAACCGAACCACACAGCTTGGTGTCATCAGCAAACTTGCTGAGGGCGCACTCAATCCCACTGTCCATGTCACCCACAAAGATGTTGAACAAGACCGGTCCCAACACCGATCCCTGAGGGACACCACTCGTTACCGGTCTCCAGCTGGACACTGAGCCACTGAGCACTACTCTTTGTGTGCGGCCATCCAGCCAGTTCTTTATCCACTGAGTCGTCCACCTATCAAATTGATGTTTCTCCAACTTAGAGAGAAGGATGTCATGGGAGACAGTGTCAAAGGCTTTACACAAGTCCAGGTAGATGACATCAACTGCTCTGCCCCTGTCCATCAGTTCCGTAGCCCCTTCATAGAAGGTCACCAGATTGGTTAGGCAGTCCTCCATGTTGCTGCTCCCAGGCTACCTTCCTCAGTCTTTTCCGGGGGGAGAGGATTCGGTCTCAAAAATTTAGCCAGCTCTCACATTAAAACAGCTGGAGAAAGCTGGATAGCACTTAGTTTCTAAAGGTTTTCTCCATCCCTCCTCAGAAGTGCATCACTGTTACGCAAACAATATGTGAGAACCTGGGAAAGTGTTAGTGCTGGCTGTTGCTAGTAAAGATAAAAGTCACTGTGAGATATTCCTTTCTTCTCTGCTCCCGAGTAGTATGCTGATGGCTTCTCTTTGTGTTTCATTTACGGATAGAGAGATATCCTAAGAATGTTAGGTGCAACAAACTTGGAATAAATAGACTCAGAAACAATGGACAGAATGCTGTTTTCCCCTGCATGGCTTACTGGTTTTTTTGGTTTTGTTTTTTTTTTTTTTATGAGCTTATCCTATACAACTATTTGGAATTTGCACATGCTAAGGTCAGGTCTACACCCTTTCTCATGATCACGTATATACTTGTGCCTCTTCAGAACACTGCATTTTACTGATGTGAAACAGCAGACAGATGACTATGCCCAAAGCCCACAGCACCTTTGCAGAGGGACCACTCCATTCTTAGAGAATGTGTCCTGCTGTGGGTTTGGCAAGGGCTGCTACCTCTTCCTTGTGTTTTCATGTCCCACTACAGTAGCCAAAACACCCACACCAAAGCTTTCCAAAAGATGATGAAGCAAGGAAAAAGTTTCCAGTGTAAATTCCATGAAATTTATATCTTATTTGCACTGTCTTGGCAGGGGAAAAAAAAAAAAAAAAAAAGTTTTAGTCCAACTAAGTATTACTTTTTTTTTAATGTTTTCTTAGCCAGGGAACTGCTACACTGGTTACTTCTGCAGCCTCATTTTTTAGGTATCACATGCCTTCTACTGCACATGATGTGGGAGTTGAATAAATGTTTCTGCTTTGTATTCAGTGTGCTCCATTCAACAGGAGTTTTGATCATATGCCTCACCCTGAATGCTGTGTTCAGTTTTGGGCCCCTCACTGCAAGAAAGACCCTGAGGTGCCGGAGCATGTCCATAGAAGGGCAACAAAGCCGGTGAAAGGTCTTAGAGCACAAATCCTATAAGTGGTAGCTGAGGGAACTAGGGTTGTTTAGCCTGGAGAAAGGGAGGCCCAGGGGGAACCTAATCATTCTATACAAATACCTGGTGAGAGGATGGAATGAGGTGTCAGTCTCTTCTCCCAAGTAACAAGCAACAGAACAAGAGGAAATGGCTTCAAGTTGTGCCAGGGAAGGTTTAGATTGGATATTAGGAAAAAAGTCTTCACTGAAAGGGTTGTCAAGCATTGGAACATGCTGCCCAGGGAAATGGCTGCGTCACCATGCCTGGAGGTATTTAAAAGACATGTAGATGTGGTGGCCTTGACAGGTTAATGATTGAACTCTATGATCTCAAAAGTCTTTTCCAACCTTAATGATTCTATGATTCTATGCAAGCACATTTATTAGAGAAATATTTAAGAGAGTTTTCATGATGTTTCTGTCCCTTTAACACAATTTTAATTTGTGTAATTTAATGAACATGAACAGGGCAAAATTAAGTCCATTAGGTGGCTTCATGATGACACATATATTAGTCAAAAGCAGTTTCACTTTTTAGATGTCCAGGGGCTTCAAAAGGCTACACAGACCTACTCAACTGGTATTGGGCAATTACAGGATAATCTCCTAGTTGCACATAACTAAAGATTAAATTAAGTCCTAGAAGCTCAAAAGAAAAAATGAAAACTTGACATAGGTTATTACTGTATTCAATCTCATGCTTTTTTAAGAGTTCCATCTAGTGACTTTTTAATGACTTTGAGGATGTCACAAAGGCAGTGATGAAGTTATTGAAAAGGGATTGCTGTCCTGTGGGGGGCATATGCTGTATCTTTGGCACAGATGCAACAAGAAGATGCATATTTCCCCTAGTGCCCTGGAGACATAGTTCTTCAAACAGTCTTGATGCATCTATATAACACTGCCTGAGCATTTCAGATTTTTATGTGAATGCAAGACTGCTTGCTGAAGCAAAAAAAGCATATTTCATAGGCATATTTGTGGGTAAGCAAACCTTTTCACTGTCATGAAACTCCAAAGATTTGGATAGGCAAAATGGTACTCTTCTATAGCCTTTTTTCCCCCAAGCATGTTAAGATATAATACCAATATATATATACATCAGAACATTCCTCAGGTATAGACATAGCCACCTTTTAAATTTTACTATAAACAGGAACATAAGCATGTGGCCTATTTCTTCTAAACTGGCTTAATTTTATGGAAATTGTCTACTCAAATCAAAATACCTGTGGCTGGATTTTCAAAGCTGTCAGGAGGTAGAGTCACAAAATGTTCACACCCTGTCTCTTGTGACCACTTAAACCAGCAGGTGTTTGCATCCCTGTTCTTTATTAAGTTTGCCTAAGCATTTCAAGTAACTGCTTAAATACCATTAGAAATTTGGCTTTTAGGCATTGCTCAGGTAGGTTAATGACTCCTTATTTACTATCATTTAGATACATAAAAAGTATCACTAAACCAAGTTACCCCAAATTTGATGTATTTTGGATTAAAGGTATTTTGTTTCAAATCTAGGTCCTGGGTCATACCTCTGGCAAGAAACAAAATGAGCTATAATCCAGGTGCAAGGAAATATAAATCTCAGTTCCTTCTGAGTTTATGAAATTTTGCCCAAAAGTTTAACATGACAAAATATAGAGTCACTTCTATCTTTGATAAAGCCTTTTTATCACTGTGTCTGCAATGATACATACGCGCTCAGTATATAAAATTTGCACTTTGAAAAAGCATAAGTTAAGCTATAATGGTCATAACAGCATAGTTAACATTCCAGCATATCTGAGTTCAACAACACTGGAAATTAGCAGTGTAAACATTAGTTATTAGTTACATAGAAATGCTGTTTCTGGAAACTGATGGCTTGCCATTTGCACATTATCTCTATACAGTTCAAACTGGAGCAAAAAGAGCAACTGAAAGTTTAGAGATTTATGCAGCCTGCTAACAGGTGCTTCTTCCTGTGAGAACCACACAGATAATGGACAACTCAGCTACAGGCAAAGCTTCTTTCAGTAATGTAATATAGGTAGATGTCAGCCTGCATTTCCATAGATATGCTAATTATCACCAGCTAATGATCTACTCCTTGGAGATACTCATCAGTGTCTTACTTAATGTTTCTAAGTTATTTAAGGTGATCTTGATTTTGAACACTATCTCCTGATAACTAATTTTTTAATTTATTCACAGCTAAATGATTTTGATTACTAATTTTTTATAACTTGACTTTATCAACAGAAATAACCACATTTCAGATTTTACCATTAGAACATTTATTAATTTTTTCAGAGGACATTTCCACTATATTCTTGTAAAAAAAATGGGAAGGAGAAACTGTCATTAATGCTTTAATTGTGGTATTGATATACTAAACATTCCTTTACTAATGCAACCAATGATATGTCAACACAGCCTCCAGCAACTTTGGCTAGGGCACCACTTTTTTTTGTTAATAATGTGTTCAATACATGCAGAAAATATTATTTAAATGTAAATTTCTCTCATTTTTTAGTTTCAGCTTGGGGAACAGTGTCACAGACTTAATTTTTAGGTCTGCTGTTCAAGAAAGAAATATCTTGATACCGGTAAACTTGAAAAGTAAGCATATGTTTGTAATGAAGATGTTTGAGCTACATCTATGTACTGGGAAAATGGGAGAACCTAGAATACTTAGGAAGTATATCAGTAATTTTAGTCCAAAATTAATAAGCTTTAGATAAAAGTAACTAATTTTTGTTGCATCTCTGTTTTAGAAATATTGGCATTAAGTTCTGTGCCATTTTGGTTTCTCATGACTGTACAACATATATGGAAAGGCTTGCATTAGACAACTCTTTTGATACTTTGGACTATATCTAAGTGCATTAATGTTAATTAGTAATTGATAGAGAGGCATGATTCAGAAGAAAAATAGCCTTGGATGGCATGGTTTAGTGGGAGGTGTCCCTGCCCATGGCAGGGGCGTTGGAACTAGATGATCTTGAGGTCCTTTCCAACCCTTACTGTTCTATGATTCTATGATTCTATGATTTTGTGATCTTCAGATCAACAGCTCAGAGTGAGTGTTGCAGACAAGCCCCGTTATCCTCCCAGATGCAAACTATGAAAACAAACCAATGGACTACCAAGATAAATCCTTTACCTTATTGGTCCACATAAGCCTACAAGTAAGTCTTTGCTGCCTGTAGTTGTGTCTTACAAACTTCTTCAGACTAATCTTTCATTGATTCCAGCTGGAAATTTGCCCGAAACAAGACCACAGGAAAAATAGTATCATAATACCTGAATATTACACAAAGTACATTAGGCAAAGATCATGAGCAGGGACCTGTCAGAAAGACCATAGAGTCTGTCCAGAGAGCTGTGTTATGTGATGAAAGCTGAATTAATTTCATAATTTGGGATTTCACCATTTCAGCCTTCAGACTGGAGCAGACAAAACAACTTAATTAGTTACTAAACTGCACCGGTTTTTAAATCTGAGCAACCAAACACTAGGGGAAAATGCCAATTCTTGAGCTTCAAGTTAGTGTAAAATAATGTATTTTGAAGTCTTCCAAGCTATATTTATGGCAGTTTTCGTTCTATTTACTGCTCTCTGTCACAATGTATTTGCTTGTTCATTAGGGCACTATCTATCTGACAAAATACTAGATCTATGAAGTCTATGTAACTCTTTGCCTGTCTTCAAACTCTTGAAATCCAAACTTGTAACCTCCATGTGCACAATGAAATTGATATAGTGGAAACTTGCTTTTCAGCTATTTCCAGATGAAGTCATGAAGAAAACTGTTTTACTATCCCTTTTGTAAACTTCAATAACTATTATTATTCTTTAAATTTTGTGCTGCTTATTGGCGTCTAGAAGTGTGTTACAGAAAACAATTTTTACTCACTCTTTGAAGAATTTACAGTACACATAGCTAAAAAAGAAAAAAGAAAAACTGTAATGAGGTACACACAAGAACTATCCAACAGTAGGTCCGTGTTTATACTAGATCTATAAAGTCAAAGAAAAGTTAATATTTTATTTTCGCATATTTTACATTACCATGGATAAGATATTGTACCATGTTAATTTTTGTCATGAAGGTCTATTTCATTCTTCTGTTATTTCCCTACATGATAGCAAATTTTTATTGTGAAAACTGATTGTTCAAAAAAAACCTCAATGAAATATTTCCCAAATAATTTGTTAATTATATATATAATATATTTATTATTGTAATATATAATATAATAATTATTATTATATATATAATTATTATTAAGATTTATTTCTTTTTCCTGAAAACACATCTTGCCGAAGTACCGAAAAAGTTAATTTGCAAGTTTGAAACCAATAAACATACTTGCACAACGATCTTGCTAAAATAACAGATTATATGAACAGTTAAAATGCCAACAAGTATATTCTTTCGATGTTCTTGCAACAGGAAAAAAAAAAGAAAAAAAAGAAAAAAAAGAAAAAAAAAGAAAAAAAAAGGAAAAAGAAAAGAAAAAAGAAAAAAAAAAGAAGAAAAAGAAAAAAGAAAAAAAGAAAAAAATTAAAAAAAAAAGAAAAAAGGAAAAAAGGAAAAAAGAAAAAAGAAAAAAGAGATAACAGGATATATAAAAAGAAATTTTTAAAGTAATTGCAACAAAAGTTTGACTGCAACTTCGAAGAATGGGTAAGCTCCCTCCCTATGTACTTTGTCTCAGAAGCAGGACAGACTTTTGTTTCGGGTAAAATCACTATGATATTTTTGGAATGGCCTTTGGCTTGGCTACAGATTTAATGAGAAACCTTACTGCACTCTCTGTGAAAGACAAGCATCCATCTTTCCAGCTTCGCACCATGTCAGCACTGTCTGCAGGAGCACAGGTACAGGGTAATTCCTGAAATTGGGCAAAGCCTAGACAAACAAAGGAACTTCACACATACTCCATGTTTTAAAATGTGATGAAGTTGATACAACTCTGAAGCACCTTTGCTGGAAGTGAGTTTTGTTGCAAAGAACATTTCATGCCCTACAAGCTGTTTTACAACTTGCCTTTGAAAGAAAGAGAAACAGGTTAAAGAGAACTGAATGGACTGTACAATCACCCTGTAATCATAGAATAGTAGAATCATAGAATAGTAAGGGTTGGAAAGGACCTCAAGATCATCGAGTTCCAACCCCCCTGCCATGGGCAGGGACACCTCCCACTAAACCATGCCATCCAAGGCTATGTCCAACCCCACCTTGAACGCTGCAAGGGATGAAGAATTCACAACCTCCCTGGACAACTCATTCCAGGGCCCCACCACCCTCACAGTAA
Organism: Amazona ochrocephala; assembly: GCA_039720435.1. Classification (NCBI taxonomy): domain Eukaryota; kingdom Metazoa; phylum Chordata; class Aves; order Psittaciformes; family Psittacidae; genus Amazona; species Amazona ochrocephala. The sequence goes on from CM077879.1 coordinate 35,268,905, forward strand.
AGAATTTCTTCCTCATATCCAATCTAAACCTCCCCTGTTTAAGTTTAAACCCATTACCCCTTGTCCTCTTGCCACAGTCCCTAATGAAGAGTTCCTCCCCAACATACCTAATCATCAAGTATATATTTTTAAGACATCAATGATAATCTTGGAGTGCCAGAATATGATTAGGAGCCAATCAGGAATATAAGAACAACAAAATATTTCATAACTGACTTTCCTGTCTTGGAAAAAATAATATATTTTATAACATATTATATTCTGCATTTGAATTGATTATATTATTTATATATATTTTTTGGAATATCTATATATTCACATCACTAAATGTAACAACGTACATATATACTACAGATATGGCTGAACATAGGAAATTTTGAATTAGTGCAGTTCCACTGTCTTGTTCTGAGTAAATAAAAGTAAATGAAAGCATACATGACTACATTAAACTACATAACTGTCTCCAAACATCATCTCTAGCTGTCAACACATTGAGGTTTTTATATATAAATAACAGCATTTCTCTACAAGTCAGCTAGTCAGTTATGCAGTGATAGGTGGGATTGTTTTGAGATGAAAACTACACCTCTGAAGACCAAGCAAATTACTGCTTTCACAGATTTCACAGTCTTTTTGACATTCCACCGATGAGCTCATCACTGCAGACTTACAATGTATGGAATAAAAAAGTACAACACTTAGAAATGTACTAGGTCTTCTAACACATCTATCTGCCTAAAGTCACCCTCTGAGTAGTATTTGGAGGTTGGAAAAAGAATGCACCATTGATTTGTCCACTGATTATAAACACAGCACAGCACTGAGGAAAACATGAAGTTCAGCTTTCAAACACAGCATTTTCTTAAAACATCTAAGAAGATCTCTGTGTCAAGAGCAGCAACATGAAAGTTTTGCCTGAGGCTGGATATATGTTTCCAGGGTGAACATTTCCCATGCTTAATGAAACAAGCAATTCACAGAGGAATAAAAGCTGAATATCAGAGTTGCTATTACACTCGGGCCATTAGCAGGAAAAAAAAGGAAATATGCAAAGTTTTATGAAAGCTTTTTTTCTTATTTCTTGCAATGTTAAAAAAAAAAAAAAAGCAACAAACTGAAAATCATAGATCCATAGAATCATAGAATAGTTTGGGTTGAAAGGGACCTTCAAATGTCATCTAGTCCAACCCGCATGCATATTCACAGTTATATTCCTGTTATAACTAAATGTAGGATAACATGCTGAATGAAAATCCCTCTGTGTAACTACCAGGGAGTAACTGTTACATTTGAGCAATAGTACCACTCATTACTTAAGGTGTTGCTTTAAAACAATGTGAATATCCCTTAAGAGTCACTGCATGTTTCAAAAAATGTCATCGTATACCTGTGCCTCACTGAGCATTTGTCGTGGTTTAAGCTCAGTCAGCCAGTAACTCAGAACTACGCAGCCGTTCCCTCACTCTCCCCCCCTTCCTCCTCCCACTCCCAGGGGAATGGGGAGGAGAACTGAAAAAATGTGACTCCCATGGGTTGGGATAAGAACAGTCCAGTAAATTAGGTATAACACAAACCACTGCTGCTACCACCAATAATAATAATGACAAGGGAAACAAGGGAAGAGAATACAACTGCTGACCACCCGCCGACCGATACCCAGCCCGACTGAGCAGTTATCTAGCCCTTCCAACTAACTGCCCTCAGTTTATATAGTGGGCATGACGTGCTGTGGTATGGAATACCTCTTTGGCTAGTTTGGGTCAGGTGTCCTGTCTGTACTTCCTCCTGGCTTCCCCTCCTCCGTGGCAGAGCATGAGATTTACAAAATCCTTGACCAGAGTAAGCGTTACTGAGCAACAACTAAAAACATCGGTGTTATCAGCGCTGTTCCCAGGCTGAAAGTGAAAAACACAGCACCGCACCAGCCACTAAGAAGAAGAAAAAATGACTTCTACTGCTGAACCTAGGACAGTATCCATCCCTTATTCCATACCATTCACGTCACGCTCAGATCCCACATTTTTCAATATACCGTCACTCTTTTCTCATATATATACATATATATACATCCACACAGAAAGAGAGAGAGAGATCATACCTTAGTGCATGGACCAATCCCTATAAAGTTGATGTGTCCATCCGGCCCATGGTGTCTGACTCCATCTCTTGTAACAGTCTTTCACAGCAGCCTTTCAAAGCAGGAGAGGCTGTTTGCAGAGTTCACACTTGTGAATAACCTGGGCAATAGTGTCCATTGCTAAGTCCACCCTTTGATCATGAGTCCATCTGTATGTTACATCTCTGCCCTGATAGTCTGAAGTGTCATGGGCCCACCAACTCAAAATAATTCACCCTCCCCTTCAGCAGTTTCTGCAACTTGTCTCTGGAGACTCCATACAGCTGCCTTCCATCTCCGACGCTTCCAAAGTACTGGAGGGGCCCAGTGGACTAGATACTTGCCAATACTGTCCCACACACCCTGCCACTCATGACTGTCCAGCCTTGCGGAAAATCTCTTTGTCCTCCTACATGGTCATCTGACCCAAACACGACTCCACCTAACTCTCAAGATCAGACAAAATGGTTGCGGGTAAAACACACTCTGTATGCATGCCAACATAGTGATCCCCATCACAATCAATAGGCATGTCTCAGGGGTACCCAAAGGCCATTCGAACCCTTCAGAACTCTCAAATGATGCTGCTGTACTTGTCACTGAGGCTGGTGTAGCTGCTGCGCTTGGAGCTGGAGTAGCTGCGCTGCCTGCTGCAGTAGGAGTTTGAGTAGCTGCTGTACTTGTCACTGGGTTTGGTGTAGCTGCTGTACTTGGGATTGGAGTAGCTGTATTATCTGTTGTAGTCAGAGTTTGAGTAGCTGCTGTATGTGTCACTAGGGTGTGTGGGAGTGTCTCCCTCATAGGCTGACCACCCGAGGAGGGGAAAAAAGATGTGTAATTGCTATACACTTCTATTATATACCTCCCAAAGTACAGAGGTAGTGACCATACTGGGAACGCAAGCTAGATCAGTTTCGTGATCAATGATTCCATTGTATTACAAGTCATTGCCATAAAGTACAGTGAAACAAGAACCTTAGTCCAAGCCCCCCAGCTGATAAACACTAAGACAGCAAATACCAGCTGTAAGTAGGGTACGACATGCTGAAACTCCAAGACCAAGAGCAACAACTTTGAGAGCCAATAAATCAGCATTGTGAGGAGTGACTATGAATTTGAAACAATGAATGCTTATCAAAAATACAATTAGACACTCTCCAGTCAGATCTGTCATTATCTCAACACTTCATGCCCCACTTTGGGAGCCAAAAAGAACTGTCATGATTTAAGCTCAGTCAACCAGTAACTAAGAACTACGCAGCTGCTCCCTCACTCCTCCCCCATTCTCCCCCTGCTCTGGAAGGGATGGGGAGGAGAATTGAAAGAATGTAACTCCCATGGGTTGAGATAAGAATAGTCCAGTAACTAAGGTATAACACAATCCACTACTGCTACCACCAATAATAATAATGATATGGGAAATAACAGGGGAAGAGAATACAACTGCTCACCACCCGCCGACCGATACTCAGCCTGACCAAGCAGTGATCTAGCCCTTCTGGGTAACTGCCCCATTTTTACATCCTGGCCATGACGTGCTGTGGTATGGAAAGCCTCTTTAGCTAGTTTGGGTCAGGTGTCCTGTCTGTACTTTCTCCTGGCTTCACCTGCTCCCTGACAGAGCATGAGACTCAGAAAGTCCATGGTCAGAGTAAGCATTACTGAGCAACAACTAAAAACATTGGTGTTATCAGCTCTGTTCCCAGGCTGAAAGTGAAAAACACAGCACTGCACCAGCCACCAGGAAGGAGAAAAAATTACTGCTACTGCTGAACCTAGGACAGCATTGTATCCCTCCTGTTCCAGAATGTATGGCTTTAGGGGTGACATAACTGGAAGTATTCAGAATCTGCCACTTTTCCTCAAAATCTCCAAAGATAGTTCTGATTTTGTTTTGCATAAAAAGAGAAAAAAAAAAATGTGAAGCTTTGTTCAGTTACTTGGAAGATGTCACTATATTTAGGACAAAAAATAAAAATATTCACTATTGGTAAGTTTTCCTGTCAGCAGGCTCAAGCCATTCAGTTTAACACCAGCTGCTATAAAATGAAAGTAAAACCAGTCTTCTGCAATTTCAATAAATGCTTTAGCCAATAAAGTCTTAAGCATCTGATTACAGATACAAATACCAGATCAAACCACAGAGCAATATTACAGCTAAATATTTCAAGATAAATAATTGTACGTATGAAAAAAAAAAATTAAAAAAAAATCAAATTTGCATGCCTAATTTTCTTTTCTAGAAGTACTTCTGTACTTACTCACTGACAAGAGAAAAGTACTGTGCTTCATGGGGCCTACCACAATTCCTATGTCTTCAATCAGACCCAATGCAGTTTGATTATATATATCACTGAGGGATAGACTGGGAACTCTTCACTTCCTCCAGTAGGCAACAGTTTGTGTCAAAATACCTCCAATCCATTAGTTTGCTTGTTCTCTGAAGAAATCATGAACTTGAAAACGTTATTAACTATTACTTTAATAATGATCACCCCATTAAGCAAATTCTTACAATGAATTGTTTCATCCACTACAGAAGAAAAATAATGGTTTCTGGTCTTTAACTTCATGTTAGAATGTAGATGAGTTTGTACTACTGTTCTTCAAGAACTGCAACATCTCAATTGACAGTGTCATTAGAAACTAGAATTCATTTAATGAGGATGAGACTTGCAAATATAAGGTTGAAAAGGTCAGCCTACAGTTAATTACCAGTTTTAACAGTCCTCAATCAACAAAAGGAATGTTTCTCAAGTATACGGTAATGTTATTTTCCCTACAAAAAGGCAGAAGCTATTTGAGAATGAATGGAATCATTGAATACATGTCATTTTCACCTGCAATTTAAACAAAATTGGAAAAAAAAAAAAATAAGGTCATCCAGAGAGGTGACACTTGTGTAAGCTGACTGTTCAGTGGACTAGAGGTTACATATAAGACAGAAAGGTCAGCCAGGGAAAAGATATTAAATGCAAGTTTAAGACATTTCATCTTAGAACAGGTTCCAGTACAAACTTTAAAAAGAATCTGAGAACACATTTGTAGTTAACTACTTGTGTATCATTTTATTGCTTAACAACAATTAATGCAGATACTGTGATCTTCAGGTTTTGTTCAAAAAAATCATAACTATGTTAAATATGAAACTTTTATAATAAAAAAGTATCTGAAATTTAATGTATTTCCATGAAGGCAGAATTTCCAGGGTGAAAAATATTGTTTCTGATGAATTTATCCTTTCAGTTTGCTGGCATCAAAGGTCACAGCTCAAAATAACCTTGAGTCCTTTCTCACTATAAATAGATAATAGCTGGACACAGGCTGTATTCTTCCAGCAGCTGGCCAAATACACACATTGCTAATACTTAGATAAGAGAATAATGCAATATGTAAATTATTTTCAGAAACAGAGAGCTTTTTAGTTTTTTGTAAAAACAGGGCAGGAAAATTCAAGTTATGTGTCTTTTTATAGAGAAACTACAAAAGGGGTGGATGTGGAACATTCAGTATGCTGACACTATTTAATTGCAGGAGAAAGTTTTGCAGCTTGGCCACTGAATGAATTATTCCCATTAATTGTTTGCAAGAATTGACATATGACTTACCATGGAAACTTCATCTGTTTTTCTCTACTCTTCTCTATATTTTTAGTACTTTCAAATAAAAATTTAAGGAATATCTTCTGTTTTATATGGCAAATTAAAGGAATTATCATTTTTAATATTTGATTTGGCATGAAAATTTTAAGGCAACCATGACACCAGTGTCTGTAGCAAAACAGCTGAGTGACAATGAGGACAATATGTAAGCAGTGAACATGAATCTTTAGGAGAGCAGGACATTCTGACTCAGTATAATCTAACTTCAATAAGCACTTTCTGACTTATGCCTCCTTTCATTTATGATAAAAGTCCTTATTCCCAGAGATGCTCCACTTAATCAAGGTTTTAGAGAAGTGGGATGAGTCAGTGTTATGCATAGCGGCTACTCAGATCTATTTAGACAAGAAAAAACATGATGCTATAAGACAGTTTTTTAGTCACACTCTTGCAAGCCATTATTGACTGGAGAATTTGATGCAGTAATAGTTCTAACATTTGAGCAAATTTAGATTGGTGAGCAGTTTTATTAAGTATATTTCTAATGAAGCACAGTATATTTCAATGGTCATACTTCCAAGTCCCAGAAGAGCAGGTATTTAAAAGTGTCTGCTATTAATGCTGGCGTAGGATTGAGCTGGAAATGGCACAACAAAGATCGTTCTGTGGCTTTTAGCATTTTTACTTTTGACTAATTTGAAATGCAAGGTTTCAGTATCACCACAGGATAATGAAGGAAACCAACACAACTCTATTAAATTTCAAAGAAATTTCAAATTTTGTTTTAAATGAGGCATACGACAAATATGTCCACTTCAATTATTTCAAATTCGTTCAGCCATCTCTAAATGATGTCTCATCGTTAAGTCTGATCGTTCATTATTGTGGAAGTAGGTTGCATAACACACAACCCTTCTACATTTAGGGAATGCATGAGCAAAAAATATTTTTTTGTCATCTAGCTAGTCCAAGCTCTCCTAATAAAGGAACAGTATTTTCATGATACCAAGGTAATGGAACTGGATAGTCTGATACAAAAGAAGACAATGCTCTGCAGGAGAGCAGAAAGACCTAAGCTTCCTCCACTGCATGCTCTGATAGGCCTTGCTGTCAATCACTCAAGTAAATACCCATCCCTGTTGAGCACAATCTCCTTGGCTTTTGGACAAGAGAAGTCCCATCCTTTCTGTGCTGCCAAAAATAGGAGTGCAGAAGCACTGCAGAGACTGACATCAGATTCTACTTTCAGCTGCTCTGAAACAAGTTAAGTTCACAGAGACCACCGCTAATTAGATCAATTAAGAAATTAATATATGTCCAAATTCGGGCCTACAACAAAACCAAATAAAAAGGAAAGCACACCTAAAAGCTGTATTATTGTAACTAGCCTTTCTGATCAAGATGCTTGCTAACACAAGAATGGTCTGTATTCCCTAGAAATATTCCTATGTCAAAGGGAAACTTCCTAATTTTCATAAGGGAAATCCAAAGCTTTAAAACATAAGAATGACATTGCTGGGTTAGGGAAAGATTATAGCCATGCTGCTTATTCATATTTTTTCATCATGCTTTACCGCTCAGTTTATGTTTGATTATAGGTTACCTGACTTTTGGCGTATTCACAGAAAGGGCAGACTAAAATAATTAATTACTTTGCATTGTATTATGAAAATATATTTTATATGAAAATAGAAAATTTGCCAGGAACAAAACTACTCATGTTCAGAGAGAAAATCACAAAAAATCAGCTGCCATTTGTATGCAGGGGACAGGACGCAGGGCTGATTTTTGCTCATATTTTAAAGAATTTTCTAAAGATATTTTCAGATTTTTCCTATGCTATCCTGCAATAGAATGCAGACCATTTCTTCAATGAAAGTCTCTCGAGTCTAGATTACAGTTCCTTCATACAATAAAAGATAAATAAAAAGGAAAACTCCAATTATTATAGTCAAAGGAGGCTCTCTAGCTTTCGTTTGACAATTTTTCGGTACATTCTTACATTATTGCCAGACAAATTTGAAGACCTAACCCTCTACCTTCACCTGATATAAGCATTAAGGCCAGTAAGCAAGATGAGTCAGAGCACTTTTCTGCTTTCTTGGTGCAGGATTGATTTTCTGTGGGAGTGTGCTTTTATGCATGTCAATGGGAGAAATGACCCCAGAAGAGGACAAAGACGTAAGCTACATCAAAATGACATTACAGAGTATCAACTCTAAGAGAGATTTTGCCAAAGAGAGCAAAATGTGGGTGATGTTATCCAAGCTTACTTGTATATAACAAAACCTATAAATATGCAGTTCAAATCTTGTGTTAATCTACAAAACAGAACTCCCAAGTGAATCTGACAAAATAGAATGGGTGAGGAGCTATATCCACCAAAGGAGGAAGAAACACAAATTTTATTTCTCCAGCAATCTCCAGTGAGGTACAATATATATATATATATGTGTGTGTGTGTGTATATTACATATATCCATAAAGCAGAGCATGTGACAAAATTCTTCCAGAAACTAGAGTTGTGGGAACTAGAACTAGAAGCTACATAGTCATTGAAAAGCAACAAAACACAATCCAGTACAGGGTTAATTAGCCCTCCAAAGAGAGTTATTCTTTGTTGTATGCTTCAGTAAGATACTTTTCTTGGTTTTTTTGTTGTTGTTTTTTTGTTGTTGTTGTTTGTTTGTTTGTTTGTTTGTTTGTTTTTTAACCCTATTCAGCTGTCCAAGACTGATAATTACTTTCTCACATTTAGTTCAAAGCACAGGTCAAGACTTACCTTTTTATTCGAGTAAGCAGGTCTGAGCAGGGCAGGCAAATTGGTACACTGGAAAAGGGTATCTCTTTTTATCCTAAGTAAATTCATTTTACTGATGGTAGCAGGGAAGGAAGAAAGAGTGGTGATTAGGACAGGTGGCAGATATAAGGAGTATCAAAGTAAGAATAGAGTCAGTAAGAAAATGTCATGGACACATGATATTTTAAAAACAGAAAAGCACCAAATCACAAAGGATCTCTTCTTAGGTTAGAATAACTTTTCAGCTAATTGGCTGAGCACATGCAGGTGCTTCAAGATGCTTGCAAATAATTGTTCTTTGCTCTTCCTTCTGCCATAGGCTTTTTAATGCTTAAGAACATCAATTCCATTTTTCTGGTAAGATATACTATGATTCCTTTGTACCATGTATCCATGATGCTTTGTAATGTGATATGCCTGCTTTTAATTTTTAGCATTAAATTAGTATTTTTTGTATAAGTCCCAATTTCTTCCAATTTGTGTAAACTCAATTGGATCCATTGTGAGCTCTCCCTAGCTTTGTTCTTTCTATCGCTTCTTATATTTGCTCTTTCAGCTTCACAGAATTCCACCTTCTCTTTTTACTGTACTTGAAAGGGCAACTCTTATAAGTACATAGTGCTCTACTTTGTTTTTATCCTTTGCAAAAAATATGAAAAATATCCAAAATACTTATTTGTGTTGGAATCAAAAGATTTAAGTAATTATCGCCTGTTTAGCCAATTAAAGTGCTTTCTTGTAAACGATTCACAGAGAAGTAAGAAATAATGTCAACTCCCTAAAAAATGAAATAAGTGCATGGCAGTGTCACCATGTTGTGTAGTCCCCAGTGTGGAAGGACAAGGTTTGGCTGGGATAAACTCAGGTGAGGTGGAGAAAGAAAGGGGATGCATTTTTTTTTCCAGTTGTACCATCATGTTCCACATCATCTTTAAGATCTACTTCCCCTGAGGTGTAAATAAGGGAATGTTTCATTGGGTGTACACTGAAGGCTTTTTCTTCTACCAGGAGCACTGCTTAAACTCTGAGTGCAAACCACTATCCTGAGTAAGATTTGCAGAAGTTATTTCACACGGAAGTTCAGGAGGGAATTACGAGAATACTTTGAATATCCAGTTCCTGGTGTATGTGTTTTTCATAAAATCCCATGACATCATCTGGAATAAGCACTGATGGTTCTTGAGATTCTTGGCGTTTCATATGTGGCAGATATTGTGATCTGATATATAAGATATAAGATTCTCCAAGGTGGAATAGATTTATTTAGAATTCTGCCTGAACCTATGCTGTTCTGTGATACATGTTAGCATTTATACACCCTTATTCATTAATGTCACCTGACTCTATAAGTCCTGATTGAGTAATTGTTGGAGTCAAGACTGTTGGAACAATATTCTTCGTGAATATTTCCTTTCCTTCAAATGAAAATATTTGGTGTTTTATAATCTGCTATTTATTTGGAGAAATCTAGAAGCAGGAAAAATATCAAATCCATGATACAGGTACCTAAACATATGCATAGGTATACAAAAATTAGATAAAGTCTTCCTGATTGGACATGAACTTTTGGACATGGTAATGTTTATGAGTTATGAATGGATGAGTTCTGCAAAGCTGCAATTCTAAACTGCAGAGGAACCAAGAATTATTTTAGCTACAAGAAACATTTGACATTCATTATTTTTTGGCATATCCCTCCATTCTTGTCCTTTTCAAAGAGCTCAGAAAAATTTGTAGCCTACTGATAGTCTGAATGACCCCACATGTAAAAATAAAATCAAAAAAGAAATGAGAGCAAATATCATGCTTTCTATACACAAAACTTTTTTAATTCAGGAAGAGTACAGGAAGAAAACCAACAAAACAGCTATGTGATGCAAGAAATATTTCTGTGATAAGATGGGTCACAAAAAAATCTTTTGTTTTCTTTTTTCAGTAGACATTCAGTAGTATATAGGCATACAGTCAGCTGCTACAGTTACTTATTTTCATTTTAATCCAGTAATCATTTAAAGGTGCATGTCACTAAGACTCTCTCTTTAAAAAAAATAGGCCTTTTTATTTTAGGGGGGACTGGCTTTTAATAACAGACAACAGTTTTCTAATGCAACTTCAAAAAAGGTCTCCCACTGCAGTAAATATATACAGAGTCAGGTTTGTACTCATTTATTCCACAAAATATCTCTATTTTTATGCAATTTTCTGAGTAGTAGAGGTCTCAGTTTATAAATTTCACATATTAGGAAGTGCATGAATTACAGCCAGTTATTTTAAAATTCCATTTCAAACACTGTTTCCAGCCCTCTAACTAGGTTAGGAAATGAGTGAATTTATATCCCTTTGGGTTCTGAAAATTAATAGCAGACTTCAAATGTAAAAGATAAAAAAGGCTCGAAACCTCAGACTTCAATGAAACAAAACCACTGACGTAAGAAGCATTATATATGTTGAAACATTAACTGACCTGAGGCTGTTACTTCCATCTTACTCATTCATTAAGAAAACCAAACTACCAAATATATGTATCCTTTTCTGTTTAGTTGTGTTTCTTGTCTATTTCACTTGCTATCTCATTAAAGCAGGAGCTGCTTACCTCTCTGCATTAGCATGATGTTGGCTATGTAACTGACATTATCATGTCCTGATTAACAGATATTGTATGTAGTTTCCAAACTTCCATAGCAACGTTTACTTTAATGAAAGTTTTATTACTTATAGCAGCTACAGATCAGACTTGTATCATGACCCAAAGACTTATTTTATAGACAAAATGCTTCATGGCTAATATCTTTTCCATTGGTGTTGGTGTGCAAATTATTCCTTCCCAAGGAAAACCACATGCTAAATTATGTAATGCCATTCAAAAATTTAGGTTTTTTCCTAGAAAAATGCCGTTCAAAGATATGCTTTTCTAGATCACAAGGAAAAGTTTGCAGCTCTGCATAACAACATCTTTATCTCAAAATAGTCTTTGGTTAATCAAGTGTGGTTCCTGTTCATCAGAGCAAATTTGTAAGGGTCCATCTTGGTTATTGATTTAAGTCCCCCAGAGTCACAAACAGTGGGTAGAACTTTAAATCAGTGCCATTAAACACAAACACTTCAGAAGCTCCTGCATGCCACTGGAAGAAACCAAAGGTTTCAGCAATGTCTGATGGAATTTGTTGAATGTGAATGCCACATTGACAGATGAGGGTGCTTTTCATTTTCATTTCACCACTGAAGCAAAAGCAGTAACCTTTCCTGAGGACTTCAATTTGGAATTGAACACATCAATAGTAAAAGCTTAACTATAACTTATATCTTGAAGAAATACACAAAAACTGTTGAAAATTATTCTTTAAACATTGAATTGTCCATTATCAGGCATCTCTTCCATACTGAGACAGGGAAAAGGTTTCTCCATTTAATCTCTGAAGCTATCAAAGAGTATCTGATTAAACATTTTTCCTTTACAGTGAACTAAGAACTTGTTGTCTTTTCAGCATTGTTACCCAGTTGTACTGTCTGCCTGTCTGTCCTTTAGTATCCCATAATAAATTTTGGAATCTAGTGGTTACTTTCAAACCAAATTAAAACCAAACTATTCCCACAGTTTTATTAACAGCTAGTAAAGTGGCAAATAGGACTCCAAATTGGTGCACCTTCCCAAATTAAGGGAAAGGCTGCTGTATTAGTTCATCTGTATGAGACATCACAAAACCAGCTTGGGAAAGAACAGATGTATGAAGGAGGGAGATGCACTTTATGATGTTCCAGCCCTAGTAAACAGCCAAGTCATGACATAGAATAGCTCAGGAAATCAGGTGTTGCAAATTCCAGTACTCACAGAGCTATTGATGAAGATGAATCCTTTTGAATAACTCTTAGCTTTGCCAAATCTTATTGCTTAGCCCTGTTGATAAATGTGATATATTATAAATACTAAGTTAGACTAGACTTGAATAAATGAAGTGTTTTAGTTATTTATTATCCTTGGTGGCTTTCTGATTTAAAGACATGTAGGAAAACAGCTTCAACGGGCATTATAGTTTCATTTATGCAAGAGAACCACATACACATTCATAACTGAAAAAATGTGAAGTTACCTCACACTGCCACAGAAAACAAGTATATCTTATAAATAGGCCACAAAGAACACCCACTGTGAAAATGAACGTGGATATATTCCCATCAGAAAGAGCTTTTTCATTAAAGTGGATTGTTTCAAGGGAAGGGAGAAGTGCTTTCATGGGGTTACTAAAGTGTGGCAAAAAGCCACATTTCTAGACTATTATAAAAACAAAGTCTTTTCTCTGAGGGGCATTTTGTCAATACTCAGCTACTCATTGATGCTCACAGAGGATATTGGTACAGAAAGTTTCCTACCACTTCTGATCCATCATTACTCAGATTTGTATTTCCAGGTTTGCGGACTACCTTGAACAAAGTAAACTTACTGGAAAGATGTCCTGAAGATTATGTACAGTCTAAAGACCAGTGGCCTTATTCACCTGCAATAGCCAAGTGCAATTTAGATAATAGAGTAACATTATATTCTTTCTATGATTATTGTTACGAGGTATGCTTTGGCATTTTAACAATGAAACTCTTTATTTAAACTGGATCTTCTAAACGAAAATATAACAATATTTATAAAGATATTTTTATTCTAGTATCCCTTTTTTTCAGATTAAAACATCTCAATATTAATGCTGTAGTTAGCACCTAATTATTGCATTTTAAATATCCAGAGGTATTATCCTGAAAGTTATCGTATTCATAAATGTCATATAATTTTGGACATGGATTCTGATTTTGGAGGTGATAAAAATTGATTCATTTATTGTAGGGTTATCATAAATGAACTTTCTCTTCTTAAAAAATTCCTGCAATTTATACTATAAATAATACCATTTGATTACAAAGTGACCTTTATTGTTATTTGAGAAATCTCAGAAACTCATCCCCATCAGCAGGCATTCTAGATGAAGAAAATAAGTCACCCAAGTCAGACTCAGACTCTATAAGGTGTTGCTATCACTCACCAAGAGAGTTCAAATCTTCACTACTGTCCTCTCCCCCTAGAGTATTCCCTCTGACCTCTGCAGAATCACAGCTCTGTGGTCTGCAAGAACTCCAGCAAATGGGATTTCCAGATGGGGAGGGATCTACATTAAGGACAGTTTCTGCAGAAAAGAACATGGGGTGCTTTTCCCTATTCGCCATTCTCACCCAATAATATCTCCAATTGTTGATTGAATGCTGTGATCCCAATGTAGAGCCAGCCACAGCAAGTAGATGAGTGTCAGAAAGGCTCCAATGAGGGTGTCCAGTCCCAGTTTACCAAGCTGTAACTATCTGTCAGCATGTGCCTCCTTCAGATCTGGGGAGGGCTTTTCATGTGTTTTTGTTTCCTGAAGTGCTCAGTGCCAGACTATCTCCTTTAGCTTGGGAAAGCAAGTGTCAGTCACCTGTTTTTCTGTATCTCCCTACAGATTGCAAACATCTTGCTCAAACCTCTTCAGCAGCTGGCTCTCACAACCTCATGTTCAATTCATGCATTTTCTGAGTTCTCAGTAGTGCTGGATATCTGCAGAATACTTTTGAAATATTAGCAAAAGTCTGAGACAGACTGCTTTGAAACAGCTTACTGGGTTTGGGGTTTAGTTTGTTTGGTTATTGTCACTGGGTTTTTTATTCAGGTATTTTTTTATATTTTATTTTTTTATTTTCCAGGTAGCAAGCTCTGATCAATAGCAGTAAAAGAAGCAGACTTCATGCTATCCAGAGCTAAAACTGTAATCTATTTTGGTTAAAAAGTCCCAGTTTCATTTCCTGTATTTTGAAAAATTGGTTTGCCCTGGAAAATTCTAGTGTCTCAGAAGAAAGAAAAATGTTTCATTTCCATTGACTTTGTTGGTTCGTATTATAGGCATTATAAAATTACTTTCGTTCTGCTTCTGCTTCAAGTCCCCCTTGTAGATTGACACTATCCTTTTGTGGTGATAAAGTTAAGTATTTACTTACAAATCTCTTGCAAATATGTGGACAGTATATAATTTGGAAACAACTATTTCTTACTAATGAATGTTTTTAATTCATTATTTTGCATTTGTCTGGACACCAGCCCTGCACACCATTAGGTATGCTTATTTCAGTGGGAGCGTCAGTGGTTATTATACACCTGCAGATATATTTTCTTGTAGTAATCAGCACACTTTAAAAAAACACAGTCTTGTGCTTGCCACTGGTGTGCTTCCAGCACTCAGCACCTGCTTCAAGGCCTTGCCTATTTCACTGAGATCATTTCCCCAGGTAATGCTCTGCACTTTCAGATGTTTTTTTCTCAGGGAGAGCAGTACCCACAGAAGGGCTTCCTGAACCAGGCACATTAAAAAGACAACCCACAGAGAGGTTAGACATACAAGTTTTTAAAGAACCTGAGTATCTGTCCCTGGAATTCCAGGGGTTGTGGAAATTTCATGTCCAGTTAACATTCTCTTGCTGAACAATCAAAAACAAAACAAAAAGATATAACAGTTTTACTGTTGCCAAGATCTCTCTTTGATGAGATGTCATCCCTTTTATCAATCCTTTTAAAATTCATTAGGTAACTCAAAGTTTAGTGGCTCATATAAACACAGGAGTTTATTACTTTAGAGAAGGCTGTCTTTGTTGTGTGTGATTGTACATACAAACACGGGTGTTCACAGAAAGCTAACATTTTTTCCTCAGTTCCCTTCAAGCTAAAAAAACCTCATTATACCCAATATAGTTATAATTATTTTCATCTCTTCCTTTTGTTGTTCTTAATCCATGCGGAGTACTCACAAACTACTAGAATAGGTACTTTACACAAACAAATACTTTCTGATAATTTTTCATGGGAGACACAATTCCTAATGACAAAGATAACCAAACCCTCAAGAAATTGTCATTAAAGAAGAAAAAAACTGTGATTCACTACCACTGAAACTAATAAATTTTTTACAGTGTTCCACTGCTATTTTCCATTCAACAGAGCATAAACAGCACAAATATGGAGACAGAAGAGCAGTTCAGAGAATACTCAGTCATCAACATATGAAGTTCAAGTCCATATATACATATATATATAATGAGAGAGACTGGTTATTATGGCAGCAATTTCAATATACAATTCTTTCTGCAATAAAATCAAGATTGCTGCAAATGTTTTCTACTAGAAATGCAAAAGTTTTTTAGCTAGACCACAGCTGCTTACTTAATCTGGCAACACCTCCAACAACAATTCTACAATCCTTAACATTACCTTTACTTACCCAGCAAAGATTTCAGATGCAAACACAATTAAAAAAAAAAAAAAAAGAAAAAAAAAAGAAAAATTATTTGTTTTACTTGGTTTCTTTTCTGAAATCTTTAATACTGTTATAAGGCAACAAGGATCTATTTCATTCACAAATCAGAAAAAAAGAATAACATCAAAGGAGGTTTTAATGATTTATGGCATATATAAAGCAGCCAAGGCCTAAAATTTCATTACTCCTTTAAAAAACCAACAACAACAAAAATCCAAACAAATAAACAAACCCCAAAACCACAAAACAAATTAGAATTATGTTATCCAATGGCTTGTAGGTACTGATCTTTCATCAGCAATGCTCACATGATCTACTTTCCTTAATTTCCAAGTCAAAGGCCTCTCTGTCTCCATCTGAAAAGCTGTGGAGTTTTACCCAGTTCTCCAAAGGCAGAGCTCATACTCTGCAGTGTCCAATTGCATTCACAAAAATCCTGGGTAGAAAACCTGTGGTCTCTCATACCCCACTGTAACTGCTAACTTCTGCTCAGATTTTCCATACAGATCATGCTCAGGCCTGAGGTATGCCAGGAACAGCACCATTAAGTGGAAGTAGGGGACACACATCTGTGGGACACACATCTACAGGACACAGTGGCCAGAAAGGGCTAGAGGTCCTTCTGCAGCCATTACCACCTGTAGCTTGCAGTCTCCTGCAGCCACCATGCTTACATATTGATTATCTGGCCGTGCCTCCAGAATCCACTAACTCATGGAAATGGTACAAATCAAACTTCTAAGGTGGAATGTAGAAATACATATGTTTACTCAAAAAAAAGGCGGTTGAGGTGGATCCAACAGCAACTGGGCTTCTGAGGCTTTTGTGCCTCTAAGTGTGATAAATGGGATGCTCACACCATGATGGGGGAGGAAGAATGAACATTCTCTGTCAGCTTAGTAACTGTTTTGATCATAGCCGTGCAAGTTACAAATTACAAGTTGTGAGTTATGAATTGGAGAACCTGTGAATTAGAAACTTCATAAATTAATTGATGTATTCCTGAATTCATGTGTTAGCCCTAGTTTGGTTTTGTAACTTTTCCTAAAGAGCCAAAAAAATCAAGTTTAATTTACAAAGTACATTGTCCTGTTACAGACAATGGCAACTGCCTTTACAAGGATTTTCTTGAATGTTAACTCAGATTTACATACCTTTCCCCCGTTGCAGCTCGTGTTCTGGTTCTGGACTAAGGCCAAAAATGAGGAGGTGATAAACCTCTGATCCTCAACCAAGTGACTACCAGGTCAGAGGTAGTCAAAAGTAGAGACACAAAACACTGTGCAAGAAAGACTCCTTGGGAGCATGTCCTCTCTGCCCTCTGCACCCCTGGAGAGTCACAGAAGAGCATATTACAGCCCCAGGCACAGTGTGCATCATCGACAGATGCTGATCTGCCTTTAAACACACATGCCAGCACACAAAATGTTTTCCAGGTGACAATTTTGCTTATTAAACTAAATGTGGATGAAATTTCAAGCAGCAGTCCCTCTATCCATTACTCAGTATAAGAGGTCTGACCCTATTTCAGGCATACAAGACATGAAGTTAATGATAATTTTGCTGGATCATCATAATTTAGGAACACTCCCCAAAGCACTGTTGTGTAGATCTTAAAATAATCTAGGTCCTGCCTGTGTATTGGACTCTCACTTTCTGGCACTGGAATAATCAATACTGTAAATACCTTTGATGTGCCACAGAAGCAGTTGGCAGGGTGTTCCCTGTAAAAGCAGCTAATTAGGAGATCTATTAAATCATGAATGGTATGGATAAAGTGCAAAAGAAAAATATTAGTCACTGTTCTTGTAATATAGGAGCAGAAGACACCAGACAAAATTGCATTAAAATACAAATACATTATTAATTTTAACAGCATAATGGGATGGTTGAGTTTGGAAGGCACTTCTAGAGGTCATCTGGTCCAAGCTTCCTGCTCAGGTAGGGCCACCTCAAGCTGGTTGCCTGGGACCAAGCCTAATTACATGCCTCAGAAAAAATCATATCCAACTTTATCTCGTAGCTGGTAGCCAGCAAGCAGTGGTAGTCTATTAAGAACTGGGTTAAAACTTCAGGAAAGAAGGCATTATGTTGGCAGAATGGATTCTGTGGGCCGTATACAAACATATAATTGTACAGAAAAGTTAGTCAGACTTTACTTTTTCAAAGAAGGTCAGGAAACTATTATGTAGAAAAGTATTAGATATAAAGAATGTTATTTAATTTGCCATAACCCTCCCTGTATTTAAGAAACACTAAGTTTGTGTTTGTCTCAGCACTTTCAGCTACGTTTGTTCATGGCCCAAACAGTTTGATTAACAAGATACGAGTCCTCATCAGACTTTATGAGGAGCAAAATAATTCAGATACAAATGTGAATTTCAGCGACAGATAAAGCGTAGTCTCACAGAGACACCTTTAAAGGTTTGTAGCATTTCAGCTAACAAATGGTAAACTGCTTAGTTAAGAAATATAGGCCGGAAAATATTTAATCAAGAATGCATTGAATCAGTATTTCTGCACAAGTGTACAAAATATTCCCACCCGGGCTGATTCGTACAAATGTATCAGGAAATAACAAGCACAGGTATGTTCTTACTCTGCGTTATAAACACATTAAAAAAAGAAGTCAGTAATTTTCAAATTCACTTTTGGGGACCCAGTTTACCCCATGTTTCCAGAGAAGCTCTCAAGATATGTGTCACATTAAAAATTCAGCAGACTTGGTGAGCATATTGCTTCCAAACCTGAAAGCAATCTGACCTGTGGTCAGCTTGGAGGTGCTACAAAATATGGCAAGCATTTCCAAGAGGAAGTACAAAGTCGATTGAGCCTGAAATATTTATATAATAAAAATTTAGATTCTGCAAACATGCAAAACTCCTCAAGCATAGGCACTTTCTACAGAATCTACCTGTGTGATTACTTGCAAGATCACCAGGTAATTTTAGACAGGTCCAAGCATTTATCACCAGGTATTTCTTTTCATGGTGTGATTCATTCAAAAGCGTCAGCTCCAGCCCTTCTGTGGGGACATTTTGCACTGCTATCACAGTTGAAAGCTTCAGGGTTATACTGTATCTACCCACTGAAAGCACAGGAGAGTGGTGAGAAATGCAGGATTTCCTATAGGAATGCCTGAAATTTCTTACCTACAGGGCTTTGGCAACATCCAACGTCTTCTTGTAGTTCACACCTGGATTTGTAGTGGACACCTGTAGTTCACACAGGCCTCTGGGTGAGAGGTTGTACTGCAGTGAAAGTACATCAGCCCAAAGATTTTCATATGTGAAAGATCTTAGCATTTAACCAGGTGAGTGCACGATAATGCTTTTATTGGCCTTTAGATACGTAAACTGGTACTCTTAGACAGTATCAGAACAGCTTGTGTCTAGTTATGTCCTTCAGCTTTTTCTCTTTGATCCTCATTTTGCCCTTGTAATTTCTTTCTGAACTATGGTCCCCGCTCCAGTCAAACCTGCTGTGTTTAGTCATGATCTGCTATTTTAGCAAATGCTATTGGCTGTAACAAGGTCTTGTCCTCTTTAGTGTAAGCACTCCACTGCTTCTTAAATGCTTAGAAGGCACACAAGTCTTCTGCTGCTTTACGAAATGCTCTTTAAAAATCCAATAAAACAAAACAAAACAAAACAACAAACAACCACAAAACAGCCTGCAGCTTTTTTTTTTTTTTCTGAATTTTCTACTTCGTCCTTCTGACTGCTGCTTTTTATTCAACATGTTGAAGTCTGCCCTTTAAAAGTTCACTGGATGTCACTTCTGGAAGAAGCATAGGCAGCTGTTACTAGGATATTAAACTTAATTGTACAGCAGGCACTGTACTATCAGATGAAGGCATGCATATGTTCACCTCACCTAGAGGTGTCCATCCTTTGATAATCATGTGAGTTAAAGATATATCTATGTCATCGTATTTATGGTTTTCTAGCTGACTACAGGATGTGCCTTTACAATTCAGTCTACACTGCAAAAGAAGTGTATGCAGAAAGCATTAGAGAAGCCCTCAAAAATGCTGAAGGAGAGCACAAAAAAAAAGAAAAAAAGGCATGGATAATTTAGAAAACTATACTTATCAAGAAATTAGTGCCAGAGAGAATATGGTTTGTGGTGGTGCAACGTTAGATAGCACAAAATGCAGAGTTCATATAAAACATTGCCCAACTCCCACTCGTTTCTGGAACCATCTCTATTTGCATTACAGTGTCCCTGCAAGGCCACAGTGGAGATAAGGATCATGCTACAAAATATGTGGCACATAGATGTGATATGGAAAAGTCAGATGTAATTGGGACATAAGGTAATGCAAGCAGTATTCCCAGAAGACTTTGTGATTCTGAGACATGTATCACAGTGTCTCTGCAATATTGGACAGGAACTTCTGCTTACTTGTCTGTGTGGATAAAGAACAAAATTGAGAGATTAGATTACTTGCTTTTGAGAAAACCTATAAAAAAGCCAGAAATCAAACCCCAATTTCCAAATCATAATTTTATGCTTCATCACCAAATAGCCCTTTCTTCCAATGCTACTCCAAAGTCTATTTACATGTAGAGACTGATATTTGAAATGTTAACCAGCTCCATACTCCCTTTCCCCAGTGAACATTGCAGTGCCCAAGCCAGCTGTGAAGTTATTCCATCAGCCTGTATATTTCAAGTACTCTTAACGATGGGAATAACTGCAAGCTACATAATAAGACATTATTGCATTTCTTGCTATCTTATGTATTTATGTATTCAACAGATAGACATGTTAATAAAACCTCACTACTTTCTATTTGTCCATGAATATTTTGGCATAACTCACTGTAAACAAATACTTTAGAGATTATATCAGTCATCTTGAAATATATTATTACAGACACAACACTAAGCTTCACAAATGGCACGTTTAAGATCAAAACCCATATCTGTGTTTGACCTTCTACAATACATATTTACTTAAACTATTTCCAGTTATTTAGTCAGATGTTTATTTCTTTCAGTGCATGATGTTTTGCCTTTCAGATATTGGAGGTATAAGCTTTAGTCTTTATTTTTTTTTGTTTTCTTTTATTTGGCTGACTGTAAGATGTGCTACTACAAGAAGAAGGAACTTTGAATATGCATGGACCCATCTTGCAGAGGTACTTGTTTTGAAAGATCTGATCTATACAACAGTAAGAAGTATATTTTGCTAACTGTCCTCGAATAGCTTACTTACTGAATGCTGTAAACTGCAAGGTGCAAATTGTTATGCATTAGGGAAACACACAGAGTGAACTGAAATTTCGGGTTTCATAAGTGACTGGGGATAAAATTAGGAGATAGGGTCAAAAGTTTGAAAGTAATTATAAATCTCCACTGTAGCCAGTACTTGTGGAGATCACACTGACTGTTTTGTTCTGCTCCCAAGACTTATGTTAAGGGTCCCCAGCACAGGGTTGTCTAGTGTTTCACAGAACTTGCTCTGCTTCTTCTTAAGAGGGCATGCTAAAGGGTTGCCCCTCACTTTCACCCCACAAGAAAAAGGCAAACAGCTGAGCTACTGATATATAAGGATAATACATTTGCTAGTAAACTTCTACAATGCCATATCTACTTTAGACTCTCATATTTTTGAGCAGCTTCAGGTCATTTTTGCCAGATGTAAACTCCTTGACACTACTGTCTGTATATGTTTATAAAGTACATGCTTGGCAGCAAAAATAAATCAGCTTTCAACTTTTAAGTATTTTTTATAATGTTGAAAATGCTTTTAATACTTAGATAGTGACCATGCAATCTTTCAAAGTAGTAAGGGTATACCTATATATATATATATATATATATATACACACTAACATCAATTGTATAGATATTTGATCAGTGGAAATGCTAGTAGTATTTCAGTTTATCCTCTAAACCTTTTGCTTTAATCATGTACTATCTATACTCTAGGCAGTTGTTTCAGAATTGCTTTTGCCATCGCAGAGTGCGCGTCACTGACCTTTCCTACACAGCTGGAGGAAGAGACATCACTGGATTATGGGTAGCTGGTCAAAACATCAGCAGTGGTTTTGTGTATCTTTATTATAAAAACACTGTACAAATTTGTGCTACTTCTCAGGAAGACATAATGTCATGTATATAAGGCAAGGGTTCAGCAAGAGCAGGCTTGTGCCCTGCAGACTGGAAGTTACCAAAATTTTGGCATGATTATGGAAGTTACCAAAGCCAGAGTGTTCACAGAGTAGATGGTAGAGGCCACATAAAATGGGTGCGTTAAAAAGAAGAAATGTTATCATTATAGCATACCACCTTTTTTTTACAAGGTTGTGGGGGAACAGGCATGGGATAATTCTGCAGGCACAAAAAGACCTTCAGTTAATAATTTTATCAAGAGTGAGGTATAAAGGTATTATTCCAGAATTACAGAGGATAGAAGTAAGTATCGACATGGTGTGGCATATCACATCTAAACTAGAAATGGTCTCTGAGAACCTGAAGTGAGAATCTCAACTTGTGTTACATATGTTAAGCAGCTATAAGGCCATGCTGAAAGCTTTAAGACTTGCCAGGGTAGCTCCCACACTTAGAGTCTACTAGACACTAAGACTACTCTGAAATTGCCCTTGCATTTTCCTGCTTGGAAAGACCAATGAGATGAAGAGCAATGTCAAGAAAGGTGTCAAAGGTTAATAGCAGGGCCTTAATGGCACTAAATGTGCTATTAAGCACAGCTGCAGTAAAGCAACTGTGAACAGCTTTACATAAGATAGGTCAAAGTTTCTAATTCCAAAAAGCTCTTAAAGCCATTTCACTCATTGCCATCCCTTATCTCATCTCATTAAAGTCTACGGTTCATGACCTAAATATAATATATAAATATAATCTGTTAACTGTGATTTGGGTCTACATTCTCATTGCAATTAGATAATAATGGCAAAGCTGCCAACTGGAGGCTGCTTGTTACTTATGAATTCAGAGTTAGCAATTCTCTTCATACCCCAGTGATGGCAAAAAGATGAAGTATTATGTTTGCTACCCTTGTTTGTTGGTGGGGAGAAATAAAGGAAGAGAGGGACAGGCACAGGAACAGGGACAGGGACAGGGAGAGGGCAAGAGCCTGATAGTCAGCAAGTGACAGGTACTTTATAAAAGTAGCCACAGTAATGGCACAAGCACAAACCAGAAGTGTGCAAGTACATACCTCAACATCAGCACTCCATTTTGAAACTTCCAGGTGGCTTTAGGTGTAATATGATCTGGTATTGTAGGTGCTGTCAAATTGTCAGTACAGCCTACAGTTCAAAACATGAATTCTCTGTCGATTAACAATGTCACCCACCATCCA
Source organism: Amazona ochrocephala (assembly GCA_039720435.1). NCBI lineage: Eukaryota > Metazoa > Chordata > Aves > Psittaciformes > Psittacidae > Amazona > Amazona ochrocephala. The sequence goes on from CM077879.1 coordinate 35,292,077, forward strand.
AGGGAGGTGGGGGTGGACATACAATCTCTTGGAAAGTGAGAATAGTCAGTTGAATGTAGTGCAGCATTTGATTTATTTCTAAACTGTTAAAAATACTCTTTTTCCATGGCCGTTGCACAATTTCTTAGTCCTTTTCCTCAAAGGAACTCTATGATCAGAACAAGGATAGCACAAGCTCTGCTACAAATTCTGCAGTCTTTGCTATGCATTTAGGCATAATGTGAATAAATTAAGTGTTGAAATGTCATTTTGTAAGAGAAAATACAAATTTATGCCACCTCTAAGGACAGAATCAATTTTGGTGCACTGCCTGTAGGGGGGCTGATTTGCTTCCCTGCTAGCTTTATATAGAATCATAGAATCATAGAATAGTTAGGGTTAGAAAGTACCTTAAGATCATCTAGTTCCAACCCCCTGCCATGAGCAGGGACACCTCACAATAAACCATGCCATCCAAGGCTATGTCCAACCGCACCTTGAACGCCGCCAGGGACGAAGCATTCACAACCTCCCTGGGCAACCCATTCCAGTGCCTCACCCCCCTCACAGTAAAGAATTTCTTCCTCATATCCAATCTAAACTTCCCCTGGTTAAGTTTGAACCCATTACTCCTTGTCCTCTCACTACAGTCCCTCAGGAAGAGTCCCTCCCCAGCATCCCTATAGGCCCCCTTCAGATATTGGAAGGCTGCTATGAGGTCTCCACGCAACCTTCTCTTCTCCAGGCTGAACAGCCCCAATTTTCTCAGCCTACATAAATTCTCCTACTCATTAACTTCAGTCTATATTTCAGCAGATCGCTAGTCCTCCACAGATGTAATAAGAGGTTAACATGAAAAAACTTGTAAGACTTGTTTAAACAAATTTGTTCTACTTGTAAATGAAAATTGAAAATTAATTACAGTATACAGATTCTTAGTTCTAAAAGAGTCTAACATCAGCCTATGCAGATGACTTTCACTCAATAATTTAAGAAATACTAGATAGATGAACGACTCTTCCTTTCACAAAGTAGTGGAAGTTTCTAATATTAAAACTCGTTTGGTTTTTAGGTTTTTTTCTACACCAGATCTTTTACAAACAAGCATTTAAATAGGTCAATGATTTTTCCAGTGGTTGCAATCCTCAAATCAAAACGACACGTCCTTCTAAAGGATGTGTTCTAATCCAGCCACTAGTTAATGAATGATTTTTTTTTTTTTCTCCTGGATTTCTGTTTTAATACTCCACTTTTGGTTCACCATCTTTAAGAAAAATATTAAATGGTCATATTCCTGTTTCTGCCTCAGTGATTCATTATAAATCTATATTAAATCTCAAATTAGAAATTTGATACTGAAGTTTCTCTCACACTTCTATTAAAGGGTGTGTGGGTCCTGCTGATCACTCCTTGGCTTTCCAGTCTATGGATCAGCTTATGGATAGGAATCAGGTAGTCTTGGTTGGTGCGATATTGCCACTGGTGCACTGCTGTGGTCACAATTGGCACTTGTTTTGATTCGACCTTCGGCAACCCCACAACAGAGGGATCCTTTGAGAGACCAGGCAAGGTAGACAGCTGCTTAATTTCCTCCATCTCCAAGGCAGCTGTACCAAAATCCCATCGGTACCCTTTTGGGTCTTTGAAGTACCCTATCCTGAGATGGTCTATGCCAAGGATGCATGGAGCCTCTGGACCAGTCACAATAGAGTGCTTTTGCCACTCAATTCCCAGGTAGGCTGATTTCAGCCTGCATTGCAGTTGACTGTTAAGATCCTCCTGTCCCTCCAGAAACACAAATGGGTTGTACCCCTTGATGGCATGATGGCACTGTGCATCAGTATCTATTAGATAGGTATTAGAGCCATATACTCTTGCAGGACTGTTGTGCCCAGCCATCTGATCCATACAGTCCAGTAAGCCCCATTGCTCCTCTCCTCTACCTGGCTGCAGTCTGCGCCCCTCTCATAGCGATCATAAGATCCTCACTTCCTTCCTGAACAAAGAGATTAGAATTCCTTTTCATAAGCCTCGGAGTAAAATCAGCTCTTTCACTCCACCTGGGAAACTGCTCACCAGAGACTGGAGCAGCAAATTTCCTGGGAGAATCCCATTCATTATTGTTCTTCACAATCCATGTATCCGTTCCTCAAGAACTGAGGTAAGTTTTCCATCCCACTTTCTTATGTCTTCTCCATGATCCCACAGGTAAAACCATGAGGTGCCCCATGGTTTGTACCTCCTATGTCTTCCCTCTTGAGCAAGAGGGTGCTTACTGTTAATAACTGAGATGCCTGTCTGTACACATGGGGAGCTGGATATATCATCTCTCAATTGCTTGGAACTTCTGGGACAGGAATTTTTCCACAGCTGAAATGATGGAAAGGATGAGATTGTCTTCTGATGATTCTCAGACTAAAGCCAAAACACAGCACTGCACCAGTTACAAGGAAGGAGGAAAAAAATAACTGCTACAGCTGAAACCAGGACAATTTCCCTTCTAAACATTCTGCTGTGCCATCTTCAAGCAGATATATCAATAATTCCCTATCGATTTCTTTGCATGGTACAAAATTATATAAACCTGTATCATAGGCTTCTTCTGCATTCATCCGCTTTGAAGGCTGTGTGTATTACCCAGTCCAGCTAATCTGTTGTGAAAGTTTTTCTCTGTTATTGACCATGCCTCTTATAATTCTCTGTACCTCACATAGTTTTTTTGCCTTTTTTTTTTTTTTTTAGGAATGACGTCCAAAAATTCTTTCAGCATTAAAGCTATGAAAGGATTATGAATTCACAGCATCATACTGATAACTTCCAGTCTATATTCTATTCTTTTCAGATAATTCCTGTGTGCTTTTTCAACTGCTGCTACATGCTCAGTTGATGTCCTAGGACAGTTACCTGCAGTGACTCTGAAATCTTATTCCACCCAAACTCCTGGGCTTTTGCCATCTTTAAATTTCAACAGAAATTTCTCATATACTCTGTTGAGCTTTCTGAGGCTGTTTTGCAATTGCTAGTTCCCTGGACAATTTGCTATTATCCAGAATTATGTAACCTTACCTGAAATAATGTAATTTATGATACCAAGTTTATTGCATGATACAGACCACACCTCAGATTCTTCTGGCATTTCACTTTTAAAGCCCTTCCATTGTGAAAGCTGACCATTCAATACTTATGTAGTGGTTTAAGCTGTAACTCCCGCGGTTTGCTCACTCATTCCCCCCTTTTTCTTCCCCCAGCTCCCAGAGGAATGGGAAGGACAATCGAAAGAATGCAACTCCCATGGGTTGAGACAAGAACAGTCCAGTAACTAAAGTATAACACAAATCACTACTGCTACCACCAACAATAATAATGACAAGGGAAATACAAAGGAAGAGAATACAACTGCTCACCACCGATACCCGGCCTGACCCAGCACTACACCCCCCTCTTCCGGGTCCCTGCCCATAGTTTTTACATCCTGGGCATGATGTGCTGTAGTATGGAATACCTCTTTGGTCAGTTTGATTCAGGTGTCCTGTCTCTGCTCCTTCCCGGCTTCCTGTCCTCCCTGGCAGAGCATGAGACTCAGAAAGTCCTTGGTCAGACCAAATATTCTAAGCAGCAACTGAAAACATTGGTGTTATCAGTGCTGTTCCCAGGCCGAAAGTCAAAAACACAGCGCTGCATCAGCTACCAAGAAGGAGAAAAATGACTGCTACTGCTGAACCCATGATACCTTATTTTTATTTCTGGTAGCCAGACAGAAATCCAATCCTGTTATTGCTTGGCAGTTTTAATGTTTGCAAAAGTTGTTCATAAATAGCCGTTTTCAAAGCTTTTTGGAAGCTTTGATCAAATGGATCAGCCTCAATCCCATTGTTCATATGCTTAGTAGCTCCTTTACATTTCTTCTTTTAATATTACACAGTATAAGAGCTGAAATTTGGTTTGTAAATTGCACCTTAAGCATGACAAAATTAGTCACTGGCAGACTGCACAAGCAATTTTTGCAGTTAGTCAGATTAATATAGTCTGAAAGTATACCTGTACTTAAATTTTGTACAAAAGGAAGCACTACAGATGTTGGATATTTTAATCTCACATTCAGATGTTTCTCATACTTGAACCCAAATGTTATCTTTAGAGATGAATCAATCAATCAGAAGTTTTGCTTCATCACTGGACCTGTTGAAGGCAATATTTATATATGAATGCTTATACATTCACATATTCCTCTCTTTCTTTTTTTTTTTTTCAGTCTTATGAAAAGAAGCAGTGGCTTGAAGTATGACTGTCTCCTACAGACCTCGCTCAAGCATAAAAGAAACCAACAGCTCCTTGTTCACTGCGCAGAAATAGCTATGACAAGGGGCTCAGTCTAGCCTTAGACTATCCTAAGTAGGGTTCATCTGAAGCCCTACCCACCCATACCCTGCTTTTAGGGCAATAAACATGTTTGATATATGATGTCTACAGAAAAGTAACAACAGAGAATTTTAAAACAAAACATTTCAATATTTTTCATATACAAACTATAATTACTGCATCTATTTTAATTAGATTGTTAATCAAAAAATGTTATTCCAGACTGCAGGTAACAGATAGTGACATGGTAAAGCATTTCAAAGTATCATTATCCTCAAAGGAACAGTGATGTAGTATGGAAAATGGATGACAAGAGCAAGAGAGTGTACTGAGCTTTGCTTTCAAATTTATGAGCCCTATGCACTGGGGAAAGGAAGCAATCCTTTGAATATCTCTACCAACAGACCTGCTACATCTACAGACCATACTTCAACTGCGCACAGCAGAGATTTTTGGCCACTGTTTGCTTATTGATTTCCCACAGCCAATGTAAAGAAAAATGGTAAAAAACTATTTAATCATTCCTTCCTTTTTGTTAGTGCTGGTTCATCTCCTGCACTTTACATTGAGTAGGTATGTGGTACTGTTTAACAAGAGTGCATATGAAATACAACTGTAACTCCTGACAATGCATAATAACACATAAACTTGTTAAGATTAAATTGTATGGCCCTTTGTACCAAAGGATAAAGTTTAAGATGCAATATGAAAAGTGTTGGTTGAATATGCAGAACTGTGAGTATCCTCTGGTTGCTTTGTTTGACTGACCTCATGGGTTTCTCACTACCGCTGCTAATTGCATTACTATGTTTTCATGATAGCTCACCTCAAATAAAATGTGTGTGTTACACGAAATAATATCATCTTCAATTTGAAGTTCAGGCTTTCAATGCTGTATTTATGTCTTCAAATGGAGGAGCATTCCATTTGAAATAGGGAGTATAGCTCAGTGTAACAGGCTTTAGTCTGCTATTATTGGAAGCTCTGTGAAATGGTAAATGTGAGAATTACAGCATTTTATTTGATGTAACAGCTATCTTTCTCCAGCACACTCTGAGCTGCCTCAGAAAGACCAAGTAGGGGGGGGCCTATTAAAGAAAAAAGCTTAAGTTTGCTTTAAATGAGCTTGAAATGAGATTTTGTATTGATTTTCAGACCATTTATGAAGGTTTATGAAGTTTGAAGCTGAATTTGTCTCTCACAGTAAAGTAAGAAGGGTCAACTTTACAAAACGTTTGGACTAAAAGCCCTGTAAAAATATATGATAGAGATGAATCAGTCCCTGTGACTTCAGAAAAAACAACATAAAAAAAAACAAAACACCAAACAAAATAATAAAAAAAAATCAGAAAACACAGAGAAAACTGTTTTGTTGTTGGTTTTTTTTTTTTTTTCTTAAAAGACTGTACATTAATTGTGTCCTCTTAGCCGTAAAACCTGGGGCCAAAAAGCAGAAGTCTGATATCTGAAGCCTTCAGGGATTTAGAAGGAGATTTTTACTTAGCTATTCAGTGAAAAAAAAATAAGCAATGATATTACACTAATCTTTAAACAACATCTCACTGTAGATCATTTAAAGGACAAATTATTGGATTATTCTTATGCCTTGCAGTTACACAGGGACTAGAAGTATAGTTCAGACCAAGGAATCCAAAGTGCAGGCAAAAAGTCTTTGCTTATATTTCACAAAACATCTTTTTAATTGTAAATGCAGGTTGTTTTGCATTACCAACAATAAATGTCAGCTGCATGAATTCTAGTCAGGCATGAACTTAGAAATGATTGTGAGTCTCCCTTTCACAATGTAGTATAGTGAAGACATATGTCACACCATGTTGCATCTCTGCTTGGCCCCAGGGCACTGTACGGGCTCAGAAGGCCAAAATTCAATGGCTGGCTTAGACGTAGCTTTACTGTAGAAGCTTTGTTAAATCTTTTAGTCAATTTTCTGGGAATTAAGCACCCAAGTGCTTTTCAAGATCTGATTCTTTCTGTAAAATATGTAGTAGGGAAATCCATACTCTCATATAACCTGCAAAGTTAAAAGCCTGTCAACATTTGTGATGTGCCAGAATACACTGATCACAAAAACCCCAAACTGAACAAACAAAAACCCAAGCCAAAAAAAAAAACAAAAACAAAAAAACCTACAACAAAAAAAGAAAAAAAAAAGAAAAAACACCCACAAAAAAGCAACCAACCAACCAAACAAAACCAAAAAACACAACAACAACAACAAAAAAAAACAACACCCAAAACCACAACAGTGAGAAGCAAACATTTTGTTAGAAACAGCTGAGGATAATGCCCAATTCAAATGTTACATACCGAACCTAAATTTCCAACTCTCCTTGCCAGATGAATGCGCTTTGGAAGTTATTCATGCAACTCTGCCTCAGTTTTCTCACCTGTAAAGTATTCTCAATCTCTTTTTTAAACCATTCTGCAATCTACTAAGGAAACAGTGTAATAACACATTTGGTTTCTGTTCTTACTGAACCCAAACCTGAAGAGGACATATAAGATGCTTGGCAGGAACAGCATTAGAGTAGTTTTCCTATGAGTTTCTAGTACGTACAGTGTGTAGGGTTTTTTGTAATATTGAAGTAGCATGGATAAATCCACAGAGCCAAGGCATTAGTCCTCAGATACTGCAAGTAAAAAATATATACCTACATACAGCTCTCAGAGGAGTATTTGATTTTTGCCACAGAGTGTCTTCCCAGTGTACAGGTTGATTTAGGATAACCATTTCAGTCTTGATATTACTTAGTTGCCAGGCTGGAAAACATGCATTAAAAATAACCTGTCCTTCTAAGTGGAGGTATATTTTAACTTTCCTTACTTCTAGTTTATGATCTCCAATTCCCAACAAAAGTATCTGAACTGAAATCCTGGCACCAGGGAAGCCAATGTCAGATTTTCTGTTGACATTAATAGACCACCATACGCCACTGTAATCAACCAAAATATGCCAGTCAACCCCTCTCATGTGCTTCAGAATTCATAATGGCATATTCCAGTTTATATCTACTTGAGGTTCAGACTTTAATTTTTCTCTACCCATGCTAGTGCTTTTTGTAGTGTCCCCAGAACTGAGGTGCAGGTGTGTGTCTGCGTGTGTGTTAAAATTATTTTGGAAAGCTATTACCTGTTCAAAGATGGTTTTAATTGACATTCTGTGGATAGCTTAATTAAAATGTTGTGCTATTTCGCACATGCCAGAAACACTATAGGCTTAAAGTAGAAACAATTCTAAGTAGAGACTTGGTTCTCATTCACACAAGTACAAATTAATCAAGTGAGATGCAACCATCATTAATTTGGTATATCCATGCAAAGAGGAGACTCATGTAATTTTCTTTTGTGAATTATTTTTTTTATTCTTACCTATTTCTGGCATACTATTGTTGGTGTTTCTAAAATGTAAATTGAAGTATGAAATTTTTTAACATGCAAATGTCTAGATGCAGATGTTAAACTCTACTCCCAAAACAGCAGGCTGTCATATCGAAGAGGGAATGACAGTTTGAACTGACCATTGTTTTCACAACTGAACCATACAGATGTATCATTTTAAAATGCTAGCAAGAATCCAGTGCTATCATGAATGAATCTCAAATACCAAATTAAAAGAATTACCTGGAGGAGAGAGGAGGGGTAAGGGGTCAGACTACTAAAAAGCCACTTTCCCTCTTTCTGTCAATAGATTCACATAGCTAGGAATAAATGTAGCTGCTTTCCAAAAATTATACAGGCAGTGACCTAAGCTGCAAAGAGAAAATAGGAGAAGAGGGTTCTTTATCATTCAGAAAGGACAAATTACACTTTTGTTTACACTGAGTTTCAGCTCTGATCCCCTTTCATTTTAAACGTATTTCAGTATGCTATATATTTCCACTGTGCCTATTGAGCTACAAAACAGTACTGCCTCTGCATACAGAAAATATCTTGGGTGTACTAGTACTTCCTCTAGATCAAGTGCTGCATGTCACTCCACTTGAGCCCTCTTTATTATGCTGGAATTACAGATTGTCTCCATCAAGCAAAAATGTGGATTTTTTTAAAGAAAATTGTTTCAAATTAAGATTAGTTCACTCCACCTGAAATTTAAAATAAATCAGGATAAAATAATATTCACCTTCCTTCTAAGATATATTCATTTACAAATAAGTGATACAAATGGCTAGTCTGAAGATGTTCTTCATCACTATAAGCAGGTGACTCTGTCTAGTGCAGTATCAACAGCCTTGTGGGTCACCTGGAAAAAAATTGTACTTAATCAAACCAGCTAACTCAACTTTTTTTTCCAGGAAACTATTGGTTTTATTTGCTACACATCATCTTTTACGTTGAATCACAGAATCCCAGATCACAAAGTGCCTGTAATGCCTGCACTAAGAACCAGTGCTTATATTCAGACCAGCCTGTTCTCTCATACGATGAGTATCACTGTTACAGCAAATGCAGAGAGCGTCAGTAAATTCAAACCATTCTGAGTCTGGCCTACTGGGCTTCCATAACTGATTCGCACATGCGCTCAGCAATGCAGACTGGTGTAGGAATGTTTGTTTTGCAAATTTTTTTTTTTTTTTCACTCTAGGGAATCACTAATATTTTTTGCTCCAAGGTCAAGGCACCATTGCCATGTTTGTCTTTAGTTTCAGAGTTAGTATTTCTAATAAACGTATATGCAAAATCAATGTTTGAGATAAGTAGTTCTACAGGCAGTAGCTAACTTAGTCTTTTAAGAGTGGGGCCCTTTTGAATCTACCATTTTGAGTTAAATAAGCTCCTATAACCAGGCCTGATGTTGTGATAAGGAGGTGCATAGGGAGTATGGAAGAGAAGACCAGGTGAAGGATCAGCTTTTGTCTCAGGGTGCAAAGTACCAAGCTCAGTTTTTTCGTAGATTTTTTTTTTCTTCTTCTTGATTCAGTTATTATTTCTACAGAAATAGATTTGGCTGTTTTTTAAAGAGTGTAAAAATAAATAGTTTCACTGAAGAAAAAAAAACAACCCAGAACTAGATAATATTGTGTCCTTGACATTTCTAGATGATCATACCTTACTGCTTCAAGCTGGCTATTCCTGCAGACACCTGTCCTCCACTGTGAGATTGCTCTTTGTCACCTCCTGGAAATTCCCCAATGTCTCCTAGCTTTGTTCCATCTGCTGCTCTTTCAAAAGTTGAAATTAATTTCTTACAAATCTGAATATTACCACATAATGCTGTCTTTAAAGACTGCATATATCTTTTCTGGGAAAGAAACACACACAAGATAAAAAATTTCATTCAGGTGCCTCTTGGAGATCCTATTAGAATACTGGGAAGCTGATCTACTTATCCATGAAAAAATACTGCCTCTTTCTTCCCTGTTAATGGAGATATATGTCACACACCATGAAAACAGATCCTTCTGCTATACCAAGTGACAAAAAAACAATTTTAAAAATGACATCTAAACTGTGGATCCTGAAACTTTTCCATCTACTGGAGCTTGGCGCTTTTGTCAGCTGCATCACAACCAGAGGTATGTGAAAAAAGAAAAGGGTGACTGGGTTACAGAATATAGAAAAGAAACACATAAAGAGGCATGACAGATGGAACAGAGAGAAAAATTGGAAGACAGACCTGAGTAAGAATGATATGAAAAAAAAAAACAAACAGACTGTAATTGATTATGGGGACTTTTTGATTCTTCCTTTTTATCCCTGACTTTGGGAAAATAATCATAGAATCACAGAATAGAATCATAGAATAGAATCATAGAATAGTTAGGGTTGGAAAGGACCTCAAGATCATCGAGTTCCAACCCCCCTGCCATGGGCAGGGACACCTCACAATAAACCATGTCATCCAAGGCTATGTCCAACCCCACCTTGAACGCCGCCAGGGATGAAACATCCACAACCTCCCTGGGCCCCACCACCCTCACAGTAAAGAATTTCTTCCTTATATCCAATCTAGACCTCCCCTGTTTAAGTTTAAACCCATTACCCCTTGTCCTCTCACCACAGTCCCTAATGAAGAGTCCCTCCCAAGCATCCCTATAGGCCCCCTTCAGGTATTGGAAGGCTGCTATGAGGTCTCCACACAGCCTTCTCTTCTCCAGGCTGAACAGCCCCAATTTTCTCAGCCTATCTTCATATGAGAGGTGCTCCAGTCCCCTGATCATCCTCATGGCCCTCCTCTGCACTTGTTCTAACAGTTCCATGTCCTTTTTATGTTGAGGACACCACAACTGCACACAATACTCCAAGTGAGGTCTCACGAGAGCAGAGTAGTGGGGCAGGAGCACCTCCTTTGACCTGCTGGTCACGCTCCTTTTGATGCAGCCCAGGATACGCTTGGCTTTCTGGGCTGCAAGCGCACACTGCCGGCTCATGTTCATTTTTTCATCAAACCACACCCCCAAGCCCTTCTCTGCAGGGCTGCTCTCAATCTCTTCCCCGCCCAACCTGTAGCTGTGCCTGGCATTGCTCTGACCCAGGCATAGGACCTTGCACTTAGCATAGTTAAACTTCATTAGGTTGGCATCAGCCCACCTCATAAGCGTGTCAAGGTCCCTCTGGATGGCATTCCTTCCCTCCAACTTATCAACCGAACCACACAGCTTGGTGTCATTGGCAAACTTGCTTGGGGCGCACTCAATCCCACTGTCCATGTCACCCACAAAGATGTTGAACAAGACCGGTCCCAACACCAATCCCTGGGGGACACCACTCGTTACTGGTCTCCAGCTGGACATTGAGCCACTGAGCACAACTCTTTGTGTGTGGCCATCCAGCCAGTTCTTTATCCACTGAGTGGTCCACCTATCAAATTGATGTCTCTCCAACTTAGAGAGAAGGATGTCATGCGAGACAGTGTCAAAGGCTTTACACAAGTCCAGGTAGATGACATCAACTGCTCTGCCCCTGTCCATCAGTTCCGTAGCCCCTTCATAGAAGGTCACCAGATTGGTTAGGCAGGATTTCCCCTTAGTGAAGCCATGCTGGCTGTCACCAAGCACCTTGTTGGTTTTCATGTGCCTCAGCATGCCTTCCAGGAGAATCCGCTCCAAGATTTTGCCAGGCACAGAGGTGAGACTGACTGGTCTGTAATTCCCCAGCTCATCCATTTTCCCCTTCTTAAAAATGGGGGTTATATTTCCCTTTTTCCAGTCACTGGGAATTTCACCTGACTGCCATGATTTTTCAAATATGATGGACAGTGGCTTAGCAACTTCATTTGCCAGCTCCTTCAGGACCTGCGGATGGATTTCATCTTGGATTCATGGATACAATCTTGCTTCTTGCTTCTCCCGCCTCTAAACGGCAGAGCAAATTCCTGTAGTCTCAAAACATCTGGCACTCCATATGCTTTCAGTGTAGACCAGAAGCACACATATAATTCTTCCATCAAGATTAAGTGCAATAAGAAAAAAACTGTCAGATTTTCAGATGTTAAAAAAAAAAAAAAAAAGAAACCAAAATGAAAACAAACAAACAATCATGGACCAGCTGCTAAATAAGCATGGGGACTATGTCTGAAAGTACAAATGAAAAGCATTTACTGGGAAACTTTCAATATCACGACCTTCTCTTAGAAACTGACAGTTCCCCAGGACCAGAACTTTTCACAGGAAAATTCTAACATTCATTAACCTTTCGTTAAGTCTCTTGGTTCCAGTAAGGAATTTCTGCTTTACACTCAGAAACAGAATGACACTGAGAGCAGCTGTTCTCTAAAGAAAAGGTTACTTACTTCCCTATAACAGCCTTGGTTTAGAGCTCCCACAGGCACACTGCTTCCTAACCTCACCCAATACAGAACGGAAAAGTTTCACCACACAAAACAATGCATACTCTAGTAGGAACAGATAGAGATGCATGCCTAAAGACATAAAACAGCCTGTCAGAAAGCAGAATTCAATCTGCATCTTAACCATTAATTACATGTAAAAATAGAGTTAGACTTAGCAATTCATTTGAAACTATTTTGATGCAATGTGTTTCCACAAAGCAACAGCAAGATCCAAATTAAAACACAAGAAGCCATACAGCCAAGTGACAGTGTCTTGCTTTCATTTACAAAGCTGGCTCATGGAACATCCCCCACCTACCCTGAGTGGGCATCTGCTGCATTTATTTTGTCATCTGACTCCTGAATCCTTTAAAAGGCAATAACAGAAAAATTGACTACTTTTTTGAAGATCCAATTACCAGAGAAAATTCTGACATGCCAAAATAGTAGTGGATCGAGACATGGGTGATATTTCCATTTCAGATTTGCCTGAGAAACATGTATGTAATTCCAGTTAAATAATTTATTTATATCTTTGTATCATGTTAAATGAAGTAAAAGAGTTGGTAAGATCTCTACAGTAATTACTAATTCTATCATAAAACACCAGACAATGTAAAGCCCAGCAAACTTATAGCAATTAGGGCTCTATTTTTAAATAAAATACTTGTGCAATGTTAAAATTCAGACCCATTAAACCAGAGCACACATGTCAATTCAACAGAAGACTAGGTCAAAATACAGTTTTTGAATGAGACCTGCTCTTTCAAAGTCAGTATGATATCTCTAAACTGTATAATATTACTGTAGACTATGTTTTGCTGCAGTTAAGAAGACTGAAATTAAAGGCATTTAGCATAGCAAACAGTGAACGAGAGCATTTAAATAATTTCACTTCTCATTTGTTTCAGGTAGTGAAGTGTGTTCTGGTTTAGAATCATAGAATCATAGAATAGTTAGGGTTGGAAAGGACCTTAAGATCATCTAGCTCCAACCCCTCTGCCATGGGCAGGGACACCTCACACTAAACCATGCCACCCAAAGCTCTGTCCAACCTGGCCTTGAACACTGCCAGGGACGGAGCATTTACAACTTCCCTGGGCAACCCATCCCGGATTGCATATAGAACTACATACATGCATATACTACACATAGAGCTTCAGATATGGCAAAAGACGTCCTTTTACGGAAGATAAGGCACATGTACATATTTATACAACTGTACCTCTGTTCTTAAGTCTTATAATTCTATGCATGAAGTGAGCATTTTCTGACCCAAGTAGTGAAAAAGGCACATCAATTTGCATTGTGACTAGTGAAAGCAAAGAAACAGCTTTAAGAGCGTAACTGTTTATTCAGAGATCACACTTCAGTAATATTTGCCTCTCTAAACTTGGTTGTTTTTTTTTTTTAAATTATGATTAGTTGATTTTCAACACAGCTCTGTGTCTCTGCTTCTATCTCCTGATACTTGTTTTAACAGCTTATGGAAAAGAAACAGAATGCTAGATGCACATGGAAACACTGGCAGGTGCTGGCTTTCACCCTTGGTAATAGTTAGCTGTTCCGTACAAGCTTTTAATCTCAGAATCATCACACAAAAAAGAAAAAAACATTGTAAAATCCACTTCAGAATCCTGACGGAACTGACGTGCAACTGCAGAAAAAACAGGCCATTTAGCTTTGGCATTATATCATACTAAGTCATCAGACTCTATGAAACAGTATTTGAAGAATTCCAAAGTAACTGAGCCTACACTCCTTCCAAGTCTCAAATATAATGGTGATAATAACAAAAAATCAGGTGGACTTTTGGTTGCCTATTACAGTTACTTGGCACTATTCACACTGTAACATTTTTAATAGATGCATGAGAAGTCCTAAGTAAGCACTACTTAGTAAGAACTAAAACACTGGTGTGTTATCAATGTTATTCTCTGACTAAATCCAAAACACAGTGTTGTACCAGCTACTAGAAAAAAAAATGACATTATTCGAGCTGAAACCAAAATTCTTATGCAACAGGTAGTATAACGGAGCCTAGAGAGAGGCACTCTTATATTTGGCACAACAAATCTGTCTCCTGAGGCAGTTAGTCAACATACAGCAACATGGCTTTAATCCAGATCTCCCACTGTTTATCAGAACTTTTCCTTTAAATCAAATCACAGTAGTCTCCTATTAAACAATCTGCATGCAAAAAACGATTCACAGAATAGAGTCACAGAATGGTTTGGGTTGGAAGGGACTTTAAAGATCATCTAATTCCAGCCCCGCTACCACAGGCAGGAACAGCTTCTACTAGACCAGGCTGCTTAAAGCCCTGTCCAACCAGGTGTTGAAAACTTCCAGGGATGGGGTATCCACAACTTCTCTGGGTGACATGTTCCAGTGCCTCACCACTGTCATATTGAAGAACTACTTCTGATATCTAACCTAAATCTCCCCTCTTTCCTAGCCCTATATGCTCTTGTAAAAAATCCCTCCCCAGATTTCTTGTAGGCTCCTCTTAAGTACTGGGCAACTGCTCTAAGGACTTCCTGAGGTCATCTCCTCTCCAGGATGAACAAGCACAGCTCTCAGCCTGTCTTTGTAGTAGAGGTGCTCCTGACCCCACTCATATTTGGGGTCCTTGTCTGGACTTGCACCAGCAGGTACATGTCCTTCTTATGTTGGGACCCCGGACCTGAGTGCAGAAGTTCAGATGGGGTCTCACGAGCGCATAGTAGAGGGGAAGAATCACCTCCATCAACCTGATGGTCATGCTGCTTTGGACACAGTCCAGGATACAGGCGGCTTTCCTGGTTGCAAGCACTCATTGACAGGTCATATTGACCTTCATGACAAGTGCAAGGTCCTACATCTGCGTCGGAGCAATCCCAAGCACAGCTACAGGTGGGGCAGAGAAGAGATTCAGGGCAGCCTTGCAGAGGAAATCATGGGGGTGTTGGTCGATGAAAAAAATGAACATGAGCCATCAGTGTGTGCTTGCAGCCCAGAAAGCCAACCATATCCTTGGCTGCATCAAAAGGAGTGTGACCAGCAGGTCAAAGGAGGTACTCCTGCCCCACTACTCTGCTCTCGTGAGACCTCACTTGGAGTACTGTGTGTAGTTCTGGTGCCCTCAACATAAAAAGGACATGGAACTGCTGGAACAAGTGCAGAGGAGGCCCACAAGGATGATCAGGGGACTGGAGCACCTCCTGTATGAAGATAGGCTGAGAAAGTTGGGGCTGTTCAGCCTGGAGAAGAGAAGGCTGTTGGAGACCTCATAGCAGCCTTCCAATATCTGAAGGGGGCCTATAGGGATGCTGGGGAGGGACTCTTCATTAGGGACTATAGTGATAGGACAAGGGGTAACAAGTTCAAACTTAAAACAGGGGAAGTTTAGATTGGATAAGAGGAAGAAACTCTTTACTATGAGCGTGGTGAGGCACTGGAATGGCGTTGCCCGGGGAAGCTGTGAATGCTCCTTTGCTGGCGGTGTTCAAGGCCAGGTTAGACAGAGCTTTGGGTGGCATGGTTTAGTGTGAGGTGTCCCTGCCCATGGCAGGGGGGTTGGAACTACATGATCTTAAGGTCCTTTCCAACCCTAACTATTCTATGATTCTATGATTCTATTACTGGATGATATTTTATGATTCTTCCTGTAAAGAAGGCCAGGACATGTAATCGGTAATGTCAGTTCCTGATTTCAATATTTATGAAGATAAAATGATAAAAAGATGGGACTGGATGAAATCCATCTGCGGGTCCTGAAGGAGCTGGCAAATGAAGTTGCTAAGCCACTGTCCATCATATTTGAAAAATCATGGCAGTCAGGTGAAGTTCCAAACGACTGGAAAAAGGGAAATATAACCCCCATTTTTAAGAAGGGGAAAATGGATGAGCCGGGGAATTACAGACCAGTCAGTCTCACCTCTGTGCCTGGCAAAATCTTGGAGCGGATTCTCCTGGAAGGCATGCTAAGGCACATGAAAACCAACAAGGTGCTTGGTGACAGCCAGCATGGCTTCACTAAGGGGAAATCCTGCCTGACCAATCTGGTGACCTTCTATGAAGGGGCTACGGAACTGATGGACAGGGGCAGAGCAGTTGATGTCATCTACCTGGACTTGTGTAAAGCCTTTGACACTGTCTCGCATGACATCCTTCTCTAAGTTGGAGAAACATCAATTTGACAGGTAGACCACTCGGTGGATAAAGAACTGGCTGGATGGCCACACACAAAGAGTTGTGCTCAGTGGCTCAATGTCCAGCTGGAGACCAGTAACGAGTGGTGTCCCCCAGGGATCGGTGTTGGGACCGGTCTTGTTCAACATCTTTGTGGGTGACATGGACAGTGGGATTGAGTGCGCCCCAAGCAAGTTTGCCGATGACACCAAGCTGTGTGGTTCGGTTGATACATTGGAGGGAAGGAATGCCATCCAGAGGGACCTTGACAAGCTTGTGAGGTGGGCTGATGCCAACCTAATGAAGTTTAACTATGACAAGTGCAAAGTCCTCCACCTGGGTCGGAGCAATGCCAGGCACAGCTACAGGTTGGGCGGGGAAGAGATTCAGAGCAGCCCTGAGGAGAAGGACTTGGGGGTGTTGGTCGATGAGAAAATGAACATGAGCCGGCAGTGTGCGCTTGCAGCCCAGAAAGCCAAGCGTATCCTGGGCTGCATCAAAAGGAGCGTGACCAGCAAGTCAAAGGAAGTGATCCTGCCCCTCTGCTCTCGTGAGACCTCACTTGGAGTATTGCGTGCAGTTCTGGTGTCCTCAACATAAAAAGGACATGGAACTGTTAGAACAAGTGCAGAGGAGGGCCACAAGGACGATCGGGGGATTGGAGAACCTCCAGTATGAAGATAGGCTGAGAAAGTTGGGGCTGTTCAGCCTGGAGAAGAGAAGGCTGTGTGGAGACCTCATAGCAGCCTTCCAATACCTGAAGGGGGCCTATAGGGATGCTGGGGAGGGACTCGTCATTAGGGACTGTGGTGATAGGACGAGGGGTAACAAGTTCAAACTTAAAACAAGGGAAGTTTAGATTGGATATGAGGAAGAAATTCTTTAGTGTAAGGGGGTGAGGCACTGGAATGGGCTGCCCAGGGAAGATTTGAATGCTTCATCCCTGGCGGCGTTCAAGGTGGGGTTGGACATAGCCTTGGATGGCATGGTTTATTGTGAGGTGTCCCTGCCCATGGCAGGGGGGCTGGAACTCAATGATCTTGAGGTCCTTTCCAACCCTAACTATTCTATGATTCTATGATTCTAAGATAGGAACAATTTATTCGTTTCAGACACTTTCATCTGCCCCTGCTGAAGAGAGTGGATTGGATGCAAGAGGATAGTGAATCTTTACTTATGACAGCAGGGTACTGCCAGCAGGGAACTGAAGTTGTTCTTAAGTACTGATAATATCCATAACTTGGTATAATATTGAGAGAGCTTGTTGTGAGACTGAAATAGAATCATAGAATCATAGAACAGTTAGGGTTGGAAAGGATCTTAAGATCATCTAATTCCAAACCTCCCGTCACATGTAAACAAAAGCTCACCTTGGTCATGTCTTTTTTTATCCTCGATCATAATAAAAAGACTCTAATATAGAACCCTGGGCCAAAATGTGTATAAACACTACAGCAGGTTCCTGAAATGTGTAGAGCTTGAAGCAGGTGTGGGCAAAAGACTGTCTATGTCATATTCAAACCATTTTCTTAGGGGAAGTGGCCCTACTGACAATGTTTCTGTAGGATACAGATTTTTGACTAAAATTTAGCTGAAAAATATTGAAATACCTCAAACTTTTCTTGCTATGAAACAGGTATAGTTCTGACAAATTTTTATTATTCGGATGTTACTTAGCATACCAAGCACGAGATTGAGGCCATTTGTGGTTATTTTTGTATTTCAGTTAATCCCACTCAACTGAATTTTATGTCAAAAAAGTAGAATGTCTAGTGTACACTTAACTAATTTGCCTACAGTTCATCTTTTATTCAAAAGAAAGGAAGTAGGTAGAGAATGGAGGTGATAATGAACATATCAGTTTTGCAAGTGCAAGGTTCAAAAAGTCATGTACTTAGACCTCAGGTGATGCCTCCAGCCTTCTAGAATAACTCTGCTTCTTTATAAAACTATGGTCATCTAATTAGTGATCATTGATCTCCTCAAATGTAAGGAGAAGCATTAAAATTTCTTAGGAAGTCTCCACTTTGTATGACAGTCCTACAGTCTGAGATGTATCAGAGAAATTTAGTGGTTTACATTCAAATACATCCAGGACCAGTTAACTAAAAACAGCTATAATAACTATGTACTGTATCAATTAATCTAATATGATCATTTTCTATCCAGGTATTGCCTTTTTTTTTCAGGGGAAGTATCAAACCGCCCTAATTTATTTATATGAAGTAGAAGAATTTTGATAATCAAGTTTTAATTTCTTTATATATAGGTTTCCTAAGTCTTCACTTTCTGCTTTAATTGAAATATAGTGCTTCTGAAGTTAGCAAGCAAAACATGAATAACAGTGAATACAGTAATGAAGCCGTTTAATTAAAAGTTTAAACAATACCAAACCAACACGGATAATGAAATGTTCTTTTAATAATTTCAAATAGCTATTGAGATCTTAAATAAATACCAATCTGGGCCTGAGATGATTCTGTGAACCAGCAAGAAGGCTGCTGTTCTGAAGCAGCAAATTTTAATGTTTTCATTTTATAACTCCTCCAAAATGCAACTTTTCTGAGACACAGTAATTTACCATGCAGAGCTTGGTGCATACTGATTTCTGCTTCAGGTTAAACAAAAATTCTGTAAGGAAAAAAAGCAAAAAGTTTTGTGTATTACAAAAGTTTTTGATTCTAAAATACTTCTGCTTTTCATATGGAATTACTTCCAATTATCATCATATAACAGAAGGCTAATAAAAGAGAATAAAATTACACCACAACACAGAAATAACTAGATTGCCTCAACATCTGTGAACTCCTGAAGTTATTACTTGTACATCCTAGAGACTTCTGTTAGCATTAGACTTAAATTGAAATATCATTTGTCACAACTTACTTTGTAAGTACAAAGACTCAAAGTAGGACTTTTAACAAGAGTTTAACTGCCAACTTATTTGAAGAGCTGCAAAGCACAGAAATACCAAATAGTGACTTCAGAACAACGGTTTTTTTGGGAGGTGAGGTGGGGGGTGGTTATGCATGAATATGAAATATTAAGAACATAGTATTTGGTGTAGTTTCTTGTAAAATTAATAGTAGCTACTGGTTTAGCAATAAGGACCTGCATTCATTTTACAAAGAATAAAACTAAAATATATGGAAGAAGGAAAGTAGAGGGGACAGCATGGGCAATGACTGGCCCAGATTTCAGACTTTAAGAAGCATTTGCATTAACTTGACAGGGCTCCGATCAAGAAAAAAAGAGGTCTATTTTTATTAAAACTACAAAAGCATTAAGTGAATGATGTGTAAAAGAAAAAACAGGTCTGTTCACCAAACTTTAGCTATTAAAAAGTTTTGATTTGTGCAGAGCTGATCTAGTAGTTAAGATTCCCTCTGCAGCTGTAAGGGAAGACAGGCACCTCCAAAGTAAAATTCTCATCTTGTACAGGTGCTAACAGCTGTCCATTCAGTTAAGGTGTGAAACCAGCATTTCATTTTTAAAGTTACTGAAGATGAATGTCATCTTCTGGGGTAGCAGTAGAGGATTTTGAAATGCTGATTAAAAATATCATTAAATCTTGCTTGAAAAATTCAACTTCTAGATATGTGCAGCTAGACAGATAGAGAACCAACATAAAATAAATGCTACAAAATCAGAATACTGAGTAGGTATCCAGTGAGGTATTTCAAGAATGGCCAATGTCTTGAACTCTGCTCAACATAATCCTATATTGCACATCAAAGCAGGGTTCTAAAGCACTGACATTTCTCTTGTCTGAATTGTGATAAGGAGTGAGGCCGAGTAAAAATATGTTTCTATATACATCATATTTAGGGAGAGAGGGAAGTAAGTTTCCATCTCTTTGTTGTGGTCAAATGGGATTTGTTATGCAATTCAGATAGGAAAAAAATATATCTCTAGGGTTAAGAAACAGAAATTAGAACAAGAATATTTTATTCCTTGGTCTGTGGTTTTTTTTGGTCCTCCTTAACCAGAGTCAATTTGTTGACTCAAGTCCCAGAGGCGAGGAGCAACTTCAAACATTACTTACATAATTAAAAAAGGTCTGATGCAAAGACATTTTGAAGACATAAAAGCATATATATAAATGCACTTTATAAGGCGCTTTGACTACTAAGCAATATTACAGTACAATTGATGAGTCAAATTACTGTTTGCTGATATACAATTCCTATATCAAACCCATGGTATCACATAGACCTATTGCAGCTGGAGATTGATATACAGTGTGCAGGGCATTTTACTTACAACAATGACGTGAATTTTTCCTTTGATATTTTTCTACTCATGTCATTCACTCTATTAATTACTTACAGTATTTTCAAGTATGTTTGCATTCACGTTTGTTAAATTTGTTTGCGGTGATAATCACATTAAAATTAACTGAATGACAGGAACATTAAAAAAATACTTTAAAGAAAATTTGAGGGGTTGTGGAAACAAAATTTCACATGCAAAATAATCAGCTTTGACAATAAATCATTGTCAGTGATGACTTCAGCTAATATGATATTCCATCTTTGAGAAGTTCTGGCAATCAGGGGACATCCCAGGAGACTTGAAGAAGGTTAATGTCACCCCCATCTACAAAAAGCGTGTAAAGGAGGATCCAGAAAATTATAGGCCCATCAGTCCCACATCAGTCCCTAGGAAAGTTATGGAACAAATCCTCCTGAGGGCTATCACAAGTCAAATCAAACATGCGAAAAGGAAAAGCCAGAGCAGATTCACCAAGGGCAAATCGTGCTCGACAAACCTGATAATTTTCTATAACAAAGTAACCTGCCTGGCTGATATGGGGATAGCTATGGACATTGTCTATCTGGATTTCTCCATGGCTTTCGGTATGATTTCCCACAGCCTCCTCCTAGAGAAACTGATGTGTTATAGTCTGGACAAGTGGTCTGTGTGTTGAGTGGGGAACCGACAGGCTGCACCCTGAGGGTGCCGGTAAATAGCTCCATTTCCAGCTGGCAGCTTGTCACTAGTGTGGTCCCCCAGCCATCAAGGTATTTCTAGCCATGATACCAAGGGAGAAGGGACATAAGTGTTCCTAATCTCTCCTGGCTTGCCCCACCCCTTACTGAAGAACTTGGATGAAGACACAAGAGGGAATTTTCCAGCTCCAATTCTTTCATGTATTTCTGGTATATCTTTCTCATTCCCCACCCATTCACATGTTTCCCTCCTAATTCAAGCATTTTTTTGCTTGAAGCCAGATTTCCTTTCTCCCTAGGTTTCACCTCATCTCCTTTCATCCAGCCTCAGTTGCCCCAGGCAACTGAAGCAAAATCTTCTCACTTCAATGGGAAATCTGTGACACATTTCTCCAGCCCGTTTCAGCCTCCCATTTCTAACAGTTCTAGTCAAGAACTTTTTGGGTTAGCATTTCCCCACACCCTTACGTACCCCTCCGCAACACATCCTTCTTCCGTACATAGGCAACCCTAGACCACAGGAGTGATTTCTCCTTTTTTGCCATCTTTCCTGCTGACAAATTTCTTGCCTATGTCTCTTCCATAGATCTTCACACCAGCGTAGTTTTTGCCTGCTGTGAACTGAAGTCAGGCAGTTTCTCTCTGGGCCCCAGTTTCCTGTCCTACTGCATTGTCCTTGGACCAAAGCATGTTCAGTCGCTCTGAAGCTGGACCATGTTTGATGTTTAAGAGGCACAGAATAAGCAGAGACTCTGAGGAATGGCTGTTCAAAGATATCAGTTACTAAACCCACTGCAGATCATGTAGAAACCATAATAACTTGAAAGCAAACTTTTGAAATGTTTGCACAGGCACAGGTAAATGCCTATCCCTAGCACAAAAGGCTGTGTGAAAGAATTCAATCCATGCAGTTAAGTCTGACAGAATTGCAAACTTGTTAAATAGGGCCATAAAATGGGAAATTTCAGACATTCTTAGTTACAAAGTAGGGCACAGGGAAAAGGGAGGAAGGAAAGGAGAAGTGTCATCTCTGTCTGCGGCATCCAGAGCTTTATCTTCAGTGTCTGTTCACTGTGAAGTTACAATGAAATATGGTAAAAAAATGCAACAGTGCATGAAGCAGGCATGAGGTTTTAGACTTCTCTACTGCCTTAAACTAGGCTAACTCTTCTCTGAGCCCAGTGAAATTTTTGTAGTGTCGGGGGGCTTCAGCAGTGGAGACAGTAAGTTACTCTGGTTGCTCCAGCTTCAAATAACATTGGAGGTTCTGCATAGAAAGGCAGTGGTTTGAGTCTCCTCAGGTAGTGAAAACTGAGCCCAGACCTCACACATTTAGAGGGAGTGTTCTAACAACAAAGCTGAAGTAGCTGTAACATTAAAGAAAAGCATACCTCCTGCTCCTGTGCTGCCACCCTGAAAGTAATTGTCTATAAAGGAAGAGACTATGAAGTATCAGACACCAAAAAACAGACACCCAACCCCAGTTATGTGGAACAACCATGTGAATTCTTTTACCCAATCTTTCATGCCAAGATTCCCCACCAGCTTGGACCAGGCAGCCCCTCTTTAGTGTGCCAATCATTCTGGTAGCTAAAAATGTTTTAGGTTTCATTCTTCAAGAAGCTGAAATATCAGATATTGCAAATGTTCTTCAGTCCCACTGAGTACCCTACCCACCAATGAAATTAGGGCTGAAAAAGATTTGCTTATCTATTGCCTGAGGATTGTATTCATCTGACCTATACTACACCTGCATGATTTTGCCAAGACGCAAGCTCCAAGCTGCAGGCATACTTATCCATTAAGTAATATGGGCTCAAAGACTCAGCAGGACTGGCATAAATATGGCTTTCAGTACTTCTGCTCAAAAAAAGCCTAGTATAATCATCATACTTTTCAAGAAAAAAAAAAAAAAAAAAAACAAAGAAAAGCATTTTAAAGACCTGCTATAGTAATTTCAGTGAAATTTAACTCCTATTTGTATGACAGATATTTTCTCTTGTTTGAAAACTGCTCCACATTTACTGGCTATATTCCCTTTGAAAATTAAAAAGTATCTTTTATCCTTCCTAGTAGATCAGCTAAACTTTCTAGCTATTTATTTAACCTTTTTTTTCTTAGGCTAGCCTTGAATTTACGTTTTCCTTTTTTTAAATATGAATATGTAATAAATATCAAGTCATTCAACCCTGCATTAATGTATTACAACATCATACCAATACACTCCCTTTGGATTAATTAAAAAATAAATATGGACTTTTCATTGCATGGGAATTCTACACAGCCATGCCTTTATAAAAAAGACTGATAAAATTGTTGATCCATTAATTTTACAATTCTTTCATAAAGTTAAATACAACTGTGGCAAGATGGGATTGTTTTCCTACAGAATTTCTATTAAGATATCAGCCTGCAAGGAAAAAATTAAACAAACATCAGGGACTTTTCCAGACTGAATCCCAGTAGTCAGTTGTGGTTAGGAAAGAAAATTATTAAGACTTCATCTAAAATCAAATGTGGTTTGATCTGAAACATGTGAACCGCAGCATAGCTGTAGCTGAATACTGAATGGTTTAATGAACAGGTAATTCAGGTCACTTGCTCTTCTCTCCCACGGTTCACTGTGCTAACCTTTTTGACCAGCCCACAGGATGCATCATGAAGGATGAGGCCCAGAGAAAATAAAGATTTTCTTTCCTTAGGACAAGGACAAAGAAAATTGTAAGGGAGACAAGTTTTTATGGATTTTCTCTGTGATCAAGTAATTTCACATCTAAAGAAGTGAAATGGCTAAGGTATAAATATCCATAAATGCAAGCTAGGTCTACTCATTAATCAGCTGCACAGCACAGTGGCAATTTTTGTGGTCAGAGACTAAAAACCAGCAGTAGACACCAAGGTTCTCAAAAGCTTTTTCTGAAGCAAGAATTTTCTAAACAAAAGAGATCTTGCGTTTGAAGAATGATACCAAGAGTACCAAATAGCTAACTCCCACATGCAATCTCCCATCACAGAAGAACTTTAGAGTAGGATCAAAGAAGTGGTAGATGTGATCTTTATATAAATAGAATATCACCAAAAGCAGAGAAACTTCTTATGTTCCCCTGTTCAACAACCAGATTTGAGAAATCTCTAGCAACAATATCTTTCCCCTATTAATTTTTACAGTGAAAAAAATACTATACTATTGGTATATCATTGAAAAAACAAATACGGGTCATCTAAACACAGGTATTTTTTTGAAAAATGTGCAAAGCATAAAAGATCTCTTTCTTTCTTTAACTTAAGACACCCACTTCATACAAGTTTTGAAAGAAAGCAGAATTATTTTAAAATTCCAGGGGGTAGCGCAACTTTTATGATATATAGACATGGGCCCAATACAAGAAAACAAGCAGCAGCACACAGATAACTCCAATACAATATAAGATCCTGGATAATATATTGTAATTTAGTTCACGTCTAATCTGCCCCTAGGCTTTCACTTACAGCACAAATAAGTCAGACACCCATTCTTCATTTTCCATTCAACATCCTGAAAATTATTTTTGACCTGTTGCACGCGTATTAGAAATAAATTGCTAGCAAATTGAACAGTAATCCAAAAGATATCTGACTGTATTGTTGCCCTTGTCTCCTTAACAATATTACACTGAGCAAAAAGAGATTGAATTTTAATCCATATGTGTAATAAGATTGAAATGCAGTTCATATGACAAGTCAGGTCTTGGTAATCTTGGTCTTATTGCTTATGAGTACAATCTTAGCATCATGTCAATATAATCACAATATAAAATTGTAGAGAGCTATTTGGCTGTGAAGGGGCATGTGAGCAATCCAGACAACTGCTTGACAATTGTAAGGTAGTGACCCCACAGGCACTGAGGCCTCGCCTGGGGGTTACTAAAGTTCACGTACGTGCAGAAGCCTTGAGAAAGGTAGTACGGAAAGCTACTGAGAGAGATGTGCAGGAGGGAACTGATAACTGTAACCTTGAAACATATGCTGTAATAGTTAACCAATCATTAAACTGTTGCTAGCACTCGGCTAAGTGAAGTTAACCAATCAAGTGTTACCGAATGTTCTAGTGTTCTGAAACTTTTCTATAAAAGGGACGCTTGAGCACAATAAATTGTTCAGCGTTTGATCACATTGATCTGTGTTGTGTTGTTCCTTATCCCCGCATAAAACAATAATATAAACAATATAAAAATATTGAGGACACCAGAACTGCACACAATACTCCAAGTGAGGTCTCACAAGAGCAGAGTAAAGGGGCAGGAGCACCTCCCTCGACCTGCTGGTCACGCTGCTTTTGGTGCAGCCCAGGATACGCTTGGCTTTCTGGGCTGCAAGCGCACACTGCCGGCTCATGTTCATTTTCTCATCGACCAACACCCCCAAGTCCTTCTCTGCAGGGCTGCTCTGAATCTCTTCCCCGCCAAACCTGTAGCTGTGCCTGGGATTGCTCCCGACCCAGGTCTAGGACTTTGCATTTAGCATGGTTAAACTTCATCAGGTTGGCATCAGCCCACCTCACAAGCGTGTCAAGGTCCCTCTGGATGGCATTCCTTCCCTCCAATGTATCAACTGAACCACACAGCTTGGTGTCATCGGCAGACTTTCTGAGGGCACTCTCAATCCCACTGTCCATGTCACCAACAAAGATGTTGAACAAGATCGGTCCCAACACTGATCCCTGAAGGACACCACTCATTACTGTTTTCCAACTGGACATTGAGCCATTGACTACAACTCTTTGTGTGCGGCCATCCAGCCAGTTGTTTATCCAACGAGTGGTCTACCTGTCAAACCGATGTCCTTCCAATTTAGAGAAAAGGATATCATGTGGGACGGTGTTGAACGCTTTGCACAAGTCCAGGTAGATGACATCAACTGCTCTACCCCTGTCCATCAGTTCCATAGCGCCATCATAGTGGACACATTCAGGTTCTCAAGATGGTCTTGAACCAGATCCTCTCCTACAGTGGGCCCAAGGTCTTCATTCTCACAGTCCCTGCATCTGTCTTCCTAGACTTGGGCGGTGTGGTCAGAGCATTTGCCAGTGAAGACTGAGGCAAAGAAGTCATTAAGAACCTTAGCCTTCTCTGAATCCAGGGTAGCCAGTTCTCCTGATAGCTTCCGGAGGGGGCCTGCGTTGTCCCTAGTCTGTCTTTTATTGGCATCGCACATAAGTATTAAATACTCCAAGGTTGCAAATTTGAACATTAAAATCCTTGGAAAAGACAGAGATGGAGATACCTGTGTAACAAGCTACACTGTGGAATTATGACACACTTTTTTAAAAAGGATCAGTATTCACTATGGTGCATTTAAATAAAAAAAAAAAAAAAAGGTTAAAAAAAAGTCCATACAAGGACGTTAAGAGTTCCACTGACATTTCAAAGCTCTCATGTGGACATGCTGATGACTATGACTGAGTGAACTCGTATTACAATGTAAAAGCCATGGCTCAAATCAAAGGCATATGTACTAATTAACTATGGGACATCAGGAGAAGAAATTGAGAGTTACATTCTGCCCAGCTGTTATAAGGGTTACATAAGGCTCAAAATGCACTTCTGCCATTCATACTGTTATCAAGAACAATCACCAATTCCTGTGCCAGGGAATGCAGAAACTGCTTTGTTCAATTAATCAGTTGCCCGAAGAACAGGGCCCAGAAAGTATTACAACCTCTAATGATGATACGAGAGCTCAGTAACCAGGAAAAATCTGAGGTACAAGGATGTAACACAGGAATAGACTGAAAAGCGTAATGGTTGCTAAGATTCAAATTAGTCCCAGGGAGAACCTAGCTGTTCATGAAAAAGATTGGTATTTAAATTGATGGATCTGTGTCGGAAATTTTTTAGCTAATAAGACAAAGTCTGTTGAGGGGAAGGGAATGGAGCCAAATGAAAAAGGAATGCAAGAGAAGCATTATTTGATGAAAGAGAATTAAATGAAAATATAAAAAAATGGAGAAAGGCTGCAGAGGAGAAAAGGCGTTTCAGAGTGAAGAGTCTTCATCGCTTGAGTCCATCAGATCTCTGCCTGAATTGCCTCAGGTCCTGAGTGGTTCAGCTGCCAAAAAGAGAAGAGAGCTGCTTCTATCTGCAGAATAGGTTCAATACATTCTCATCTCTCTTGCCTCTTGGGAATCCACCACTTGTGGAGCGTGCCCAGGTGTTTCTGCAGCCCTACACAGGGAAAAATATTCCCTGGAAGGTTTAAGGTTATGATTTCAGCATAGCGAAGCTCTATGATTGTTTTTCAATGCAAACATTTTAAGGACACTCAGAAGAATTTAGAGAATGATACCTTGCATAAACCTGTTCACCAGGAGGAAAGACATCCAGGACAGCTAAGCCTAAATTAGAAGAACAAGCAAACTAAAATTCAGGTATGGGATCCATCTTATTGTCATATGTGACCAGATATGTACATTATAGAAATTAAAGAAGCAACTTGTTGAGGATGCAGGACAAGGATAAAAGACAGACCAACATACATGTCCAGTTAAAACTGTAAAAAAAGATAAAATTAAAATTTGCTAAAATATTTGATTCCTTGGATTTGAGTAGTTTTTAGCTAAAATCTACATGAAGAGAAAGGAGGGGGGGGGGGGGGGGGCGGGGAGAAGAGGCAGATCTGGAATTTGCACATTCAAAACGAAAAATCTCAGCATCCTACATGTCTTCATCAGACTGCCCAGGAAACCTACCTGACAGTATTGACTCAAGGATGAAGACTCATTTAGACAAAAGTGCTAAAGTAGAATCTGCCTTCAATTTCTGGTTCTAGCCCTTTTCTGAAGGTTCCCATTCCCAAGGCAGAGATAGCTGAAAGAGTAAGATATCCACTCCTGAACTGCCACAGCCAACATCCAAACATTTTAACATAACCTGGTATCAGTCATACAGTTTCAGCTCAGTTGTAGAAAGTAAGTGGAAGATTAAGCAGAATTCAGGCTTCACTTGTAACAGACCATCATCCCTCAAATTCCAACCATCTGGCATGTCTGGCATCCTCCTCTAAATCAGCCCAAGATATATCCCTTCCACTGTTTGAACACACATACAGCACCTCAGCTTTCAAGCTGAGGATTTTCTAAAAGCCCTTCCTGTAGATCCTGTCTTCCACTTTAGCTTCTCATTTAGCTCACGTCAGAGGCAGCCACGCATGAAATTCTTGCAGCCACAATTTAATTGCTGGGCATAAGAAGCACAGACTTTGGGCTGGAGCCATTTTCAGAGTACACTTTGACCTAGTTCCTCTTTCCACATAAGAAAAGGACAAGGAAGATGACGAGAGCTGGATGAAGCGCTCCATAGGCAGATAGGAGCAGCCTCACACTCGCAGGCCCTTGTTCTCATGGGAGACTTCAACCACCCTGATATCTGTTGGAGGGATGGTACGGCCTGGCACAAGCAATCCAGAAGGTTCCTTGATTGTGTGGAAGACAAATTCCTTCTGCAAGTAATTGAGGAGCCGACAAGGAGAGGTGCCATGCTTGACCTCGTCCTCACCAACAGGGAAGGGCTGGTTGGGAATGTGACGCTCCAGGGCAGCCTTGATGGCAGTGGTCATGAGATGGTCGAGTTTGAGATCTTCAGGACAGTGAGAAGAGCGTGCAGCGAGCTCACTGCCCTGGACTTCAAGAGAGCAGACTTTGGCCTCTTCAGGAACCTGCTCAGTAAGATTCCATGGGATACAGCCCTAGAGGGCAGGGGGGCCCAAGACTGTTGGTTGATATTCAAGGCTCACCTGCTGCAAGCTCAGGAGCGATGCATCCCAGCTAGAAGGAAGTTAAGCAGGAGGGCCAGGAGACCTCCTTGGATGGATAAGGAGCTGCTGAGCAAAATTCGAAGGAAAAAAGAGGCTTATAAAAGGTGGAAGCAAGGCCAGGCAGCCTGGGAAGAATACAGGAATGTTGTCCGGGAAGCTAGGGACCAGGTTAGGAAAGCTAAGGCCCACTTAGAATTAAACTTGGCTAGGGATGTTAAGGATAACAGGAAGGGATTTTATAGGTACATTGCCAATAAAAGACAGGTTAGGGACAATGTGGGCCCTCTCCAGAAGTTATCGGGAGAACTGGCTACCCCGGATTTGGAGCAGGCTGAGGTTCTTAGTGACTTCTTTGCCTCAGTCTTCACTGGCAAGTGCTCTGACCACACCACCCAAGTCTTGGAAGGCAGACGCAGGGACAGTGAGAATGAAAACCAGAGGATCTGGTTCAAGACCATCTTAGAAACCTGAATGTACACAAGTCCATGGGACTGGATGAAAACCATCCACGGGTCCTGAAGGAGCTGGCAAATGAAGTTGCTAAGCCACTGTCCATCATATTTGAAAAATCATGGCAGTCAGGTGAAGTTCCAAACGACTGGAAAAAGGGAAATATAACCCCCATTTTTAAGAAGGGGAAAATGGATGAGCCGGGGAATTACAGACCAGTCAGTCTCACCTCTGTGCCTGGCAAAATCTTGGAGCGGATTCTCCTGGAAGGCACGCTAAGGCACATGAAAACCAACAAGGTGCTTGGGGACAGCCAGCATGGCTTCACTAAGGGGAAATCCTGCCTGACCAATATGGTGGCCTTCTATGAAGGGGCTACGGAACTGATGGACAGGGGTAGAGCAGTTGATGTCATCTACCTGGACTTATGTAAAGCCTTTGACACTGTCTCGCATGACATCCTACTCTCTAAGTTGGAGAAACATCAATTTGATAGGTGGACCACTCAGTGGATAAAGAACTGGCTGGATGGCCACACACAAAGAGTAGTGCTCAGTGGCTCAGTGTCCAGCTGGAGACCAGTAACAAGTGATGTCCCCCAGGGATCGGTGTTGGGACCGGTCTGGTCCAACATCTTTGTGGGTGACATGGACAGTGGGATTGAGTGCGCCCCAAGCAAGTTTGCCGATGACACCAAGCTGTGTGGTTCGGTTGATACATTGGAGGGAAGGAATGCCATCCAGAGGGACCTTGACACTCTTGTGAGGTGGGCTGATGCCAACCTGATGAAGTTTAACCATGACAAGTGCAAAGTCCTACACCTGGGTTGGAGCAATGCCAGGCACAGCTACAGGTTGGGCAGGGAAGAGATTCAGAGCAGCCCTGCAGAGAAGGACTTGGGGGTGTTGGTCGATGAGAAAATGAACATGAGCCGGCAGTGTGCGCTTGCAGCCCAGAAAGCCAAGCGTATCCTGGGCTGCATCAAAAGGAGCGTGACCAGCAAGTCAAAGGAGGTGCTCCTGCCCCACTACTCTGCTCTCGTGAGACCTCACTTGGAGTATTGTGTGCAGTTCTGGTGTCCTCAACATAAAAAGGACATGGAACTGTTAGAACAAGTGCAGAGGAGGGCCACGAGGATGATCGGGGGACTGGAGCACCTCTCGTATGAAGATAGGCTGAGAAAGTTGGGGCTGTTCAGCCTGGAGAAGAGAAGGCTGCGTGGAGACCTCATAGCAGCCTTCCAATATCTGAAGGGGGCCTATAGGGATGCTTGGGAGGGACTCTTCATTAGGGACTGTGGTGAGAGGACAAGGGGTAATGGGTTTAAACTTAAACAAGGGAAGTTTAGATTGGATATGAGGAAGAAATTCTTTAGTGTAAGGGGGTGAGGCCCTGGAATGGGTTGCCCGGGGAAGTTGTGAATGCTTCATCCCTGGCGGCGTTCAAGGTGGGGTTGGACATAGCCTTGGATGGCATGGTTTAGTGTGAGGTGTCCCTGCCCATGGCAGGGGGGTTGGAATTCGATGAACTTGAGGTCCTTTCCAACCCTAACTATTCTATGATTCTATGATTCTATGAGTGTGTGATAAGATTGGGATGTGGCCAAGGCATACATTCAGATCCTGAGTCCCACATTTCAGGCATATCCATAAGCAGCTTTGTTGCTCTATCATAATAGAAGAAGAATTCATAACTTGACTTAAATTCCAGGGTGAGGGAACAATAAATTTTTTTTCTTGATACATTACTAGAGCTTCCATTGGATATGAAGGTAAGCCATACATTTTTTTTTTTTAAAATTGTTACTAACTATGGGAAAAGACATGCTGGAAATATTCAATATTTTTCAATTTTAAATAATAAAACGTTCTTTGCATATAGCCAAGCTTATTTTAATTGAAAAAAATAAAAAAGTCTTTGCTTTGCAAAGATGAGAAATTTCAATCATTTTTCTTTAATGATTTTTACTGGTCATGCTAGCAGATATTACTTAACCAACAAATTGATTTTCTACATGGGAATTAGGTCATGGAAACACTCACAGTATATTTTATTCTCTGCAGCTATTGATACCAATATATGGAGCTATAAAAATGCACAACTGTGTACACTGTGTAAGGAAGACAACAATTATTGGCCCTTTCCAAATTTGTTCTGAGTAACAGAAAGGTGAAGACTTTTTTTTGTTTGTTTTTATAAGTTAAACTTACTATGATCTTTATAGTCTTAGAAATTAGCTTTTCCTCACATTGTTCTGAATAAAGTTCATGTACATGGTGGTGACCAGAGCTATAACAGTAGTCCAATGTACTTTTACTTCTGTCATATACACTGACACTGGCAATTGCTGTTACAGGCTCAAGTATTACCATAAAAGCATGAAAAATTGGAAGCCTAAGTATTTCATTTGTTCATCAGAAGTGATGTGGTATTTGAGAGTGTGAGTAATAAGTAGCTAAATAACAGATTAATGAGATGGGTGTCTAGTCCATAAAAGGACTAATAAAGTTGTGGGGAAGACCCCTGTGTACTCAGTGCTTAACATGTGCAGATCAAGACGTATCAGATAGTATTTTAATAGACTTCTAATGTGAACTGAATACAGTGCTGTCAATGACTGCAGCTTGTATGTATAATTAATGTACAGATAAAGGACAGACCAACCAAAAACTGCTCTCAAACAGTGAATTTCAGAGTGTCATACAACACAAAACAAAATATAGCGCATAAGGAATTATTAAACACATATAAAGGGGCATTGTGGCTCAGTCTTATGCTGCTAGACACATCTGTGGGCTATCTGATCATCACTATACTTATATTATTCTTGTCAAAATAAGGAATATTCATGACAAATACGGTTTGAGCTGACAGGGTGATAAAGAAACAGGGCAAAGCAAGAGTGCGGCATTGCGGTTACTGCT
Organism: Amazona ochrocephala; assembly: GCA_039720435.1. Classification (NCBI taxonomy): domain Eukaryota; kingdom Metazoa; phylum Chordata; class Aves; order Psittaciformes; family Psittacidae; genus Amazona; species Amazona ochrocephala. The sequence continues at coordinate 35,324,494 of CM077879.1, forward strand.
GGCTGGTAGACAAGGAAAATGTGATAACAGTTTCAGTCCCTGCAGCACCAGTGCTAGTAGACATCTAGAGAAAAAAGTGGTCAGCACTTCCTCCTACTAGAAATATCTTATCTCATATATCTAGGCTCATATTTGCCTTCAGAGAGTTTCATTATACTCATGAATAACATTCACTCTGGGATTATTTTCTATTGCTAATTACGGCCCAAAAACTACATCAAAAATTATTGGTATTAATTCCTAAATGCGTGACTTTGCACTATAAAATGCTTCTCTTGTTTTATTGAGGATCCAGGACATTATAGGCCCATCAGTCCCTCATCAGTCCCTGGGAAGATTATGGAGCAAATCCTCCTGGGAGCTCACTAGTCAAATCAAGCATGTGATTGGGAAAAGCCAGCATGGATTCACCAAGGACAAATCATTTTTGACAAACCCAGTCACCTTCTACAACAAAGTAACCCACTCATTTGATGCCCAGTGAGGAGTAGACATTGTCTACCTGCATTTCTCCAAGGCTTTTGATACAGTTTTCTACAGCTTCCTCCTAGAGAAACTGGCATGCTGTGGTCCAAACAAGTCATCTGTGTGGTGGGTAAGGAACTGGCTGACAGGCTGCACCTAGAGGGTGCTGGTAAATAGCTCCATTTCCAACTGGCAACCTGTCACTAGTGGGTTCCCCCAGGGATCAGTACTGGGCCCAGCACTGTTTTATGTCCTCATAAGTGATCTGGAAGATGGGATCAGGCATGCCCTGATGAAGTTTTCTGATGATACCGAGCTGAGTGGGGAAGTGTACACTTTGGAAGAAAGACCCACCCTGCAGGATGACCTGGCTAGGTTTGAAGAGTGGGCTAACAAGAACATTATGAAATTCAGCAAGGACAAGTGTAAGGTCTTGCACCTGAGAAGCATGATCCAGGAGCACAGCACAGTCTGGGATCTGCCTGGTTAGGCAGCAGCTCTGTGGAAAGGGAACAGCTGGTGCAGGAGGACAACAAGCTCAATAAGGGGTAACAATCTGGAAGTACTCTAAACAGAAATTAGACACAGTTAATCCACTTATCAACTCATAAAGGTTATCAACTCGCATTCAAAAGGCTGCCTCTGAATATGAAGTTAAAAAACATTGTTCTAAGACATTCAAATAGTTTATTCAAAGGGAAATCTGATTTGTATTCCACTGCAACACTATACAGAATCATAGAATCATATAATAGTGTCAGAAAGGACCTTAAGATCATCTAGTTCCAGCCTCCTTGCCATGGGCAGGGACACCTCACACTAAACCATGCCACCAAAAGCTCTGTCCAACCCAGCCATGAACACCACCAGCAATGGAGCATTCACAACTTCCTGGGCAACCCATTCCAGTGCCTCACCACCCTCACAGTAAAGAATTTCTTCCTCATATCCAATCTAAACTTCCCCTGTTTAAGTTTGAACCCATTACCCCTTGTCCCATCACTGCAGTCCCTAATGAATAGTCCATCCCCAGCATCCTTATAGGCTCCCTTCAGACATTGGAAGGCTGCTATGAGGTCTCCACGCAGCCTTCTCTTCTCCAGGCTGAACAGCCGCAATTTTTTCAACCTGCCTTCATACAGGAGGTGCTCCAGTCCCCTGATCATCCTCGTGGCCCTCCTTTGGACTTGTTCCAACAGTTCCATGTCCTTTTTATGTTGGGGACACCAGAACTGCACACAATACTCCAAGTGAGGTCTCACGAGAGCAGAGTAAAGGGGCAGGAGCACCTCCCTCGACCTGCTGGTCATGCTGCTTTTGGTGCAGCCCAGGATACGGTTGGCTTTCTGGGCTGCAAGCGCACACTGCCGGCTCACGTTCATTTTCTCATCAACAAACACCCCAAGTCCTTCTCTGCAGGGCTGCTCTGAATCTCTTCCCCGCCCAACCTGTAGCTGTGCCTGCGATTGCTCCAACCCAGGTGTAGGACCTTGCACTTGTCATGGTTAAACTTCATCAGGTTGGCATCAGCCCACCTCACAAGCATGCCAAGGTCCCTCTGGGTGGCATTCCTTCCCTCCAGCGTACCAACCAAACCACACAGCTTGGTGTCATCGGCAAACTTGCTGAGGGCGCACTCAATCCCAAATATGAATCATTTGTGAAAAGGAAGAAGCTTCAGAAATTTGTTTTACATTGTATCTTAATGACAAGTTCTGCAAAGCACAAGAATTGCAGGAGATAACAGACGCTGTCTGAAATTCACTCTGCTCTGTTTTTTTCCCCCTCTCAGACATTGACAGCAGCAATAACTTCTAGAGGGGCTTAATTCCTGGAGCAAAAAGTTGCACTTGCTATCACCTCCATGCCTGCACAGGCACATGCTCAGGGTCAGATAGAACAGAAGAAATGCATCCTTCTCAAAACCAATTGCAACCTAAACATAATCAGAAAACTTTTTCCCATTGAAAAAATAGTAGTAATGTGACAGGGAATAACATTATTTACTTTGAGGTTTTATTACTATTTTGGTAGTTTTGTTTTTAAGATCAAAGAACAAAATGTGCTAATATTGATTGTAATATTGTTTATGGCATTGAGACAAAAGTTCTCTGTCATTTGTTTTCTGAACCAGCAGAGTAATCTTTTCTCTTTTTCCTTTTTATGAAGTTTTATATGATATGAATAGCTGAGAGGTCATAAGTACAAAATGAATCATAAAGAGAATTATTAATGCTGGGAAATTGAATAATACTCCATGGGATATGTCAAAGTAATTACTTTGTCAAGAACTCCCGACTCACCTCAGTATGTACTGGTAATATGCTCTGTACATTTATTTATGAAGTCTATGCTTTAATGGATAGATGCTTCAGATTTTTATTTTCAAATGCAGGTACCATCCTGTATAAATATTCCTGTTTCCTTCCTATGTAGAAATACATTTTTCTTACTGTATGCAATTCAAAGATTTATAAATGAATAAGATGAAATAACATTTACAAATGAGTGTGGCAATCTCTTCTCTGCACACCAATAAACATGACATCAGACATTCCTCAATGGAAGCAGAAGATTATTTGACAGTTTTTTGACAGGATGAAAATGGTGGAGAACTGTGGTAGATGTGCAGATGCACTGGCTGTGAACACTGCAGGCTTATCTATTACACACTCTTTGCTTACTTCTCCTCCTTTATTGCTTATCAGTATTTTACCTATTTTCTCCTTGAAACCTGGTCCTCTCCTTAACTATCTTTAATGTACACTTAAAAGTTTAAGAAGATGCATGTTCTGTGGTTCATGTTTTACAGAGAAAAAATGCATCTAATTAATGCAGAATTTCCTATGTGCTATTGATAAATACTTTCATGATGTGTTATAATTCTTAATTAAGCTGCAGATAGACAAGAACCTCCATTTGTTGAGCAAAAATATTTGTCCAGTGGTTGGCTGGGTTTTTTTTTTCTCTTCTTCCCCTTCCGTGTTGGACACAGCTCTTATGCAGAGAGATTACTCCTAACATTTCCACCTGTTTTACAGGGGCATAAAAAAGACCGAGACATGATTATAATAAGAGTCACTGGCTACATGGAGAAAGGAAGAAAGAAAAATGGCAGCTCTGAAACTGACACTAATATAAATACAATTTATTGCTGCCTCATGTCATGCATCGCCTTTCCTCCTCTCCAGTCGCCCTTACCTTACAAGGAACACTAATGAGAACTGAGGAAAATGCAACAGCATTTTTGGTTGACAGCAATTCTGAGGGTAGGTTAGATGCACAGAAGCAATAATATGGAAAATGTTTGAGAAAAATGTAGTGGGTTTGAAAGCTGACCCTGCTCGAGGGATTAATACATACAAGGTGCTTCGAACCCAGAACACCAATGAAAGGGAAGAAACTGCTAAAAATCAGTGAAAGGGGCACTAGAGACCATGCATTCCAGAACGCAAATGCTTATTGTAGAAGGCAGCAACTTGCAGAAAACCATGGACAATGATATTTCTTTGCTACAGTCAAAAAAGCTACAGTAGTTTAGAATATCAAGTTTTGAGTATTTTCTGATGATCTTGGATAAAAATTCAAACAGCAGCTGTTTTTTCCAGATTTTATAGAGGGAGAAACTGAGGCACAGAAAAATAAGACATCTGCCTTAGCTCGTCTATTGTTTCAGCAGGAAATCCAGGAATCAAAGTTCAAGAGATTTGAGCTGTAATGCAGACCCTAGACAGACACTGCTGTAGGTACGTAGAGTGTACTTTTACTAAAGAGGTTTGCATTTTGAATTTAGAGTCTAAGACTTCTGTTTTAGAGACCAAACAGGTCGCTAATGTTTTTTAGTACATTAAGAAAAAATGGAAAATTAAATTATACGCACATGGCAATATTCATCACTACGCTATTATTCATGGAAAAATGTTAATTGGGCCCTAAAGGGAGCATATGTGCCCTCAAAAGGATCAGAAATATCCACACATAATATTGGAATATAAAAAGTAAGTGGAATTTCGCAGAAAATACCAAAAGCAAAACTAAAATCTATCCAAACAAGAATAAGGTCACCAGAACAGCTGCTTGTATGAGGGTACTGTTTGATAAAAGCATCAGGCAATTAGAAAGAAGAAAAGAAAAAAAGAAAAGAGAGAAAAGAAAAGAAAAGAAAAGAAAAGAAAAGAAAAGAAAAGAAAAGAAAAGAAAAGAAAAGAAAAGAAAAGAAAAGAAAAGAAAAGAAAAGAAAAGAAAAGAAAAGAAAAGAAAAGAAAAGAAAAGAAAAGAGAAAAGAAAAGAAAAGAAAAGAAAAGAAAAGAAAAGAAAAGAAAAGAAAAGAAAAGAAAAGAAAAGAAAAGAAAAGAAAAGAAAAGAAAAGAAAAAAGAAAAGAAAAGAAAAGAAAAGAAAAGAAAAGAAAAGAAAAGAAAAGAAAAGAAAAGAAAAGAAAAGAAAAGAAAAGAAAAGAAAAGAAAAGAAAAGAAAAAAAGAAAAGAAAAGAAAATAATTACAGGTGCTGACATAATGCTGGCATTAATTCATCATCTCAAAAATGTCTTAAATCTGAAGTTTTAACATGCTAAATCTGACATACAAAATAGATGCAGCTCTGTATGTAAAAGTTGTGAAGTGGTCTGAAGAGGGCAAAAAGCCCTTTGATGCTTCAAGAAGCAACGGTGAAACTGAAATCTGATAATGCAGGCAACCTGTCAGCCACAGATGACTGGGAAAACTACTGAGATACAAAGTAAAGCAGCAGGAGAAGAGGTTGGGATTGAGATAATTTGGATGGAAAGTGCTGGGTCTTTGCAAGAAAGAAAAGCTTCAGTAAAGCAGTAACGGCCCAGTAAGTCAAAAGAGTACCTAAAAAGAGAAATGGTTAATTTAGACATTTTTAGGTGGAAATTTTCAACATGGTGGTTTTTTGGTTTGGGGTTGGTTTCCGGTTTTGTTTCATTTTTCTGTTCACACACTGTCTTGATAGAAAACAGGATTATTTTTTTCCATTTCTAAAATTTCTTCTCTCTGCCCAACTTTTTCCCTTATCCTGAACACACTTCATGTAACAAACTAGAGGATAGGAAGGGAGGAAAGGAAAGGAAAAAAGAAATCACAAACAGAAAGGAAAACAAATAAAAGTGACATGTTCTGACTTTTAAATATATGCTTTATTTGTTATAAAAAAGGAAAAAAAAACATTAATTTCAAAAAGTTATAATGTGTTTTAATGCAAATATTGTTTAATTTTTTAGTTCTCATCCTACAGCTTTGGTTAAAAAGCTAAATATTCAGGCAAACAGAGTGACCTGTTGGGTTTGGGTAGGAATGAAGAGAACATGGGATAGATGCCGGTATTAGCTGTGTTTTCATATAATTGCAGATTACAGTTTCTTAAACAGCTTAGAGAAAACACAGTGAACAAAAAGCATCTCAAAGTAAGTGCACAGCCAAGCAAAAAAAAACTTACAGGGAGAGTTAAACATGATTTACTTGTCAGAATGGGATACGCTTTTCAAAGGTCTATCCTGGTTTGACTCTACTCGGTACTTTTCTTAGAGATTTGAGTGATAGAATCGCAGAAGGATTACAAATGTTTTGTCATGGATTTCAAAAATATAAGGAAGGAGACACGACAGCAGCTAATTAAACCCCAGCAACAGTTTCAGAAGGTGTTAAAGATTGCAATGAATTATTTTACCAGAAAAAGCCAATTCTCAGTTTCAAAACATTGTAACAGTGTATTTAAAAGCGAAGTTGTCTGATATGAAGATAGGCTGAGAAAATTGGGGCTGTTCAGCCTGCAGAAGAGAAGGCTGCGTAGACACCTCATAACAGCCTTCCAGTATCTGAAGGGGGCCTATAGGGATGCTCATTACGGACTGTAGTGATAGGACAAGGGGTAATGGGTTCAAACTTAAACAGGGGAAGTTTAGATTGGATATGAGGAAGAAATTCTTTACTGTAAGGGGGTGAGGCCCTGGAATGGGTTGCCCAGGGAAGTTGTGAATGCTTCATCCCTGGAGGCGTTCAAGGTGGGGCTAGACATAGCCTTGGGTGACATGATTTAGTGTGAGGTGTCCCTGCCCATGGCAGGGGGGTTGGAACTAGATGATCTTAAGGTCTTTTCCAACCCTAACTATTCTATGATTCTATGATATTCTAACTTTGAAGAAATTCTGAACAAGAAAAAAAGCATCCTGAAACACAAAGTGACTGCAAAACTTGCTGCCACAGATTTCAGTAGATCCTAAGTGCAACAGCTGTACACAAGAATAAGCTGTCCTTGCACAGAATGGATTAAATTTGAAGCCATGGCTGTCATACACACTGGTCTCAGCACAAAACTGATGAACAGTGAAAAAGTTTGGAAAGGGCCCATACAGCAGGTCTAAAGGCTGTTATTGCAAGAAAAACAGGTTAGAAAAGTTTTGATCCATTCAGCTTGTTAAGTTACTTAATAATAGAGAATGAAAGGGTGGTATTTAAAAGGACAAGTCAAAGTTGGAAACTGAAGTATGTGTTACACTGTGCAACGTAACAGTTCCTAACTCACAGACACATACAAACATACACAACACACACAATCATAGAAGCAAGCAGCAGACTCCAAGACTAGCAATAGTGGGGCAGTAGCACCAAAGATGTAAGCATGGCTTCTATTTTACTTACAGAAATAAAATACCTATACTATTTCAATTCTGAAACTAAAAAACACATTTGGGTCTGCATCGTACAAATGGAGCATACCCAGATTAGAAGGGCAGCATTTAAAGCAGGTCACAACAGCATATAGATGAGTCAGTCAAACTCTCAGCTAGCTCTGCAAAGAGAGATTGGGTTAATGACAGTAATTATGGAATCCATTCTTCTTGTACTGTTATATACGGGTAATTTTTACTTTGCAAACTTAAACACAATGCTCATAGCAATTGATAATGAGCTCATATACGTTCCAACAACCATCATCACTATCGCTGTTGACAATTTGTACTGCTACATTCTTCACAGCAAATAAAATGCTATGGAACTGTCCTGTCCTTCCACTATCTTGCAAGAAAAGCTTTTTTTTTCTTTAACCTTAAAAGAAAAAATCTAAGTTTTCAAGTTGTTCCTGGTTAGACTTCAGTTTCCAAAAGCTAGACAAATATGTATTGTTCCAGCAATGTGTATTGTTTCAGCACTGAGATCCTTGTCTCTAAACTGGAGGGACATCAATTTAAATGGATGGATCACCCAGTGGACAAAGAATTGGCTGGATGGCCACCTGCAGCGAGTGCGGTCAACCGCTCAGTGTACAACTGGAGACAGGTAATGAGTGGTGCCCCTCAGGGGTCAGTGTTGAGGCTAATCTTGTTCAACATCTTTGTCGGCGACGTGGACAGTGGGATTGAGTGCGCCCTCAGCAAGTTTGTCGATGACACCAAGCTGTGTGGTTCTACTGATATGCTGGAGGGAAGGAATGCCATCCAGAAGGACCTAGACACGCTTGTGAGGTGGGATGATGCCAATGCCAACCTTATGAAGTTTAACCATGCCAAGTGCAAGGTCCTACACCTGGGTCGGAGCAATCCCAGGCACAGCTACAGGTTGGGCAGAGAAGAGATTGAGAGCAGCCCTGTGGAGAAGGACTTGGGGGTGTTGGTCGATGAGAAAATGGTGATTTGCTGGCTTCAGTGTGTACTTGCAGCCCAGAAAACCAATTGTATCCTGGGCTGCATCAAAAGGAGTGTGACCAGCAGATTGAAGGAGATGATCCTGCCCCTCCACTCTGCTCTCATGAGACCCTACTTGAAGTACTGTGTGCAGTTCTGGTGTCCTCAACATAAGAAGGACAGGGAGCTGTTGCAGCAAGTCCAGAGAGGGCCACAAGGATGATCAAGGGACAGAAGTGCCTCCCATATGAAGGCAGGCTGAGAATATCAGGGCTGCTCATCCTGGAGTGCATGGAGACCTCATAGCAGCCTTCCAGTACCTGAAGACACCCTACAAAGATGCCAGAGAGGGGCTCTTCATTAGGGACTGTAACAATAGGACAACAAGCAATGGATTTAAACTTAAACAGGTGAAGTTCAAGATAGATATACGGAAGAAGTTATTTGCTGTGAGGGTGGTGAGACACTGGAACAGGTTGCCCAAAGAACTGCTGAATGCTCCATCCCTGGCAATGCTCAAGGCCAGGCTGGACAAAGCTTTGGGCAGCATGGTCTAGTGTGAGGTATCCCTGCCCATGGCAGGGGAGTTGGAACTAGATGATCTTAAGGTCCTTTCCTAAGAATATATATAGAATATCTATTATATATAGAATATAATAGATATATACAGAACACATATGTAGAATGCTTTTCCTAAACATTCTATGATTCTATGATTGTGAAAGAAACATCCTAGATACATTATACACCACTGTCCTCCCCTCTGCCAACACTTTTTCCCTTATGCTTTTGCCACCAGCTTTAGCAGTACCAGCCAAATTTAATTTTTTAAGGGGGATACCTCCTCAGGTGAGACCCAGTCTGTATGGCACAACATGAAGATGATAGTATTGTATTTAAGAGTGTTGCTGATCAGTACATCCACCCTGTTCTAAATAGTCTTCCAGCCAATGCACAGCCCTGTTTAATTCTATTTATAATAAGCACATGGTAATCATACTTACCTAGATTATCGGGGAGCATTCACCACTGTTTCTGGAAGGCCAGGATCATGTCATTTGAAGAGGCCTATAAACCAACTTCATCCACAAAATTTAAACAGTAAAACCTAGTATCTCCCAAGAAGCTCAGGATGCAGTACTGTGGACCTCCTCAGCCTGACAGGTAACAAAAGATCAACTTTAACACCAAGCCTTCCTTCATTGTCACAGCTATACACATTTGTATAGAGCAGTACAAAGCTAAAAGACAGCTTTGTAGCTGGCTTCAGTACCTGAAGGAACAGAGTAAATCCTTTTTTAGAAACCAAGCAATAAGAAGCAGCAATTTAAGCTGTAAAGATGAAATGAGATCTCACTGAAACGATCCCACAACTGTGACTATAAATGAGCAAAGTATGAAGGCCAAGACTAAAAATGCAGTTTATATTTTTATTTCTCGCATGGTGATATAGACACAGCACATAGAGAAGACACACCATGTAAAACACAACTTTGCTTTTCATAATTTCCAGTACAAGGGGATACATGAGATATTATCTATTTGATTACAGGGTATAGTAGGCACTAAATTAATGAGTTTAGGTTCCTCTTTTTCTTAGGTCATGTAGTAAAGTAATTTCTGCGTACCACACATATATGCATTATCTAAATAATGTTCATGCTTGTCTAAATTCTGAGGTGGATTACTGATAACAAAATGCATGCCAGATTAAATTATACCGAAACTATATTTTTAATTTTAAAGAGATTCCAGTGAAAAAGTTTGCCTTGATACAAAGCTATGGATTGGCAAGTGCAAGTGACTTCCTATCCTCAAGCAACCTAGTACCAGAATAGTATTTCTAATGATAAAATTCACTCCCTGCTGTCCAAATCAGAAGAGAATAATCTCCTTCATTTTACAGCAGAAAACGCAGGGCAAGTTGCCCTCATTGTGGTTTCCTACTTCCACCTAGTGACCAGAAAAGGTATATACATTAACTACAATAATCCAGTGATTGTTTGCCACTGATGGATAAAGCTAACAAATAACAAAACTCTGTTCTTATTAATTTTCCGATGATGAAAGAATTTTATCTTTCACAAACAAACAGAACATATTGTCGCCAGTATGTTCAAAGAAATGTTACTGTACTTGTGTAATGCATGTAGAGTGCGCATCTCTTAAAGAGTCCTGCATGGACTGGAAGAGTGGCCTAGCAAGAAAACAATATGAAGTTTAACAACTAAAAGTTCAAAGTCCTGCAGTTTGGACAAGGTAACCCAAGAGCACAGTAAAGGCTCACATCTGATTGGCTGGGGAGCAACCTTGCTGAAAGGGACCCCAGGGTCCTGTTAGACAACAAGCTGAACATGGGTTGGCAGCACCCTGCTGCAGCAAATCAGATCCTGAGCTGCATCTGAAGGGGTATTATTAGCAGAGATAGAGACATGATCATCCCACTCTACTCAACACTTATCAGGCCATACCTGGAGTACTGTTTCCAGTTCTGGTTCCCAGAATTCAAAACAGACACAGAGACTAAAGAGGGTCTACAGAAGGGCCACAAAGATGATCAAAGGGCTGAAGAACCTGCCCTATCAATCAGGAAAGACTGAAGTAGATAGGTCTTTTCTCTGTGGGGAAGAGAAGACTCAGGGGGGACCTCAACACAATATTCCAGTAATTATGAGTGGCTACAAAGAGGACAGAGCCACATGGAAAGGACGAGGGACAATGGGTGCAAGTTGCATCAGGAGAGTTTTTGTCTTGGTATAAGGAAGTCATTTTTTACAGTGAGAACAACTGATCACTGGAACAGCCTTTCCAGGGACATGGTGGAGTCACCACCGTTCGAGGTTTTCAAGACATAACTGTACAGAGTGCCAGATTATCTCATTCAGCTTCGTTTTCCAATAAAGGTTGAACCAGATCCCTTTTGCCGGAAGCCAGTGACACTGTGCCAAGAAAGCACAGGCAGAATTTAGCTGTCTACAGTTCTGCAGCCAGTGAGAAAGGAGATATGGGGGAGTGAGAAAAAAAGAAGGTAGGAGGAGATGGACTGGATTAATAGAATCATAGAATCATAGAATAGTTAGGGTTGGAAAGGACCTTAAGATCATCTAGTTCCAACCCCCCTGCCATGGGCAAGGACATAATCTGAGTTCTATTTAAAAGAAGAAAAATAACCACTCCTTTTGAGTCAGGAAAAGTATTCTAAAAAGAGACAATAATTTCAGTACCTAAAATGTTACAGGAAATTCCCTGGTTTAAGCAGACTGCAGATGGTAGTCATGTTTCTTTAACACCACTCATCTGTTTAGCAGAGATGCAGAAAGACCACTGGGACATAGAGAACAGTGTGAAAAAGAAAAAAAAAAAAAAAAAGAACAAGAAGGGAGGGGAAAATACATCATGAGCTCTGGCTTTGTCCTCTTGGTCTGTATCCTTAAGATAAAATTACCCGTTCAACATACAGACTGGGCCCTTTCAATGAGCATACAGGCAGCCTTTGAGAGAGAAAATTTACTTCATTTGCACAGCGTGGATTGGCAGCAGGCCACCAGTATTACAGCATCCAAGCGATTAGACTGGTTCTGCATGCAAGAAATAAAAGGTAAAAGATATTTCCCTAGAGAATACGTCCCAAAGCTTGCCTGGCACACAGCATGCAAGGAAATCGTCAGAAAAGTTGCAAACACAGCAAGGCTAACAACCATGCTCTATATTTAAACATGTAGTCTTATGCTTCGTGTTAAGCTATGTTACCCTAAGAAAAACATGGGAAGCCCTGTGACTCATATATAGCTCACTGATAAACTCCTTGTCTGTATTTCTGCCTGTCAGAAGCATATAGTTTATCTGGCATATAGCAGCAGTAGCTACACAGGTCAAGCTCAGATGAACAGAGCAAAAGCTATAGGCTTTACCTCTTCTTCCTTCGCTATGGCATTCATGGTCTGCTTTCAGAGCAGCACTCCCATGGTCAGGAGAAGTAAGCAATTAAATCAAGCTACAATTGGAAATTACTTCCTCTTGTCCCCATGCAGTCACATTAATCTACATTCAGATCTGACCCATAGCTAAAATCTAGCCCAGAGAAGCTGGGGATGCCCGATCCGTGGAAGTGCTCAAGGACTGGCTGGATGGGGTTTTGAGCAGCCTGATTTAGTGGAAGGTGCTCCTCCCTGTGGCGTGGGGTTGGAACTAGATGGTACCTGAAAAAATTTGTAAGTTTCTTTAACATCCTCTCATCCGTTGACATCTTCGAAGTCCCTTCTAACCCGAACCATTCTATGATTCTATTAAAAGATGACAATTTGTCAAAGCTGCTGGATTTGCAATTTCAAATTATTGTATGATTAATGCTGATGAATTGTAATTCTGAAACATCTACAGTCTAATAGACTTTAGTGAATAAACCACAGTTACATTGGTCCACCCAGTCACTAGATGATGACAGTAAGGGTAAACCTTACTTGATTATTCTCTATTACTGGAGCAGCTTTGTATTTCTATCACATACAGTTCTCATGGAGGGAGGATTCAAAAATAGCTTTCTAATTCTTCACTTGTTTTCTTCAAAAATTGCTGTGTATAATTCCTTTTCCTCCTATTTCTGTCAATTTATCTTTTGTGCTATTAAAAATAAAGAAAATTTTAAACAGAATAAGAATGACATATCTTCCTCCCACTCTTCTTACCAAGTGAGTTTTTAATTAGATTTCCCTGTTGTACAAAAATCACAGGCAACTTAGACAAAAATCTCTTGGAGAAAAATGAAAGATTTTAACTATTTTAATTTTTAAAAAAATGACATGAATTAAAATTGCCTTATCCTACCGTTACCTATACTGCACATTATTTCTCAGATACCCCTTAAAAACTATGACATAGGTATCTCTATTGAATTTAACATTAAACAACAGAATCATGAAATTTAGTCCACTTGCATGGAAATCCTGTAAGTTAATAAAGATTTATGTTCCAATTTGGATATAAATGTCCATATCATCAATAGTCTCAACTACTAAAAATCATCTCCTTTAGCATTCTGAATTTCTTTTAACCTGTAAGATTCCTTTGGCAGAGAAAGAAAATCCTAAAAGCAATTCAGACAATGTTTGTAACCAAATTTTGGTTAGGGCTGCCAGCTTCTCAAAAGTTGGTGATGCTCATGAGGATTTGCAGATGTTTCAAGAAGGATAAATGCCAGGGTTGCAGGATTCTTTAACACTACATTTTAGCCGCAAACCACATAGATATCTTAGAGACCTTCCTGAGATGTCAGATTTAGCAAAATGAACACAGAGAAAGAGAGATCTCAAGGCCCATCATTACCACAGCTACAGTCTTAATCATCCAAGCCAAGTCACATTAAATTCTTTCTTACAAGGTGATAAGATACTTAATCAAGCAGTCACAAACATCTCTAATTAAACTTTCATGTCAAGCTACTTAAAAATAATCAGTTTCACTTACATTTTTCTACCAGCTGCATTTACAATGACCACATGTTGCCCCAAACAGGTTGTAATGTTTCTCCTTCTTCTCTGCAGCTTGCCAGGGCATTGCTTTTCAGCTGCTATTTATAGCAGATGCTCATCTATAACTTCTCTCTTGTCTCCTTAAGGAAGCTGCAAGTTCTTCCATCATTAATGAAAATCAATCAGGCTGTTATCTCTTTCATGTACATAGAAAGCAGTTCTTCAGCAGTTCTTTTTCAGAAGAAAAAGAGAAAAAATTAATGGGAAAATTATCTGCCAGCTCCTACAACACATTTCCTGGAAAAATCAAATTCTGATTTAACCTCCTTCCCAAGTACAAAATTTGCTGCTTCAATACATGAGTCCCTTACTAAAGAGTTTCTACTATAAAAACAGTGCCCAGTAGAAACAGTGTTCTTGCTTTCACTGTTTAACTTAAAGCAGAACATGTCTGTGATATACTGCTGAGGCTGGTTATGCATCTTTTTACATCAGTTCTCACTCTGAGTAACTCCATAAGATGAATATAGGAAGTATTGGCATAACTTCCTCCTTTGAGCTTTCGGACTTTACATATTCTTATTGCCAAGGTTTGTTTGTCTTTCAAGGAATAACCCTATCAAGATCCCACAGCTCAATCTGAAACAGTAAACAGGGCAGCTAGAGAAAGTGGTTAAAGTGAGCTGGCTGTAAACACATAACCAACATATTAATGGCTGAAGACAGCCTCATTCCATGTGTGTATCCTACCTGAATCAAGGTAGTGAATAGATTGAGCATAGTAAATTCCTTAAAAACCAAAGATACAATTGGGTTAACTAAATAAGGTTTTCCACATTTCCCTATGCTATTGATTTCTGTGGAATTTTCTATAAGGGAAGTGCTACAAAAGAGGACTGAGACTCTCTAGTTCTAACATCCTTTCCTGTCCAGTGATATAGTTTAGGGCAGTGGAAGGAGGCAATGGGATGTGTGTTAAAATACTTTTCTTCTCCTTAAAAACATTGCCATTTTTTTCCTTTGATGGCTCAGTTTAAAGGAAGGAAAAAGACAAGTGGGTGCCTGCTGTTGCACTGCCTTTATTATCAACAGAGTCACTGCCATAATTGCACTTTCAATGTGTATGCCTGCCTTCACCGCTGGCACTATTACTAGAATAATTATAGCAGCACTGACTATTCTGCCCTTTTTTCCAGCCTTGTCTGTGACATGAATTCAAAGTGGTTTATTCTGCCTGCTTCCAGGCAAGATCAGGCACTTCCCCGCAGGGTAATAAGAGGCACAAGCCAACTCTTGATTTCTTCATATAATGGCCAGACTGAGGGAGGATCAAGGCAAGGCACAGGCATTCCTATGAATCTGTCGTCCTCACTGCTTACGGACCAAGCAGGGCACAGCTGAGTCAACACATTCAATTACCAGTTACTGATGATAGCATTGGAGAAATCTCCAGAGCAAGAAGGAACTTAGGGATTAATCCTAAGTTCACCATTAAGCATGTGATGAATTGCTGGACAAAATATTATGCCACCACCTTTCACCTAGGCTATGGGATTTCAAAGGTCTGCTTGTGCCCATATGGCGCAGAAATATGAATTTCAGTAACCAATGGCACAGTGGGAAATTGTCACTGGAAACACACCCAGCTTTCTCTGACTAATCAGTACAGTATGACTTTGTCTCTGTGTCACACAATCACAGCCTTGGTTATGTGACCTAAAAAAAGCTTGAAATCTTATTTAACTCTGTAATAAGAAATCCCTAATCCTCTCTGAGCATCGTTCATCAGACAGGTATAACTCACATTTAGAACAAAATAATGCAAATATATTTATTCTTCCAAAGTTTATGCCTCTTAGACTTCTACCAATATGAATGAAAACGCACACAAGATTAACCCATCAAACCAGGTAAAATTTTTTTACCTTGCCTGTTTTGAGTTAATAGTAAGGACCCCATGAAACAGAACAGCTTTGATAATAGTATCCCATAAACAGGTAATCATAAAATTCTGCCATTGTACTGCTCAGAGATACTACTCAGTGAAATATGAAAATTAATGAAATTGGCAATTTGATGTGAAAATATATGAAAAAGCATGCTAATTTGTTAATATCCTGATGCTTGCTTAGAACAAAAAAGCAACTACTTAAAGTAATTTGAAGTAGTTTGAAGACTAAAGCTTTTTCACTTGGTATTTGAAAGAGGAACATAAAAATAATAATACAATTTAACATTTGTGTGTGTCAGTTTTCACACAAAATCATAGAATCATAGAATAGTTAGGGTTGGAAAGGACCTCAAGATCATCGAGTTCCAACCCCCCTGCCATGGGCACGGACACCTCCCACTAAACCATGCCATCCAAGGCTATGTCCAACCCCGCCTTGAACACTGCCTGGGATGGAGCATTCGCAACTTCCCTGGGAAACCCATTCCAGGGCCTCACCACCCTCACAGTAAAGAATTTCTTCCTTATATCCAATCTAAACTTCCCCTGGTTAAGTTTGAACCTATTACCCCTTGTCCTCTCACCACAGTCCCTCATGAAGGGTCTATCTCCAGCACCCCGATAGGCCTCCTTCAGATATTGGAAGGCTGCTACGAGGTCTCCAACAGCCTTCTCTTCTCCAGGCTGAACAGCCCCAACTTTCTCAGCCTATCTTCATATGGGAGGTGCTCCAGTCCCCTGATCATCCTCTTGGCCCTCCTCTGCACTTGTTCTAACAGTTCCATGTCCTTTTTATGTTGAGGACACCAGAACTGCACACAGTACTCCAAGTGAGGTCTCACGAGAGCAGAGTAGAGGGGCAGGATCACCTCCCTCGACCTGCTGGTCACGCTCCTTTAGATGCAGCCCAGGATACAGTTGGCTTTCTGGGCTGCAAGCGCACACTGCCGGCCCATGTTCATTTTCTCATCAACCAGCACCCCCAGGTAAATAATGATGGGATAAAGAATACTGTAGATGAGCAGCTCATACAAATGCATTTTTTCTTGTATATTACTATTTTTTCTTCTGTGTTACAACCTTTGCAGTAATCTATTTTTTTTTTTTTTTCACTCCTGCTATATGTTTCTGGACAGTTTGTACCTTTCTATGTCATTCCGAGCATGTCTTCCAAGAAAAAATATCTCAATGGCACACAAATATTCTAACCACTGCCAGAGCAGTACATATGTAAAGGTCATCATACACAGTCATGATGTTCTAAGAAGCAATAATCTTTGCACATCATGTTACTTGAGAGATCATTATTTCTTTTTCATTGCAGCTAGTAATAAAGATATGTCAGCAGTTTTGAAACACATGGAAATGTTTTCTGCTCTTTCACTCATTCTCTGCTCCAACTCCTCAGGTACCAGCTCTTTTACAACCTTGCTTACAGTATGGACTGCACAGTTGTTTAGACTGAGGAATTCCCAAGTCATGGTGGCACTACCCAGAATTTTTAGAGGATCATCTCATTACTCATTGATTTCTGGGACACGAATGCTTTCCTGATCAATGCTAAATAATAGGAGTTGCCATAGTTTTGTTTCAGCTGACATGAAAATAACTTCTGATCTTATTAAGAAAACAGGTTAAAGGTAGTGATAATCAGTGACAGCTTATTGTGTAGTGGCATCTGTATTGATGCATTTCTGTTGCCTGAAACACTAGACAATTTTATTAAATGGAGTTAAAAGAGATTAACAGTATCCTGTTTCCTTAGATGTGTTTCAGGGAGCTCTTTCTAACACTGTAAGTGGTATGTTAAACCCAATATTGTTTTCCTAATCAAATGTTATTAACACTGAGTGTTTCAGTGGTAGAGTACAGCAAGATGTCTGAAGGGCTGTACTGTATTATATTTTCAATTTCATTTTCCACTTATAATCACAATTAAAACATAATCGGAAGCTTTTCTTTATCTTGAAGCTGATTACATCATTTGTATCTTCTAAGTATAAAATCATTCTCTTCTGAGTGAACCACAACAGTGTCGGGTGTAGGGCTTTGACGTGTGACTATGAGCCACACATAGAGTGTGAAAATTAAATTTATCTGGAGAAATTAGTTTGAATGTTGCCTAGACATTTGGGATCCCTAAGGTCAAGGGTAGTAAATGCACAGGCTAAAATCACAGCTTTTAATGAGATACATGCAGAGATCACAATATTCATAAATTCTGGTTTTAATCTCTTGTAATATCGGCTCTGACCTTTGGCTTCAGCTATCACAGCTGACTCAGTGCATTGCCTGGGAATAAGCTGACAGCTCTGGCTTACAACACTGTAACATTAAACAGGCTTCCCTTGACTTCTCTTCATAAATAAATGAAAATTGGAGATGTAATATAGCTTGAAAAAAGAGTTAATTTAGTAACAATAACGCCAGTTCCCTTATGATAACTGAGTGTCCAGCCAAAAAAAAAAGAGCAAGTCATCCTGCAGTGAAATTTTAGATTTTGCCAGAAAAGCTTTGATATCCTCAAGAGCCCCTACAAATGCAAACAAATTTATAGAAATCATTCACTAAGAAATTCAATAATATAACCCAACCCCTAGTAATATTACTAATTCAGGGTCATCTAATTAGTTATGGAGGTGGACACACATTATTGTAGTGATATCCGCTGGACCCATGACATCTTAAATTCTCATACGTTCCTTGCTAGAATATTATTTGGCAAGAACAGTCTGGTTTCTGCTGAAATAGTACTTGATGGTTTATGTGCCTTACATCAGAAATGATCCAATGTACCTAGTAAATGAATTGTGCAAACTTTGGTAGTTATGCTCTCATGAATTGTTAGCAAAGTTCAGCTAAATGTAATTTTTAACAATGTCAGTCTTCACATTTACCTTTTAACTTATAGCAAATAACTCAAGACATGATCATTTAGGTTTTATGTCTTTGTTATTCACCACTGCAACAGGTAGAGGGAATGATAGCAGGATGGCTATGAGTAACCTACCACAGAGGAGAACATTTTCACATCTCTGATCACAGCTGACACCTTAGGAGGAGTCCCAGCTCTCCATTAAGACCATGTAGACCAGTGTCGTGGTTTAACCCCAGCCGGTAACTCAGAACCATGCACCTGCTCACTCACTCCCTTCCTTTCCTCCCCCGCCTCCTGGAGGGATGGGGAGAAGAGTTGAAAGAATGTAACTCCCACGTGTTGAGAGAAGAACAGTCCAGTAACTAAGGTATAACACAAACCACTGCTGCTACCACCAATAATAATAATGAGAAGGGAAATAATAAGGGAAGAGAATACAACCACTCACCACCCACCAACCAATAACCAGCCTGACCCAAGCAGTGATCTCGCCCTTCCGAGTAACTGCCCCCAGTTTACATACTGAGCATGACATGCTGTGGTATGGAATACCTCTTTGGTCAGTTTGGGTCAGGTGTCCTGTCTCTGCTTCCTCCCAGCTTCCCCTCCTCCCTGGCAGGGCATGAGACTCAGTAGTCCTTGGTCAGAGTAAACATTACTGAGCAACAACTGAAAACATCGGTGTTATCAGCGCTGTTCCCAGGCTGAAAGTCAAAAACACAGCACTGCACCAGCTACAAAGAAGGAGAAAATGACTGCTACTGCTGAAACCAGGACAACCAGTAAACATTATTTTTGTCATTACCAGGAAAAAGCAACAGGCTTTGCACTGACCTGGCTGTGTCAGGACTCGGCACTCGTCTGTGCCTCAGCCTGAGCTGCTTGTAGCTTGGTTTAACAGTTGTGCAGTGGTCAGTGGCTGCTGCCTGACCTATTTTAGTCTGAGCCCTAAGAATATCCAGCTTGGAAAAGGCCTGAGAGGCAACCACAGTGCAACAAACAGCTCCCTGATACAACAGGGCTGGGGGAGCCCACAGGGCATCTTTCAAACTTTATCTGGAAAGCAATGAGAAAGAAGCAAACTGTTAAGAGAATGGATATAAATAACCCCAGGAAGATCATATAGCCAAAAGGAAGAATAGGATACCAATCACTCTGTTTTAGTGAAAGAAAATACAGGTACAATTCACATGTGGCTGATCTCTCTCAGAAGAGATCAGAAAAGATGAGGGCAAGACATTCAGAGCATTGGGACTGCAGGATGAAGCACTATGCAATCATCAGATAGGCCTATGAACAACCAGACTGACTGAAAGAAGGAATTCACTCCACATAAAGCTTAACCTGTGCTCACTTCACGTAAAGCTTTACCTGCACTGATTAGAAAACTTGTTTGGAATGCAGCTCCCTGCTTATTAAATGGAAAGAGATAGACAAGTAAATCTGACTTCGTCTACTACATGACAGCATGAATACCTTGCCCAAGGTCACATAGAAAGAATGAACTGAACCCACCTTTTTCAAGTCCTCTGTAACCATACATCATTAAATGAATTTACCATCTATGACACCATTGTTCATGTTTCACTGATGATGTAACTGCTGCTCAGGGGTGCTAGTTATCATCTTGTGAAAATTTGCCGCTTTGTTTCCTTCCTTTAATTGAATACAGCTAGGACAGTCTGTAGAGCTCAGCTATGTACAGCTGTTAAAGTCTTGTCCCTGAATAGAGAATACTCAAACAGAAAACTGTAGTAACACAATCTTTTATTCTGAAACTCCACTGAAAAGCCTTTGCAGTTTCACCTTATTTGTGAAAAAAATCCCGACCAACATATTGTACATGGGTTAGTATTCTTAACATCTCTTCATATGGATGGCACAGCAAATTTGACAGGCTGGATCTATGTGATTCAATTATGACTATTCTCTTTTCATGCAGCTAAAATAAAATAGATTCGCTTAAGGGTTGTGCTGGAAGTCCCTGAGGTCAGCCATACCCCAATTCTAGACACATAGCTATCAAAAAGTATCTAAAATCTCCTTGACCTGAGATTGCTCAGCTAAGACTAGGGGGACTGAAATTCTTTTTCCTTCAGACTATAGGGCTGCTAGGAAGGCTCCGCTCTGGCAACTAGGCTGTAGCTCTCAGCTGAGGTAAGACATGTTGAGAAATCTATACAAATCTTGCCTTTTTTAAAACCAGGTGATTGTTTAGAGGAGACACTGAGGATGTCATAAAGCAGTAGGATGCTCCTAGCAGGACAAACACATAAGAGAAGGTAAGATTTTTAGATATTTAAGGTAAGCTTCAGTGAAGTAGCTGTTTGCACTATCCTATACCTTTACAACCTGCAGACTAAAATGTTTTTGCTTTTACTCCCCATGCATGCACTGTTTTGTGAATCTGAAACACACAGAGGCAGGAATCATGCTCATTTTGAAAAGTGACAGAATGCATGGCTTGAAGGATACTGAGGGAAGTTAAACAGAGTCTGCACTGCTCTAACTTTGTTACCTCTGTTCCTTGCCAATTACCATAGCATACAGGAAGATATGAGAGCAACATTGTAACGAATGATGCCCCTGGCGTTATGAAACTGTATTGGATCACTTGCTTACTTTTCTAAAGCTGGGGTAGTCAGTTCTTAACCCCATGATTAATGCTCTTTGGTGTTAGAAAAAGATTTCTGAGTAGCAGTTTCAACACTAACATATCACTAAGAGCCAGGTGGCTTCACCTCAGCTTGCAAAGTCCATACACATAACCCTAACTAACTCTAGCCTGGTCCCAGAGGATAACTCATCATTAGTTTTTTTAAGCCAGGATAGGCAATAAGGCCTTCCAAACAATTTGAGCTGAGACTCATTATGATCAAAACACCCCTTTCTTACCTTTCTGCCATGTTTTAAGGAAACATGGCTGAGTAATACGAGCTTCTGCAAATTTCTGCAAAGATCAAAAACAGATTTCTCCCTTTTCTCAGTAGTGGATGCAAAAATAGCTCTCCTTGATTTCTCTATGGCATTGGCATGTTACTGGCTCCAGAGCCTGCCCACACTAAGGTCAATAGTTCCCCATTCATCTGAGCTGCAATGAATTTTACAGGTTGAGAAAACATAGAATGCCAGCCGAAGTCAGGAAAGAGCTGAGCAAAGACTCCAAAGTTTGATTAACAGCATTAACTTGTAAAAATGTTGCATACAGTCAGAATGTGTCTGTGTACCACAAACTGGCTTTTATTTCTCTGGCTACTATGGCCACAGTCGTGTGAGTCCAGAGCAATCACAAACCTAATATAGGGGAAAAAGCTCAGAATCATAGAATTATACAATACTTATGGTCGGAAAGGACCTTAAGATCATTTAGTTCCAACTACATGTCTAGATGTCTCTGCCGTGGGCAGAGACACCTCACACTAAACCATGCCATCCAAAGCTCTGTCCAATCCTGCCTTGAACACGGTCAGCGATGGAGCATTCACAACTTCTCCGGCCAACCCATTCCAGTGCCTCATCACCCATACAGTAAAGAATTTCTTCCTTATATCCAATCTAAACTTCCTCTGTTTAAGTTTAAACCCATTACCCCTTGTCCTCTCACCACAGTCCCTAATGAAGAGCCCATCCCCAGCATCCCTATAGCCCCCCTTCAGTTACTGGAAGGCTGCTATGAGGTCTCCATCCAGCCTTCTCTTCTCCAGGAAGTTTCTATGATATTTCAGAACCAATATGCTTATATGTATGAAACAAAGGTTTTTTAAAAACATAAATAAAGAATTGAGAATATTAATCTATACATATAAAAAATATATTTGTAAAATAAATGAAATTTGTGTGAAAAGTCATTTCAGCCAGGTACACATCGTGACAAGGGGATTCTGGTTGTGGCCAGGGATTTGCAGTCATACATACTCTTCTAGTAAAGTAGAACTAGTACCAGTACCTAGTATGTAGGTATTTTCACAGTTTCCCAAATAACAAGTTTCATATATTGCATCTACCACATGTATAACCCCACTCAGCATCAAGAATTAAAATAGAGAGTGAAGAGAATTCAATGAGAACATTGTGTCAAAAGGGGACTGCAATAAAAGTAAGTAATTTCCTTTGGAATTTGTGCCTACTTGAATGTGTAATTTTGCACAGATGGAGATTTGCTTGAGTTTAAAAAAGAAGAGCTCCATAACAGTGGTCTCATGAGGAACAAAAGGAAGCCGGTGTGGTTTACATGTATAGAAATCAAATCACTAAAATACTGAGCAATAAAAATTTGCATAAGCAGTGGGTAGCGCAGGTGGTTTACCATTTCTTATGCTTTTGCATGCTATTTCAAGTCTTCTAATCTTCCTCAGACACCCTCACATGGACAGGATGTGTGAGCTTGTGGCATAAAGCATTAATGGCACCAATGTTAACAGTCATATAGAAGAGCACAGGACTCACACTTCAAATATTTTGTCTTTAGCCCTGGTTCATGAAATGACATCCCCATGTTCTGAAGTTCAATTTTATTCTGATCAGTATTTAAGAATGCATTTCCTTTTAAGCGTAAGCTTGCGTAATATTGAAATTGCAAAATTTAATTTGTATTGGCCTAAATAAAGATGGTTTTCTGATTCTAGCTGCAAGTCTTTAGAGAAACAGCTCACAGAGGTCTGTCCATACCTAATCTAAGTCATGAACTGTCCATAAATCACACCACGAATCTTGAGTGCATAGTATTATAGAAATACAAGTTCATATTATGTAGGTAACAATTCATTTTGCCTGGCTATATTTTCACCGATACCTAAAACTGACTTCAGTTATCTAAGGCTTTGTAAAGCCAGCATTCCATGGACTATTCACTCTCACATGGTTCTCTTTTACCATCCTGAAGCTGTGGTTTGAGTCTTAGGAAGACAAAAACCATAGCTAAAACTGCGCAAAATATAGCTTGGCTATTTTTGTTCCAATGATCTTTCTATAGTTTCTTTAGAAAACAGTCAGGAAATTTTCTCTTTTAGTGATGCACTTTCATCCAACAAGGGAGAGAGGCAGGTGATGAACAAGGAAAGCAATTGTGTTAAAAATTTGTCATTCCAACTACAAAATCAATTTTGGGGCCGTTTACATGGAGAAAAAAACAACAAAAAAAAAAGTTCTTATTTTCCTGGAAGCCAAAACTTCAGTTCCTGTTGATGGATAAAAAATGTTTTTGCTTCAGACCTGACTCTCTCCACTTATTTATATATTTGTTATATATTCTTCAAAGTCATGCATGTTCACTTATGCTGTTAAATTACCAGTGTAATATATATGGTTGCTAAGGCAACAGGTAATAGTCCTGTGTATAAAACAAGTTAATAACGTCAACACTCTGAGCACAGCATTGGAATATAAACTATTGATTTACCTAAAAAAATCTGGATTTTTATCATTTTTCAGCTTTTCAAATTATAGATATTTTATGTCCAGTTGTGTTGGTAGTCCCTTGACAATGAATTACTTAATTCTACAAATCTATCATTGCAAATTGCCAGTGCTATTTTGGACTAATTTTACTCTTCAGTAAGCACTGCTTTTAGTACTAGAAAACATAGTGGTTCACAGAGCAAAGCATTCATGGAAGTCAAAATGTGACAGATCTGAGCTAGGAGCAATTTATGAGACTACATATAAAATATAATAAATCTACTTATGATGCCCCTTGAAGGATTGTTAATCCCTGTAATCTGTATTATGGAGAGATGAAAAGCAACTGGTGAGAGCTGTTATTTTCACTGTTTCATTCAAGGCCAGGCTGGATGTGGTTTTGAGAAATCTGATCTCATTGAAGATGTCCCTGCTCATTGCAGTTGCATTGCACTAGATGACCTTCGCTGGTGCCTTCCAACCCTAACTATTCTATGGTTCTATGATCTTTCAGCCATTAAATTGATTAAAGTGATTAAAGTGCTAGAAGAAATTTCCAACAAAATGGTGAAGTCTGATCATGATGCAAAATGGTCTTCCAGCTTTCTGATAGTAAAAGAATGCATTTATTACCGCTAAACTCCAGTTTACATTCTACCACCCGAGATTATGTTACCACATCTCAGACATGAGACTACCATCTAGGGTGAAAAATCATCTGCATCATTCACTTGAAGGTGAAGATGTAGAATGTCATGTGAACTAGTAGTTTCATTATCCTAACTGACCTAATTTACTTTACAAATGCATCACTGCAATCTTAGTTTACTGCACAGAGCCAGTGATCCAACCTTCAGAAAACAAAAGCAGAGATGAGTGACAGTAAGCCTGAGAAACAGAAGCAACATCCTACCTCTAAATTTAATTTTATCCAACAACAAATATACTCATGATACTCTGATGAATGTCGTCATCAGCCTCCTTTCAGGCACCCCCTTGCTCCATCGTGGGCTTCCATGGGCTGTAGGGGACAGCCTGCCTTACAACGATCTGCACCATGGGCTGCAGTGGAATCTCTGCTTCAGCATGTGGAACTCATCCTCTCCCTCATTCTTCATCGACCTTGGTGTCTTCAGGGTTGTTGCTCACATATTCTCACTCCTCTCTCTGGCTGCAAGTGCTGTGCACAGCTTTTTTCCTTACATCTGTTATGCCAGAGGCACTATCACCGTCACTCATGGGTTTAGCCTTGGCCATTGGGAAGTTTTTAGAAGCTGCTCACAGAAGCCACCCCTGTAGACCCCCACTACCAAAACCTTGCCACGCAAACTCTATACAAGTGAACAGAGTTAATCAGTCTAATAAACATTCTCCACTCTTCTTCATTCTCTACCCAGATTAAAAAACTCTATAGTAAAGAGACAACACAGGTTATAACGCAGGTCTTAATTTTGGTTATTAGCCTGGAAGTGCTGTAACAACTTCTAATTAAAAAGCAAAAAAGCAAAAACAAAATATTGAAAATATGAAGCTGATCCAGTTGTCTCTTGATACTGCACAGGCACTGAAAACATTGCCTTTCCCATGTATTTTTTTCCCCCTAATAAATTCTGGCAGAATGCACCTAAAATAAGTTTTAAAATGTCCTGAATTTTATAAAAGATTAAACAGACTGAGAAATCAGTCTTGGAATATGCTTAAATTATTTTTCCTTCATCTAATTCTTCTGACCATGAGAAAGACGTTATTTTCAATTTACATCTGAAGTTAGTGTTGAAGATCATCCAGTAAACACCAATTGACTGGTTTCACCATAAAGCAACATGGGGAATACTTCGTCCTTTCAGAAATGGAACATGTTTAATTTAGCATTTTCTCCTTTCAAGGGATAAACCATCCTGGCTTGTTTTTATCAGCATGTTGATCCTTTGCCAGTAGGATGTTCTAATTTAATAGTGCTTGTCACCAGCTCATATAGCTGAGGGGCACTTGAGAAGTAGGATTGTGTTTTGGACATGGAAAGGCTCACACAAGAGCTTTAAAAACCATCCACTAAGCGCATGTTTCCAGATATAAAAACATATAATGCACAGCAACAATCAGCTCTTGTACAGTTTTGGCTTGCATTCCTGGAAATACACAGCTCAAACAGCAAAGTTCTGAGCTTTTTACAAGAAGAAATATGGGAGTGACATAACACTGTGAACATGTAGATCTGTACATGCATTCTTGTCTCCTGTGAAATAATGGTTACCTTTGCTCTGGTTTAGAAAGAAAAGCCAGTTACCAACTTTGTGCAACTGCAAAATGACTGCCAGACTCCCTGGAAGATTCTGCAAATGCAGGACAATCAGGGCTGAGAGAACAGGGTGAAACCACTTTCCATCTTAAAGGGAAACACACAAGGAGAAGTTTGTGGAGGCCCATCCATTCAGCAGACTGTCAGTAGACAAAGTTTGAAGGTAATGACTGTGGAACTACTGTCAGATGTTTCACAACTGCAGAATAAAATGGAAGTGGAGGAAGAATATGAAAACAGTGTGGAAAAATCAGATCTATAAATATTCTAATCCAGATATTTATTCATTTGCAGGAGGGGAAAACCTCCCATTCTCTCAATGAAAGTGTATGGTTATGTTTTTTAAAAGAGGAAAGGTATCTGACTTTGCCACAAGTGTCCCCAAGAAATTACTCTAATTTTTCACTGCAGATTTGGGTTGTTTAAGAATTTCATTACATACTGACAATAAAGAGTACACTCCTGGAACAGTATTATGGGAGAAATGGTTATTTGAAAACCAGCAAATTCCAGGGAGAACTATAAATCCCTAGGATATCTCTGAATGACGATCTGTGTATTCAATTCTTAATTATACTGAAAGATGTACAAAAACTCATCTCAGCTGTACCTATAAATTTCAGGATTGCCTACACAAGATTTGCTTAGGCTCTAAAATATTCCTTTTCGCAAAGGTATAAAATAAATCACCTTCCATAAACTGGGATTTGATCCATCTTCTCCAGGAATATGCTTTGAGACAGCTGCACATACTGTCATAGATGATCTATGCCCTCTTATTTTTGAGATCAGTTTTCACACACCTGAGAAATATGCAGATGTCTAAAGGATGACAAAAATAGCAAATCAACAGAAAAAGGCTGTTGTCAGTTCTGTCTGACACAAATTACTTCCAGTTTTGAAGATCTGAGGCTCTGTGTCTGGCAGAAACCTAAGTGAGTGAATAGTGTTTCCTTCATCAGCACTACATTCATTAGGTAGTTTAAATGCCACAGGTGGCCTGGGTGCTTTCCAGTGAATGTATGAAAAATCAATGTCTTCACAGGAACACGCGAGCACTGGGCTGTGTAATTTTACCCTCTAGATCAATTTGTGGATATATATTTGAGCAGATGGAAAGGAAGCTGTTTACAATGGTATAGCTATTATTATTATGAGCAACATAAACAGCTGATGTGACATTCACAGGAAGATTATCTTAGAAAGTTTGCTTACTAATTTAAATAAATTCAGTGTTGCTTTAAATTAACCAAGCAATAATCTTTAAGATGTGATTCAGACATGGCATCACAGAGCCCACATCAAAAACAAGGACATGTTTTGGGCTCAGTTTCTTGCCTCTGGATCTCATTTGAGTTCACCAAGCAGACTATGATGGCAGAATGAATTAGCAGTGTCTGCACTCATTCTTCAGTTAAAATACAAAATTACCAAGAGGACAGAATCTTAAAAGCTTTGTGCAGGTTGACAGTCACCAGTGCATTTCTGAAACAAATTCTACCATTTCCATTTAGTTTTGTTGATGTGCTACTGTGGAATAATTAGGAAATATGGGGTAATCAGGAATTAAACTTATATTTGAAATGCAGCATTGTCCACACATAAGGGGAAAATGGACTTTCAAGGCCTCTCAGGGCAAGATGCAGCCACACCTGGTATGCCAGGAATGTGCACTCCACAGCGGCTCATGTGGCAACACAGACAGAAGGTAGAGCAAGGTGGAGATCTCACGGTTACGTTTTGTCCTAACTTCAGCAAAAGATGGGAAGTAGGTGGTGCAAGAAACTGATAAGCTGCATACTTGCCACCCTGAGCCAGCAGCCTGTCATCTTATGACAGAATGCCGTCCTCAGTGTGAACTTTGCTTCATTATAATGTCATTATAATGCATTTACATGCTAAAATACACACCCACATCCAATGCGACCCCCCTCCAAAATGAGACCACCCCTCTCTGAGCATGCGCTCTGAATTTTCAGTGTCATATACCTTTAAATTGAAGCGAGAGAAATTTGCACCAATAGTAATAAAGGTATGTATGACTAGAGTCACTCAAGCTCCACCTTGAAAGTGAAAATAATATAAAATGACCCAAGAGAGAGGGAGATATTTAGGGAAGACACCATCGTGGATGAGCCAAGGAAGATAACATCAACAGACTCCTGGGGCCAGTCGACGGGCTGGACCTCTCTTCCCCCCCATAGGGACGCCTGTGGGTAAGACTTGCACTCTATCCAGTGCTTCCCTGGGAAAACTTAGAATCTCTATAGAGTTACTTTTCACTGTTACCTTTATATTTTAGAGCCAGGCTGTGTTAACTTTATCTAGCGCTTGTATTCATGTAACCCTTATTTGCACATGCTTTGCAGACAGTATTTATTACCAGCAATCCATAAGAACCTGTATCTGTTGCCTCAATAAACTCAATAAACCAACTGTTTCGATAGCCAATCTCCATTACTGGTAAAGCCGGACCAGTAGAGGTTCGATATAAGCGGACGCGGTCGGATTGGTATCTGGACCAGTAGAGGCTCGATATAAGCGGATGCGGTCGGATTGGTAACTGTAGCTGATTGGACTGGGCAGTGTGGTGCACTATCAGTAAATCCAGACCAGTAGAGGTTCGATATAAGCGGACGCGGTCGGATTGAAATCTAGACCAGTAGAGGTTCAATATAAGCGAACGTGGTCAGAATGGTAGTTGCACACTGGATAATAAAACAAGGGGTTTGCTTTCCCCCCCTTTTAACGCAACAGCTTCTCCATGGCCTTCTGGCTCTTACAAACTTGTCTTCTGAAAAGATATAGATAAAATATTTATTCTATCTACAGCAGCTTAACTACAGGTAGTGAGACCCAAAATGCTCTATCTTATGATGATAATGTATCATGTTGATCAGTGAATGAGCATATATATGACTATAATTGTTACAAATTCAAGTAAGTTATATGATGAACTATGTTGAAATCATCCATATTAATCATTAGCATAGCCTTTGGCATAATTTTGGCCCATGATAATGCTCACAGACAATGCTTGGACACAATTCAAGAGAGAGCACGTCTTGTGGTTGTTCCCAACAGACAATTTGGACTTGGCTGTCCTGTTTTGAAGCAGAGAGGGGGAAAGAGTGCAGCTTACCCGCAGGGCTAAAGAACGGTCTCTCAGTAATACTAGTTACAAAAATAAACATGGCTAGATTTAAAAAGCCAAACTTTCCTAAAGCACAAGTCCTATGGGACTGAGACTGTCTCTCAGGAGACAATCAAGACAGCAGGAGAACTGCACAACTCACAACATACTGTAGCAGCCTCCAATTAATTCAAAAACATGAGACAGAAAAACAAATCCCTATCGCATAACGACTGGACAGCCGGCTTGGGGCACCCATAGCATCCAGTAACAGCGACCAGGAGATCCTGCAGCCCAGGGAGAGGAAAAGACTTAAGTGAGCACACATGGTCACCTGATCTTGGGTGAGAAATTTGATTCCCCTCAAATCAGTGAGTAGCCTCCTCTTAGAAAAATTAACAAATCCCTATAGATTATTTGAGTAAAGGAGGTTTTCCTCTCCCATTAAGGCCCTTGTACCACACCAAAAAGAAGCCAAAAAAAGGTTATTTGGAGAAGAAAACTTCAATCTGATCCAGCATTCTAGTTTTTAGGGTGCTCATTTGGGAGGAGGCAATCCTAAACTTCAGGCTTTGCTGCTTGAACAACTCATCAGTTACATGCAAACCCTAGACTAATGCAAAGCACCAAAGCAACTGCTGTTAAAGGCACAGGTTTCTGTCATATATCCCCCAGACTTCCCGCATCTTCCCCAGTCTGGGTGAACCGCAAGGATATATTTCACAGGCTTCTTTCTTCTCTCCAGCTCTTTGAACAGAAACATTCAAAATACCATTTCAGGAAAGCAAGAGAGTAGATGTCAATTCCACTGAGCAAAGAAGGTATTAGGGATGAGGCTTGGGTCTCTGAGAGCACCACCCCACCAGCCTGCCTTGGTGACAGAGCACAAAGCAGATCCTCACAAGAGCGCTTTGGGTTACACACACATCCTTCCCTGCCCTGCCCAAACACCCTAACCTCCTGCAAGAGAGACACAACTGATCAAAACACCTACATTTTTTTATTTTGTAGCTCACAACGGCATCTGACACTGCCTTGGGTTGCCTTGAGCCCACCCAGTGAAGAACAGAATCACCTGCCGTGCTGGCACAACAGCTTGCCTGCCTCATGAGGCAGCCCGCCGCTAGGAGACTGCACCCAAGAACAGCAGAAACAACGGACAGACTCATTTTGAAGCTTTTCCTATACTGCTAGCCTTCACTCTCCTGCTTTGCCGGGATTTGTAGTGAGTTCACTTGATCAAGGCATTGCACAGTTTTTGCTTTCCTTTGGAAAGAGTGCATCCCGCTTGCCCTGCACCCTTTTCAGTATATCTCGGCTTTCCATTCCCCACATTTTGGCAGCTTTCCAGAGTTGTAGGAAATCACATTATGCCCACAATGGAATAGCAGCAGCCCCAGGGAGCAGCGATGGAAGGTGAGGCTCCCTGGTGGGGGGAGGGGGGGGGGATGTGAAGCATGGGCAGAGAACTTGGTGTGGTCAGGACCCAGACAGTGGCTTCAAAGCCCTAAAACTCACTGCTGCCTGGGGATCCCCATTCCATTTCATGGTCTCACATAGGAACAGCATTAGCAATAAGAGGTACATGACCTTGCTGGCAATGCAAACGGGGGAGGAAGTAGCTGAAACACTTTCACATTTTCCACTCTTGAATGGTCTGTTGAGGTACAGACAAAAGCTCTCTGGAGGAGTTAAAAAAAAATACTTACACGTAAAACTATATTTTCAAGGTCGGTCACAGAGTTTTGGAATACTATTTTATGAAAACAAAGTGAAAAGTATGTAGTAATAATCGCAACTGACTCTGTGTCAACAAGCACACACCAGTTATTGGAATCTATCACAAGGGTGCAACAAGTTCTAGCAAATGCAATGTACTTTTGTGTTGAATGCACCATTCAAAACTTTGGGGGTGAAATAGTGACCTGGAAGATGCACCTGAAAAATTCCCCAAAGCAAGAAGTAACTCTCTGATCAGTTACTTGTCGCATGGCCTGATCAGCTGCAACCACCTTGAATCCCTAAAGGTGAACACAGTCTGGGTGCTAGTCACTGCAGTCACATGGGATCCAACCTTATTTTGGGCCCACAGTATAGGAAAAAGCTGCAGTAAGCAGCCTGTGCTGTGCTATAGATAAGCTTAGACGAGTCTGTCTGCAGGCAAACAGCACAAATATGATAAGAGCATTTTAATCATAAACTGGACAAACTATGCATGTATACAGTATGATGCACAAAATGTTGGGTTGGTTATAATTTCTTCTTAGACAGTTTTTAAGTATAATAGCTATAATGTTTACAAGTTCAAGATTTTTTCTTTTTAGTGATTCTTTTTTTGTTGTTGTTCAAAATATAAGAATAATCAATTAAAGAGACTAAACAAGCATTCAGAGATGTTAGAGAACTTCTCCCACCTCCTCAGAAAGAACTACATAATTTTCTTTTCAAGATGCTCCGATCAGATTTCTGAGTTCAGTTCACATGAACAAAGAGCAACAAACCAAATACCATCACCGTCTGCTTTGCTGGAAGGGGGTGTAAGGTTGTATTAGAGGTTGTAAGAGGCACAATGAACAAGAGAAAGAGAACAGTCTGTGTTTTAAAATAAAACCAAGAATGGTCACAGAGCAATAAATGGCACAAAAAGCAATATGTCAAAAGGGTGACAGAAAAGGAAATGCCAACAGAAACACACTTACACTAAAGCCCCCTTAGCACAAAGACAAAAAGCAAAGGCTGAACTTGACAAGGCTGAATATAAATTTGACAGCCTTAGACACAAAATGGAAGATGACCTCGGCTACACTGGTTCGAGTAAGCAGCTGTACACAGACGGCCAAACTGAAAAAAATCTGCGTACTTTCAAGTATAAAATACTCTTGGGACTGTTAAGACAGCTTTTGCTGACCATGAATGAGTTCTGAAGAGTCATAGAATCATAGAATCATAGAATAGTTAGGGTTGGAAAGGACCTCAAGATCATCGAGTTCCAACCCCCTGCCATGGGCAGGGACACCTCCCACTAAACCATGCCATCCAAGGCTATGTCCAACCCCACCTTGAACGCCGCTAGGGATGAAGCATCCACAACCTCCCTGGGCAACCCATTCCAGGGCCTCACCACCCTCACAGTAAAGAATTTCTTCCTCAGATCCAATCTAAACCTCCCCTGTTTAAGTTTAAACCCATTACCCCTTGTCCTCTCACCACAGTCCCTAATGAAGAGTCCCTCCCCAGCATCCCTATAGGCCCCCTTCAGGTATTGGAAGGCTGCTATGAGGTCTCCAAGCAGCCTTCACTTCTCCAGGCTGAACAGCCCCAATTTTCTCAGCCTATCAACTACATGTTGCAATGTAAAAAATGCTGGACGTTATCTTCATAAAACAATCTAAAATGTGCTATCATAGTCTAAACACAAAAAAAAAAAAGGTGTCACTGAGGAGACAATATCCAGCCGTAATAACTGAAATTCAGAGAAAATGAAAAGTAATAGAGCTATTTTTATTAAAATCCTTGGTCACCTTCGGTATAATATTAAAAAGGATATATTTGAAAGGCAGGGGATATTTTATCATGCATTGTATCTCTTTGTGCAGCTGAATTAATGCAGGGAAACTGCACAGTAGCATTGGAAGGCATTATGTGTTCATTTTTAATTAAAAATAATGATTCAGAATAAAGCAGACTAATTGTAGCAGTTTACAACAGAGGGGTGGGGTTTGACTCCTGGACCTCTGTTCTAGGTGTCCTCAGCTATGAGGTACATGAAGTGTTTTGTCTAACCTCCCCAGCCTTGCAATGATCTCATGGGCAGTTTTCTTAAGCAGCACTACATGCCATGTTTTCTTTTGAAACTGCAGGAATACTCAAGTGTTTCTTGTGTGTTTCCCTGCTGCACCAGTTGCAAACTCATCACCAAGTCTGTTTGGATTTTAGAGGCCTTCCATAAAAGATGCTTTCATGTTGCTCAGGTTGTCATCCGATAGTTAGATCAGCTTCAAGATAGGTGGAGGTACAATTGCTATTATCACATTGCCTGGAGGTTTGAAGACTTCAAATAAATTTGAAATCCTAACTTCTGGTCTTCTCCTGTCTACCAAAAACTACAAAGGGCTTTTTATGTTGGAGAAACATTTGACTTACAGCTTTCATTTATTAAAAAATAAGAGGATCTTTTCTAACAATCAGTTTGCTGAATTTTCCTCCACAGTAGTGAGCCCTCACATTTAATCATTCATTATGCTCTGCTCATTCGAAGTCTGTGGATAATGTGTTATTTTAGTTTTCTCCACAAGAGTGACTTACATTACTAAAAATGTTCAAAAGAAAAAGAAAAAATCAATGAATATTTCGTCTTACATGTGGTGCTTATTCTTTTTTTAAAAAACAAACAAGACAAAAAAAGACTGCAGAAGTTGCATACTGTGCAAGTATTTTAAACTTAATGGAAGGTTCAAGAGTGTATCAGAAGCAATTCTGCTTTCTCTTTGATAAATACTCAGGAGAATTTGGTTTGGGTCCCTAAAACAAAACCTGAAGCACTTTTCAGTACAATAACTGACTTTTTAGGTCAAATTCCTTTAGATTTACTTTGTATAATTCATATGTATCAATTATATCATTCGTATGCATCAACTGTATCATCAGTTTAAGCTCTTGGCCACTGTATCAGAATTCCTTTATTTGTTCAGTTCAAAAGGAAAAATACTTTCAGCATGTTTTCCATTTTAAAAGCTATTTGGTGGTGGCTTAAATAAACTTTCAATTGTATTTTACATTATAATTCTGAAGCTATACATTATTACAGTTGAAATGATAATGGCTAACCACAGCTTTCTGGTTGTGAGTGATGAGGTTGTGACTGCTGTGAAAATTCATACCCTGCAGATGACTGAAAGAAAATAATGTCTTCAGATCCCTGCCCATGGCGGGGGGCGTTGGAACTCGATGATCTTGAGGTCCTTTCCAACCCTTACTATTCTATGATTCTATGATTCTGTGTCAAACTGCTGAAGGGTTCTGGATAACCTTCCC
The DNA here is from genome assembly GCA_039720435.1 of Amazona ochrocephala. NCBI lineage: Eukaryota > Metazoa > Chordata > Aves > Psittaciformes > Psittacidae > Amazona > Amazona ochrocephala. The sequence goes on from CM077879.1 coordinate 35,358,760, forward strand.
CACAGCCCTATCAGATGGTATGTTTCTGTTTAAAAAAAAAAAAAAAAGAGACTCTATCAAGCATGTTAAAGCACCTGGATAGAGATTATTTAAACATAATGGTAAAAGACCTATACTTTTCCCACATCTTATCGGGCTTTGGAAAAGGAATTGTGGAGATACACATACATGCATGCCTGTGCCAGCAAATGGTGCAGGTAAGGGTTAGCACTAGTTCAAAAAGAAACAGAAATGAGAAACATGGATAAATACCAATCATGGATCCTATTCCAAAATATGTAATTAAGAGAAAATCCTACAGTTTGCTGAGGGGGTTGACATCTAATCCTACTGGAAGATGTCTGGCAGTATGATATGAACATTCTTACTGAAATGGCCCAAATCAAGATTTCTGGCTCCTTTTTCTTTCTGGAGGGTTGAAGAAAAGAGGAAAATGGAGGATGGGATAGAATGGGAAGGAGACACCTACTATTACAGTTCCATGTCTGGAGCATTGAAACACAAAAGACATTCTGTATTGATGTGAGCGCAACACGTGCATTTCGAGTGGAAAAGTAGCAGTGATGGAAGTCAAAAACAGAATGCCACACATCTGTAAGTCCTACTGGATTTTGCTACTGTTAATTATGACTATGTATCCTTTTTTAATGTATATTCAGAACTAAAAATAAAAATCATATTTTGCTGCTCTGGCAAACTCGCAAACTTCTTAGAGAAAAAGCTGTGGGATTCGGCAGGGGGGTGCCCCTATGACTCTTAACAGAAAATAAATATTCCTGCTTCTTAGGTCTAAGTGCTCTCTACAAGATTCTATTTGCTATACATTTTTACATATTAATAAACATATTTTTATTACAAATTAAACATTCTTGTAATTATTTCAGTGTTTCTCTTTATTTTTACTATCCAGGGATGGAATTTCCTAGACATTCTTGTGCTTTAAATTCACAGATCAGAGTCTCAGTACTTCGCATTTTGAATCTCTGTTGCTGTTAATATATTTGAAATTGCTTCTGTTTTTGAGAGGGGCTTTCCTACAGATCAAAAGTCCAGAGGAATTTGTAAGGAAGTCATTTTGGCTGTAACAGTCTCCTACCCAGCTGTCATTCTCACTCTTCAGCATTTTTTGTTAGCAAACAAAGATCAAAATACATCCAACATTAGTAATTTCTCAAAACATATAGCTGTTTCATAATGGCATCTGAATATAAAAGTTGAATGCTGTAACCAATGACATGATAGTACAGTGAAACATTCAACTTGTCCATGGCTGACATTTCCTATGGTTGGGCCAATTTCTGCATGTGAAAAACTATGAGAAGTTACTGTCTGTTACCCATTTTCCTTTAAGAGAAAAAAGAAAAAAAAGAAAACAACAACTTTCCTTGTATTCTATAATCAAGATTTTCAAAGCGTAAAACTGAATTCATTTAAAAAAAAAAAAAAAAAAAAAAAAAACACACTTTCTTTTCAAGGTCTGCTGTCAGACTTAGGTATATCAGATGGTTTTGTCTGGCAAGAAAATTTTAAGAATGACCTGTTAAAACCGATTATTGTTATCTAATACAAACCGTTGTTCTTCAGGGCATGAGTGAATCAAGTCACTTTGAATAGGAATAAACATTCACTATTGGGTTTCTGTTTCCTTCAGCTAAACATCCTGCTCTTTGATCAAGGCAGTGTCTCAAATGGAGGCATTCCATGTAAAATACCTGTCTCATAAGCAAATGAGACTGAAGAGATAGTGACAGTTCTTGTTTGTTTTGTATGAACTTATTTCTACCTATAGTTGAGGCAGTGAACTCCAAAGTGTGATTAACTTGAGTATTTATTTGTTTAAATTGTCACTTATTTACTGAATTGAGCTTTTCTTGTACTTTTTCCTAGTATAGAAAGGAGACTAGGGTCATCTAATTCAACTTCTTTGTATAATACATACCTTTGTAACAATTGAGATCAGGATTAGAAAACCACAGCTGTGTATTACTTATCACCTGTTGTATCAATGAAACAAGTGAAAGATTATGTTTCACTGCCCAGGTTAATTCTGTTCACTCTGATATTGCCTGAGTGCACCTCATCTCCTTGTTTGCACTGGGCCACTTGTAACTAAATCAATCCTCTTTGGATCTGCCTGAGAGAAGAAAATGAACAGTCCATGTAGGTAATCATATATAATCTCCTAGATAATATAATACAAAGATTACATACACATATACATAAAACCAAATGAATACATATATTTATTTACATATATATGTACATAGGCAAGAATCAAAAACATGTTGCATGAATCATAGAATCATAGAATAGTTAGGGTTGGAAAGGACCTTAAGATCATCTAGTTCCAACCCCCCTGCCATAGGCAGGGACACCTCCCACTAAACCAGGTCATCCAAGTCTCTGTCCAACCCGGCCTTGAACACCACCAGGGATGGAGCATTCACAACTTCCCTGGGCAACCCATTCCAGGGCCTCACCACCCTCACAGTAAAGAATTTCCTCTTTATATCCAATCTAAACTTCCCCTGTTTAAGTTTGAACCCATTACCCCTTGTCCTCTCACCACAGTCCCTCATGAAGGGTCCCTCCCCAGCATCCCTCCAGCTCCCCTTCAGATACTGGAAGGCTGCTATGAAGTCTCTACGCAGCCTTCCCTTCTCCAGGCTGAACAGTCCCAACTTGCTCAGCCTATCTTCATGTGGGAGGTGCTCCAGTCCCCTGATCATCCTCATAGCCGTCCTCTGCACTTGTTCTAACAGTTCCATTTCCTTTTTATGTTGAGAACACCATAACTGCACACAGTACTCCAAGTGAGTTCTCATGAGAGCAGAGTAGAGAGGCAGGATCACCTCCTTTGACCTGATGGTCACGCTCCTTTGGATGCAGCCCAGGATACAGTTGGCTTTCTGGGCTGCAAGTGCACACTGCTGGCTCTTCATTTTCTCTATGAAGATGCATAAATACATGAAGATACATAAGATACTCATGAAGCAATGCAGATTTGCATATTCTTGAAAGTCAATTAATAAAGTAGTTTTTTAAATCACAGTAAATAATTAAATGGTGCATACTTCAAAATTAACTCCACTAGGAATATTCGGAATTTTGAGCTACAAATGTACACTCACAATGTACAATATCTTCTCCAACAGTATTAGAAAGGCAAAAAACCATAAAAATGTGTAAAATAAATTGAAAGTTGAGCTCTAATAACAAAATTGACCTCCTAACTGCTTTTCAGGCAGATGCACAATGAATTAAACCATCTTATCTGCCAGCTTTGGGAAACGTGGTAATTAAGACCTATGCTAATTGTGTGTGAGAATACTGCTTCACACACAGCTCTTCAATATACACATATTCGTCTCTCCATAGTTTTCCACTGAGGAAACTGAGCTACTGAAAAGATCCATTTTTATAATGGATATTTCCAACTCAAAAAGGGGAGGTTGTCCTAAGAATTTAATTAATTCCATTGGCACCATCAGAGGTTTTACAATCTCCTATTTCTCAGGGGTTTATTTACTTTACAAACCTCTGAACAGATCAGAATATGCCATTTACACAATGACTTAAATGAGTCATTCTGCAAATTACTTATTCTTTCAGCCTCTCTAAGATAACCCAGCCCTGCATTCCAGAAGGGAAATAAAAAGAAATAATCAGCTGTGTTTCCCGTCATTATGGTGTTGATGTTGACAGCACTTCCACACAGAGGTCTCAAACAGTGATTACAGTACTGTTTTACTGATCATTTACCCAGTGTAATACACTAAAATGTATTTTTACATTTTTCTCATATAAAATTACTCCTTTTGTTTCATTATGAAGCTGTTTAGTATTCAGTTGCCTTTTTATCATTTGATGCAAAAACAAAGAGGAAACAAACAACACAGTGTTACCAAGGACTGAAGTGTCTCTATCTATGCAAGAAATAACACGGATGTTCTCTGTTGTCATTCTTTGCCTTACAGAATATAATCTCACTTATTCATTCACCAGGATTAAAGGCTATGAATGTCTTTTCTGCATTATCTGTATCTTACTGCATAGAAAAATCCCTTCGAACATAGAATAAAATTTTCTCTTTGTGGCCAGAGCCATGCAATTATATATATTTAATGTCTAAATTCTTGAGTCATGCTCATTTCTAATTCTCTAGAAAATAGGATAAACATCTGTAATATTAATATCTGTTACCAACCTTTAAAAAATAAGTTCTCATTGATTACATCCATTCAAGCACTGACCACAACTTGTGACAAGCTTAAAAAAAATAAAAAATCCCCAAACAGCTTTAAGGAAATAGTATTTTCTGTTGGAATCTTTTAAATTATATTTCTATTTCTGAAATAACCATTTACAATTCACGTCCCTTTTCTCTTTTTACTTTTTTTTATATTTGCCTCTTCCTCTTCCCAGTCCTTTCTCTTTTCCTTTGACTTCCACCCTTTCAGGGTAAATTTTATTGATCAGATTCTGCCCTGATTTAAACTTGGGGTGACCTTGCTACTTTTTATTCAGGATACAAAGCATGAGCATCACAATTCCACAAAACCTGCAGGGAACAGCCTGCACTGCAAAGTGACTGGCACTGACTAAAATATAGCTGATGGGGAAGGGGAGGGTGCAAAAATTACCCATCTTTTTCTTCGTGCAGCAAATGTTACTTTCTTAGATTCTACACTCAAAAGCAGAATCAAATATCTCCTTATGTCCCTTGGTCTGGATGCAGCAAACATTTAGATACTTGCTTAACCTTATGCGCACAGTTATTCAACAGAGTGCTTTACTTACATAAACTGATTCCTCACTCTTACATAAATATTCTTAATTACTTGAGGCGAATTACAAGTGCATGTATCGGTATTGGCTGAGATTCTGTGTATGCTCCTTCTTGGGAACTGCCATTTCTTACCACAATTAATTTAACGGAAAATTACAAACTGAAACAACTCACAACTTAATATTGCAGTCTACGAATTATTAAACTTTAATTACAGTTGGTTTAGATTTTTTAATCATTCAAGTCAATGCTTATAGTCTTAAGTGCTACACATATCTTGAATATTTCATCTGTTGATAGTTCAAATTAACACTAAGCCAAAGTCTTCTAAGGCACTTTGTGAATTTTAGAGCATTCATACCAGAAATTACCTAGAGGGCTAAATGTGTCTTTGTTAAATCCTTTATTCATTGTGTCTATAACTGAGAAAACAGCATGATGCTTCTTCACAGGAAAGGTTTCAGACAATGTAGGGAAAAGAGGCAGTACCATAAAATTTTGCATTATTTTTCTCCCTGACACAGGAACAAAAAAAGTCATAGCTAGAAAGTGATGCATTCTGCCAGCTTTTGACAGTGTTCAATCAACATGCTTTGATCTTCACAGCAAAAAGTCAGCTTTGCTTCCCCTCCTAATATCCAGCAAGTAGTACTCTGGCCACCTAGGGACCAAATCAAGAAAGTAGACTTTCTCCAGGGAAGACTCCTAAAGCTGGGTTTAGATCATGCAAGGCTTAAAGATAGTCAGATAAAACAAGAATTTCAAAAACTCAGCTTAAGGTTTCTCTTGGTCTTGGGCCTTGTGTCATCTTTATCTGCTAGACCCTGTTCATCTTTGTGACAAATCCTTCCATTTCCTTTGATCCTCACTTCTCTACCCAGTGGAAAGCCAGGGCACCACTTGACCTGGTGTTAGAGAGAGTGAGCCACAACAGAGATCTCTCTGTTTCTCCAAGTCTTGAATCAAAATCCCTGCTCCGATAGAAGGTAGGATTTCACCCCTAGTCTGACAATCTTCTCCCTTGTCATAGAATAAATCCTGTGTTAATGGTTCAGTGTCTTCAAGCCAATGACCCACATAGCTTAAGTACTTCCTAATACTTCAAACTGTGTACAAATGTACTTCCTTTACTACCTTTTGTGTAATATTATTTCCAGTCAGTGGCCAGCAATCCAGATGTGCTTAATATGCAATTTTGCAATATTTAACATAAATTTCATTAACACCACACAGTAACACAAAAATGTCCTCAGAGGACTCTCTCCACTGTGTTCTGAAGGAGACAGTGTAGTTGAGAAAGAATAAAATAGTGCAGAAAGCTGCTGCCTTGAAGAGGAAATGAGGAGTATTCAACGCAACAAGGAAAGGTTCAGATTTCTTTGTGCTGTGAGCTACGCTAGTCACAAAGGTTTAAACTACGTTCCCTTTGAAACCCAACTGTGCAGTCAGTCCTGAAAGTAACTTGAATTGAAAGTGTGAGGTTAGTCCAAACAATCTTGCTAGGATGGGTGGCTGAATTATTTAGAATCTGCTTTTCTAAAATTTACAGCCATGGCACCTCAAGACTGATAAAGTAAAAGCTGTGGGATTCACTTTTTCCTCTCTTGTGAAAAAAAAGGAAGATGCAGTATGACACAGAACCTGGAGCTCCAGCTAAAATATGAGAAAGGAGTCAATATAAGTTTTTACATTCACCTTTCTTCTCCTGTGAAACTAGTACTCAAAGCATTTCCTTTCTGATTTTCAAAAATTGATGGTTCATTATCCAAACTACTGCACTTGCTTGATAAAATGTGCTACTTACTCAGCCTCAACACAAGCAATCCAAGTGGCAGCCACTTCACATCCCTGGTTGCCCCGGGTTCATCAGTGGCAGTCATTTTTCTCCTTCTTAGTAGCTGGTGCAGTGCTGTGTTTTTGACTTTCAGCCTGGGAACAACACTGATAACACCGATGTTTTTAGTTACTGCTCTAATGTTTAGTCTGACCAAGGACTTTCTGAGTCTCATGCTCTGCCAGGGAGGAGGGGAAGCTGGGAGGAAGCAGAGACAGGACGCCTGACCCAAACTGACCAAAGAGGTATTCCATACCACAGTACGTCATGGCCAGGATGTAAAAACTGGGGGCAGGACCTGGAAGGGTTGGATCACTGCTGGGTCGGGCTGGTGATTGGTTGGTGGGTGGTGACCGATTGTATTCTCTTCCCTGGTATTTCCCTTATCACTATTATTATTGGTGGTAGCAGCAGTGGTTTGTGTTATACCTTAGTTACTGGACTGTTCTTATCTCAACCTGTGGGAGTTACATTCTTTCGATTTTCCTCCCCATTCCCCCTGGGAGTGGGGGGGGAAAGAAAGAGGGGGGAGTGAGTGAGTGAACTGTGTGAGTTACAGCTGGGCTTAAGCCACGATGCTGGTATAGCAGTTGAAACAGGCTGAGTCCAATAGAATAAGATGGTAGCTCTTCTGGTCTTAGCACTTCAGCTGTGCCTGGGAGATATGAAACATATCTGACGCTGTTGCAACAGACTGTGAACAGAAACAAGATTACCAGGATTAACAGAATACTGTGGGCTTTTTTCCCCACAAAGTAAAAATTCTTCTTACAAAGTGAAATGCTTTCTTTCTGTTCAAATATTAACTAAAGGCTTCATAAATTACAAAACTTGATGTTATACCGAATGCATGATTCCCAGGGAATTGAAATTGGTCATAAAATAGGCTTAAAGAAGATGACATACTTTAAGGTGAATGTATCTATGACCATTTCATGTTTATGAAAAACAACACTATGTTTCTTTCACTTCAGCAAAACACTGGAAAAAAAAAACCTCTCTGTAAGAACAAGATTTTCTTGGTTTCAGTAGAAGAAATAATAAATTCTGTTGATCATTTCATTTAAATGCCTGTATAAATGCTTACAACTTTATTAAAACTAAACTGGAAAGTAATCAGGAACACCATAAGCCAGAAATGTCATAAACCAGAAAAAATCTCTCCCAAACCCCTCCCCTGCTTATATTCAATGTCCCTCTAAGCTTCATTAGATAGAACACTTGCACAAAAGCGGGGATATAACACAAGATGCGAGTACAGTGTTGTTATCTATTCAAACTCAGAAATAAGAATATAAAAAGCATAGAGGTCAGGCCACAGGCAAGAGCCTCAATCATTGCAATGCCCTGCAATTTATATCATGTAGCATATGCTTGGGGTGAGAGAAACAGCCCTACTCTGATGACATTTAATGATACAGGAGCCCTCCCAAGAAGGTCGGGTCCCTGCTCCTCCCCGTTCTGTGAAAGGTCAGCAGCTTCCCTCAGCAAATTGCCCCTCTGGATACAGCAGGCTTTTTTGCATATTAAATAAAAAATGCTCAGAATGAAAGTGAAACATATTTGATTTACCAAATAACTTGCTATATTTGCTCTGAAGTTTGACCTGAATATTCTTTTTAAGTTTGGTTCATGTGTCAAAGGATAAACCCAGCTATTCGTACTGCTTTACTGAAAGCAGTTCTGTTGTCACACTAATTATAGAATCACAGAATGGTTTGGCTTGGAAGGGGTCTTAAAGATCATTTAGTTCCACACCCCAACCATGGGTAGGTGGAACTTCCACTGGACCAAGTTGCTCAAAACCCCATTCAACTTTCTAAATATAGAAAACAAGTACCTTCTACCTCAGTTCCAAAGACCTGACATAACCCCCGTGTTTCGTGAGAAACGTGCATGTCTGATTTCTATGTGATTCCCAGGATAATAAGATACCTCTTTCACACAGTGACCCCGTACTGTTTATTTATAAATAACAGAATTTCAGCCCAATGAAGCAACAGTTATCAGAACAACCATCTGACAATAGTCACCCGCCGCTGACCTCTCAGATCTCAATTCCCTCCTTACACAGCCATGAACCCATCCAGACCCTCTGCTATTTTTTTTTCATTTTTTTTTTCCCACCTCCATCTTCTTGTTTCCATCTCAGCACTATCCCTTGAAGCCTCTCACAACACAGTGTCCATCACGGAGATGGAACTGCGCAGCCAGAGCAGAACCTCAAACCACAGAACCATAGAACTGGACCTCCACAGACATTTACCAGAACTTTTTTAAGACATGTCAAGGAGCAACTAATTTTTAACTAAACAGCATGAGCTAAAAGGAAATACATATTTTATACCCTTCACATTTTCTTTCACTTCTACTAGCCCACCCTCTTCTCTCCTGATCCTAAGTTCCTCCTCCTACCTTAATTTGTTCCTATGTTTAACACAGTTTGATTATAACCAGGACACTCAGTCCTACTGAGACCAGATACTCCATGTCAGATTTGATGAAGGCAGATTTGATAAAGGGCTTATGTGCCTAAATATCTGTCCAGATTTTGGGAGTGCATCTGTTCATCCAACAATGTCTATCAGATCATCTTACAAATCTCACCTCTTTTACATTATCCTGTCATAGTGTACAGTATGTAAACAAGAGATAGGGGCAGGAACCAAAAACTTCCTTTGCCTCCCACTGGCCTAGAGAGAGAAACTTCTCGTCTCTTCTCTACCACACTCTGCTTCATACTGACCAGCTGCAATGAGCAAGAGAGCATTTCTTCCATGGCGTGTTTAGGACATACAGAAGTAGGACACATGATTTTGAACATGTTCTGATTAGGAGGACATGGGTACCATTTCCCATTTTCCTGATAGGTGCTCTGGTCCCAAGATTGTTACCCATAGATGAGATGGGCAACTATAAGAAGCAGCAGAAAGCCCAGTTTGTGACCAGGGAATTTTTAATTGGACTCCGTCTCCACAGACAAGCTCTTTATTTTTTCACTGTTCCGTGATACAAGTTCCTCATGCATATGTAAGTCTTGATACATGTACCAACAGTTGTTAAATGTATGCCTTGGCTGAGAGGCCCTCAGGTTCAATCGTGGCAGAGGGACTTGCAAAGCACTCCAATTTTGTTTATCAAGTTGTAAGTAATGAGAAATCAGTTCCATCCATCCCTGTGTATGTGCATGTGGGCAGCATTCTTGCATATGCAAAGTCTCACTGCCTGAGCTTATCAGTGAGATCTTTGTTTTCCTGTAAAGCAGTTTATTGGGTGCTCGGAATTTTAATTAATCATTAACTGTCTTTTCAACTCACTGTCTTTCACAAACACTTCAGTAACCTTTTTGATTGTGCTAAATAGTAGGAAAATTTTGTCTCCCAGTGAACAACTGTGCAAGAATAGGTATTTTGTATGCCTGCTGTACTGTCAAGAAGCTATGTACTGATCACGGCAATCAAGGTGGATTAAGGGGTTTAGATTACAAACATTCACTGAAACACACAGTTCCAGCCACAGAAATTGAATCCAACTGAACCTGAGACTGCAGAATCAGGGACTGATTTGTCAGGATTGTTTATATAAATTATATTCTTAATTATAGCCAAAAAGCTGCCTATTAATAAGCGCACAGGATGCATCCCACCGCAACTGTGATCTACTATTGGCAGTTCTCACAGCCTGAATCGCAGGTGTCTCAATATTTGGTGTTCCTTTGAAAGCTGGAGTCCTGGTGTGAGAACTGCTTCCATAAAAACAATGCACAAGTAGTGCCTAGAGTTTAGAGTTACCAGGTAAAAATATAAACACAAGCATTAAAAAGATTGTAAATTAACCAAATTCAAAATGAAAAAAAAAAAAAAAAGCAGTATTTTGAAACCAACCTCAGTATTTTGGTGTTATTTTTCCAGTGTTGTAAGAAATGAAAAAATCATCTGCCCTATTTTCAGTCTGTTCTAATCTGCCATTCTGTAGGATTATGAAAAAGTACCTCATTTTAAGTGGTATTCTTGAAAGTCATGCTTATTCAAGCTTTAGTTTTCTACCCTAGTAATCAAGGACTTCCTACACCCCCGAGAGTGTCTCCAGAAAATTTAGTGCTTTCAAGTTAAAACGAATTCCAGAAACATCGAAGAAATCGAGAAAGGATGAAAAGTCTTTTTTTCATATATATTATTCCTGTCACTGTCCATTAAGATTTGATTAAGAAACGAACGAACAAACAATTGGATATTTTAAATTTGTAAATGTCTGATTCTTCTACTGTCAGAGAAGGAAACCTAGCAACCCAAGGAGCAATAGACAGTAACAGGGAAAGAACGTCTGTGTTTTCTGGATATATATGCAACTAGATAACTGGGTGAACTACTCCTTTTTAAGCAAACATGCTTAATTGTAATTGGGATATGAGCCCATATTTGTCAAAATAAAATGTGAATTCGTTAGCTGAAGGACAGCTCTTTGTACTGTGTAGCTGGGGAAGATTCAAATAAACTGATGGTGCATTCTTTAATTCCTAGGGATTTGCAGGGGAAACAGATATCTAAATAGTGAGAATTAAATTACCACACTTAGAATTGCTATCTGAGTTTCTACCTCATGTGATCAGAAAGACTTTGGAAAAAAGCAGGCAGCTTATCTCACAGTCTTCAGATGCAAGAACTCTGACTTCATTTACAAAAACGAACATTCACATAAGCAAACACAAAACCAAACCCCCGTATCCATATAGGACCCCTTTTCCAGAGCTTCTTGTAGCTGCTCTTTGTCCATGTTCTTATGAGACAGAAAGAACAACAGCCAACACAAATATAGTCCATTGCTTATTCTGAAAAACCTTGGGTTTGGATTTTATGCAATTTTTGGTTCATGTAGATTTATATAACAATAACAAAGTAAAACAAATAGATCCTTTGGGATCACTTTGATTTCCGGTACGGGCATTCAGTAGGTTTTGTATTATCATTCATATCTCTTCTTATCATGTTGATGCTAGAGAAGGGAAGGTAATTCAGTGCTTACACTGCCTGTACAAATGTCACCAGGATGTCAGAAAAGCTGCAAGCTGTAGGATTGTGCAGAGGAGAGATCAGAAGATAAAGATGCCAATCTTTTTTCCAATGTGCATATGATTGCCCCTGCAGTTCTTCTGGGAGAGAAGTTATTCAAAAGGATTTTCTTTTTTAGCACTATAGCAACGGAGTTTTCTTGAAAAATAAAGCCCTCTTTGGAGGACTGTGGAAGGATGGGGACTTTTTAACAAGAAACATGATTTACATTTAAAATTATGATGTGATTTCCAAAGCTGAAATATGCAGGTGGATCTGTTTGGCTTCTAGGGAGAAAAAGGGGGATAAATGAGACAGAGATAAGGATAGATCATGGTGAAAGCATGTCCCTCATAAAAAAAAAAAAAAAAAAAAAGAACTGCAAGAGAGAGGGGGAATTACTTTCACTGAGAAAAATAGACAGATGTAAGATGCAGCACACCTTTAAGTTACCACTTGTATCATATGTCACATGGCTGTCACTACATTTCTCCAAGTATTTATTTACAACTGTTTGCTGTGAAAAGTAGTAAGGATCCCAAAAGCCTCAAAAAGCTTTTGAAAAAAAGTCTCGAAAAGTTAACAGGCATAAATAAGCCATACAAAATTGGTAGGTATTTAAAACTTAATCTGGTATCAATGTTTAGTGAATTTAAGAAAGTTCCCCAGATTGCAATAGTTTAAAGACCAATAACATGCTTCATGTCTTTTTACTGAAATGGTTATTTCCAAGATGTCTATCAAAGGACAATAGTTTTAAACATGGCATTAGATCAGCCCTAAAAACACTATTCAAAGTGTAGTTTTTAAGAATATAGAATGGGAACACCAGTGTGATTAATTTTTCCAGACTAAGCCACCATTCCAGTAAAGTTTAAAAAGTAATCACCTGATAACTCCCAGTCTTGTAACCAAATAAATCTTAAGAATTTCCTTCAATACTTCGAATGTTGCATTTCTGAATTGTATTATTAATTATCTTTAAGCATACATAGTGAAATTTGTTCACCAAAGGCCTCAAAAACATCCATGTTTCACAATTTTATGTTCTAAAACCAATTTCAGTGCTACTAAATCTCATGAAATTATCAGAAGTCCTGTAATTATTTTTTTGTTTCTCTTTATCACACAAATTTCTTTAGGCATAAGAATAGGTAAAAGATATGCCTATAAAGTAACATTACATCGGAGCCAAGGGACCTGCAAGCACTTCCAAGCTCCCACACTTTGGAAGCACAGCACAGATTCAGATGTCAGGATGAGACCTACGGACCAACCATTCCCCTCCTACCTGCTCAAGACCTGGTCCTAGTCTCGAGTCCAAGGTCTCTCTGTCTTATTCAGTGTTTCTTCATGTTTTTGAAGATGAGGAAGTCTTGACATATGCATCATTACGTTTAATGAGGCTTTAAACCTCAGAAAAATTTTTAAGAGTCATCCCATCCACAAAGGAAAATCTCTGAAGTTAGGTTTTCAGAGAAGATGGCTGTTCTTGGTCAGATATATAAAATACCTTGGTGAGATGTGGAGACTTTGAGCTAATTCCCTTTATCCAAAAGTTATACCGTATCTACTGAAGTGTTTAGCATTGATTTTTAAAGCTTACTTCAGAGTACTATCCTGGTGAAATTGAGCTGGTTCTTCTACAGTCAGGCACCTGGCTATCGACATAAACCTCTTAATTTCCAAAGGCAGTTCAGCTATCAAGTACAAGAAAATGAGTATCTGAGGACATATGCTATATCATCCAGGAACAGATTTAATTAATCTTCTCTGAACTCTTAAAAATATTTCTTGCACTTAAATGTACTGTAACAGCTAACAAATATTCATTCAGTGAAATGAACATCCAACTTCCTCAGCCAACACAGACAAGGTCAGATGAAAGACAGAAGCTCTGCTGAATAAGTAATGATGAAAGTTTGTGTCCTGAGAAAGATAACTGATAAACTACAGATAATTGAAAAGAAACACTTATCAAGCACAGCTCATGGTTACTTGTGTAGGCAGTGGGGAAGGTTCTACTTTGTAGGCATACTGGTGCAGTGCAATTTAGCTTCATGAATAAGCGCCCAAGCTCTGAATAAGCACCAAAATAAGCAAGTGAGAAATCTGTTGCATCAGGACTGTGCTGAATAGAGATTAATTAACTTTGCTATTCAGCAAAACTAATTTATTCTGGAAGAGCGCAAAACTGCTCCTGGCCCCCAGAGGGGGGCCTTTGCAGCACACTGGACCGCCCATAGCACCAACCAGACATTCCAGCTCACATAGACCTGGCTCAGGGATCATTTACAGTAACACAGGCTGCAGCCCTCTCCTGTAATACAGCAGAGCTTTTATAAATTATTATGTTGATGCTACTTTGCAGCATAGAAAAGATATTGGATAATATCCTTCAGAGAGAAGCTCTGGCCTCACTAAAGGTAGAGGTGAACAACTCACTGGCTTGAACAAGGCCAGAATTTCCCTTTCCTTATAGTGAGTCCCAATCTGTTCTACTCAGCATCAGCTACTTTTATAGTCATTAGACTTCACCTCTGAATTCACTCCAGCTGGAATGCTCTGCTTAATATATATGGATCATTTCAGTCACATCTGAAGTGCTCTGACTCTTTGGGTTGAGAGGCCACAACATCCATTTCTTTCTTATGACATCTCAAGGCTGGCTTTCAGGCAAGAAATAAAAGGAAAACTCTTCAAAAGAAACCGCAAATAAAAGATAGATGAGGAGAACGAAAATGCAGCCCTGGCTGAAATGTAACTGAGGCAGTTCAAGTTGGCATCTGTATATTTTGAGAAAGTGCCAGAGTAACCACAAGCAGTGACGCTCCTTATTGTGCTTCCTTGAATGCTGAATTTCCATCAGCAAAGTACAATTTGTATCATTACTCTTTCATTTCCTCTCTGCATTATATATGTTTATATGCTAACTTATAGTTAATATATAGCTGATGGACAGGGTCAGGCCTCTGTATTTTCTTTTTAAAATATTGATTTTTCTCATGCTTATGGAACAGTTAAAAGTCCAAAAGTCAGCAGTACTTCATCTTCTCCTTTTGCTTGCCTTATTGTATGTTTGCATACTTCAACTGCCAAACTGTATTTAGCTCTCACAGACTATCCCCATTCTTTATTTTCATCAGCAATTTTTTTTTTTTTGCTTAAGCTCTTTCATCAGTCTTCCCTCGAGCCATAAATTCTAATCTTTCCTACAGTTTAAAGTTGTACTGGAAGGGCCAATATTTCTACATGTACTGCTTAACATCAGCGTACAGTTCCTTCTAACTCCTTCCCTTATATCAAAAAGGTCTGTCAACCTCCCATTTTATCTTTAAGAAATAATTATTCTAGCAGATACTTATTTAATCCTCTCAGACAAAATTTTTTGCTATACTCTTTACTGTCTCCATAAACTCATATGGTAGGGAGTAAGCAACTCAGCCTCTCAGGTATAAAGAGCACTTTGATTCAAAAAATAGTCTTTGAGTTGAGGGTGTTAGTGCGAGGAGATGAAGTGATGATAAATTAAAATGTAGAAGATCAAAAGGTTATTTAATGTAGTTGTCTAGGCTTATACTCTTGCAACTGCATGCAGTATATAGTGAAGGAGTTTATCAGAGACCACAATGACTTAAGAATCTTATTTACCAAATAAAAACGACATGGTCAAAGCTGAGACCTAACAGGCACACTGAAAATCTGACTTTCCATATACATCACTCAGGTGCGGGGTTTTTTTTCTTTTTTATAAGTCAGTTGTCAATAGCATCACCATCTGCAACTTCTGTGCCTCAGGTGAGAGCTGTTCACAAGCAGGCTGTGAGGCAAGCAAGGAGCCTGCTCCCATCTTTAGGTGGTTGCTTCACAGTCCAGTATTCGGAAATTTTTAACATTTATAACAGCCATGCTGTGACTGAAAAGTCAGGGTTTCTTGTTAGCCCTTGGAGGGCTCATATGCATGCATGAGGTGCTCACCTGAGACTTGTGGATGCAGCCAGAAAAATAAACATATAAGTAATAATAGAAATTTGCCAAGGTGGATTCAAAACAAGATTTTGATGGCATTTTCAAAATGTCAACTATTTCCCACACTAGGAAGTACACAATCAGGTGTTCCTTGTTTAGTAAAATGGACAGAATAAAAAAACCCTATAATTTATGAATCAAAACATTACCGCTTCTTTTTGCCTAGAGTCTTTGTAGAAGAAAATCTGCATTTAATCATGAGAAATGACTGAGCAACATCAAAACTTAAAAAGAATGAATGATTAAAAAAAATGGGGCTTGCAGTGGTTTGATCTGTGCAGTGGCCTGAAAAATTGAAACTTCTTAAAATAAAACTGAGATCAAGTGTTAAGAAAACCAACTTCATATCAAATTAACATTTTCTTAATATACATAATCAAAATGTCATAAGCCTCTAATTAACATTTCCAGTCAAAAAAAAAAAAGAACATCTGAAAATCCACTTTGTTTTATGTTTATCTTCTACCCCACTAGCCTAACTGCAGAACACAAACAGCAGAACACAAACCGCAGAACAGCAAAACCTCATATAATGCCATTTCTAGAAGAGTTACCAGGTATACTAATTCAACTGTGATCTCCCTAAGTACTCAGTTTTTATTTAGAGATTTTTTTTCTATGTGCTTCTCATGTGCTTAAAAATTTAACAGGTAGTGTTTCAAAGCAAAAGTTGTCCATAGATGTTACAAAGCTGGCTGGGCTATACTTTCATTCTATATATTGCCATAACCCCTTTTGTTGTCTTTACCACACTTAGAAAAACCTTTTGATTTGTGGGTAATGTTTCATGCACTAAACATTAATGAAATGGAAAATTAAATTACCCCAACCAGTGAAAATGTCTGTTGACTGTTCATTACAAAGAAGATGCATAAACAATGCTGAAAAAAGCAGCAGATCTATTATTTACAAAACTGATTACAGCATCTGAAACACAAGTCTACTATTCATCTCTGATATATATTTTAGTAAAATGAAAGCAGCTGATTTAATATTGATAGTTTAATATACATTCTTATGCTATTTTCTGAAAAATAATAGAAATATACAGACTAGTTATTTTCTGCAAGAGATAACAGCACATGCACATGAAGAACTTGTTCATTATCTTCTACATTAATCTGTCACTTCTCTATCATATTATTTCTAGTAGAAATAATCTATTTCACTACAGAATTGCCTACTTTATAATAGCCTAGAAAATTCATTCATTTCTTTTGTTCCTCCAATCTGTCTTCAGGAAACATAATTGTACCTCTATTTGAAACATCATTTTTAACTCATTAAAGCCCTTCACTGCCCATTCAGCTGTCCTTAAAACATTTCTCAATGCTGTACCTAGAGATGAACAAAACAAGAATCAGATTGATGAGAGTTAGAGAAGTAAGCTGCGCTCAAAGAGTACCCGTCAGGTCCAGATATAGAATTTTTGAAATACGGGGGAATGTCCAGCCTGTGACATCAAGTCTAACGGTTCAGCTTAGTCCATTCATAATGATTGGTTATCTGCAACACTTGGTACTACTAAGAAATTGTGTTCTTAACAGCATACTAAATCCTTTCCATTAAGTTCAGAGGATATAACCTAGATATTTGGTTGAATAAATCAAACATCATGTGTTAGATATGTTATGAAGTAACCTTTTGCACTGCATCAAAATATGCACCAAAACCCTGGCTGTCTTGATGCCACATATGTCTGCAAGTAGTAAGGTTCTGAAAGCAATTCACTGAAAAATAAGTGTCTCACTCACCAGGAAGGCATGAGTAATTTTGCCCTGGGTTTCTCCTGTGTTCAGACAATGCATTTAGGAAACATGAGTTATCTCTCTATGATCTTGTCTGCCCTACGGTATTGTAGATGGTCATCACAGTGTCATAAGTTGTCATGGTTTAAGCCCAGCCAGCAACCCAGAACCACGCAGCTGCTCGCTCACTCCCCCTTCCTCCCCCCCCTGCTCCTGGAGGGATGGGGAAGAGAATCGGAAGAATGTAACTCCCATTGGTTGAGATAATAACAGTCCAGTAACTAAGGTATAACACAAACCACTGCTGCTACCACCAATAATAGTAATGATCAGCGAAATAACAAGGGAAGAGGTTACAACCGCACACCACCCACTGACTGATACACAGCCCAACCCGAGCAGTGATATAACCCTTCCGGGTAACTGCCCCCAGTTTATATACTGGTGTCCTGGGTTCAGCAGCAGCAGCCATTTTTCTCCTTCTTGGTAGCTGGTGCAGTGCTGTGTTTTTGATTTTGGCCTGTGAACAGCGCTGATAACACCAGTGTTTTCAGTTACTGCTTGGTAATGTTTTGGCCTGACCAAGGACTTTCTGAGTCTCATGCTCTGCCAGGGAGGAGGGGAAGCCGGGAGGAGGCAGAGACAGGACACCTGACCCAAACTGACCAAAGAGGTATTCCTTACCACAGCACGTCATGTCGAGGATGTAAAAATGGAGAGCAGAGACCCGGAAGGGTGGGGGGGCTCACTGCTGGGGGGGTGCACTGCTTGGTCGGGCTGGGTGGTGTGTGACTGTATTCTGTCCTTGTATTTGCCTTATCATTATTATTATTGGTGGTAGCAGTAGTGATTTGTGTTATACCTTAGTTACTAAACTGCTCTTATCTCAACCTATGGGAGTTGCATTCTTTTGATTCTCCTCCCCAACCCCCCAGGACTGGGGGAAGAAAGAGGGGGGAGTGAGTGAGAGAGCGACTGTGTGAGTTATAGAGGCTTAAACCATGACAACTGGGCATGACACTCTATAGTATGGAATACCTCTTTGGTCAATTTGGGTCAGGTGGCCTGTCTCAGCTTCCTCCTAGCTTCCCCTCCTCCCTGGCAGAGCGTAAGACTCAGAAAGTCCTTGGTCAGAGTAAGCATTACTGAGCAACAACTAAAAACAACAGTGTTATTGGTGTTGTTCCCAGGCTGAAAGTCAAAAAACACAGCACTGCACCAGCTACTAAGGAGGAGAAAAATGACTGCTACTGCTGAACCCAGGACAATACGTGAAAAATGCAATTTGGAGTCTCTCCATCAAAGCACAGAAACAGCAGCTGAAAACATTCTTACATAAAACATTACCTAATGATAAAACAGTGCTGTTATTTACATTGGAGACTCCTCCAGTCAGGCTAGAGCAAACAAATGTAGAGAGGCATCATAAGTGATAGTCCTGAAGCAATGTTAACTCTTGTTAACTCAATGTTTACTCTTGTAAGAGACGTGCTTCAAATAATGAGCTATTTCAAATCCCAATTTTAATTGCAAGATTACCCTTACCTACCTGTTTTCCATGTGCGCTACTCTCAAGATAATTTTATCTACCTGTATTTCTGGATAGTATTGATAGAGTTCATTTCTGGAATGGAAAAGTAACGCCAAGCACTGGCATATCATCTGTGGCCTGCCTATTGAGGCTGCTCTCAGGTCTGGAGTATTTCAGCAGTGTACATTGACCTTGGAGAAACTGATGTTGGTGACAAATCATTTATGAAGTTCTGTGTTATATCTAAAAAGGAATGCCAGAAGTTCAGATCAGATTTTGCTGAATTCAAGTTCTGATGGAACATTTCGCCTACATTTTTAGTTCAGGAGATTTACCCTTCATCTTGTCTTAAGATTGTCAGTGCCACACACATGACCGGTGAGAGTCAGATCTCTGAAAATAATGGAAAAAAGCTTTAATATCAGGAGAATTTTTGTTCTGAAAAACTGCTTTCAAATACTAATGGTAGCTTGTAAGCCTCTAGGGTGGCCACAGGTCATGTTTTTCAGCCTTTTTCTCTGCAACCACAGGAGACAGAAATGTGCTTTCTACGTACAAAGGTGACCTTCCCACCCAGACCTATGCATCTGGCAGCTGCAGCTTTCAAAGGAATCTCAAATACAAAACATTCTGTAGAAAATTAAAAAATACTAAGTAGTACAAAAATCTATAAGTAAATATCAACTGTATTTATAAGGACTCTATTTATTTTACCAATGTTTTTTTCATTAGGTAACACCGGGAAGTTAACGAAGATGAGTTCCCATTGTATTGCGTGTAGTAATCTAAAAGTACAGAAGCAACAGAAAGAGTTGCAAAATAAGTGGTTTTTCTTGTTGTTTAATGAATAAAAATACTCCAAACTAAAGTTCTGCTACCACCTTGAGAAGGTTTTCTCCTTTTTCATTGCATGCCTCCATAACACAAGCTAAACATCCATTTACTAAGTATCATATTGAAAAAAATCTTGTAGGCAAAAGTGGAGGCACCACACATGCACATTCAAAATGTATTGCCGGTTCAGCTAAACAATTTAACAGCTTTATAATCCATGTGTTCCAATTAACACAGAAAAGCTTCATTAATAACACAAGAAAAAATGTGGTAGAAAGAAAATAGGGTTTCTATAACATAACCTTTTTCTCTGGTGTGTGGTTGCCTTTCACTTCCCCTTGAGTCCTAAGGTCAATGGTTTCAGGCTTTCTTGAGAGGCTTTCAAGGGGAATAGAGTGGATGGGTGTTGTATGCACAGCAACCATCAGTATTATTAGTCCTTCACTAGGAGAGAATGGTGTTCATGGTGGGGATCCCAAAGGTCCACTTGAAGTTATCTTTTTATTCTTTTTGTCATAGTCTGTTTCTTTCTGTTTGCTTCCCAGCTGAAGTTTGAAAGATGCCTCCTCAGCCCTTTTATCCCAAGGAGCTGTTGTTTGTTACACGCTGGTTCCCTAGGGTTCTTTGGCCCTTACTGCATACAGTTTTGCATTGCTCAAGATACAACAGGTCAGAGAGTAGTCACTGACCACTGTGCGGCTGTTAAACCAAGCTACAATCAGCTCAGGCCAAGCATTTACTGAGCTAGCACAACTAACTCATGCCTTTATATTAATCATGTTCAGGCCTATTTTATCATCTCATTATTCTTTATTCCTTTCACTTTATTATGTTTTTAAATGGACTTGAGTTTTCTGAATGAGCAAAACTGCAGAGAAGGAAAATAAGTCCATACTAAAAAAATTTGTTTTCTGCATTAGAAGGACTAAACCAGCTAAAGATGGGTAAGAAAAACAAATGCACAAATATTCTTCCGATGATATTTCAAGTTCAAAAAGACACATGTATTATAGAAAAAAAAAAAAAAAAGCAAAAACAGAAACAGAAACAAACAAAAAAAAAAGAAACATGACTTTGTGTCATTGTTAATGATCACAATCAGCAGCTGG
This sequence comes from Amazona ochrocephala, assembly GCA_039720435.1. NCBI lineage: Eukaryota > Metazoa > Chordata > Aves > Psittaciformes > Psittacidae > Amazona > Amazona ochrocephala. The sequence continues at coordinate 35,379,682 of CM077879.1, forward strand.
AAGGAAGATTGTTCAGTCTACCTCCCCTGTGCAGGCAGAGCCAGTTACACCACGGTGTAACCTAGCCCTAAGTACTTCCATAGATGGAAGCTCCACATTATTCTCAACTGCCCCCTGCTTCATTCTCTTTACCCCAGTCAGTTTTTCTCAATATCTTTCTTGCTTTAACTTAAGGCCATTAGTTCTTCTTTAATTTACAAGTATCTCTAAGCCTTTGGTTTGTTCACTGATGGGCATAAAGAACATCTCTCCTCCTTCCTGACTGGTGCAAGTTTTATTAAGATCATGAAGTACTTTGAAGCAATAGAGTTGTAGTAGAAGAGCAAGATATCATTTACCTTTCTGCTTCTTGAGAACCTGTAGCACATGGGACATAATTTGGCATGGTCCCCTTTGGCTGTGTCCCAAGCAAATGCTGGAGACTAACAATTCAGATTGTCATCCCTATCCAATGGCAGGACAAGGACATGAGCAATTTACCCATTTTAAACAATCTCAGTATGGATTTTTCCAGGCACTAAAATCTGACAAAGGAATTCTTAACAGCTAAGTATATTTTTGGTGGTAAGAACCAGTTATATATTATTAAAATACAGCTTAATTCTGTTTTTGATTGCAAAGCACGGTAGTGTGTGAGGGCCAAGCTCACACATAACTCCCCCAGCTGAGGTTTCCCCCAGCACTGTCCCCCCTAGTTCTGTGATTCAGGGCCAGACAAGTGCACTGTGCCCAAGCAGGCCTCAAGCCAAAGCACCCCAGAGTGAGCAGACATGCTCAAAGCCTTGACTGTGGCTTTCAGTGGTTTTGATGCCTATTTATTAAAATGTGAAATATTATGGGGTTCCATAGGCAGGGAACTATGACCAAATAGCACTTGCTTATCTCGATTTTGTCAGTGTTCATGTCCTGCTCTCTTGTAATTTCCCTGTGCCATGCAGAAAAGTGGAGCTAAACATATCTGCTGTCTTTAAACTCTCAGAGTCCTGCAAATGAAGATGTTAATTTAATTATTTACTGTTATTTATCAGCTATAGGAATGAAAATATCCTTCTTAGATGTACTACTCACACTTACTCTAATCAAAGCTATACTAGAAAAAGCTCATTTCCCTGCCATAGCTTTCAAACATAAAACAAATTAGAGCAAAAGTGCCACCTAGTGTGAAAATTACTGAAAGTTATTTTAGAATTCATGAAAATGCTTCTCTTTTTCCCTGAAATTCTAGCTGAACATGCAGAGAATGTTAAAGAAACCAGAGGCTTACTGAGAGCCATACAAACCTTTCTGTAGATAAGCAGAACAACTTTACTCCAAAGAAACATACAACCTCTTTATTCCATCTCTTTTTTGTATTTGTAGTTAATTCAGTGCTTCCACAAGCACATTTTGCCCATCTTAAAATTTTAGACTCTTTGAAGTCTAAAGTTTCGGATTATATGTGTACTCATCCAATATGAATTATGTGTTTTATTAACTATTCACAACAGTTCTTCCAACAAGAGAGCTCATAAAATTAGAGGTCTTAACGGCATCAAGTCATCAGCAGCCAAATCCCAGGAAGCCCAGAAGAAAGAAGCATCTCTAAATCTGACATACCTTTGTCTTTTCCCTTCTATACCTTCTCCCCATCCCCCATGGGATGCTCCTCGCTGCTCCTCCCTCCTTTCCCAGTCACATTGGGTGATCTTTTGAGTATGTTTTGTTCCTTACTCAAAGTGTTTGGCAGAAGTTCAAAACCAAAATGTTCATGCTTACAGTTCTTCCATGGTGAACCATGTAGAGAAGAAGGGTGTCACTCATGGAGCAGAAGCGCAAAAGCTTCAGGAGTACCATAGGTGGTATTTCCATAAAAAGAACCTTTCCATAAGCAGCACTCAACCAACAGGAATGACTGAAAAAGTGATGCTGTACTACAAATAAACCTCAGGGAGGCTACGTCACTCATTAACATCCAAGAATAGTGGTTTCTAATGATTTCTCAAATTTAGTAGAAATAGTAATTTCCTCAGATCTCCTAAAATAAGTACAGTCATAGCATTCTACACATCTGCCCTAAACTGTTGAGAAAAACCAAGCCATTTGTTGTTAATATTTCAATAAACTCAAGGGATATTTTTGACAGGTACCTCTATATGTCTTTGCGTCTATGTGTGTGTGTGTGTGTGTTTGTGTGTATAAATTACTATAGCAATTGTAGTAAATCCTATTGACTCATTTTGCAAATATTAAGATCCACCTTAAAACTACAGGCTGCTGCTGGGTGAAAGCCATGTAAAAATCCCCTCTGTGATGAATTTGTACACTTATAAACTTTTAGATTTAAATCATTGACCAAGTTTGAGAGTAAGACTAGAGGTAGTCACACTTAGGCTCTGTTGGGACTTTAGAAAGCAAGGGGGTCTATTCTGAACCTCATGACTCAACAGGAGGATTTCCTTATTCCCTGCATCTCTTCCATTAGACATATACTGTTGACCAACTCTGAGACTAAGATTGGACCCAGCTGCACCTAAGCTCCACCAGGAATTTCAAAAGCAGTGGGGTCCACTCTGAACCTCATGACTCAGTGGGAGGGTCTCTCTTACCCTTTCACACCTTCAGTTTCTATGCACATAATTTTAGTTTGATTTTACCTTGATTTCCCTTTGGTCCATTCCATTAGGCAAAAATCATTGACCCGGTCTGAGACTATGACTACACCTAGCACACTAAGGCTATGTCAGGAGTTTAGAAAGCAAGGGAGTCTATTCTGAACCTCATGACACAATGGAAGGTCTCCCTTACTCTTCTGTGCCTTTGGTCTCCGTGTTAGTTATTTTAGCTTGATTTTACCTCAATATTCTTTACATGTATCATCCACAAGTAGTAGAGTGAATCTTAGAATCATAGAGTCATAGAATCATAGAATACTTAGGGTTGGAAAGGACCTTAAGATCATCTAGTTCCAACCCCCCTGCCATGGGCAGAGACACCTCACACTAAACCATGCCACCCAAGGCTCTGTCCAGCCTGGCCTTGAGCACTGCCAGGGATGGAGCATTCACAACTTCCCTGGGTAACCCATTCCAGTGCCTCACCACCCTTACAGTAAAGAACTTCCTCCTTATATCCAATCTAAACTTCCTCTGTTTAAGTTTTAACCCTTCTCTCTTGTCCTATCACTGCAGTCCCTAATGAAGAGTCCCTCCCCAGCATCCCTATAGGCCCCCTTCAGATACTAGAAGGCTGCTACCAGGTCTCCACACAGCCTTCTCTTCTCCAGGATGAACAGCCCTTGCTCCTGTCCCTTGATCATCCTTGTGGCCCTCCTCTGGACTTGTTCCAGCAGCTCCTTGTCCTTCTTATGTTGAGGACACCAGAATTGCACACAGTACTCCAAGTGAGGTCTCACGAGAGCAGAGTAGAAGGGCAGGATCACCTTTGACCTCCTGGTCACGCTCCTTTTGATGCAGCCCAGGATACGGTTGGCTCTCTGGGCTATGAGTACACACTGAAGCTGGCAAATGGTCAGTTTCTCATCGACCAACACCCCCAAGTCCTTCTCTGCAGGGCTGCTCTGAATCTGTTCTCTGCCCAACCTGTAGCAGTGCCTGGGATTGCTCTGACCCAGGTCTAGGACCTTGCACTTGGCATGGTTAATCTTGCCATTGAACTCTTAAGTCACACATTTAAAAAATCATAATAAAACTACTGTTGCTAATACCTTTGATGATCATTCTTAGAGCAATCCTAAACCACTCTCCTCATGACAAGTTGGTGTAGTTGGCAGGATGGCCGGTGATATCACTGATTACTTATAAAAGCATGGAATAATTCCAAGCCCCAGATTCTCAGAATAATGGGTGCGTGATAACTGGCATGATTGGAAAGCTGCGGCAGAACAGATCTGACAGAAGAAACAGAAGGCAGAAAGGCAGCCAAATTATTACTATCTTTGTAAATTGAGCAGCTGCAGAAACAGTTACAGGAAGAAGAAAGAGCTAACGTTGGAAGATATCTTGTATGACGCTCATGAGCCTCCCAATTCTCCTGACATTGTACAGATTAGGAAATGAATTGTGAAGAATGGAATGGGCATATAAGGGGAGAGCCCAACAATAGCAGACTGCGGGAAGATGATTATTTTTTTCCCTCAGATTCTGCTCAGTATGAGGTTAGAGCCATCATTAAAGCAGAATATTTTCCAATTCCACCTGGGCCTCAGTGACAACTGGGAAAATTCCCAATAGGTGTGGGAGCACAAATTTCAGTATCAACGCAACAGGACACCAAGATGCTGGGTGTACAATCTGGACATCAAAGAGTTAAAGTCACTGGCATAAACAGAGCAAGTGTTATCTACCAAACTGCCAAAGATAATTTATGGCTCCTGGCAAGAAGTGCGTGTCATCTGCTTGCTTCATGGTCAAAGATCACAATGGATATAACTTGGCTGTTCCGTGAACAGTCAAACCTGGCACCTTCCTGAGGACTGCATGGGGTCCTTTGGTTCAAATGTTGACCTTAATCCTAATGAAAACTGGAAGGCGATGATGCACCTGCTCTATGCAGCACCTGCACTCTCTGATTCAAAGATTACTAATGTACCACAATGCCCAATTTCTGCTGCAGCATGAAAGGAAATTTCTGAAGTCATAGCTGATTTGGAGAAATGGCAAATCATCTCCAGAGCCCACTCCTCACATAACTCACTGGTTGGGCCAGTCCGAAAACAGGATGGGAGATGGTGACTAACAATTGATTATTAGCATTTAAATGCCAACACAGCCCCACTAACACAGCTGCAGCATCCAATATTGCAACCCTAACAGCCATGCTACAGCAACTACAAGCAGCCACACATCCAAGGATGGCAGTACTAGATGTAAAACATATGTTCTATATGATCCTCTTACAAGAGGAGGATAAAAGAAAATTTACTTTTACTTGGGACTGTATACAATATACCTTTAACAGACTCCCACAGGCCTATAAACATTCACCCACAATTGCTTATGCTGCACTTGCTGAACTTCTACAGTCTCACTTCCTTGGAATGTGAAACTGTACCAATGTATAAATGATATTCAAGTTGGAGGAGGTTCCCCTGAAATGTAGGGGAAGCAGCAACAGCAGTGTGGCAAGCACTCCATAAAACACAAGTTGAGATCCCACCTTAAAAATATGAGGAACCAAGTAGAAAAGTAAAATTTTTAGGTACTAGCTGAATTGCAGTTAATGCTGCAATTCCACAAGCCACCCTAAGTGAAACAGAAGACCTGCAAATGCCCCAGTCTAGGAAAGAAATGCAACAAACTGCAACAGTTAATGGGAATTATAGGATATTGGGGGAAACACATACCTCCATTACTTTTTTGTAATAGTTTTCCTACTATAGTCACTTTTACGAAAAGGGAAACCATGGAAATAGAAGCCAGAACATGAAGGAGCAGTCAAGACCCCAAACCACTAACTTCATAATACACTGTACATGTCTTCTGGGGGCATGTCATGGGTTCAGCAGTAGCAGTCATTTTTCTCCTTCTTGGTAGCTGGTGCAGTGCTGTGTTTTCGACTTTCAGCCTGGGAACAGCGCTGATAACACTGATGTTTTTAGTTACAGCTTAGAATGTTTGGTTTGACCAAGGACTGTCTGAGTCTCATGCTCTGCCAGGGAGGAGGGGAAGCTGGGAGGAAGCAGAGACAGGACACCTGACCCAAACTGACCAAAGAGGTATTCCATACCACAGTACGTCATGTCCAGGATGGATAAACTGGGTGCAGGAACCCGGAAGAGTACAGTTCATGGCTCGGTCATCGAGTGGTGAGCAGTTGTATCCTCTTCCCTTGTATTTCCCTGGTCATTATTATTATTGGTGGTAGCAGCAGTGATTTGTGTTATACCTTAGTTACTGGACTGTTCTTATCTCAACCCGTGGGAGTTACATTCTTTTGATTCTTCTCCCCAATTCCCCTCCCCCCCCCCCAGAGTAGGGGGGGGGAAGAAAGAGGGGGGAGTGAGTGAGAAAACTGCATGATTTACAGCTTAAACCAAGACAGGGCAAAACTGAGCAAAGAGGTGACTGGGAGACAAAATCTACCATTTTGTAAAATCAGTGGGAAAAGGAGTGGAATTACAGTCATGAGGCTGAGAATTTGGACTGGTACACCCATGCAGAGCAGCAAACCCTTCTCTCAATAAAGTACTTCAGCTTTAGCTCTTATCATCTCCTCCTAAACTTTTCTTGCAAGCCCTGTGCATATAGTACTCTTTCTTTGGTGTCATCATCTGCCCTTCCTGGTCTTTACAAACCAGCTAACAAAAGAGTGGGAACTGAGTCAAAATTGGCTAATATCACACTGTGATGTGAAAAGAGTATCTAATGTATGAAGGGTTACTATAGAAAGTGAAAAAAAAAAAATCATTGGCAACAAAAAAAGCCTAACTTCTCCTCTCCATGTTTTCCATTTCCATGGTAGGTAGCACAAGAAGTACTCGAATTAAACTGCAGGAAAGATTATTTAAGTCAGTGACAAGGGAAAACTTTGTAGCAATAAAGATTACTGAGCACTGGAATAGCTTGTGCAAGGTGACTGTAGAACCTGTCACTGGAAGCTAGAGAAACTCCAGTCATGAATAACATAGGGGTTCTTGATTGTGCATGAGGGCAGGATGTTGCATTACTTAATCTCTAAAGACCTTCTCCATATCTCTCTTCTAGGATCCTTTGAAAATTAAGAAACATTAAGATGCAAAACAACTGTTTTATGTCTCCACTGCATAGGTTTCACAAGAACATGTCTTGTAACATGTAACACTCCATAGTAACTCTAATACGTCTATATATACCTATAACATGATTTACAACACAAAGACCACATGAAAAGCAAGAAATTTGTTATTCAGCAAATGCTTGACTATAAACATGCAATACTTAGCATCTGCTATTATTGTTCAAAGAGGCAAAATAATATTAGCCTCAATTTGAGGTGGAAATGCATTTTTAATACATCATAAAGCAGATATTTCATCTAAAAAAATGAGCTGGCAATAATTTTCCAAGAATTTTCTATGCATACTGGAAATCTGGCATTCACATTTTAATTTAACTGCATGAGTTCTCCTACTATGAAGACCACCACCATGAATTATTTTCATTCCACCCAGTTCCTTATTTTCCAGCACTTAAGATGCATTTTTCATGACAGCAGAATAACAGTTTTTTACAGAACAAATAAAACTTTCCCTAGGAACAGCTAAGTTTACTTTCCCATATTGCTGTCACAATGTATACCTCTGAGAAATAAGAGGGAGCTCCAGAGGCCTATAGAGCATTGCTGAGCTGCCAGTCCTCTTCATTACTCCAATAGCCAAAACCTGAAAAGCTGCAGGAAACAAAACAAAGCAAACAAACAAACAAAAAAAAATATAAAGAGAGAGAGAAAAAAAGAAAAGAAAGAGAAGTGGAGATGGGGGCAAAAGAGGGGGAAGAAAAAAACATATGCATGCTTGTGTGCATTTCAAAAAGAAGCAGGCAGCATTATGAGAAAGCATTAAAGGTTATCAGTTTGACATTGGATATGCTCTTTTGGCAAATATACAGCTTGAGTACTGGCAGGCAGATATTTTGGATGGTTTCTTGATGATTCTTCTTTAGAGAGTTTCAGTCTCTGTTTTCATACTGAAGCAATTCCTTTGTTTCTCCCTCAGCGATTTTTCAGCTCTATTCCTTCCCCATGAGGACAGAACCACATTTGAATGCCACGAATCTTTCTTCTTTTGCTGTGTTGTTTTAGGGTTTGTTTTTTTTCTTTTCCCTATTCTTTCTCAGTCCCTTATTTCAGTCTCTAGGTTTTTGACAGCATGTCTGAGGTTTTCTGATATTTCAAACCAGTTGCGGATTAAACAAGGCATGGAAAGGACATCAGCTCCCACCTTTATGTCCTATTCTGCTTCTGTAGTGCCAGCAAAAGGTCCCAACACAGTGATATGCTCTCCCTCTCCCCCTTGATCCAATCCCCACACCACATGCCAGACTTTGCCTGTTGGCTTTCTGAACGCCCACAGCCTGCACTGGAGCTCCCAAAGCAGGAGATGTTCAGCACAGCACACCACGAGTGATACAAACCTCCATCCCCAGGAGCCTAATGTTGGGTGGAGGGAAGGCAGCGCCCTTCTTTTCCAAGACATGCCTACAGCAGCACCATTCTCTCTCCCCTAGTAGTACTCTTAGACTGTCTTTATCCCTGCTTTAAATTTTGATTCTTTAACAACCTCCAAACAAAACCAAATCCCCAGCCTTTGAATACAGCTTTGGAATTTCTGGTGTGTTGGCTGGGGTCAGCTCAGTACTGCACACCCCGAGAAGCACTCTGACCCCAGGGTCTTTTTGGACAGTTAGGCACAAAAACAACTGTTTGTAAGCTTGTAGTTGTGAAATTACATTTTTTCTTCAATGTTATTTGCAAATAAAGCATGAAAAAAGTAAACCGAGAAGTCCTTTTCAGCAGCTTGATTGCTTTCTCCCATAAGCTTTATATGTTTAATTTCTAATTTTTATTACCTCGTTTACTTGTAAAGCCACTCCTGCTCTTTCCTTCCACAACATAGCCAGAGTGGCTGTGTGGCAATTATGAATAGTGCTCTATTACACAGTTTCAGAAATTCATGCAATGTAGATGATTAGGAAAGAAGCTCATTAAGACTGGCAAAGACAATGTCACATCCTGCACCTACCTTTCTGATACAGTGTGAAATGCTGCTTCTTTCTATTGGAAAGTAATAAAATTTTGACCGCTGTTTCCCACACTGTTAATTTTGGCCATGAAACGTATTTTCTACTTGACACAAAATAATGAGAAAGGATAAAAGAAAAAAGGGAGACAAAGGAAAAGGAGAAAGCTGTTTCTTTAATGAAGGACAGCTAGGGATCTGGAAAATATAAATATCTTGTGCTAAAGAGCAATGACATATGATGTCCCAAAGGGCATGATTCTTTTATTGACTTTCTGGATATTCTGCTCCAAGGGCATTAGACCCACACTATCATTCTTACCACAAAAGTTTCCACAGATGTTAGAATAATATAAGTGAAAGACAGCATTATTACCATACTTGCAAAATTGTTGCTGAAGAGCACGCCTGGGCCTCTTCTTTTGTTTTCTCTGTTAGTACTGACACATTTTTTTTGTGAATTCCATAAAGAAGCAAGGTTTATACAACTGCATAGACTTCTTCATGGCTCATCTTCCTTTTTGCAAGTCCCTTACTAAATTCGCAACCGACTGTCCCATTTCAACCAAATACAGACAAGGGAGAGAAATGTCTCTTACTGTGTCCAAACATCAGGAGTCAGAAGCAGTTTCCAGTTCCTGCTCCATACGTGCCCTGCAACCTCTTCTATTCCCATTCTATGCTAGCGAGGACAGAAGAAACCTATAGTTCAGATATACATTTTTTTTTCCCCTTGCCCAATCAGTGACCACAGAGTTTATTTTTATTACTGTTTTTTATTTAATAATGTCAAAGTCCATTCATTCCTGCTTTTCTAGTTTTTCAATCAAATCTTTTACATTCCAGGCTAACAAGAGATACCGTTTCAAAAATGCTAATACACTTCACCGCATTGCTTCCAGGCTTATTTTTCCACTACCTCCCGTGAGGCTGGTCGGTCACTCCCATGCTATGTAGTTTTTTCTAAAATCCAGTCTGAATACTCAGCAACTTTTGTGTAGACACCTGGCTGCCTGCGGCGAGCACACCCTTCGCCCCAGCTGGTGATGCCTACCAGATACCAGACCTCCTCATGTTTGCATGACAGCGGCCCTCCTGAATCCCCCTGTGCCACAGGAGAAAAAGACAAAGCACACAAGGAAGATCACTCTTCAATATTTCTCTCTTCAAGAAAGCCCTGATTAAAATAAGCATCATTCAGTGTTAACACCAGCATACCTGCCTAGATTTCAATCATTTTTGCTTAAGACTAATTAAAAGAGTACTGAAGCAGGTTTTCTGCTTTTCTAGTAAATTGACTCCTAAATACTTTTCAGTTCTTGCAAATAATTTCCACTTTCCATGATAAGTTCAAATCTGCCTTTTTTTTCTTTGTTTGTTTTAATTTATCTACATACACTGATTTAAAACCCAATGAAGATGACACGTGCAAGTGAGAAATACAATAAATTTGCCAATGTTTGCTCTTATGACCCTGGTTGCAGTATACAACCTGGTTGTAGTTCTCTGTGTGGCTTATCTTGTTTGAAGGACTCTGTCTCCCAGAAGATAAAACACGTCCCTCTCTTCCTTTTCCTATTCCTAACTGATCTTTCTGAACATAACATTCTTTATGTTCAGTATAGCTGTTATGAGTTGTTGAGACAATAGCAAGTGTGTTATTTTTATAAAGCAGCATCTCCATGTTCTGGTGCACTGTATCAAATAAAGCAAGCTTAACTGGCATAGAGAAAAAATTACTTCCCACATCAAAGTATTTTCACTCCTGATGGCTCAATACTGATTACAGTAACAGTAACATTTTAACATAAAAATGTTAACTGTCAAACACTTAAAGTGAAAATACTGTATTGGCAGAGAATTCAATCTTATTAATCAGACTATCTTTTCTTGCATAAATTAACTCCCAATACTTGAATTAATGGAATTGCATCAGTTTGCACCTGAGCAGAGAATTCAGATCACTAAACTCATGCTGCTGTGCCATTTTGAACTCTAATAATGAACAGACCAGTCTGTTGTCTTTAGTGTTCCATTCCCCATGCATTTTAATAGCATAGCTAGCATCCTCTCTTCTGGTTTGTACACAGTGGATGCTTTAAAATAAGCTTTCATGTACTGTATTTCATATCAAGTAATAAAAACCTGGTTTAATTAGAGAAATGCTTTGAGATACTATACTTGCTTCCTTTGGATTTCTGATACTCCAAAGGAATACTGGCTAATTTCCTAAATAGATGAGATATATCTACACACTCAGACTTTTTTATCTATAGAATCTACCCACTATGATATCAATGTCGCATAAGAAATATTTTCCATATATATACATTGATTTTCAGTGTTTTGACATGCGGAAGTGACAAGTTAAACAAAAACTCTATTGTTAACCATATTTTTTCTAATGGTAATCAAAAAATAATCACAGTATTTGGTTATACATTTGAGCAAATGGTTGGAATATAAGACTATATACTGCCTCATTACCTTACAAGCATCCCTTCCACCTTCATCATAGCCAGCACAGACCACTTTGTCCCCTATTCTGTGTTTTCGGTACCTTGCCTGGCATTCTTCTTTTGACATGAGGGGAACAGTAGCCTTCTGAAGAATATCTTGTACACGACCTATGGAATACGAAGTACGAACAGAGAAATGTTTGCTTCTAGCAAAATTAAAGTTAAAACTAAACTCTATAAATCCCCATACAGTGATATTACAAAGTTGGAGGCCTCTGATTTTAGAGCATTGTTAGATGTTCATGACACTGATTTTCCTTTGTTTGTGTTACTAAACAATGTGAATTGTCTGGTAATTTTAATTATTTTGTAATGCTTTCTTATGTCTCATGTCTGGGCAAACTTCAAAACTCCTTTGTGATTTGCAATGAATCCTTGTATGAGTATGGCTTTCAGGACAGTGGCCCGTGGAGCATTGCCATCAAAAGTATTGCTTTGTGTTGCTAACAATTATTTCTTAGTAATGTGTCATAATAGGCTTGGAATCTTCCAGTTGCTGAATTGGTGCCGCTCCATGCCCTAGCAGTTTACAGGATGGAAAAATTTGCAGATAAAGTAAATAACAGCATTTGAGATCATCCTATTCTTAGAAATTAACAGACGAAATCAGTCTATATGATATCTACCTAAATTTGTTTCATATTGTACTCTAACCTTCAAATAGGAATGTGTATAAAGGAAAAGACACTGTTTAAATAGGTGCGTATATATGTATATATATGCACACATAAATGTTACACGCATAAAAATATAAATAAGTACATGCAAAAACATACTTTGACAATTGACAGTTGTTTGGCCTGCCTCCATGTAAAATCGGAGGAGTCGAAATCCCACATACTACCAAAAAAACAAAGTTATTGGCATTGTTTATAATCAACCTTCAGAATCATAAAAGCAACATACTTCAGTCTGCAAGTTCTAAAGCCATATGAATATAATCAGTGTAAAAAAACAAAAGCATGGGTTATGTGCAAACAGTAATTCAAAACCTCGCAGTACAATGATAAGACTGTTGCCTTTTTTCAGCTGGGAGCATGAAAAGGAGTGTGCGTTCCAGATACATTCTAGGCTTTGCCAGTAGATTAAGACAGAATCTAAGAGTTGTACAAGATATACTTAAGGTTGCATTCTTACACATTCCAAATTACTGTATCAATTTATAAAATCCAATTTCTGTGTCAGAGCATGGAGCTTTTTAACGATAATTTCATATATCTTTCATATATGTTTTATGATGTCTTAATAGAAGTAGATTCTAATTAATTATATTACAGTGCTAGCCAGATAGCAATAATGCTAGCCAAGATCATGTAGCATTTTCTTTAAAAAAAGAAGGGAGGTTTCCTTCTTTCTTTTTTTTTTTTTTTTAAAAAAAAAGGGGTGTGAATTTTGCAAGTGAAAGAACTCATTGTTTAAATATTTATCTGTACCTTTTTCTTTCCTGTAACCCCATCCAATTACCCAACAGTCAGTATAAAGTATGTTAGCGTCTTCTTTCGATGGCAGGCAAATAGGCAGTTGAAGATCTAAAACACAATAGAAATATTAGTTTGACCAGCAAAGGCAACTGCAACATTAAGGTTTTGTGGGCAACCTACACAATCCCTGATGATAGGCTTCATATTACACTTTGTTCCTTGCACTACATATCATTCTAATCACGTAAATAAAAGCCACCCATTTTCTTTTCAAAGCCAAAAGAATGAGATTCTCCTCAAACCCCAGTAACTGCATGTTAGTGGAAGCCAGCCCAGGCATCATGCACATCTATACCAATGCCAGCCCTGTGTGATCCTGCACATTTTCAGAATTCCTCTGAAATACACTACATACCAGTAAAATTCATAGGCTTATCAAGTTTCATTAAAGCAATGTCATATCCAGTCTGTGCGTATTTATACTGAGGATGAACAATAATCTCTTCCACTTTGAAGAAGGGTGTATCCGCATTTATTTCTGATTGTTTTAAAATACCGGCATAAACACGCCAAATGTTGGGATTCTCAAGACTGAGGGAAAAAGACAAACAGTCAGACTGTGGCAAAAGACTTGCACTGATTTAGAGTTTGTGTGCAGATGCCAATATCTTTCCTTACACCTGAGTGTGCAGTGAACAGCACTGAGGCCATTGTTTCAATTTTTTATTTTCATACTCTCAAAACAAAAAAAAAAGAAAAGAGAGGTTTGCTTTGTCCATCCCCCCCACTCCTTGTTTCTGTTCCTCTCCCTAATCATATTTTCAGTCCCACATCAGCTTTCTCCTTTATGTTCAGACTCTCGTTGTCCTGATCATTCTTCATCCTCCTTTCACTTCTGCCTGCCTTCATTTATTTTCTCTTTTTCTCCTCTGATGTATACATATATACACATACACACACACACACACACAGATAGGTACTATTTTCAAGGGCCTAATGCATAATATATAAGATTCTTTCCATTCATTGAAACACAATAGTGTTTTTTTTTTAGTAAAGAAAACAGGGTTGGGAATAGAAATTCAAGTAGAGTCTATCCTGACAGTTATTTGTTAGGAAGATTACTCTAGCCAAGTAAATATAAAGTGTAACATCAGAGACCTATATGACAAGTTCCAGGTAATCTTTGTGGTTTTGACTTCACTTTGAGTAAGTTTAAGGGCTATTTCACTGTGTTATTTTACCATTAAGCCTACCTAGAACTTCTGGTATATGCAACAAAGACGATGCAAAACTTTCAAAAACTTTAGAAGATTTTATATGCAAATGTATAACTATCAGTTAGGCTTGATACTTTCCAATTAACAAAGTCTATTTTTTATTTTTTCTTTTGCAAACATGTCTTCCATCTTTGCCTTTTATAATACTGGTAACTCCTATGCTGGATAGCAGGTAGAGAATATTTTTCAGACAGGGTTTTTTAGGAACTTTCACAGAGTTTGCCACTGGAGGCAAAATACTGGCAATACTATTCCATGTGAAAACACTAGTGGGTAACATACTACACTGCATGAGTAAAACCACCTAATTTTGGACCCACTTGCTGGGTCAATATCCTCTTTGAAGCCTTGTCTCTGTTACCTACCCCTTCTCTCCCCATCAGACTGCATTATAGCCTTACACCTTTTATTCTGTAAATGACAGCATAACCCAGTTTGCAGGTGATGAGAATCTAACAAAGCAAATTAATCATCTGCATGACAAATCATATCTTCACAAGTAATTTCATGACCCAAATTTGATGGTAATTCAATTAACAACACAGACAATACTCATCAATGCTGAAATCTGCATTAAAAATAGGTTATTAAGTGACTGATTGATAGACTTTAGGAAAAAAAAAAAACAACCAACCAACCAACCAACCAGCCAACCAACTGAAAAAACTGTTAAAGGAAATCCAGAAAAATTGGAATCTGAATATTTCATGTAATGCTGAGATAGGTAGCTCAGGTACCAGAATAAGTCTAATTGGACCCCCATAGAGATTTGTGTCCTGATCAAATCAGTTAACTTGCACCCTGCTGCTGAAGCTATCAGATTAGTACCATTTCTCAAGTGCCATGGAGAAACCTCTGAGACAACTAACTTGAAGTTTATGAAATGGCATAACTTAGCAACAGATTTTCCTCGATAAATGATATGGTATTACAGTAAGAAGCTTATATCACATGAGAATGTCTAAGTTTCCATAGGTTTCTGATATCTGCTTTAGAATTTCATCTATATTCATTAAAATAATTTAACATCAGCAGTACAGTACTGTGTTACAAAGGGAGAAAGTATGGAGTTCCAGTTACATTAAGGATGTGAATATTTTACCTTAGAAGTTCACCTTTTGGTTACATTAAAACAGTTCATTTTATTCTAGTCCTCATTTTTATCTTTCCGAAAGGTAGATCTTAACTGATCTCAGGTTGGATGAAATTTTTGGGCTTATTTGTACATTTACACTTAGGCCTTACCTCATGACGCAGTGAGCAGCTGTAAGAATCCACTGGCTGCTGATAATAGAGCCCCCGCAGAGGTGTCTCTGACGAGACAACTTCACATGCAAGCTGACTTGCCATGGCCATTCACCAGGAGCAGAGTCTGTGCCTCCAACAATCCTAATAGTTCTTGCAGAATGCTGCATACACACTAGAGGAATAATTTAAAACTTTGTTTAAAGATAATTTGCACTCATGAAAAAAAATGAAGATAATAAGACTACTGCTGATCCCTGAAGAAGGACCAATCTTTTGCAAATAAAGTGATACCTGATGCATTTTAAAACCTTTACGACATTTATGATCATAAAGTCTATTGCAACCAAGTTCAAAGTGTTACTGTTGGCATTTACAATGTGCAGGCCTGGCCAATGTCACATTTTCAGAATACTCTTTAACTTTATGAGGCATTCCACTGGGACAATGCAAACAATTCACTTAAAAAAGAACAAGAACCAACCAAACACAAAAGGCTGTTTGGCCTCCTGTACTGTAATCAGTTAACCACTGTCTCTTTTACGTGAAAGAAGTTTTACTTACCAGTACTGGCCTTTTTTTTACATAACCTTAGTGAATATCCAGAGATCCTTCCTGGCCCATGTACTATTTCCACTGGAGATCCATTCAAGGACATTTTTAGGTGACATTCACACTCTCTGTTAACAAATTCATGCAAAAAATCCATTTGTACATTTTTTTCTTTTCATGCGGAACACGCATATCCCCATTGCACTTTGCAAGTCTGTGCAATGATTGCTTCAGCAATCTTTGAACATTTTGAAAACTGTAACTCACCTTTTCTCATTGCATGAATCTTGGAGGGGATAATAGGTAAAAAATTGGCAGCGGATCACGTCTGTGCAAGCCCGTTGACAGGCTCTGTGTCCTTTAGTGTAAGTAACATTGAGTTCATCTCCCAAAAAATTCATATGCATGTAAGTGCGAGAATTACAGGCTGTAAGAATAAGAGCATTCCAAGCATCAGAAAGTCTATCAATTTAATTCAAAATTAGTATTTTTATTGAAATTTGTTGTTTACCAGGAAATGATCTTCTGCAATTTAGGAGACCAAAGCCTGATACAGCATTCTCTCGTGAAATAAGCGCCTCTGGTATCCCACTTGTTGATGTCTTCAGAAGGCAAAGATTTCTAAAATGAAATTCTTTTTATAATAACTAAATCTGTTCTCACATTCTAAAAATCATTGTTTAAGTACTGGTAAGGAAACATTCTTTCTTAAATGTGTTTTTTTCCCCCAGGTCTCTATGTGTTAAAGTATTTCATATGAAAATGCATTCATTAAGTTCACTAGTTCACACTAAATTGAGGGGGCTTTTGCAGTTCTGTTGCATGGCAGATGACCGTACTACTAAAGGTTGTACAGCATTTATGCATATGTAGAAGTGGTGATTTTAGATGATACATGTCATCACGCTTTTGCTTCTCCCTAAAACTCCTTTGAAATTTTATCCTACTGTTTTGTGTGGAATGTAGATTTTTACCTATCCTCACTACTAAGTATAAAAGAAGAAAGCTCAATAGCAATTTTATTAAACATGTTAACTCTATCAAAAATCTTTTCAAGTAAATAATACTGCTGGGAAACCAGATGACTTTCCTGATAACTTCATAAAATTCAGCTTTAAGTCATTAAAGCAATCTGGAGGTTCACTATTTCTTTGATGTGTATAATTCTTTTCAGATTAGCACCAGATATGCAGCTGAACCCTGGTCACAATGGAGAACAGATGAAATGCCCATGGAAAATTATAAACTCATAAATTCAAAACCTAAAAAACTATGCTTTACTGAAAATAACCTTTTAACAAAAAATTCCATAGGTATGAAGAAAATAGTGGTGAAAAAAAAGAACCTGTGGATGGGGTTTTTTTAAAGTCTACTTAGAAACTTGAAGTTAGATATTATACTCACCTTTGCGATTTTGTTTGCCACTCCCTGGTAAAGAATGTAAAGAACAAGCACTTAGGAAAGTATGTACAAATAGTTTGGCAGACAGAGATATCCGGAGTGAAAAAACTTGTGATATTCATTCCCGAAAATTCTTGATCTTCAAAAATGTCCATTTGACAATCTGTATAAAACAAGAACAAAATATCAAAATTCCAAACATTTCATTATGTCATCACAATATTAAGGTTTACAAATTATTAATTTCAATGTTTAGTGATATTTTCCTTCCTTTGTGACTGATTGATAAGCTAGAAAAATAACGCCAGATTTTAACCAAAAACTGTTTCTCGAGAATATTTTTGAGTGTGTTAACTCATGGAGAGGACTGCTGAGTAGGGATAAGATTCATATAGAGAAGAGGAGAAATCACAGAATCAGAGAATGGGTTAGGTTGAAAGTGACCTTAAAGATCTTATAGTTCCAACCCCCGTGCCATAGGCGGGGACACCTTTCAATAGATCACATTGCTCAAAGCTCCATCCAACCTGGCCTTTAACAATGCCAGGGATGGGGAAGCCACAGCTTCTATGGGCAACCTGTGCCAGTGTCTCACCACCCTCAAAGTGAGGAATGTCTTCTTTATAACTAACCTAAATCTACCCTTTTTCAGCCAGAATACAGATTTGTTAATCTAATAGGGAATACTTTCAATTAAGAGCAGTGGAGATCAGTGTATAAATTCACAGTTAGGAATAAATCATTGTAATCTAGGCAAAGACTAAAATAATTGAGGTAATGGGTATATCTAAAAGCATCATGAGAAGACTAGAAGAAAAATAATGAGATTATCATTTTAACACTTAGAATCATAGAATAGTTAGGATTGGAAAGGACCTTAAGATCATCTATTTCCAACCCCCCTGCCATGGGCAGGGACACCTCCCACTAAACCATGCCATCCAAGGCTATGTCCAACCCCACCTTGAACGCCACCAGGGATTTGAAAAGTAGGCAGAATGAGCAGGAGTAATGTAGTCTACCCTCTGACATTACCAAAATGACAAAGCAGAGGCTTGGCAGAAGAATTCACACAACCAGACTATATAGCAGCTACAGGAAACGCAAGCATGTTTAGAAAGAGAAAAAAGAGTTGCCTCCTCCAGTGACATACTTGAAGTCTTGGCCAAAATCCTAGTGAGACAATGACAAGAGGATAAAAAAGAAAACACCAATATGGAGAAAGTTTCTTGAAACTATCAAGCTGTCAGGACAGTAAAAACAATGAAATTATTCAAACACAAGACTGTGGCAGCAGAGAACTTCAGCCACTGAGAAAGTACAGTAGACAAGACATTTCCCAGATGAGTTAAAGAAATACTGGGAACACCTTACAACAGAAAGGGAAAAAGAGTAAAAGGGAAGGTAGAGCTCAATATGGCTCCTGTTAATTTGGTGAGGTTTTCAAAGAGCATAAGTATGGAAGGACAACAACACTGGACAGTAATTACACAATAAAAACGGAAAAAAAAAATTAGGACACTAGAAAATAAGGGTAAATGAATTCTGAGAATTAGTAGGTAAGATGCCATGTTAAAGGGAAATCAAAATCAGGAGAATAGATAGTTTCCAAAGAAATTATATTTAAAGCATAAATATGGATCCACAAGTTCAGGGAAGCTAACCTGTGATCTCAGTGGTCATGTTCAGTGATTGCTTTTTCAATATTCAATGACCTCAAGGAAGGTACTTTGAAAGAACAGAAACACAGACAGATTGCTACAGATGTGGAATAGCATGTGTGTTTAAGGAGAAAATCGGAAAGCAAAGGCACAAAATGAAAGGCCAGATAGGAGGGAACAAACTGTCGAAACACAAATACAGAGTGCCATTTAGTTAGCATTAAGAAAGGAGCTCAGGTTCTGCTGAAGGGAGAATGAAAGCTAATGGCAAATGGCACAAGAAAGGCTAAAGAACTACCTTTTCTTAACTTTGCCCTCTTCTTCATGAAAATAAGCTACAGTTAGATGGTCAACAACATTAGCATTACTGAGCAGAGGAAAGAGGGCATGGCAAAACAGGAAACAAAAATCCCATATTGATGATTTCAGTGGCCTTAGAATCTGACTGAAGCAATCTCAAAGTTTCTTGGTACAATTTAACTTTTGGTGTTTACAGAGGACTGCTGTGATTCCATAAGCTTCGAAAGGGGAAATATCTGGTTTTGAAAGGAGGACATTAGAACATACACCGCATAGGACTAGTCATCCTAAATCTAGTCACAAAAAAATCTAGAAGAAATATTTGAATAAACCCATTTCAGATATTTGCAACACAACAGGACAGAAAGCAGAACTGAGATTTAATGACTACGTTTGACAGATCTCTGTCTGGACAAGTATAGCTGATATGCCTTGGATTAGGACAGATAACCTCTTGATCCAGTAGTACTATGTATGTTTCTATGATCCCATGATTTATTCCTTCTCTCTCTCACCTATTGGCTTTCTCTCTAGACACAGAAATCAAAGAAAATTTGTAGGAACAAGATTGACCTCCACATGCTTTCAAAAACCTTGATTTAATTTGTGATGAATCATTACTTCCTTATTGTCATAAGCCATAAACATCTTTGGTAAAGTCTCAAATGGCTTCTGATTTCTTTTTTTAACTCAAAATCATATTGTTTGTGCATATGCCACAGTTCTCTTATTCCTCTCAAAGCCAGTGAGAGGTACCCTCTTGTGATTTTTCCTTTAACCACAAATACATGTCTTTCTAGTATATCTCAAATCAAGAGTTTTGGAAAAAAAAAACAATCTTCCCTCCATCCTCTCTCATACACATAGTGAGGGAACAGTTAATTTATTTTCTTGTCCTTACAAAACTTTTTCTTTCTTTTATCATTCTTCACACTTAAAGAAATATGAAATGTCTTCATTGTTAAGATCTGATCAAAACTACTTTTTCAATAGTTTCCAAGGATTATTCCTGCAGTATGACTAATAGAATCTGAAGGAAATGTATTGATATAGAAAAAAAAAGATGCGGAGTGTTTACAAAACATGATTTATATGGAAGAAATAGATTATCTGTGAGCTAAAATATGGCTATATCTAGCAGAACATCATCATTGTTAAGAAGAAAAAATACCACACAGCAAGGCAAGGTGAAGGTAGATTTTCTTGTTTTAAAGATGCTTAAATAGTGAATAAGAAGGTATAATACACACTTTTTGATTTACACTTCAGAGTTTTGCCTAAGTGATAATTGCAGGAACAAACACAAACACTGCTTTCATTACAAATCATCCGCAAAACACAGAGACATCCCTCTGTATCTGCCAGTTGTATCAGAAAGCTGCAGGTCTTCATTAACTATTTCAAAGTGCATACAACATATACAAACAGAATTTAGAAAGCCTTATAGTCTTCTGATCTTTGACTTTGATGGGATTTTATCTTCCATTTTTGTATCCATGTCACAAAGATAACATGCAATTTCATCAAGCTAATCTTATGACAGAATTCTTTAGATCTTCAAAGCAGACAGCTGTTTTTGTAAGACAAATGATAAAATGGGAAAATGAAAAAGATCTGAGCCTCCTTTGTGCCTGAAACTATTAGCTATATTTGCAAGAATAAGTTTAGATTAGAATAAATTTACGTAATGAAACATTTATACAAAGGACAAATGTCAGAGAGAGACTGCACCTTATCATCCACAACCCTTAAAACTAAACTGAATCAGAGATTTTAAATAGTTACCTATTTCAGAAAGCTGGCATGGCTTTAAAGAGAATCCAGACACAACCTCATCAAGCACCTTTATGCTGGTTGGAGTTCCTACACTGGTATGTTTCAAGAAGCATTTTTTACTGAGTAACAAAGAATAAAGAAAGTGGTAAGAGAGCAGGCCATCTTCCTTGGTCTACACCATTCTCCTGGCCCTATAATTCCATGGTGCATGTTCTGGCCTTAGGCCAGAGCAATCTCTATTCTCCACAGCAAACTTCAAATGAGGAACAGAACTAGCTGAACAATGCTTAACTTTAAAAATTGATTAGATAAACAGCTCAAAAATAAGTCTGATAAAAATGAAAGAATGTCTCTGGCTGCTCCGATGATTCTCCTTTCAGAGCAATAAACAGAGCAAGTTTTAACAGACCAACGAAGCTGCACACCTAGCAGTATAATTTTCATGTAAGTATCTCCAAATGATTTTGATTAATTCAGTGCTATGATAATCAAGTTTGTCTTTCTCACCAACGGAAAATGAAAGCTCATTTACTTCAGACATTTTCCTATCTGTAAGTTTGAGAAAACATTGCAAGGATGACAAGTCAGGAAAAATAATTTTCTTGAATAAATTCTCATGCCTTAGACTGCTCTGAGATTTACACTACCGAAGCACAGCACTGTCCAAGGAAGGGGATCAACCTTGTGTTTACCGAAAGCTTGCATCATGAAATGTTTCTGAGGCATATGTAAAAAAATGACAACGATTGTCATTGGTACATCTTTTTTGACAGTGTTGATAGCTGTCAGTCATAGTAACATCATGAATTTGCCCTTCCATATCGAGTCCTATGTGGACATCTGGACTGCAAGCTGTGGAAAAAAAAGAGAGAACAAGTTCTGAAAACATGCTTCTGCTCTTCTCGCCGCCCTGAATCCCAAGCTGACCAAAAGACAGAAGTTCGTATGACATAGCCCTCACAATCCAGATTCCACCTCCCATGCTCCCTTGAGTTACATCATATTTCACATAGACTTTTGGTAACAAAATCAGAAATGTAGGTACAGTATGGTACTGCATGTCAGAGTCGAAAACCAGCAGACTTTGACAGCGCCTCTGCCTACACGAAAGAGGAGCTCTGACAGCTATGGATGAGACCATGATGACATTAAGCAAAGCAAGAACTCAGGATTAATACTAAAACATACTTTCTCATTTCATAATTCATAGAGCATTTTAAAGGAAATTCTGCTATCATAAACAGCAAACATCTCCCATTTGAGTCAGAAGATGTAATCTACGATCCAAAGAGGGAGAATTGGGTCTGTGGGGTTTGAAACAGCTTTCTGCCCCATGTAGGATGCATGTGTTGCCTCATGGTCAGTGGGGTCTCTTCACAGAGTCAAACACTGGAGGTATTTTTGAACATATATGGGTAGATTTCCCTTTTAGTGACATTAATCTGATTCTAGAGTAACTCCAGTGATATTAATTAGTCTATATAGCATAACAAATAACATCCCATTGAAATCTATTTTGCTGGGCCAAAGCTACTCACAAATATGAGTGCGACATGATGTTGGCAGGAAAAGGCTTTTAAAAGTCCTGACTGCTCTGAAGGGCAAGTGGCCAGAAGAAGCAAGCACAACTGATTTGTCAACAGCTGCAATAGAGAACTTGCATAAAGTAAGACCCATTTAGCCCTGGCATATTGAGGTGCTATACTGATAAAACTGAAGAATTAGCTTGACACCATAAGACACTATTTGGCCTCAAAGTCAGGAACTGAATAAATGCAATCTTATTCTGTTTTTCTGCAGTACCATGCTATGCTTAAAGCTGATCTTCTCTTAATGACATCATTATGATGGTAGAAGTTTAAAATATATTTGAAACAAGGCATTTAATAGGCTTTATATATGCTTGCTGGAAACTTGCATGTATGGCATGCTGACACTAAGACTGTGCATAGCACGCATACACTGAAAGGTTGAGCTGCTAATATATTATTAACACAGAATCATGAAGGTAGCAACATCACTTTGTGACTGTGCAATTCTGCTTTGCTGGACATCTGCTCCACAAAGCTGTAAAGCAGGACACCATGAGCAGCTTGCTGGAGTTGAATTGTAGTGGTAAATCAATCTTTAGAACTAGAGCTACTAGTTAAAGCATGTGCTCCCATCTGCCTCTGTCAAACAGTGACCACAGGAGCATAATTTCCCTGATACCTTTTCTGGGGAGCCTTGGTGGTGGATAACTGGGGCTGAAGGTTGAAACCAGTAGAAGGTTTTGAAAGAGATCTAGCAAAGAACTTGCTTGCCTGCTTCCCTGATTGTATTCCTGTTTCCAAAACATTAATTTTCCAACATCTGCTACATGATAGAAAGCATAAAATACATAAATGTGAATAACCATATCTTACCGCTAATTTGGACGTCACACTGTTTTAAGGAATGTCCAGAGATAGCTCCTTC
Source organism: Amazona ochrocephala (assembly GCA_039720435.1). Classification (NCBI taxonomy): domain Eukaryota; kingdom Metazoa; phylum Chordata; class Aves; order Psittaciformes; family Psittacidae; genus Amazona; species Amazona ochrocephala. The sequence goes on from CM077879.1 coordinate 35,403,007, forward strand.
CATATCGACTTTTGGCAGCATTTCTGTTTCACTGTCTTTTAAGTAGCAGGAAAACCTGTGTTTTAAAATGCAGGAATTCACAGCTTTTGCAGTACAGCACAGACTTTCATAATTGGTATTCAGATGAAATGCAGACTGCCCAATATCCCTCAACATTAAAGATTAGACAAGTACAGTTTGAAGAAAGATGGGATAGAGCTGCATCTGCTTTATTGGCGCTAGTGGTAGGCGAGTTTACTCAGTGTATGTGAGAGCTCCAAGAGGTGTCATTAAAGCAAGAAGCAGATCCCAGGGTTTGGAGGACAGAAATGCAGTGGGCATAGAGAGGGGGGACAACCTCATCCTGTCTGGCTACTGAAGTTCTTAATTACTAGAAAAAAATTTGAGAGAGAGAAAGTGGGAGACAGGAGTAAGGTTCATTGGAGATATGAAATTGCTCATATTGCTCCCCAACAATAAACACATGGCACAGAGGAGGAAGTGCATGGTCAGTTCTGTTTCCTTGAAAGGATTGGTATGAGAGTGTGAAAGATTGGGCATTACCACAATTTATCTTTTGAATTTAAGCAAATACTCCTTTAGATCATCAGTTTTAAAGACACATGACATTGTTTTCCATGGCAACCCTTTACCTTTCCCTCTGAGCCTGTGTTCTGTCAAAACATTACCAAGTTCCTAAACTTGGAGACCAGCATAAGCCATGTGAATATGAACATTCTACCTTTTTGCAGGATCTTTAGTCCACGTCCCTGGCAAATAGGTGAAGAGCAGGCAGGTAGGATGGAAAGTACACACTACTTGGCAGTAATTGGCACTTGGTGTAAAAACTGTAGTGAGGTCTTCTCCTTGGAAGTATGTATCTTCATAGATCTGAGTCACACATTCTGACACAGAATAACAAAATTTGTACATTATTAGAGATCAGAGACACACAGTTCATCAGGAGAGCGAGAAGCCACTGATCCTTTTTAGCATTGACCTTGCTTTTAAGGCACTCCAGCAGAAGAGGGTGAGGAGAATGAGTAGCACAGTTCCTCTGAGTCTTAGCTTTGCCTTATTCCCTCTGCCTGTATTCTCTGAGGTGTCTCCCCTCTGTTCCCTGCCTTGTATCCAAAGCTGGAGCAAGGCAGCTTCAGCCAAGTTAGAAGCCAGAGCAGCAGGATGTGCCACAAGTCAGACCTGCACAGAAGAGAGGAAGGGACCTTCTCATGGCAGATCTCAGGAGGAGCAGAAGCATCTCCTGAGAGAAACCAATACAAAGCACCATTAAAAGGAATACCAGAAGAAGGAAGCACAGAGACCAAAAAGAATCAGCAAGTTGCATGTCCTATTTTGTTTAGGGATGGTCTGAGACCAAAGTGCCAGGCAGTGCCACTGCGCACAGCTTCCATGGCTCCCAGCATCTGTACACCTTCCGCTCCCTCACACTCCACCCTGAACCCACTCTGACTTGTTTCACAATGAAGAAAATACTGTTACAGGAGTGGTGTCTCAGGAACCGTCCAGAATAAAAATGAGCCCAACTAATACCTTGCATCTACAGGAATTCATCATCAAGCTCTTATTAAACTCTATAATGACATCCACTCTTGCTGCAGAGCCATTAATTAAAAATATATAAACAGCAACCTGTTCCCATCTTTCAAACTGAAGGCATTTGCAAGATCTCCATCTTAAAACACACAGGAGGGCTGGTTTTCCAGAGGAGCCCACTCTCTTCTTGTATTTTGCCCTCTAAAGAGGTAGCAAATTGCAAATATGTCAATTTTGATTCCTTTATTTACGAAAGTGCTTTTCCTTAGATAAAAGATAAAGAGAAAATCCTGTATTTTTACAGAATGGGAGGACACCCAACTGAAAGCTTTTTATTTAGCTGCTTAATCTGTTATTACAAAGCTATTCTACTTTATCAAAAGGTGTCTGAAATGAAAACAAATGGAACTATTATACTGGATTTTACAGCTTTAAAATATTACAAGTCAATTTTATTTGTTAATGTGATTATAAATTATACTTAGGTAATTCTATGCTTCCTACACATGGGTAAAAGATATCATTTACCTAAAAAAGGAATTATTAGGCATATGTGGAAGATACACTAATATACATAAAGATTAGTTGTTAATACAAAATTTGCATTTTATATTCATCCAAATTTTCTGGTTTCTATATTTTGAGGATCTTTCTCTAAAAATCTGTACTTATTAGTCTCAGTAGAGTTTCTTCACCCAACTTTGTCAGCAACAAAAGAGCACTTTTTTGTTAGAAAACTCGAAGTGAATTTTAAAGTCAAAAGAAAAGATTATTGTAGTTATGTGCTTTATCAGACATTTGTATCTTATTTACCTTCCCCTAGTATAAATTAACACCAAAAAATATTTATTTACGCTGTAAAACTACGTAAAACTGTAAGTTCTGAAAACTGCAATTGAATAAAAATATGTTTCCTAGTCCTCAGAAATGTTCCAAGATTTGAGTTTTGCTGGGATTTTAAGCCATGTAAAACAGTTCCTTAAATAATACTACATTTATCAAGCAGATTTTGCTACAAAGCTGTTGCCCAATTGTCTTCCTAGAGAACAGTTAATACATTACTGAACATAAACCTGTGCTAGGCCTGAGTTAGAATTTATCAGCTCAGCACATGGAACTTCAGGGAAATGCAAGGCAATTTTGTAGTTTGATTTTTGCTAACTGAACTAAGTAAATCATTAACACAGATTGACATTGAAAAACAGGCACAATCACTGATGTTCCAGTGTATCAAGAGAATTAAAAAGGTCCCCAACATTTACAATAAAACAACTGGTTCAAGAGTTATTCACATGTGCTGCAATAGTCTTTCAAGCATGATGATACATAGGTGTTTGTTAGATACTTTTTACATCCTTAATTTCAGACAAATAGAATGTGTGAATAAGACTCAAGGTTGGTGGGGTTTGTCTGTTTAAAAAATATAAAAAAGGCTGTTGGCTCTGAAGCTCTGTTAGCTGCTGTTCCCCAGGGAGGCAGCTGGGCTGAGTGCATCACTCCTGCCTCCTACCCCAAGGGCAGCCTCTGGGGAAGGGGCTAAGGCTCCTCTGCAGCCGGGAAGAGGCAGCCAGTTTACCCCAGCACTGCCAGGCTTGAGCCTACAACAGCCGACACACAGTACTGCAAACTTCAGGGAGCTGTAACTTGTGCTTGGGGGAACCAGGTTAGTGCAAAGTCAGCAGAGAAGTATGGGACACCACCCCACTTCCTGCACATCCGTCTGCTGCAAAGGGCTCTCTTCCTATGCTGCTGCTAAAGCTGCTAATCTTGCTGTTGGCTGTAGGACACTGAACATCACACAAATTTCACAGCTATGAGCTGGATGCAGTCTCAGTCTGCCAAAGAAAATTGCCCATAGTATGGTCCCATGCATGCCAGGTGAGGTGACAGCATGGGGGGGGTGACAGGGTAATGTCAGTAAAGCTCTGTTATAACATTCCATTAAAGCAACAGGGTTATGTGAGTTACCCAAACTTCACTGAGCACAACCCAGCAGAATCAAGACAGCTCTCGGACGACTATACTGTAGTTACTCATCATCTCCCCTTCTCAAACAGTTGCATTACTCCGTGTTCCTATCTTAAGAATAATATATTCACTTACCACTGTAAACGGAAGCAAAGAAGAAAATGAAATAAAAAGTCTGATAAATCCCAACCATCCTAAAAAACACAAAATCATTCTTTAGGATATGTTTAATAAAGAGTGTATAATTAGTTTTATAAAGTACCACAAAGCATATCACTGATTTACACTTGTACTTAGTGCCATTAATTCAAAATGACATTGAGAATTACAAATTACAGCCGTGACATGCAGTTGAGAGGTATATAAAGTAACTTGTAACAGCAACAAAGGCTTATTTTTACAATGGTTTCAAGCAAAGCTTCTACGCACTCAAGAGAATTTTTGCTTTGTTTTGCAGCAGAATATTTGTTCTTGCTTAGACTGGGAACAATATTCCAAGAAAATGCCATTATTAACCCTGACTCTGTTCTGGTAGTTAAGTGGGTACTATTACCAATATAGCTAACAAATGACTTGCACTGGCTGCTTCTGGTATATGTCATATGAATTTCAAACCTTTTCTCCATGTGCTGCAATTAAGCTACCAAAGAATTAAATAAATTAACCATGCAACATAACCCATAAATAGATCAATGTACACTGTCTTCTGGCTATGAAAACCCTTCACTGAATATCACTTGCAAAGTTGCAATAATGATTACATACCTGAACATACCGTAGGTCTGGATGAATGGATAAAGTTTATGCTTTAAAAAAAAAAAAAAAGTCAACAGTTTATGTTAAATATTAGTATGTCACAGTGCTAACTTCTCTTTAATATTTACTTTGAATGGGTACTCTTTCTGTCAATATTGTTACTGACCTTGGGCCGTTTTCAAAGCATGCATCATTCAGACCACACTGAAATCAATGTCCAGGTTTCACATCAGCTGAGGATCTGCTTTTGATGACATTTAAAAATAAAAGGCAAATCCCTGTGTCAGAACAGCCAGAGTACCGGCTGCTAGCGTAAGAACCTACATAAACAGGGAATGAGATCTGAAGAGTAAATCCTGAGTTGCAGCAGGGGGAAATCCGCATGAAAACTGTAAGACTAGTGACTCAGACCCAAGCAAATGACACCATTGAGAAACTTCTGTAACCAAGGGCAGAATCATCACCTATGTTTCCTTACTATAACACCATTTTCTAGATACAGTCTCTTGGCAAATGGAGACAGTTATATTCTTTAATTATGTATTTTGTGCTGTCTTTTCTTTCTCAAGTTCTTATTCCTCCTTTTCAATACTCTGCAGAAATTATCCCATCTACATCTTCCAAGTAGTTTTACTGTGGTCCTTTCTACGCTTCTAAGAGCATTTTCAGTCTCCTGGATGTCCATGACTTGCAAACCAGCAAGGTCTCCAGCTCCTCCTTATGGAGGAAGAACTGCCTCAAAGAAAGTCTTCACACTCTCCTGTGCATTAATTTGCTTTGTCCTGACATGCTTGTAGGAGAGGACTCACATATTTTTCGTGCAGCAGCTTTCATTTCTATGTGCTGTCTTCTGTTTTAATGTGTAACAGTGACAATGGAGAGTGCTAGAAGGATTTACAGCAAAACACATTAATAGTTTATTGCTGTAACAGGAAATGTTTTGAGACTAAGATGCCTGTACAGCTCTCACATTCAGCTCCAAAGAGGAGCTTTCCCATCAGCCGTGAGGTGTGTATCATGGGAGTACAGCTCTGGGAGCTCCAGTCGACACGACTGAAGTCTTCCTGTGCATCCACAGCCATGTCACTTAGTGTCTCTTTTCTCATCTGTAAAATGATTATAACCTTTTACAGCTCTGTAAAAATTACCACCTTTGCTTCAAATTACAGAATTTTCATAATCATGAAAGTAACCACAAAACTCACCATGTATATTTATAGATAAAACAAGCTGAACTTTTACGTTTGTGCTTCTCAACGTGCACTATTATTCAATTAAATTTTTTTTCCTTATTTTGTGTGTGCATTTCACTTGGTGACACAAAGGGATTAGAAATACTCTCCAAGGACTTTTACTTCATTTTCATTTCTCAGCCAGGCTTTCCAGCTCAGCTATAGGGAAATGTTATTCCAGTTCATTACTGTCTTATTAGAAAACAAAGCCACAAGAAAATTCCAACCTCACACTTCTGGAAAAGTAAGGGATGCAGCTCAAATCTGCAGAAAAAGCAGGGCAGATTTGTCATAAATTTCAGCAAGATCATGTGTCTCATCATACAATATGCAGTCATATCCATTCTTCAGAAGCTTCTGTAAGATTTCATTTCTATAATACATTATCTCAGTTCTAGAAATTTGTCTCTGGAAAAGGAATCTTTTGGTGATGCCTTTTTGTTTCATAAGCAAACTAGTGGGAGGGGGGGAAGACAAAAACGACTTTCTTAGAGCAGTAGTTCTCACATTCAGGTATCACACTCCAAAAAGTCAAATCGTGTTAACTGCCTCTTTATGGACATCAGTTGGATTTGAAAATCTGAGAACTAAGGAAGAAATGCTATTCAAAGAGAATCATAATGAGCACTATCATGTTGGAAAATAAATGCATTTTCTCTCAGTGGGTCTGCTACTCACATGACGCTCCCCTGTCTACAGAGCTGCACTGCTGCTCCAATCAACAGAGCTCTACTTCTGTATGGAGACAAGAATGTATTACAAACTCTATGTCCATGAATGAATTATTCTTTACTATATTATAGACATATTTACTACACGGCAAATTATGCTGAGACAAATTCTCAGCTGGTATCACTTTTCTGAGTTTCATTGAAATCCAAAGAGATTACACAATTTAAACTAAGAAAAGAGCTAAAAATTCAAAGTGCATAGAATACCAAAACCATTTAACACTCCTTACGCTCATAAAGGCTCCACACATAAGATTACTGTTGTCTGAATTCCCTCGTTATATTCATTTAGCTATCAATAATATTCTGGCATCCAAATCAGGATACTGTAATTAAGAGTCAGTAATTCAGATGACAGAGTTAAAAGAAGAGCTCATCAAAACACTGATAAATTGAAAACATTTTTTGATGATACAAGTGCAAAATATAGATCAATCATCTGAAAGAAAAAGGATTGCTTGTTTCTGCTTTGAATGTTTCATTTTGACTTGGCATTTAAAAGCAAAACAAAACTTGCTTCAGCATAAGATGTCAGCAAGTTCTTCAAGTTTACATCTCCCTGGCAGTGCAATTACCTACCAGACTGATACTGCTTTCTGCCTATTCCCACTGTGATTTATGTAAAATCTCATTCATCTGCAAAGGTGTCAGGAATTAAGGAATTGTTTCACTTCAGGAAAAGAATAAATGGACATTTCTCTTGAGTCAGGTCTGACTCATAAAACAAAATCCCACGTCTTAATGGCAATCCTATTCAAAAAGCAGCTTCAACATGGGAGGGAAATCTACTTTCTGTGATGAGATACCTGACAGTCATGACATGGAACAAGAGGAAGAGCATCTCATAGGGCATGAGGGAAGGAAGCTACCAGTAAGGCAAGAACAACACGTTTTCATTTTGATACGGTTTTGTGGGCATCTTTCCATTTGGAAGAAGATGATATAATATGAGCCTAGTTCTGAATGCAGTAGGAAAAAAAAAAAAAACAAACAAAAAAACAAACAAAAAACAACAACAAACACTCCCCACATTAAAAAAAAACAACCCAAAACAAACAAACAAGCCCCCAAAACACACACACACACACACACACAAAACCAACAAACCAAATAGTCTAAAGCATTTTCTGCGTATTTAATTCTCCATGGTTACCATTATGTACATGACAAAGGACAGAGTGAAATAATGCTGCTAAAACAAGTTCTAGAAATTAAATCTTGATCTTCCGTTTTTACAACCAACAACCTGGAACCTTTTCATCTAAGTCCAGATGACACAGTCTGAGTGAAGAAGCCACTCTCTCACTAAGCCAGTTTTCTTGTGTTTGACTTAATTCCACCCAAAATGGCTGCAAAATGATGGCTAGAATAAGTTACTCAGCGATTTGTAGGAAGTGCTGGATTGCACATTGTACTGAAATAAAAGAAGTATTGTAGTTCTATATCCTGCAATTACATGTCGATAATAGTCTTGCTAGAAATACAGCCCAGAAATAACTACACACCAGATGTCAAATAAAATCAATCCAGACAAAATTCAGGATAATATTAATAGATATACATATTCATATATATTCGTATGTATGTAAAACGAGAGTTGCAAATATTAAGCAACAAACCACTGAGGTTTTTTTGCTTGGTTTTTAAAAGGGCTTCGGGTTTTTTTGTTATAAACAGATATTCACATTAACTGCACAACGCCTTGCTGCTTTGTAGCTAAAACACCTGCTGCTGGTTACTGCTAGGCATAGAAAAGACAGACAGAATATTTCAATGTAGAAGGGTCCAGTGTCTTGACCATGTCCTGCAAATTGCCAAACAGTAACACTTGAGCAAGTTCTATGTGTCCTGAACTGGGATCCCAGCCTGGACTTAGGTCTGAGGGTTCAGGCATATTGACTGCCTCTCTTTGCTCAAAATAATTTGACTTTTCAGTGAACACTTTCCATCACCACAAGCTACACTCCAGGCATGGACCAGAAAAGCCCATTTATTGAGCAAAAGATGGAGTTATACTTGGGAGATAACTCCTATTTTCAGAAGAATATGATTTTTTTTTCCTATATAAGTGAGTTAATTTAGCTTTTAATCCATGGAAACTATGCAGATCATCTTCCAAATATGACCTGACTATTAACTGGGGTAGTACTCGGAAGTTTGGCAGGGGATGGCACCAATACTACTTTTAGGAAGGAAAGTGGGGTAGGATTCTTCAAAGGCTCTGTAAGTCTTTTACATGCAGGAAGAGAAGTATCAGTCAGATGACACGTAAGATCACGTATGTATGGATCTACTACTAACATGCATACATGAGTGCTTGTCTTCAGCATGAGGATTAAATTCAGAAAGGCAGGCAGATACCTAGTAAGCACTAGTAGTCCACCTCCTGCATATGTCCCAAACATGTAGCTTTCAGAGCTCAAAAAGCAGTTTGTGTAAAGATGGCTAGAAACCTCTAGTGCTTCTCAGGCAGCCCTGGAGACACTTTCAAGCAATATCACCCAAGAGGGCATTTGTTGTCAGTTTTCTTCATAAGGTCTGTAAACCATGATCTAGAAACACTCACACACTCTTATTTCGTCATCCCAGTAGAAAGTTGTGTCCTTTCTGTCACCATAGGACAGGGATCTTTATCCTTTTGAGACAAGGCTATCAACTTCTTACAGCAAGGCACTCATATTTCAGAAACAGAGCCAGCACCACTCCATGATTAGCATCGAGATTACCTTATATGAATCATTACTCAGGAGTAATATTTGGGTTTAGAGTTCAAAGGTGTCCTAGCTTCAGCTTTAACAGTTATTTTTCTCCCTCTTAGTAGCTGGTGCAGTGCTGTGTTTTTGACTTTAGTCTGGGAACACTGCTGATAACACACCGATGTTTTTAGTTGTTGCTAAGTAATGTTTACTCTGATGAAGGACTTTTTAGTCTTATGCTCTGCCAGTGAGGAGGGGCACAAGAAGCTGGGAGGAAGCAGAGACAGGACACCTGACCCAAACTAGCTGAAGAGGTACTCCATACCACAGCACATCATGGCCAGGATATAAACTGGGGGGAGTTACTCCGAAGTCCCAGGCTGCTGCCCAGGTCAGGCTGGGTATCAGTTGGCAGGTGGTGAGTAATTGTACTGTCCATCACTTGTGTTTACTGTTTTTTTCCCTTTCCCCTTTTAGTTTACATTCTCTCCCCTTGTTATTTCCCTTATTATTATCAGTTGTAGTAGTAGTGGTTTTGTGTTATACCTTAGTTACTGGACTGTTCTTATCTCAAAGTCATGGAGAGTCTGCTCTCCAGCTGTGTGGATTGTTACAGATTTTGACCTGTCCTGAAGGTACAAACAGAAACTTTCACAGGTGCTTCGTTCCATCACTGTAATTCCTCTTTAGCATCAATTAGCAAAAAATCCTCTGTGTTGCCTTCAGGACAATAGAAGGCAAAAGCAGACTGGCACATTGTTTCAGCATTAACTAACACAGTGTCATGGTTTAAGCCCCTCAGCCACGGAGTTTTGCTCTCTCACTCACTTCCCCCTCTTTCTTCCCTCTGCTCCTGGAGGGATGGGAAGAAGAATCGAAAGAATGCAACTCCCACAGGTTGAGATAAGAACAGTTTAGTAACTAAGGTATAACACAAACCACTGCTGCTACCACCAGTAATAATAATGACAAGAGAAATAGAAGGAAAGAATACAACAGCTCACCACCAATCCCAGCCCGACCAAGCCGTGCACCCCCCACCGTGCACCCCCACCACTCCGGGTCTCTGCCCTCCGTTTTTACATCCTGGGCATGACGTGCTGCGGTATGGAATAACCTCTTTGCTTAGTCTGGGTCAGGCGTCCTGTCTCCCCTTCCTCCCGGCTTCCCCTCGTCCCTGGCAGAGCATGAGACTCACAAAGTCCTTGGCCAGCCTAAACATTACCAAGCAGTAACTGAAAACACTGGTGTTATCAGCGCGGTTCTCAGGCCCAAAATCAAAAACACAGCGCTGCACCAGCTACCAAGAAGGAGAAAAATGACTGCTACTGCTGAACCCATGACACACAGTAAAATCTGGTCAACTTATCACCCTAGAGAAACTGATGATGAGAAATAATTATCCATCATTAACTTACCTGCACCCACACATGGAATGAAGTTATATCTGTAAAAATCACACACTGAGGCAATGAAGAAGTTTATTTTCAAATTTGTAATAATACAGCGTTTCTGTCGACATGAAATGCTGTCTGTAATTTGCACACTGTCTATTTCAGGGTATGATTATACAGATTAATGCTTATGGTACACTTTGTTAAAAAAAAAAAAATCGGAGCACTCAGTGCTGAAGAACTACTGTAAATGCTTCAAAAGACAAGTGAAATTATCAGAGCTGTCTGTTTTGTTTTCATAGATGCAGTCATCACCAAAACAGAAAAACAAAATTTGCCAAGTGGAACAATTGTTTGCTTCTATCTTTCAGAATCAAAGAACCCTCAACAGTATTACAAAGGTGTGAGACTACCAGTCACCTCACAAATGTTATAGAATATAACCAGATCGCTTCACTGCACTTATTACTGTGACTACCATAATTTAAAGTTTTTTGCAAACTTCTAATAAAGTAGTTTAATTTGAGTAGATAAGGCCCTGAGATTTGATATTTAAACACTTGCACTACAAAGATGAACATGAAGATCATATGAACTAGAGAAGTAGACCAATTTAAGGTTATTACATTTTCGCTAATGAAACAATCAGTAATGACTTTAGTTTCAACAAATTGCAGGACTGCCATCAAAATACCCAATTTAAAAACATTTCTCAGCCTAAAGAGTCTGTAAGTTTTTAGAAAAATAAAATCTTGAATTTTCTCTCATTCTGATCCACCATTTTGCCTCCTCTTCAGCTTAATCCAGATGCCATTATTTGGGCGAAGAATCAATCCTCCAGTTATACCAAGCTCTTCCGGCTTTTGACATGAGTCCACCCAAAAGCACCGCAAGATGAGAGCTAGAAGAGCTTTCTCCTCCATTTGTGCAAAACGCTGACCTACAAATTACAGGGCAGTAAAAAAATAAAGATGCTATTGTTGGGTTGTATCAACAGTTGCTGCATTTTCATGCTTACAGTGATACCCCATGGAACACAGGACAGCAGGAACTGTGCCTTGAGAACAAAACTCAGTTTAGGTCAAAATTGACTGCTCAATCAAGTACTTTTCCCTGCATGACAACTCTGGCCTTCCTGGGACAATTCACAGCACACCTCCCTTCCCATAGTACACAGAACTCAAACAGCACAGAGTCAACACTTTACATGGAACTAATACACAACACAGCCTTGTCATGTCTCTTGGATGGACTTGATAGGAGGGAATGGATGACAGTAGAAGATGCAGGAGAAGATACAGCACAGCAACTGTGAGAAGAGACAAATCCATATTTCCAGAGGAGCAAAGGAGGTACAACTCCAAAAGAATGACACATACCTTCCTTCAATGAACACTAAGCATTACACACATCAGTGACTTGGTAACACAGAGGGCAAAGTTCATTTTACACTTCAGAGAAAGGTGGAGAAGGAAAACAGAGAACAGAGGAATGTGAGGGAAAGCAGTGTCACCATAATCATGGCAGTTCATTTAAACTACACTGAAAATAGGATCAGGACACAAAATTCACTGCTCAAAACATTTTTTATTCTCGCCTCTGTATAAGATATACAGACGGGCATCTGTACATATGTACACAGTGATTTATTACTGCAATGATATTAGTGAATCACCTCTCCCGCACATGTTCCTGTACACCAAGGAAGTAGCTAGACATGTAAAATAGACTCCTCTTTGAAACATGGGAAGATCTAGTCTGCTGTTTTTATGGGAAGGATACCTACTCCCAATAAGACTAATTAAAAATAAACAAACTCCAACAACCCCACCCCCAAAAAAGAAAACAAATAAAACAAAAAAAAACGAAGAAATTGGACTTCTTGTTTTGTAAGTGGCATGACAGTTGCTGAGTGTTCCCCACCTGGACTTAAGATCAGTGAAGGGAACAGTCTTTTCATGTGTTCTGCTATACGAATAACAATGCCCCTACTCTGAGCTCAGAAAAATGCCAAGTATCTCAGTGCCACATGAAGAGCTAACAAGTTCTAGGATGCCAGTGAAAACACCAGAGCAACAATGGCATCAGAAAGAGGGAAAGAATACATAAGTTGCAGACTGCATCTTTGGTACACCCAGCAGAGATCATGAGATAAACAGACGAGCTGCTTGCAGAGCAAAACAAGCACAGGAGATCTGCCTTCCCTCACTCTGTCTTGCTGGCACTGAGAATCAGAAATTTGGAAGCAATCCTATCCTAACACAGCAGCCCATTAACATGCTGCCAGGCTGCACAGGCAGTGAGGAGGAAACATCAGCATGATAGACACTGGCCCTGGTAAGAAAGGAAACCATGGGGAAGAACCAGAGTGGCAGCTCAAGCACCAGGCTTGCAGAGGAGACACTGCCCAGAATTTGGGATGGGGCTGAAGCAGAAGCTTGGGGGAGAACAGGACATGAGCAGCAGGCACATTAAAACTTACATTTCTCATACACATGCTGCTGCCAGTTACCATGCCACACACTGGAAGTATTTCCTCTTCAGTACATACCAATGCAGTTCCTCGGACCGGCTGAGAAGGGCACATAAGCATATGGGTGCCTTCCCTTGCAATTTTCAGGCAAAAATCGCTCAGGCTTGAATTCCTCTGGGTCAGGGAAGATCTCAGGGTCTCTATGCAAGGCATAAGTTACAACAACAGCATTTGTGCCTTTTGGTATTTGATATCCTCCTAAAGAGAAAAGGGAAAGGGTTAAAACAACATCAAATAAGTGACTTTCTATACACAACAGCACTATGAAAAATAAAACAATGCTGCCATTTACTTGGAAACACTTTGGGTTGATGCTAACAGGATAGGACTGGCAGACTCAGGACACTACTTACTAATAGAGCAATCCCCTCTCAAGGCACGGGCAAACAGCGGAACTGAAGGGAAGAGCCGAAGGGCTTCTTTCAAAACACACTCAAGGTATCGAAGCTCCCTCAAATCGTCCATTGTAACAGGACGCTCAGTGTTGCCTGTCCGAAAACAAATAGGGGATGAACAAGACCAAAAATCCCCATTTTTGGTTCAACAGACGCATCCCAGCTCCCTCCAGGAATTCTCATCATGCACCAAGACCACATAGAAGAAGGTGCTACACAGTGACGAAATGCGCATGCATTGCCCCAAAGACATAAGGTTGGTTGTACTCTCCTACAGACCTTCTGGCACGCATCCCAATAACCTCTAGCTATTGAAAGCTCCAGAAGTGCCACAACGCATGCTCCTACCTCCCCTTCTACATCTACGCTTACAAGGTATCACATCCCCACTCACAAATGCAACCACCACCACAACCACAATGAAGGGGGAAATGGAAACATACCAAACACCTCATCCAGTTCTTTGTGAACCTTCTTCTGGGCTTCAGGATTATGTCCAAGTAAGTACAGGGCCCAGTTCATAGCAGCTGCTGTTGTATCATGGCCCTAGAAGTCCACATTTACAAAAGATATTCACTTCAACACCATTCCTGTGCACAAGTAAGTTTTGTAAATACCTACTTATGTAAATAGTAAATGATGGAAAGTGACAATTATTAGTCCCATGACCATGAAAAAAAAGACCGAAACAAGAGTGTAGAATTCTATCCAACATGCTGATTATCAGGATGTAAGACAACCCATGATTCTGTCAGGCTGAAAACTGAACAAAAGGGAAAAGTGCTGAAATAACCCAAGAAAACGAACCTCTCCTCTGCCTTCCAGAAGTTGCATGAACCATCAGTATATCTACATAATGAAACAGATGTACATGCACCTTTTGATTACTGAGAGGCCAAAGCCTACCACAGGAGAAATACAATGGACACAATCTGTAACCTTTACAAAATTATCCAAAAGAGGGTCTAACGAGACACAGTACACTGACCATAGGAGGGAATACTTTTTCATCTCCAATGAGAAGGGGATCAGCTATTACTGTTCTCAGCACCTCATAAAAACTTGGAAAGGAAACAAAGGGAATGGAAGCCAAGAAAATAAAACCAAACTGTCATGGGTTCAGCAGTAGCAGTCATTTTTCTCCTTCTTGGTAGCTGGTGCAGTGCTGTGTTTTTGAATTTCAGCCTGTGAACAGTGCTGATAACACCAGTGTTCTCAGTTACTGCTTGGTAATGTTTTGGTCTGACCAAGGACTTTCTGAGCCTCATGCTCTGCCAGAGAGGAGTGGAAGCTGGGAGGAAAGAGAAACATGACACCTGACCCAGACTAAGCAAAGAGGTTATTCCATACCACAGCACGTCATGCTCAGGATGTAAAAACGGAGGGCAGAGACCTGGAAGGGTGGTGGGGGGTGCACTGTTTGGTCGGGATGGGGATTGGTGGTGAGTGATTGTATTCTTTTCCCTTGTATTTCTCTTGTCATTATTATTACTGGTGGTAGCAGTAGTGGTTTGTGTTATACCTTAGTTACTAAACTGTTCTTATCTCAACCTGTGGGAGTTGCATTCTTTTGATTCTCCTCCCCATCCCCCCAGGACTGGGGGAAGAAAGAGGGGGGAGTGAGTGAGAGAGCGACTGCGTGAGTTATAGAGGCTTAAACCACGATACAAACAAACACCAAAAAAAAACAAAACCACATACACAAAAAACCCAACAAAGCAAAACCAAAAAAAAAAAAAAACAGGAATAAAAAAGGGAAAAGTTGACCAAAAAAGGATTTTGGTTCTAAAAATGTGGACTTGCTGGGAAGTTCAAGATGCTGCACCTCTTCAAAGTCCAGCTATATAATACAGGAATGTTAAGATACAACCTAGAGAAACTCTCTTCCCATCAGCAGTAATACGACTCTGATTTAAGGTCTTCTGAGATGGAATGCAGGGCCACATGATGGAAGCATGTGGAAGACTTGTGAAAGTCTTGTTTAGATCTTTCGCTGGACAGGGAACCAGATGTGAGAAGACAGTACACCAATGCACAGCTGATGACAGAATGAGGAGGTTACAGTCAACATGGCAAGGGACAAAGTGTGAGGAGAACTGACAAAATGCAAGGCAAAACAAAACCATTCAGAGCTCTCTTTTGCATTAATAAGGTTTGTAACAGGAGCTGAGAGCCCATGGCCCACATCACCTATTAAGCTCTCACTATTCACCTGCTATCATGAGTAAAGCCTACCCACACAGGTAGGGCCTGTCACATATATATTGTCCAACATTGTGCCAGAGTACTGGATCAAATATTTCTATTCTTCAGTAGTTTCTATTCTACAGAGATTTCCTCTTAGGCTTCCAGGGTTAGAATTACTTCACACTAAAAGCAACCTCCTGAACTAAGGAAGAGTCACTGCCTGCAAATGGTGAACCTCAGGATCTCAGGTTCTGGGGAGAGAAGAAGAAAAAAAGGAAAAAAAAAAAAAAAAGGCAAAACCACCCACAAACAACCAACCCCCCCCAACTAACAAACCAATGGGTTCCTTGGGTACCTCAAACATGAAAGTATCCACTTCCTCACGAATATCACTGTAGTCCAATTTGTTCCCTTCATCATCTGTTGCAGTCAGCAGCATGTCTAGGAAAGCTTTTCTCTTTTTGGACCCACTTTCTTCACAGCTACCATCAGTATCACGTTTTGTTTGCTTGGCATTTTCAAGTTCTGCAACTTTTTCTGCAATGACCTGAGATTAGAACCATTAAATTGGATATGACGCATGCAGCACATGTGCCGTCTACATCACACAAGTTTGTCCCAACCTTGAACAGCCTTTGTGAGACCAAGAAAATAAGTAGTCAAACCATGAAAAAACCTCATTGATCATCAAGAAGTGTAAACACATCCAGAATATCTGGAACAAGCCAATTGTGAAGGCCTGACATTATGTCAGAATTACTGACAGCAAATTACAAAACATCACCACGATTTGAACAGACTTACCATGAAGAAGACAGCCTCTATCCAGTAACTAAGGAAAGGATGACAGACTGAAAAGAAGCCAGGGCACTTCATAGCCCTACATCTGGACTACACATTGCATAGCTGGAACTACTATACTAATGCTTCTCAAGTTCTCTTCAGTATGAGAGCAATGCTTGAACCTTCAACCTTTTTTAGGTTGAAACACAGCCCCAGTGACAGAGATTTCATGCTGTCACCACCAGTGTTGTAACAGCAAAACAAAACCCTTCAATAAACTGGAATTGCTCTCAGCAGCCACAACATAATTTAAAAATAAAGGCTGTAGAGTATGTACTTCTATTCAAAGAAACACGGAACAGGAAAAAAAAAGTTACTGTTATATAGACACACATTGTTTCCCTCACTGAACATATACACATGAAGACACATCTGAATCACCTTTGCCTCAGTGGTACATTAGGTGATGTTATTATTTACTGCTCCCTTGTCTTCCAAGGGATATTATTATCTACTGCTCCCAAATTTTCTAAGATTTGGCTTCTTATATTCAGTGCACCAGCCCATCACGAAAAGAAAGCAAGCGTTACCTCAGGTCCCTTTAAGAGCCTCTCTTGTGCCACACTGCTGCAATTCCCATTAAAAAGAAACAAAACAAACTACTCAAAAAAAATGCAATGTGGATCATTATATGTAGTGAAAATTTAGAGATTATTTCCTTTGTTGTGGGCATTGATAAAATGACATTGTGGGATACATACATCTCTTTCAGGGAAAGCAGCCTCTCTGGTAACATTTCAACAGTAGATTTGGGAAAGCAATCATTGGCAAGAATAGAATGGGAATTAACTGGTGAGAGAAAGGAGTGTTACATGCACAGTCCAATATGGTGATAGAATGTTACATTTTAAGCAATAAGTCAGTGATATATGCTTAATGGTTTCTGTGCCAAAGCATCTTACTGCTGATGTGGGGACCTCCGTGTGTTTGTTCATCTCAGCAGTTCTGCTCCAAATAGGGGAAAATGAATACAGACTTCAATTTCTAAGAGCTGGATCAAGTGGTATTACCACACAGAACCTTATGCTTACTGCTACAGACTTGGCAGTGAGCTGTTGTAGGCAATTCAGTTGTGGAGGATCTGGGCAGAACAAGAGTTCAATGAATTTGCATTGTTTGTTTTGGTTGTCAAGGACCTGCAAGTCCTGTTACTCCCATGGAGTCTTATACTCCTTTGCTTAAATACAACAGAGCTCCTGACAGCAAAGTCAGCTGTTGTCTTCTTTTCAGGGAATTCCTCACATCCGAATAGAGAGAGTGCTCTCCTTTTAATATATGCATATTAAGGGAGCTGAGCCTCACCATCATTTGGAAGCTCTCTACTGAGTGCAAGTCTTCATTCCAACAACTAAAATGTACCATTAGAAAAGAAAAAAAAAAAGAGAATCTATACTGTATCTGTAAAATTGTGAAGGATCTTGAGGTTCTTCTCATGCTCTCTTCCCTCCTTGAACAGTGAATATACAAGATCAGGCCAAAGCCACGGGCTCATCTGTCGTTGCTGGATTAGATCACTCATCCTAGGGACAGAATAATTATATCATGTAACATTCCCTAACCAAAAAACAAACCCCAACCCCAAATTTACAGCACACAGTGAAGTGGAACTTAACATATTGTGTGGGTTTAAACCCATTCATCTGAAGGCAAGGCCATTCATATTTGTTTCCTGATTTTAATTGTCACCTGTCCCAGCATCACCATGATTAATATTGTTATGTATTGATCTTTGAGAAAGAGAGTGTTCTCATTTAGTTGGAATCCTCTTGAAAAAGACATGTTCAGCTCTCCAGTCCAGTCCTACTCCACATCCGTAAAGCACTGACCATGATGAAAAAGATGCATGCATCCTGAAAATACTACTCATGTCAGGGAGGATTCCGCAATATCTGTCCAGGACCTCAAACAGCCATCTGAAAGCATTGTATCTTTACTTGACTGTCCAGATAATACATATGCCAAACAGCAAATGGAAAGTACTTAAAGAATATGAAAATTCAAGTATGCTCAAACAGAACTGGAGTACATTTGGAAGGGCTGATTGCCATTGCTATTCAGCTCTTGAACATACTTTTGGCTACAGAAAGAGACTTTGAGGAGTAATTATTACATTTAGGACAACTTTGGGCCCACTCGTGGTACAATTTGGGAAAGGCCAAGAAACTGATGACAATCAAACCCTCTAATTCCACCCCTTTTTTGTTATACACCTGTCTCAACAAGTCCCATCAAAGGCTAGGGGTGAGATCGTACAATTATTTAGGTTGGGAAAGACCTTTAAGGTCATCCAGCCTTCAGTAGTTCAACCAGTAACTTAGCACTGCCAAGTCCACCACTAAACCATGTCTCTAAGTGCCAAACCTACACTTCTTTAAAGTACCTGCAATGATGGTGACTCAACCACTTCCCTAGGCAGCCTGTTCCAATGCTTGACCATTTCAGGGAAGAAATTTTTCCTAGTATCCAACCTAAACCTCACTGGCACAATTTGAGGCCATTTCCTCTTGTCCTATTGCTTGCTACCTGGGAGACGAGACTGATACCCACCTCACAACCTCCTTTCAGGCAGCTGTAGAGAACAATAAGGTCTCCCCTTCTCCCGAGACTCCTTTTCTCCAGGCTAAATGACCCCAGTTCCCTCAGCTGCTCCTCAAAAGACTTACACCCTAGACCCTTCATCAGCTTTGTTGCCCTTCTTTGGATATGTTTCAGCACCCCAATGTCTGTCTTGTAGTGAGGGGTCCCAAAGTGAACACAGCATTCGAGGTGAAGTCCCACCAGTGCCGAGTACAGAGGGATGATCACTGCCCTGCTCTTGCTAGCCACATTGCTTGTGACACAGTCCAGGATGCTGTTGGCCTTCTCAGCTGCCTGAGCACAAGGTGGTTCATGCTCAGCTGCCAATCAGCACAGGGAGATAAGGGGGGTGGAAGTAGTAGTTTTTGAGTGTTTCATTTATTTCTCAGGATTGGGACATTTACTGAGACTTGAGGGTATGAACTCAATGTTGCCCCTGGGTACCAGCTTGTAGTGAAATATAGTGCATTTTACTGAGGCTTGGGCATTTTTGTGGAGGAACGGAGTTTGTGGCTCACAGCAGATGAACTCCTGACACCAGTAGCATCAACTCCAGCCCAAATACAAAGCAGCCAAGGAAAATGTTCATTTACCTGTAGATAGCACGAACATAATCAGAATCCTTATTCTCCTGAGCGCCCACATTCTTGCCCATTGCTGTTTCTAGGAGGAGGAAATCACCAGTGGTTCACAAGCACAAACTGGAATGCAGAGTCCCTGTATACAGCAAGTTACTACTGCTCTCAGGTTCTTATAGTCACCACTTTGTCCTTTGAGAATGTGAATACACATAACCCTTTCCAGGTAATGAGTTTGCTTTATATTTACATTCCCAGGAACTCTGCTCCTCAACATAACCTCTCTTCTGACTGTTACCTCTGCCCTGCCTGTCCCACAAACTCACCTGCTCAGATGCACACAAGACACCCTAGGGAAAAGGATGGCCTTGGGAGGACAGAAATGCATTCACACAATGTGCAGCAACATTCCTCTTCAACTGTCTCCTCACACAACCGGTGAGGCACAGGTGCACTCGTGAGCCCCTGCATCATTCACAGCCCCACCACGTAACTGAAGAGGACTTACCACAGATGATATCAAGGGCACACAGAGTGATGTCCAGAAAGACATCAAATGGTTCCTTGTCAACGTGTTTCTCAAGTTTCTCCAATAAAATAGTTCCTTGTTCGTTTATAACCTCTAGAAAGTCAGTTAAGATTGTGAAGTGGAATGTGGGAGTTATCATCTTCCTCCGCAATCGCCACTTGTCTCCAGTGCTGCAAAATTAACAAGGAGAAGGAAAGGTTAAAAACTCCAAGGCAAAAATAAAATCCTCATCATCACAGGAAGTATCCGGTAAAAACTGCAGCCTGAAACACCTTCACAGACAGACATGCTGTAGATGGCTCTTTAAGTTGCCCATAGCACTTCCCAGAATAGAAATATTTCTTGCTCCAGCTCTTTCCAAAGCCGACTACCATTTCTATAGCTGCTTTCAACAAAACAAGATGCCAACAAGCCTTCAGGCAATACAGCCTCTGGCTGCTCAGTGTATAGGCTCTTCTTTATACAAGGATGTAGTAGAAGCCATCTATAGGACAAACCAGCTATTTAGGATCAAGACCTCAGCTAATTGTATTGTCTCTGTGAATCACCACCCGCACAGGTCTTCATCCACCCACTAGGAAATGAGGATTGCAGAGAACTAAAGTAGTCCACAGACATTACCCAATTGACTGCCAAGGTCTGGTTCCTTCATATCATGGTCCCATCACAAAGCACATGGAGTTCACCTCTGAGGGCCCCAAACTGGCAACAAAGCTTCACTCCTAACAGGAGGACCTTGACCTTCTCATAAAAACAGAAGAGGCAGGAAGGCAACAGAGGCACTCTACACTTGCCTTGCTGACTCTCTAATATCTGCACCATCCAGACCAAACCCTACTTGACCATCCCAAGACCAGAGGACGCCAAACCCTTACATCACTGCTCCTTCCTCTCTTCACTCCTGACTTGCACTCTCATCCAGGCTCACCTCTTACAAGCCTCCACTTCATGAGGGAAACGAAGGAGAGTC
The DNA here is from genome assembly GCA_039720435.1 of Amazona ochrocephala. Taxonomy (NCBI): domain Eukaryota; kingdom Metazoa; phylum Chordata; class Aves; order Psittaciformes; family Psittacidae; genus Amazona; species Amazona ochrocephala. The sequence continues at coordinate 35,423,929 of CM077879.1, forward strand.
AAGATATTCTCCCATCTGACCTCAAAGTATCACCAATCTCAGGCCCATCCTACTGGTTTGCAGTGCCACCAGCTGAGATAAGAAATGCACACAATCGCAGTTCTGCCACAGTCCGACCACTTCATACACAACACAACGTTCAAAACATCCAGCCTGTAGCACTGCAGACTAAATGACACCACTTGCTATAGGATACAACCTCCCAAAATCTGCATTCATTTCAAACCTTTGGACAAAACATAACAATGGCCAAATTTGCCAAGAAACACATTATGCCAAACGATTTTTTTAGCAGACATTAGCTTCTAAAGAGCACCACAAGGAATAAGAGTTCTACAGGTATCATCTTCATCTGTGTCCAGAGTAACACAGAGCATTCTTGCCACCAAGACCTCTTCCTGTCATATACCCTGCAGATTCCAAAAGGATACCAAGGCACCCGCATTTCACTATACCTTGTCAGGAGTCCAGTGCCCAGCCAAGGCTGCAGGAATTTGTACATGTATGATTTTTCAATGTGTTTTGAGCTGTTGAGAATGACCTGTCAAAAAAAAAAAAAAAAAAAAAGGAAAAAACGTTACTTGTTAGATAGAGATTTCTTCAGCTAAGATTACTTCACACAAACTCAGCTCCTCCACAAAAATGCCCCAAGCCTCAGCAAATTGTACTGTATTTCGGTACAAGCTGCTACACAGGGGCAGCATTGAGTTCACAGCCTGAAGTCTCAGTAAATGTCCCAGTCTGGAGAAACAAATGAAACACTCAAAAACTACTACTCCCACCCTCCTTATCTTCCTGAAAAAGAAAAACTTGCATTACAAAAGCCACAGGCAGAGCTCAGAGAAAACCTAACATTTTTTAGCCTTAACCAAACTCACAAGAAGTACCATCCTTCCAATAAACACTCTAACAAATGAACATCTCTATCTCTCCAGTTCAAGGACAATCATTGTCAGTAGCAAAACTAACAACTATACTTCACGGCCTCAAGACAGACCCACCAAGTTCTAATGCAGTTAGACACAATGCATTGCAACCTGCATTTCATAATATCCTATCCCGATATCAGTGGTCCAATCTTCCCTGGTGTTTGCTTCTTTGCTCTGATCTTGGGAGCAGAAGCTTTCACAAAAAGCTAAAGGAGATGCTTCTTTGTATAAAACATAGTGAGTTGGTGCTTTCATTTGCTGGACATCTTCAGTATTTACTTTTTTCTATGACTAGACTTTTTCTCTTTTTCCCCTTTCACCCTTTCTTTAGCACTGGGTCAAGGGCCATCTCAAGTAAAATCAGTCCAAGATCTTCTTTCTTTTTTTGCAAAAATTACATTGAGACAATAGAAACTAACAGGTTGGACACTGCTCTGCATGTTAGTAGAATAGACAGGACACTAGCACGCTCACCTCCACACTGTCAGGGTGATACAAAACCACGACAGGCAATGGTCCTATCCAAAGTTTCAGCAATGGCCAACTCCTGAACTCTTCAACATAAGTTTGGAGTTGTTTAAAAAAACCTGGAATGAAAAAAGCAGATTAGAATTTTTTTAAAAAGATTTTGCTGAACAACGACTTCTGTAATGAACTGTTTTTCACATATCCCCTGAAATTATGTTTTTATTGTAATTTTATCTTCCTACTCTGACCAAGCAGTGTATTTTGCACCTAGCTATCAGCTCTACTAGAGAAGTGTTTCTTTATAGCTGCACCCTTGAAAGCACTCTATTCTAGAGAAACCCCTCCTAGCTGTAGGTAAGGCAGCTTGATTTAAGCAGTCTCCAAGCACTGTAGCATGGGCCTTCTGTATTGCAATACTCTTCGTAACAGTTAAGAGAAGAATCAAACTTTACCAAGGCTATGCTTAGGTTTTGGCTTATCTGACACTAGCCAAAATGCTATATCAAGACAGTTCTTTACTTTCCAAATACAGCATCGAGCCTTTTCCCACCAGAAGCCTCATTGCCAGGCACCACATTTGCGGTGCACATATAAATGATGTCATGCACAGTAGTGGCAGAGCACTTCACAGAAATCAGTATCACTTGAAATGCCTAGTTTCTGATAGCTGGACTCCAGAAGAAAATCTCTGGAGCCCTTACACCAGCTTTTGACAGCTGGCTGCTCCAACTTAAACTCCACTCTTGTCCTTTTAGAAACCTTATTGAGGGTAAAGTGGGGCACTTAAAGGGCCACTGTGGTTTTGGCAGTTCAGATGTTCCCATCTCTAAGGGCACAGACTCACATGATTATTTATGCTACAGACCACCTGAGAGATACCACTGTTATCCAGACATGCACTGGACTTCATACCAGTGAGATCAGCAATCCTGCCAGTTCTCCATCCACATTATTATCCACTTATCCAGTCTATATCTTGTCAGTTTAACTATACCGAAAGCATGGGAGGTGGTATAAAAGACCTTGCTGAATCAATTTAAATGCCATCTACTGCTCTTCCCTTGCCCACAGATCCACCTATCTTATTGCAGAGAGCAACCACATTCCCTTTGCAGTTATAGAGGATGTAGCAGCTATCAGGATGTTCAAGGATTAAACATGCCTTCACCTTTTCAGAAACCAGATTTAACAATACATGACTCCCTCTAAGGCCTCTGCAGAGCTGAAAAGTCAAAGGTCCCCTCAGTAAAGGAAAAAAGCCTAGTTTCCTGATAGACACCCAAAAAGCAGTCCCTAGTCACAGGCAAAGTTCTAATGACACCTCATCCAAAAGGCTTAAGACTGTCAGATTATTTTGCTGACTTTAAAATATTTTCCCTAACATCACTATAATTAAAATATCACAATTTCACAGCTTTTTTCTACCTATATCAATAAATAAAATCACCATCAGATGAAAACTCATTTTTTTTCTGCTAAAAAACTCCTTTTTTATAAAACCTATACTTTTTCTTACATTTTTAATGAAAAATATTATAAACCACAAACTTCACTCATTTTTACATAACTAAAGAAAAACATAGACAGGTGGTTATGGACTTAAGTGAAGCATGGAGATTATGCAACTCCAGCTAACAAAGGAGATGAGAGACTTCATACAAAATAAAAGTCTCCATCAAATTGCTTTTTGGAGAGAGAAGCAATGGGTGATATTTTTGTTGTCATTGTTTATTATTATTTTTGTTATTATTTATTTCTAAGAAGATTTAAAAGAAGGTTAAAAAAAAGGAAGAAAAAAAGATTTGTGTCATAGTCAGGCTCATATGCACATCCTGACTACAATCCTGCTACTGTTTCCCCACAGTTAGCTTCAGGGAAAGCTGCTTGCCCTTATACAGGGTGGGATCTGGAAGAAAGATGTAAGCATGCACCCTCAGGAATCGAGGGATCACACCTCAGCACGTGTCAGCACTGGGCAACGTGCATGCCCATGCTGTACTTGTCCTTGGCTTTGCCATGCTCCCATGTCCCAGCTGCTCTCTCTTCTAGCAGCATACCTGGAGGGATGGCACAGCCAGCAATACATGTGCACAGAACAGGCTGGCATACACAGGCACCACAAAACACACACAGAAGAATCTGCTGGTCCACTAACAGCACAGTCAGAGCCATTTTCACATCACAGACTCCTCAAGGAATATGCTCCTGTGCAAAACCAAGTACCAAACGAAAAAAGGAACATGTAGCACATTTGAGCTCTCTCAAGCATCTGGTAAAAAGAAAGTACCATTGATCCGTGCCAGAATGGTTTGCTTTTGAGGGATGTACTGCAAATACTCAGCAAGTTCTTTTGCATCTAATGCAGAAAGCTGAGGCACAACTAATTCTGAAACTGACCCAGCAATTCAGCATTCTAAAGTCCCTCAGACATGCTCACTTCGAGGAAGATAATTATTTAAAGCAGTATTTTTCCTTCACAAGCTATATCTTCGTTTGGATCACAGCCATGGGTCACAGTACTCCGTGCTGTGAAACAGCACTTCCTGAGAGGGCACAGAGCATGCTTCCCTGTCGGAAAAACAAACTCCACAGCATTCATGCTCCACCCCACCAACAACTTGAGAATAAGTCTGAGTCCAGCATCAGTATCTGGAAGACACATTTAGATTGAACCTCCAGCTAACCTTTGACCAGTAACAGCCCCACATTTATGCAGTGTATCTCCTTTCCCTCCCATTGCTCACTTTTCACACAGTTTCCCTCTTCAGGTTGCCCAAAGGCCTAGAGACACCTAAAGGCAATGGCAAACCCTACAACCCCCCCCCAAGCCAGCCACGCTTCAACCACCCAAGCACCTCACCAGCACTGGCTCCTCCAGCAAAGCCCCATACAATTCAGTGACTCGCCCATACCGGGGCTATGGCACGAGCCCTTACCTTCTCCCTTCCGCTCCAAGAGTAGAGCATTTCCCAGCAGAGGATAGCAGGGCCTGACACCTGGTATCGGCTTCAGCACCCACCATCGCCTCCAGTAATCCACCAGGGAGGGCAAGGAGCTCACAGCCACAACTGCCAACAGCAGAGTGATGACCCCAGCTCCCAACTGCAGCAGCTGGGGTCCCCCTACGGCTCCCTGCATGACCTCCATCACCACCTCCCAGACTCCTGCTGCAGTCCTTGATCCCTACTGGGGAACGAGTGCTGCGGGCACTCTGGTACTCGGCTTTGCCTCTACCTGGCTGAGTGTGCCAGGACCAAGGCACCAGAACAGGAGGCGGAGCTGTCCCACAGGCCCTGAGGGCAGCTTCCTGCCAGGAAAATAAACAAAGATCTAAAAACCACATGCTTGGAGAGGCTGCCTGCAAGAACTGCCTGACAACAGAGCTGCCACAGGGAATAGTGCTGTTTCCCTGACTTCACTCTGTTCTCTTTTCCTGCCCTCAGTCGGTTCCTCTGACTCAAGTGAAGAATGAGGAAGTTCTTTGCAGTCCTGTGCAATGGCACAGAAAGAAAAGACACAAACTGCTGTCACGAGAGAAAAAAGCACCTTTTTGCTGCTTTGGGAAGGATGTGTTTTCTCAACATCGTGTCTCTACATTTGTTTTCAGGTGCTCAGGGAACACCATTTTGCCATATAGAATTGCTCCAGTGATCTTCAACATGATGCCTGAAGGGTTTCAAGTGCTTCAGATGGGGAGTACCTCACTCAGCTGGGTGGATGGCTTCAATGGTTTACACAAACCAGAGTCCATACAGACCCGTGATCAAGAGCAGCACTGCAAAGTATCCTGATGCTTCATGGCTCAAACGGCCTTTACTGATTCACTGTTGAATGCTCAGCCACAGGCTAAAGGATGTCAGTAACACAACTGGTAGCACCAGCACCTGCACCACAACAGGTCCAGAGGAGGGCCACGAGGATGATCAGGGGACTGGAGCACCTCCCGTATGAAGATAGGCTGAGAAAATTGGGGCTGTTCAGCCTGCAGAAGAGAAGGCTGCGTGGAGACCTCATAGCAGCCTTCCGATACCTGAAGGGGGCCTATAGGGATGCTGGGGAGGGACTCTTCATTAGGGACTGTGGTGAGAGGACAAGGGGTAACAGGTTCAAACTTAAACAGGGTAAGTTTAGCTTAGATATAAGCAAGAAGTACTTCATTGTGAGGGTGGTGAGGCACTGGAATGGATTGCCCAAGGAAGTTGTGAATGCTCCATCGCTGGCAGTGTTCAAGGCCAGGTTGGACAGAGCCTTGGGTGATATGATTCAGTGTGAGGTGTCCCTGTCCATGGCAGGGGGGTTGGAACTAGATGATCTTAAGGTCCTTTCCAACCCTAACTATTCTATGATTCTATGATTCTATGATTCTATGAACTTGCAAAGTGTCTGGGCAGAAGTGATGCCATACACACCATAGGCCCTGCTGCCTTTCCTGCTTCAGGAGGATCCAGGGTCTCTTAACTGCTGCAGGGCTCATGAGTGCCTGCTCCTCAAAGCCTTCAATGCTCAAAAAACCCTTGTGACCAAACAGAATTTCAGTGAAAAGACACCATGGCTTCATCTCCTGAATATACCACATAAGTTCTTACAGCCACGGCCATGTTTCTGCCATCTGCTTTGTACCAAAATCAACTGCACTGACTGCACTGGCACTTTTAGTAAACCAACAGCAACCACCTTAAGGTAAGAAACACAGAGAAAGCTCAAAACATCAGAAGCTAAGGAAGGGCTAATGATCCTTGGCAGCAGAGGGGGAGAAAATTTTGGCACTTTGTTCCTGCAATTTCCCAGCAAACACTTCATCATAAATACTGACTGTTGCATTTTTTTGCAATGTAAACAGCTAGAAATAAACTCTGTCATTCTCGCTGTTATTTGTAATGGTTTATGACAGAAAGTAGCAGATACATATTCTGTCTTGCAAACACATAAGGTAAGCTATGTGCCATCAGCCCCCCCTTTTGTTCAGGTGGCATCCCAGGAAGGAAGTATACATGCAGGATTAAGAGGCTCACCTTTTGTTTCTGTAAGGTGGAGATCAACTGAGTAATTATGCTCTCCTCTTTATAAAAAACCTTGCAGTTTGTTGCCTTCATGAAGCTGATAACTAGATGAACTGGTTAATTGTGATTCTGAGTCAAAATCTGTGTTTCTAACCGCTCATAACTCCTTCTGTAGGAAAACAAAAATGTGAAACAGTGAAACAGCAGGGACAGGGTGAAAAGCCACAGGGAAAGCAGTAGAGAATATATCAGAACAAACATTGCAAAATCCTGTCAGCAGCTGGCAGTGGTAATGCTGCTAACAAAAGGGAGCAACTGCACTGGAATGAGATACCCAAGAAAGAAGAAATGAGAAGTCTGGTATGTGTGAGGCCTAACTACATAACTGAGACTGGCAATCATTACAAACCTTGCAGGATGTTCTGCAGGAGAGGAATTTTCTACCAGATTGTGATTAGCACTCCTTTTTCAAATGGAGAGCTACTTGCTCAGTGTTGGATTTCAGTTTGTGAATCTTTGTTTTTATACATGTATTTAACAGCACAAATCTGGTTTTACTCAGCCTTTCACCTCACTGGAAGCCTACCTGCCCATGCCAACAGAAGTCATGCATTCTGTCAGGCCATATCAGTCCACAGGCACAATGGCAACACAGACTTTTTGCTGGTCCCTAGAATGCACAACTGGATTCTTTGATAAGGAAATCAACAAAATCTTCATTGCCAGCAAGAAAAACACAGACCTAAAGCAAGGCTAAAATGAATCTGATACAACACAAGAACAAGAAGACACAGCACATTCTGAAAAACTGTGATGTGCTCTTTACATTAGTTCTTTGTTCCAGCCAAGGCAAACCATGTCATCATCCCTTGCAAAACACACAGCATCTGCACTAAGCAAGAATAACCAGTTGCTAACTTATCACATTTAATTTGCAGTTAGGAAGGGTTTTTCTTAGGAACATGATTAAAATTTCTACATGATTTACTTGCACCGAAAAAGAAGTGCCAGATGATGAACAACTCTTTGCTGTCTGGTCCCACTTTTGCCATTACAGAACCAAACCACTGCATATTCATAGAATCATAGAATAGTTAGGGTTGGAAAGGACCTTAAGATCACCTAGTTCCAAGCCCCCTGCCATGGGCAGGGACACCTCCCACTAAACCATGCCATCCAAGGCTACGTCCAACCCCACCTTGAACACCGCCAGGGATGAAGCGTTCACAACTTCCTTGGGCAACCCATTCCAGGGCCTCACGACCCTTACAGTAAAGAATTTCTTCCTCATATCCAATCTAAACTTCCCCTGTTTAAGTTTGAACCCGTTACCCCTTGTCCTATCACTACAGTCACTCATGAAGAGTCCCTCCCCAGCATCCTTATAGGCCCCCTTCAGGTATTGGAAGGCTGCTATGAGGTCTCCACGCAGCCTTCTCTTCTCCAGGCTGAACAGCCCCAACTTTCTCAGCCTATCTTCACACGGGAGGTGCTCCAGTCCCCTGATCATCCTCGTGGCCCTCCTCTGCACTTGTTCTAACAGTTTCATGTCTTCGTTTAGTCCACAATGTAAGATGTGGCTTGCCATGAAGTGCCATGGATGTTAAGGAACACATTTTGCCGTTATCCCTCTGCATTTCTGTCAATATATAGTACAGGCAGGAACACTCATGAGAGCAAAAGCGTATTTTGGACAAACCACTGAAGACGATGGTGCGAATTTCAAATACTATGTTATCTTTGACCTGAGATTTTTGAAGAAACTGCATCAAACTGACCTGCAACTGTATGAAATCCACCCGCAGATACTATACCATAGTATCACCAGTGAGTAAACTTTGTGTAACCAAAGAAAAATACTAAGCCAGGAAAGTACTTTTAAAATGCTTTCATTTACTCAAAAGAATGCAGCACTTGATGACCATTTACAAAAGCCAGAACTCTGATTAACAGTACAGAAATAAAATATACATTACAAATGCTTTTCCTTGCATTACCAATGCTTGAAAATTCATAAAAAGCAGTGAGGAGAACTGGCATTAGTTCCCACGCAGAAGAAACTGTTCCTGTTCTTAACTGCACCATTTGGGCAAATAATTGTTTCTTCTCCTCCCTTTCCCCTTCAACAGCTCTTAAACGCATCTACTTAAACTGCTGTCCCCCTGATGGACAGAGGAATCCCTGACTGTGAATGCACTCAGTGCTCAGGGCCGTGATCTCTGGGCAGGGTGCAATCCCAGTCTCCTCTTTGATCTTCCTGTCTGGGTCTACACAAAGAGATATAAAATAATGCTTTCATCAGTTCAGTACATATTTTTGTGTTAAAACTTTGAAGGCTTGGATATTTCAAAATATGACTAATTTACCCAGTAACAGTCACTATTTTATACGAAATCTCAAGAAGTGGGAACAGTCTTACCGACTCGTCAGTATGCAGGTTCAATTGCTCAGCATATACAAATGTGTTTGGCCTAGCAGGGAAAACATTACTTCCTATAAAAAAAAAAGTTTATCCCAGCAGTTCCCATAGTTAACTGACAATCACAACAGCATAAGTAGAAGCAATGAATTAATATAATCTCAAAAGAATTAAAAGAAGGAGAAAAATTTGGGATAGACAACATTTACAAGAGAGCAACTGCAGTAAGTAGACAGACTGAAAAATGAAGTAATGTTAAAACAGAAGTTACGACAAGATACCACAAACTCCTGTTTAAAAGTATATATTTTATGTATGACTGAAATTTGGATAGACTAGAACATCTTGAACAATGAGGAAACACGAAAAAAGTGGGAACAGGACTTCATGATCTGAACAAAACTTATTTGCTTCTATGGGAAGAATAACAGTTCCCTAAGGAAGGACAGAAAAAGGAGGAAAGCCTGAGAAGGAAGTGCAGCAGTAGCAGCATCTTGACACTGCAAACGGAGTGCAACCATTTATTTCATTTTGCTCTGATTTTAACCTAACCTCTGGTCAGACAACTTTCAAAGAAGGCAATGCAGGCATCCTGAGGATTGAAAGGCTCAGCAGAAACCAGCATACTGCACATGTTCTTTGTTACACAAGATACTAGCTGGCAAGTTTAGCAGTTGTCTCCCATTCAGCGCAGAAAGGTTCCATTTCTTCCTAAACTGGGTTAAGAAGCATTCTGAAATCTCTTCCTTGAGGTTGGAGGATTTATCTGAAAGGATCTGTAATAATGCTGTGAGCCTAGAAAAGATAAAATATTGTTTCTTAATTGTGGTAGAATCTGAAAGATGCCCCAAGATTACATGAAAGATACTTCTATCAGCCTGCTTAGATCAATGTTTGCTAACTCACCCTTATTCTTACATTTTCTATAATTATGCAAATCATATCAGTATTTAAACTTTAGGAACTTCCAAACAAATAAAAATTACATACGAGCACTCAAATATCTCAGGAACTTGATAGCTAGCTTTATTGTAACCATGGGACTAAATAAACCACATCGGACTGCTCTCTCTTTCGGTGTTACAAATGAAAGTTGTAAATCAGTATTTATTTTCTCATTTATTTTTCTACTTATGATAAAAATGCAAATTTTCAGTTTTATTTTATCCCACATTAAAAAGTTGACTCAGTGAATTTATATGGGGCCTAAAATAAAATGTCATTAAACAGTTCTAACATGTATCCGAGTTGCTACTCTAGCAGCTGCAAAACATCTAGCCTGTGTACCACACACTCTTCCCATAACTGTAAATATGCTGAAATCTGTAAAAAAATATATACAGTAAGATGGGAGGAATCCTTTACCTTCCACATCATAAGAACAAAACAAAGATTTGCAGGATTCCTAACAGTCAGAGTAGGGCTATCTCAGACAAGTAAGAAGGCACTTCAAAACCAAACTTAAAAGATCTTGCACAAAGCACACCTGTTGTTCTTTGATGCCAAGATGGCTCTCCCTGAGCACTTGACTGTACGACGGGTTAATAGGTTTTGCTGGCCTTTTGCCTTCCAAGCTGTTCTTACTTTGCCTACCTATTAAAAATCCTTGACCTCTCCCTCTGTGGTTAGCAAAACCCATGGGAGTCAGTGATCTCTTCTGAGGCGTACCTGCCTGTAAAAAGGAAAGACACACTAATGTTTATCTGCTGAAATAACCTGATTACAGTTTTTATGACCCAGTCCAGCAGAGTTGCATCAAGCTGCAAAGCTCTAAACAGTAGTAAAACTGCACACTTCTAGGGCATAGACACCCTCAAAGGAATTGTTTGATGCATTAGACTTGAAAAAATCTCTTCCTCATACACAAATCCTGCTTCTCAAGGTCCCACACCCTCCCAAAGCCTTTTAACATCCTCCTCTCTACAAGCAGTAGGAATCTCTCTACATCAAAAATCAGGAGAGAACCAGTAAATGAGATCTTCTGCAGACTTAACAGCGGGCACAAATGGAAGCTTCTTCACTTTTCCACGTCCCTACTTGCATTGTAACATACCCTGAACGTATGAGTTGTGTTAGGCCTTGAAAACTGATCAGTAACAACAGTTCTTTCTCTGAGTGACCTTTGCTCTGTACTGCCAGGCACTGCACTTGCGACTCTGCTGCGAGCATATCGTCCTTGATGCTGAGAAAATTAAAAAGAGCATTAAAAGAATGCAGCAATTGAATTGGTTATAATAATAATTTTTCTGTTGTCAAGCAAAACAAACAAACAAAAATAATCAAACCCACAAAAGAAGAAGAAAAATATGTTTTCACTAACTGAAAGCACCGATTGAAGGCAATTTAAGGATACTCATGTTTTGCAAGCAGATTTGAGAGTGCTCCCTTAGTTTATAATCCCCACAGTTTTCTATTAATTAAAATAATAGATGTTACACATGCCTCAATTCAAGATGTTACCAAAATAATTCAAAAAATTATTATTATATATCAACATGCCAATTTATTATTTCCCTATTCCTCAAAAATAAATATCAATCAGATTTATCTTTTTTTCCAGTTGGCATCCTTTTCTACTTCAGTTAAGAGTAATTTTCTACTTCTTATAACCTAACATTAGAGAATAAGACACTGAAAGGAGGTAATCATCCAACCAGATAGTAACCTTGCACTTATTTGCATCTGGATTTTTCACATACTTTTTTTTTTTAAACCAGATTTTTCTGTTGCCAGAGAAAAGCCTTTCCACCATGATGTGTTTGTGACCTGAGGTTTTAAACTGGCTTCTCTTGCATTCTAATAGTAACCCAATGTAACTCACATAAGCATGTTAAGACCATGTGTTAAATATTAAGCAATGCAACCTGTAAAACTGCTTATTTCAACCAGTGACATAGAGTAATTTATTTCCAAATAGCTTGAAGTTCATCACGAGTACAAAAATAAATACAACTTACAGAGTTCTGTTGCAGTCGAGGTACTGAAAGACATTTTTCAACAGCCTCTGAGTTTATCGGTGGCAACTTGTTCCGGGTGGTAGGTGCACGAGCAGAAGATAAACGATCCGAGCCAGCACCCCTACAGAATTTTAAGGATTTCTCTTTTAGGAAAATTCATATTCAAGACTTTTTCACTGAAGTAATATGAAACTATTAAGCAGTACATTTCTCTATAGAGCTCAGCTATAGAAAGTAACAGTACTCGATACAGCAACACGACAAAAAAAACAACAAATGCCTCTCCTCAAAAAACACTGTTCCATGTGCTTTCTTTTTCTCTCTGAATTCTAGAACCAATAATAAATCTCAGGTTAGTTCTCAAGTATTTTGCAAAAGTCCTTCACTGGTGATATTTCAGTAAAGTTCTGAAGAAAGCAAAGAATAAAATGAAAAAACTCACAATTTAGTCCCCCTAAGGATTTCATCATTGTATATATTAGGAGCTTTTGAGGAGAGTTGGTCAGAAGTGAGAGAAGGTAACCTACAATGGCTTGGTAGCTTCCTAGAAGGTGCCAGCAGTACCCGAGATGATGAGAGAACATTGTTATGAGCAATTTTCCCCAACCTAGTGTGCACTGAATTTGGAGCACTGGAGCCAATGCTATGCTGTTTGTCTTCTTGCTCATTCCTAGGGGGGAAAAGAAGGACAAGATAGGGAATGAGGATTAAGAAGATAAAAGAATGTTTCTTAACAGAGTATCATCGTAACTTCTACAAATCATTATCATGCCAGTGATGCACACAAAGGAGATTACTGCCTTTTCATAATAGCAAAACATTTTCTACATAATATGAATTATGCTGCATTTTGAAAATGTCAATACCAACACCTACTGTATTTTTTCTACTGTGGCAACATGTCTCTGTTGGAGTGGTTTTGCTTGAATCATCATCACACCATTCAAATCACTAAAGTTGCTGGAGAAACGGTGAACCTAGTAAAAGCACCAAATAAGCATTAATCTTTACCTTTTTTGAAGTAAGACCTCAAAAAAGCCCCTAGTTAGGAGATACTTTACATGTTGCTTAGAAAATTTTATGTTAAGATGGTTTTGTAGAATTCTCAATAGTAGATGAGTCAAATATACAGTTTTGCTTAAACAGATTCCTACAAATAGAACTTGGATAATTTAGTTACTGAATTGCAACTCAATTTGCAATATAAGTTTCAGTTGAAGATGAGCTTGGCTTTCCAAAGTACAAAATAGGAGCCAGGGGACAAAAAGAGAAGACAGCAAACAGGACAAAAAAGGGCATTTTATCCCTATACACGTGAGCTTCCACAAAGACAGTGCACTGACGCATGTACTGCAGAGTCCCCTTTTACAAAAGGCAAAGGAAATAAAAAGGAATTAATCTGAAGCTTGCAGGGTTGTGGGTAAAGCACATCAAGTTGCAACTTCACATCCTGCAGCCCAGGGAAGAGCCTGATTTGTTCTCTTGATTCTACCAAGAGGAAATGACTGGACCACAGTGAAATCAGAATTATTTTCAAAGGACAGAATACAGTCTAACAAGTGGGTTTTGTAAACCAACTTCAGCAATATCTTAGTGGTAAACGGCACCTTTAAGAACCACCGAAGACAACATGATAGTAAACAAGAAATGCACGTTTAATGAACACTGAAAAAAAGCAGGAAAGGAAAAAAAAGTGCCTTTTCCATCTTCAGCCAGGACTTTCCAAGGTCGGCAGAAAAGAGAACACCGTTACCTGGAAAGTTAGGCTTTTTTTATTTTTACCTGTGAGGAAAGAAAATGAGATCCAAAGGATACACTTCGTGCTTCAGAGCCTCTGGAAAGAGGAACATTCCCAGCATCTGCCGTAGTACGAATGACCGGCAAATGTGACAGTTTTGCTGTAACAGCTCTCAATTTTTCCACCTGTTTGTCACAGTCTGAACAACAGCCAAAGGAAAAAAAATAAGAAAAAAAGATAGAGGAAAGAAAAGGCATTTGGTTTGTTTACAAGCCCTTTTTTCTTCAGATTCAAACAACATTACACTTCACAGTAAATACTTTCATGTAGCTTTAAGTTTCCATGTTATTAAAAACCTAACATAAATTATGTTTTTCTGAAAGCATTTCCATTTGTTTGTGCTTTCTCCGACACTGACAAAGAAGATGATTTATAGAGGCAGAGTTGGAGGGAGGTGTTTTTTTTTAAAAAATGCTGCTAAGACTCTTGGAATGTTATCTTTAAATTCCCAAAGATTTTTCTTTAAGCAGGAAACAAAAAAATAATATATATGTACTTTGATATATATAAATATATATATAAAGCCTATTGATTCTAGTCTTTGTCTGACAGCACCTACACAACTTCATTATGGGTATATACCACCATCTTCTTCCTATTACAAACCCAAATTCTTTCACATTCCTAGATGAAATGCTTTGTTTAGCTATCAATTTGTCATAAGTTTATGCCTTCATGAAGATTAAAGAGCACACATATCATAATACTGCTGAACTATCCTCCCTAAACTATCCTCCCTATACTATAATATTGCGCTAAGCAATCCACCTGTTGTGTGAAAAGCCCTTTTGATATTTCAGTAACACCTGAAACGTTCAGTTCTGACACTGCAAGTATTCTGAGAAATTTTGCCGTTTCTCACTTTGTTGTAGACTGACATTTGAGGTTGAGCGTTCCTTACATTTGAAGTGATTTCCAAAACCTACCCATAGGTATTGTTGTTACTGTCCTTTTAAAATACATTGAAAGAAGAACTGAAATTCCGGTCAGCTTCCAAAGGCAACACATGCACACTGAATAGAATTTCACTTCTAGTTAATTTTCCCAGCTTTTTCTTTTCCTCTCTACAGTCTGTTAGAATACGAAAACATAAAATTATATGCGTCACCATTTCCTCATCCTATATCAAACCCCACATTGTCAGCAAGACTGTCTCTCTCTTTTTAACAATCTGACTATGTAAGGGTTTTTTTTTTTGTTAACAGAGCTCAAACAATGAGGACTAGGATACTTTGATTCCTATGTTCCAGATTCAGATCACGTCATCCCTTGCCAACAGCATCAATTTGCATCCTGAGCCACCAATTCAGATTTCAGTTTTAAACACACTCTCCTGGAATTAAGCTCTTTCAGTCTGTACTCTTCCCTTTCTTACACCTGTCATACAAAACTCCCTGAAAACTAGTAGGAATGTTTATATTTTAGGTGCGTACATGTCTGTGTGTGTGTGAGAGTGTGCACACCCATGGCAAGGCATTATATATCTTATAGTTCTCTACTATCAACATGGTTATTTTAAGATAACCATGATACATACCCAGATTTCCCAAGCTTTATTTATGACAGGGCTGGTGGGAGAGGGAGAGGCAGCAAGGAAATCACTTTTCTGAGTTAGAGTCAATAAATACCATATCCAAAAATACCAAATACCTGCGACATTAGTGTCCCAATCTTTTTTAATCAGTTCCTCCAATATTCCAATTATATTGCTCCAGATACAATCAAAAACTTCAGAAGCCACAGCATCTTTGATACAGGCATTGGGAGAAACAGGGGGAATGCCACGCTTACTCCTCTTCTCAGCAAGACGCATTTTCTTTTGTTCCCAACTCTCATCATCACTAATAAAGAAAGCAAATTCAAATGAATTTTTTTCCCCTCCTTCTAATAAGCCAAGTGAATAGAAACATACATATGGAAGAAGAGCCAGTCAAACGTAGATAACAAAAAAATCAAATTCAAACATACAGAGTACCCATTGGCACAGAACCTATTGAATAAATATAATGATTTATTTTTCTTTTGCTTGCAGGTGAAAAACTAAAAAATTCAGCCAGGACATTACAACAAAAAGATCTGCAGGTCTAGCAGGACCAGCTTCATACTTGGCACTTAGTCATTTGAGACTAAATCCTATGCTTTTAACCATAACTTAAGGGAACTACAGCCTGCTGCAGTTAGCAGGACTATCACATAGAATATTTCCTTATCTCTTCCTGTGTAATTGCACACATCTGCAACACTTCATCACTGATCAAAGACAAACAACTTTAAAGGATATCTGTGGACTGCCAAGAATAGCAGAGCCGATAGTGTTACGCTTATCTCCTTCCCTCCCACCACTGTGTGGACACTTACATTTTTACTTTCTTCCCCTCCCTCCCTAGGGAAGCAAAGCGTAGCAACATTTCCTAATTTGGTCTTCTAATACACCTCTCAGGGAGAAAACATCAACCTTTTTCTTCTTTTAATGTCTTTTTTTTTTTTTTGAGATTACAAGGATGATCCTGAGCATCCTTAAACCCAAACCCAAATCCTTCCCAAAACAGGCAGCCACTCAGGCCCCCTCTTTCAAAAACAGGACCAAAAGGATCTCAGTGTGGTTCTTCTGTTTTTCAGAACAACCATGTCTTTTAGCACAAAAAGCTCTGCTTTGTGCCCCACTAAGTCCCACCAAAGTTTCTCCCTCATAAAGGCCTTTTAGAAAACAGCACATTATGGTCTTTCATCCATCCATTATCCTATTTGCTGGAACATTCAATCAGCTCACAGGAAAACCGGGTTGCACTGTGAAGGGGACAGTTCCAGGACTCCTGTCACCCACAAGAATGCTCTAAATGCAGGTTGTATCCTGCACCTCTCCTCACAAAGCTGTTATACACTGCACAGAAAGAATTTAATATTCATTAGGACAGACAATGAGAGCATGTACAGTGCAATGAACCTAAACAACCTGGTACTCAAGGCACTTACTTGAGGGGAACGGATTCCTTCATTCTACTCTCCATCTCAAAAATCAGACGCTAATTTTATTGAATCTCCATGCACAAAACACCTCAAAACAACTAGTGGTTAAGACACATTCCTCTTACATGGGGGATGCGAATTTTGAACCACTAGAAAGACAACATACCTAATCTTCTTCATGCCCAGTGAGTGCTACCAAACACAAGGACAGAAGGAACTGTATATTACAGAGGAGAAACATAGCTTATGAACACAGACTGGGTTCACTGATAAGCTTTTCACTATATTCTTCAAAAATACATATATCTGTTATTTACAGCTCCTTGTTGTCAAAAGCAAGATATTCCTCTATTTTTCCATCCACATCATAGATTTCTTCTTCCAGGAATGAATACATGGCTGAGTCAAAAGCAGAAATCCCAGTGGAACTGAAATCCAGTGATTTATGTATTGGAGATGCTGTTGGGATCAGTTTAGAACCTGAAATGCAGAGCCTGAAAAAACATCAATAAAATGAAAATTAAATATTCAAAGAAAGAAGAAAGTGTGCTTTCAGTTATACTGAAATATATAACTTCAGTATAGCTTCAGTAATACAAAAGTAATATTTGTACATATTTCTGAAGAGGGAAAACCAAAACAAAGACTTTAAAAAGTGGACATACTCCTTTATGTTACTAGTACATTCACGAAGGCCAGGTAAACACTTCGTATCCACATGGGTATCACTTCTGCTCTGAAAATGCTGAAAGCCTTCATCCTTCGGCAACAGAAGCTGCTTTCCTAGAACCCTGAATAAAAAAGGAGAAAGCAAGTGATCCCTTCAATGAAAATTCATCCCATATACAAATACCAAGAATACAAATACCTGCAAACAGTAACCAATTCCCCTTTTATGTCCCTCAGTATCAAATGACACAGAGCTCCTAGATTTCTTCAGTTCATTCTCAACCTCTTGGACTTCAGATTTGAATCAGAAAATCATAAGTATAGGGAATCACTTAGAAATTCTACTCAGTGAAAATACTCTAAAAATACAGTGAAATGACTTAGTATTTTGAATTAATTTCACAATACAAAAAACTCCATTTTATGCATGTTCTATTAATTTTTACAGTATCTAAACAAGGCAAAGCATTAAGCAAAGCATGTCTTAATGCTAGTGAAGATTGCCTCAGATTTATCACTTCTTTCTTGTCCTGGACAAAGTGTGACAAACTTTGTTAGTTGATTTTAATTTATATTTACTAGTAACAAGCCTCTGCAAAACTATCTAAAAGCATCCCATAGCTTACTGACAGCAATCCTTCTCATGGTGTTAAACTACTGACAGACATGCAGATCTATGTTCAGATCTGTGCAATCTAGAGCTTAGAGTAATGGCATTTCGAAGAGTGACATGACATCATCTATGAAGGCAGGACAGTACAATGCAATGCAACATTGACTGTCGCCCCCTGTGTTACATGAAGCAGTCATCAGGCTACACATCTATGCAAAACAATGTAATTAATCATGCGTGCATCCTTATATCTGTTCAATTGGTTATTGTCAAGTTAATACCACACTTTGTTTTACACCGATTTACACTGCCTAGGAAGACATTACAGCTGTGCAGTATATGTGAAGCACATGGTCATCCTCATTTTTCATTTCTTTTTAGAACAATCGGTAACAGAATTAATACTGAATTTCTTGGAATTTCAAAGTATGTTTTCACTTACAGTAAAAAGTTTTTTTTTTACAAGATGTATTATTTAGAAAAAGTTATTATGAAAACGGTGCATTACTATTTTCTCTTTATATCCTGCTGAAAGTATCTTTGCCTGCAATCACTGTGTAAAGCAAAAAATAGATCAATACCTGCTAGTGCACCATCACCCAGACTTGCTGTGCAACTATGGCGCAGCTCAGAGAAGTGCTACTGACGCCA
Source organism: Amazona ochrocephala (assembly GCA_039720435.1). Lineage (NCBI taxonomy): Eukaryota > Metazoa > Chordata > Aves > Psittaciformes > Psittacidae > Amazona > Amazona ochrocephala. Next base: position 35,442,400 of record CM077879.1, read on the forward strand.
TACGTCAACAGCAATTCATAACAGGGTACACCAAAAATTCAAATTAGAGTGACAGACCAGCAAGAAGCTTCATTACCTTAGATGAGGAAATTGTTCAACCCAGTCTGCACATTCTGCCTGCAGGCTCTCAGTTCGGGAAGTCACTCTTCCTTCAAACAGCATTTCATCAATCTCCCAAAATAACTGATGCACTCTCTGTGTGTTGGCTTTATCAAATTCCTACATATTATAAAATAGTAGTTGTTTGCAAATATGCATACTTACTAAAAAAACCCACGCTATTTAAAGAACAGGACAACCTGAAGCAATTTGGCTGAGCATCTCAGAATGGATCTTCAGACACACTACATACCACAGTGCAAACAAAAAAATCCCACATAGCTGGCCTGAGGCTGGCAAAAGCCATAATTGGAAAAATGCCCTCCCACACTATTTCACTGAAGCTATTACTCAGCGCAACCAGAAACAGGTGAGTGCAGTGGCATATTAAAAAAGCAGAGAAGCACCTCACTACGGACCCAAGCACTTAGCTGAGGGGTCCTCAGCTGAGGCACATTTCAGAACTATGTTTGCCACTTAGATACTTTAATATGCTCAAAAAAAGTGGTAATACTCAGGGCCCAAATCATATCTATTTCCTTCCAGCTGAGTGCCCCCACCACTTCAGGCTACAGAAGGCATCGCACCAAAAACGAATAGGAAAATAACTCTCCTGGAGAGTTGGCAGGGACAGGTAGGGCCAGTAAACTATGCAAAAGGTATGACAGGATTACCACTACCAGTCATGGATTGCTTTTAAAATGAAAGTGGCAGCAACTGCAATGCTTTTGGATTTATTCAACATTGCCTGCCTGAAGCAGGTATACCTCAGAGGTCAGCCTCCATAACAGGTTTAACCTTTTTCTGCATCATCTATGAAACAGAACTGAGCTTAGGTAAGAGCTAAATACATACTGATACTGGGACATTTACGTTCATGTTCATGAATGTACTTTGTGACTCAAAACAACAAGAATAATTCAATTTAAACACTGCCACCATTATACAGTATCTGAAAGCACTGTTATTGGACTCAGAAACCTAAGCCTACCTTCTTTGGTTTCCCCAGATTTCATAATATTACATTTTTATTCCATTTTCCTGTGTCACACGTCCGCTGCACAGATACCAATGTTCGAATTAGACTGTTTTTTAAAAAATATCAATTAACACATTTAATCGCTAGGCTGTTATGACTGAAAGTGGTTAACTTCTATAGGAGAGGTGCTGCATGTCCATTTTCTGTAAAAAAACTGATCTTTTCTACAATTTTTACAGAAAGAGCATTGTAAAAGTTTCTGTGACGTACATCATCCCTCCAGGAGTAAGCTGAACTTCTTTCAGTAGACAAACCAGTATTATAGCTCTTTATTCCAGACCAAGAATTATTCAGCTCCGGGGGTGTTGTACAACCACTAGATGTAATTGACGAAAGTGTTTCACTGTGAAAAGACAACAAATTAAAGTGAAGAACACAATGGCTTTCAATATAAACATTCTGAAAATAATGTAACTGATCGCATAAATGGACAGTGACATATATTCATAGAATCATAGAATGCTTTGAGTTGGAAGGGACCTTAAAGATCATCTAGTCCCAGCTGCCCAGTTCAGCTAATGGGCACATGAAAAACTACACATTAAAGATAATGTAAGTCTTAACTCAATTAGAAGCTATCACAAGAAAAATTTTACAAAACTGAACATAACATCTCTACAAATGTTTCAATGAGGATTGAGTTATGTGTCAATATGCAATGTCTTTTATGCTGTTAGACCTGGTGCACTTTAAGCCTTGTGCTCCAGCATTACTAGCTCTCAGAAAGATCTAGCTGGTCTCTGCTAGCTACCACCAATCCTCAGATGCAGTGAAAGCAAGGGTAGTCAGATGTGCAGGCCAGGCAAATCCTAACCAGTGCCAACTGGAATAAAACTTCTTGAAAGTTAGTCGACCCTCAACACTGGTGAGCATGACTTGCATTTAACCATGAAGTCCGACTTCCCCTCCAGCCCTAATCAGTGCTCTTTACTATGCTCTAGCAATACACAAATCCATAACACAAATCAGGAGTAAAGTTCAAACCCTCTAAACAATGGGTTAGGCCAACCTGCATTATATCCTATAATAGTTGTTATCTATAGGAATGATCTTTAAATACCTATTTAAGCCAAGAGTCCTTTAAGGAAATACTATTTCAGAAGTGAATGCATACCAAGTATAATTGTTGATGGCTTCCTGCACATTTCTCGCAAAAACTGCTGGAAGAGACTCTCCACTTTTTCCAGAAAGACACTGATCTGTGGAACCTCTGGACAGTCCCCTCCTATAAACACATAATGCCATAATATTAAATAAGGTTAACTCACACCTCCACTGGAGAAAAAAGAATAGACAACACTCTGTTGAATTCTTCTATCCTATCCATCAACATAAATATTTGCTTGAAACACACTACCTTGTTTTAAAATAGTTTTTATTTCTCTTACTTACACAAGTTTGCCCTTTTTTTTTTTGGGGGGGAGGAATATTTGAGACTTATTTTACTCCACAGGCATCCTCCTTCAATTCCGTGGTTTAAAATTTGCCTGAATCACACACGAGCGCAGCAGCACCTCACTATTGCAGGAAGAGAGCAAAGGCAAAACCCAGCAATTGTCCATACAGTAGTTAGGTACTTTGGTATGTGTTTCTGTTCAATCATTAACATAGATTTCACTTTCTCACGTCTCTCTACATAAAAAGAAGTTTCAGATATGGTGCCGAGCAGACAGTGGTCTTCACTAAAACTATGAACTCTCAACTTGGCTGTTTTAAGTGAACCCAGATACTAGTACACCAGGAAACACGGGCATAGTCTCAGTATGTTTACAGGCCACAAAGCATCAGTTTCTCCAGTAACAAAGACTCCTTAACACTGTCTCAAAAACCAAGCCACAAACCTAGTATTACGCCGTTCCAGCATGAGAAACACTAGAACTTGTCTTTTTTATTTCTCCAAATACCTGAACACATGCTCAAACTTTAAAACCATCTCTTACAAACCACATGGATGAATATTAAGATACAGTAAGGCTCAGGAATGCTAGCACTTCTATTATTAGACTAAAAAGAATACCTTTTAATGAAGGAACTTTTTTTTTTTAATGGAAACTCTCTATAATCACACATATCTATCACCCCACTAAATTCTGTCATTAACGTGTTAAACCCACCTCTTCAGAATATGCACTGTCAAATAGATGCGCCAAAGTGCTGCTCAGAAACACTTTTACAGCAACAGATAGCTTCATCTGTGGAAGTTCCTATTTTTACCCCATAAAATCCTCAGGCCATAACTGTGACTAGCAGCATGACTGCATCGAAGTACATTTGTGAATGAGTAACTGTAAGGAAACAGTTCACAGTTCAAGAGTTTTCCCGATTTCTTTAGCCAAGAAATGTAGACTGGCCCTGCAACACTTAGGATTGCTCTGTTTTCTTCCTATCCCCTCTGATACTTATCTTGCCTTTACACAGAATACATGCACATGTATCTCAAATCTAACTCTCCACTCAACCGACCGCATCACCACTTCTCATCAGGGCAGACCCTGAATTGCAAATTCTTGGAGGCTGGTACAATGGCAGTAAAAAGCATCTCCATGTATTTGCTTTAAATTTCCTCTCTATTCCCTAGGCACCTGCTTTTGGCCACTATCAGCACTCTAGTTATTTGCCTGTGCAAGAACCCCTTCTTTTTGTATTCCAGTTCTTCATTTACTTGACAGACTTCTGGCAGCCCAAGCTGGCTGACTGAATGTCCTATATCTATAAGGTTCCTTACTTCTCAAAAGCTCTGAGGGGGGAGTTTTGTGGCTTTGAAGGAAATCTGAACCGACAAACATGGGGGGGGGGGGGGGGAGGAAAAGAAAAAAAATGCATGGACTTCCTCTGTGAAACAAAGCACATGCATTGTATGTAACGGCATAATACATAACATGAGAGAGAGAAAACTGCCACATGGCTCCCCTGCATGCTGTGGTACTACTCCCCCTAGCTCCTTAGACCACATGCTATAAGATGAGCCAGGAAACAACCGCAATGAAATAAAACGAACAAGAAAACCCCTCCCAGCACATCCATAGCACGCTTCTCCAGCGCTGGCAAGCAAAGGGCAGGAACAGCAGCCCTAAGCGAGGTCTCTGCAATTGCAGGCACCAAATGATGACGGTACAAACAATTACGTTGTAAACCCATACCCGCACCGTGCTCCAGCCCCCGCGGGAGGGCCCGGCCCCCTCCCCACGGCAGGACACACAGTCCCACTACCCCTGTCGCCCGCACTCACCCCACGACGAGGAGCCCCCGGTCGCTGCCGCAGCCTTGCCGACCAGCGCCCCGCCACCGGCGCATCGGGGGGCCCTGGGGGCGGCGCGGCGAGGTCCCCGGGCGGCCCCTCGCACCGCCCCAGCTTCAGTGGCGCGGCGAGGAGGCGGCCCGGCACCGCCCGGCCCGGGCCCTGGCCCCGCCGCGCCGGGGCGGCTACGCAGCTGGACACCCCCCCACCAGCCCAAGGGCTGCCGACACAAAAGGGAGCCCACGAAAATTAAACCCCAGCCTAAACGGAAGAGGTGCACATCTCCCCCCCTCTCGCCTCCGAAATCGCAGCCAAAAAAGGCTCAGTTTAGGATCTTACTGCCCTGATATACAGGGCTGGGCAACTGAATAAAGAATTTCCACTGCCAATTGAGTTCTCCTGGAAGTATCCCCGTGCAAATCACCGATCTCCCGGAGCACGCGTGACAGGGCAAAGCGTGGGCTGTCAGCTGCAGATTTACACCTGACCATTCATCGTTAGCTCCAGTATGTAAATCCTGGTGTCTACATATTTTGCCGATAGCTGCTCACAGAGGAGGAAATACATTTGCTCATAAGCAAGAAGAAAATAAAAGTATTCTGACAGAGAAAGAAGAAAGGCAACATCAGAAATAATGAAAAATAAGACTGAAAAAAAATACAGCATATGAAACCTCTCATTATAAGAAAACAATAAACAACATTCAAATGATATTTAAAGTTTCATAACCAAACAAAATACTACTCACTAAGAAGGGTGCATGGAAAATGACTAGGGCTTTTCCTGAGACATTTAAAGAATTCTCACCAAACATAGCTCTAAAAATAAATAAATAAATAAATAAATCCACATTCTTGTGATCCAAACATCAAGAAAGATTTTATTTTTACACATGTTGTAATAACTCCGTCCTTAGCAATCATTCTTCTATAAGAGTGTTTGTCCAACATCCCATACACATGCAGAAAAAAAGCATAGTCTCTTGTCAAGATATACACATCCAACAGGCAACTGAAGATCCAGAACAACATGTCCAGGTTAAGAAAACACAATTCTAGTTTCTACATCACAGCACATATATATGTTTGTGGAACTTCCTGGATTGCTTATGCCCTGCTGTGCTGTCCTAACAGATATCAGGGTGGTTGAAGTCCCCCATGAGGACCATGGCTTGTGAATGGAAGGCTGCACCCCTCTGTCTATAGAGAGCCTCATCCACTTGGTCTTCCTGGTCTGGTGGCCTGTAGCAGACCCCCGCTGTAATGTCCTCTGTGCCTGCTGTCCCTTTAATCCTGACTCAAACACTCCCTGGCTGGCTCCTCATCCATCCTCAGGCAGAGTTCCGTGCACTCCAGCTGATCATCGACATTGAGGGCAACACCTCCTCATTTACCTTGCCTGTCCTTCCTCAAGAGCCTGTATCCTTCCATTCCAACATTCTAGTCACAGGAAACATTCCACCACAACTCCATGATGCCAATGAGATCATCGGCCTGCAGATGTGTGCATGTCTAACTCCTGTTAAGGAGCCATGCTATCTGTGTTTCTATAGAGGCATCTAAGTTGGGCCCCCAATGAAGGCAATCGACTGGCTGGAGTGGCAAGAATTCCTTTGTGCTACTCTTCAGGTGCCCTCCTGCTGACCTGTGATCCCTCTCCAGGCTTTGGGCATCTTTCACTGGCACTGGCATCAAAATGGTAGGAACAGGATGAATTGAGGTTGCTCTCCCCAGGCAACTTAATTTAAAGCTCTCTTCACCATCTTGGCAAGTCTAAAGGGAAATTCTGCCTGACAAATTTGGTGGCCTTCTATGATGGGACTATGGAATTGATGGACAGGGGTAGAGCAGTTGATGTCATCTACCTGGACTTGTGCAAAGCGCTTGACACTGTCCCACATGACATCCTTGTCTCTAAATTGGACAGACATCAATTTGATGGATGGACCACTTGGTGGATAAAGAACTGGCTGGATGGCCACATGCAAAGAGTTGTGCTCAATGGCTCTATGTCCAGCTGGAGACCAGTAACGAGTGGTGTCCCTCAGGGATCGGTGTTGGGACCTATCTTGTTCAACAGCTTTGTCGGTGATATGGACAGTGGGATTGAGTGCGCCCTCAGCAAGTTTGCTGATGGCACCAAGCTATGTGGTTCAGATGATATGCTGGAGGGAAGGGATGACGTCCAGAGGGACCTTGACATGCTTGTGAGGTGGGCTGATGCCAACCTTATGTAGTTTAACCATGCCAAGTGCAAGGTCCTACACCTGGGTCGGGACAATCCCAGGCACAGCTACAGGTTGGGCAGAGAAGAGATTCAGAGCAGCCCTGCGGAGAACGACTTGGGGGTGTTGGTCGATGAGAAAATGAACATGAGCCGACAGTGTGCGCTTGCAGCTCAGAAAGCCAACTGTATCCTGGGCTGCATCAAAAGGAGAGTGACCAGCAGAGGTCGAGGGAGGTGATCCTGCCCCTCTACTCTGCTATTCTCTTGTGAGACCTCACTTGGAGTATTGTGTGCAGTTCTGGTGTCCTCAACATAAAAAGGACATGGAACTGTTGGAACAAGTGCAGAGGAGGGCCACAAGGATGATCAGGGGACTGGAGCGCCTCCCGTATGAAGATAAGCTGAGCAAGTTGGGGCTGTTCAGCCTGGAGAAGAGAAAGCTGCGTGGAGACCTCATAGCAGCCTTCCAATATCTGAAGGAGAGGCCTACAGGGATGCTGGGGAGGGACTCTTCATTAGGGACTGTAGTGATAGAACAAGGGGTAATGCATTCAAACTTAAACAGAGGAAGTTTAGATTCTATATAAGGAGGAAGTTCTTTACTATAAGGGTGGTGAGGCACTGGAATGGGTTGCCCAGGGAAGCTGTGAATGCTTCATCGCTGGAGGTGCTCAAGGCCAGGCTGGACATAGCCTTGGTTGGCACAGTTCAGTGAGAGGTGTCCCTGCCCATGGCAGGGGGGTTGGAACTAGATGATCTTAAGGTCCTTTCCAACCCTAACTATTCTATGATTCTACAACTGAGTACATTCACAATGCAGACAAATTGAAGTGAAAAGAAGAATGAAACCTTGTCCTTTCCCTAAATCCCAAAAGCTGACAGGACAGCCCTTTCCAGTAACAGTTTATCAGTAAAGAGGCACATTATGTAACAGTGTGTTTAAACTGGTTCTACTGTGCGTAATTTGTTTCCCTTAAAAACAACATTTACGGCATGGAGTTAATGTACAAAAATAATGCTCTAGTAGGCTGAATAAACCTCAGTCAAACTTTTGAGCATGCTGTTTATTTCAGACTGCTTCAAAGCATTATAACTCCTTTTGAAAGAGAAAATAATAGCCTCAGAACAACTGTGTCAAATGAAACAATGTGTCAAACTAAAGGAAAATATAAGGCTGCTTATAAGTTTGAATGATGTGAAAATAGACTGAAATAGAGCAAAACAAGAATACAAAACAGGAAGAAGGCCTGAGCATATGAATCAGCAATGTGTCTTTAGTTGAATTTTAAGATCTTTGCTTTGCATTTGTTTATTGGGAAGGGGCATGGGGGAAGTACAGCCTTGTGGACAGTCAAAGCCTAAAATTTGGCCCATGTTACATATAAATATTCACTGCAAAAAAATATTTTTTTCTTTTCCCCCTCTTTCCTGAAGCAACACTTAGTTGCTTAGATCAAAAAGGGATAAAAAATAATATGGCAGCTAAGCATAGAGGTTTCACAGTTGCATTTAAAAGTCAAAGTTCAAACTATGCTACAGAATTGTTTATACCATCAACCTCAGAATGCTGTACAGAGGTAAGAGTCTTTTGTTCTACATTAGGAAGAAGAGAAACACATCAGATCCAAGAAAAGGTAGACTAAACAAGAAGGAAAAGTGAGTCTGTATGGACAAAATGCTTAAATAAAAGAAGTATTAGAGCTTCAGGTTTCCTTTTCCATTACAAGTCAGGAAAAGCTCAGGAAAAACATATCCCATCACACATGAAGGGCTTGATGTGAAGGCATAAAAGCAATTAAAGACAGAAGTTCCAGGCTTAGGAGAACACAAAGTCAAGAGAAGTCATGGATATGGAAGGAGAAAAGTTTTGAGATTAATTGGAAAAGGGGGGAAAAAAAAAAAAGGATGAGGATATGGAACAGGAGACCTGGCTGACTGGCTGTCGCCTTGAGTGGGGTTTTAAAGACAAAGAGCTTGAATGTGGTACGCAAGGTCAGAGTTCTGTAGGGAGACAGGACATATCACATCATCAGTAGCAGATTATTTTCACGCCTATTTTGAAATGTAATTACAAAACTAATAAAAGATCTCTCTAGCATAAATGTACACATCTGTGGGAAGAAATTGGTTTTGAAATCACACCATCTGTTCTTACGCTGGTTCGGGGCAATTACCATGGGAGCCTCTCTCTCATTCTTCTTTGAAGTGACACAACGAACAGAAGTTGTTGCTCTACAAACCCCGCCTGCTTGATACTCCTCTGTAAAGCTTACTCCCAAGACATCTCTCCAGAGCATTTTCATGGATGTAAATAGGTCATTCCTTGTCACTATCTTGTTCACAGACCGGAATGTACAAACTTCACTACAAATGACAGTTATCACCACTGCACAAAAGAACCCTTCCACATGTCCCCCAGCTCCATCTGTGGAGCAAAGAAGAAACGGACGTGACATGACTACTTTCTGTATCAACAATAAATATTCTATGTGCAATGCCACATTGAAGTTGAATATTTATTTCTACCACAGAAAGTACAAAGCTCACAGGAAATACACACATCCTTTTCCCTCTAGATCAGGTCCAACTTGGTTGCAGTCAACCACGGCACACACTCCATGTATTGCTTGACAAAACAGATTTTTTGAACAGACAGAGGAGGTCTTGAAGAAGGTATGAGCACGTTTACCCTCTTGTAATAACTTAAATGAACACAAACTGCCAAGTATGAGAGACAGTATTGAACATCACTGCCAGATCCCAGAGGAGGTGTATCTGCAGACGCTGCTGTAACAACAGTGCTCAGAGCAGAGCATGCTTAGATGTGATTAATACAACAGCACTGAATTCTTCCTTCAGCAGTGTGGCCCTCTGATGAGACAGATCCAGTGACTTTTTGTCGTGGTTTAAGCCTCTATAACTCACGCAGTCGCTCTCTCACTCACTCCCCCCTCTTTCTTCCCCCAGTCCCAAGGGAATGGGGAGGAGAATCAAAAGAATGCAACTCCCACAGGTTGAGATAAGAACAGTTTAGTAACTAAGGTATAACACAAATCACTACTGCTACCACCAATAATAATAATGACAAGGCACATACAAGGAAAGAATACAATCGCTCACCACCCAGCTTGACCAAGCAGTGCACCACCCCCCACCTCCCCCCCACCAGGTCTCTGCTGTTCGTTTTTACATCCTGGGCATGGCATGCTGTGGTATGGAATACCTCTTTGGTCAGTTTGGGTCAGGTATCCTGTTTCTGCTTCCTCCCAGCTTTTCCTCCTCCCTGGCAGAGCATGAAACTCAGAAAGTCCTTGGTCAGACCAACACATTCTAAGCCGTAACTATAAACATCGGTGTTATCAGCGCTGTTCCCAGGCCGAAAGTCAAAAACACAGCACTGCACCAGCTACCCAGAAGGAGAAAAATGACTGCTGCTGCTGAACCCATGACACTTTTACAGCTGTTTAAAGCAGCCAGTTTGGCTCAGCCTTTAATCACCTATTGCAGCAGCACAAAGGAAATCAAGGTAAATGACAACAATGCCTGTTCCTGCTTACAATACCTATTCCTCAGCTTTCTCAAAGTCGGCTGTGGCATATCTTGAAAAGTCATCCCTGGAATAGTTTAGCTGAGGTAACCCCAGTAGGTGCACAGTAAATGAAGCAGAATCATGAGAAATTTAATATCTCTTTCATTAGTCTTCTGCAGAAAATTATTTTAAGACAGCTGTAATACCTGTTTGGCCTGTTTGCTTAGAAATGACATGGTTCAATGAGAGGAAGAAAAACAAAACCTGCCTTGGAAGGTGGTATAGCAAACATTTACCTTCTAAGCTTCTAGGAACACATATTTATCATTATTATTACTGAACATACCAGAGGCTTAACAGCTAGCAAAGATATACCCAAAAAAGTGATAGCACATGTGTCCTGGGCAGTAGCAATCATTTTTCTCCTTCTTAGTAGCTGCTGCAGTGCTGTGGTTTTGACTTTTGGCCTGGGAACAGCACTGATAACACTGATATTGTTTGCTGACTGGGTTTAAGCCACAACACGTCTTTGTTGATGTGCCACTCTACCCCCAGAGATTATTTTCACTTTTATCTATCAATAAGCATTGTCAAAACCATTTCAGTGCTTTCAGTCACCTTGGTCATTGGTCTATGAAGCACTGACTTTACCTGAACCTTGAAAATATGAATCTTTATCAGAGTTTTTCTATTGTGATTATTTAATCATACCACCTGATTAGGTCTTTTTTCAGAAATGGCACTTAATATCTCTGAAGCTATATACAGCTTACTGGTGCTTTGATGATTAGACTACCTAGGAGCATTCATACAGTTGAATTGTTACTGACTGTTATTAGTGAGGTGACAATCTCCAATCTGACCAAATTAATATAATTTGCCAAAATGTAAATTTTCTTCATATGTAGCTAAACATCTTCCTAAACATTCATAAAAGCCACACTTGTTTCAAAAGGAAGACAACTTTGGACTTTGGAACACACTTCCTTCAGCTCCAGAGAGGAAGTAATCTTGAAAGACTTTGCCAAAGGAATATCATTGCTCACCAGTGCAACGCAGCTGATCAACAGAATCATAGAAACATAGAATAGTTAGGGTTGGAAAGGACCTTAAGATCATCGAGTTCCAATCCCCTGCCATGGGCAGGGACACCTCCCACTAAACCATGCCATCCAAGGCTATGTCCAACCCCACCTTGAACACCTCCAGGGATGGAGCATTCACAACTTCCCTGGGCAACCCACCCCAGTGCCTCACCACCCTTACAGTAAAGAATTTCTTCCTCGTATCCAATCTAAACCTCCTCTATTTAAGTCCGAACCCGCCACCCCTTGTCCCCCCACCACAGTCCCTCATGAAGAGTCCCTCCCCAGCATCCCTACAGGCCTCCTTCAGATATTGGAAGGCTGCCATGAGGTCTCCACACAGCCTTCTCTTCTCCAGGCTGAACAGCCCCAATAGATACCCTAATTATCTCATGGTAACACTGCAAGGACTATGGTTAAGGCAGGCAAGTGGTCTCCAGGAAGACTATGATTTGATTTTAGTTTTGGGGAACAATTGCATAATGGCTAGACAGAAAAAAAAAAAATAAAGAAAAATTGGAATAAGGGAAAAACAGGACACTAGTTTTAATACAATAACATGTACATACAATGCAGCATTTTAGGTGGATATTTGTACTACATACACTGAAGTGGAATGCTTACTATTAGGCATTTTCATATTGAATCCTGAAATAGATGAAATGCTTTTGCAACCATGATTTGTGTTGAATTCTGCTCCTTTCTTTACAAAGCAGAGTAACAATAAACTGTTCTAAAGATAGGCTTATTCATATATAGTCATTTTATTCTTCTGCAAATTTTGAATGCTTTTCAAAATTATAAAGCCTTTAAGGTGGCATAAACTTGCTGAGTATTATATATTTTGGTTTTAAATCTATTTCTAAACATGGTTCACTGTGAAAATCTAAACAAAAATACAATACTCAGTTCTAGGAAACAGAAACAATTTCTGAGTGCAAGATATGCATGTTAAGTACCTCTTCTATTTATAGAAGTAAATCTGACTTTTTAATATAAATTACGAATTATCTTTAAGAAAAATACAATCACCTTAATTAACTGCAATGTTAAAGAATGCTAATTAGTGTCTCAGAGAAGGTGTTTTATTTCTTTGGATCTGATAGGAGGCATTTACTGCGGCAAGATCAAGTGTCTGAACATACAGGGAGGGAGTAGCACCCTAACAAAACACTTGGAAGTGGTCCACGAGGCTTTCCCTGTATAATCCTGTTACTGATGTACATTTGGAAATTCAGTTAATACCTTTTTATAACATATTTCTTTCAACAGCATAACATCAGAGATCAGAACATTTTTCATTCTGTTCATTAACCTCTAAAGAAAATCGGACATATAATAAATAATTCATAACAGAAACAAAACTTTCTCCTCTCTGAACACTGAATTTAAAAAAATAAAGAAATAAAAAAGGTCTTTGAAATGTTGTCCAGCAACAGCTCTACAGTACAGAGTGAAGCAATGCAAGTGTGGGGAGACCTCACTCTGTATACGCTGAGGTATACTAAGTAACTTTCTCCTTCCTCTGGGACAACAGACACCCCTGGCTGGAGATGTCAAGATGTCACTTCATGCCTATAAAGCTTCTGTAATTTGAGGACATGAAACTTCTTCTCTGCCCTTGCCATAGCATGATTTCCATGGTGGTGGATTGGAAGAAAGGCACTACTGAGAAAAAAAAAAAAAGAAACCACCTCTCATCTATCCCACAACCTCAACCACTTTCCTCAAAAAAAACCAAACAAACAAGCAAACAAACAAACAAACAAACAAACAAAACAAAACCAAAACAACGAAAACACCCAAACTATTTAAGGCTTGCTTTGCATTTCATAAGAAAATACCCTTTCTGTTGAAATTTCCAGATTTCTTCATCTTTAAAGACCACCACACCTGCCACAAAGTAACATGAACTGTCTATCTGCCTGCTTACACTATAAACAACTTTAATTTCAAGCAACAAAGTTGTTCAACAGTCCTAGTTTTAAACACCTTAAAGAATTCTGCGGTGAGGTCAAGACACTGAGTTTATAATGTTAAAAACATAATCACCACATCTAGGCCGTTCTTTAAACAACCAGAACTGTAGTTTTGCTAATGTTGACTTAAGCCACCAGATAATGCTCGATACTCTATTTCATATGCCAGGTTGCCATTAACATTTAGTATTAAACATCAGCAAGTGCTCCAATACTCTGCCAAAATATTACATTGCAGAAGCCTCTCCCTCCAACTCTGTAGCCATAAGCAACCAAAATAAGGATACAATTGAAATGCTGCCTGTACTGTGTACACATCCATTCCAGTGCTTATCTCAAGTACTAAAAGATCTTGCAATAAATTTCCAGAGCAACCCATCCTTATTCCAATGTTTTTCTTTCACACCAGGAAGCATTAAAGAGCATATTTCATGTATTTTAAAGAACAAGTGCTCAGTATGTAAATATACTGAAAGAGGTGTATCAGCCAGAGCAGAGGGATTACACACTGATGATGGGCCATGTTTAATTAGATAATCTCTTGCTACACATCCACAGGAATTCCCTCATGCACACTGCAAATTTCTGATTATTAGGAAGAGCCATAGTCACCATGCTAAGCCTCATGTTAGCACCTATGAACTGAATAAACATGCACAGCACCATTTAGGCGATGTGTCCATACACAGGTCAACAGAGAAAGGCAGTTAACATAGGAAGAAAAAGAACAGAAAATTACAAGATGATGTACACTTTAATGTCAGGTTATAGAACGATAATAAAGCAAAATTTAAGGGTTAAACAATTCACTAAAACCTCGTGGTTGTTGATATAAGATCATGATTTTGGATAGCAAATAAAAATGCAGTAACCAATCAATCCAGAGGAATCTGTAAGGCTAAGAGAGGACATATTTTAAAGACTATTAGTAGTTCAGCACAACTAGTTAGGAGAGGGAAGAGTAAGGGTATAATACCTATCAGTCATTCAGAAAGTGTTATGAAAGGCAATAAGCCGGAGAAAGAGGGGAAACAGCACGAAAATGAGAGGAAATCAATAGAGAGAACATGAAAGGCACTAGGAATACATTGTAAAATAGAAAGCAAGACAAAAAGGCTGGGTTCTTTGTGTCATGTGCCATAATAACCTGTAACAAACAATCCATGGGGATTTATGCTTTGGTGCAGAAAAGTTCCCATTATGCTTTACTTTTGCACTGCTTTGGTAGCTGGGGCATATTCTGGTGAGTAACAAGTACAGGCTATGGTAGCCATGTTGATAATGTGAGATAGAACTTGGTTAATCTTAACATACATAATTCCATATTTTTTACTGACTTCCAAAGTACCATGTCAAATTAAAATTCTCCGCTATGCTCTTTTACACTTATTTGCAACGAAAAAAATAGACCGCATTACTACGCTTACTCTTTTAGATCAGTACAACAATGGAAATGAGCATCTAAGTAACACTGTAATGCTCTATCTAGGTTAGTATGCATTTACAGCATGAAAGAGATCTATTGCTTTTAGTGATTAAAACAGGAGACAGAGAATCTGAGTTTCCACTCTCTTCTGCAGCTCATCAAGTTACTCGTGCCCATATTTTCAAAGTTAATCATTTTGAAGGCCAAAACTTGAGCTACCAAGAAATAAAAGCTGGCAGGAGACAGTGACATTTTTACATCACAGATGAAACTACACATCTCATACCAAGTTCATAAACACATTTTCCAAGTGTTATAATTATCCTGAAAATGGGGAGCAGTGCAATTAATCTCTACAAACTATTAACCCACTCCTAAACAAAATAACTTAAACCTCACCCAATGTACCTTTAGATCAGTTAAGGGCTGTTACCTCCTTTAGTTATTGCAAGACGTCAGGATTGCAATAATAATGTTTCTTAGAAAAGGAAACTATGTATATTGGCATCCCCAGCATACTGTGGTAAGTGTAGCATAAGTTATTTTACGATCCTCCCAAAGAATTACATGATCTTATATAGCAGAATATGTTTTTTCAAGCAGTAATAAATGTGATTTTTTTTCTCCATTTGAAGAGATTTATTCACTCTCACACCTTCAATTTGATTAGACAGATATGAAATCACGATGTAAATAAACTGTAAATGTGAAATCATACAGTACTGCTGCAGCTTAGCCCTACACAGTACTAGGACCAGTTGTTGGTAGTCGCAGAGCTCATAAAATTGAGAGTACATGGGAAAGATAGAAAGAAACCAGTGTCACATTTTTGCTACTTGGCACTTTCAGTGTATTTTGATTGCTTGTCAGAGCCTAAGAAAAAAAAGAAGAAAATAGTAAGATATAGAACAGATCCTTTCATTTCTTAACCAATTACTCCTAGTTAAATTGCTATGAACGAAAGTACACTGCCTATTGATAATGTCTTCTGAAACATTTTAAACAGCAATAACACTTATCACAGGAACTTTGGGTAAGCAAAGGCCTCCTACATGTTACTATCAACAACATAATATCATATGCTGTAACTCGCAAATTCAAATCTGAACTCTAGGCAACGAATACTAAAGTTTTCAATATTTAATTAAGATGCTTCTTCTAAAAGCTTAAGTGAAACCATCTAATTAAAAAATGCTAATGTGGAGGTGTAGACTTTCCTTGTCAAAGTAATGTATCTTATTCCTCCTTCTACATCTTTCTGGTTTGGTTTTGTTTTTTTTTGGAGACAGACAATACCTTAACAGAACAAGCTGGAGTGCTATGAATAAAATATTTGAAACGCCACCATGCATACATAAGTATAACAGTTAAAGGATAATTAGGGCATAGCAGTTACAAGTGTTTTAAAAGCAAGGCAAAATAGGCACTTTGCTGCACACAACCATTTTTAATGTAGATAGAGTTTATTCTTCATCCCAATAAAATCAGTTTAGTTTGTCCTAAGAGTGAATTTAATTTTCTTTTTTTTTTCTTTTTTAATGATAAAAGTCATCAGCACTTCAACAGGAATACCAGCTTGTGCAACATTGTACTGGGCTTTATAGTTTTGGTACTAATAAAAGAAACAACTAATGTGAAATTACAGGCAATCTACACTGATTCGGTTCTAGTATTGTTTATCTAAAGCATCAAACACCTTCTAAATAGAATTCTGTCAGTACACTTCAAACCAGATTAACCTCCCTTTTCCAGCAAGGCTTCTCTACACAAATGCAGAGAAAGTTTAAGCCTTTTAAGCCTGAAGGAGCTTACAATTTCTTCTGAAACAAAACCAAAGACATTAGATGGGAGTAGGGGGAAATAAAAGAAGTACATCAGTGAGGGTTTGTGTTCCTACTTGTGTTATTTTCACAGTGTTACATATCCTAGTTATCTAGCAATTATAATATTTCAATTCATTCACTATTTGCTAAAATAAATTTATATTTGGATAAAAGCATATATTTACAAATATGTATTGTCAATAGTTATCTTGGAAAAACCACTCACAAAACTATCAAAAGCACCTTTATGTGATGTTGACATTGTGACCAGTAGTTACAGTTCAGAAAGCAACCCTGGAATCATCATGGATTTAATATACAACCAAAGCTACCAACGAAACACTCTTCCACATCAGGAAAGATACCAAGACAGAAGAGGAAAGTTCTCCTTGAAAACAGTAGGTCGGTTTAAACAGACATAAAAGAATTTTTTTCCCCGAAAGAGCGAAGGCAGTGACCTTCAAGACACTGTTGCTTCTAATGCTTATAGAAGTGAACACTACTGCACATTCAAAAACAGATCAGCTACATTCACAGACATCAGGCTCATAAACTGGTTCTAAAAGGACTAAATAGGTACTTGCCTTCTAACATACCTATTCCAATGGCCGTGGATGCTGGGGAATAAGCAGTTTCCCTGACAGGGAAGAGCAAGAGACTGACTTTCATGTCATATCATGTAAATATTATGCTACATGGAACAAATTAAAAGTAGGGGTTATAGAAGTCATCTGAGAGTTTAACAGTGTTACTAAAGAGATTTCAGTCCTAACTAGTCAAAAACCTAACTTCCCAAAATATATCCATTCCTATCAACACCTGACAGAATTAATGTTTTTCTCGTTATCAGCAATATCAAAGACTAGCATTGTTCAGTTCTAGAGGCAGCAACTAGATGTTCATGTAATGTACATGTAACCTTATTTCACTCCACCAATACAGTAATACAAATATTAGCTCACTTTAATAAGCTCTTCTACTTTAAGAAACCACTTTACTATATAGCTTTACTATACCTTTGCTGTAGCAAAATACAATCAACTGAATCCTACAGCACCCATACTTACCACGCTTCTATCTTCATCAAACCCTAAACGTTCCTAAGGTGTAGCTTGAAGATTAAAGAGGCATCCGAAGTTTCAAACACGTTATTTTTACAAGGCAGTGACTGAAATATTTGCTTTGATGAGCAGCTACAGCCTCGGAAGAGGCATTGCTACAACTCCTACACTTGTACGCCGTACCTTTATCATTCCTACAGAAGCCCGCCACCCGCGGCGCTCCCCTGCCCGGCCCCTCCTGCACGCCCGAGGCGCTGCGCCCGTCGGGGCCGAGCCTCGAGCTCCATTCCCCCAGCATACAGCCGCCCGCCTTCCAAGCGCAACCCTGAGCACATTCCAGCTTTTTGCTTCTTCCAGGCACCCAAAACAACTCCCGTGCAATCCATCACTTTGCTCTTGGAGGTGCTCCTTCCTACCTTCAGCATACTCCTGAGGGAAGGAAACTCCAGCACAGGGAGATGTTCAGTACCTCTCAGGACACGCAGAAGCAGAAAAGGCTGAGTGAAAACCCCAGGGGAGAGGGGCGCGCACACACAGAGTCACCAACACCCCCCAGGTTTCAGAAGCGCACTCAC
This sequence comes from Amazona ochrocephala, assembly GCA_039720435.1. Taxonomy (NCBI): domain Eukaryota; kingdom Metazoa; phylum Chordata; class Aves; order Psittaciformes; family Psittacidae; genus Amazona; species Amazona ochrocephala. Next base: position 35,460,480 of record CM077879.1, read on the forward strand.
GCAGGGCGCTGCGGGCTGCCGGCAGTCTCCCAGCCGTCGCTATCTTCCTCCATCGCTGCCTCCTCCCCGATGTCGGGCAGGGTAATGAGCAGGGTCTTGGCGCCCGCACTCCCCCCAGGCTCCTTGTCTGCCGCGGTAGGGGCTGGGCGCGGGGGGCGGCCACCCTCTCCCCCCGACGGCACAGCCCAGCCCGCGCCGCAGCCGCCGGACGGGGGGCGCGGGCCGGGGCCCTGCGGGGCGCGGGGCCCAGGCGTGGTCGGGACGCTCCGCAGCTTGGCGAGCAGCGCGCCCAGCTCCAGCGCCGCCACCTTCATGGCCCGGGCGGGAGGTAGCCCCTTCCCACCGCCGCAAGCCCGGGGGAGGCGGGCGCAGGCCCTCCAGGCAGGAGCTGCCCGGCCCGGCGAGCGTTGCTAGGCTAAACAAACCCCTCCGAAGCACGCACCGCCCTCGGTGCACCGCGCAGGCCAGCCCTGGATGCCGAGTCGCATGGCAAGCACGGGACAGAAACCCGTTGCTGTCTGTGAGTGAACGAAATAAAGTGTGGCATTTTCCCTTTCTTTACATACTATCTGACACTAAGGGGCAGAAAAAAAAAAATCCATCTGCCGGGGCCACGGGCCACAAATGCATTCATGCATTTGTGCGCAGAAAGAGTTTAAGAGAAATGGAAACGCAGATGGACCCAATCCAGCACACCTCTCCACACCATGTTATGCAGTTGCAGAAGGAAGCTGCGGAGGGACAGCAGCTCACAGACAAAAAGATGACAATGACAATCCCAGGCAGCTTGGAGAGCAAGAGATGACCAAAGCCCTTTCACTCTTTTGGTACACATACCAGCATCACTGCAAAAGCCAGACCCCTGGAGGCACATGAGTCAGGGCCGAGTTGAACTCTGTCCTAGCTTTGCACAGGATTTCTGCATGGATAGAGAGAAGCTTGATCACACCAGCAGGATTTTGGGGATGCTCTAATGGCTGGTATTATGGATAGGACAAATGTTGTGTCAGCTCAGAATATTGGAGGTAGTGTGTCCCTTTGTAGCATCCAAAAGAACAGCAAAAGTTGAAGAATAACATGGTCACTTTATATGTACCAGCCCAGGAGCATACATGAAGCAAGCAGCTGCATTATCAGCTTAAACCTATCAGCTGCTGGTAGACAACAACCAAGGATATAAAGCTGGGAATTTTAGCCCTGCCTTGTCTTCTTAGCACATCAAGTTGTGCGATGAGCTGGCAGATCAGAGCACACATGATATCAAGTAGGGGACTGAGATTTGAAACTGGAACATTCTTGGACTTTTTGTGTTACAAACTGAAGTAAGTAAGTTCTGACCAAACCTTACGGGATAGGTCCACATAAACCTAACAGCAGCACAATCTGCATTTATTCCTCACCATACTAAAAAGCCTTGACTGAGCCTCAGTGAAAGTAGCATAATTGAGCACGTTGGTGTAGTATATTTATTTCAGCTGCAGCCCTGAAGCAACCCTACATGAAGACCTGGAAGAGAACCTATTGTGATCATCACTGTGTAACTTGTTCATTACTCCCCACCATTCAAGAACCATGGAGCTAGTCAGGTTCCACCCCAATTCTACAGACTTGGGCATTCTGCCTCACTCAAGTGCTTTAGATATTTCCTTTCAGTACAGATGATTCCTCTTTAGTTTTAGGTAATCTCTTTAACACTACATAGAATCATAGAATCATAGAATCATAGAATCATAGAATAGTAAGGGTTGGAAAGGACCTCAAGATCATCGAGTTCCAACCCCCCTGCCATACACAGGGACACCTCACACTAAACCATGCCATCCAAGGCTATGTCCAACCCCATCTTGAACGCCACCAGGGATGAAGCATCCACAACCTCCCTGGGCAACTCATTCCAGGGCCCCACCACCCTCACAGTAAAGAATTTCTTCCTCATATCCAATCTAAACCTCCCCAGTTTAAGTTTAAACCCATTACCCCTTGTCCTCTCACCACAGTCCCTAATGAAGAGTCCCTCCCTATAGGCCCCCTTCAGGTATTGGAAGGCTGCTATGAGGTCTCCATGCAGCCTTCTCTTCTCCAGGCTGAACAGCCCCAATTTTCTCAGCCTATCTTCATACGAGAGGTGCTCCAGTCCCCTGACTGTCCTTGTGGCCCTCCTCTGCACTTGTTCTAACAGTTCCATGCCCTTTTTATGTTGAGGACACCAGAACTGCACCCAATACTCCAAGTGAGGTCTCACGAGAGCAGAGTAAAGGGGCAGGAGCACCTCCCTCGACCTGCTGGTCACACTCCTTTTGATGCAGCCCAGGATACGCTTGGCCTTCTGGGCTGCAAGCGCACACTGCCGGCTCATGTTCATTTTTTCATCAACCCACACCCCCAAGTCCTTCTCCTCAGGGCTGCTCTGAATCTCCTCCCCGCCCAATCTGTAGCTGTGCCTGGCATTGCTCCGACCCAGGTGGAGGACCTTGCACTTGGCATGGTTAAACTTCATCAGGTTGGCATCAGCCCACCTCACAAGCTTGTCAAGGTCCCTCTGGATGGCATTCCTTCCCTCCAGTGTATCAACCAAACCACACAGCTTGGTGTCATCAGCAAACTTGCTGAGGGCGCACTCAATCCCACTGTCCATGTCACCCACAAAGATGTTGAACAAGACCGGTCCCAACACCGATCCCTGAGGGACACCACTCGTTACTGGTCTCCAGCTGGACACTGAGCCACTGAGCACTATTCTTTGTGTGCGGCCATCCAGCCAGTTCTTTATCCACCGAGTGGTCCACCTATCAAATTGATGTCTCTCCAACTTAGAGAGAAGGATGTCATGGGAGACAGTGTCAAAGGCTTTACACAAGTCCAGGTAGATGACATCAACCGCTCTGCCCCTGTCCATCAGTTCCGTAGCCCCTTCATAGAAGGTCACCAGATTGGTTAGGCAGGATTTCCCCTTAGTGAAGCCATGCTGGCTGTCACCAAGCACCTTGTTGGTTTTCATGTGCCTCAGCATGCCTTCCAGGAGAATCCGCTCCAAGATTTTGCCAGGCACAGAGGTGAGACTGACTGGTCTGTAATTCCCCGGGTCATCCATTTTCCCCTTCTTAAAAATGGGGGTTGTATTTCCCTTTTTCCAGTCATCGGGAACTTCACCTGACTGCCATGATTTTTCAAATATGATGGACAGTGGCTTAGCAACTTCATTTGCCAGCTCCTTCAGGACCCGTGGATGGATTTCATCCGGTCCCATGGACTTGTGTACATTCAGGTTCCTAAGGTGGTCCCGAACAAGATCCTCCCCCACAGTGGGCCCAGGGTCCCCACCCTCACCGTCCCCGCGTCTGCCTTCCAAGACTTGGGTGGTGTGGTCAGAGCATTTGCCCGTAAAGACTGAGGCAAAGAAGTCATTAAGAACCTCAGCCTTCTCCAAATCCAGGGTAGCCAGTTCTCCCGATAGCTTCTGGAGAGGGCCCACAGTGTCCCTAACCTGTCTCTTATCAGCAATGTACCTATAAAATCCCTTCCTGTTATCCTTAACATGCCTAGCCAAGTTTAATTCTAAGTGGGCCTTAGCTTTCCTAACCTGGTCCCTAGCTTCCCGAACAACATCCCTGTATTCTTCCCAGGCCGCCTGGCCTTGCTTCCACCTTTTATAAGCCTCTTTTTTCCTTCAAATTTTGCTCAGCAGCTCCTTATCCATCCAAGGAGGTCTCCTGGCCCTCCTGCTGAACTTCCTTCTAGTTGGGATGCATCACTCCTGAGCTTGCAGCAGGTGAGCCTTGAATACCAACCAACAGTCTTGGGCCCCCCTGCCCTCTAGGGCTGTATCCCATGGAACCTTACTGAGCAGGTTCCTGAAGAGGCCAAAGGCTGCTCTCTTGAAGTCCAGGGCAGTGAGCTTGCTGCACGCTCTTCTCACTGTCCTGAGGATCTCAAACTCAACCATCTCATGATCGCTGCAATCAAGGCTGCCCTGGAGCATTACATTCCCAACCAGCCCTTCCCTGTTGGTGAGGACGAGGTCAAGCATGGCACCTCTCCTTGTCGGCTCCTCAATTACTTGCAGAAGGAAGTTGTCTTCCACGCAATCGAGGAACCTTCTGGATTGCTTGTGCTGGGCCATACCATCCCTCCAACAGATATCAGGGTGGTTGAAGTCTCCCATGAGAACAAGGGCCTGCAAGCGTGAGGCTGCTCCTATCTGCCTATGGAGCGCTTCGTCCAGTAAGTCCCCTTGGTCAGGCGGTCTGTAACAGATCCCCACAATCATATCACCCATCGCTGTTCTCCCTTTAACCCTGACCCACAAACTCTCTGTCGACTGCTCACCTGTCCCCAGACAGAGTTCCATACTCTCCAGCCTATCCCTAACATAAATAGCAACTCCCCCTCCCCGTCTGCCGGGCCTGTCTGTCCTAAAGAGCCTGTAACCTTCCATTCCAACACAGCAGTCATAGGAGCCATCCCACCATGTTTCTGTGATGCCTATGATATCATACCCCCCTAGATGTGCACACATCTCTAATTCCTCTTGTTTGTTCCCCATACTACGGGCATTTGTGTAGAGGCATTTGAGCCGAGATCCAATTGAAGTCGTATGTTTGGAACCATTTTTCATTCATCTGGTATCCAACTGCTCAGTAAATTATCATAATATAGTCTGATGCTGCCTGCTGCAATGAAACTACCCAGGTAAGATATAGTCTGTTAATCCTGAAAGCATTTACAACTCTTTGCCATGGTAAGCCCATTTTTTTACTCTCAATAATACCATCAGACAAATGCACAGAAGCAGAGCAGAAGTAGGTAACTTTCAGACAAACAGGGGAAAATTACATGAAAATTTTATGTCAAGTGTAATTGATGATTACCCTTGGCCCTGTGTTTATTCCTTTTGCCTTTTTTAAAAAACATTAGTCTAACCCGCATTTTGAGCCTGTATAATGCTGAGGGGCTTTTTTTCTGTTGTAAAAATATTTTAAACTGAATGTAAGCATTAAAATACCTGCCTTGAATGCATCATCATGTTTTTACTATTTAAAAATTATTTTCACTCATCAGCAAGTACTCTTAGTTCAAATTAATAGCCATATTACGAAACAAAAGCTTCATAACATGGGATTTTTTCACTGTTCTGAAGCCACCTTTGGGGGCATTTGTTGTAACAAGGAAAATCTTTACAGAGTTTAGCAAAGTTGTCATTTGTCAGGTGTTAAGGGCCAGAAAAGACTATTTGATCATCTAGCCTGTCTCCTTGTATCACATTTGACCTCAGCATTTTTCCATGCTTCCTCTGCATCTTTGTGTAATTTTTAATACCCATGTGAATGACTAACATTTTCTAAACAGTTTATATTGATGTGGAATGAGAAATTCTGCTTCTATGTGTCATTACAGGTTTAAGAAACATAGGAACCTGGTCACATGTTAGTCTTTAAATAAGAGGATGAATGACCGATGTGGTGCATACCTGGCACAACATCTTTACCAACTTGCCTCCTCACCTTTCATGGCCTGAGCATGAAGAAAGAATTTGTCACTTCCTCTGACAAGGTCAGAAAGATGAGATGAAAGCATCACAATGGGGATAATCCTATTACTGTAATTAGGGAATCATCACCTATCACTTCAACTGTAAACAAAGCCTTTTCTGTTTTCACTCAAGACTTACTGAGCAAGTCAAGACAAGTCTACACACCATTCTTCTGGTGTGTGCAAAATATATTTCATTATTTTTCTCATTTACATTTTTTTTTCATTGTGGGACATACAAACCTATTGAAACCCAAGGTTTTTCATCTATGCATATAACAAATAATGAGAAAAGCTGTTCACAATGATAAGTATTGAACTGTCTGAAAACTGTTTTCTAAAAAAGTAAAACAGCATTCTTGGAACAATGATGGTATTGAAACTGATGAGGGAAATGCTAGGGGCAGAAAAGGCAATTTAAATACCTTCCTGAGATACTGAAGGATCACACACTTACTAAAAGTGTTTTGTAAGGCCCTTGAAGCAGCAATTAAATATTAACAAAAACATACAAATGACTGTCTAGTGTCTAATTTGCAATAAATTGTGCTCAATACTCTATAAAATTACAACAAGTCTCAAACATCAGAAACATCCTTTCAGAGCACACTTGGCTGGTGCTCAGCTCTTTCCAAATAAAGACACTAGCCCATGTGCTTGAACCTTAATGCTTTGGCAACTAGCCCATGCTTTTGGAAAAGGAAAAAACAAACTAGATTACTATATAAGAAATTAAACAACAGAATTCTGATTTCTTTACAATTTCTTTACAGTTTTCTTTTTAGCTATCAAATGCAAAACCATACACAGTCATAAAGAAAAGGAAACAAAAATTTTGAAATTAATCTGCTTTTGAAGTTTTTCTGCTACTCTACCTGTAGTTGCAATAATATTCCTGATCAGGTTTAAAGCTATTTCTTTTGCAGGGGAAGAAGGTTCACCAATAACAAAGTTTTTGGTAATGAAATTGCAGTAGCACCATCTTCCCCACATAGTTGTCTTCTAGTTATGCTACAGAAATACCTGTGCCTTTATTCAGTTTATACAGCTGTGCCTTTAGCCATGTTTCACATTGATTTTAAGTTCTATGTAAAGACCCACATATAATTTTACATGCATTCAAAGAGTTAAGGTGACATCTCTCAGTATGAATGTCTTTCTGCCAGCTCTCTGAATTTCAATAGGGAAGAGCAAATTTTTTTTTAATCATACCATATTGATTTAATCAGTTGACTCATTAGTTGGAAAATTTGGTTTTGATTGCCACCAGTACCAGCCACACCCAGAAAGCATAAACAATCATTCATTCATGTTCTGACCAGGCTGCTCGCAGGATCAAGTGGCTTTCTCTTAAAACAAAAGCTTTAAAACTCACTTTGAAACTCTGCTCTTTCTTGGTTTCAACTGCAGAAATATTTGCCCATGTTACTCACTGCGCTTCAGAAGGAATGCGTTCAAATTTTAATTTTAATGAATCTCCCCTTGTTTTATGGAAGCAAGCAGCAGTGTCCACCTACCTTCTACACAGAACTTGCTATTTTACCATTGTGTTGTGTTTTGCATATCCCTTCAAAGTAGAGAATCTATGACTTTGCTACTCTGCATCAATGGACATTTTTCCTAGAACTTCAGCCATTCTCACTGCTTTTCAGAATTTATATCACACTGTTGATGCACAGGCTGAAATGACAATCAATCATGATGTCACGTCAGTGCAGGTCAATTAAAATATCAACAAAAACATGACTATAGACAAGTAAATTTAAATTCTAGTGGCTCATACATATCTTTCCAACATGACAAAATTTTTCAGGTCTTCTTGAAGGCTTATTAATTTTCCAAGGAGAGAAAATATGCAATAACATGATCCCATAATTCAAACACATACTGTCAAAATTCAGTGCACTTTACTATTAGATTTAAGTGCCATCACTAATTTCTGATTAAATGCACCGACTCGTTCTTTCTGGGCTGGCCAGTTCAAGATGCAGCGAGATCTGAACATTCCTCTTCTCAGGCGAAGTGCATGATACAACTTGTAATATTCGATATCATGAAAAAAGATCAATATGATGGAGTCACGGCTTTGTTCAATAGCTTGCTGAAGAGCATGATACACCTTAAAACTGAAGCAAAAATAAGATAAAGACATGTTTTCTTTCATGTGGAGGGAAAGATGACAAACATTTCTTTTAATAGTCCATGTACCACATGAGCACTTTGCAAACTCAAAGACTGGGCTCAGATAGGGGTCTTAATGTATATTCTCCTGACATAAAATTGTCATTACTTATCTTAAATAAGTTACTTTCTAACTAAGGAAAAAAAAAATAATCCTCTAAAAATATAACCTAAATCTACTGTCTTGATATAGCCTTGTTTAGCAAAGTGCCTTTCTTTTCAAGATCACTACATAAGAAAGGTGAAAAGACTCATTTAAAGGCAAATAAAAATCTTCTTTGGATGCTGGTGACCTCACCCATTATTGCTCTATTTCAAACATGTAATTCTAAGGAAAGCAATCTGCATGATTGTTTCGAAAAATAAAGTAAACACCATTGACTACGAGATTCGAATTTCCACTAGGGTACATGTGGAGCAATAAACTTCATTAACTTAGGAATTTCTTCTGAAAATTATGATATATTAAGTAAATATATTGAAGTAGAATTTGCATGGTGTTTTAAATTAAATAGCATTTTTGATTAAACTACAAAAAGCAAAAAAGATTTTCTTGTTAAAAAAAATCTGTTAAGAAATTTTCCCCTTACATATCAGATTTTATATCCTACTCACTTTTTGCACCAGGGATCCTGTAAGAGGTCTTCAGTCACAACAAAAATAATCTTCCTGCTCATTTTTATACTGTTAATTGTGGCTTCAATTTTAGATATGCCTGCTTCGAAGTCCCGTTCTTCTAAACAAAAGCTAATTCGAAAGTTTTCTTCCAGAGACATGAAATTCTTAGACACCCAATTCTTGTCCTGCCTTGCATGAATGATGTAGGCATCATAATCAAACTCTTCTTGTTGTCTGTCAAGTTCTTCAAAACCAAGTATTCGACTTACTAAAATATTCCAGTAGAAAGCTATTCTCCACCCTTCAAAATGGATGATAAGGACAATAAAAATGAATAGTGTCACAGCAGTGGCAGTAATCACAAACAGAAGTTTAAATGGAGCACTGTCTTTGCAGGCTGAGCTGTCAAAATGCAACACCAGATTACCGTGGTATTTAGGGGGGGTGTTGCAAATGTACTGGAACTGCAATCCAGGTATATATGCTTGGGTCACATTAAGCCAGTCAGCAAACCAAGCAATGCTTTCACAGGTGCAATCAAATGGATTGGAACCCATCTCCAGAATTCTCAGGCTCTTGAAAGCTGGACCAAACACTTTTTCTTCAACTGAGGTTATCAGATTTTTTTGAAGGTTCAATGAGTTCAGAGAGGCTTGGTCATCAAACAGAGTTGCTGGAAGCAAATTCAAATTATTCGATCCTAAATCCAAGTTTTTTAATTGAAACAGACCCTTGAAAGCCTGAACTGGAATCTCATCAAGCCCATTTGATTTTAAATTAAGAATATGCAGGTTAAGAAGATTTTTTAAAAAAAGAACAGGGCCGCCTGGATTTGCATGCTTCCAAAGTCGGGCTAAATTATTGTGCTGCAAATCCAGAATATAAAGTTTGTGAAGTCCATCAAACAAGTCTTCTTTCATGTTTGCTATATTGTTATTGCTGATATCCAGGACAGTCAGGTTTCTTAGAGGATGAAAAGGCGAAGGAGAAAATGCCAGATTACTGCAGCCTACTTTTCTCATCATCAGTTTTCTAAGGCTTGGGACAAAAATAAATGATTCACTTTGCAAATCCAGTTTTTTATTGTAGGAAAGATAAATATCTTGTATATTATTGAGACCTTTAAACTCATGACCTCTGAGTTCTTGACTAATTTCATTAAGACCAAGATCAAGAATTTTTAGGTGTCCCAAAGAGGAAAATGCCCCACTTTCTATTGTAGATATTCTTGTTTTTGTGAGGTTGAGAACCTGCAGACTGGAATTAGCAAGTGATGAAAATGTTTTATTAGTTATTCTTTGTAAGTTTATGTTGCAGTTACAGAGACTCAGATACTTCAGGTTGTTCAGACCTGTGAACATATTAGGAGTTATTCCTGCAAAATTGTTATTATCCATTATAAGGTACTCAAGGTGGTGTAGCCAATGGAAGGAAAAATCTTCAATTTTCCCATTAACTGAATTTATCAGATTCAGATGCTTGAGGCTGGATAATCCATAAAATAAACGTGAAGATACATGAATGTTATTATGCGTCAGGTCTAAGTATTGTAAACTTGAGAACCACTGAAATGAGTCATCTTCTATCACAGACAGAGAATTCTGGGAAAGGTTTAAAACTGTAAGATTTGTTCTGTGCAATCCTTGGAAAGTTGACTTGTCAATGTATGAAAGTTTCACGCTGCTCAGTGAGAGGTTCTGAATCGCTGTGTTTGATAATTCTGTGCAAAGTTTCTTTGTGCAATTTTCACCAAGGTTGACATTGTTCAGTATGAGGCCAAACAGGTTTCCAATTGCATGTAAACATCCTATGTCAAGCTGAAAGAAAAGAGAGTTGTGACCTAAACAAGGGGATTATATAAGAAAGTTGACCTACAAAGCCAAAATTTTGACAGATTTTCAAACAAGATTTTCAAGTAGAATATAACTGCTACACTCAGATTTTTTTCCGTGGCCACATTCAGACAAATGCCTCTTGGAGTTCATACTTCTTGTGATAATAGTTCTAAAATTGTAACATTATTATCATAATAATAGTAGTACTCTTTTGGAAGAAGACAGAAAGTTGCTTAGTGAGATGCAAGTTAACTGCAATTTTGTACCCAACTACTAAAATTCTTTCACTAGAAGCGTCTTAGAAACTGAGATAATACCTTTCTTCAGCTTTCTTTTATTGGTATCTGCTAAGGATACCAACATACTAGTACAAAACCAGATGTACTGTAAAAAAGCTATTTAGACCTTCAGACAGCCAAGAAGAAACCCAGTTTCTTTGTGTAAGCAGAAGCTACACTCTAACAATATGATACTACACACTTGTTTCCACAATATAAATATCAAGGCTCCATCATGGTGCTGGATCCTCATCTTGATTCATGTATCAGGTCAATTATTAAATATTCCAATTGTCAGAATAATTCAAATGCATAAGGCTGCTTTTCAGACAGCAATATTGTAAAATCAGAGCAGCTTAAACAAGCATAAAATAGCACTGCCCAAGAAAGCAGCAGTCGCATCTACTTCTCCACATGCTTTACCCTTGTGCTAATATGGCCATACATGCAGTCACATGGTGAACCAGAGGGAACCAGCCTGACTACAAGCTAACCGAGCTAAAAAATCTGTAGAATTTCCCCAGGGATTCAGTGCATAGCCTCATTAAGCTTGCACCAGAAAGAGGAAGTGATGAAGAAGCCCAAGGGAAAGAGGACACCTCTAAGCAGTGGTACAAGCTAATGCCACTTTAAGATAGTCTTGTAATTTCAATGCAGATGTTCTTTAAAGATCAATCAACTGGAAGAAAAAAATAAACAACAAATAAGCAAAAAACCCACAGAAAAACCCAAATGCAAGCAATATCAATGCAAATTCAGTATTCATACGCTGAGGGTCAATCAGTTTAGAACAGCAACACTTACCATCATTCTTCAAAGAATCATATTGTAATGCTGAGAAGCAGGTCAGAAAGAACAGTGAGCTAGATGGCAGAGACTTCTACCCACTTCTTTCTTTTGAAGGAGTGAGTATTATTTCTCTTGGTACCCAGAAGAGAACATTCATTTGTGCCTGTGATTAACTAGGAAGTGAGACCTGCATTGTATAATTAGTCTTGCAAATACTACTGGTTTTCTCTGCTTAGAAAATAGATCATCCATTCAACTACAGCGCATATGAAATAAACAAATATATTCCATAGAAAATACCTGGTAAGGGTTCACAGAGCTACTTGATCTAGATCTTGCTTGAGACCTCTGATATACATGGAACCAGCTCTTACTGATTTCAGTGGGAGAAAATTTTTGTGTATCAATACTAGAGGTCAGGAGTAGTCCTGTATACAACAGAATGGTTTTATCTTGGACATCAGCAGATCAATAATGTAATGTAAATGCCATAGAATTATAAAGAATAAACCAGGATAGTTCCATTTTATACTTACATCTGTTGAATTTCTGTTGAAATGCTTCCTACCTCTTTCAGTGGATTTGATGACAAATCAAGAGTGTTCAATGAGGTGTTTCTAAGAAAACTGAAATCGTCCTTTCTTAACTTAGTGATTTGATTGCCATCCAACATGAGCTCACGAAGGTTCTTCAATTGTTGCTGCAATCCTAAATTTGCTGACTTCAAAAAATTATGAGACAGGTCCAAAATATTCAAGTTCTGGGGAGAAGATGCAGACAGAAAAGTATAAAATTATTTTTATTTTATATAATACAAAACCATTTTGAAATATTGCATTAGAGTGTTCTTGATTAGAAACTAGTTGCAATACTATAGTTAAAGTAAGTTTGTAAAAGACAAATGACAGCTTTCAAGCTCCTGCAGTAAGAAGCCTTCTGTATCTTCCACATCTGTAACTTTCATTGTGTTCATGGTTTTAGCCTGCTAAAATATCTATTGCAAACCAAAATTTGCTTTATCTAAGATTCCTTAACTCTCTGAAAGCCCACCTTCTCCAGACATAATGATAAAATCACAGCCTAAGCTGGCTACAGTTACATTCACTACAGTATTTAACCTTGCGTCCCACCCTCACTGGGGTCCAGCCTTGCAAACAAAAGTGAGGGAGGTGAAGAGTGCAGAGCAGCCTGCAGAGATCAGTGCTGTACACCTTGTAATACTGCAGTTTATGCCCAGGTGCAGACTCCTCCTGCACCTGCAGAGGTGGAGATGCTACTCCAAAGGTGACTCCACAGAACGTGCTTTGATGTGCCCCAAGCCTGGCCTCTATCAATAACAGGGCAGCAGCAAAGTGAGGAAGACCAGAACTTCAGTTCCTAGCATGGAAGCTGGCTGTATTCATTTGCGTTTAGTTGAGAGTCAGCAGTCCTACAATGCAAGCAAGTATATTTTATATAACTGAACTGGAATATTGAGTTTAGCAGAAAAGTTCAGACTTGTTCAAAATAACATGCGTGCTCATTAGAACATTGTACAACAATTACAACCTACACATTGTCTCTATTTTCTTCTTTTTCTTAGGCCCTTCCTTTCACATGATTCCCTGCCTGGTGCCGAGACAATGGAATAGTCTTTTTCTGCCTCGTGTGCTGGTCCCCTAACCTCATAGATGCCATAGAGAAGAATATTGAACCACATGTAAACTGCAAGGAAAAACAAAGGTAGAATAAAAGTTTTTCAGTCTTTCTCAATCCGTGCAGCCCAGGGAGGCAGCACATTCAGCCTAAGCACTGAATGCTGCTTCATGTCTGAGAAATTGCGCCTTGACCTTGAGAATTTAGGCTGGCTATCATTTTTAGATCCCAGGCAACTCAAATTCTACACCACCCACTTTGCTCTATACTTCATCTGCTGTTGCTATTAGCATAAATCCTTTATGGAGAGGTCCCTCAATGGGGCACGAGAGGGAAAAGGGGGTGGAGAGCATAAGAATGGCTGAGACTCCAGTGTATTCTAAGACAAGAAGCCACTAGGCCTTTTCCTTAGAAAAACAGTGAAGGATGATTACATACTGGGTATTTTCAGATGCAAATTGGCAGCTGTTCTGTACACACACTGGAAAATACAGTAAATGCCTCATTTAAACTTTATTTACACAAAAAGATGCATTTCTAAAGCTTACCTCCAGGGTTTTGAAAGGATCATTTTTTATATCTATTCTGTTATATCCTAGATTGAGATCAGTCAGGTTGGTGCAGAAAGCAAAGGCTCTGTCAGGGAGCTTATACAACTCATTATGTTCTAACTTCAGAACCTGCAACAAGGGCACAGTTTGGCACAATTCTGGTTGCAGTTTAGAGATGGTGTTGTAGCCTGCATTCAAGTAAACCAGCTGGTTGTACTTGGTCAGATTTGCAGGACCTAGCTGTCTTAACTGATTATGAGAAATGTCCAAACCCGTTATATTGTTTGGGAGATCAGAAGGAATTTGAGAAAGCTTCAGGTGTCTGCAATCAGCCATTTCATCTCGGATCTGACATTGCTTTCCAAATGACACACACAGCAGGAAGACATAGACCAGTCTGACAGATAAGCTGCTCCACCAAAGTGTTCTTTGTGCACTTCCCATTGTTTTATCTGCAAAGGCAAAATGAACACAGTGCAAATTACAATCATTTTGACACAACTTGTATCTCCAACTGAAGGTTAAGCAAGCCAGGCTCAAAACCCACATAGTTTTATACTGAACTAGCAGTATTTTTCACCCATAAAATAGCTTCTGTCAGTATCTCACTGCAATACAGGCTGTAGAAGGGAATTTAACCTTACTAGACTTCACAGGAAACTAGAAGAGCTTCTCAAAAAAAGTGACTTCCAGGAATATGAGCTTCCTTAATTTTGCAGCTCACATTTTCTTTTTCTTGGAAGCTATGTTTAATTAACACGATCTTGAGTACATTAGATTATTGATCAATAGCAAACAATGAAGCATGAAATCAAACCAGCACATTTGTACAGAAAAAGAAAAAGCCTTCTGAATTGATGTCTTTTAAAGAGAAGCATTTTTACTACTGTAACAAAACACTCTGAGGAACTGACATTGCAACCTATAGCCAAAGAGGAGTTTAGCAGGTTAGACCCCAGCAGAGTCTGTCTCTGTAGCTGACCTGCCTTTTGGGAGGGCATGGATTAGGGCTGCACCAGTGACAAAAAGCCACATTACAGTGGCCAGAGGAGAACCCTGTGAATGCATCTGTGGGAGCAATCTGGCCACCTAGGGAGAGACACCAGTGAAATCCAGTGGGAGTGGGGATACAAGCAAAGGAAAGAGGGACCTAAAGCATTGCAAAAGCATACAAAAAGGACTGCAAAAGACAATTTATAACAAACATTAATGAAAAATTAATTCCCTGCTGGGCACTGCTTTTGGGCCTGACCCATCTCCTGTGGTTCACAGAGCCTGGCTTTCCACTCACCTGCCACTAACAAACAAGGAAGGGGATGGGACAGAAAATGACTGAACATGATGGTCCTGCACAGCCTAGCCTACTATAGCCACTGCTGAATTTGGCACCCATGTCCCTGTAGCTGAGGAAAATAAAGTACCTGTCATCCTGCCTCATTCCTTTCACCCCAGCTGCTGGAAGAGCTAAGGAAAACAAAGGGGTTGTTTTTCTGTAACAAAGTCTTTATTTCCAGCCTGCATCCTTCTGAGGGTTTGTTTCAGAGAGGTCAGGTAGCTGCCAGGTTCCTTGGCCAGGTCATCTTTGAGTTTGAAAAGCACAAGAAACCTACTGCACAAACACAAACCAAGTTCTTTGGCTGACTTCCAGTGAAGCCTGAAGGGTTGCCTTTTTCTGCATTTTTCATTCCAGAAAGTCTGGAGTCAGACTTGAAGTGTTTCATGCTTTGGTTGAGGATCCAGTGAGGAAAGCACACACCCATTATGAGACAAAGGACAGTGTTACAGCGTAATATTTAACAGGCAAAAGAAAGAATGACAGTTTTAATGTTAGGAGTAAGAACTTAAAAAAAAATAAAAATGGAGACTTTCGCTGTGGAGCCTGTGATATCTCCCAGGGAAGAACATTTCCACTTGACTTGTATCAGCCATTGGAATCATCTACCCAGGCAAGTGGTGGATTCCCCAGCGCTGGGCATTTCTATGATTCAGCTGGACAGGGTGCTGGCACATTTAGTCTAGGTCATGCTTTGCTAAGAAAGATTGGAACAGATTATCCTTGAGGACCCCTCCAGCCTAGTATTCTAAAATTCTATATTGCCTTTTTATGCTAAAATTCCATATTGCCTTTTTTTTTAAACACAAAATACCGCCTGCCAGCTGGGGATACTACATCCAGGCACAAGCACCAAAGCACAAACATTAAGCAGCAGTGATATGACTTTGCTAACTTGCAAATTAAGAGAAATCCACGACCAAGGAAGTTGCCCAAACTTGCCTTTGTACCTCCAATATTCTCATTTATTACCAAGAAGTGAAGAATGGCATCCACTTACCACTGTGGGCTTTCTCTCCTTCAGTTTGGAGGCATGCAGGCACTTCACAAATCTCTCAGCGCAGAGAAACAAGCTGCCCAGAGCCGACAGAAGTGAAACCGAAAGCAGCGGCAGCTGGCTAAGCCGCAGGAAGCCAGGGTGAGCAGCCAAACCAGTAGGGGGAGCTGTAGCAGCAGCACTGTGCTGAAATGTGTCAGTGGTGCTGAGGGTGGAGATTGCTCTTCCTAAACTCAGAGTTGAGATCATCGCCTGTGATGTGCTGGCAGAAATGGATTTAAGCACACAAATGTGTCACAAGTGAGCATCCGTTACAAGAAATCCTGCTTATAACTCGATTTCAGTTTACTCCTAGCTAATTCCTGTGTCTCCAAAAATCCTGGGGGATATATCCCAAAAGCAGGTACACCAACTGACAGACTACTGACAGAGGAATATTACTCTTTTCATATAGAAACAAAGCACCAACAAGTTCCTACAGAGCCACATGTAGGGTTCTCTTATTAAATTCCCTTTTTAAAAGGGAATTTGCTTATGTGAAAGAGTAACATATTACATTTTTGGAGAGCTAATAAAATATTTTCTATTGCATTAAAAATAAGAAATTATTTTTAAAAATCCAAGTAAAACTTTTAGGCACAGCTTTTAGTTTTGTCTCCTTTCCATGTGGTTTGTGAATTAACACATCCTGCTCTCCCAGGGACCTGACCATCACTTTCCTGGAGGTGACTTCCTCAGTATTTGACTTCCTCAGTATGTGCCAAAAGGTGCTACTACTTCACCTGCATTGGCACTGATGAATCCCCTGCAGGGCTCATCCAGCTGCACTTAGGACACACCAACACCACTGAGTTTACTGCATTTTTAGGTACTTCTGAGTGGACAGTGGGTAGCTCACCCAGAAAAGAGTAAACTTGGCCTCTAATTCTTCATTCAAAGCATTTGAAATTACAGGATGCAGCCATGTGTTAGCCACCTGCCCATCAGTAGCTCTGGGGAGGGACACTGGGCTGGTTTCTAATCTTATATTCCATTAAATCTGGGACTGCTGACAGATTTGCTGGGAGCTCAGAGAGGTAGGCTGGCTACACAAAGAGGTAAGGGCCCTTACTTCCTGCTCCTGCTCTCTGAATTCTTTCAGCAACTGCCTAATATAAATTAATATTTATTCTTGGAGTTAGTACACTGAAACTGAGACCAGAACCAAGCTCCTTTGGAGATGAAAGGCTCTAAAGCCTGTTTCATTCCCATTTCACAATCAAACCTTGATCCTCCCTTTCACCTTGCTATCAGAAGAGTAGATTTCTGTTCCATGCTGTCCTGTGTGCTTCTGCACTGGACAAGGTCATTTCACCAGAAGCACAGCCACCTGAATTCGCATTCAGTTACTTTGAGGAGGATTTTCCCTTTGTGCCATGCAACTCTGCTGCTTTGGAACAGAAGAGATCACAATGATGATAAAGAGGCATAATAATTAACAACCTTCGCAGATTATTATTCCAGCCTAGCAATACTGTCAGGTATTTTGCCACTCCCCTGCACTATACTCATATTGCAGGTAAAATGTGCTCTTTGATCTCACCTCACAGTTTATTCTCTCTCAAACCTCTCTTCCCTATGCATGTAGGGGACTATTAGGAAGCTGGAGTTGTTTCAGGCATTATGGAGGAAAACCATCTGATGCTGGTGAAGCTGCTAATTTTATCAGTAGTGCCTTTCCAACTTTTCTAGCTCAGGGAGACAACGGCATAAGGGTGTTCAAAAGCTCCTCTCTTGTGGAGCGCCTGCAGTGAGGGTAAGAACATTTATTTTATTACAGAAAATTTCAAAGCAACAAGGCTTTGCATTTTGCAGCATGATTTACAAGAACCAGCAGGTACTACTGTGCAAGGCAGACTCTAGGGAAACACAACCAGTGCAGGTTTAGTAAGTGCGATATTTCTGAGGCAGAGGACAAAGTGGACACATCTGTGCTTATTTCAGTAGTAGGAAATCATAACAGGTTCTCAGGTTGCTGTAACTCTACTTTAAATTTAAATTTCTGTTTTCAAGTGCTGGAAAGAACATGGCAACTCATAATGGGGGGGAAAGTCAAGCAATCCTCACGTCCAGAGAATAATTCAGGCAAAAAACAGTGCAAAAACTAGGCAGTGCTCCCGCATTGTGGTCAAGGAATGAGTGAGTTGGTTCTGAATGGTGACAAAAGGCAGTCAGGCAAAATTCTGGAGATGTAGCCATTTCACATACACCTTTAACAGCAGCATAACCAGTTGTTTCAGAGACCTAGTTTAACATTATCCGGGCTATAAACACAAAAGGGTGGGGATATAAGTGCAGTATTTCGTGGAACGCTCCCAAAGCAAACATGTCACCAAAACTTAGCCCAGTAAAAAAGCAAAAAGAAAGTCTACTGATCTTAACCTGATCTTCAGATACAAATAAGTGTATTAATTTAGCACATGGCTAATCCGTCTTCAGCGTTTGTGTGAACTGCAAGTTAGACTGTAAGGAGACATTTCCTGTTACTACTGAATGGTGAAAGTGCCATATGTTGTGGTTTGATTCAGACATCCCGTGCAAACAGAATTTAAAGAAACCTGGAGAAAGATATCTTTAAAGATATCAGGGCAAAGAAAGCAGGAAAGAGCAGAGCTGAACAGTTATGATCTGAGGCAAGTCTTGATAAGGGACAACCTGCAACATCAAGGTAACTAGAAGGGAGATCAGTATAGCAGACAGAGTCAGCTTGTGTCTACCTCCTGAAACAGAAGAACAGATGCTGCTTCTGTGTTGTGATTACATGAATTCAGCCAAGTTTAATTGTGCTGTTGAAGAGTCTAATTGGTCAGGTGCATTTTGGGTATGATAGTTCCTTTAAGACTGTTCACTCATTACTCCTAATTTGCAGTTTGCGAAAACTGAATTACAACACAAGGTTTTTGTGGACACTTGTCGTGGTTTAAGCTTCTATAAACTCACGCAGCCGCTCTCTCACTCACTCCCCACTCTTTCTTCCCTCCGCTCCTGGAGGGATGGGAAGGAGAATCGAAAGAATGCAACTCCCACAGGTTGAGATAAGAACAGTTTAGTAACTAAGGTATAACACAAATCACTACTGCTACCACCAATAATAATAATGACAAGAGAAATACAAGGAAAAAGAATACAATTGCTCACCATCCAATATCAAGCCCGACCACACAGTGCACCCCCCCACTGTGCACCCCCACCACCCTTCCAGGTCTCTGCCCTCCGTTTCTACATCCTGGGCATGACGTGCTGTGGTATGGAATAACCTCTTTGGTTAGTCTGGGTCAGGTGCCCTGTCTCTCTTTCCTCCCGGCTTCCCCTCGTCCCTGGCAGAGCATGAGACTCACAAAGTCCTTGGCCAGCCTAAACATTACCAAGCAGTAACTGAAAACACTGGTGTTATCAGTGCTGTTCCCAGGCCCAAAATCAAAACCACAGTGCTGCACCAGCTACCAACAAGGAGAAAAATGACTGCTGCTGCTGAACCCAGAATATTCCACCCCTTATTCCAGACCATTCACGTCATGCTCAGATCCCACATTTTCAATATACCATCACATGTGTATATATACATCCACATGCACACACAGAGGGAGAAAGATCATCCCTTAGTGCATGGACCAATCCCTATAAAGCTGCTGAGTCTATCCAGTCCATGATGTCAGGCTCCATCTCTTGTAACAGCCTTTCAGAGCAGGGGAGGCTGTGTGCAGTGTTCACACTCGTGAATAACCTGGGCAATAGTGTCCATTGCTAAGTCCACCCCTCGATCATGAGTCCATCTGTATGTTGCATCTCTGCCCTGATGGCCTAAAGTGTCGTAGGCCCACCAGGCTCAAAATAGTTCACTCTCCCCTCCAGCAGTTTCTGCAGCTTGTCGTTGGGGACTCCATGCAGCTGCCTTCCATCTCCGATGCTTCCAAAGCACTGGAGGGGCCCAGAGGACTAGATACTCACCCATACTGTCCCGCACAACCTGCCACTCATGACTGTCCATCCTTGGGAAAAGTCTCTTGGTCACCGTACATGGTAGTCTAACCACAGACAAGGCCCACGCCCCACTCTGCTTAACTTTCGGGACCAGAGAAAGTGGTTGTGGGTAAAACACACTCTGTACGCATGCCAACATGCTGATCCCCATCACAATCAGCAGGCAGGTCTCAAGGGTACCCAAAGGCCATTCAAACCCTTCAGAACTCTCAAATGACGCTGCTGTACTTGTCACTGGGGCTGGTGTAGCTGCTGTGCTTGCCGGCTCTCTCATCATCAGCTGCTCTTTGTCTGAGTCCAGATCTTCCTCCTCTGCCTTGCTGGGAAGTGCTGCATGGTCTCCTGCGTCCTCCTGGGGCTCGGGCTCACGGGGCTCTGCTGGCGCCTGCTGAGGAATGCTCTCTGCTGCTGTGGGGCTCGTCTCGGCCTCAGGGCTCAGCTTCTCCACTGCCCCCTCCCGCTGCTCGGCAGCTGCGGGGCTGGATTGGCCGCTGTCCCCCCTCGCCGCTCTGTAGCTGCGGGGCTCGACTCCTGGTCCCCAGGGCCGCGCTCCCAGGCCATTTCGGCTGCCGGCGGCTCCCAAGGCCGCCCCCCCTCGGCTCCCCACAGCCTCTCGAAGATGGAGGCAAGGCGAAGGGCCAGTATGGTGAAGGGCAGCCAAGCTGCCAGGTACAAGTCCACGTCCACACCCATGCCCACATCTGCCCCCCCCCTGCTTCTGGAGCCTGCCCGTGTCACAAGCCATTCCAATAAAGTACACTGAAACAAGAACCTTAACCCAAAACCCATATCCGAATGCTAAGATAATAAATACCGGCAGTAAGTAAGGTACAACAAGCTGAAACCATGAACTCAAGAGCAACAATTTTGAGAGCCAATAAATCAGCATTGTGACGAATGGCTATTAATCCTGTCGTTATCTCAACCCTTCGTGCCCCACGTTGGGCGTCAAAAAAGAACTGTCGTGGTTTAAGCTTCTATAAACTCACGCAGCTGCTCTCTCACTCACCAAAGTGTCATAGGCCCAGCTGCCTTCCATCAAGCTTAAATCATGACAACAGTGAAGGGGAAAATGGCATCTGAGGACTGACATTCAGATCAGCGCTAAGGTGGACTATGCTCATTAGCATTCCCCCAGACCTGTGGGTGCTCAAAGACAGAAGAATTTGCTTCCATGCATTTCTTCAGCAAGAAGAATGCATAAATACCAGTACATATACTATATTAATGCCTTTGCTTTCCATTCAGGGAATTCTAATCCCAAAGAAAGAACCCTCAAGCTAGAGAAATGAGCAGTCACTTTGAAGTTAACCTTTTAGTCAGGGTTAGAGAGAGTCAAAATTCTTCATTATTTCAACTTCTTTTCTTTTAAAGAGGTGTCACAATGTTTCATGTTTGCAGCACTGAATTTAAGTCTATATATGTATATATTTTGCTATTAAATGTTCTAGCCTTTTACACACTGAAGGAGTAAAAGGGCTGGAATTTAGGACATGGGTACTCTTGTGTTGTGGAAATATTTTCTTAGCAATTTTTACCTCTAAGAACTTTCCCTAAGAGGTGACAGTCTTCCTTCTTAAAATCTTGCTCTTATCCAGCTTTCAAAGTTAAGCATGAATATTAAACATTTTTGGTTTGCAGTAGTTTCTAGTTTCCAGCATCTCCCAACAGTATTTAAGTGTCTGGTTTCAGAATCCCTTCCTTTTTTTGCTGTTCCCCTTTTTCTGGCACATTTTCATGTTTGTTTTCACCATTTATTTCCAACAGAAAATCTACATCCCAATGCAGATCATATACAACTGCCCTCACACTGAGTGATTTCACTATGAACACACCAAAGTTCAATGATAAAGTAGAAATGCCAGTATTTGATTTACATTCATGCTAGTGACACAGATAGCAAACACTAGTACAAGTCTACGACTCTTAGAAATATTTTCCTGCTAAAGACTATGCTTTAGGCAATGTAATCTCTAGCTTCTAAAGGTAAGCTGTGTTTCAAAGAATCACAGCTGTATTTGATCTTTCCATTTACTAAAATCTCTATTCAGTTATATCCAGGATCTTTTTGCATTGCATCTTTTCCTCAGTATTCACTGTGGCCTGAAAGCCCTACAGACTCAGATTCATTTTGAGCCCACAAATGGTAAGATGCACAGAAGCTAATAAACATGCAAACACACCCACATGGTCCACCTGTTTTAGTTCCCCACCCCAAGAAATATTTGTGCTGACAACTGACTTCAAATTCAAAATTACTTCTTTACAATGGCCCCTGGTACATCTTTTGTCCACACCTATTCTCTGTTGTCTCTCTGTGCAAACTGTAGCAAAAATTTATTCTTCAGGTTATTTTTTCTCATCAAAATACATTTTCAACCCTACCTTCAAACTTCAGTGGTATGAAAGGAGACCACATCAGCTGTCCGCTAGTAAAAGTTTTTAAGGTGTATCACAACAGCCACACACACATAAGTTGCTGCATCTAACTTAACTTATAAGTACCAGAAAAGTCATGAACATGCTTCTAAATTCAGTGAATATTCATTAAGAGCCTTCCAGAAATATCACTTCTTATGTGGTACCAGTGGTCCTCAGACAAATGATCCTGCTTCTGTATTGAAGAATGGGGTTGTAAACGAGTAACCTCAAGGATGTTAGGCTTTGTTAGCAACTATAGAGAAAAGGAAATTACTAAGATAAGCATTGCTAGAACCACCTGGTGGTTACTGATATGCTAACAATCCTAAAACAAAGGGATGAAGAAATAACCACCAGGGTCCGAAAGCCCACTGCCACATTTTAGTGTGCATACAGGAGGCATTCTCTAAAAGGATGCTGTAATGTATGTAATCTAATGAATATGTATGTTTAAGGACAATATAATCACAACTTTGTTGATGCTTGGGAGAGACACGCTTGGAGGAGCTATCCCCCTTTTCTCCCAGCACCGCAATAAAGAATACCTGCTTGTCAACTTTAAACTTTGTTGGCAAGTTCCTGGAGTATTCTCCGAATCAGTATATTCTGCCTAATGGTGTGGGACTTTTTGCAGTGGTGTGTTTTATTCTGAAGGATCCAAGGCTAGTTAGGCATTACTGCCAACAGGGTTTTTTTCAAAAAACTTGTCTTAGATTAGCTAAAATTGCATTGTATTTCTTTCAGTAGCTATAGCTCTAGGGTTACTTAGAAGGACAGCCAAAGAAAATGTAACGGTGTTTAGAAAAACACATGTTTTAGGGGAACAGCTACTTGAACAAAGCTTTTGAGGAAGAAATACCAAACTGTTTCAACTTTCTGATCTAGTATTGATGGGTAAAAGTGACCCATATATTCTAAATTTAGCAAACATAACAAAAAAGATAAAGCTTAATAAAAGTATAGGATGAAATGACATGATTCAGTGTTGTTGAGACAAAACTGTTCTACTGGTGTTTTAAATTTCAGTTTTTCATTCTGAGTTGAAGTGAACCCAACAGACATTGGAATCCAATCAACAGGTCTTTTAGGTCATTGTCAACAGTGCCATTATGTAGCTCACCCCCTTTACAAGAGGAGCAGTGACAGTTAGGAAAACAGTCAGAGAGAAGGAAACCAAGAAAGATCAATCATATCTGCTATCAAAACTGTCAGGTTTTAGCTATAACCTTGTCAGATTAAAATCGGAGGACTCCCTCCCAATACCGGCACATTAGATTGTTACTAAATTCATCTGCAAAGATTAAATATCTTGCCGTTATTCAAAGACTGAGATTGTGAAAGCTTTTATCTATAAATAAAGTGTGGAACAGTGTCTTTCAATTCCTTCCCCTAGCGAGAGCAAAGGCAAGAAATAGAGAAGTAGGTTCTATTGTGACTAGCTAAAAATAAAAACACAAAACCCCAAAACCCCCAGTTGATCCACATTTTCAATGTCATTTAATTTAAAGGCAAGTTTTATGTAAGTATTGGAAATAATACTATTTTGGGCAGCAATTATATCTACGAAAAGATAAAATCCAAGAAAACATTTTATAAACAAAATGCAAAGCCTTTTCAGTTCAAGTCAATGCCTTGAAATTAGAGAAAATTGCAGCTTTCTCTCTATTGCACTAAATGCATTTGCTCTGGTCGGTTTCCTTTTACCTACAGCTTAATGCTTTGAGCATACAAAACACATTTGGAAACATTTTGCAAATACAAACAGGCATTTGCATACAAATGGTATGATCCCACCCATTGCAATAGCCATGCTGATAAAGGCATTTAACTACCTTATGACCCAGTCATTATGTGTGGGGAATTTAACAGAATAACAGTATGACATTCAGACTGGTTTGCATTAGGGAAATTTAAAATTGAAGAACAATGTTAAGGAAGTATGGATCACCACTCCACTGAGCACAACTGAAACAGCATGCCTGTAACATTGGAAACTGGTTATCAGTTGGGTTTCTCTATGCTCAAGTATCAGGAATTACCTGAGCATAATATATAACTGGGAAGAAAAGCCCAAAAGAAATATTCCATTGTGTTGTGCATCTATACAAATAATGGAAATTAAGATGTAGGAATTTTGCACTTAAAATTCAGATCTTCACTGTGGTAATGAGACTTGACCCCGGGCAGACAGAAACCTAGGAAGCGTAAGGACCAGGGATCAGCATGGAACTTATAGAAGAATCCCATCTAAGACTGCCATCTTGCCTTACAGCAGGTTATGTTAGCTGAATTCTCGCCTAATTTTCCAGAAGTAAGGTTTTATCATTTACTGCCAGTAACACAGGGAATATGCAAGATGACTTGACAATGAAGGACACCACAGGGACTATTAAATGTGTCCAATGAGTTGCTAATACCCATTTGAAACTGTATTATGCAACTGATTGCTGATCATTGTTAATTTAAAAAGACACTGACAGCCAGAAAGATTCTGCAAGAAATGATTTTACATTCTGCAGAGAACCCTGCCAAGCCACACAGCCAAATAAAACGATCTGACAGTCCACGTCATTGAGACCTACTTCCTGCTTTTACAGACTGTTCAAAAACAGTCTAGATCAGGAGGACGTGTGGAACAGACCACTGTCACAGGCCACAAAACATAACCTACAGTGTAATGAACTTAAAACCTGTAGTATAAGTTGAAAAACAAACAGAATATTACACAGGAAAAGTACAGGAGTGAGAACACTGACAGTGGCAGCAGCCTGCAATAAGAAAATTTGTTGTGGGACTAGACCGTCTACAATATGTAGAAGACAAAGAAGGGCAAAAAAGCCAGATGATCACCACATTAGCCTGGAGCACATGAATGATGTCCTCCAGCCTGATACCTGAGCAGAATTAACATAATTAAAGCAGTGCATCTTGTAACACCAGGAGTAACAAAGGTACAGCCCTAATGTTCAGTTAGAAGTAAAACATTCCTCTCCAAAGTGAAATGAGAAGATCCCATAGCCTGAAATCAATTTAGTATACAGATGTTATGACCCAGAAACTGAATAAAGGAGGCATCAGATTCCTTATCTCTGAGCAATTGCCTTACATGCCTTCAGTAAATACGAAAGCTCACTGGTAGGAAAGACAGATTTGATCGCATATGGTACTACATGGCCAAATACCTAAGTAAATACTGAACAAGTTTGTTGACATTCGTTTTAGCTTTTGCAACCTATGACTATTAGTCACTGCTTTATTGTGACCAACATCTGATACAAAACCAGATTGCTACAAAAATAATGTATCCGGAATATTTTTAAGTGTTTTTGCACTGCATTATTTTGCAACTGACCTAATAGCAGAACTATGAGAAATGTTATATGTTAAGTATTTTGATTATAAGAAAGTTAAGGGAAATGCATTAAATCACCAATTCATCTCTTCTCCATAAGAAAGTAAAATCATTTGAAAAGCACAGAATTGTTATCAGTACCATTTTTTGTCCCCCAAATAGAGCTTTTTGTAACAGAAAATATGCCATTTTATTAGATTTTTAATAGTCTGCATCGAAGTATCGGGTTAACTATTGCACCTATTCATCAAGCTATACATTTGTCCGGGTTTTGCACATGCAATAAAGTACCACCAGATGTCAGCATTAACTTTCTTCGAAATAAGATGAACCAGTTAATTTTTGTTACCAGCTCGATACAAAGCCGCGAAGTAGGTCATGAAGTCCGAAGTTCCTTAAGGGAAACGTTTTAACTTAAGAGGCCGATTCTGTAACTGGTTCAGGGTCAGGGCATACAGCTGCCACAGGGCTGCCACAACTGAATTTGTTAAACTAAATTTAGAATTATGAAGAAATTCTGTGTTCATATCCTTAATAATTGAACATTTAATACATATAAAATGAATCACTTTATTCTGCTTCAGCTAAGAAAAAGCCAAGCCCACAGCTTTATAGAATCTGGTATATGCACTGCAATCACTACTTATAAGCCTGCTGCTGCTGCTGTGGAATTTATCAGGGTTTTATCAAAATAATATAAGGAGTAACATACGGTGCTAACTGCATGTTAAGAGCTTTACAATAAAGTAATACCTACAAAATTCAGACTTGCATCATTATGACAGAGATACCTGACAAACATGGTTTATTACTCCTAGTATTCAATTCTTAACCTTTCTGAAGGCTGCCCACAAATTATTTATCATTAGATTTTTTCTGGTGGCTGGTTCATTAAAATTATGGGGAGGGGAACAAACCACCAAACAAGCAGAAAGCTGCAAGCACTTGAAACTTTTTTAGCAACTGACAGGTATCTGAGTACTTCTCTCCTGATTCAGTTAAGTGTGTCTTCCATCTGCTTACTTTGCTTACTGCCATGAGAATACATGCCTTACTAAGATGCCTTTGACCTGGTTTTCCTTTCTGAACTCTTGTGCTTATTTGCAGAAGCAGGCAGGTGTGAACACCAAATATGAAAGTCCACAGTGTAGGAATACTGGTACTGGAATCTTGACTTTTACACTGCTTTTCAAAGCAAGTGATGAAATTGATTCACACATAGTAATAAGTTGTTTGAATTTGCAGAATAGGTAGTGAAACATTTTTGGACATAGGTTTTAAGACACATTTCTGTATTTAAGAGGAGATATATTGAAGGGAGAAATAGTGAATAATTTTGGTTTAATACTTTTGTCCCAAACAATGTAAGCAGGAGATTCATGCTATTAGTTTGATTGCAGCTGAGTGGAAGAGCAAGTGTGCTGCAAACAGAATGGAGACCAGAATAAATTCTATCCTTTGATGTTCCCCTACATTTCTAGTCTAAGCAGGCTTTATTACTACCCTTTTATCATTTTCCTTGTCCTATACATGGAGGTGAAACTTGTTTTTAATTTTCAGAAAAAACTTGGGCATCTGCAGATAAAATATGCTGCATATTGTCAGCTGCATTTGTGCATGCAGTCAGAAGTCAACAGCCTAGAATCTCACTAGATTTTCAGATCAGATCTTCCTACAAGATTTTTGCCACCTGTATTGAAAATTAACTGACCATGGAGTTTATAGCATTAACAGCTTCCTTAAGCAGATTATTGTACTGATTATTTCCTCCATTCTCTCCTGTTCCATTAAAATGGCTGTTGCAGGCAGTTGGGTGTTGTTAAATTAAGTCCTTCAACAAAGACAGTATCTGAATTTTTATAGCACCTCACAACCTTAAACACTAGGCATTAGTGTTGGTTGAAAGATTTGAATCTGAAATATAAAAACGTGCAAAAGATCCAGAGGGCAGGTTCTGTAGTCCTTGACTTGAAGAACACTTGTGCAAGAGCACTTCACTAGTTTACTGAGTTACAGCAGGTGGCCATATGTAAGCAAAACTGTTTGAAGCAAATGGTGCTCCTTTGAGCTACACTGTTTAATCTCCATATCATTTCTGCTGCCAAGGCCATTACTGTAGATATTCACGAAACAACAGGGAAGAGACAACAAATTCTTCAAATTGCAAATAAAATGACTTCTATCAGGAAGCAAGACAATTCACAGTGCATTTCTGTAACTTGTCTGCCTTAGATCAAGTCAGAGATGAACTGCAAAAAATAATAAATGAGGGAGACAGACAAACTATTGACAAACTTAAAAACAAAAGATTTCAAATCTTCTTTTAATTGTCTATTAAGTCACCTGGATTATTTTTGCTACAAATAGTTATCAGCAATAAAAGGACAAATTTCACTGAATGTAGGGCTTTTGAGTTTTATAACTTGAGATCATGTCTGTTTTCAATAGGTAACTTAGAGTAAAAGTAGAACAAGTGCAAAAAAGAAGCTGCTGCAGAGAAGCGCATTTCACCAGTACTGCCGATTGCAGCCATTATGCAGGCATGATTTGTATTTCCAGAAAACCTGAACTTGGCTTTAAATTGGCCTTACATCAAAAATAAAACTTTGGTGGTAAGAAAGCCTTATTAGTTTTGCATATTAGTCCAATTAAGTTGACAAGTGGAAGCTCCAACCCAAATATGACAGCTAATGACCTTTCCTCCAAACAAACAGAGATTGTTTTTAAGAAAAGAATTATTCTTGAAGCCATAGCCTGAAGCACGAAACAGTGAGACAAGCAAGAAAGCTGTGAATCAGGAACACCAAATGTGCAGAATATTTTTAATGTTTTTTTCTGTTTTAAAACTTCTCATATGTTTTTTTAATTATCTCATGCCTCCTGTTAGAGACACCTGTTTGCATATTCTCAGAGCAACTATTCAAAAGCAATTTCTCCCTGTTGAAGCCATGCTCCTCACAATATTGACAAGGTCAGTGAGGTCCACAGGAAGTCATTTGCTGAGTAAGTGGTAGTCATGCAATTTACATCTGCTTGGATGAGTGGTTTTAATTTATAGCACAATTTTTTCAAGATACTAACCTGTTTTAAGGCAAAACACCTGAATTATTCCCATCATTTTTTTCATCCTCTCCATAAGTGATACTGTTACCCAGATTTTTAATGCCAGATACAAACAGGATTGTGTTTTTATATACCTCATGAACTAAAATAGGAAGTAATGATCACTTTACATAATTACAGCCACTTTCCATTTCTGTCACACCAAATATGAGATGAAGAAATAAGATATCACAGCTCTGAAAGCAGCTCAGGGACATAATTGAAAGAGTGTTAATGCTGCTGCACAGAAAGGATCTTGTTAATCATTTGGTTACAGAATAGATCATGGTTCTTTAAAAACACTTACAGTAAACATTAGAACACTGTTCTCTGCCAGTTACCCTGCCCTGTTTCGCAGAGGTTTTACATCAACAACTTTAAAAGTTGACAAGGGGAAGAAAGAAGGGCAAAGGATATCAAAAAAGTGATTTGTTCTCTTAAGCAAATAAATCAGAAATCCATTCCTGTACATCACAGAAGGGTTCTCTAATAAAGTGATCATATTATTCATTAACATTTAAAAACAATTCCAGCATACTGCTCTGTGGTATGTTCTCAGCCTGCTCTGCTGCAGTTAAGAAAAAGGTCCAAGGTTCATAGGGGAGGGCTTGTAAGCAGCTCACAAACAACATGCTTCAAATTCCTTTCTTTTGTAGCAGGAGTGCAAAACTACAGTTGAATAATTAAGCTATTGAACTAGGATTTATGCCAAAAAGACTAATTTGTAAGCTGTGCCCAAAGTGTCTGGGTTTGAAGTGATTTGCATATTTCTTCCTCTGTTATTCTAGGAATGCTATGGGAAACTTGCTACCCCAGGTCTCAGCAGTAGGTTTCTCATGCATACCTTTCCAAACTTGTCTTTGAAAACATGAAAGTAACAAGTGTGACAAGCATCAATGCTATATTTGTGTAGCTTATGAATACAGGTACTCATGAAACAGGAAGTTAACTTGAAATTTCTCACAATATACAATGAGATTCTATTTACCTGGGTTACATTAAAAAATAATGTTAATGATTTATGCAAAAGCATAAGGGCTGTGATAAACATAAGTAATGAAAGCAAGCCAAATATGTATTTGCTAAGATAAAGAACGGACTTTACAGCTGTGAATTAGGAAATAATGATGACAGTGCACAGAATGCAGGGCAGCCCTGGGCATTCCGCTGCACGTAGTTGTTACTTAGTACTTTAGTACAAAGCCTGCTCTCCTAGCTGGAACTGAGCCAAAAATAGAATTTGGCTGTGGCACTTCAGTATTCACATTATATTCCTTATTTCATTGCATAATAAATTCATTAATTTAATCATGGGAAGTCATTAAGCTATTAACTTAAATCACTCATCCATATGAAATTACTTTTAAATGCTAGTTTAAGGAATGCACATAAATTATGGCAGAAGAGTTCACTTAGATCAAGTCAAACGATAATGAATGAGAAAACTAATGCAGTGCAGTGGGTATTCAGGTTCAGTAAGAGACAAGCAAACAAGCTAGGCACTAAAGACACTTGTAAATATAACATTTTTTACTGCAATGTACACATCCAGATGTATTTTCTTCCTGGGTCTGGCGTTTTATGTTGGTTTTTTTTTTTTTTTTTTTTTTTTTTGTTTCTGTCATACTTCTTTATTTCTGGTATGAGCCATTATGTTTGTATCCTTACCATGACCAAAGCAGAATCCTTTGGAAAGAAAGTAGAAAATGGGTTCCTTTACTAAGGGGCAAATGAGCATGCCTAATGGAAAAAGGGTTCAGGACACTGCATAGTGTATAACTGTATCAGAGGCCCTACCAGCATTCGTTGCTGCCTCACTGTACTCACCTGCCAAGCACCAGAGGCAGCAAACCTCTCCAGTACCCATGAGTGTATGGGGAATGCATAGTCACCTTTGGCAAGCTCGAGACATGCTGAAAGAGACCGCAGCCATCGCTCCTATTCACTATAGACCTTATTGTGCTGCAGCAAACCCTTCTACAAATACCAGTCATCACGAGGGATGGAACCCAGGACAATATTCTTAACCTCAAAGCATAGAAGCTTTAAGGCAGTCTGCTTATAACTAATGTAAATATAGTCCATTACTTTGTTAAAAATGAGAAAGCTTCTACATCTGCATTTAAAACACTGCTTGAACATTTCAATTTTCCTGGTACCCTTGGTATACTTGACTTCAGAATGTCCGGAAAAGATGTTTTCACTGGGGTTACTGAAACCATGTTTGCCTTCAGATGACAGAGGCACATAACAGAATCAAATTATTTGCTACTTGTACAGTGTTTCGCAGATTTTTGTTGGACTGCAGTTAAGTGGCTTCATTTTTTATTGATCAGCAAGTTTTTCCACAGGAATAGCTACTTAACCAAACTTTCAGTACTTTTGTCAATGTGTAACCCACTGAAAAGAATTAAAAGAATGTAGGGCCTTAGATAAGAATAGTCATCCCATTTCTTAATAGCAATGCAGCTATATTAAGTTTTCTCCATCTATCAAAGATTCCTGTGCAAATCTGACATTGCAACAAACACATACTCTGTGACATGTGCAGCCTGGCTTTTAAATTCAACTTTCATTTTGACACTAGATGTTTTTGCAATGGCATATAGCAAAGAATGCTTTCACTTATAACTATAAAGCAACTTATGGGTTTTTTTGATACTAGGCAAATGAAACACTACACTGTATCAAGCATTAGTAAAAGGGGAAAAAACTTCTATAGATGCACTTACACAAGAACAATTTTTAGCAGGCCTAAGTACAAATATGGCAAGCAAAGAGGAACAGTGGCATTCCAGCTATTATTCAGACTGAAAGTATAGCCTAACCTCATGACCAACAGCTACATGAAAAAACAAGCTGTTCTGAAGGAAAAAGTCTAAATATAACATACGTCATTCCACTAGCAGCCTGGAAAGTAAACATGATTATACAAAAGTTTAAGGAACTTTTTATAAAGTTACATAATTTCATATGCTGTTTAATGCAGCAAATTAACCTTTGCAGTCAATCATAACTGGAAAGAGTACTTAGGGCATACCCAACCAGTGTACTTCTGGTTGTTCAAAGCTTTGTTTGGAAGCAGACACCCTACATAAGAAACTGATTTTAGATATCCTAACACGAACATCTTTCTTTGGGGAAGAAGGAATTTTAAGGGTGGTGTTTGTGTAAATATAACCTTTGCAGAAGCCAGAAGCTCATCATATGGGTCAGAAAGAAGTAGTCAAAGATGACTGTTTGAATGAATTTTTCCAGGGTCAAGGCAAGAATCCAACAGTAGATAGCACCAATGCCACCCACCTACACTGCTGCATAAAGGTTCAGAAAATAATCTCTCTGGAAGAGACATTTAGTTAAAAACTACCAGCCCTCACATGAAAACTCTATTTTCTAGAAAGTAATAGGCAAATACATGCCAAAATTGGGACAAAGTGACTTCCTATTAGTCTATATAAACTCATTTTACATTTGAACATACCCCCAACCTTTGACTTAAGATTGTGGTATTTAGAGTTGACAAGACCATGATCTGGTTTTCTTATTCTCATAGTCTGGCCCAAATACAAGCCATTTTGCCAAAGATAAATTCTATGAAAAATAAGTTTTCAGTAAAAGTACTTTTTAAGACTAATCCTGACAAACCAACATGTTCCAACAGAAATGCCAAAGTTCTACACCTGAAGAGGAATAACCCAATGTACCCAAGCACAGGGTGCCAGTTGGATGGAAAGTGGCATGGCAGGAAAAAAAACGAAGGTCCTCACGGAAAACAAGTTGAACAGAAGCCAGAAATACATGTGTGCAGCAAAAAAGCTAACACCTTGGGTTCTATTAGCTAGCAGGCTAATGGAGGTGGTTCTTTCCCTGCACACAGTACTGCTGAGGCCACATCTGGACCACTGTGTATAATCCTGGACTCCCTGGGTACAAGACAGATATAGACATACCAGAGAAAGATTAGTGGAAGCAATGAAGGGATTGGAGTTTTCATATGAGAGGCTGAAAGGACTCTAATCATTCAGCCTGGAGAAGAGAACAATTAGGGAGGATTGCTGTGTGCCTAAGTATCTGATGGGAGGGTATAAAGAGTTTTAGCCAGACTCTTCTCAGGGGTATGCAGCAAAACGATGAGGTAGAGAACACAAGCTAAAATACTGGAAATTGTTTAAACAAAAATGTTTTTACACTTCAAGTGATGAAAGACAGGAATGGGTTGCTCAAAGGTTGGAAAGCCTTCACACTTGGAAATTAGCCAAGACCAGGCTGGACACGGCCCATATTAACCTGCTCTAGGTGACCCTCCTTTGTGCGGAGGTTTGACTAAATAGTCTCCAGAGGTCTCTTCCTTCATTCTAACTGTTTTATGGTTTTACAAAGAATCAATGAGACATCACACCATCCATTTCAAAGAGCTCATGCCAACCTACTTTCCTTTTAATGGATTTTCGCTTGGTCACATCTCGGAGTCCAATTAAAGGAAAGTATCAAATGTGCTACTTAGAGTGAAAACTAGTTTCAGGCCTCCCTTTACATTATATATGGTACTGGAAAACATTCAGTGATAATGTTAGAAAGTCATGAGCCTTAACTGCAGATCTTTACACAGTGCTAATGGGAAACTGAAACACCCTGTGTCAACAAGCATCCATTTAATCAGATTTAGTGTAGACTATGCAATACTGTAGCAGACTAAAAGGAATTGGTGCAGAGAGGCAAGCTACCTCTGTATATTCAAATTTAGATTTTAAGCATAGTTGGTCATATTCCAGAAGGAACAATGTATAATGGTTCCTTTGAAATCAAGGGTGAACGTCTGCTCTAAAGGAGCGTGACAGTTTGCTGTAACCCATTTGTATTGTACTGTCTTGGTTACCTAGAGTGGAAAAATAAATACTCTTTCCAGTGCCCGTCAGTAGGTAAGAATTAAAAATGTGACCTAGAGTATGGTATTCGTTGTTTCACGGCGTCCTACTGAGGCTAGAAGAGGGAATAAGTTCTATAGTGCTGGCGTTTCATTAGCCTGAGATGTTAAAGAGATGCTGAAATGAGGGCTTCTGTTGATTATTCTCTCAGTCAGAAATTCTGGGTCCAGATTACTTTGCCTAGAACAGCTTCTGATCCTTGGACACTGCTGTGAGTACAAATGCCTGAATTCATGAACATTCTGTAACTTATAGTGTCCATCACATGGAGGTCTTCAAACTCATGAGTAACAAAATAAAATTTTTAAGAGCATACAAGTTAACATCACTAAAAGAAAATAACTGCTGTAATTTTCTTGCTTTAAACGCTTTTGCACTAGAAAAAGAGAGGGGCAGGAGAGTTTTTTTTCCACTGTAATTTCTCTCATAATTTTAGCATTCAACTAAAATACAGGGGAAATGATACTATATATATAAAAACCACGAAATTAATACATGTAAATCAACATTAGAGAATTAGAAGACTCCTGGATTTTTATTACTTTTATGTAGGTGAAACTGAAAATTTAGATCATTTTTAGGCTGCAAATGTATTCAAATATAGTATGTGCAATACCTTTGACACTCATCTTCTTATGCTCATTATATATCATGAATGATACACATATGGAGGAAAGTAGGACATGATCATGTGACAGAATGAAATTCTCTATACCGGCAAAGCAAAAAAATTCAGGAGCTTTAGACACCTGACTTTTCAATGGAAATAACCATATTTACTGTAAACTTTTCTTTATTCACAAAGGCTTTTATTCCTTCTGAAGAAACTGATAAAGGAGCTCCTTCATAGGCGACCATAATATGGTGCCTTCTTTGTCAAATTTTTATCTCTGACCAGTCTACCACACAGAACTAAGCAGCCAGCATGCACATAAGAAACCTAACAGTTGTTTTCAGCCCTAAAGCTGGGACATCTCCTGTTCCATTTTCTCTGAGCTGATATTAGCTATTGACTCTGTATGCTGGACCTGGAAATAAAAATAGAGGAAATAGAGCTTTCCTTGGGGCTCTGATGATCTAGAACTTTATGAATGCTCTAGCACATGAAAAACCTCATTTCAAATGATTGACAGTGTTGACCAGGCTGACGATACTTACTGAGCAGAGAAAAATTAAAACAATTCCATTTATCCAACATACACAGCATGCTGCAAGCAGTGATATGACAGCCAATCAAAAAAAATATTGCAAGACTCCTTTACAACAAAACTTTGAAACAGGATGGTAACAGCTCCCTATCCAACATCTTGTTGTATTGTAAAGGCTCAACAGAGCCCTATTTGAATCAATGGAGGTTATACCTCTTTGCATCAGCAAAGGATCTGGCTGCAACTACTTAGTGATCAAAGGCAGTTCAAGTATATTCTAAACAACTTGTTTGTTTTGCATTCTTCTGACTTTGAAAAACATTCAGTTCATGTATAAAACCTTGCACTGTGTGGAAAATGGATCTGCTTGCAAGAGGCGACTCACTCTTTTGTTGGGGACAGCACTAAAAGTAAAGAAAACTGGACTTAAGTTAGAATGGAAATAAATACACTGGCAGACAGGACTAAAAGCCTCACTGGTGTCACACTATAAAGTCCTAGCAAATTACTCTATCATTCTCCTGCTTGAGCCTGAGATTCTTTCCTTTCTTCTTAATCTCACTTTCTGGACATTATCCAGCTTACTTGATTCACCTCTCAACTTGTAGCCTCTGTCAATCTGTAGAAAAATAAACCCTTTGGATTTTTTTTCCTCTCTTCTTGTTGCCAAGGATTCTGTTTAAAAAGCATGCTTGCTTGACTTTTAGGAATTTGCACCAATGTAGAATAGCGATGAGTTACAGCATGCTCAAGAAATGCACACACTTCCAAGCACAGAAAGACATGTGCTTGAATGACCAACAATGCAGCTATAGTATCATGGTGCACATATTGCACCATTTACTTTTTATCTGCAAGAAGATTTATAAATATTTAGTTATATTGGTTAGAAATCAACCCAGATCCTAAAAAGCCTGACAAATGTTTCAGTATGTGTTATCAAGTACAAAATTATAAGCCAGGTGGATATAATGTCTGGAAAATTGTAAAATTTCTCCTTAAAAACAATACTGCAGAAGATTTCAGTAGAAGTAATTTTTCATGCTAATCCTCACAGTAACTAGGGATGCTGTGAAACATTAACTCCCAAGGTCATGTCTATGCATTTCATATTCCAAAACTTCTCATTAAGCATAAGCATAAATCAGACTTTCATTCTTTTGGGAAAAGGGAGTATAAACCAAAAGAAATTGAGAGACCAGCAGTTTTCCTTCCATTTTTGCATCACCTAGGACAGCAACCTGTGCCTTCTACAAAGGAGGATGATATTATGCACCGCACTTGGCTAGGGTTTCTCCCCACATCTTCTCCTGGAACTAATCTTCCTATACAAATTTTTCCGACAGGAATGACTTGACCTTGAACATCCTAGAATCCTGGACACAGCTTGAAATTAGATTAACATCCTCATCAGCCATTATTTTATTTCTGACTGCCGTGCTACTTTGGCTCTCAGACTTTCTTCCTTGCTATTCAAACATCCAGAAGAACAAAATGTATTGCAAAAACCTTTTCAACTTTTTAAAGTTAGCATTTTATCCTGAAAATTCTCACAAAACACCCCATTACATATTTTAATAACAGACTTCCATGCCAAGGTTCAAAATGCTGCTACAAGGTACCAGGTAAAGTTTGGTTTTCAGTGCAGTTTCTCCAATCACTCTGTGTGAGCAGTATCACCCAGGCTAAGTTTCACTACCAGAGTGTGGTTTAGTGCTCCCTGCTGTCTGACTTTCAGCCTCTAGGTATGTCCAATAGGACATGCAGGCTCATGGATGTAGGTGAAAGGCATTTCCAGCTTCCTTGACTTTAAAGCTTCTTCTCACCTTCACTAGTGTAACAGTCCCTTCCCAGGCATCTATCTCTTTGTAATCCTGATAAAGAATAGTGTTTTTAGTCTATGGTGCAATTCAGACACTGATACTCACACCGATTTCTCTTGGGTTAGAAGCAGGTTGAAAAAAAAAATGGTTCAGAATAACACTCTGAACAGGAAGTTTTTAACGGTAGTTATTTCACTGTCAGGTGTATATAAACTCCCCAGCCGCTCCTCACCCCAACAGTACTGTGTAGGCATGTTCCCTTATTGTGAACAGAGTTTTAATGTAATAAAAGAGTTTTATCAGGGCACCCACCTTCCTGCCAAATTTGCCATTTCTGGAGGCTGCATTAATATACTTCAGTGTGTCTCCCATCATGACACAAACTACTAGGTAGGTACAATAGGCATGATACTTTTCAGAAGCAGTGCACTTACTGCACAGATCACAAAACTTTTGGTCTTCATTTGATCTTCCTTTGGTCTTTGGCAGCTTCGTTTTGGTCTTTGTCAGGGCAAGACAGCCAACACTTTCTCAAAATCGCAGTTGAAGATAAGTAGCTGCCATCAGAATATTTATTTGGCCTACAGCTCATTGCTTTGCCAGGCCAAGAAATTCATGGATGGTCCCAAGTAGGGTACAGGCCAGGTGAACTGCCTTGGCAGCCTGAAATATGGCCTACAGATTATTATATCATTATACTTATGTAAGTTTAATGTTATTCAAGGAGTACAACCAAACATCAGTGCTTAGGTAAAGCCTGATAAAAGCGAACAAGATCTTTCACTTTCTGCTATATTCATAGCTTTTGTATTTTTTGACTAGCCAAACTACAATACTCCAGATTTTAGTATTAAAGCTTAGAAAGAAGGTATTGCTTTCCATTACTCTTAGGGTGCATAGAAACATAGAATCATAGAAGAGTTAGGGTTGGAAAGGACCTTAAGATCATCTAGTTCCAACCCCCCTGCCATGGGCAGGGACACCTCGCACTAAACCATGACACCCAAGGCTATGTCCAAGCCCGCCTCGAACACCACCAGCAATGGAGCATTCACAACTTCCCTGGGCAATCCATTCCAGTGCCGCACCACCCTCACAGTAAAGAATTTCTTCCTCAGATCCAATCTAAACTTCCCCTGGTTAAGTTTGAACCCATTACCCCTTGTCCTCTCACTACAGTCCCTCAGGAAGAGTCCCTCCCCAGCATCCCTATAGGCCCCCTTCAGATACTGGAAGGCCGCTATGAGGTCTCCACGCAGCCTTCTCTTCTCCAGGCTGAACAGCCCCAACTTTCTCAGCCTATCTTCATATGGGAGGTGCTCCAGTCCCCTGATCATCCTCATGGCCCTCCTCTGCACTTGTTCCAACAGTTCCATGTCCTTTTTATGTTGAGGATGCCAGAACTGCACACAATACTCCAAGTGAGGTCTCACAAGAGAATAGCAGAGTGGAGGGGCAGGATCACCTCCCTCAACCTGCTGGTCACACTGCTTTTGATGCAGCCCAGGATACAGTTGGCTTTCTGGGCTGCAAGTGCACACTGTCGGCTCATGTTCATTTTTTCATCGACCAACACCCCCAAGTCCTTCTCCTTCCTTCCCTCCAACATATCAACCGAACCACACAGCTTGGTGTCATCGGCAAACTTGCTGAGGGCGCCCTCAATCCCACTGTCCATGTCACCAACAAAGATGTTGAACAAGACCGGTCCCAACACAGATCCCTGAGGGACACCACTCGTTACTGGTCTCCAGCTGGACATTGAGCCATTGAGCACAACTCTTTGCATGCGGCCATCCAGACAGTTCTTTATCCACCGAGTGGTCCACCTATCAAATTGATGTCTCTCCAACTTAGAGAGAAGGATGTCATGTGAGACAGTGTCAAAGGCTTTACACAAGTCCAGGTAAATGACATCAACTGCTCTGCCCCTGTCCATCATTTCCGTAGCTGCGTCATAGAAGGCCACCAGATTGGTCAGGCAGGATTTCCCCTTAGTGAAGCCATGCTGGCTGTCACCAAGCACCTTGTTGGTTTTCATGTGCCTTAGCATGCCTTCCAGGAGAATCCGCTCCAAGATTTTGCCAGGCACAGAGGTGAGGCTGATAGGTCATGAATTTCTCTTTCTAAAATAGCATCTGCCAAACTAAGTGCTGTGCAAGAAAAATAACTAAACAAACCCAAAACAGCAAAGTTTCCTATCCAAAACATATAAATGCAAATTTACTGAATTGTCATATTTTGCCTGCTACTTCTATCTTTGCAGATGATTACATTTCATTCATAACTTCATTCAGAGTGCTTAATGTCAGATCAAATCTTGCCTAAGAATAGTTTCATGGAAACAGATTGCTGATGCATAAAGATATACATTACAGGGTATCTCAGCCTACCAGAACTTCCCATACTTGCTTTAAGTGAAAGATAACAGGAAGAGATTCTATACGTACATAGGAAATAAAAGACAGACTAGGGACAATGCAGGCCCCATCCAGAAGCTATTAGGAAAACTGGCTACCCTAGATTTGGAGAAGGCTGAGGTTTCTGTGCCTCAGTCTTCACTGTCAAATTCCCTGACCACACCACCCAAGTCTAGGAAGGCAAATGCAGGGATTGTGAGAATGAAGACCTTAAGCCCACTATAGGAGAGAATCAGGTTCAAGATCATCTTTAGAACCTGAACATGCACAAGTCTATGGGACCTGATAAAATCCAATCCCAGGTCTGAAGTAGTTGGCACATGAAGTTGCTAAGCCACTGTCCATCATATTTGAAAAGTCATGGCAGTCAGGTGAAGTCCCTGACGACTGGAAAAAGGGAAATATAAACCCTATTTTCAAGAAGCGGAAAATGGATGACCCGGGGAATTACAGACCAGTCAGTCTCACCTCTGTGCCTGGAACAATCTTGGAGCGGATTCTCCTAGAAGGCATGCTAAGGCACATGAAAAACAACAAGGTGCTTGGTGACAGCCAGCATAGCTTCACTAAGGGGAAATCCTGCCTAACCAATCTGGTGGCGTCTATGATGTGGCTAAGGAACTGATGGACAGGGGTAGAACAGTTGATGTCATCTACCTGGACTTGTGCAAAGCCTTTGACACTGTCCCACACAACATCCTTATCTCTAAATTGGAGAGACATCAATTTGATAGATTGACCACTCGGTGGATAAAGAATGGGTTGGATGGCCGTACGTAGAGTTGTATTCAATGCTCAATGTCCAGTTGGAAAACAGTAATGAGTGGTGTCCCTCAGGGATCTGTGTTGGCTCCGGTCTTGTTCAACATCTTTGTTGGTGACATGGACAGTGAGATTGAGTGCACCCTCAGAAAGTTTGCCGATGACACCAAGCTGTGTGGTTCCGTTGATATGTTGGAGGGAAGGAATGCCATCCAGAGGGACCTTGACATGCTTGTAAGGTGGGCTGATGCCAACCTTATGAAGTTTAACCATGCCAAGTGCAAGGTCCTGCACCTGGGTCGGGACAATCCCAGGCACAGCTACAGGTTGGGCAAAGAAGAGATTCAGAGCAGCCCTGCGGAGAAGGATTTGGGGGTGTTGGCTGATGAGAAAATGAACATGAGCCGACATTGTGCACTTGCAGCCCAGAAAGCCAACTGTATCCTGGGCTGCATCAAAAGCAGTGTGACCAGCAGGTTGAAGGAGGTGATCCTGCCCCTCTACTCTGCTATTCTCTTGTGAGACCTCACTTGGAGTATTGTGTGCAGTTCTGGTGTCCTCAACATAAAAAGGACATGGAACTGTTAGAACAAGTCCAGAGGAGGGCCATGAGGATGATCAGGGGACTGGAGCACCTCTCGTATGAAGATAGGCTGAGAAAGTTGGGGCTGTTCAGCCTGCAGAAGAGAAGGCTGCGCGGAGACCTCGTAGCAGCCTTCCAATACCTGAAGGGGGCCTATAGGGATGCTGGGGAGGAACTCTTCCTGAGGGACTGTAGTGGTAGGACAAGGGCTAATGAGTTCAAACTTAAACAGGGTAAGTTTAGCTTAGATATAAGCAAGAAGTTCTTCATTGTGAGGTTGGTGAGGCACTGGAATGGATTGCCCAAGGAAGTTGTGAATGCTCCATTGCTGGTGGTGTTCGAGGCGGGCTTGGACATAGCCTTGGGTGTCATGGTTTAGTGCGAGGTGTCCCTGCCCATGGCAGGGGGGTTGGAACTAGATGATCTTAAGGTCCTTTCCAACCCTAACTATTCTATGATTCTGAATTTCAGGGTATTTAACTACATCCAGAAGCAAGTCTTAAGAACTGTTTTATTTAGCGAAATTCATCCCAGTTCTCATTGGGTAGATTACTTTAAAAATAAGTCAAAACACTTTGAAAAAAGTCAAAACAGCTTTGAAGCAATCCATTGTGAACAACACTTAATCTGGTTTTGTTCTGTGCCAACAATCATTCTGAAAAATATTTTGCGATATTTTCAATATATTTGGCTGCGCATTCGGTAATAACTTAAGATACTGTTCTCAAATGATACTGTGAGTCATGCCTAAGGGCATGCTTCATAGAATTGAAAGACTCCAATACGGAAGCCCCACTGTGTTTTCTAAAGAAAACAAATGTAGCTGCTAAATTGCGTTAAGATGAGGAAAAGAGGTAAAATTATAATGTAACTCATCAGAAAAAAAAAAAAGAACATCTGAAGGTGTCCTATTATTCTTTCATGGGACATTTGCAAGACACCATTTAGGATTAATCCATCATCAATAGAAAGGTTTTATTGAGACTAGCACTTACAGCAAAGTCACCTTTAACTTGCATGGTGAGAAGGTCAATTGTCTTCAAATGTATCACCGCCAGTTACTCATGTTATTAGTCTAAAAATCCCTGCATCTTGTTGTCAAGTACCACATTTTTAGATATACTTCAGCAAAATGCAGCACTCCAACTGTTAAGCAAACATTAAGTCTGTTTTAGAGTTTACCCTGTCTTTCAAAGGCAATGTGCAACTGAAGTGGTCCTGGTAAAGAAAAGGGTCAAAACATAAAGACTGAATCAGTGTATGCTTTCCTCACCTTTTCTCCCTTGTATACTTCCAGTTTCTCTCTTATTATTGTTCACACTAAGTGACAGCTAATAGCAAAGACAAGAAAAGGAATCTAGAATTCTGGGCAAAGGGTCCATTGCTTTCTAAATATGTAACTAAATATAGTCTACAGATTTTATCTGTAATTGTAACACATCACTGCATCCTTCCTTTCTGTTATGAAACTTACACAAAAATATTATTTAATTGCAATGTAAAGATCCTTAATCAAGTACAAACACTTGTAACTGAACACCAAATTTAGTGTCTCATTTGTAGATTCTATTGGCTCATGAAATCCTGTAAATACTGAAAGGTCAAGCTTGCAAAAATGTCACACTGCAATACCGTCAATTATTGCTCTTTACAGGAGTCACTAATTGTGGTACAGAAAGGCCAAGCTGAAAATAATATATGGTAAGTTTGAAGTCAATCTTCCTTTTCATCCAAATGCCGCTAAAAGATTAAGTAGGATAGAACACAGGAGGCTTCTCAGTTAAAATAGAAGACGCTCAACTACAGCTTTCTATGGAAGCTATATTACTGTACATGTAAAGAATCTCAAAGCATACATGATCTAACTCAGGAAAGATTCTTTTAATCTTATTTGGTATCAACAAAACCAAAACAGCTTCAGAGAAAGACAAAACAGAGCCTAATTTCCCCAGAAGAATAATAAGAATACGTGCTGATTTGAGAAGGAAAGACACCTTTGAAAGATAGTAAAGGTTTTAAATTGCTTCAAAGAAATTTGAAAGGTGCTCTCTACACATTATACTTCATCCTAGCCACAGTATAAATGTAAAAGATCCTATGTTTTTTTGCTAGGGCAGGGAAAAGGGGTATTTGTTGCAAATCATTGATTGCTATTTAGGAACAGACTAAGAAGGCATTTGGGCATCTATAGCACTACATATTTACCTCACTTCTGACCTGTTCACCAAGACAGGACTGCTTATGGCAGCAATATCTCCTTTTCATAAGCTCCTCTTGCTGTGGTTCCAACTGAGTTATTCACAGACTGCTATCTTCCTAACAGGCAAGCGTAAACTCAACAGCTGTCTCACAGCTTTCTACCTGACTCAGTGAAACCCTTGAGAGTATAATGAAGACAACAGGTTGTTCACTCTGCTTCTTTTTAGGTATAAAACTCTGGATGAGGAAAGCAATCTGTCCCAAAAAAAAAAAAAAAAACAAAAAAAAACTCAGTTAAACAAAACCATTGCATGTCTTCCACTGACTGCTGGATCATGAACTGTATCTGCAGCCACTAAAGTTGCCTGAGTAGATATGAGTGCAAGTGTACTCACAGGCCTACTGTATCAGCAAAATTACCATAGGAATTACAGCTCCAAGAAGCACTACCTTAAGGCATTTCAGGATAAAGCTGGTTTTGTGGGAACAGAAATTTAGCAGTACACACCAATATCACAGCAGTTCAGAGTGCACAACGCCATGCAGAATCAAGCTTAGCACCTCACAGGGCAGTTCTCTCTTTCAGAAAACTGGGCAGTACCTGCAATTCAGAATCCAGATCTACAAATCCAGCACAGCTGAGAGACGCCTTCAAAATAGTACTGTTAAGATAAGAACACTGATATTAATTTCTTAAAGATCAGTGATTGCAACAGTAGACAGATCACATTCTTACCTGTTGCTGCAGCACACTTCCATAATTACGTCTAAGAGAATTCTAAGCAGTCATGAAAAGTAACTTACTGTAAAACAAAATTATCTTTTAAGGTAACATAACAGCATACACAGTATCTTTCAAAACCAACATATCCATACAATTATGGATTGCATCTTTCAGCATAAAGATACTTGGTAACAATTCCTCCAGTGTTATTATTGTTATTAGGTTTCCAGAAGAATGAACTTACATCTCAAGTAAACAGAACGTAGGAGTTAGAGTACCACACTTACTTGTCAGATTTTTCCCCTTCTCTTCATTTCAACTTTTGCCCACCACCTGTTTCCTCTACAGCAAACAAAATTTGGATGTTAATCAGTGACCTTTACCCTGACTGTGAATATCCCAAGTATAAAAGTGTGCTTGGCAAGGTGGGCAATATTTGGAGTGAACGTAATTTCATACCAATCAAGTTAAATTATAACCCAGAGTAGCCTCAGTCCAAATTCTAAAAAGACCACCAGCGTTAGACAGAACAACGTCTGGGGTCCCTAAACCAGGAATTATGGCTAGACACCAGTAGAGCCTTCCAGGCACCACAAGAACTCGCAGCTTCAGAGAATTAGCTTGCAAAAACTTAACTGTTCAAGTTCACCTTCCTGATTCCATCTGGATGCAGCCTAAAGACAACAGCAAAGAGTTGACAACAACCTGTTGAATTGAAGAGACTGAAACAAGGTAGGTGCTGAGAGATGCAATA
Source organism: Amazona ochrocephala (assembly GCA_039720435.1). NCBI lineage: Eukaryota > Metazoa > Chordata > Aves > Psittaciformes > Psittacidae > Amazona > Amazona ochrocephala. Next base: position 35,504,459 of record CM077879.1, read on the forward strand.
TAGATGATCAATGTGGAGCTTTGCTAGGCAGTAATAAAGTAGAGAAGGATGGGAAAGAGAAATGACAAATCAAAGTGTAATAATCTTAGAACAGGTGTTCTGAAGCAGGAAATCAGAAGAGAACAGAGTAGAAGCTAAAGCCTGAGGTGGGCTACAGTAGTTTGCTGTGAACTTGTTTTAAAGAGGGACTCAAGTGGATGAAAGATTCCAGAGAAAGCTGTCTCAGTCTAAGAGGCAGCTAAGAAAAGCAGTACTGAAAAAGCTCATAGAGAGTAAGATAACATGGGATGCTAGCTACTGCTAAGTTTGTTGCTTGTTTTACTTCTCCCTCAAAATAAACCTAAAATGTGGGAAAGGCCCTCCAACATAAATCACAGCCCTCATCATATTCCTGCTGCCTACATGGCCCACGCTGCAAATGCAAGTTGCCCAAAGACAGTGGACACTCCGGGACAAGGTTTTCTCCTTCCCCCATAGAACACACCCTTTTGCACAGCTACAAGCCTCCCCATATCTCACCTCACAATCCCCTGCAACCTGCAGACAAGGCTCTGCACAAAAAATCCCCAGCCCTCTAGCTGAGGGTCCCTTTTCATAGGACTACAAGTCTGCTTAAACAGAAAGCATTCAAGCTTCTGAATGCCACTGCCCTCACGCCATAGCCACAGCAAGTGGAAGCTGTGTGCTGGCATTCACGCGTGGACAAGGCTTTCCTGCAATGATTCTCTCCTCACAATCACAATGGGACATGAAGCACTATGCTTGTGAACACCATTGCCAGTGGGGGCTCCAAATTCCCTCCTCTCCCTCAGATATACACACGGTTCTTGGGGAAAGACTTGGCCTTTGACATATGGTCTCCTGTTGAGAGTATAAGCTCCCACAAACACTACTCCCTTCGCTCCTACTGCCAGTGCTGCAACACAACCCTGCTACCTCTGTCATCTTCACAGAATGTGGAAGCTACATAGAGGCTATACCCTACTTAGAGCTGGTCACCCACCTCCAAAGGGCCATTTTTCACAAGATTACAAGTCTGCTCAAACATAAGGCACTTAACTCATGGGTAAGGACACCCCACATAGCAGGTCCTCTTTTGGAAGAGAAGCACACCCAAACATGAGGCACTCAGCTCATGAATATCATCACTGAACTCTTCTGCCACCCCCACCACCCTCATACCATATGGAAGCTGCACACATGCATGTGAGAGTCTTACAGAAGACTGCTGCCCCCCCACAACACTCTCTCCCACAACTCTCTCACAAGACCACAAGCCTGCCTGAATACCTCACATCATGAACGTGTGTTACCACAGCACACTTCACCTTGCAACCCCCTAAGGCATCTGCTCCTTCTGGGTAAATCTTTTCTCCCTGCCCCCCCCCCTCCACCTTATCCCTTTCCAGAGACTGCAAGCCCATGCAAATGCCTCTCATACAGGGCACTTTGCTAATAAACACTAACAGCACTGCACATTCCTGCCAACCCTACTGCCCTCACAGACCTTGTAACAGTCACACAGGCATCTGCCCCTCCTTGGGGTGTCTAATCTTTCCTGCAGTAGACACTTTCACCATACAAGCCCATATAAACTATTTACTTTGTAAACATCATTGCAGCCAAACTCCTGCCACTTTCACAAATGGCAGCAGCACACAGGCTTCTGCCCTCCACACCAGCTATCCCTGCAACAAGTCCCTTCTGCTGACATGAGGCCACCCAAATATGAGACATTCAACACAGAAATACATATGCCTGCTGACCACCTCACCCCCACAGCACATATAAGTCACAGGAGCATCTGCTGATCCTAAGAAAGGCATTCCCTGTCACCCAAGCAGTTCCTATCTTGGGAGACTAAGCTCATCCAAACACCTCTTGAACTTGAGGAACTTTGCTTGGAAACATCTTCTGCTCCACACACACTCCCCCAATCTACCTTCTTCTCCCCCTCCCACAAAACTGCACACCTTTCCTGACATCCTTCAGCAGACATTTTCTCCACAAATGCAGAAGTCCATTTCAGACAGTGAGCACTCAGGCTCTCCTGCTGGTCCCACAGCAACTGGAAACTGCTCACAAGTATATGTCACTCTTGGGCAAGGCTGCACTCCTCACCAACAATTTACTTCCCACAAGAGTGCAAGTGTGCATGAAAACTAGTCCCTTAGTACCCCTCACCACCTGTGACACCCACACAAGCATCTGCCAATCCTTAAGGATTCTGCCCCGCTCCCACTGCACATCACTTGTCTTTAGACTGCAAGTTCCCCTCAAAGACAAGGCTTTTAAGCTCATAAAGATCATTGCTACCACACACACCTCCTTTTCATGTCCTCTTCACAGCTACAAAAGCTGCACAGGCATTATCCCTCAATGGGACTCTACACCCTATCCAGAAATGTTCCTTTTAAAAAGGCAATGAGCTTTCTGGACAAAGGCGATTTAGACACCCCTGCCACCTCCAAAGCAAACAAACTGCTTATCAGGTACTAGCTTCTGTCCAGCAAAGCACTGCTCCATCACAAGCTCCTCTTTACGAGACTATATTGCCTACCAGCACATAGCACTTAATTTAGAGTGCCACTGCATAACCAAATACATTCCACAGCAAACAGAAGCTGTGCACAGGCGTGTACCATACTCACGGAGTTTTTCCCCACCTTCTCTGCTACAACTCCAACACATTACAAGCCACTGCCACCACTGCACCCTCCTGCCTCTTGCATCACACTCACCACTCCTAGACAAAGCTCCCTTTTCCCATTCCATTTTATTGATTCTGTAACTTCACAGTTTGCTTCACCTGTGAAAACCATCATACACTTCTGCCACCCCCACAGCAAACTCAGGTCACACACAGGTCTGTACTCGAGGTAATGTCTTCCACCCTTCTCCCTTAACACATGCCCATGCCGATGACTCCCAACAAGAGCACCTCAGCTCAAGAACGCAGGCCCTCCATCACACTGCTTCTGTCAGCACCACTCCCAAAGTGGAGTACCACACCTGGGAAAGGCTCCCCCTACCACAGGGCACTTTTTGCAAGAATCCTAACTGCCAAGACACCTCCCAAAAACAGGGCATGCTATCTGTGAACACGCTGCACTGTCCCTCTACCTCACCACTGTCACAGCATACAGGAGATGCCCACATGCATTTGCGCCTTATATCAGCTCCCACGGGGTCCCTGCCATGATCCCAACTCAGCCCTGAACCTTTCTGTCATGACTATAACCTCGCCCAAATACAAATCCATCACTTTCCCAGCAGAGGCAGAGCTCCAAGGCACCCACCAAGGCTGGACACAGCTCTCCTCCGCAAGAAATTGCTCTTTTGCATTATTACAAAGCCTTTTTAAGGTACATCAGCTCTCAACACAAGGGCCTTTGCTCATACACACCATCGCTATTACACACTCTTCTACCAGCATGAAGGCTCCTCATGCCTTAAGGTACTTACAGAAGGCCCAGAGCCACCTAGACAGTTGCTACACACAACACATTCAAGTAGCAAGCAGCACCACAAGCTTCCGGCGCCCTGTCCCACCCTCTCTCTCTCCCTTCAACTACTCCTTGCAGTGAATCTCCCTCTTAACAGACTGCAGCCCTTAGCAAGGTCACTGACAACGGTACTGTACTCAGCCCCAAGGGCCAGCGCTACCACCCAGCTGTGTTTCTGTAACAAGTACCTCTGTGTGAGGCTTGACTTCTTTCCCTGTGTTTCTGAGGACCACGGACCATCACAGACCTGCCCCAGGAGCAGGTGGGCACACCACCGCCTGCCCCTTCATGGCTGCCCCTGCTGCTTGTGCTGCCATGGTGGTGAAGGGTGTCCGCCATCTTCTGGTGAGTTCCCCACAGCTGCCTGAGCCTCAGGGAGCTTTTACTGTTATGCAGTGTGGTTTTATTTGTGCAGCATGTTTTATGTTTAGTACAGTATGAAGTCTATGAAGTTTTTACTTAAAAATGGTTTGGGTTGGCCCTCCCAACTATGTATGTGAAAAGACAGACCAACTATTTCTGGTAAAAAATTGTTTATGGTTGTTGGAGAGATGTTTCTTGTAGCTACCTTAGTCTTACAACCCTATGACTATAGGTCTGATCTAACTTAAAATCATAATTAAACCCTTTTTCATGTTTGGTTGTTTTTTGTTTTGGTTTGATTTTTTCTCCGTGGTTAATTCCCAATCTGAATGTCCAAATTGTTGAAGACATTGAGAAGCTGTTTGAACACAAAATATTTTATGTAGGGCTTTTTGTTGTTTCTTTCTAGGTACACAGTTGCAGAATAACTGTAGTTAACAAAAAGCATGAGAAGCGACGTAACTTTATTCTCAGCTGTTCTCGGGGCACTAATGATTAATTCTTTATGTTTCACACCTCCCCCTTAAAAATTTTAATATAGGCTTGAGAACTTTAGAGTAGAATGAGTAGCTCTTTGATGACTGCTAGTAAGCTGTTGTTTTGCTAGGTGTGATAATAGCTATAATGAAGCAATCAGGATACACAGTAAAAGCTTGTTTGTAGGGAGTATTTTATCTTACTTCTTAGGAAGATTCCAGCACTGCTTTACTTTACAGCTTGTTTCTTCTTGTTAAGTTTCTGACCGTTTCTTTAGCAGTCATGTTGGAAAGCATTAATTTTTTTACCTTTTACTGTTTTCTTAAAAATTTTAACTTGATAATGAACTGAGGGCTAAGATTATGAGGATCTTAAATATGGAGAAAGATAGCATACAGCTATTTGTTTGGGATAAAGAGCCACCCCAATTGCTATAAGCTAACTGTATTCTTTCTGCAACATGATAGCAGCCTTCCAATACCTGAAGAAGGCCTATAAGGATGCTGGGGAGGGACTCTTCCTGAGGGACTGCAGAGAGAAGACAAGGAGTAATGGGTTCGAACTTAAACAGGGGAAGTTTAGATTGAATATAAGGAGGAAGCTCTTTACTATAAGGGTGGTGAGGCACTGGAATGGGTTGCCCAGGGAAGTTGTGAATGCTCCATCGCTGGCAGTGTTCAAGGCCAGGTTGGACATAGCCTTGGATGGCATGGTTTAGAGTGTGGTGTCCCTGCCCATGGCCGGGGGGTTGGAACTAGATGATCTTAAGGTCCTTTCCAACCCTAACTATTCTATGATTCTATGAAGGAAGTGAGCTTTTGTTATCTTGAAAGAAAAGTCAATTATCTTAAATGCTAGAGAAATTGAATTTCTTAGTGACAACTTAGGGGGTGTTGCTGCAGTGTCAAAACAGAGCACCTGTTCTAGTCTACCAATAAGCAGAGCATTTAACTTGGCAATATTTTTTCCTTGTGGAAATTAGTTTAACTGTTCAGTGTAATATTTGCCCAAATAATACACAAGTTCCAGAGCACTAGTGGCTATGAAACCTTGTTTTCAAATCACAAAAACTCAAGACCTTGTGACTGAATGGTAGGTGTGAATAAAAGTTTTGTTGTTGCTAAAAGTGAATTCTGTGGTGGGAATAAGGCAAGGTTGTTTCTGCCCAGTTCCCTCTTATTTCGTGGTTTTCATGTTATGCAGCTGTGTGATTTTTACCTTTTTTTTTTTTTTACCACACTTTCCCAATTATGTTGTTGATGAGCTTGAATAGAGTCTTATTTTTCCTTCGGAGGGAAAGCCTTATGAATGAAAAGTTAAATATATACCATATTGAGTTTTTAATTTGCTTGCCTTGGTAATTTGCCACCTACTTAACTTTCAAACGCTTTACTGAAGTCAGTCATTGAGAAATTACTCTGTGCGTTTTCATTTCAGTGCCGAATTGTATTAGTGATAGAAGTTTTGAGCTGGGTTGAGAACATAGTCAAGATGTCTTTTTTATTAAAAAGCAAATGTGGCTTGCAAGCTTACTACTGAGGACTAGAACTGCTTCAGTATATCTTCCAGACTTTTCCCAAGTTTTTTTATTGCTGTCATAATATTGGATTAAAGACAGCAGAGTCTAATAAAATACCACTAATTGGATGCTTACCAAAATGCAGTAATTCAAATATTGAAGAGCAACTTTGCACATAATAACACTAGGCTTCACACTAATTAGAACCTACTGCTAATAACACCACTGTAATCTGTCAAGAAATAGTCAAAGTTGTAGTAAGAACTACAGTTGACTTGATCCTGAATAAACCATCCATAGACAGAGTTTAGTTTTGCTGCTATGAACTAGCTGTCTATTCTGTGGCGAATGTATTTTAAGAACTAGCTCACTATTGTTAGTAAAGTGCTCTTAGTGCCTATGGCTGTTGAGTAGCTGAGAGAACGTATGCATTTGTGGTGCTTCTAACGAAAGTGAGAGAAAACGGGCAGAGCACTAGCTCTTTCACTGTGGCAAGTTTGAAAATGTGAGTTGTGCTTGGATTATAAATTCAGGTAGAAGTGAACCATCCCCATTGATCTCTACATAACTCCTCTGCCTCATGCTGCTGGGCAAGGCATGAGAATGTAGCCCATTTATTATGAAGTAGCTAAACCCAAGTGGAGAGGAGAATGAGCTGCAGTTATTTGCACAGTCTTATTGGCATAAGGCTAGAGGGGAGTTTGCTTTTCGTGTAAACTCTATCAGCTTTGGCAGAGGTACAGAACTTGAATTTCTGGAGAAAGTCTTAAATCTTTAATATTTTAATTTCTGAGGAAACAATGAGCTGTTTCAATGCAGATTTGATGGATGTGTAAAAATACCAAGCCAATCAAATACCATCTAGATGCCAAGCTAAACTATAGTTAAAATCACATCTACTGCAAGAAATGTAAAAATGACCTTCAGAAAACAACTGGTAAGTGAAAAGCCTCTGTAGTAACACTTAGAGTAGGTATTTTTAGATATTTCTGGGTGCATGTGGCTTAACTGAAGATTCTCTAACTCTTCACTGGGAATTCAGTAAAGAGAGAATCTAACTGATTCAGTCATGCTGCTGTAACATAGTTAACTGCCTGCTTTGCACTTCTTGGGGCTATAGTCCTGGAGTACAACCCACAGTGTGGATTTGGAGACAGCAAGGATTAAAACTACAGTGGTAAAACAATTCCAAGTTAGACGTGATAGAATATAAAGTTACTGTTAATCTTAGATTCTGCTGTAGTATCTATTAACAGGTAAAGTTGGAGACAAAACCAGACTTTGAAGTCCTGGTAGTCTCAGGTAGTCCACTTCTGTTTAATTATGTAACTAAATATTACAAATAATACCTTCTAATATACTGCTTTCATTAATTCCTTCTTTTGAACGTCACCTGTATTCTAGGAACTTCCCATTTAAGATATTGTTAGGGAGAGAAGAGATGGAACAGTTTTCCTGCTCTTAATTTGGGAAGTACAGTTCTGGGCAAAAGAAATGTCACGTGTCTTTTGTAGAATAAATGGTGTTTCAACACAACCGGCCCCATGCCTTAGCTGACTTACTGCCAAGGTGTTCTTGACCGGGATGAAGGGATACAAGTAGTATACCTGCTGTTCCTGTACTTGCCCACTCTGCAGTCATATTCCTTGTTAACTCCAGGGTATTTTTTCTTGTGACCCCAAAGCTCTGTGTGATAAGGGAAAACTGATGTAGCAGAAGAAAACCTGGGAGCAGAGCAAGTGTCAGGTCTGGTGCTTCTGGCATGTGACTTGAGAAGTGAAGATGCTTCTGAGGCAGGGCACAGTTTTACTCTACTTTCTGCTCCAGACTTTTTTCTCCTTTTCCTCTCAGACACAATAACAGCTTGCAAGTCCTTCTAAGGCTCTATCAAATTTGAAGTAGGCAGTATAGGTATTAGTGCTTTTTCTGCCTTAGGCCTTGTGCCTTACAGTACTCAGCTGTGAATAATAGTAAATGGCAGGCTATCATGAACAACTGGAAGCTTGTGCAATAGTGTTACTTGAACCAGTGTGCTATTGCCAACATAAACTCAAATGTATTTAATATTGTAATTACCTAGCAGCCATCCAAACTGGCTGGTAGACTCTGAAAGCCCTCTTTATTGTGACTTCGTAAAACCCTGGTATGTTAGATTAAATAAATGGAGGTTGTGTTTTTAAGCTTTTTTAATGGAGATTGAAGTCTGTGTCAACACTGCTTTCTACAGTGTAGCCTTACATAGGCCCACACGTTGCACTTGAGTATGCTAATAAGAATGTCTCAGAATAGAGAAAATGGTAGTCCCCTGAAGACATGAGCACCTTCAGTTTTTTTCTTTAATCTCATTCATTGAAGTAGCTGGGGGTTTTTCTGCCATTTTTCATTTTGACACATTGGATATTAACATAGACCTCCGCTTAAGGATTTGTATTCCAACAGTGTTGAAATTTGTCTGTTATGTGTATTGTGGGTCCTGTGGTTAATGTAGAGAAACACTGTATTTAGTAGTAAGGTGCTAGTTTCAGTAGTTACTTAATTTTCTGAATGGTAGGTTCTATGAAAATAAGTGAAAATATTTTAGAAGAGCTTGCCATTTAGAATCATAGAATCATAGAATAGTTAGGGCTGGAAAGGACCTGAAGATCATAGAATCACAGAATCATAGAATAGTTAGGGTTGGAAAGGACCTTAAGATCATCTAGTTCCAACCCCCCTGCCATGGGCAGGGACACCTCCCTCTAAACCATGCCACCCAAGGCTCTGTCCAACCTGGCCTTGAACACAGCCAGCAATGGAGCATTCACAACCTTCCTGGGCAACCCATTCCAGTGCCTCACAACTACACAACTCAGTATTTAGTAGCAAAGGGTGAGAGAACAAACTTGTTTGTGGAACTGAGCTTGCAAGAAAAAGCTACAGCAGAGAAAGGAGGTAACCAATTCTCCACTACAAATGTGCAGGTAAATCTGTCAAAGCTTTCTGGAAGAACAGCTGCCTCTTTTCCCCCTAGGTCTGTAGTGCTCCAGGTATTGAAACAGGGTTAGTTCCTATGCAGAATGGACTCTGCTGTAGGGCTGATGGTTCAAATAGCAGAAGCATATAGTTGCCACTAGCATTTAGCCTGTTAACACACTAGCTGGGATTTTTCAAGTGCGCTTGAAGCAGCATGCACATTTTTAAAGGAAAAAAGAGTAGAGCCACAAAAACAGTGGAAGGGGGGAAATTACCTAATTTTCACTCTATTAAATGTTTGTAACATTTACTTGATTGTTTGCTTCAACTCAGCAACCTACTAACTTCTAATAAGTCTTGCTTTCCCTGGAAGTAATTTTTTTTTTAACAACCAAAGCTGCTAGAATCATGTAAGACTTCACACTTGGTTTCTATCTTATTAAAGAGTTTCTAGTTTTATGGCTACACTGAAAATGTGACCCAAGGTACACTATAAAGGTGGTGCAAAGACTTTCTAGGTTATTGTACACCAGTTATTAATTTGACCTCTTCAGTAAAGGGAAATAGCTGATCTTCGATTTTGATGTTGAGATTTTGTTTTAATAATGCAAGGAAATTCTGTGGTGGCACATGGTCTTTCTTGTTTCTGCTATCCATTTGTTGTGACTTGAGGGAGGTCACTTCCTGTGTGCTTCCAGAATTTGTTATGATTATAGGCTTTACTTCATGCTGTCTTGCAACCTCTTAAAAAAAAAAAAAAAAAAAAAAAAAAAAGCAACTTTCTGTGGAACTTTTTAGATTCCTTTTTTACAAGGCAGGTTTAAGAAAAGATACTGTTCTTGTTTATTGGAACTTCATGAGGAAGATAGGCATAGCTTGTCAGAACTCATCAGTTAGCTTAGGCTCTTTGCAAACTGGTATATATACGTCATTCATAGAGAATACCTTTGCCGAAACTTTTAGCATGTGTGAAACTGGTTGAAAAATGTCTTTAACTAGAAAAATAAAGTAGTAGTATACCAAAATGAATATACTAACTCTTTCTGCATTACAGTTTATGATAGGGCTTCTATAAATGAAAGTGTCTTTTGTCATGATGTTTTAACTTTCCAATGAACCTGTGAGTCTGACTTTTTCTTCCGGTTCTGTAGATGTTATTTGAACTGTGCGTTTTAATTTCAGTTAACCTGCTTACTTTAGCATTATGTGTTTTATCACTGGGGAAAATTCCACTTCATATTCTGCACTGAAACTTTCTTTACTGAAGAGAAAAGAAAGTGGATATGTAATCTACCAAATACAGATCTAGAATGGTAATTCTAATCCTCCTTCCCCCTGAGTGCTGATTGAATTTAGTCTTAATGAATTGTACTGCTGTTAGGTTTCAGTTCAGTTACTTTTAATCCTGCTGGATGGTTAGAACGTGCCCAGCTATTGTCAGTGTCCTGCAGTTGGACAAAAGTAACCAAATTTTTAAGTAAGTGTTGGTTGACCTAACACAGCTTTGTTATACATAAATGCACAAGGAAAGCTTCAATGATGTAGATTTCTTTAAATAGTTGAGTGTAACTTATAGTTGAATAAAGTGCTTTGTTTAATCTGAAAAAGACAGCAAAGTAAACAAATTGGTCCTGGACACATTGTGTTTTCCAGTACAGAAAACGTAGTAAAGATGTGGAAGTTATTTGTGAATTATACATTAAAATAGGTGTTGGGTCATTTACTTTCAGAAATTGAGACATTGAAGAATTTCAGAACGCCTCAGTCTCACTTTCAAAACTGATATTTACAAGCCCAGAACTTTAGATATTAGGTGCTCCCACTAGGTTAAATTGTCCATGCACCTTTACCTTCATGCTGGGAATCCTTAAAAGTCATTTCCAAGTTGGTTGCAAAGCAGGATTTATTTGAGTATAGACATCAAAACTGGGAAAAGTGATTCTGGCAGCCAGAGCTCAGCTGTTACTTGATCTTCAGGTATCCTTGAGAACTGGGATTTGTTAGTCTGGGGATTATCAAGTGGAGGGAGGAAGGGTTAAAAAAGGATATATGCCTTTTGTGCATACTGAAAAAGCATTGTAGGTTTAGCAAGGCTCAGTACATTAACACCAGTACACACCTTAGCACCACTACACACCAAAACCCAAACAGGATTCATAAATTGTTTCTTTGCCTGGAAGATGGTTCTCGTGCCTCTGCTCTGAAAGCAGGTTTAATGCTGCTGCCTGGTTAAGTGTCTAAACATCCAATTCCCTTCCATAGGGAAAAGTGCATGAAGATGCCTTTGCAAGATAGCCCAGTGCTAAGAATTTACCTAGTGCGTGTTTGTTGAAGCTTTTCTCCCTCTGATATGAGGCTCTTAACCATGTTTTTCATTTCATTCATGCTTCCATGGTCTAGCAGGCTGTAAGATTTTTTGCTGCTTGTTGAGAACTCTTTACGGAGCTGAGAAATATTTCACAGGCAGGAAACACACTGCAATAGTGGAGGCTTGAGTTCCTACTCCATTTGCATACCTAAACCAAAGGCTATCATAGATGTTTTTATCATAGCTACTGTGGCAAGAATGAGCTCTTAAAAGGTGTGCTAATAACTGTTGCATGTATGAAGATGAGAATATTAACTGAAATTTGGATTACACTTCGCACAGGTGCCCAATAGCAATGTGTTGCAAAATTTGAAAGGCTTGAGGTTTTGGGAGTTTGGTTTAGAGGAACCTCTGAGAATTCTGTGTCAGAATACCTAAGGCTTTTAGTGGCAGAATGCTTATTCTCTCTAAATGGATTCAAAATGATGATTTATAATATGCTGATATATAAAGCTCATTGGCAGCATTCGCTATGTAGTGCAACATCAGGAGAGATCTTTGTTGTTGAAAGACCTAAATGAATTCCTGTTAACATCAGGAAACACATTTCTTTCAAAACCCAAAACTAGTAGTTACATGTAATGTGCATGCCATTAGTTACATTGTGTTGGTAATTTTATTTAGTCTTGCAAAATCTAAAATAGATGGAAGAATGCTATTCTTGTTTAGGTGATGCAATTCATAATACCCTTCTAAGATGGATTAGGTAACCTTATTTAACTCTATCCTTAGAGGTCTGTAATAACCTTAACATATCTGTCATTCCCATCTGCTTTAATTTAAGGCTGATTATGCTAACATGCCTTAAAACTGGAAACCACCTGACCATTCAATATTGTTTTAAGTAGGTACAGCTTATAGTAGTTTCAGAATATAAACACAAAGCTTGCTATTGTGAAGCCATTAATTTTATTAGGCTTGTCCTTGTTTAGTCTACATGTAAGCTTGGAAAGCTGTTAACCTTTTTTGAGAAGCTTTTCTTGGTCTGGAATTTCCCCTCCCCCAAACCATCTCTTGCTAACCTGCTACTGTTCTTGCAACTGCAGGTTTTCTGAATGTGTCCTCTGGGAAATAACTGAGCCCAGCTGAAGAGTAGGGTAGGAACAGTGAGCTCAGTAGCCATTCTGTTGGACTAGCAAGAAGGTAAAAGGTGGATGCTTCCCAACAACTAATAGATTTGATAGTGCTTCTTTATTGTAAATGAATGTAACATGCGTGTTGTAAATGCCTTCTGTGGTAGTAAAGGCTACCAGGCAGATCAGAGAAGAAATGGCAACACTGAAGGGATACAAGCATATGCTGTGTTATAATCCTATTCAGTATCTGGCAAGCAGATAGCAACATTTCTGTGCTGGGGTGTTCTCATTGCAGTGTTGATATTTTCATTACAATTGCATGCTTCATTCAAAATAGAAGAATTAGAGGGCTTGCTATAGTATTGATGCATTAGGTTAAATGATGTCTTTCAAAGAAGCAATTCAGTTACGTAAACTGTCAGATTTTTAAATGGCTAAATGATGTATATTGCTAATTGCTCTCCACTGAGGATTTTCTCTCTTGAGATTTAAAATGTGGCTGTAAGAGCTGGTGAATCACAGAAGTCTCTCATTTCTGCTGCTTCTGTAACTTGGTTTTGCATACATTGCTGTGGGACAAGTGACACTTACTTAAAAGTGGAAGCAGGATAAAAAAACCCCGCTGCTGGTGTGAAAAGACATCTCTTATTATGCATGCATGTGTATCTACATGAGTGTATTTAAGGACTGTAGACTGCAGACTAATGGCGGAATTGTATCATGGTGAATGCCATGTTTTGTCTGTAGCATCCATCTATCAGCACAGGTAAGTGTAGTGCATATGAATAAATATGGTACTTTGAAATTGAGGCTGGCATTTCTTGATAATTTTGGTTTTGTCATGCTGGAAGCAGTAGCAATTGTATTTAATGTAACTGTTCATAAATAAAATGTGAAATACGATTAATTATGTTGAGTCAGTCCAAGTGTGCCACATCATGGGGTTGTGGGTAGTGAATGTAGGTATAAATACAGAAACTGACAGCATGTTCTGAAATTATAGGGTCAAATCAGAGTTCTGATCTTAGAAAATTTGCTATGATTGCACCTGCTAAACTCATCTAAGTTCGTATCCTGATATGATATACAGGAATAAGTTGGTTAACTGCTTGTGTTTGTAATTATGTAAACTTTAACTGGTTCATATTCTTGCCACAGCTCCAGCACCTCTGAAGTCCAATGGATGCAGGTTGTACCTTGTGTTACCTTTTATGCCAGAAGTCCACCAATCACTGGTAGATTTCCAGTTCCAGTTGCCACACTTTTAAAGGCTTGCAAACAAACTAAAGCATTCTCTCTAAAATATAGTCATCCAGTATACAAATAATATGTTCTCAGCTGAACTGTTCAATACAAACAATTCCATTTATTTCACAGGCAATGCTCTCATCACACCTTTTTGTTACCTTACTTTATTTATGCTGTCTGTCCATTTCATCATGTTCAGATGCTTTGTGCTTTGTACCTATTTCATAGACTCTACAGGAAAAAAGTGAACTTGTCAAGATGATAGTAAAGAAAGGAAGAATTAGATATATATGGGATATGAAATAACTTATATCTAAGAATTAGGTAATCAAAATGAGATAGATGGCAAAACCTAAAGAGAATCATAGAATCCACTCAGTTGGAAAAGATCCAAAAAAATCCTTACAGCCTCAAGCCTCTAGTTTCTAGGGTCTCCCTTCCTGCCTTTTTTGCAGAGAGGCGTCACATTGGCCCACCTCCAAAATGTTCAGTTCCTTCATGCCTTCAGACATCCTCAATTGTGAAAAAAAATAAAAACAAAAAAAAATTGTCTGAGTGTTCTTCCAGCTGTTTGGTAGCACTTTTGACTATTTCAGTTTCCCTGGTGTATGAAAATACATATATTGAAGGCATCCAGATAACAAAAGGACTGGGCAAGTACCTTAAGTATGTTAGCGCCTGGGGCTTTTTTTTTTCCAAACTAAGAATAGTTATCAATTATTTACAGTTTAGAAAAGCAGTGCTTGGAGGGAGTTTCTTGAGGTTAAGTAACTTTGAACTGCATATTTATGTGTAAGTACATTTTTTAAATAAATCCTTGATACTTTTCCTCTTGGAGCAATGTTCAACTCTTTTTAAGGATCAAGTACCTTTGGCACTGTGCGAAATGGAGAACCTGTTCTTAAGTAAACACTAAGCAAAGCTATGCATCAGCTTAAAAACTGATTCCCCAGGGAGGATGTGGTAAGGGTGAATATGAGTTCTTTAGAAGAACAAAGCGGAGAAAATAAACCAAAGTACTAAATACTATTTAGAAAATTTAATGCACTTTGTAATGATTCTGTAATTGTATTATTCTTTAAATGTTTTTCTTGGCAAGGGAACAAGGTTCATGAAAATTTACTTCCAAGAAAATTCAGCAGACTGATAGGCTGTAGGTGAGCTTAGGAGAAGAGCTTGACATACCTCTCTTCTTGTTAATGGAGAAGATTCTATAAAACTAGTGATTGTTTCACAGCCTTCTTATGAATGTGCCTTTCTAGATACAGCTTCTTCAGTTCGTAAGCTGTTCCTGTAAATTGGGATTCCATAAAGTACTTTCAGGGGTGATTGTCTTGCCTAAATTTTTTTTATGAACCTGCCCCTCAGGGTGAGAATGCAACATCTTCATCAGTCAATCATAACCTTTCATCCTAGTGAGCTTTGTTAAGCTACTTTTCTTGCCTATACTCCTTCAGGCATTTGTTTCTGGGCCTGTACAAAAATAATGAGATGGATATTTTTTGGCTTTCTTCTTCCTGTCTCTGCCAATTCACAAATGTGGGATCATCTTTATTAAAATCTTATTAACAGACTCCATTAGAAAAGAAGGTTGAGGCAGCTGTTCCTATTTTATCTGTAAAATGAATACTAAGACCAACAATATTTCTTTATAGCTCTAGCAAAAATCAGTACCACTTTAGGATTCCTCTATTAATGGCACATAAAAAATAATTTACAGAGGGTTTGGCTATGTTTCCATTAACAAGTAATGCAGCTAGAAAAGATGGATCTGTAGAATAGAGCACATGATGCCGTGGACCTGTTATCCATACCGTAATTTAGAGTGGAAATACTTCACAGGATCATGCTAGAACTAGCCTGAACTGAGTGTTGATGAAGGGTCTGAAATACTTTAGTAACCCTGTGCCTAGTCCAGTGTGGTATGACAGAGGATCAATGGCATCAATGCCGCATGGATATGTTTAAAGTCAGTTTCCTTAGCAATTATTATATTCTGTATTTCCCTACTTAAAAATTTATGAAACTTGCATTACACTTAGATCTGAGATTTGCATTCAGTAGTACACTTGCATCTTTCTCTCCAAGAGTATTCTTTGTATTGTGATAAGTTAGCAATTTATATCTCTGCTTAATAAATAGAAGAAAGTATCTTTTCAGGAAAAAAAAAGCCAAGAGGGTATATCTGCCTAGAAAATTGTGTAATTGGTGTTCTTGAATGATACTTGCCAATATTAGCTAATAAGTAGATAAAATTCAGACTTCTGAGCATATCACACGCTCGGTAGTCATAGTTCTGTCAGAAATTAGGCTTTTTAGTGTTTCAGATATATTCTTGCCTGTGTAGATTCAAATTTATTATTACTCTTATCTCTATATTTACATATATAAGCTAATGTATCAGAGATTTAAGTCAGTTTATAATGTCAATTACTTAAACTAGAATACTAGCTAAAAAGAAATACTGATAATTGTGTAACCAAGTTAAAACTAGCTAATTGGTGATCTCAGTATAGTTGTGGTAGCTATACTGTTTGAGAGAAGAGTCTAATAGATGGTGTGTAGAAATAAGTGAACAAAATAATGAATATGGTAGTTCTTCAAATTTACTTGATTTTAGCTGATTGAGTAGCCAGATTTCAGATACAGTGTTTCTATTAAATGCCTTGTTTGAAAAACATACAGTCTTTAAGTAATTTGTACTGTTACTAGTTAGGAGAAAGGATAATGTTAGGAGGGGAAGATTAATCTTTAGAGCAGTGAAGGACCAACTGACGTAATCACAAATGCCTCGAGGCTATCACATAAATACATTAACTCAGTTAAGATGAAGTCAAGTTTTTATAAAGTTATCATTTTAATTTCTTGTGCTTGTTAGATTCAAAATCAGAAAGGGATTTTTATAGACATATATACATTTTGTGTATACATGTTTGGATACTGAACACATGTTCTCTTTCTGTAGAGATGTGATTGCTTGCAAGTCTGAATGGTATGGCATACGAAATGTGCGAAGCTGGTTTTGTATGAAAGTAGTACTTACAGTTGTGCTGTAAAAGCTTGAAAACTGAGCCCTGTGTTTCATGGCAACAGACATGGGGAAGCAGTTTGTAGCCCTTGCCAGAAAGTCTGTGAAACACGCCAAATACTTCACAAAAGTATGTGAATAGTATTTATATAGGCCTAGAGTTCTAGTGCTTCAGGAGTCCTTTCATTAAATCCTGCTGGCATTTGGCACTAGTGACTCTGTAGCGCTGTGTCAAAACAGCATTTAGATATCAAGGAATTAATCCTCAGGATTATTTTATGGAATAACTATTAGGAATAATGTACAATTATTAATACCACTCTCTGCTGTATCTGAAAACTTAAGTGCACCATGAAGATTTAGACATAATAATTTAGAATCTAGAAGAAGAAATCTGCTTTAGTAGCCCATGCAGGTGCTGTGTTTTACTTGAGATAAAACCATGAGGAAGCTTGCCAGTGCTGATCAGAAAATGATCTGTGTCTAGGGATTCTCAAAATGTTTCTCAATTGTTGGATCACTTTCTCTGTTGGAGTGATTAGGTAAAAGTATATTTGGGAGGAGCAGTGAGTAAATGGTGTTCTTGATGAATGGTGTAGCAGTTCTTTCAGTTTTCCCATGTGAAAGCTAATGAGTTTATCTTGAACTATAAGTGATGTGGAGAGTGATTCAAATGTGACATAAGTTGTTGCCATAACTTGGTGAAAAAGAAAAGCTGCTGCTTATTAGATCTTGGTGAGTGAGGGGTGAAGAGGGGAGAGGAGAAGGGGAGAAAGAACTGTGTATTCCTTCAATGTGTACCTCAGTTCTCTGCAACAAGAAAATTCTAGCCAATCTCCACTAAAAGGAGGAGATAAATTAAGTTGACTTACTTTGTTATCTTCGACTGTTCAGACTCTTAGTGTTTTTCTGAAATAGTCATCATCCTTGCAGTATTGCTGAGAAAAGCTAAAACAGACTGAACCTGTACTGTATAATTTTAATACATTTAACAGTTCATTTTCTGTACAGAGTATAATCACATATTATAGAATTAATGGTGCAAAAAATTAACTTTTTTTGGTGCAATTAAAATTAACTTTTCTGCAGTATCCTAATAATCAAGTTCTTTACTTTGTATTTCTTCAGAAGCTAATTTTTCCTTATGCAATGTCCAAAAATACACAAATCCTGTTGTGGCAGGGGCCTATTACCAGTTACTGTGAAGTATAGGCAGACAAGCTATACTTGTATAATGCCTTGTCTTCGCAGCCACATTGTTAGGTATACCAACATCAAAGTGATTCAATATGGTGTTCATGCGTATTCTGAGTTCTATTGTATATGTACAAATACATTATATGTAATGTGCATTTGCCGTGTGCATGCTGTACACAGACACTGAAATTTTAAGTTCTTGCTTCTCCCTAATGTCGCCATTCCTTTTAGTGTGGGGTTTTTTTGCATTTTCATCATGGTCTACAGATTTCGGGATAATGCTTGTATGTCTTCAGAGAAGAATTTTGCCAAGATGTTAAATCAGAATATAAGAGAATAAAATAAAAATGAAAAAAAAAACAAAAACAAAAACAAAAACAAACCCAAACTTTAGATTTATCTAAAGTTTGGTAGTTTTGTTTATAAAAACATTATAGATAACTATAAGCAAATACATATGAATGTGTTGCTCAGATTTCCTGATGGCATAATGCATGCATGTTAACCAGCTATTCTAAACTGCCTGTTCAAGAACTCTGTAAGATCAGGTTAGATGACAGTTTTGATTAGAAAAATGCTGTAGAAGAATATAGAGCTCAGTTCCACCTCCACAGCAGAATTTTCAACCTAAAGCCATTTAGGATTAAAATCCCACAAAGCACTTACTTTGTTGCTTAAAACAAAACACCCTATTATTTACTGCAATGCTGTTACATTTAGTGCTCTGTGATTGGTCTTACTTCACAATGTGAAATGAGACCTTGGGGCCTTAGAAGCAGATCTGAAATTAAACAACCAATTTTGCTGCTGGCTGGAACTATTAGTTAAGCATTTCCTGAATGATAGGAGGGTATCTTGACCTGTGAACTAAGGCATGCCCCAAAAAAGCTGGTTAACAATTGAGAAGCAGTGGGGGAGGGATATGACCTTTTCTGAAGGCCTAATAGAAATGGATTTATCTAAACTAAGTGACCTTGGCATCCAGCCAGTGTATTACAGTACTGTAAACACATTCTGAAGGTCATGTAAAACTGATTAGGATTTTTTGACCAGAAATGTGAAATATACAAATGGCTGAAGCTTAAGGGTATCAGTGAATAGGAATATCCATTAGTGTGTACATACTGGATTATAATGCTCAGGACTTAAAAATTTCTCAGTAGCTCACTTGTTATTTTTATAGTATTATTTCTAGAATTTAGGCTTTAACACCGCAGTTGCTCTCAGATTTTTGATCTTCAAAATTCCATACTTGCTGTTTTAAATGAGAGTAGTTGTAACTGCTTTATTTTCCATGGCTATTTCACTTCAAAAGACCAAACAGAAATAATATTTGCAGGCTCCTATCAAATGAGAGAGGGTGTGCTGGGAAGTTGAGGCTGAAAAGGATTTGCTGCTTTCAATGCACTGTAAATTGTTGGATTCAGATTACTTTAAGTAGCTATGTAATATGTTGCAAAGGTGGAGTGCTAATGAATACACAGATTCCAGGACAGAAGATACTGTGTGCTGAAGAAAACTGATATTCTCCAGCTTCAATCAAGCTATTCCCCTGAAAAGACCTGAACTAACATCAGAAATGGTGGGAACTGGCTTGCATTCAGGGTTTTGTTCTGGTCTATTCATATTTTGTGAAAAGGGATGGATTGAGAGAAACTCTTTCATATGCAGTGCAATGGTTTACCCAGAAGGTATAAAAACATGAAAAAAGATATATTGAATTCAGATGACTGAATGGAAATACACATGCTTTTGAGACTGAGGGTAATAAGCATCTTCCAGCCTTTTGTAAGCATTCAAATACACTGAGAGAACTGACCTAGCTTCATATAAGCTAACACTGGAGTAGAAGCACTTAAACAGAATTTATGCTATACCTTTGCTAGACCAGTTAGTTTCATTGATACCATCAGATTGCATCTAGTCCCTGAATGCATGACCTTTGAGAATCATCTATTTTGCTTTGGGTATTTCTAATGATATTTTTCTGCACATCAGTTTTCAATGCAGCATTCTTAAGAAAAAGTAGGAAAATATTTTAATAGTGAGAAGAATTCACTTACAGTAATAGAACTATTGTTATGGTTCTTTCAAAAGTAATTAACAATTGACATTTCATAATCAAAACTTGGGTGCACAGACAGTGGTATGAATTTCCATTTGGTGTGGACACTTTTATGGCCAGCTAGTACTGGTGCAGCTGAAACCTGTAGCACATTAAATTTCCTTCCTTTAATCATGCCATGTCTCTGAATTAATCTCAAATTAGCTTTTACCTAGAAAGACAAGCTAAAATAATCTCAATGCTGTTATACCAGTTTCATCTGATAATTAGCAATTTTCTTTGAAATGTGAACAATTTGTTGACTTGTTGAAGACAGAGCTACTTGTGGGATGGAATAGTTTCTGAGTTCCTCCAATACTGGGGGTAAAGAAGGAGAAGGAGGCATTGGAAACCTGACACTTTCTAAAAGAAAAAATCACTTTAAAATTGAATACTAAGCTTACATGATTTCTAAAACTAACAGTATTGAGTGGTCATGTTGAACATGAAATTAAAAGCTGTATGAAGCATTTACTTATTTTGGTTTGCATAAACCATTTTTTCCCAAGTTACCTTTCTAAATGTTGTTTGCCACACTAGGGTATTAAATATACCACCAAAGGGGAAGACTGTGTTATCCGACTCACCTGAAATGAGCGTGAAAGCACTTTTCTCATTTGGAACAGCTTTAGTTAGAATGAGGCTATAAGGCTTCTAGGGTTTGATATATCTTTGGTAGAACATAGCTGTGACCGCATTCAGTGTGCAAAGATAATTAAACAGTCCTTGTGTAGAGTTGGCATCAATGCAGGTGTGTATCCCTTTATGGTCATCCAGACACATTAATGAATTTGTTAATAGCGCAGCAGCAGAAAAACCCTAGTTCTGTTGTCAGATCTTTCTGAGCTTACTTTTTAAAGAAATGACTTTGTGCTTTGCTGTAGTGGGTTAGCCTTGTCTGGCTGCTGGATGCCCAACAAGCTGCTCTCACTCCTCAGCAGGATGGAGAAGAAAAAAAGATTAAAAGATCATGGGTTGAGATAAGGACAGGGAGATCACTCACCAGTTAGTGCCATGGGCAAAAGAGGCTTGCTTTGGAGAAAACCAATTTATTGCCAATTAATAATGGAGTAAGAGGGTAAGAAATTAATACAAAACTAAAAACGTCCCTCTAAGCCCCCATCTTCCCTCAGCTTCATCACTCTTTTGCCTCCTGAGGCAATGTGGGCTCTCACGTGAACTGCCACTTCTCTCAGGGCATGTCCACCTACTGTGCTGCAGGGTCCTCCATGGGACGCAGTGTGGATTTGTGTTCTGATATGGTCCTCCATGGGCTGCAGGGGGACCTGTCATGGTCTTCCACAAGCTGCAGAGGAATCTGCTCACAGTGCCTGGAGTACCTCCTCCCCATTCTTGTTCACAGACCTTAGTGTCCACAGGATTGTTTCTCTCACACTTTCTCATCCCTCTCTTACAGTTGCTGCACAGCAAATTGTGTCTTTTCTGAAATATGTTATCACAGAGGTGGTATACGTATTACTGATGACACACTGCTGGCCAAAGCAAAGCCTATCTCGGAGCTGGCTAGAACTGGCTTTGTCTGACATGGGAGCAGTCTCTGGTGTCTGCTCACAGGAAAAACTCCTGCAGCCCGCCAGACTACCAAAACCTTGCTATGTAAACCCCCAAAAAATACAATTACATTTTACCTTTGTCTAGTGTAATACATTGCTCCACAAAGGTAATTTAAATGGTGGAAAATAGTTTTCTCACAATGCATTTTCTGAAAGGGCTCTTTAATGATACTGTACTCTGACTGACTTTTTTGTCACACATAACTGTGTGTAGAAATATATTATTGGAGTCCACAGAACTTTTCAAAAATGTATCCCATAGATGAAAAGTTGCAGTGCAGTAATATCTCTAAGCACAGTCTCTGTGGGGAGAGTTTGATAGGAACAGCGTATCAGTTATAAGCTAATTTAAACAATTGCATAGCTTCACCTAGCTGCTAGGCTATTCATAGATCTAGATGAGCAAGATATTTTTAGCCCATGAGAATAACTGTTTTTCAGGCTTCAGACTGATATATTAAATGGTATGTAATAGCTCTGTGGTTTGTAAAGAAGTATCAATTACCTCGTGTCTAATCTTGTCCTGTTGAAGTTGTGCATGGAAAGCTTAGTTATATGCAATAACTGAAATATTTAGCACAGGCATCCAGACAGGTGAGACAAGGTTTCTGTATGTCACTCCACAGTTAAATTAAGCCAAAGTACTATAGAAATATTCATATAATATAACTTCAGTTTATTTATTCTTGAGATGTAGAAAATAGGTTGTGTGCATATTTTTAGTCAGCCTATTTAATGTGAAATTCTCCATAAGGTGTCAGGAACCAAAATGAGGAGTTGCTTTAGATAGAGGTCTACCTGAAAAGCAGGAAGGATTTAAAGATTTGTTTCAGACTGGTTTCTTTTTTTACTATAGTTAGGTTGTTATTTTAGGAAATCTGTATTTTCTATGAGAGTTGTTGGTATGAGTCACGTTAGGAGTGTTGATTGTTTTGTACTGTGATATGCAGTACACCTGGAATGGCTGTTCTTTAGCTTTTTCTTAGATTAGTTCCAGCAATGTTAGTTATCTGCACATTGTAACATCCTAGTTCCTGAATAACATCACTGTACTAAGTGCAGTACCAAATCTCAGTGCCAAGATACAGCACACCTCAATTTCTTCCACAATAAAGTCTTGCATAATGTTCAAAAAGGAAGTGGTATTTCTAAAGCTGTTTATCTTCAGACTACAAAGGAACGGAGCATATGTTGATATAAGTTACAATACTGTAAATATTTTCAGAATTCCAAGAGCAGGGGTGTGACCAAAAAAAGCTGTGGTTATCTGTTACCTTGTTTTCAAAATAGTTTGTGCTAAAATCTCACATAGGATTTGGATTTTCTTCATAAATCCTAACATTCTTAAAGGAGTTGATTAAAAAACCCAAAGAACAAGCCACAAACAAAAGTACGTATTATTCATGCTGAAGGATTTTCTCCTGCAAAGAGCATAAAATATACATGCAAATACACTTTCTACTTTTTCTGCTTTACATTTCTACTTCAGGGGCATGTGTACCATCATAATTATATGCAAGAGATGAATGTAGCAGAATCAAATTCAGAATTCTGCAGCACTGATTAGGGGGAATGGGTTTTAAAGGAAGCTGGGATCAATTGTGTCATGAGACTTCTTTCTCCAGGTAATTTCTCCAGAAGGGTTACTTGATTATGATGATGATCCTTAAAATGAAATGTATCTGTTAGAGTGACTTTGTGTCATTAGTAACTTAATTCAGGATCAGGATTGTTTTGGCTTCTGATATTGATAGTGATGGTGATGGTAATACAGCAGAATCTGTAAAATCAGAGAGAGACTGTGGTAGCCACCTGTATGGTCTTTTTCCCTCTCAGTTAATTTTCATGCAGCAGTCCAGAGGAGGGCCACGAGGATGATCAGGGGACTGGAGCACCTCCCGTATGAAGACAGGCTGAGAAAGCTGGGGCTGTTCAGCCTGGAGAAGAGAAGGTTGTGTGGAGACCTCATAGCAGCCTTCCAGTATCTGAAGGGGGGCCTACAAGGATGATGAGGAGGGCCTCTTCATGAGGGACTGTAGTGATAGGACAAGGGATAATGGGTTCAAACTTAAACAGAGGAAGTTTAGGTTAGATACAAAGAAGTTGTTCTTTACTGTGAGGGTGGTGAAGCACTGGAATGGGTTGTCCAAGGAAGTTGTGATGCTCCATCCCTGACAGTGTTCAAGGCCAGGTAGGACTGAGTCTTGAGTGACATGGTTTAGAGCGTGGTGTCCCTGCCCATGGCAGGGGGGTTGGAACTAGGTGATCTTAAGATCTTTTCCAACCCTAACTATTCTATGAGTCTACGATTCTAATTTCAATGTAATGTAAATTCCTAGTGGAAACTGGGAAATTTGACATTTTAGCACAAATTGGTAGGAAGATGGTTGAAAGTCAGTTTCCCAGTTCAGACGTTTCCTCACTAGTTGTAACCCACCCCTTTTTCCTTGTGTGAAGAAGTTCCAGTAGGTAAAAGGCTGGGAGAGTTCTAATAATAGTAGGTCAACATGGAAATGCTGAGAAAGAGAGTGGTTTTTTTCTTGTATAACTTGCACTTTTTCAACATTTACAATTTCCTGTCTATTTTACATAGCCGTGAGTAAACTGGGATCCATAAATAGCCAGAAAAGAAAATGTACCATCAACAGTACATTGTTTCAGGTATTAACTAGCTGATAGGTACTGCTAAACAGGTATCCCTTTCTTGAACTTTCAAATTTATCATCAATTTCAATCAAGGAGTTTTCTATTGGTTTTAATGCTTTCATTATTTTGTCTATCTTGTCTATCTGTCCTCTGTGACCTTGGTTATCCTTGGAAGAGCTTCCAGACTTTATTTTCATGTTCTTAATTATGTCAATTTCTTCCTGTAACTCAATTTGCTTCTTTGAAAAAGATCAGATTCTGACTTGCTGCTACAGATTTGAGCTTCATTTCAACACAGCAGGATGTATCTGAAATTAAAACTTGTGTTAAGAATATTTTATTAAAATTAGAATTTGATGAAAGCCTTAATATTTTCCCTAAGGAATGTGTTGCTCTGAGAAATTAGCTATGTTACTCATAAGGGCTTGATGGCTTTATATGTGAAATAAAGTCTCACGAAAAGAAGGCATTACTTCCTGCATTATTCCATGAGTTCATATAATCAAATATTATCTGTGAATGGAAATGTTATATATGGTTTCATTTTAAATTATGAAAGCTACCTAACAGTGCAGGGTTCATAGCATGTAAAAGGCAGGCAGTTGAAACAGTCTAAAGCATAGCAATTGTTAAAGCAGATAGTCCACTTTCTTATTTTTTATTAGTTTTTACCCCCTTTTTCCCCCAAGTGGTCATTATATTTATAGGTGTCGGTAAACTTCTATGACACTAAACTAAAGCTCTTGCATTAGTGGAAAAATTCAGTGCTTTTTGTTGAGCCTTTGAAAATGCTTTTATTAAACCATGAATTTTATTTTTTTTTTCACTACTGAGAACTGAAAATATGCAGTTAGGAAAGTTCTGACACAGTTTGTAAATCTGTTACTGCAGAATTGTAAGCCAGCACCAAAATAGCAGGAGCTTTCAGTAGCTGGGGGTTTAGGGCACAATTACTTTAACCAAAAGTATGAAGCTGAAAGAACAATTTGCCAGCTTCAGTTAAATTGTTTATTATATGTGTATGCACTAAACTTGGCAGCTACTCATACAATCAGTGGTTCAAAGTATGTTCCTGGCTGTGTTGACCCAGCTGTGTACTGTTACAGCTTGTGTGCAAATTTTAAAGAAGAAAATAATCCTATTACACACAGTTTATATAAATGGTTCATTTCAAACAAGATGACTAAATTACAAATGCGTGCTTCCTTACTGGGTAGATCACAGCAATCAATGTGGGTAGAAGGAACAGGCCTTACAAAAGGAAACTGCTGCTGAGGGTCATAGGTATCCACTATGACTACCACTGCTAATTGCCTGGATTTTTCTTCTCAGGAGTTAGCTGGTTGTGAAGCATATGGCAAGTGTTTTTATTTTCAGTATGCCTGAGGAATTGTTTTGCTTGATGAATGGAAGAAAGAGTTTTGCTCACTTAAGAGCAGTGATTTTGTTAATGAAAGTAACTCCTAAATAAAAACATGTCAAAGCAGTTACTCCAGTCTAGGCCTGTTCACCAAGTGCTGCTGCAGGGTTTTAGTACAAAGAGCCTTTTATAGTCTGGGAGGAAAAAATGATCACTAAGGCTATTAAAAATAAATAAATAAATAAATAAATAAGCAGGGAAGGCAAGGACTTTCACGTGGAAGAGTGGCTGGTTAACCAGGTTGATAGTTTTTTAGTCGATGCATTTGCTCTTCCAGCAGTTGAATATTGAACCAAGTGAGAACAGAGAGATACATAAAACAGCTCTGTGACGTACCAGTAGAGTTACTTCATAGTTGAGTTCAATAGTGGTAAAACCTTGCTGTAATACTTCGAAGTAACTTTGCAGTATTTTCATGTGTTAATTTTTATTCTCATGCTGTTAAATCTGAACTCGATAGATGTGAATTACAAACCTGTGAAACTGAGTCCTGAATAACTCTGTTGTAAGAGTGGACCTAATATATCATAAGTTCACCGGTTTGTTCTTTCTACAGTTATAAAAAAACAATGGGTTGAATTAATGCTGGTACCCAATGACACTTTACAGCAAAACAGCATTACAAAATGTCACAGTGTTAAAAGGCAATATTTTCTCTATACATGCCCATGAATGCTGCCATTTTTCCTTACACTTTACCTCTCATTCACCATATTGGATGTAATAAATACTCAAATCACTATTCTGTAAGTTAGTCCGTTGGAGAATGAGATCCACAATTTTAATGGGAAAAGCACTCTGAAATGGCATAGTATTTTTATTTTCCAAGTGACGGGTTTTTCTTGTTGTAGGTTTTTTGGTTTTGTTTTTGGTCTGTTTGTTTGTTGGGTTTTGTGGGTTTTGTCTGATTGTTGTTTTTTTTTTTTTTTTGGGGGGGGGAGGTCCCTTTGTTGTTGTTGTTTGTTTTATTTGTATTTTGTTTAATCCACAATGTAAACATAGGATAGAATTACAGAATGGTTGGCGTTGGAGGGGTTATCTAGAGATCTTCTGGTCCACATTTCTCACTGTCAAAGTACATACAACTAGATCAAGTTGCCCAGGTCTGTGTTCAGATGGGTTTCAAGTATCTCCAAGAGTAGAGATGCCACAATCACTCTGGGCAGCCTGTGCCAGTTCTGATTTTTCTTGAAAATCCCCCTACCAGATCACCTCCAAAGGTACCTTCCAACCAGAATTTTACAGATATTTTAGTTCTTTCATTGCTGCACTGAGGAATGCAAAAATTGCTGGTGAAAATGTCCGCTAATACTTCCCGTTGCATGGAACACTTACCAGGGTACACAAATAAGCAGACAGCCTGAGCAGTACTTTCAGTTGGTTCTTTCTAAGTGAGTAATCTAGGAATGCTGTTAAAGCCACTAGAGGGTTAAATTTACTTTATTTATTAATTATTAATTTATTATTTATAAAATAATAAAGTAAACATTGAATTAAACTGGTAGAAAAGGACCTACATCCACTGAACAAAATGTTCAGGAATGTATCTTATAGCATAGTTCTATGAGATTTTACATAAGAATCTCTTAAGAGTACATAGCTTCACTGCTGTAATACTTCAACCAAAACCCGTATGTGAGCTTGCAGTGCTCCTGCAGACAAGAAGTGGTAATACTTGAGTCTTGGGTTGAATACTGAATATTCAAGTATTGAATATTGAAGCCTTGGATATTGAAGACTTTTATTGTATTTCAGTTAGTTGATTGCCCTGAAACTTTTATACATCAGGTGGAAGTCTGTGCCTATTCCAGGCGTGGAAAATTCTAGCCTTTTCTAAAAATTTCAGTTCTGCCGTCTGTCCATAAGTTTTGTTTAGTTGCATGCATGTTGGAGCCTGGTATTTGAAAGCTGGAAGACATGTAGCATTTATATTGAAGATATGCCTTTTGCAGACTGGGAAATCCAACTATGCTTAATGAAGTTAGAAATAATTTAGGAAAACTCCCAAGAGTAATTTCATTTATGTTTCTAAGTTTTAAGTGCTCTTTATTTCAGTTTTTTCCTGTTTTGCCTGTTGAGCATTGACTTTTTCAGTGTTGTTAAAACTGTTGCATATAAGGAAAAGTCTAATGATGTACATATATCTATCTAGGCATCATTCATATTTGTATTTGGCCATCAACTTTTTTTTTATTTTTTCAAGTAAAGATAGCAAACTACTGAGCATTCTACTCCAAATACAGGATATCATTAAAGAAGAGTGAAAAGAAAGCAATTGAGGAAAACTAAATTGTTCTTAAAATAAAATGCATGGCTGATTATTCAAGCAGGCACTAAAATTTTTTTGGATGTAAATATTTAGTCAAGCGTGTGATTGTACAGATGTGGGCTGAACAGTTTCACGCAGTGACTATTGTATTGCATACCCACTGTGGAGTTCTAGTTTTGTTTAAGGTTGCTGTTCTGTTTTTTCAATCAGAAAAGGAAATGTGAAGCTGTAGATTCTGTCATGGAAGGGCTGCCACTTTTATGGAGTTGGAAGTAGTTGAGAAGGTTCTCTGTATAGCATGCACAAACACGTGCACCATTCTACTTGCTTTGGCATCTGGTACAAAGGGATTCTGGGGGATGGGCAGAGTGCCTAAGTTATTCTTTGCTAAACCGAGTACAAACAACAAAAAAAAATCACTACAACACAAAGCTCCTGATGTTTTCTTACCACCCTTCACACAAGCTTTTCAAGTATTTGTGGTTAGCTGCAGCAAGGAAGTTAAAGGTGGGGAGTTGCTTTAAGCAAATGTTCGTTGTCCTGGAAGGCACACCTGCAAGCAGTTGGTTATATACGCTTGTGGTTTTATTCTTTGTGCTTTTCCTATGTGCTATGTGCTTTTATATTCCTGTGCTTTAACATGTGGATGAAATAAATGGTATTATGAAGTATACTTCATCAAACCAAAAATGTACCTAGTCTAATATCCAGCTTCTTATCATGGCAGACCATCCTGGCTGTACTTTCTCACTGCTTTTTCATCTGAGGTCTATCCACAGTCACAAGATGTCCCCGCCAACCTGCATTCACAAGAGGAATAGGAACAAACTCAGTGTGGAGTATAGGACTTACTTCCATCCCTCATTGTCATGTCTCTGGACAGCACTGGGTAACTTGGATGCTTTCTGGAAGTATTTGGCTCCCATTCTACCTTCAAGCCTCTAGCCTTCAATACCTCACTGTCATGTGCATTCCCTTTTCCTCTAATTTATATGTCCTGTTTTATCTTCCTACGTCCTTAATCTTGACAGATGCAAGCTTGAGCAGAGGGCTTGCTTATTACAGAAGTCAGCTTTGGTGTGCAGTTGTAAATGCTTAAGAAAATAAATGGTGCAAGTACAAGTGCTCTTTGCTCTGTGCACTCAAACTCAACCGTATTGCAGTATTGCACCATTTGCTTAATGATTAACTAGTTTAATTTTGTACCTGGTTTATTGACTGTATAGGAGCATTTACTGGCTGAAGACTTAAAGTGAAGTGTATTGCAGAAAGTGGCTGAAAGATGAAAGAGTGAAATACTTTTGTATTTTATTTAATTCTTCAAGCTGTGGATCTCTGATTAGACACTGAGCTGATTCTAACTTGATACAAATTCTTTCAAAAGGATTCTTCATAAAGAGCAATTTTGGGTGTTGTTGCTGACTTGGTCCTAAATAGCTTACACATCTTGACACTCAGAGCACACTACAGAATATCTTCACTGAGTTTTGTTACTAGTGGGGAATGATGCTTTGAGGGATGGGACAGGACTGGTTGGGTTAATATTTATGATGAAGTGTAATTGATTAATATAAAAAAGACAGAAGGAGAATGTTAAGTGCATCACTAACAGGAAAATGTACCGGGATGTAGAACAACTGATTAAAGTGTTCATATATGAATTCTTCATAAATTATTACATTAAGCATGACTCTTGTTCTTTTTATCATGTGTTATGCTTGAGTACCCTAAATTTCAATTATTTGCTTTCAAGCTAGTTCCATTAAAAGCTCTGACTTCATAGCTCATCCCAATTTTCTTTCTAAAGAATTAATTCTTTGTACTTACTAAACTTTGCAAAATTACATTTTGTTCATTATCCTAAGTCAAATATCTCTGCTTTTGGCATTGTGTAGCTCTTTTATTCCAGCCTGAACAATCTGTGTATTCCATTCTATGCCTTTCTCTTCCATTTTTTTTAAATAAATGGGAAAACTTTCCTTTCATCTGTGGTTTCTACGCTGTTATAATATTCCCTTTGGCTTTTTTAATTAACTTTAGAAGGCTAAATTTCTACCCACCAGTTCTTTGAGTATGGTTTTAATTTTTCTTCTTTGTCCTAAAATCTCTGGGAAAGCAATTTGAAAGCTGTACTATTGGTATTTAAGTGAAATATTTTCTCACTGCTCTTTTCCTTGGTGCTGCTCTGAGTTTCTTAAATTGTGCAGTTCATGTCAACAGCTTTTCAAAGATAGTATCAGTGATCAGCATAGAAACTTGTGTTGCTGATGACTTCTACGGTGGTGAAGAATTTCTAAACTTCATTTCATGTAAAATTATATCTGTAGCCTCTGAAAATCATTATTTAAAAACTGGAGTTACTGTCCCAGAAAAGCCTATAACACTTTTGGTCTGTATACAGTTGGAATAGTCTCCAACAATAGCTATGCCTTGCATCATACGTGTGCCTAGTTGAACATAATGATGAGAGTTCACATAGCACAATAGTAGAATGATTCATAACATCAAAAATAGAGGCTAGTTTGTGCAAAACTAAGGATGTGACCTTTGATCTGTAATTATTTTGAGTGTGTGAACACATGGTTCTAAGATATTCTTATCTAATCGTACTTCAGGTGATTTTCCAATGGCAATCACAAACTATTGCATCTAGCTCTTAAACTAGAATGAATAGATTCTAAAAAAGATGCAGTATAAAGCATAGTGGGAAACACCCTAGATGTGTGGCACAGCCTTGTGTGTGGATGTTTCGTATCCAAGACTGGAGGTCACACACTGAATTGAGATTTACTGCTTCTTGATGAGGGTTGTTATTTGTTAGCAGTTTAGCTTTTGAAGAATCCTGGAAAACAGTGGGGACCAGAGCACTGTTACAAAATTGATTTGATGTATAGCAAATGTATTAGTGAAAGTAACCAAAAGTCACAGCAGAAGGCTCACACTCAGAAATCCAGTTCTTATTGTTAAAAGACCTGTTTCTTCCTTTTGGCAGAGACTTAATGAAGCCAATATGGTGTATTAGACTGATTTCCAGTAGTCTTGCATTCTACTTTAAAATAGACTTAAGTTTTGTGACGGAAAGACAAGCAAATATGCAGTATTTAACCAGTTCAGATTCTTGTAGTGTAATGAAAATAACAGGAAAGTAAGAAGTAGTGAGAAGAAATCAATAGGATCTCTGAACAAGATGTAGAACATGTTCTCTAGAATAAACTAACATCCCTCATTTTATGGATACAGTTGGATATTAGAGAGAGACTGTTTTTATTCGAAAAGTGTGAGATTTAGTGTTAGAACTGAAACGTGTATATAGTTGTATGAACTGGAGGTTGCTGTGGTAGGAGAGTTTGGAAACTGTTCAGTGGGACCAACTTCGAACTTTAGAACAAAACTACTAAATCAAGTGTTAAAAAAATGATATAGGGTGGGTTCTTGCCTGTAATCGTGATGTGATCACTGCATGCCCCAAACTGGTCTTCAGTCATATCTTATGCTAGCTGCCAAGTACAGTATCTGAGAATTGATGAGCTATGTAGTTAGAACTGGTGGCTGTGGTCCTTGATGCTCTTCATCAGGAAGGCTGACATGATCAGTCTTTAACTCAAAGAATTCAGAACTAAAGTGACTTTCTTTTTCTTCTCTTCATTCTTAGTTTTGTACTTCTTGCCACCCTTCCAAAAAGGAGAATCTCATCTACTTCAGTACCAGTTATCTAGGTCATGGTTTTGTCAGTCATCTTTGTTAGATATTTAGCAGGATGTCTTGTTTCTCTACAGTCCTTTGTGTTTATCTTGTTCTCTATCTTGAAATTTTCACTCTAATGCCTAAAAAAAAGCTACTACATCATTTTCTTTGCCCTTCTGATGGTCATGTTACCCATATATAAAATGTTTTTGTTTGGTGCACCATGAATTAAGAGATACTTGTGTGCTGCTTGCTGTACTTTCTGTACTCTTGCATTTTACTAATGACACAGCCCTCTACTTTTAGCTATACAGAGAATAACAGAAAACCTTCTGTATATCAAATCTAGAAATTTAGTTAATTTGAATCTCTTGATCACTTGACAGGTTGACTATTAAGTGGACCTTGGCTTTTTGGAGATTAATAACCTGAACTTGAAGTCCTTGGGTGATGTGGTTAAAAGCTTCATCTCCTTTTAGGTTCTGATAACAGTAGATGGGATTACTTCTGCATATTGCAAAGACCATGAAGTGCAGTGCCCGGTTGTGCCTGCATTTTATGAAGGAATTGAAATGCAAAAATGAAACTAAACATAGTTTAAAGAAAAAAGTTTTCACTGTAGTACTGGGAAATAAGATAAGGCTGTGCCTTGTTCAGGGCCTGTATACATAGGCTCAGAGTGTATGTATATGTACACATATATACATATATTATGGGCTCTGCACCTATATACATACCAAAAACATAAGAAAATAGCTGACAGTGGTATCTTTCTCTCTGCAAAAATGCATATAGTAAATTCTCTGTCATGAGGAAAGTCTTAAGTCATGTTTAAATGACTTTATTAGCAGTTGAGGACCAGTTGTTTATGCAGAAGGCGCTGGTATGTGAAAACTTACAGTAGACTAAATAATAGACTAAATTGTGATGGGTTTATTTAAATACATACAAAATACTTTCATAGCAGTAATTCTTGCTTATATCACATTTGCAATGGGATAATGCACAAATTCAATGAATTGAAAGCTAAATTCCCCTTTTTTAATATTTCAGCAGCAATCACCTCTGCTTCCTTTCTTCTGACATGAAATTGTAAGTGAAACAGTCAAACAAAGCTGTGGCGTGTCTTAATGCTTCCCTTGCAGTTACTAGAAATGCATCCTTATATGTCAAACATAATGAATCTTGAAGGCTATAATTTGCAGAAGTAGGCTTCCATTTACCTTTGTGTAAAATCCATAAAGGGAGGAAACAATACTTACTTGTATAAGCAGCTACGAGTTTAGTTATCTAATGAATTTTATCAGATAAATACTTAATAGGCACAAACATGCATATATTTAACTGCTTTTTCTGTCCTCGTCTATACGTTCGATCTATTACATATAATGTTTTACGTGATTGGGAGACTATATAAAGGTACAACAGTCCTTAGAGTATCTTCCATGTGGGCAGATCAGAAGATAAAATTACTTTATTCTTGTGGTTTAGATTTTCAATGTTAAATCAAAGACTCTATGTAGTGCTAATTATTTAACGAGACTTTTACAAATACCTTGATATCCTCATGCTGCTTCTCCTAGTGTGTAGCAGTTCAGAATTCTGCTGCTGTGACATTAAAATCCATGACCATAGAACTATTGATCACTTCTCATTTACAAGGTCAGCTAAATTTTGTCTAATAGATATATATTTATATTTTTTGTTGGGTTGGGGTTTTTTTTTAGATATTGAGGAAGGAGTCCTTTATTTTATTTTTCTTAATTGAAATATTCTGCTATATGTTTATACGTCAAACTTAACCTTGAGGGATTTATTTGTTCTTCACACAATTTTGGAATGCACCAATTCATGTGCTCTAAAAGATTTTTTTGACTTACTAGTTCTGTCACTTCAGAAGTGCCCAGACTCTTATAGCCATTTTTCAAATTTTATTACAACTTTCATAGTTCAGAGTCTCAGTTTCTATGATCAGTGCCAGAATACTGAATAAATAAGACTACATTCTACATTCTGAAAAAGGATGTGAATCCTTTTTCTTTAAGCCATGATCTATCTAATCGAGCTCTACGTTTTCTAGCTACTGTGAAGAATCACTTGCCAAACCTTTCAGCCAGAGGGGTTTTCCAGCATTTAAACACAGTGATTCTTAGTCTCTGGGATAAAGTGAGTTTTTATGACTGTAAGTTCTGTCTGATTTATACCGACCAACATGATTATCCATGCAAGGGGAAATAGCCTTTCTAGCTCATTTGTTTACTCAACAGAGCCAATAATAGAAGCATTTGCCTTTGGAAACCATCCTTTCTTTAGCTTGTGAATGAGGTGAATCAGCAGGGTGAGTAAAACCAGACAGATCTTTAAGGCCAAACAAAGAGAAAGGCTTGAAAGAATTCAGTTTCTAAATAGGCACTAAATGCTGTGGTGTTCAGCTGCCAAGATTTCTGACCAGTTCCAGTGGTGTATTAGGTGCCTGTGAGTTTATAATTGGCAAAACATAATATTATTTGACAATCTAAGTTCCTTCAGGCTTCAATGACAGGTAATGATGACATTTCTGGTCACAATTGTATTTTGCCCACATGTTGTTTTGAGTCATGTAACTTGTCATATGCATTCTGTACTGCTAGCACTGGTATAGCTAACAAGAAGTAAGTTTACTTCAGTATTACATATCATGTCAGACTTAAACTATTACGATGTTCTAGATTGAGGTTGTTACACTAAGAGCTGGCCATGGGAAGAGCTATAAGGGACCTTGATAGGCTGGAGAATTAGGCAGAGGAGGAATCTCGTGAAGTTCAACAAAACAAAATGTAAAGTCCTGTACCTGCGGAGAAATAACCTCATGCGCCAGTACACACTGGGGGCCAAACAGCTGGAAAGCAGCTATACAGAGAAGGGCCTTGGGATCCGGCTGTTCAGCAAGCTGATCATGAGCCAGCAAGTCTGCACTCATAGTAAAGAGATCTAACAGCATCATAGGCTGCATAACGACTTTTGTCAGCAGATTGAGGAAGGTGATCCTTCCACTCGGCACTGGTAAGACCACACTTGGAGCACTGAGTCCAGTTCTGGGCTTCTCAGTTATGAAAGGTATGGGCTTGCTAGAGCTAGTCTATGAAGATTAAGGGGCTGGAGCCTTTTTCATGCAAGGAGAGGCTGAGAGAGCTGGGACTGCTCAGCAGGAGAAGATAACACTCATGTGAGCTGATCTTACCAATGTGTGTAAACAGCTAATGAAGTAAAGATTCTTCCTGGTAATGCTTACTGACTGGACAAGAGGCAGTGGGCACAATCTGATACGAATGAAATTCTGTCTGAATTCAAGAAAACTTATTTGATGAGAGTGATCAAACACTGAGAAAGGCTGCCCAGAGAGACTGTAAGATCTACATATTTGTAGCCATTAGACCCAACTGGACGTAGTCCTGGGCAACCCTGCTCTAGCTGACCCTGTTTAAGTGGAGTGTTGCTCTAGATGAGCTCCAGAAGTCCCTTCCAACCTCACTGTTGCTGTGATGCCATGTATAGGGGTCTTGAAGGTTTAAAGAGCAGAATAGAACTTGAAAATACTATAGTGCATCAAAGAAATGCAGTTCTTTAATCTAGTTGTTCCTGTAGTTGCTTTTGCTCAAGACCTTAGTAGTGCTAGAAACAAAATTAAAAAATAAAGTACAGCTGCTGTGAGAATAAAACAAATAATGCAGTATCTTCATCTGGGGATGAATAATGTGGTAGTGCTTGACACAAAAAAACAACATATGGTGTTGTTTTGTTTTTTTTTTCTGGGCAGATAACATAATTAAACATTAGGAGCAACAGCTTTTAAACTTGTAACCACAAAGCATCACTGTACTCGTAACAATCTTAGGCATTGCAGGAAAATTTCTACACCAACTTTGCATAATATGTTGAAATTTTACACCTTAAAAATATCAAAGATAATACTCAAAATCTTATGGGATGCAATGTACTTTTTGAGCTGTAATAGGAAAGTATGCTTCAGGATATTTTTTTCCAGCTCAGACTGTTTGCTTACTGGAGGGAATATTCAATAGTGAAACTGTTGCATCGGAAATGAAATTAATTAAACCACTCTCCAGTTTTCTACTCCTTTGAGCTCATAATTTCAAATCATGTCATCTTGCTTATTCTAGCTGCTTTTTGCATACAAATTTCAAGCAGTTACTTCCTTTGTTGCCTCCAGTTTCCAATGACAATTATGCAGTTAATTTATTTATGCACCAAACTTTAAAACATATACTACTGTGTATTTTTGACAACGTGTTTTATGTATTACATTAGTAGTTCATCTAAATTACATTACGTGCCTCTCGAGGAAGGCACAGATAATTTTCCGTGTACAATAGCAAGCCTGTTCTCAGAGTTTGGTAATCTGAATAAACTCAAGTTAAATACTCTTTAAGGACTTGTAGTATAGACAAGGGTCTATAGCTAAGGGTATTTCAAGGTAAAATATTTTTAGAGCATTTGTGAGGAGGACACTAAGTTGAGGCATTTTTATGCAGTGATGGTCAGTCACTTTTAAACTATTAATTTTAGTGGATTTTGAGACAAGTGTCAGATCCAGCTATGTCGATTCCTACTGGAATCACTCTAGAGTTCTGTGAATATAAATAGATAATTTGAATTTACCTTCTATATGGTAAATGTGCTCAGCACAACAGCAACAGTCTTTAAGAAGGTCCTAATTTTACAAAGTACATTTTAAAGGTGTTTAGAGGGACTCTTCATTAGGGACTGTAGTGATAGGACAAGGGGTAACGGGTAACTTAAACAGGGGAAGTTTAGATTGGATACAAGGAAGAAATTCTTTACTGTAAGGGTGGTGAGGAACTGGAATGGGTTGCCCAGGGAAGTTGTGAATGCTCCATCCCTGGCGGTGTTCAAGGCCAGGTTGGACATAGCCTTGGATGGCATGGTTTAGTGGGAGGTGTCCCTGCCCATGGCAGGGGGATTGGAACTAGATGATCTTAAGGTACTTTCCAACCCTAACTATTCTATGATTCTATGATTCTATATGTTTACAAATCTAGTTAGGTATAGATTTCTGTGAGGTGACCCTGCTAGTCGACTTGACAAATTCTTTAATTTGGGCTCTAACAAAAAAAAAACCTGTTGTATTAATGAAATACTCCCACCCTACCCACAAAAGGTTTTGGACTAGTGAGATACTGTAATGATAGCTATTTCTTTGGAGTGTGTGCGAAACCATATTTATTGGGGAGCTTTAACCTACTAAATCAAGTTATATTTAAATTTTTAATTGCCTTCATGTCAGTCTTTTATATATATGCTAGATTAAATAATTCATTACAAAATGTATTAATTTTAATCAAGACTGATTAAAACAGAACTGAAATTTTTATTTAAGCAATTTTCTTTTTAGTAAATAAATCTAGGTAGTCTAGAGTTCACATTTTTGCCACTGAGTTATTATGCAGAAATATTTTATCTCTCAACTGTTGTTTTTGCCTAGGCTATGCTTAAAAGGATAAGCATTTCTCAGTTCCCAAAAGATTAAGCATAACAGCATGCACATAAGCAGTAATTCCTGTGTGAATTCTGGGGCTTCTATAACAGCTAAGAAGAAAATACTGGTGCAAGAAAAAAGGAGGGACATATGTACACTCATGCCTTGGAGGTTTTTCCTCTCATCACTTTCTTCTCTTGAGCTGACATCTTCTAATGTGTAAGGTCAGATGATATTTCTTGTTTGTTACATACGGCAGAATTCACTAGTACAATGTGCATTCCTTCCAAGAAAGCTCTGCTTCTAGTTCGTAAAGCCTGTGTACCATGCTTTAAAAAATGTAATTATCAAATGTTGTTTCTCTTTTAGTATGGCTGAAATGGTTCCAAGCGAGGCAGCTAGTGATATTGTATTTACTCATAGTCCAGTACATATTGTATGTAGGCTATTGCATACACTTGCACAGGGGTACAGGATAGTACAGTACATAGACTACTCTTGATAGTCTGTGATTAGGCAGGTACTTGCTCAGACTTGGATGTACTTCCCCAAGGCATATCTTTACATCTTTATAGTTATTTGTCTGAAGTAGTAGCTTTATTTCCATAGTTCAGGAAATCTTTCATTTCAATTGTTCATGCTGGTTAGTGTAGCTAATTGGAATTCCTGTTAGTGACTTGAGCTTAATTTTCACCAAAAGAAAAATTGATTCCTTTCCTCAGTTCATTAGCTAGTTATGTACACTTAATGTTTTCAGTTATGAACTCAAAAGCCCTAAAGTTTCTATGGTAAGCAATACTTCTTGAAATGCATCTACCTCAACAATATGCTCAAGAACACAGTTTCTTATTACAAATAAGGATTTATAATTACTAAGCTCTTATGGGTAACAGAGCCTTTAATTATTAAACCTGGAAACATACTTGCCAGGTCTTTTGGCCAAATGTGTGGTTTATAATAATCACTGGTGTAAGTCTAGTAAATATTGTGAGATTGAGCAGTTTTAATACAGCCATAGTTTAGTCCACGTTCTATGTACAAAGCAGAGGCAGGTGGAAATGTGGTAAATTGTGTGTATACACATTAATCATAGCATTCTGTTAGTTTTCTTCAACTTAAAATGCTGTTTCTGTTTATGGATATCCTTCATAATAAATGGAAAGGGTGTCAATAATCCTATCTCCATGCCAAATTTGATGGTTGCCACCTGAGTTAACAGTCCTTTAATATCTGAAATAGGTCTCAACTGCATCCAGCTCTAAAATGAGTAACAACAGAAAGAGGAGAGGGGGAAAAATGTTTTCAACAGAGTTATTATTTCCTTGTAATACAGCAACTATTTGTTTTTAACAGTAAATAGCTTATTTTAAAACCAGTTCATTTGGAAGTCAGTGTACAAATAATTCATTTTAAAACACTATATATTACAAATCATATCTTCTTGAGAGAAGTAACATTCAGTATTTAGATGAAAAAAGCAAGTTGCCTGTTTGTGACAATAATGTCGCTGCTTTTGTGGAGGCAGTTTCAAGTACCAGAGACTTTTAAAGCTGTTTCAATAAACACAATAGAGTTGTGATTGATATATTAGGTAAATAACTATAAAGACTTCTGAAGCTTTGATATTTTTAGATATAACATGCCTGAATTCTACAAATGATCAACAACTGGTGACAATTCCATTGTAGATTGCAATTTTATTCATTTTGCTCTGTATGTTCTATAAAGACTCCTTTGATTATTTTCAAGGCCTCTCCAAGTTTCCTTGTTTAGTGCTAACTTTGATTTTCTTCTGAAGCTGAGTGTTCAGATTTATTTTTTTTAAGTTTCTGTGTTCTTATGTGTAGTGAGTGTAAGAATACAAGTGTTCATTTGGAAAAGAAATATTTTTTTTCCTTTCTGCTGTTTGGCAAAGCTTAAAATGAGGCCTACAAAAGCCTAAGAAACAAAGCTACTTTGTAAAACTTGTTTTGAACGTTGTGACTAGAATTCTGGGTAGTATAATTAGTTCCAAGGTTCTAATACTTCCTTCTTTTTGTATTTGTTTTAATTAAAATTAACTGGATAGCACAAGATACCAGATATGTAAGGAAGCATTTGAACTGCTTTAAGGATTGATAATTCTGTGTGGAAAGCTGACATCAGTTGTTTGGTCTTAAGTGAATTTACTGGGTCTCTCTGATACACAGGTTGCAGGTTGGAGCGATCCTTGCTATTTCTGGTAGGGATTCCTTAGTGAACACCTATTTCTAAGTTGGCTGTCACTCTGCAACATACTTGACATAGGAACTGATTTTATGTGTAATTTTAGAGCATTAAGCTTTTGAGAGAAAGCATCTAGCTGTCCAGTGTCATGTATTTCATCTCAATGTAGTATTTGTCACGAAATTGTAATGAATCCCAAGTTGTGCTTTTAAGGAGGGGCAGATATGTAGTACAAGCTGAAGAATGTTTCACAGCATCAGTGAAATAAGCAGGTTAATTTATCGCTAGCCTAAGCAAGTAAAAATCAGAGGCTGAATCTGATCAGCTTAGGTGCAGACTATGCTAGTAGAACCACAGAGCTCTTTTTCACAGCTTGAATCATGAGATGAGTAAATTTATGGTGATTTGCAGTATGTAATCTGAGCATATTTTCTTTCCTGTCTAAAGGCCCGTGGCAGTTGGTAGCAACAAATAATATCAGGATTTTTCAAAAGTGTAAAGGGTATCTCTGGTACCTGAGTACCCTGTTTTAAGGCGCCTTATCTGGCCTACTTATTTTATAAGCTGTGCAAACAGCAAACTGATTCTAGAACATTAGGACCCTTTAGAA
This sequence comes from Amazona ochrocephala, assembly GCA_039720435.1. Taxonomy (NCBI): domain Eukaryota; kingdom Metazoa; phylum Chordata; class Aves; order Psittaciformes; family Psittacidae; genus Amazona; species Amazona ochrocephala. The sequence goes on from CM077879.1 coordinate 35,544,202, forward strand.
ATTTTGTGATATTTGCTTGGGTCTAGGAATTGGGGGAGGAAGAAGAATCCTGAGGTTAAAAAAACCCAACATAATCTTTTGCCTTTCACTCAGTAGATGGGTTAATACTTGAGTTTCTGGCTTAGGAGAATGTGGAGAGAATCACTGCCTGAAACCTCCCCTGAATGCAGCCTATAGTCAAATCTTAACAAACATTTTGCTCTCTAAAAGAAGCCTATCTTTGTTATTTTGTCTAATAAAAAAAAAATGAACAGAGTAAATAAACAGAAATGTAAGTATAAACTGTGTTAGCTTCAAGGAAGCAGATTTTGCTATTTGGTACTTATTAACTGGTTACACAGAAGGGAAATCTGAGTGTAGAATATTAAAGGCACTCTTACTTTTTCTAGATTATCTCTGTGGAATATATGCTTGCTTCGGCAACTAAACCAGCTGCAGATTGCAAACATTTGTAACTAATATACTAAATTTAGTTTTCATTTTTGTTTATTGTCAGTTTGGTTAAACTGTTTTCTGCTTCTTTAAATACAAGGGCATTTCTCACCCCTGCACCTCAAAACAGTTTTCCTAGAATACTTAATACTAAATAATGGACCATGGTACCTATGTTTTGGAAAATCATGAGTGCTTCCTGAGAGTTTAGTAGGTCCTATTTGTTTATTTCTTTTTTCTCCATAGGACATAGGTCATTAACTTTATTATTGACTGGCTGGACTTCCTTGATTGATTGCTTCTTAAAGGAAATGAGAAATTTTTTTACTGTCAACATGTAGTCACTCTGCTTTTTACCAGACATTGTATGTGCCCTTGCCAGCCCTTACAAAATGGCAGTCTATTTGAGGCTATTGCAGTTGTTGGGATACCAGTCATTCAGCACTTTCCAGGGCCTCGGACATTCCCTACAACTTGGTAAGTACAGCAAATGCCAGAATAACTTCTGTTGGTTTTTTGTCTGTGCTCCTGTAACCCAACCTGAAGAATCACAAGACTGCAATAGAACTGATTTTTAAAAGTGTCTCTGGAGGCTGCCTAGTCAAAGCCACCCTGTTCAAAGCAGATTGAACTAAAGTAGGCTGCTCAGAATCACATCCAGACAATTTTGAGCATCTCCAGGGTTAGAAATTCCGCAAACTCCTCCAGCATTCAATCACAGTAAAGTTTTGTTATGTTTACATGGACTCTCCTGTGTGTCGGTTTGTGCCTATTGCTTTATCATTCTTTCACTGGGTACCACTTTAAAGACAAGGGGAGAGGAGAGTGGGATGTCTTTCAACTTCTGTGCTTTCACTAGCTATATTCTCTGCAATCATAAACTTAGCCAGGTTAGACTTCATATTTTTCAAAGCCATTCCTGGTATGTTAAGTACTTTAATAGTAATTTACAAAAGTTATCTTTAATGTCTTAAGTACTTACAGTGCACTGCTTTCTCTTGTAGACTTAGCTGACCAATTTATCCTCATGATGCAGGCTTCATCTTTATGATGATGAAACACCTGGTTAAATCTGATAATTGTCTTCATTTTTTATGAACAACAATGCCTATGCTGTACTGCAGATAAACTTCTGTCTACTCTGTTGTGGTTTAATCCCAGACAGCAAATAAGTACCACACAGCTGCTCATTCAGTCTCTCCACCCCTGGTAGGTTGGGGAGGAGATACGGAAGAAGGTAAAACCTGCATGTTGAGTATAACTAAATAATTAAAATACTAATAATAATGGGGAAAAACGAGGAATAAAATTCAGGAAACAAAACTGATGCACAACACAATTGCTCACACCCACTGCCTGATGCCCAGCCAGTTCCCAAGCAGTGATCAGTGGCTTCTCCACCAACTCCCCAGTTTCTATACTAAGCATGATATTCTGTGGTATGGAATATCCCTTTGGCTAGTTTGGGCCAGCTATCCTGTCTGTGCTCCCTCCTGGCTTCTTGTGCAGCATCTCACTGACAGAGCATGGGAAACTGGTATGTCCTTAATTCAGGGTAAGCGCTACCTAGCAACAACTAAAACATCGTGTTATCAACCTTGTTTTCATATAAGATGCAAAGCACAGCACTGTACCAGCTATGAGGAAGTTCATAAACTCTAGCCCAGCCAAAACCAGGACACACTGTCGTAGTGAAAACCATTATTATGTTTTCTAGTATGGGGTCTAGGATGTCGATACTTTTGCATTTCATGAATCTATGTTCTAGTGGCAGAGTCCTGAACTGTAGTGGTATTCAGAGTTAGCAAGATTGCAATGCCTATGTCTAGCTACCTATGGGGACAGCATGTAAAGCAAGCTTTTATGCAAGTTTTGGCCAAGTCTCTTAGCCCACAACTTTCAGTCTGGAAGGGAACATTTTCACCCACATGAGCTAAGTAAATGGTGAAAAATAACATGTACTGCTAATCTTAACATTTTCTACAGTAATGAGTACATTGAAACAGATACTGTAGGTGACTAATTTACATCTGTGTGGTGTGTGTTCTTTTTAGCATGTGGCTAACGTCTAAGTGATTTCAGCATATTAAGAACCAACAGTAGAACAAAAGTCCAAGTGGAATACAAAATGCAATTAAAGTTCCTTTAAATATTGAAAAACTGCAGCTAGTAAACGGATGTCAAAATCTGGCAGCAAGAATATTAGGTATATTTGGTTATGGTAGAGCTGGTAGGCAGTTACAGTACATTTTAAATGACTTTCAAGATAGAGACTGTAATTTTAATGTCCTTTTTGAGATTACATTGTATAAAACCTAAAAGCAAACAGAAACCTTATATCACTACATGAAACCTTACAGATGGACCTAACAGATAGATTTCAGGGATAAAATACATCAACACAGCAGCACACCCATTTTGGTAATTCGTTGTTTTGGTGGAAGTGAATGTTATGTATTATATCCAATAACTAAGCAAAGAGAATTAAGATTTAATACCCATTAAAGCTGAAACAACAATGCAATTTTGCCTTCTGAAAAATGCAGTCAGCTTCATCTTCTGTTATTCAAAATAACTCTTGGATTTCTCACATTATCACTGAGGTAATCATGCCTAGAAATACATGCAGGTTTTCAGATGTGGGTGGTGTTTTTAAGATCAGGAGCAGAGAATTGAAGTTGTTGCCATGTCAGTGACTACCTGCTGTGAAACCTGGCATGCATTTGCCTTCATTCTTGGAACTGCTTCCATAAAAGCTGTAGTTCTGAGAATGATAGGAATGAGCTGCTCAGCTAGGAATGCTGATTTGCCCAGCATAGTGATATACTCTATAGAAAAGCTGCCTTTGTGTTTAAGGAATGCAGATTAACATAGACAAGAATTTTTAATAAGCTATCAAATACTAGTTGTCAGTTACTCACTAAATATTTATCACATTAAAATGCAGTGCACTTTGCATAGTCAAAATAAAAAAGTGGAAAGTGAAAAGAAGCTGGCATGTCTGTCGAAAGATCTGACATGATTATGGACCTTTTGGACCTACACAGTTAAATTTCATTCCAACAAATTTGCTGGATATTTCTCTATACATACTGTCTTCCCCCAGTTCATGTTAACCTCACTAGGTATAAAGGATATTTGTCTTAGCTCAAACATCCAAATATCCTGGTGGAACACACAAGGCAAAATAGGTACTGTCTGTGTTCGTTTGACTTATCACTTAAGCATAAACAAACACATTTTAGTGCACTTAATATTTGCATTTAAGTGTTCTGAAATGTGTCTATGATTTAAAAAATATGTTTTGAATGGTATAATGTCATTGGGTGGTAGTGATTACTGAAAGACTTCAGGGTTGTCCAATTTTCATGTGCATCTCTGAGCTCTGGAAGCTTGCTGAGAGCTGAAGCTTGTTTGTAAATGTACCTCTGAGATGAGACTAACTTGGAAGTAGCAGCTATATTTGACTAGAAAATGCTTCATAATGAAGTTGTAAGTTTGTCAGTGTGATTGGAGGGGAGCCACAGTGATCCGTCTTGACTGAGAAAACTGCCTGAACACCTGCTACATCAGTGTTCGGGTTTACCATGTGAAGCCCTAGGCAAAGGAGTCTTGGCCATGATTGATGATAATCTTTTGTTACAGCAACCTGTCATAAACTATGACTTCAGCAACTCAGTTATATAAGTGGAGATAAGACTCCATGGTCAGGGTAGTTTCCAGCTGAGGAAAAGCTCTTCTACTTTTTATGGCTTTTGCCAATAATATGTGTTAATGAAAAATCATAAGTAGACATCTTTGTGATGGATTATACTGGTGTGCCTGCCTGCATCAGTAATCATAATTCTGGGAAGCCTGTTACCTCATGTCTATAGAAGATGGAGCTTTCTTCTCATGGCAGGGGATGCATTGTTGCTTTATTACTTAACACTGGCAATACAGAATATTTCTGAGAGGAGCTCCTGTTAGGCAGGACTAAGTTTAGCTACAAGCTTTGCATTTTTTCTAGTCATGTTTTACATGTATTTTTTTAACTTTCAGTAAGATTGGCTGGTTTGAAATAATCAGTGAGAGGTGACTCACCTTTATGCTGAAAGTTGTTCAAAGATCAAAGATTTTGTTCTGTCTCTCCCAAACATATACCATTCCCTGAAGCACAGAAAGGTACAGTGCATGTAGGAGAAATGCAATATATTAATGATGCTTCGTGAAACTATTTGGTATGCTAGAAATCTTACTAGCAAAAGCTTTGTGGCTTCTTAGTTTTCTGACCCATAATAGCTGCTGTACTACCTAAACCAAAACAAACTATATAGTTCAAATTCTCTGTCATTTCCTATATCTAAATGTATTTGTCTTCTGTTGAGTCTTGGGTCCTATCTCTTGAGAGGAGCAGGGGAGCAAGAAAGTGAGTTAATTGCTTTAAAGACAAGAATCAAATTAGAGCTCCAGTTTAATGTTCATTTTCAGCTCACTGGGAATCATAGAATCATAGAATGGTAAGGGTTGGAAAGGACCTCAAGATCATCGAGTTCCAACCCCCCTGCCATGGGCAGGGACACCTCCCACTAAACCATGCCATCCAAGGCTATGTCCAACCTGGCCTTGAACGCCGCCAGGGATGAAGCATCCACAACCTCCCTGGGCAACCCATTCCAGGGCCCCACCACCCTCACAGTAAAGAATTTCTTCCTCAGATCCAATCTAAACCTCCCCTGTTTAAGTTTAAACCCATTACCCCTTGTCCTCTCACCACAGTCGCTAATGAAGAGTCCCTCCCCAGCATCCCTATAGGCCCCCTTCAGGTATTGGAAGGCTGCTATGAGGTCTCCACGCAGCCTTCTCTTCTCCAGGCTGAACAGCCCCAATTTTCTCAGCCTATCTTCATACGAGAGGTGCTCCAGTCCCCTCATCATCCTCGTGGCCCTCCTCTGGACTTGTTCTAACACTTCCATGTCCTTTTTATGTTGAGGACACCAGAACTGCACACAATACTCCAAGTGAGGTCTCACGAGAGCAGAGTAAAGGGGCAGGAGCACCTCCCTCGACCTGCTGGTCACACTCCTTTTGATGCAGCCCAGGATACGGTTGGCCTTCTGGGCTGCAAGCGCACACTGCCGGCTCATGTTCATTTTTTCATCAACCCACACCCCCAAGTCCTTCTCCACAGGGCTGCTCTGAATCTCCTCCCCTCCCAACCTGTAGCTGTGCCTGGCATTGCTCCGACCCAGGTGGAGGACTTTGCATTTAGCATGGTTAAACTTCATCAGGTTGGCATCAGCCCACCTCACAAGCGTGTCAAGGTCCCTCTGGATGGCATTCCTTCCCTCCAATGTATCAACCGAACCACACAGCTTGGTGTCATCGGCAAACTTGCTGAGGGCGCACTCAATCCCACTGTCCATGTCACCGACAAAGATGTTGAATGTGCATGCTCCCACAAAAATGAGGTGGTGATTCCTTACGTAGTAGGTAAGGGACGAAAAATACAAATCCAAATTAATTCACTGATTTGAAGTGATGAAATTAATCTGGTTTTGTGATGTTTATCATGTCATATTGCTTTAATAATACATTTAGATTTCATTCTTTCAAATAGTCATGTATTCATACACTAAAGAGTGCAACGGCATCTTTTTTTTGCAACAGACTTTATATGCAATTCTTATGCAGAGTAAACATTTTCCTAATTAACAGTTGTTCTTGAGCTACAAGTGTTAATATGGAGTGAATATTTTTCTGCATCTTGAATCAATTGATGTATTTAACTGCAGTAACACCTAGGCCAAACCCACTACTTTAAGTTGTACATCTCAACATACACTCTTGAGAAAAAAGGTAAATACTTGCACTGGCTAAAGACAATGATTTTGCACAGATAGGAGCTGAGATGATCCTTGATGTACAAGATGTTTTCTGCAATCATGCAAGTAAGTTTGCCCGTAACTGTAGCTTTCAATCTCATTACAGCATGAGAGCTAGAAATATAGAAAACAAATGTACTGGTAAAACATGGTGGAAGTAATCCAGAATAAAAGCAGAACTTTATTATATTATTTTTGTAAGTATTTTTCATAACTCCCACATGCAGAACATTACCAGTATGAATGCTGGATACCCACTGAATGTTTTTAATTGAATTAATAATCCAGATTTTTTTAATGGAACAGTAACTGTTTCAAGTGTGTATGTAACGTTATTTGAGATAATTAAATTATCTGTTTGGAAAAAGGCAAACTTATGTCTAACTATGTTTTAGGATTGCATCAGCTTTCAGTTATGCTACAGCTTTTTATAGTATGACTGGTGCTAATGATCTCATTCTCTTAACCTGGTGATAATAATAATGGAATCCCTCGATTAACATGAATGGCAGCTTGTAACTGATAATGATGGTTAAAATTAACAGCAGTGCAAGAAGTTGCCATGCTGTGCTTTGTCTTACCTTATACAACCAAATAACTAGGATAGGATGATAATCTGATTTTAAAAAAGAAATCATTGGGGAGTGTCATAATAAGGTTGCGTGGAAATAAAAAAAAAAAAAAAACAACAACAAAACAAAACCCTATGCTCTTTATTTTTCAGAACGCTTAAAAATAACTGAGACATCCAATACAGATGTGACCAAAAATACCACCAGTATTCTGACTTCTCTCCGCAGACCATATATAGTGCTGGCAAGAGAAGCAGTACTGCTTTCAAGGATAGCAGAGCTCCCCTGAGAGGGAACAGACTTGACAAATTTATTTGTAAAGGGAAAAATTAGAATTGGTACACTGAGATCTGGATAACTCTTTTAAAGCAGGTAAATGGCTTTCGAGATTGTAGGAATACTGTCTCTTTGGCTGAATATTGTTAGCTTAGTTTAAGTTGACATACCTGGGAAAAGGTTAGTATGTTGCTGTCAGCTCTTCAGGTTGCTGCTCTGAAGACTACCCCATCCTATTTTGTCCCCCACCAAAAAAAAAATCCTAAACAAAAAAGCAAGATTTGTCAGATTTATAAGCTATCTGGTTATATTTCTGTATTTGCTACAAGCTTCAAGATGCTAAAAATGTAAGTGTGAGAATATAAATTTATAGACAGCTTTTTAGGATGGAACCAAATTTGTGTTAAAACAGATGAAGCACTATGAAAACACTTTATTATGGCTAAGCTTCTTTTGAAAGTACTTTTCTGCACTTCAATTTACTTTTGACCATCAATTCACTGAAAGAAGATGCCATTAAGGAGAGCAGAGACTCTTCAATAGCTTCTAATAACTGGCAGAAGGGATCTTAACTGCATCATCAGCTATTCAGACATAGTCTGAACATTCTTATAGTGATATGTAAAGCAGTGCAAAATTATGAAAGGCAATTATGACGGTACCCTTTTGCAGTAACCGGAAGACTTACAGGTGAGTGTAAAAGGAGACACTGATTTCTCTTGCTGAAATGGTGCTAAGAGGAACTTTGTTGAGAGGATAATGATAACATCAGTTCATACAACTCTGAAGTGTGTGAAACTTAAAGGTACTAAAGCTAGTGCAAGTCTTTTGCAGAAATTCAGAATAGGTCCTTTTGAGTTGAGCACATCAAAAGCTGACTTCTCATCACAGTTTTCTATACACCGATCTAGCTACTTACCCAGTTAGGGCTCCTACCTACCACTTAACCAAATGTTAGTGCTAATTCTGGCATCTCCTGTAGGTGGGAGCCCTCACAGTAGAGGAGGCTCAGTTGTTTTTCTGTACTGCTCTAAAGTATTCTCTTAGCAATCCAGTCATTCCACAGACTATATATAAATTAAGATGATGAGTCTTAAAAATGTACATATCACTTTGTTTATAGACCTTCAATGGATGCTAGATCATTGACAAAGTGTCAAATTAAAACTTTTCATCTAGAAGACTGGGAGTCTGCTCATTTGTTTGGAATGTACAGTATGTGATTATGTAACTTGCTGAACAGGTGACATCACTGATGACCAATCACAAAAACTACACTTATGACTATAATTTCTTTTTGTAGTGTTCCAAATATCAAAGATGGGCCCATACATTTGATATACTGTTCTTATGGTCATATAATCAACACAAACTGCCTTAGCGTTTTGGAATACTTCAGATTCTGGCAGCAAAAGTGTTATAAAGTTTTGAAACTAAGTTCTGTCTGCAGAGGAATTTCAAGAGGAAAAGGTAGGAAAATCTTTAAAGAAGTAGCTATTCACTGGAGTTTGAGTGCTTGACACCAGTGTCATCTTTTAGCTCGGCTGATGTAATGGACCTGTGTGCCTTGGGATGTGGTTAGTAATGAATGGATGCTTTTTTCAAACAGCTAGTGTTCTAGAAGAGCATCAGTATGGGGCAAGCTACAGTAAGTTATAAGAAAATAAATTATTCTGCAAAGCTTGGCTTTTTATTTGGCAGACTTTAGCTTCCTTGAATATTACGTTTATCAATAAATTTCATGCTGCTGTAATTTAGCCTTCTAAACAGCAGAGCTTTCTTTTTGTTCAAGGACTACAGTAGTAGATTCAGAATCCCTTATGAGGAATGAGGAGGCTATTCATCATCACTCAGACTTCATTCCTTCATTGTAGAATGCCTAAATGCCTGTTAGAGTCCTTAAGTCGAGAAACCAGCTCTGAATGTTTTCCAGCTCTCACTGGAAATGTTAGAAGGGCAGCTAGATGCTGTGTTACTGCAATTTTTTGACACTTAGCAGCTCTCAAAATGTATACATTATTGCAGTGTAAATCTTCAAGGTCTCAAAGTAGATGCTTATAGGCGGGCTTTGTCATCGGGGTCCTGCTTATGGAACCTAGGGCACAATCGTGTTATTGGTAGAATATAAAAGAGTAGCGATGGAATGACTATATTCACACTACATACATTTTGTACAGAATGACTATATTCACACTACATATATATTTTGTGCCGGGGTCATTTTCTTTGGTATATGATCTTTCTCCTGTCATTTGCCTGGTCCAATGTGACAGGATGTGGCCTAATCCATAGACAATAAACTATTTTGATGCAGCTTTATCCTCAACAATTTACATACCTCAGGGTAGTAGTCAAGGTAAATGTAGTGAAGTTGTCAAAGATAGTAAACTCTCTTATGAACAGGTTTTCAATTACTGCACAGGAGATAAGTGCAAGTTCTCTGCATTTTGAAACTCATCTTGTGTCAGTATGGAATGCTAAACCAAGTTCTATTTGGAGCCTAGGAATACACGTATACCCACCTAGTATTACCTTGAAAGATATTAACTGTCCAGAATCAGAGTAACTGCTCTGTTCAGAGTTGTTATCAGTAATTACATTGTAGCTGCTAATTACAATTGAAAGCTATTATCATGACCTATAAAAGTTCACACAGCTACTGTAGTTAAACAGAGGTCACACTTATAATATTCTTGGAATGCAAATCTTGATGCTTATTATGACATCTATAATGCATACGATCTTGGGCTATATTTTAATACATACATCAGATATGGCTCAGTGTAACTTCTGTCTCTTTCACTTCAGCTATTTTTGCTACCAGTTCTCATTAATAAGGGTATATAAAATGAAAAGTAAATTATAAAAGAATGGAGAAAAATCCTGAAAACCATGGCCTCTTCCACATCACTTAATTTTTTTCGTGTATTACTTTATAGTGAGACATGTATGTTCACCTGTCCATTTACTAACTGTAGCTTCTTTGGGAAATAAATGCCTACGAAGTAGTGAAGAGGTTGACTGTTTAAAATTTAGCCGTGTTATTACAGAATGTTATCCTGAGGTTTCCTGGCACTTGGATAATTTTATTATTAATCATGAGATAAATGGCTGTAATTTAAGGGATTTAATGAAAAGCTTTAGAAAACAGAAGCAAAAACTTCAAAAAGCCAAAGCCAAGCCTGTGACATTAATTAACAAGGTACCCTTTAAACCTTTGCTTCTTTGAATCTTTAAGTAGGAAGACTTAAAGACTTGATGGCAAAGCACAGCTTTGGAATGATCTTTTTTTGTCCCCCTTAAGTTTCTAACATCTGCCTAAATTTTAAACCTGAAAGAGAAATTCTCAGTTTCATACAGTGAACATCTACCTCCTACATGCTCTTGGAAATTGCTTCTCTCATAGGGAAAAAAAAAATCATCACCATACTATCACTTCTAAGGGTCTTCTCTATGCTGTGAATCAGGCTCTTCATATTCTTTTCTTTTTAACAAGCAAACTCTTTTTTTTCAATAAAAAGAATTGATTCACATGCATGTACATTGGGGACTCTATGATTACAGTCAGAACAAAAACCTCAAGTGTACCTCAAAGTATACCTCAAATACTTGTTAAAATCTGTATTGCTAATTAGCTGTAAGTGAACTTCTAGTGGAGAAGCACAGGAAAGAGTTGGCTGTGGAATGTGTTGTTCATTGCAGTCTACAAAAATATACTGAAGAATGGATGAAACTGAAATTTGGTTTTTGTGTTTTCTTGAGACTGATTCACTGCAACTTATTTTCTTGATACCACAGTTCTTAGAAGTAAATTGTCTGGCAAGAAACAACATGTAAACAGGCAACTGAAATTTGTCTTCAATCAAAACCTCCGAGTCATTCCATAGGCAACAAAATTTTCATTCTCCTTGAATTTTATTTGCATGTAGATTTGCTTCCCTCATTATTCATGGCACTAATAATGAAGTCTCACTTTTTTTCAATCATATATTCGGTAGTTCAAGTTGGGAGTACTAGATGATGGGGAAAAGGTCAGTTTCCACTGCTGTCTTTTTATTCTGGCAAAGTCATAGCCACTCAGTACCAACAAGGCTACAAGATGGTGTTTGAAATCCGAACAGTGTTTTATTCTTTTTTTCCTGAGCTGTTAGAGCTTGTTTCAAATAGTTGTAACTAGGTATTTTAATTTTCAAATAAATCCTGGGTAAACTCAGAGAAATAAGATTACAGGCCTTGTGTGTCAGCATTACTGTTCTGTAAATGCACGTAAACCAGATGAGCTAGCCTGGCTTGGACAAGTTTGATAGAGAAGCATTTAATAAGTGGAAGGAGGTGAATAAATCTGGGTAGAACATGTGCCTGTAATGATCTGGAACCATACACCTGTAGTTCAAGTCCTAAAACTGACCTGTGATTACTTGTGCCTTTGCATTGAAAAAGTGGCATTGTGATGGAGTACTGCCATGTGCTTTGTTGCTGCCATTAACAAAAGAGTCAGTATTTGGGTTTGCACCCTGCTGCCAAATTCAAGGTGAGCAGTGATTGTACAGCGCCTTTTTCGTTATGCTTCTGGAATGCTGAGAAGGAGTGGAGAAAATAAATGGTTCCTGTTTTCTGTGTCCACTAGAGTTGGAGAGAGATAATATACCCTTTTTCCCTTCTGTGTACTTGAATTTAGAGTCAGAATCTGGTAGTTTGAGGATTTGCATGCTGGGATGGGAACTGGGAGTGCACCATACAGTTAACTGCATAAATGCAAACTGGCTATCTGATCTTAACTGAGAAACTGAACTGTCTCAATTTGGACAAGTATACTGAAAATAGTTCTGCTTAGTCACACATTTTCAAAATTCTAAAGTCTTGCTTCATTTCAGTCTTGAACATTTCTTCAGTTTTGATCTTGGCCAATGGAGAAAAATCAAACAAACAAACAAACAAACATAAATGCCAAACAAACAAAAAACAGCCCACAGACAAACCCAACTTAAAAACTTGGTACTTGTAAAAGTGCATTCAAAGGTTCTCTATTTAAAAATATACACCACTGTGAGGAGAAGGAAGAACTAAGTCATTAATCTTTCTGATAATAAATAATTAAAAGCGAATACTTGGAATTTTCCTCCAGAATAAAATGTAATAAGATTTCCCCTGCCACTTTAGTCAGGTTTATTGACTGTATGTTCTCACATTAAAATGTGAAGAGCTTCCGCTGGAACCAGTGATGGCTTTAGGGGCAAGCAATTGGGTCTGTTGCTTAAGGCCTTGGCCAGGATGGAGACGTCTGCTGACTAAAAGAGGTAATAGCCCAAGTCACATATCATGTGGACTGGTGGAGGGACCTGAGGTTAGCAGGGGCGTAATGTCAGATTGCAGGAGCTGTCTGGGGAGATTGACAGAAAAATGGTGAAAGATGCAGGAAACTGAGATTTCTTCATGTGTCAGTCATTGATCCATAAGATTTGCGGCACATAGCTGTTTTATGCTTGCTTACCTGCCTCAAAAGTGGTAGTATTTGTTATTGTCCCGGGTTCAGCTGCAGCAGTCATTTTTCTCCTTCTCGGTAGCTGGTGCAGCACTGTGTTTTTGATTTTGGGCCTGGGAACAGCGCTGATAACACCAGTGTTTTCAGTTACTGCTTGGTAATGTTTAGGCTGGCCAAGGACTTGTTGAGGCTCATGCTCTGCTAGGTAGGAGGGGAAGCCGGGAGGAAGGAGCAACAGCACACCTGACCCAGACTGACCAAAGAGGTTATTCCATACCACAGCACGTCATGTCCAGGATGTAGAAACGGAGAGCAGAGACTTGGAAGGGTGGTGGGGGTTCGCTGCATGGTGGGGGTGCACAGTGGGGGGTGCACGGCTTGGTCGGGATGGATGGTGAGCTATTGTATTATTTCCTTGTATTTGCCTTGTCATTATTATTATTGGTGGTAGCAGTAGTGATTTGTGTTATACCTTAGTTACTAAACTGTTCTTATTTCAACCTGTGGGAGTTGCATTCTTTCGATTCTCCTTCCCATCCCTTCAGGAGCGGAGGGAAGAAAGAGTGGGGAGTGAGTGACAGAGCGACTGTATGGGTTTGTAGAAGCTTAAACCATGACAGTTATCTTTGAAGTGCTTCTATATTGTGCTAATGTTATCCAATTATTTTTTCAGTTTCATGTATTTTGAAGTTACTGAAAATCTCTAGCTCTGGAAATCTTGCCCAGTATTAATGCTAGTTAGCTACGAAACCAGGCTGAATGCATGGTAGAATTGAGTCCCAGACACTGATAACTAGTCTGAAAATGATCTTAAGATAAAAGTATGTTGTAGATACATTCATACATTTTCACTTCTAGTGAAACCCTTAGGATGGATAAATGGAGTAGTGCTCTGTTTAGACTGGCTCTGGTGAATTACATACTTAACAGCTGGCTTTGCAATATAAAAGACATTATAGAAACCTTGTACCTTCATGCTGATTGTCATCTCTTGCCATAAAATTTAAAGTCAAGCTTTTCTTTTTTTGGCTCTGAGACAGCTTTTCATTCCTGAATGAAAAATAAGCTATTCAGAAAGGATACCAAGATTTTAATCTTCCTTGTCCTGTTCTGTGACACCCTGTGAAGAGGAGGTGTGATAACTTCCTGCTTGTTCAGGAAGAAACTGGATAACTCATTGCCAATTTCATATTTTCATGGGTAAAGTTACAGGCCTGTCACAAAACAGTAATGTATGCTGGGCCACTGTCCTATAGTCAGCAGCAGAAAGATTTCTTAACCTTTCTGCCTATTTAGCTTTAACCTTGTTACACTGGAATTAGAAGTAGTTACTCTATTTAATAAGCATGAGAGTGCTGTAGCTTCTGATAAGCAATGAAAATACTGTAGCCAAAAGTCATTAGTTATGAATTAAAATTAGCATATTTTTTCCAGTTTGCTTGTTGAAGTTATTGAGGTTTTAACTTACGAATGCTTGTGAATTGATTCACAGATCTCTTTGAGTCTCTGCTGAGGAGAACTAAGAAAAGTCATGCTTCTTTTCAGGAGTATCATTTTGCAAGCTACTGCTTCCAAACTTGTGCAAAAACAGGCACCAGTGTACAGTGTGCTTTGTGAAGCTTGAACAGCACAATTATAGGGTGTACAGGGGCAGGCAAGGAAGGAAAGCTGGTAACCATTATGCACCAGGACTACTAGCCTGCATAATTATTTTTCTCCCTGTTTTGCTTGCCTAAAGTCTTACTAATCAAAACTATCTTCATTATCTGGAGGAATAATGAAAACCAAGTTGTTGTTTTTTCCCTGGCAAAATAAATGTTTAGAAATATGACCCTAAAGCCCAAGAATTTGACCAGAACTTTTTCTCTGGCATGAACTTCAGAGAAGGGAGAAGCCCAGATGGCAGTTATGAGCCTCTGGACACACCACTCCGCAGCATCAAGAGTGGTGGTGTCAGGATTCTTCACTGCAGTCTTCCATTAATGTCTGAGTATGAATGTATGTGTAGGCAAAAACTAGAGCCAATAGAGTTTAAATGAACAGCTGCAGAACTGCCTAGAAAATTAACTCTTTATGCTGCAAAACAAAATTAAGTCTATACACAGTCTTTCTACAGTATCTTAATAATTGACTAGAAAACCGGAAAAAAAAAAAAAAAAAAAAAGCTTGTTTTGCAGTGATTATAATATGTATGTGCAAAGTTACATAAAAAGAAATCCTACTTAATTTCTTATACCATTTCATTTAAGGATTTTGTTAGAAAAAGCTAACCTGTTAAGTATGGGTGCATGGGCATATAGATTTCCTCCATTTTCATGGTTCTAAGGATCAAATTGAAGGCAGTGCTATTTGGAGCTAAGTTGCCTAAATTTCACTATCTGGAAAAGTCAGTAAATGGATCTTAGGGGTGGAATTTTCATGTAACTTAATGCACAACAAACTTCTCAGGGGACATACTAAATAATTCCTTTTTTTCCTTGAAACTCTGAGTGTCCTGGTAACAAATCAGTTATCAAACAAGATGTACCATTTCAATTTGGGTTTTTCAGCTACAGTAATACTTATAATATGGTATGACAGCTTTCATGTCTTAAATGGGTGTTTCCTGAGACTCTGGCAAACAAACTCCCAGATTTTTGAGGTACTGTAGTTTTTGAAACTACACAGTAGGTTCTCTGTTTTCAGCTATTTTGTTGCAGCTACTTGTCTGATAATTTCTATATGCAGTTTTTTGTTCAAAAGAGGTTTCTTGTGTCAGAAAAATTAAATACATATCCTGTAGAAACTGAAGACTTTCTGAGGGAGTTCAAACCTGAGTTGGAATTTTGTGATGTAGGTGCTCTTCTTTAGCTCTTCAAATGCAGAGATCACACTGCCAAGTCACCTATTAGGTACTTAATTGTCTTTAGAGAAGTTTTTTTCATCATTGCAGATATCTACTGTAATGCTATCTAATGTCTTACAATTTACCTACTTTAAAAAGACATCTGCTCTGCTGTGTTGTTGAACGTTGCCAAGTTTGATTGCTTGCCAAGGCTTGCTTGTCCTTTAATCACTGATGGTTTCATGACTGCTCCTGAGATGTGACAGATAATCAGCTGCTTTATGCAGTTGGTAAAAGGTAACCCTGACCTTTCCTACAAAGAATTACTGTCAACGATATTATTCCCCACCTACATCCTTTTCTCCACCTTGAGGGGAAAAAAAAATAAAGAAAAAGAAAAAAACATCATGCTTTTCCTTATTTTGTTCTAGTGACATAAGTAAAATTAGCATCTCAGTGACAGGATTTTCTGCATAATTTGAGGACTGAATTATATCAGCTGGGAAACTGCTGTAGATTTTGGTTTCAGGTATTCTGCTTCTTGCATGAGTGTTAGGGTACTGATTTCTAAAAGAAAAAGGTGCTTGAAAGAAATTCCAGATGAACAAATCAACTGAGGTGGTCCTGGGTAGATGTTGACTTCCCCTGTTGATTTTTAGCACAGCGCTTGAAAATTACTTTTACACCAAACCAAGTATTTGAAAATAGTATGCTGAACTTATTTCACTTTGTAGATGTTAACTGGGTAGTTCTGAGGATCCCAAAAGTGTTGTTAACACCCTTCTGAAACTTAGCTTCAGACTGATCTTTCCATGGTATTTCCTTTTCACGATAAGCAAGGACGTCTTTGCAATCCTATTCTTGAAAAAGGCAGTTGCAAAGGGGAGAAGTCTGGCACTTGTGATTCTAAATTCCTTTGGCCATGTCCCTTGCCATGTGTGAGGCTGAAACTGGGTGCATAGAGCTGTACTAAGTGTCCAAATAACTTGGAATTGGATTCTGCCTTCCAGTTAACTTTTATGCAGTTGAAAAATCTGAAGTTGTACTATGCATCATATGTAGCCTGATGTAGTACAGAAATCTACAGTTCACAACGTTTTTCTGCCTTTGCAAAAGCCATTTATTGAGTCTGAGCAGCACTTAAATTACAAACTTACATTGTTTCATTCCCCAGAAATGTTGACAAATATGAGAATTGTATACAGGGGCTTAGTTTTTCAGGGTGAGGGGTTCAACTGGATATTGGAACAGTTAGGGGTCATATGCTTATCACTGTTTACTGTGAAACAGGCCAATTAAGGCCTTGATCCAGCGGAATTATAGTTCCAACTTTTCTATACCAAGCATTTTTCCAATGCTAAATGTTATTCTAGAACTTATACTGTCTTCCTTTGTCTTCTAAGGTCAATAAGTATGAATTCTCTCCTTTGCCTGTATTTTTTTATGAAAAGGCCAATTATATCAACTCTCAGCTGTCTAGAAAATAAATGTTAAAATGAAAGTATTGCAAACCAATTGAATCATCTGATTCAGCTTAGTGCAATGCATGCTGCTGCTTCTTTAGTGTACCCTGTCTTTCCTTGGGGACACTTAGGTCATTTATTCTGACCAAGGAGGAAGATAACCTTGGACACCACTTTTCATAGTGAGTGGTGAGTTCAGAGGCATAACTGCATCAACTGGTAGTGTACTGTTTATCTTGGGTTTAGCCTGCTAAAGAGTTAGGAGATAGGCTGTCAAGTGCCAGGGGTGTTTTACTATGCTGTTGTTACTATTTCACTCTTATTTTGTTAGAGATAGTTTCACTGGATCTTGATTCTTTAATAGGTGATACTTCTTGTGATAAACTGGAAGTTCATCAGTCCAAACCTTAGATCATCAGTTGGTATGCAGTATCTGTTTTTAATATCTACGTGGTACTGTCCTTTAAAATCCTCACCCTGTTTTATCCCTGCTTTGAAGTATATTAGTTACTATGGAAACAACATCAGTGTTATGAGCTTCTAGCTCTTGAATATATTTGAATCGTCTTGTTTTCTTTTCTCTTGTGTGTGAATACAGTTGTTCTTTCCTCCCACACTATATTTGCAGCTTGTCTCAGAAAGTGATACTGAGCAAACTCTTCACTATTTCCTTAAAGTAACGTTTCCATATTGGAGATTCTGATGATGCCTTTCATGTTTCTGCTGAGCTGAGTCTGGTTCTATTTGAAGAAATCAAAGACCTAAGTTTTTGTGCCAGAGAAATAAATACCACTGTTAATTGAAAAGCAAAGACTTGGGAAATCTTTTGTTGTTGTTGTATTTCAGAATGGTTGAGGTTTGGAGGAACCTCTGGAGATCATCTGCTCCAACCCTCTTGCTCAAACAGGGCCACCTAAAGCCAATTGTCCAAGATGATGTCCAGGTGGCTTTTGAAAATCTCCTGTGACAGAAACTCCACAAACTCTCTGGGCAACCTGTGGCAGTGCTAAGTCGCCCTCACATTAAAAAAGTGTTTTCTGATGTTCAGGCAGACTCTTCTGTGTTTCAGTTTGTGCCCATCATCCGTGGTCCTATCACCAAGCACCACTGGCAGTAACCTGGCTCAGGCTTCTTTATGCTCTCCCTTCAGGTACGTAAACACATCTATAAGATTCCCCTCTTCAAGCTTTCCCTGGGCTAAGTAGACCCTGAGAAACCCAGGAGAGATGCTCCAGTCCCTTAGTCATCTTTTTGCCCCTTTGCTGGACTGCCTAGTGTGTCAATGCCTCTCTTGTACAGGGAAGCCCAGAAGTGGACATAGTTCTGCAGTACTGAAGGTGTGGCCTCACCAGCATAGAGGGGAAGGCTCACATTCCTTCTGGAATGTTTCAGCTTTCCTCACTTCAGTGCTAAGTCTAGTTTATGTTTCTCTGATTATCTCCTGAAATGTAAGTGGAGTACTTGTACTTGATGGAAAACTAGCAGGATACTTTTTAAAATAATGCCGTTTCACAATTTTATACCTACTGGTTTAACCCTGTTCAAAAATTAAGACAGAGTAGAAAATCACTTAATGAAAAAGGGAAGCAAATGTTAGTGTTAAGAAGCCAAATCATGGCTTAAGCTAAGAAGGTGGCCGGAATCTAGAAGTCTTGTCAGAAGAAGATGATTCACTTCCTAGGATAAAGGATATACTTGGCAGGTGATCTGCTAAAGTTCCCCATGTGTTATGTTGCACTCTAAAGAAAATAAATAAACTACCAAAAAAGTACAAACTGTTAACATCTAAGCTGAGGTAGATGTGCCATTATTTGTTTAAGCAGTACTGAAATGCTTTGGCATTATTTCACTTCCTAGCACAAAAGAAGAAATGACCTCCTCATGAAAAGAATGCTGTGGATAAGCTGGTTGGTACCTTATCAACTTTGCTATTGTAGTTATGCCAGCCAGACATGTTCGTGTGACTTAGACATACTTTGCTGTGGTATTTATACTTTGTCAGAGGTGTTCTGAGATTGATTTGCGACCTCATCTGGCACGGAGAGGGGCTTCCAAGTTCAAATAATTGATAAAATGTAAGCCTACTTTACAATGAGAATATTTAAAACTTCCTGGCTTCAAAGAACTTTAGAAAATATGAGTTTACTATCTTTTTCATACCTATTTGCTAATGATGTTTTTACTCATCTGCTCTTCCCAAATCTTGCTGCTTTTAACAAATGATGGTGTGAAGTATCATAGCTGATGGCTTTTATTTCTTTCTTGATGCTTTTGAGCTTATATTTTGAATAATTGTTTTTTTATGTAGAAGAACAAAGTCCTGCATGCAAGGTGTGTGAATTCCAATCTGTAAGGAAAGGCAAACTTTTAAATGTCCTCTGGTTAGTTCTGAGGAGTGTCAGAAGCAGATAGGTCTAGCCCAGCCAGCTTTCCATCACTTAATAAGCCAATCTAATCAGGCAAGAACAACTTTTTCAAGTTGAGAGCCACAAGTATGGTTGTGTGTCTAGTGAAGTGTTCTGTATTTTTAGCAAACTGGCTATCATCTGGCTTTCAGCATCATGCAATGTTGAAAGTATGGGGTGGGGGAACTGGAAAGAGACTGATTTGGGCTCATTTTCTTACTTCATTCCTTCTTTGTTTTTCCTATGCCAGATTGAACAAAATTAGACTGGTCCAAACAGCGTATTAAAAACCAGACTTATAGTTTGTTGGGTGGTAGTGCACGGGGTAGAAAAATACAAAAGCATGCATGTGGCTGAAAGAGACTGAGGCTACAGAGAAAAAGGAATATAGATACGGACAAATTGATCTTCAAAAAACAAACAACAAACAAAAAAAACCCAAACAAAAAAAAAAAACACCCTAATTATTAGCAATGACTCAGCTATCTCTATATACTTCAAGTTGCATGGAAATCGAACAGTTAGAATGGACTAAAATGGATTCCTGTTTGTTTTGGCTCTGATTCCAGGCAGGCCTGAGGTACAATTGATAAGGAGCTCCTGATGCGTTGTAAAAGCTTTTTGAAAAGCATTTGTGTCCAGAATTGTGGGCAGCACTTGGAAATCCATGCTCCTGTTCTACTTTCCCATCAGCAAACTCTTCTTCCTACCTTTTTTTTTGCCATTTCCACATTCTATAAATCTACATTTAGAAGACTGAAGTTTAGAAGTTAAGAATTGTTTCTCACATACAAGAAAAAAAATGCATGTCACAATTACTACAGTATGAGAGAGAAGTCTATAAAAGTAGTGGGAATAATGTGAGTATAAGAAATATACTCAAATATACTTATAAGTATATATATAATATTTTATAAATAAGAAATTATATGAAGTAGGCTATTGAAATAAAGGGACAGCAATAGAATGCCAAATTGAGGATGACTGGGCCTGAGCCTTTCTGGCTGCTGCTGTCAAGGAACTGTAAATTCAAATCAGTGGTTTAAGGAAGAGAACATGCTGCCAGTGAAAAAATGCAGTTCAGCAGAACACCAGCAAATAGCTCAGGGATATGGTTTCAGTTACAGGTAAGGAGAAGGTAATGAAGGATAAAAATAGAGAAGCAGCTGTAAGTTTTGGATTTACATATTATAAACAGAAGAAAGAAGAGGCTTGGAGTCTGAGCAACAGCTCATCTTCCTAAATACCTAACGGTGATGTTTGAGAAATACTCGCATACTTTCAGCCTAGAGGAATTGACTGTTGGTGTCTAAGCACGGGAAGAACTGAGTATTTGTCCATTTGCTTCCTCTATAAATTGCAGTATGTGAGGAACCTGTTACGGAAGTTAATATCATTTTCATTTCAGAATTCTAATTGCCGTACTCCTGTGGAAAACATGGAAAAACAGTTCATTCAGTTATGTACCTATCAGTCTCATATTTGTATGTTTGTACACAAGAGTAGAATATACAGCAAGACTTCATAATGCCATGTTTGTTTTCCCAGTAAATGGGGAAGCAGGAAATTTATTGTAAAATTCCAAATTTTTTGCTTAAGTAAGTGCTTAAAATTCTGGCACTGTTAGTATTTCAGGCCTCTGTGCATTTCGACAAAGCATTAGTGCTGAGACTGACATTTGATGTTCACAGGAACACAGGCTTGTAGGAAACTCCACTTCAGAATGGAGAAAAACACTTGATTTTTTGGCAAGTGCTGGAAACTAGGTGGCCTAAGGTGTTCTTCAGAACTTAAAAGAACTTAATCTGAGTTCCTACTTAAGTCTATGAATTAATGTAGGTATTTAATGGAACTGTCAGTACATGACATAATCAGGGCTGGAAAACTTTCAAGTACAAATCGATCAGCTAGACTATTAATTGTCTTGGCAATATTCTTGGCATACTCCAAATTCATAGTGCATTTCAGTTGCTGTTTCTTTTTTTTTTTTTTTTTTTGCTTCAGGTTACAGTTGATGTCTTGGTGATATTTCGAGATTTGGGAAGATATTTTAAGATGCTTGCTCATCAGTGCATTAGTTTTGCTTTGAAAATTTGCTATTTTCTGTTAAAACTGAACATTTAAGCCCTCATTTTGGAGAGAACCTTGTATATTATGCTGATCTATATTATAGTTCACATGATTCAATGTCTGCTCAATATATAATAAAATTTGAGATATTTTCTTGGGATAAGTGAAACCCGAGTATATAGGTATTATAATACATAATGTTAATGAATCCAACTGGCAACTAAGCAAATAAAAAAGGAAAATAATTAATTTCCTTCTGTTTCAGGCTCTTTCTCATCCTTACTTAAAATGCAGCTGAAATTAAACTATATGTACAAACAGCTAAAAAGCAGCTTAATGAAATTTTAATAATCTTTCATATTTCAGATTAGGCAGTGATACCTTCAATATTTCTTTTTCACTAAGTTATATTAGAAAGTAAAATACTAAATATAGAATAAGAAATAGTATGGAAATTGCTCCAGGAATTCAGCAGCATCTTTAACACTGTAAAACATGAGGGATCTAGTCTTATTAGGTTAAGACACATTCATCTCTAATTACAAAAGGGCTTCAGGGTTTTCTTTTAAAATATTTGCTTTTAAGAAAATCAGAGTTACTTTTCTCATCTTTTCTATCCTATTTTGCGGCTGTATTACTTGTGATGAGTAACATCTCAAAGGGCAGTTGTGAAAAAAGGATAAACTTCCAGTGATAAAACTTTCCCAAATATTCTTACAAATATTCTGTCTACCTACTGCTTTGCATTTAAGCAAGTTGTCCCAACACTATGAAAAAAAAATAAAAATCAGTATTTTTAAATTAGAGACCTTACAGTGTGTTTTATTGATAGATAATGCTTTATTTGTGATTAGAGCAATCCAATTTGCATTTATAGAGCCTTTTCAATTTAAGAATGCCATCAAGTGATTGCAGAAATTGAATGAGGATCAGAAAGATCTGTAATTGTTAATGATAGTCAGGACAGATGAGCAGTAGGTGTTTTCCTATTTGGATAGTCAGATATATCTAGGAAAAATTACAATGCAATGCAGGAAATAAAATGCTGATTTTACTATAGTAATTGCTTCTTAACTAGGATCTGGTCTTTTGATATTGTCTTGTTCATGAATGCCAATATCTTAATATTTCTTGTAGTTCATGATTTTAAAACAGTTTTAGAATGCAGATCTATTTTTCAGAAAACAATGAATTTTAATGAAATGAATGCAAATAGCAGTCCTTGAGTTGATTGAAAAAGTCTTAAGAATGAAATATTGCTTTAATAGAGGTACATGTTTCATATTCTATGGAGCTAGTTTGAGACAGCTGGAAACTAGTTTGTGAAGGAAAATAGCAGGAAGGGCTAAATGACAGTGGTGAATGATACATTGATATCTGTAGCTAAGGCTGAGAATAATGCTTGTTATTTCTGTCTCAAAGGTGAATACTGTTAGCATTGTTTGGGTGAAGGATTGGTGAGTACTAGTTTTGTTTCAGCTTTGTTTTTTTTTATGTGAGCAACTGTCCTCCAGGTACTACAAGAAGATCAGGAAGCTCACTGGAATTAACGTGGGAGTAGGATTTGAACAAAGATGCCAAATGATGTGTTCTATTTTCAGCTGTGTTTTAACACAGCAGGGAAGTGGTTTTCTTTAAGTGCTTAAATACTTATTGTAGGGTTAGTATAACTCTATGCCAGACACTTAAGTTTTGATATAAGGTGAGCAGGCTAGCAGCCACCATTTTAGTTGACTGTGGACCTTTTCTAGACAAGCAGATAGACCAGTGTAACTGAGCCTTGGGGCCTAGCAGAGGTTCTTCAGTCTCTAGCAGCTGCACTGTGGGTCCAGTTCCCATCCCTGATGTCATGATTTCAGTGAGTTTTGCCAGGAGAAATTTCATGGTTGTGCAGAGCATGGAGCAGAAACTGTTTCTAGGACTTCCATGGAGCTATTAGATAATCTCAGACAGGCTAGGTTCTCATGCTTTGTGTTTTCATTATTTGCTGAATAGTAACCATAATCTGTACTTGGATTAAGCCTCTTGTAACTTTCACCTAAGCACTTATGACACTGCAGAGAAGGAGAGGTTTCATGTACAGGTATATCGTTAAGTCCTATGTGCATATTGCAGGCAAAATCTTCATCACTGTTAGCTGAATGGAAGTATGCCCGTATTAGGCATAGTTCTAGATCCCTAAAAAATGAATTATGAAGTTGCAGTCTTCAAACAACTCTTTTATTAAAACAAAAGAAAAAACCCACAAAAACCAAAACCAACAAAAGACAACAAACCAAACCAAACTGTCAAGAACTTTTTCATTAAAAAGCTGCGCTTCCACTCTGTGTTAAGATGCCTGTATATGTATAGATATGGACAAACATCTTGAAACCTTTACAAACCTCTAATCTATTGTCTAAAAACTCATGATCTATACTTTTTCAAAAGCAACGGTTTTGTCCTGCCTGTAGAGAGCATTATGACAGTAACCATAGTAGGTTAGTGCAATAAAATGACAGAAAAACCTGCTTGTTTCTTCACTTATTGAAGAAGAATTTTATTTTCTTTTTGTGGAATCAGTGACTATCAATGCATTAAGAAGCAAAAGACTGGATGTGAGGTCTGCTTCATGTTGCTTATTAACAAAAAAGTTAATGAACTAATCATAGTGAAACGGTATACTTGGTAGTGCAGACTGGTTTTGTTTTAAAACTTAGTTTCCATGTAAATAATTAGTTCAGTAGTTTAATATTTTCCAGCTAAAAGCTTCAGAACTGGGGTGCCAAATCAGCAAACTTTTTTGTGTGTGTGTGTGTGTGATCAAAAAGTGGTTTTGGACAGTAATTGTGGTACAGAAAGTAGGTGCCGGAGTCGTGGGAGCTGGGGGTACTTTTGCCTGAAGTACAGACTCAGCCCCTTCTGCAGTTTGAGATGTAGACATCCATACATCTTTTTATGGAAGGCCAAGAGAGGAAGAAGGAAGACTAAATTAGTGCTACTGTTGAAGCACATATTTAAATGTATCAGAATGTTTTGGCTCTGACACATCGGAAATCTGAGCAGAATTTACCTACTTGTTTCCTGGTGAGCCATCCCAGGACACATTCCTCTTGTAGTACTCACTTTCATAGAAACTAATGGTTACGCAAGGGAAGTAGTGTAAAGATGCTAAGGGAAGAAATGTGTGAAGTCCACCTCAGTGGACTTTATCTCTCTGTCTGGGACTCCACTGAGATACCACTGGCCTTGGACCCCTGAGAGCAGAAATTCCACTTGGAGTGGTGGAACAGCAGAGCTTTGTCTGCAAGCTGTACTTGGAGGTGAAAAACCTGGGGCAGCCCTAGGAAAGCATGCCACTGAACAAGGAAATGCCATGATTTGTTGCATGTACTGAGCCAATTCCTGTTAGTGGGTAGGAAGGGGTGGAAAAATCTCCCTCAAACCAATATTCAGAAATGTTGTGTGTGAAATGCAGAATGCTCAGTTAGACATATTTAATGTTTCTAATGATTTTCAAAGAACTGTAGGTTGAAGAGTGCTGCATGTGCTTTCTAGCTTTTATACCTGACTTCTGAAGCAGTTGAGACATGAGATAATGACAGCGTTTGAAGAGTGGGAATTTTTATAAGCAGCTTTAAATTGTTCACAAATGTCTCATTTTTTTTTCTACTGTGAATTGAAAAGTCGTGTTATTCTACGTAGGATAAAATTGGTTTGCATGGTGACTACAATGTGCAATCTTTGAAACTTGTCTAATACACAACCTTTAACCCATTAAGAGCAATGAAATGTGTTTATAAACACCGGGTGCTACTGTGATAAGGTTAAGGGTTGTCTTTTTGTAAACCAGGGGGGGATTGGGCTTTATTGTTGTAAAGCTGGCTGACTATGGTGCGATGGTTATCTCTGTTTCCTAAATAAAGAAGGCTATTTACCCAGAGTACTTTCACTGTGCCCCGTCGAATAATTCACATGCTTAAATGTAGCGCACCCAAAGCGTGTTCTGCCGTACGCGTTCCAACTGTGACTCGCAGCTCATCGGTTTGTGTTGCTTGTAGCGGGACCTGGTCACCGCTGCAGCCCTTCTGCAGCGCCCGCCCCTCGCGCGGACCACGGGCACGGGTGAAGGTAGCCGCGGGCGCAGCCGGCCCTGGGGAGCGGCAGGCGGAGCGCGGTGGCAGAGCGTGGCGGAGCCCGGCGGGGCGCGGTACAGGGCTGGGACCGCCCCTGCCGCCGCGGTGGCGGCCCGGCTCGGCTGTTGGCTGTTGCCATGGCTCCGGCAAGCCGGGGGAGCCCAATGAGGTGTCTGCGGCAGTGCTGAAAGGACCAGCCATTTTGCTTATGGGAAACAATGTGACATGTTATGTTGTGCTGTACCGGAGAATAAACAAAAATCTCGTCGGAGGAAGCAAAAGAAACGGGCACGTTAGTGAGTAATTGCGGTGGCTTAGCGTGCTTACGGGCTGCCATTTTGACAAGGTGGTGGCTGCCGTTCCTGCTAGCTGGTCGGAGAAAGTGGAATGCAGGGTGATAATGCTGCATATCTGCTGTCAGGCAGCGGAGCGG
Organism: Amazona ochrocephala; assembly: GCA_039720435.1. Taxonomy (NCBI): domain Eukaryota; kingdom Metazoa; phylum Chordata; class Aves; order Psittaciformes; family Psittacidae; genus Amazona; species Amazona ochrocephala. The sequence continues at coordinate 35,570,138 of CM077879.1, forward strand.
GGTTTTGTCTTGTAAAGGCAAGGTTTCTCTGCAGTGTTATCTCAGCAGCTCGCTAGCTACTCCGAGTGAAAGCCTGTGATCCAGAAGGGTGTTGCCCTTCCTTCTGCTGCTCTGGCTTGCCGCTGACCCTGGGAAACAGGCGCTGCTAAGACGCAGGTGTGCGGTTCAGCTGGGCTCGGTGCTGCCGGCTGGGCTAAAACCCCTTCTCAGGTTTTAGCAGGTTTGCTTCGGAGCTTTCACCTCTGGACTCTTCCACAAAAGAAAGCTGCTGTGCATCTTGGCTTGTGTGAGAGAGGTACGCCTTTGCATGGACTATTTTGATTTGGTAAAATAAAACTAAGCAAAACTTCATGCGGGAAATAAGCTGCTAAAGGTAACTTTGCATTTAAAGGTTGACTTTGGCCAGGAGCTTGTTTAGGGTGGTTGCTGTAATTTATTGATCTGATTGCCTTTCTGTTATATTTCAGTGTGATGTTCCATATGGTTGCTGATTCAGAAGGATGTTTCCAATAGTTGATAAAATTTTCTGCTCACATTTTCTACTAAAAAGAAAGGATTTTTGTTTTTTTTTATTGTGCTTCTTACTGTCAGGATAGCATAGGTGAAATAAAATATTAGAGAACTCGCAGGTATATTTGGAAAGCCTTACATCATCGAGTTCATCGTTAGTGGAATTCGTGCATTGTGTTTAGCCTCAATGTAACTAGATTTAAATTGTCCAACTGCTGCTGCGCAGTATGTAGGTCATAATAAAATGCAGCTTTTTCACCAGCTTTCAATGGGCAGCATGCCCCAGTGCTGTGGTTGATTAGTTTGTGGTACTTCTACTGTTAAGAGTAGTGGTATTACAGCCAGCTCACACCTCCTTTTAGAAGATATCGCACATACCGTGCTAGACAGAGCACAACACGCCCATTGTGTCCCTCAGTTTGGCATTCAATAAAAGGAAGGAAACGAGCACTCCACATGGAATGCAAGCATATTAATAGCACAAAACTGTTAAACTTTTTATTGAACGATCTCAGCGATTCTGAGGTAGGCTAGAGAAAGTAGAGGAAATAAAAATACGAAGACAAATGCAAAGGAATAATTGAAATGGGAGAGGTCTTCCAGTTGGGACTGCATGTTAATGCTGTAGATATTCATTGCAAAATGAATTGTTCTGAATAGTTATTAATCACAATATATGTGCTTCAGAGATTAAAACGGTAGTTAGACCTGGGTCAATAAAACTGCAGTCCCTTGGTATAAATAATGTCTGTATAAAAAGTAGCATTTATTAACTCCCAACTCTAATCTCACTGAGAATACAATTTCTGAATTAGCTGATAACTGAAATGCATTAAATTATTGTGACAACTGCACCAAATGTTCAGATTCACCTTGCATCTAAAGAAAAATTATATTTTGGACTAACTTATTTAACAGTTATGTGGATTTAAATCACACTGAGACAAGCCATTTGTTTGGGCAGTTGAGTGGGCATGAAATCAAGAATCTGAGGTCTGGTATCTTTATAGTTAAATTAGTAACCAGTGTCCTGTAATTAGGACCCAAATTCCAATGTGTTTTTTCTGTATATATATCCTGCAAAGCTATTTGGACAAGCATGTTCAGCAACTATGCGCCAAATGAGACATTGCATTTGGAAACAGCAGTATATAAATGGATTACTCCTATGCATTTTCTCCATTAGAAAAAGCTCCATCTTACTTGAATCATTCCAGGATTTTGTTATTCAGTGAATGCATACCCCAACTTCTTTTTCTATACTTATGTATAGGGGTCACACAGTAAGTTGTTTAGAGAACTGCTTTCATCTGTGTTCTGTGAAGTGGAATGCATGTTTACAGTGTGGCATTACATGAATATTTATGATTGAGTCTATAATCATGAGGAAAATGATAAACAAGCAGATAAACAAGGTGTTTGTAAGCCTCTAACAAAGAGAGAACTTTTGTTATAATAATAGGAAATATGGATATAGCAGTATGCAGAAAGTGAATGATCTTGCAGTTCAAGGTGGACATAATCTCACTTTGAAGAATTATGTGTAAGAAAATAAGTGAAGACTAGCTATGACTAATCACTAAACAGTGTGCACCCATTAGGTGCTGATAGTTGCATCTTACTAGTCTCTGTTATTTAAAGCTATATTCTGTACCCCTTCCACTCTGCTTTTTCGCTTTGTCTTTTTTTCTCATATCAATTTCCAGCTTCCCTCTGTTTCATTAATGTCTCTTTGGCAACATCTGATCCCCTCAGAGCTATTTGTAAATCAAATCGGTGCCTGTCAGTAATGGCGATGGAGGTGCTGCAATAGAATCTGGTGTGGAGGAAGAATGAGGCAGAAGTAAGAAACAGCAAGCAAGAGCATATCCAATATGAACTAATGCCACATGATGTGAGGTATAAAGGCATAGAATTGGATCACTGATGTAGAAATCAAATGGGGCATGAAGGAAGAGAGACATTTTTCAGCTCATTATGAACTGTAAACAGAAAGTTTAGAGGACCTTGACAATTTTATGACACAGGACGAATTGGGTGGTTTTTGTGTTGGAAAGAGTGACATCAAGTTCCAATTGGAAGTCTAGAAGTTTTTCAGGTTTCAGTGGAATCACGTGATTTGAAAGTCTATAGGTTATGCAAAGTCAGGCTCTCTCTTGGTCAGCAGTGATGTAAAAAAACATCAGCTGTCAGGCTTTAACATTACAGTCGCTTCAAGTACTTTTTTTTGGGCAGATGACCTCTGAAGGTGACTCTGGGCCAATGTGTTGTGCTCATAAACAGGATACCAACAAAGCAAAAGCAGGCAGATGAATCCTAAAAGGCAGTATCGTTGTAGTAGGTACAAATATTAAGAGAAATAGGAGATCAGGATGACCGAAGAAGATAGAATCAAGTCTTGTAACAGTTTTTTGGTTTGCTGTTTGTTTAAAATAATCAGCTTTGAGCAAACAGTGATAAGCATCAAACAACCATGCAGTCTGTGGAGTACAATAACCTTATGAGAGAACTAGGGTGAGACTGTTCTCTATATACGTATATATATGACCAACCTGTGAGTAACAACACAGATGGTATGTGCCCCAGGAACACACTCAGATATCAAATTCGGATACATTGTAGAAAGTTACACTGGGGAACGCTGAATGTCACTTCTGTATCAGAAGGATCAGGTATTGAATATAATACACCAATTATGAGGTTGCATGTGGAGCGGGCAAATTGCATCAGATGTGACGCTGGAACAATATTTCTGCTCCAGTGAAACTGTCTGCACAAGTGTAGAAATAAAAGTTGACAGTTCCTGCTTCTTTGTAAACCAACATTTTATAAATGTATGCTTTCATATTGTGTCCTGTTACTGTGATATTGATTCTTTCCTATGTCATTATGTCAGTACTGTGTTAAGCATGTAATTTTGATTTGAGGCCAGTTTGTGTTTTCTTTCTTTACTGTTGGGTGTAATATGTAGCTTCCTATTTGAGAGATGACTGTACCATAGGTATTCTGTCTGTGTTCATTTTTCTTCAAATGGTGTGATTTCTTCCTGAAAATCTTTTAAGAAAGTTGACCTTTCTGAAATTATAAAGCTTCCTAACATTCTAGGGCTAAATCAACAGCTAAAATGACTTCCAAAGGCGCTGATGTAATGGAAAACTTCATGTAGGGAAGGAGAAGGGGAGAAGTAAATACTTAAAAGGGCAGCATGTATCTTTCAGTAAAGGCATGCTGGATGATGACATTCTAGATCTACTCCTACTTTCAGGTTTTTTAAGTATTAAATGTATTTTTCTGTTCAGAATTATTGTTCCATAAGAGTGATACATCATAGCTAATGCTGCTGTAAAGCAGGAAATTCCATAGACAGACCCTTTTCTTCTGCTATTCCAACTTCTTTCCCTAAATAGATTGATTTTATTTTTTTTCCCTTCTGTACTGAATAAAGATAGTGTTCTGATTCATCCACCCTTAAAAACCTCACCAACCACCATCAGGGGTTTGAATAGCAATGATGTGGTTCTGTGTTCTTAAGTAACCTGAGTAACATAGTACAATTTTTTAAGAGTTGATGCTGAAGATACCAAAACTCAAAGGATGGCAGAAAAAAAATATGATGGGAAGAAAATCAACCTCTTTTCCTCTCAGCCTTTTCTATGCCCAAACTGTACAACAGTCTGGTTTGTGTTTTTTTTTTTTTCTCCAACCTTTTCAGAAAATAGCTGCTAAATAATGCTGAAATAGAATAATGAAAGCTTTACTTCTTTTTAGTCTTGCATCTTATGTACAAATACTAAAGCACTGTATAACTGATCTATTTGATGGGTAATTTAAGCTATCCCTAGTTTAGCAACAGTTGCTGATTCGCTAAATTTGTCCACCACAAGCGTGGTGTGTCTGCTCTTGTTTCTTCAGCACCCAAAAGGAACAGCAGGGATGCATGAGGAAATCCAAGAGAAGTAGAATCAATAGCTGCAGTTCTTATAGCCAAAAATTTGTTGAGGCTTATAAAAACAGTAAAGTGAATTGATTTGTAAAGGTTGCATTTGTTTAAAGGATCAACAGTTATGCTAATAAGAAATCATTATTTGGGACTGAAGGTCAAAATATGTAGAAGGGTCTTTGAGGTTTTTCAAACAGTTTAGAAACAATGGGTCTGGTTCCTTAGGATTTTATTTATTTATTTATTTGGGCAGCATCAGTAGGCGAGGTCCCAGTTCAACTGTAGCAAGACCGGACGGTAGTAGTTGTGCTGCCGAAGAGCTTAGGGTTGAATGGTGCAGGTCAGAGCATGAGAAGGGGGTAGGGAATTGTGTCAAGAGCAGGGGAGCCATAGGGTGTTCTTTTCAGCACGTTGCCATGTTGTCTAAGGACTCATTAGCTGTATGCCTGAATGTAAAACTTCATCACCATAGTGCACTTTGAGTGTTATGTTTAAAAAAGCCACATACCTCTCAGTGAGATAGGTACAAGTGTATGAAGCCACAGAAAGCACAGCGTGCACCTTGCAAAAAGGCATAGATGTTATTTAGACATCACGTCAGTAGTAAGTGATGGAGGTGCAGAAGATACAAGTGTTCCTGTGCCAACAAGTATTTGTATCTGAGGTAAGAATTTGAAAGGCAAATTAGCTAACTATAGAGATCTGATGGGTATTCTTGCTGAAATATAGTGATCTGTCTCTAGATTTAGCAAGAAGAAATTCAAGTAAAAGAAAAAAGGATTTCTGAAACGTAAGTTGCAGAAGAGATGTTAGTACTTGAGCTTATCATATATAGAAAGGACAAGAGTAAGTTCTGAAAGCTGAGTGGTCAGATTTGTATTTTTACTATAATTAATGAGATTAAGTGTAAAAACAGAGAAAACTATGCCAAAAAGCCTGTAAAAGTACAAATGTCAATTCATAACAGGATTAAGATTGCTTTTTTGGTCTTTTGATTGGCAAACATAAATAATAATGTTTCATGGCTGTTTGCAGCTAATCTCATAAACTAAGAGCTAATACTTCACCAAAGTTTAGTTTTAGGAAATGAGAAGGGGGGAGGCTGTCCATGATTCAGTTATCTGGATCAATTCTGATGTCTGAAAAATGCATGAACTAGAAATTACATGTTATTACAGAGGTCTCTGAGCATATGAACAGTATTTTCACCATTTTAAATGACCAAATGGGAAAAGTAGTGATTCAGGGCAGTGGGATAGATAGGCAGTGGCATAGATATTTCAGTTGGATGCTTAAATGTTGTCTGTCTCTGAATGTTCGTTTTCTCTTCATCTTAAAAAAAAAAAAAAAAATAATAATTATTGTTGACCCCCAAATATTTCCTTTTTTATACACATAATCTGAAATCAAGATTGTTGTTGGCAGCAAATTCTCAAGCAGGTGTAGAAGGACATTTGTAAGGTACTAATGCCTGTTCCTCAGAGAATTTCATGTTTGTTTGAGAACCTCAGAGTCACTGTTTTCTCTGTTACAACCCTGTTATTTATTTTTTTTTTTTTGTACTAATACTATGGATTTTAGAGACAAGCCAGCAGTAGCAACCCAGAGGGATGCCAATGTAAGACACTCAGTATGTGTCATTTAAGTACCGTATTGATCATGTATTTCACGCTGCTCCTCCTAGCCAGTTATATATTTTACACATTCTTGTGAGGAAATTCTGACAGAAGGCAGTAGTTGCCAGCACGATTTTTATCTAATTTCTAGTGAATTTCTAATGAACAGGGAACTCTAAGCAGTGACATTCTCCCAGATAATCAAATTCATGGTAATTGCACTGTTTTTCTCTTGGAGAAATCTGTATTTGTTAGGAATCTTGAGGAAATAATAATTTCAGTGTGATTGCTGCAATCAAATGGTTTATTTGAATAAGTAAAATATAAAAGAGGCTAATCAATGAAGTGCAACTGTATAAGAGCTGAGATGCTGATAGTTTGACAGTAGAATAAAAACCAAACCAAAGACTTTGTTTTGGCATACATGCAGATAATCAGGCAAATTCAAGCCTTTTACCAGACCTCTTCTATAAGGGTGACTTTACAGACACCTATAATGTAATCTGAGCGTTGAAGATTATCATTCTACTTTTAAACAAGTGAAAAGAGAGAGGTTTTTAATTCCTTATTTGCATAGCTGTAGATTTAAATGTCCACATGCTTTTCCCAGTGACATTGGATTCACAGGTGACCGATTTGTGGTCTGGAGCAAAGGCCAGATTCAGGACATGCTTTATCACCAGGACTGCAAACTCTACAAAATTTGTTTGGAAGTCTGCACCTGTTCTAGTTAATACATACTATAGTGAAACATTAGGAGGATGACTTCCAGCTTGTGGCAATCGCTTTCTTATGTGCAAGGCAAAAATAATTGGAGATGTTACACTAAATTAATCCAGGTGTGAATTTGTTTACTTTTGTAATATTTAATGGTGTAATTATCTTAAACATATTTCTCTAAAATCAGTCACTGCTTAGCTAAAAACCGCAAATGAAAATAAACATGTTACTATAACTTAGAATTACAAAAAGTACAACAATAAATAGGTTTTGTGCTATTTCTGTGTAGATGCATTCCACTTTCAGTTCTCGTATTCACTCTCTGGATCATTGGCCATCAGAAGAGACAGGGCAGATGAATTATTTCCTAATGAATAGCTAAAAAGGCCTTCATCAGAGTTCCTAGTTGAAAGGAAACTCCTGTTTGTTTCTATCCATATTAGATCATCACCATGTAGAGAAAGGTTTGGGGTCAGGTTTTCTTTGCAGAAGTGCTGAGCGTAAAATGTGGAACACACATGACTGCAAAGGTAAAATGAAGATCAGATTTCTTAATAGGTGGCTTCGACCACTACTTGACCATGATACCAGTGGTTTCCTGATATCCTGTAACAGAAATTAAAATTTAAAAGGAGTTTGAGGAACATGTGGATAGTAGCTTTGTAGATACTTCCCAATAAACTTGGGAAGTATTCTCATGATAAAAGGCTGCTGCTTCTTATGAATGGATGACATGTATGTGGGAAAATCTGAACAGATACTGTCCAAAGTTGTGATGAGTTTTGAGACCTGCAAGAGACAGAAAGACCTTTATGGAAGTGTTTGGAAAGGAAGAGATGAAAGATACAGTTGTTGCAGAGAGAAGACAAGGAGCCATCTGTTCTGCAGCAGGGACAGGTATGATGGCTTCAGAGCAAAAAAACTAGACTGGTCACGTGGGGTACTTTTTGTATATCTCAGAAAGTATTACCTAAAACTGCAGGCCCAGATCCTGTACTTAAGTTGTGTGATGGCAGAGGCCTGAAACAATAGCATTGCTGATGGGGGACCAAAAAAAAAAACAAAAATAAAAACAGACTTGAAAAATGCTGTGGAAAAACCAGTCCTCTCAGGAAAAGCTACAACATACTGCTTTAGGAGAGCGGAGGTGAGGAAAAATGAGCCAGGTCCTTGAGGAATTCACATGCTTGAATATCCAAGGTCTTCTGTGGGGTTTTTTGTTTGGTTGGTTTTTAGTTTGTTTTTTGGTTTTGATTTTTTTTTAATAATTATATTTTCATTCTAGTCAAACTTTTAACCTATGCACAGTATGCCAGGGCTCACAGATTTTAATGTTTTTAATTGCTTTTTAGTCTTCATACACTTAAGGATTCCACTCCCAATTTACAGATTTGAAAGCAAATTGATCTTCTGTGGTTTTATTCTTTGATGCTTTTTATTCTTAACAGCCCAAATTGGTCATGTCTTGGCTGTTCATAAGCACCTCAGATGAAGCATTTAAAGTTTGGCCCATGTTTTCAAATAGATATCTGAATATCCATTATAGAAATTGGATTCTCTCTAACTGTGTTCCACTAGCAATGAAATAATGCAATTCTGGGGATAGGTGTCAAGCTATAGGTAGTTTGGAGGCAAGAGTAACACTTCATAAAAGAAGCTGCTGTGGTGCTAAGTTTAGCTGGCCATGTAAAAGAGAACTTAATTCTCTGATTCTGAAGTCAGTACCCCAAGCCATCCATGTAACAGCTATTTCCAATCTGAGCTCTCTGCTCCTGCTGTCTGTACGTTTGCTGGCAATTCTCCATTCTAATTCCTGTCCATTAGTTTTGTACCAAATTATTGTAAGTGGGGCAAATTGTGTTAGAATATTAGTGGGATATCTTGTGTGTTTTGCTTCATATGCACATGTGTATTAGGAATGCAGGTTTTTCATGGTAGGTGTCCATTTCTCAGTGCACATACTTAGTTTTCAAATTATCAACTGAGCTGGAGTTTGAGGGTGGCTTGAGTTCAAACATGGCTTAAAAGAATAATTAATATTGCAAGCTTTCTTGTGTGTAGTCCTCTCAGAAGTCTGTGTAGCTCTACAGTCATCTTCAGTGTTGTATAAATTTTAATTAGACTTCTGTGGAGTTTATCTTCCAGTATGTTTAGCAACAGGTTCTCTTCATGTTCATTAAAAGTATGTTTTTCTGAGCTAATGGCAGATAATGCTGTCAGAGTTTCACATTCAATGCCTAAAATTGTATAAACATTCTAATCATATATGTAAATTAAATCTTCTTAAAAGAAGCCACTCCTTTTGTTATTTTACTTATTTTCTCTAGTGTTGACATGGGGGTAGTTTTTACTGAAGACATTTTTAAAGGGCTTAAAGGTTTTTTAGCTTTTCAGTGTCTGTAAGTATATAGGTTTGTTAATGAGCTTTTAGTAAGTTTGGAACTATACTGTGAGGCCCCTACACTCTTTTGGTGGGTACAGTATTTGATTGTACAATTTGTATCCTTACATTTGCAAAACTGTGAAATCTAATTTCCTGTTTCTCGTAATCCTAAATTAGTGTCTCCTGCTGCAGGTGCTGGGATTAAGATTTAAGTTCAAGCTTGTAAGAATCTATCCTGAATAAGATTTTTAAAAGCAAGGTCATGACTTCAAGGTGGTTGTTCTGTGACTTACTTCAAACGGGGTGTGTGTAGTGTTCTTTCCAAAGACATGTTCTAAACAAGGAACTTAGAATTTATTTAAATATTTGCATGAAGAGGGCAGGGATAAGTTCAGCAGAATGAAGTTTACACATGAAATTATTATAGGCTATGGTATAGTTTTCTATGGTATAGCTCTTCTTGGTCTGTATTCTCCCTTTGAAAGCAATGATAGAAGTCCTCCCTGAATTCATTAAAAATAGTCACAGGAAAATTCTGTGCTTTTAAAATGTCACTGAAATGACCTAAGCATTTTACTATTCTAGTTTCAGGTTCAGCCCAAAATGCCTAGTAAATGCCTTTTGGTGAATACTAGGGAGATTTAAAGTAAAAAAAATAAAAGGTAAAAAAAAAAAAGTGTTAAAAGTGTTGCACTTGTGTCTATTTCTGGCACTCAAAAGAATTATTTTTATTTTTTTATTATTCATGTAGGCATTTAAATCTCACTATCAGTAAGATCTGTGCTCAAAAGGTTGTCATGATCTTCAATGAATCTGCTAGCCTTGTTTACAGTATATTTATTACTAGGAATGGCTTTACGTCTTTATATACACACATTTTATCATATTTTTTTGATGTCCTGGTAGATATATAATTAGTTCTGCCTCCTAAACTTGATCAGCTCAAAAGGTCCTTTCAAATTATGATGTGCATTCTAGGTTGGGATCCTACAAATGCTAACAGGCTTGAAAGTTAAGGTCAGTGTGGTTTTGGTGTTTTATCATACTTAACTTTCTGTGCAGCCTGTGTCAGACAAACCTGAAAGTTTGAAATGTCACCATCTAAATCCAGGTAAGGAGTCACCTTAGTTTCCTGACGAGAATGAATCAGGAAATAAAGATATCTTGATATCATTACAAAGGCAGCAATGTTTCAATATTGTATCATAAAAAGACTTCATATGTTGGTTTCTTTAGGTATGGATCGTATAGCGGTTTTAACAGCATAGAGTTCTGTTTGTATTTCAATGCTATTTCTGTTTTTTAAAGCACTATTTTAAATGGTTTGAAGTGCTCAATTTAGGGACAGTTTAGACTTTGACCTTGATTCAAGTGTTTCTAGTTCATGCCAGGAGGCTATTGTGAACTGAAATTGTTAGAAATAACCAGAAGCTGTACATATACTACATAAAGCTATTAGTGATTCCCCACTACTGTTGTAGTCTGGTTCCAATCTCTAGACTTCAGAGAAGTATCTATCATGTGTCATTTCTTTTCACCCTGCTGATCAGAATGCAAAGGCTAAAATATTAACATTAAATGTTTGTAACGTTTTCTTTATGAGCAATTTGTTTAATTGGCATAGAAATCAAATGTGCATGAGCTTAAATTGCAAATCAGTGGGTTTGTAGCAGAAGACAAGGCCAAGCAGGGAGCTTAACGTGTTTTGGATTCTAAATTTGTGATTCTGCCAAGACACATCTAATACGTCTACTTTTTATGGGTTTAAGCACAACACTGTAATTTGATAACTTTTTTCTCACGTTGGGATGATGAACTGTTATGTATAAATTTAATAGAGAAAATTTACCTTTCAACTTCTCCATTTTCTTTTCCATGTACGTAAAGCTTTCAAACCATTTTAGAAGCAGAGTGTAACAGAAGTCCCTGACTTCATCCGTTAGGTTTTTTTAAGTGCATTTAGTAGTCCATTGTTACTTGTAGTGATCTTTGTCTGAGGGTGAGAATTTCTGTTTTGAACAAGATTACGCTGCTGAAAAATTGAAAAACCTTGAGGCAGAAAAGGGTTTTTTAGCTTTTAATCAGTGGATGACTTTGACAAACAGAGGATGTTAATATTCTGAGGAAGTAAACAATTTCTAGGAAGGGAAATCTGCTTTTCCATATGTTTATTTTTCAGAGAGGAAATTACCTAATAAGTGTAAAACTTCAGGGATATAAAATGATATAACTACTCCAAATTGGATTACCTTTGACTTCCAGTTCTTGCGTATCTTAAGGTCTTCCTGAATGTAATTGTGATGGTTTTATTTTCTACCTTTCAAGCTGACTTCTGTGTAATTTCAACTGCCATAGGTTTAGGTTTATGGTGTAGATACAGGTGCTGCATCCTTTAGCCAGTGTACAAAGTACATAGAGTTGTATTGTTCCAACTATCACTTTTGTTGCTGTTTGAGAATATTTTTCTCCCTACCTACCTCATTGGTGCTGGCCTCTGTTATATGAATTGGGATATCTTAAAAGGCCTGATTTTCATAAGTATAATCTGCATCTCTTGAAAAGTGTGTGTAGCCCTTCATCATGTGTCATACTGGCTACCAAAAATGAAGATAGCCAGGAAGTGTTATTTTTGAATTGCATCTGTAGACCATCTTACTTGTGGAACAGTTTTTCTATGCACGGGCAACACCTTTGGTGGAAAACATGATTACAGTTATGTATTCTTTATTAATTGATGTTCTCTGAGCAGTAATGAAAGTGTACTAGTGAGGAGAAATAGGAAATTGCTAAAAATCCTTGAAGTAATATCATCCATGATGGCTTCTGCCTTGCCATCACTGTACTTGCCACTTAAAGGAGGGTCTAGTTCTGTTAGCTGAAAAAGTAGTTCTGGCCTGCAAATAAGTCAATATGGAGCAATTACCTGGTAATATGACTGTAACATCCTCTGTTGCCTCAAACACAGCAAACATCAACTTGTCTTTCCCTGTCCAGGAAAAGCATGACTGTAACTCAGACAAGTGTTTCAGACTAATAGCCTGTTCTGCAATTAATGGTACTATAGAGAACATAAATAGCAAAACCTGTACAGAGCTCTTGTTTTCACTTAGCTGAAGTACTTTGTGATAAATGGCTACCTACTAAAGTACTTCTGTTAACAAGAAGGCAAAACAAATGAAAGCATAGAACTGATTTGCTGAGCCATTCTCTGAGTGGCATAGGGCTAATTTGGGTACAAAGTATTCACTAGGGTATGTTGGCATTGTGCTATACCTTCACCTCTGGAAGCTGAAGCTGATGAAATTCCTAGAAGCTAAGTCTTCCTTTCCTTCCAGGCTACCAGTGTGAGGACCTGGGGGGATTATGATCTTCAGGAATAAAGAGATTTGAACAGGGAGGTATCAGTTTTCTGCCTCAGGCACTTCCTGTTAATCATAGAGTCATGGAATAGTTAGGGTTGGAAAGGACCTTAAATAATCTATTTCCAACCCCCCTGCCAAGGGCAGGGACACCTCACGCTAAACCATGCCACCCAAGGCTCTGTCCAACCCGGCCTTGAACACCACCAGGGATGGAGTATTTACAGCTTCCTTGGGCAACCCATTCCAGTGCCTCACCACCCTCACAGTAAAGAACTTCTTCCTTATATCTAACCTCAACTTACCCTGTTTAAGTTTGAACCTATTGCCCCTTGTCCTATCACTACAGTCCTAATGAAGAGTTCCTCCCCAGCATCCTTATAGGTCCCCTTCAGATACTGGAAGGCTGCTATGAGGTCTCCATGCAGCTTTCTTTTCTCCAGGCTGAACAGCCCCAACTTTCTCAGTCTGTCTTCCTATGGGAGGTGCTCCAGTCCCCTGATCATCCTTGTTGAATGATCATCATGATGCATCATGCTGTAAATAATGATATAAATCATGATGCATCATACTGCGGAAGGGGGATTGCCCAGGTGATTTGCTATCACCAAAAAATGAAACATTTCTTATTAGCTTTCTGCTGCTGTATCATTCCCTTTCTTTGGCATAGAACTTATCTGTCCTTAAATTTACAGCAGTTTGGATTATCCAGAAAGCACAAGTTTCAATAATACTGCAATTGGAATGTCAAGATTTTCAAATCCAAAACTTCAGTTGCCAGTTCTTCAGGGAATGAAACTTTCTTGTATAATTCTGAGTCAAGTGTATGCAGTTAACAAGGTACTGTGGCTTTGGCCTTTCAGTACGGTATGAGCATGCTGCTATATAACGACGCCCATCTGTGTACACCCAGTGATGATATTGCTCTAACCAGTTTCAGGTGAACTTCCGTGTTGAGTCCTTACAAGTTCTTACAGTTGTGCTGTCTGTGTGCAATGCAATGTAAAGAAGGTGTAGGCTGGCAGTTGGGCAGCTGTGGTCCTAATCTGACTTTTTGAGTATGTTTGGAATTTAAGCTTGATTCTGTATATCTAGATCACCCCAACTGTTAAATTTCAAGCTTAAATTGCAGGAAAGGATGCTTTGGTTAGAGCTAGGAAAAAAATACTAGCACAAAGAATAATGAAGTACTGGAGTGTCTAAAAAAGTTGTTGGGATATCTTTTTTGCTGGATGCCTTCTGAAACAGGCTGGTGAAATGTCTGTCAGGAATGATATGCTTACTGTTGATTTTGCTGTTAGGAGGCAGATGAACAAGATGACCTGGAGATTCCTTCTCTTTGGTGTTATGAAGGATCATAGGAGAACTGACTCTGATACTACCCAAAGTCAGAGTGGTTAGTGACTTCCTACAGGTTGACGTGGCTTGGTTTGTAGCCAGATCTCTTTTCACACCCTTGATGAATAACCAGCCTGTCACTGCTATCCCCCCAAAATAATCCCTTCAGAAGCAGTCTATAGAAACAGCTTTTGTGAAGGCGTAGAAATGTGTGTTTTGGGGTAAAAGTACGTGGTCATGACGAGACTTCAGGTTCGCTTCAGATTCTGCCAGATTGTGGTGCAGATAGAATCATAGAATGATTTGGGTTGGAAGGCACCTTAAAAGGTCCCCTGCAGTGAGCAGGCACATCTTCAACTAGACCAGGTTGCTTAAAGCCCTGTCCAACCTGACCTTGAACACTTCCAGGGATGGAGCATCTACCATCTCTCTGGGCAACCTGTCCCAGTGGCTCACCACCCTCGTTGTGAAGGAAAAAAAACAGAAACAAACAATTTTTTCCTTATATCTAGTCTGAATTTACCCTCTTTCAGTTTAAAATCATAACCCTTTATTCTGTCACAACAGACCCTTCTAAAAGGTTTGTCCCCATCTTTCTTTTAAGCCCCTGTAAGTATTGAAAGGGCACAAGCAGGTCTTCCCAAAGTCTTCTCTTCTCCAGGCTAAACAACCTCACTTCTTTCAGGCTGTCCTCAGAGGAGAGGTGTTCCATCCCTCTGGTCATTTTTGTGGCTCTCCTCTGGACCCATTCCAGCACGTCCATGTCTTTCCTGTGCGGAGGACTCCAGAGCTGGACACTGTACTCCTGGTGGTGTTTCACCAGAGTAGAGGAGAATTACCTCCCTTGACCTGTTGGCCATGTTTCTTTTGATGCAGCCCAAGACACGGTTTGCCTTCTGGGCTCTGAGCACACATTGCCAGCTCATATCCAGTTTCTCATCCACTTCCAAGACCTTGGGAAAAAGCACACTTTAGATCTTGGAGCTGCTGTATTTGCCTGATTGCCGTGGTGCCCTCAGGCATGGCATGCTTAGCAGCTCTCTGGGCATCTCCTAGTGTGTGGCAGGTCCACACCTCAGGAACTGATGGTCAAGCTTTCCTTGTGATGTGCCAGATAACGTTCTTTTCCAGGGATATATTCAGTAACATCATTGACAAAGGCATTCATGATGCCTATGGTCTTAGTTAGGATATCATAGAATCATAGAATAGTTAGGGTTGGAAAGGACCTTAAGATCATCTAGGTCCAACCCCCCTGCCATGGGCAGGGACACTTCCCACTAAACCATGCCACCCAAGGCTATGTCCAACCCCACCTTGAACGCCGCCAGCAATGGAGCATTCACAACTTCCCTGGGCAACCCATTCTAGGGCCTCACCACCCTTACAGTAAAGAATTTCTTCCTCACATCCAATCTAAACCTCCCCTGTTTAAGTTTGAACCCATTACCCCTTGTCCTCTCACCACAGTCCCTAATGAAGAGTCCCTCCCCAGCATCCCTATAGGCCCCCTTCAGGTATTGGAAGGCTGCTATGAGGTCTCCACCCAGCTTTCTCTTCTCCAGGCTGCACAGCCCAAATTTTCTCAGCCTGTCTTCCTATGGGAGGTGCTCCAGTCCCCTGATCATCCTCGTGGCCCTCCTCTGCACTTGTTCCAACAGTTCCATGTCCTTTTTATGTTGAGGACACCAGAACTGCACACAATACTCCAAGTGAGGTCTCACGAGAGCAGAGTGGAGGGACAGGATCACCTCCCTCGACCTGCTGGTCACGCTCCTTTTGATATCTGTCCCACAATGGATCTGCTTTCAGCACCCTGTACTGATGGATGCAGTAGCTCTCTTTTCTGCTATTCCTGTGGTGCTTGTAACCCTTCTTTGCAGCCTGAAGGATTGGTAACTGTCATGATCAGGGGACTGGAGCACCTCTCGTATGAAGATAGGCTGAGAGAATTTGGGCTGTTCAGCCTGGAGAAGAGAAGGCTGCGTGGAGACCTCATAGCAGCCTTCCAATACCTGAAGGGGGCCTATAGGGATGCTGGGGAGGGACTCTTCATTAGGGACTGTGGTGAGAGGACAAGGGGTAATGGGTTCAAACTTAAACAGGGGAGGTTTAGATTGGATCTGAGGAAGAAATTCTTTACTGTGAGGGTGGTGAGGCCCTGGAATGGGCTGCCCAGGGAGGTTGTGGATGCTTCATCCCTGGCGGCGTTCAAGGTGGGGTTGGACATAGCCTTGGATGGCATGGATTAGTGGGAGGTGTCCCTGCCCATGGCAGGGGGGTTGGAACTCGATGATCTTGAGGTCCTTTCCAACCCTTACTATTCTATGATTCTATGATTCTATGATTGTGTAAAACTGTGAGTGGCAGACTGAGAGTTTGGTGAAGCAATTGTATCTCAGTGATCTTTGGCTGACTTTAGCTGTTTTTATGATATTAATATGCTGTGTTGCTGTTAGAGGTAGGAAACCCAAATGCAAATATTGTGTCTTGTTGAAAACCAGGTACAGTCTTTGAGATAAGTCTCTTGGGAGGGGGGGGCTGAAGTCAGAAAAATATCAAACTCTGTCAGTATTAGACTGTATTCTAAAATGCTGAAGTGTTATCTAACTGTAGCTGAGAGCCTTCGAAGCTTTGCACAGTTGCTTTATGTCTTCAGCTTCTGTTTTTAGTTAAGTGGATTATAGTAGCAAAATGGCTAATCGGTCTAAAGGAACATTTAAGGAAAAATAGTTCTCTGCAGTACTTTTAGCTGTTTAATTTCTAGTAAGAGGTTTTGTACTCAGTTGAGGTGACAGATATCATTCTCTTTACCCTGGGGTTCAGTGCCTGAAAGTTTTACTTGCAGTAGTTTTGCTGTCCCCTACCATCTATGCTACAAGTAGCAGAAAATGTTAAAATTAGTTGGTTGGTAAAGCTAAGGACTGTTTTTCATATAGGTCCATTATTTGTTCTTTACTAAACTGGCAGCTTAGCAAATTGGCTGAACACCACTGTGTTAATTATTGAGAGGCCTAAATTCCTTTGTGGATTTAGTCATGGTAATTTAAACAGGAACTCAATACAGAATACGGAGGTGTAAAGCTGGCCTGACCATCATCTGGTGGTTTAAGAAAGATCAGAATGGCATTAGTCCTTGTGTGCTCTGTAACATAAATCAGTGTGAAATGAAAGGAGGGAACTGGAACTTGTGTTTCTTCTGTGCATTTCTATTGCTTTGCACAGACGGGATAACTTGAGACTGAGCGCAGCAGCTGTGCACAGGAGCATGCATGATGTCAGAGCCTAGTGATGGCAGTTCTTCCTTGTGAAGGGGGCACAGTCTTATACATGGCTATCTCTCAGATGGTATTAGTATTTCAGAGTAAATTTTTCAGGTGTTAATATTTCACACTAATAGGAGGAGAAGCAGTCACTAAAATGTTCCTTTCTCCGAGGTAAATTCTCTTTATTAAGCTAGAGAGAGTCAGGCTTTTGCTCTGTGAGCCACATGAAGTGTATAATTACTCTATGAAAGATGGGCCAGTGTCCTCAAAAGACCAGACAGTAGCTTGACGCTTAGTATTCCCTGCCGGCAAAGTGGGAGATAAGGCTGTAAATCCTTGAAATTCAATCCAGGTTTTCTGTGTCTGTGGCAGATGTTTTGACGACCATCAGAGCAATGTTTTTTAAAAAGATAAAATATGGTGGATTAACATCATCTTCCATGGTTTTTATGAAGAGTGGAAATAACCTGAGAACATCTTACAGATGTTTGTGTCACAGATGCAAAGTTGATGAAGCACAAGCTTGTATATGACAATGTCACCAAAGTTGTTTCATCAAGTTAAGACACTGCTTGCTTGGTCCAGAAGGAGAATTTTAGGTAATGGGGAACTTTACTGTTAAAAGACATATAGATGCTTAGGGATTTGGCTATATATAAAATAGGTATTTTAAAGATAGTCACTTCGGATTTGGGCTCAGGCATCCTTCTGAGCAACTTGTTCAACAAAAGCTGTTGTTTGAGTTGGCAGGTTACAATGGGCATGGCAGGTTACAATGAGCATTGCAGATTACAATGAGCATTGCAGGTTTTAGAGTCCTAGATTAGTTACATGTTTGAGGTTTAGGCCTTCAGGGAAACCCTACTCCCTAATACCCCCAGCACCTTTCCCTCTCACCCCCCAAAAAACCCCAAACACAACCTTACACAGTAGTTCAACACATTCTAGCAGAAAATGAGTCCGAAAGACAAATAACCTTGTACAAAGGTCTTGAAACAGTGGACTAGGGGCGTGTATCAAGAGGGAGAAAAACAATAATCTTCTGTTCTCCATTTCCTGTAAAGGTCTTTTCATATTTATTTCCTCTTACATTTTTAACTGTTTACTCTTGGTACAGAGGAAGTTAGTTTTACTGGCAAAATAGTGCTCTTAGCAGGTGTATGATTCTCTTGGTCCAGTTTCATAGTGATAGCTGCACTGGCTGTATTTGCTTTTCACATGATTAAGAAAGCACTTATTTGGTTTGCTGCCAGTTCTATGAAATTGTTATGACTGTTGTAACTGGTTACAACAAATGACCAAGCAGCTCTAAATATTTAGGTAATATGTTTCTGACAGTTGGGGTTTTTAAATACATCTAATTTCACTTCGGGCTTGAGACTCTCGCTATGTTTTAATGCATTTATTTGGTGCTCAGTTAAAGGTATTGTAATTTTTGAACATTCTATATTATCTAAATGCTGTTATTAAACATATTAAAAAATATAACCATTTCATTGACTGACAAATTGTTGGATTTGAGTCCTTAGATATCAAACTAAATATGCAGCAATAAATTCAGTCAAGTTTTGCCAAAAGTGACTGGCAGAAAATCTGGTCCTAGCTGTCTTTCCAGCTTCCATTTAGAAAACAGATTACTTTTCCAGAGATGTATTGTCTTTATAAGCATCTTAAATTGTTTAGGGTTCAGTGCATTGTATCTCTAAGAAACATAATGAAGGTCACAAATTCATAGATGCTGACTCTGTATGAAAGCCTTTTACATCTTCAGAAACGTCAAGCCATGAAGACAGTCAGTGACGCTTTGTAGGTTTTGTAAAAGTTCCGAGATATACCAGGATTCCTGAAAAACACATTTTAAGTTATATGATAAACTCATCTTACTGTGATGGCAGAGCTGCCTATTTACAAAGCATCTTTCGTAATAACCTGACTAGGGATTTCAGTCTTGCATATATACACATATATATTTATTTTTTTTTTCTATCACCAGACAAAAATTTATGGTGATTGGGTGTGAGCAGACCTAACACATTACAAAACAAAAAATGAGATCTGAATATAGCTAAAGACAGATGGTGCCTTTTAAACAGAATGCAGATCTGTCATTCTAGAGGACAGCAAACAGCAGAGGAAACTCTTGATCAAGCATCTGCCATTTTGCACAAACATCAGCTGATGTTAATGAAGAGAGAGCATGATTCTTCATACTTGATGTCTTGATCCATGTCTTTCAAATGTGTGAGTTATCACTGTAACAAATTCAGAAGGCTTCTTGGATACTCTGCTAGATCAGAGATTGCCTCATAACTCCTGGCCAGCTGTTGAGTTCTTTCCTCAGAAAGCACTCTAAAGCCCAAAAAGCCATAATTTTAAGCTTCCTCTTTTTGGTTTTCTTCCCCAGTTACCAAGTTTTTCTAATGAGTTAGATAGTGGTGAAATGCTCATATACCAAACCTGGAGAAAAATGTTTAAGAACTTTATTATTACCTAATGATATTAGTGAGGTGGGCCATCCTCGATTAATTGTTTGAAGGCAGTGATGGAAAAAAACTCATTTGGAAGGATGAAGCACCCTGCTTTTTGAATGTGAAGAGCTATTTTGGGACATACTGAGATACTGGAGAATAGAATCGCTTATGCAGGAAACCAGTGTGCTAACAGAGAAATTAAGAAATGGCCATCAGCAAACTTCACTCATCTTTGAAAGTTTTGTTAAAGATGAGAATTCTCTAACCAGAGCTTCAGTATGGGAATTATGAAGCCACAAAACATCTAAAGGAATGTAGGTAATTTCCCACTTCTTGAAATTACTTGACCAAAAATTCTGTTGCCATGTGTGCTGGGACGGATGTGTACGTAAGAGCAAGACTGTTTTGTGGTGACTCTGGGAGGATTTTTGAAGTAGTTTAACATAATCACCGTGGGTAGTTCATTGAGGTAACTTGTGTTCTTCAGAGTTATGAAAAAGTGTCAGGTATAACTATCACTATAACTTGGCTGCCTACATGTTCTTTCTTGCAGTTTTGGGATTCAAAAGCTGAGTCAATTTGTTTTTTCTATTGATGATCCACCTTTTTCAATGAGGTGTAGTACAGACTGAAATTCAAGATTTGTTGTTTATGTGGGTTTTTTAATGTTGAAGGTTTTTCAGGAGTTCTTTTTCAAATGATGGTCTAGAAAATTTCCAATGTACCTTTTATACATACCCAACTAAAGAAAACTGTTATTTAAATCATCGTTATATGTGCTGTCATTCTAAAATGACAGTAGTTAAATCTGCAGTGCAGCAAGTATGCAACTCTTTTGTCTATTACCACATTGAACAGTTTTCTGTATCTCTCATCTGCCAAGATTCTTTCTTCTGGTTTGTCAGAATTCTGTCCTGTAGCATGTGGTCACAGAGATCTCTGAGATCTGCACCAAGTACCTACATTAGCAGTGTGAGCTGTACACTTCTTGATCATGGTTGAATTGCTTAATAGCAACCATTGATTAAATTGCATTGCATTTGCCACTAAAGAAATTATATCCTTGATTTCAGTGTTGCAGACAGCCACAAAATGGGAGATATGATTATCATTACTCTCTGAAAAGCACAAGGTGATAATCTTGGTAGTAGTGACATATTTGTCTGGTTTACTAATAAACATACGGATATATATCTCTTTGAGACCTAGATGGTATGTATTTATGTTAGCTAATATTTCCTTTAGATAAACATAATCCAATTTTTATTCAGTAGTTAAAGCACATCTCAGTATATGCTGACAGAGTACTTCTGTCATGTTTAGTAAATAATATAAATACTAACAGGTAAAATTTTATTTGCATGAAAACAGTTGCAGAGAGTGTGTGAAAAAACAAGGTACCAGAATGAGTTAAGCACTCATGGTGAATCTCCTTTCTAAAAAAATGCTTCAGAAAAGAAATGCTGTGCTGCAAAGTGTTGTGTAGTATGTTGTTTCAGTAGTAAACTGGTACTGCTAATAATAATTTTAACACATTCTCCAATTTTTTTATTTGTGTAGTATTAGTATTTGGCATACAGATATTTGTTGATTCAGCTTGTAACCACCAGATGAAAATGTTATGGATAGCAAGGTATTGTAGCATCTGACACTAATGATCGTGGTACATACAGGCCTTGTGTTTATTTACAAACTCTACTGCACGTTCCACCTGGTCATGACAGCTCTCAAGCTGGCTATAATTTACACGTTGCCTGAAATTTAAGCTATTTGAGTCTTTGAGTCTTTGTTCATGGATCTCAAGTTAAATATAAAATGAACTTTTTAACTTCTGGGAACTGGTTCTGTGGTAAAATAATAGTCCCAAACTACCTATTGGAAAGGAAGCAGCAATAATGATTACTTTAACCAGTTGGTATTCAGTTTGTGGAGTAGTGTTTCTTGTTGTAGCTGCTTTTAAAGACATTAACACTAATGGAATCGAATGGAAGGGATGCTTTTGAGCTAATCCAGAAAGAATTTTTGCTATATTTTCACATTCAACAGCTTTTATAATCATTCGAAGAAGTATATTATAGCTAATGATTTTTATGAGTCTTGAGGAACAGATATGCTTTTTGTGTTTGTTTTTAACAATGAGCACTGCTTTATTGTTTCAGTTGTTTAGTAAATAGTCTCTGTGTCTGGCACCTTGTTTTGTGTATCAGTATAACTTCCAAATAGGTATTGTTCACAAATAAATCAGAAATTAAGGTGACCCATGGCATTCTAGACCATTTTGAAATGAGTGTGCTTAAGTGGACTTGGTTAGAAGTTTAATTTTGTAATTTTTCTGCACCAGCCTAACTTAGGTTTTGGGTTGAGAGTAACTTCAAATCTTATAACTTTTCCTTGAACAAAAGCATCAGGTTTTTCAGTGGTGGTGTCTAAGAGTATGGATACGTATGAGAAATTTTTCTGGTGAAGCAAAGTTTTACCTGTCAGAATTGCTGAGATATATAGGGGGGGAAGATACATGGATCTTGGAAGCTTTTTCCTGTACCAGAAGGAGCTGCAAAATGTTAAATAACAGTGGTGGTTTTCCACTGACTTAGTTTACCTGTGTTGTCTGAAACTTCAAAGTAATTAGCTTTTTATGTTGCCTTCAAGATGCTTTTTTTGGTCTTTTCCTATAGCCATTAATTTTTGTTGGTACTTTACATTTCCTGGTATTTTTATGTTATGGCAGGGTCAGCTGGCTGGGTGGGAATGTGGCAGAAAGGGCAGAGAGACCTTTGTCACTCAATGGCCCTGGTAGAAAATACTGAGAGCCAGCAGCTTGAGGTCTCTAAGCTTCCAAAATAGCATCAGTGCTGAAACTTTAAACTTAAGATGCAAACTGGAAATTACTGGCTTCAGTCTTGGTAAACTGATTTTTCCTGTCCTTGGATGTGTATACTAGCCAGATATGATGCACTTAAATGCAAACAGAAGTACTTTCATCTCAGATGAATCCTTGTGTAAAGAAGGTAAAGCATCTTCAGAGATAACCGAACTCAAAATGTGTTTTTTTGTGTAAAAGAGAAAATAGCCTTGGTTGTTCATGTGCTGAGCTACAGGTCTTCAGGGTCCCAGATTTCCTTTTAACAGTATTTTCATTCATCATCCACAGTGGTTATTCCCAGATCTTTCTGTTGCTTTAAATAAAAATTAGGACAATGAACAAGGTTTTTTTGCTATGGATTTCATGGTTGGTTTTTTTTTTTTCTTTTAATTTTTTTTATATATATTTTTTTTTTTAGCTTGGATTGGGAGGCTGGTTGTTCTGTCTTGCATTTTCATTGTGATTGTAGGCAAGCCCATTGCCGCTGAAAATAGCTCAAATGTTCTTTGAACAAAAACATCAGCCAGCAGCTCAGATTCTTTCTCCCTTTCTTTTGCAGACTCTTGCATGTGAAGTCAATTAATTTCTTGAGAGAAACCTTCATTAAGGGCTAAATAAACAAGATCTTCATATACAGAAATTTACTTTTTCTGCATTTGAGACACAGATAAAGTCATCTGTCTGGTAAGTTATATTTTTAAGGTTTTGTCTTTCTTTCTGCCCTTATGACTTTCATTCTTGAGTTTCTAATTCGTGTTCAGAGAAAACCAGCTTCTGATTGTTGGTAGTTCTGCTGCATGCACCGTATGAAGTACTGAAGGCATTACTATGCCGCATTTACATACTTCAAGTAATACCTATGATACTGTATGGTACTTCAGTGTAAGTGGGGTTTTAACTGTTTAGTACTTTGTTCTCAGTTTGCTGTGATGAAATCATTTAATGCTTTAAAGAAGAATTAGTGATTGTTCTGTCTTGAAATAATATGCCTGTTTGAATGTTCAGAATTTAATGAGTTAACTTCAGAATTCATATTGCAAAGTATTTTTTGTGTCAATTCAAAGTTTAAAAATAAACTTTCCTGGGAATTCATTATGTTTTATTGCTTGCTGGTTTCATTTTGTTTAGATGAAATAGGTTAATGTTACTGACACAGTGGTATCATTTTCCTGATGATGGGCCTATTTCATAGGACAATAAGCATGCTTGTCAGTAGCCTTTGATAATTTAATTCTGTAGCAGTTCTATTAAAATATTTGCAACTTACAGAATTTCTTCAGGTTTTGACTGTACTGCGTTGAAGCAAATACATTTTTTTCTTTGACTATGAAATGTTAACTGAGTACAACCTAAACAAAAGCAAGTTTTATCCTCTGCCTTCTATTTTTACTCTTTATTGTGATTAAAATGAAAAAAAACTCAGAAGAGCAAAAGAGTTTTTGCTCAGTGCTGTGGCTTTTCTAAGCAATTGGCTGGCATTAAATGGCAGCCTATATATACTACCTAGTCCATCTGATCACATGGATGTGCTGTGGTACTTTGCCTTACCACAATTGCTGTGTCTTATGTACTGCATGCCCTGAATCTGCATAGTTCATTTTGCAGGCTCTGCTATAGCCCTAACATTAGTTTATTTCAAAAATCTCTTAAAAACCTGCAGCATAATTGGAAGTAGTTGTATATTTAATGTAAAGCAGTTGTTATGCATTGTACTTTCATAGAAAAAAAATAGATCTGTGCTTTTACATAAAAGCTGGGGGGGGGGGGGGCTTTCCAATTCATTTAAGTATTATTAAGAGGCTTTCCAGCTTTTTTTTTTTTGGAAAAAAGAGAAAATCTGAAGTTCTTGTGTGTATTTCATGTAACGTATCTTTTTTGTTAAAGATCTCTTAGTGTAAAAAAAAAAAAAAAAAAAACTCCAGGATTTTCTTCAACCAGTTTTCAGAAAAAGTAAACCAAATTATGGTTCAGTTGTAATGTTTGCAGTAATGTTTTATGTTGATATTTGAGAATCACGGATTTAATTCTTCTTGTTCTTCCTTACAATAGCAGATATTGAGAGTGTAATGTAGGTATGTATGTGAAGCCATGGGAATTTTGGTACCAGGCATACTTTTTAAAAATTACATAGTTTCTGTTCTTTGTTCTCTTCTATTCTAATGAAATTATATTACTCTTGGGTTTAGATCTTCCCAGCTCCTCCCTTGCTGTCACATACAAAGCTGCTTCCCTGGTCCCGTAGATCACACTCTGTCCTTGTACTTTTGACCACACTCAAGTGAATACTTAACTTACATTGATGATTTTAATATAAAAAGAACTTGGCACCTGAGACATACGTCAGAAGAAGCTGAAGCTTCAGGGGCTGTGCTGTTGAATCAACATAGAAATGTGTAATCCCTTAACATGTCCAAAGGACACAGAAGAAAAATTACACAAAATTAGGCTGCATAATAGGAGAAACATTAATGTATGAAAATACATTCAGTGTTTTCAGTTAAAAGCAGTGCTGGCATTGTGTAAAGTAAGGGCCAAGGATGTTCTATGAATGGTCATTTTCTAGTTCATGTGGAGTTACTATATAAGACTAAGTTTTTGCTTGGCACTTAATTTGTAAGTGAGTAAACAGACCTGACTTAACAGGAACTTGTATCTGGCATGCTAACACAGCCCAATCTTTAGCTGAGTGAACTTGGCACTAAATTCAGCTAAAGGTAGGAAATAGGAGAGCAGTGGGATTTCTTTCATTTGGTTAAGTATATCATTGCATTCATGGGGAACAAATGGTAGCGTTTTGTCAGGTTTCTGCTTTCAACAGTGTGTCTTTGTGCACTTCCCAAGGTAGTGTCAAATACATTGAAAAAAATAAACTTTCTTATTTGGATTTTTCATTTTACTTCATGATGTGGTCCCGGGAAACTCAAGTCTGTATTGGCCTAACACTGTTGTGTGTAATTCTTTCTGAAGAATAAAGGCTCACTCAGAACAATTTAAATTACATGAATGTGCTCTATTCTTACTGTCTTTGTAAGCTCAAGTAGAGGGGTTGGAGGCAAGTGTACATGTAAGCATTTTTGATCAGAGTGCCTGAGGAAATGTTTCCTTCTTGTCAATATCATTGTTACTTTGAGAAACAATAGGTCATGATAGCTTGGATATCTTGTCAAAAGCTTTATGCTGGTGAAGGTCTTAAATTAATACACTATTTAGTCACAGTAGTCACAGCGTGTCAATGTTGCTTTTACTGTGTGGTCTAAGTTCAATTCACTTATTGATGGCAACAGGGTTTTATGGCGTGGTATTCTGATCTACAAGCAGAATCCCAAAAGTGGCAGGATTGTACTGACAGATCATAGCAATATGTTGAAACTGCATGGGTTTAACATGTGAAAATGCTGGAGAGGAAAAAAAAAAAAAAGGAAGAGTGTTTTGAAAACTGCAGAGCAAGTACCTGGTGGTAGAGGAAATCAAGCTGAGTGAAAGGCCATCATGCAGGTGCCTCTTCCTCGCATTAGCCTCAGACTGGGATAGACCAGATAGGTGCTGAGAGCATGTGTATTCTTATGTGAGACCTATGAGTTGTGTCTACACTGGACTTAACCTGGCCATGTGCTATTCTCAAATGGCAATAGATAGCTCTGGAAAAAGTTTATGATATGATTCTGTGTGTAACTAGCTGCTTTAGAGGGGTCCAACGCTTGTGTCCTCCTAGCCTGCAGTAAAGATGGCAATGCCTCTTTATTGGTTCCAGGGCTTAGCCTCTGCTTGACTTTTTGATAGATCCAAATGGACTAAGGACTGTCAGGATTTCCAGATTCTCTAAGTTGTGTTAGTGTTTGAAAAATACTGATTTCATAATAAAGTCTCATGATACATAGTAAAACTTTTCCTGTTTAGTCTCCTGTGCTCTTGTACTTCAAAGAGAAAAGTGTGCTTATGCGCTGTCTCTTCCCAAATAAGTGCTTAACCATACAGCTAATAAATATGCTTTTATCTATTTTCAAGGTGGCTCACATAAGGCATTACCTGTTTACGTTTGTATGTAAGGCTGCATTTATCTCTATGTATTAGATTCTTAAGAATTTGTATATTTCGTGAGTGCATTATGTCCCTAAATGTTTAATGCTGTTTAGAAGGCTGTGACATCTTTATGGCTAGAGGCAACTTGGGCACTTAGGCTGCTTAAACTCTTGAGACTAATGACTTATTCCACAAAGATTGGGTTGATTTTTTGTTTGTCGTCCCCCACCAAAAAAAATCATTTACTATAAATGCATCTTTTCAAGGAACTAACCTGGTGCAAAGGAGGCTCTCTTCACATGCATATCTTTCCTAGTCTGTATCAAAACAGGTGACAAACGTAGTAGCACCCATTCAAAACTGAAAGTGTGAACATCAAATTCCTGTGTGCAAGAATCCTTTCAACTTCAGACATGCTCTGTGAGGCACCTGTATAGGATTCACTCACTTGTGTGATATATCCCAATAGATATAAGTGAATAAGAGGTGAGGTTCGGTTGCATGCAGCAGAACTGCAAGTGTGACCCTGAATCCTAATCAGGTCTCTGGATCTTCAGGAAAACAGAGTATTTCTTCTCCAAAGCCAAAGAATTAGAAGTGAGAACAGGAAATAAACAGTATGTATCTAATAAGATGCTATTACTTTTTTACTTCCTGGGCGGGAAGGGAGCAAAGGAGGTGAGAATAGGAATATAAACCTTGTTGCTGATGTGAAGAGACAGTTGGTTTAGAGAGCCAGTTCCTCAGTCTTGATAACACTTAGTCTTGCAATACAGTCAAGTTCTTATCAGTAGGAGGAATTTTTTAATAGTTTTCATAGCATTTCATAGAATTAGCTGGTTGGTCTTTCCACAGTGATAATTAGCCAGATAAAGGCTGTTGGAGTTTGCTGTCAGAGGTCCGTTGGATCTCCAAATGGTGTAAAATCAACTTTTTGTTTCTAGTTCCTCCCTGGGTCCTGTGCAAAGCTTGCCAGTGCTGACAAGGGAAGATAATGGCTGGTTTTTGGAGTGTTACAGCTCAGGCCCAAAGTGAGAGGTTACAAGTGAAAATAAAACTTAGGTAAAACTTTGTTAAAAATGAACATAAGAAATGTGTGAGTTAAACAAAAAAAACTTAAATGCTATGGTTTAAAGTCTAGAGGCATTCTGATGTACTTACTGAAGGACTCTGCTTTTGCCTATGACAGTGATTAAAAATGACCTTAGACTTCTGGAAGCAGAATTAAGCTGATACTGAAAGCTTTTGAAAAATCTTCCCTAAAGCTTGTCCTGACCGCATCTGCAGGCAGGTTCATAGAAGCTTTCCTGCAGTATAAGAACCAAATGTTTGAAGTTAGACCATCAGTTCATACTGGTACCTTTTAGAGTGCGTAACAGTAATACATTCACACAAAGCATTTTACAGGAATGGCCTTGCATGAAATGAGAGATGGTTTTTGAAACTGAGCAGATGTACAGTTTAATCTACTGTTTGAACTGAAATTCGAATTTAAGGGTGATACTTCTGAAAGGCACCATCAACTACCCATTTAAAAAACAAAAAACCAAACCAAAAACCAAACAAAACAAAACAAAAGCTTGTTGTTCAAAGACTCAAAAAATGTAACTAGGCAAACATTCCTGCATTCCTGAAGAACATATAGACGCATTGCAAATGGGCCATACTGAATTGCTTCAAAGTCCAGAACTTGATGTCATAGAATCAGTGTCCTGTGTAGTTTGTATACGCTAGTGGCAAAGTTTGCTATACACTGGCCTTCCCATGCCTGTCTGGATTTCCCTCCTTTATGTAAATAGGATAAACATAAATTCATTGACTTGGAAATAATTATGCAGTTTCTTGCTTTGTACCAGCTGACTGCATGATGGTTTTCTAGCAAAACACTTAAGTGACAGGCGGCAGATCAGCATGGTGTTGATCTGTCTTCCTGTGATCTTGGATGTCTCCTCCAAATGACTTACAGTGCCTAGATTTCTGGAGTAAGATGTGCCAAATACTTGCTTGTAAAACCAAATGATTGGTCAAGAAGCATTTGAGTGTGTCTAGATATATATTAAAATATACATAGTCATAATAAGGAATGGTTAGAACAGCTGAAATTAACTGAGGTGACTTCTAATCACAATTTGAACAAAACCTGTCAATAGAGTTTAGAGTTGGAGAACTGTTTCCTGTGGAAATCTGTGCTCCTTTGAGTAAGTCTTTTACAGGCCAGCGAACTCAACAGTGCAATTTTGAAAGACCTTTAACTCAACTGGTTGAGCTACTTATTGCAAAATGTTTATTCATTGAATTTAGTAACTTGTCTGTCAACTGTCCGGCACACCAGACTGACCTGGATAAAGATCATTCTTATTCTGAACTACTTAATACATTTTAAAACATGGATCCTTCATAAGTGACTCCTCTGATTCTGGCACAGTAGACATTGGATGATACTTGGTGTTTTATTGAATTGATGGAGTTTTTGTAATTTTTCTGCCTCAGAAAGGGAGAGGAAAAATTTTAATTACATGGAAGTTGTTATAGATATAAGTGTGGTATCATGCACAGTAGTGGTAGGCTATGTACTGCAGCTAGCAGCAGAGGAAATTCCTTTCTGAAAAGGAAAATTCAGAGCAGTAACTCTTCAAGTGTGGGGGAGAAATGATTGCATGGATTAAGTTTTGATTAAATTGTGTAATGAGCAATAGTAGTAACATCTCCTAAATGCACTTCTACGTTAATGGAAATGCATTGATTCTGGCATAGTTATTCAAATGATACAGAAATGTTCATATCCCTTGTATAAAACTGAGAAAAAGTATTCCTAGAAATTTGCAGTAATATGCAATTAAGGAAAAATCCATCCTGTCTGTCACTGCTGTAGAGGTGATGAACTAAAAAAATTCATATACTCTTCTTTTGGACAATGGCAACTGTAATTAGTGTAATGGTAGGCCTGGCACCGAGAGCTACTGGTGTTAATAATCAATACCAAGCTTGGTACTGTAACCATGAAAATTTTTGTCCTGCTTTTTTCAAGTGGGAAAATAAAGAAAACAAGCTCAAAGCTCACTGTAAGAGCATTCCATTTAGACCATGGTAGCTGGCCTGGCCCTTCAGATATAGCAGTGCTTCTAACTTGAACTATGATGTGGCAAACCTTAATTTTCCAGTCATCTTTGACAGCTTCTTCCATTGCCTTTTACACACTGATAGAAGTCGTTGTGTGATTACTATATTCACTATGTGACTGTATTATATGATATGTGATATCACTATGCGATTATCGTAGGCTTAGGTTGCTAGTTTTGGTGTAATCCAGGCGAGTAATGATCGCACACAGTTTGCGAAAGCTTAGCAGTTTGCTCTGTGCAAATTCAGTTAAATACTGTAGTTGTTTTGACACAGGCACTTCTCTGCTGGCAAAGCAGTATCTCCTGAGACAAGACCTCATGGTGTTTCAGTCTGGCCGTGACCTCTTCTGTGTCTGGAATAAGCAAGGAATTTAAAACTACACACTCTCTCTCTGTCCCTACAGGGTCAGCCCAAGGTATAATTATCAAGCAAAGCTAGGATGTCTTTGTTTTTACTATTCATTCCAAACATTTTATGTGGAATAAATACAGCACTTAATTTTATTCTAGGCAACATATGAGGCGTTCTTGGATTTTGAAATCCAAGTGTGTATTTAGAAGACATATGTTGAACTAATTGTGATTGGGTAAAGCTTCACACAGGTTTGCGCACAACAGGTGTAGGTACAGAGTATGGAGAATTAAACTGATATCCCTCAAAATCTGCAATATAAAGGCCTCCTTTTAAACCAGATTTTTATTATTATTTTTTTAGGCTTATTACTGACCGTAACAACCTGCATGAGAATTATCTGATTTCTGAATTGAGGCATAGATTTAGCTTGGATATGGATTTACAGGAGGAAAAAAAGGACAATAAGCTGTAAAAAAAATAATAAAAAATAATAATCTATTTCTCAGTAAGAATGGGCTTATCTTGATAATTCAGTTCAGGCTGCTTATCAAGTATCTTTTTAGAATAATTATGCCTTGACAGCTGCAATAGATATAAAATTGACAAATACTGGGAATTTCTGGTTTTCTTGCTTTCTAATGGACTACAGTACTTGATGACCTTTGCTGAAAATAGCTTGACTAGCTGGAGCCATAGCAAGACAGAACTATTTGAGGGCATGTGGTGAAAGCTCAGCTGCTTGGACAGTGTTTATCGTTCCATGGATATGATAGCTAGACAAATAGAGGAAATATAAAAAAATCAGTCATGAGGGTGAAATGTGGAACTAGAAAAATCTTCCCTAAATTATTATTTTTTCCAACTACTGATTATTTTGAGAAATATTTCCACTACTAAAATATTGTTACTCAAATGCAGGCTGCATTGTCTCATTTATGTTGCAGGTGCATATTGCAGTGTTTATTCTTTGTCTATGTTCATGTTAGGGCCATGATAGGTCAAAGTAGGTCTCTAGGTTTTTCCAGTCTAGAGGCAAGTCAGTATCCTAACTTTAGTGCTGGCATCATCATTTTCTCTCAACATTACCATTACTGGTCAATGTTCAAGGACAGTTTTAGTCAGGGTTAGAAGAAAATTACACGCTGAGAAAGCTTATCGTAGATCTTTGCTTGTTAATGATTGGGTTTTTGCAATTCGACTGCCAGGAGAATGTTTAGCATTCTTTTGATGATTTAAAGGATTTCCTTCACTTTTGCATTTGCTGTGCCTGCCTACTTAAGATTGTAGTTTAAAACGGTTTTCTTGTAACTGAGAAAAATACACTCTTCTAATAGAGATTTTTAACAGAGATGTTACTGCTAGCTGCTTTAATTGAATGTGGTAAAGTGTTGCAGAACCAGGTGAGTAGAGAGCTGGATCCCAGAGCTTTCATTTAACAATGGTATACTTAGCTAGGAGTCCTTTTCTGCTGTTGTTGGATTATCTCAGGAGGGGTGGTAGGAAAGACTATAAACTTGACTCGATGTACATGAAGTTGGTTAAATATGTGTTATCTCTAGTGCTTGAACTGGCTGATGAAGAGAATTGACAGTGTTACTATTAGATAATTTTTTAGAAGCTGTGTCTTTGTTCTTTTTGGTCATCTGATAGATAAATTTTGCTCTGTGAAGGGAAATATACAAGTGCAAAATCTTTTTGCTGAAACATGCTAAAAATCACATGTACTTGTTATCAAAGGTGTGTGCTGGCTTTGATAGGATAGAGTTAATTTTCTTCTTAGTGGCTAGTATGGGACTACATTTCGGATTTGTGCTGGAAACAGTGTTAGCACAGGAATGTTTTAACTGTTGCTGAGCAGTGCTTACGCAGAGTAAAGGCCTTTTCTGCTCCTCATACCACCCCGCCAGTGAGGAGGCGGGGGGTCCACAAGAAGCTGGGAGGGGACACAGCTGGGACAGCTGACCCCAACTGACTGCAGGAATATCCCATACCATACAGCATCATGCTCAGCATATAAAGGTGGGGGGAGAAGTTTATAGTGATGATGCTTTGTCTTCCCAAGAGCATTACATGTGATGGAGCCCTGCTTTCCTGCAGGAAGCGGTGAAAAAAAATTCTTGTTTCACTCAGCTTGCGTGCCCTGCTTTTGTGTTACCTCTTAAACAGTCTTTGTCTCAACCTATGAGTTTTCTCACTTTTAGTCTTCCAGTTCTCTTTCCCATCCCACCTGGGGGAGTGAGTGAGTGGCTGTGTGGGCTTTGTTGCTGACAGGGGTTAAACCATGATAAGGTGGATTGAGACTCTTTAGAAATAAACGTATTTGTAACAAGACAATCCTATAAGAACTGTTTAATCTTTAGTAAAAATTGAGTCAATCTTGAGAAAAACTCTGTCCTGTGCTTCAGTGTGATTTGACACACTTGCTTGACATCAGTGAGCTTACAGAGTAGGATGAATGAATGTTGATCAAGACTGTAGGAAACTTTAGCTGCTGTTGTGGCAGGGGATGTTTCTTAGAACATTTGAGGGTTTGTACTAAATCATCTTTAATTTGACCATAATCCATTTCTGTAATGGAAGCCTACCCTAGAAAATGCTAACCTGCACTGTCATGGTACTGTCAAGTATTCTGCTCATTAATTGCCAGGATGCAATTTCATTGCCTGAGAGGGTGAACTTCATTAGCTGTATTATGACCTTTGGTACAGTCATCTGTTTTTCTGTGCTGATGTTCTGCCTGTCAGGTTGAAAGCTTCTGAGTGGCTCACACAGAGACACACACCAGCTGCAGCACAGAAGGACAGCTTTAATCTTGATTGAATTTTCTGAAAATAAGGGGACTTTAACCTTACGTTGGACATGGTATTTCAGCTCTGAAGGAATTTGTCAGATGCTTCAGGGATACTTGGATGAATAGGGACATAGTTATAACATAGACTTTGTCAGTTATAGCTTTCAATTACTTGATTCTTGCAGGTGCAGTAATTCCAATTTTCTGTCATGCTTGTGTATTGTGTTGTGGGTACCCCAATAGTCTAGAGAAACTGACCCTACATTAGTTAAAATTTAGTTTTCAGTCAGGTTTCCTTTCACACTGGCAGTTATTTAATACTGGGAATTGGAATTGTCTTTGGGGGGAATTCGTTCTATTTCGACCAGGCAGCATACTTGAATTCATTCCTTACTGCTAGCTCTGCAACTTAATTTCAAGTTACCTTTTAGACTGGACCTTATTTGGTAACTTGTCAGGTTTCTTGTTATTTTAGAGACCGGGAGTAGCTTTAATGCAGCAATGCCGCATCTTCAGTTAATACCAATGATGAAAAAACTTTAAAACTGTTACTGTTTCGGACTTCCTACTATCCTTTTGTAATAAATGGACAGACCATTCTTCTTTGGAAGTGCCAGGTGGATTTTCCTTCTGAGTATGGCTGAGTAATGCTGTTTTTTGCTGTTCTACTATCAGAATTTATCGTAGAATCATTGAACGGTTAGTGTTGGAAAGGACTTTAAGATCATGTAGTTCCAAGCCCCCTGCCATGGGCAGGGATGCCTCACACTAGCCCATGTCACCCAAGGCTCTTATTTGAATACCTTCTTTCACCTTTGCATCTATCTCCTAATCTCCTCCTTTTGCTGTTACAGAGCAGTAGGAATATTATTGAAGTCAGTGTCTAGAGCAGCATAAAGGTTGTATAGCTAAGAGCAGAATTTTTCTCCTTTATTACTATTTGTTTGAAGCTGCAACCTGTAGAGCACTTTATTAGAAAAAAAATTATTAGGATATTCTGGCAGGAGATGGTATCATTTAGAAGATTAAGGGAAACTGTCAAAATTATTCAGTGCTATATTACTGTGTGAAGCAATTTATGTGACTAATCAGTTGTCATTGTTAGGCTTCCTTGGCTTGCCAGCAATTTGGAATGGTGAAGGTCTTCTGACCTAGACAGAAATGCTAAGTTGACAGCGATACCAAGGTCTCAGACAAGCTTGTCCGACTAGTTGCTTGTTTTCAGTCATGTAATTGAGCACATTAGGCTAGAGATATAACAAACTGTTAGTCTTTGAAAATGACTGGCTTACATATGAAGTCCATATGGACTTCAGGCCAGCTGTTCCTGCATTTTCACGATAATGTTTAAGTCAGTATAAGTTATCTAACTGAAAATGTACATGCAAAAACGGGTGACAGGTTACGGTCTTAGTTGCAGGAATAGTTCTTGTTTGGACCAGTAAGTGAGTCTAACTCACCCCACAGCAAGTGATCAGTAGACCTGACACAAGGGGAGCAGAAGTGGCAGTGAAAAGATACTCACCTCTGTTGTGGTGAAGGCAGGATCCTAGATTGAGTTGAACCAACTTTTGAACTGGGTAACTTGTCCTTGGTAGCCTTTGTAGGAGATGGGAAAATAACTGTTTTGTTCACAACCTTCAGACTTAATGACTAAAAAAACTTCTGATCTGTAGGCTTAACTATGTGTATATACCATGGAGTGTTCATTGTAAGAATCCTCAGAGGTGTAGTTTAACAGAATCTGCTTCCTGAGTAATAAAACTTAGATTCCAGTAGCATTTTTAAAATACTTCAAACTGTTAACTTTTATACCAGAAGATAAGGGTGGTATTAACAAATGATAACTGTAGCCTAGTTGGGCTGTTCTCAGTGGCTGCTTTAATGTGTGAAAGAACAGTGTTGTCAAAAGGCCAGGCAGGTTCTGGTGTTTGCCCCCAGTTGCCCTCTGAAGAAAGCTTTGTTGGACTCTTTCCATAGATGGGGAAGAAGGTAGTTGTCCTTGCCAAAAGTTAGCCTGAGTTACTTTCATGCATGCTGCTATATGGCCTAGATAAAGCTTTTTTACTTTTACTTCATACAGGACAGATGACTTGAAGATTCAAAGAAATCACTGTTATACAGTATATACCACGTGACTGTCATGCAGAAAATACCACATTTGCCTGGGCCCAAGCAACCATGTGAAGTACTCAATATGAAACCTTGCAGCTATGCAAAATAGTTTTCTTCTATGTTTTGCTATCTGGATATCACTACTTGGGCTTCTTTAATCTGAGAGGCTTTTTCTACACTGTAGGGCAGGGTACTGCATGAGGTGCTTCATGGCTGGCGCATGGATCTGCAAGCCATAGTGGTGGGACATGCCTTGTCACTTCATTTGCACAGGTCTGGATGACCTGGGGATAAGCACATTTCGTGGAGAGATGAAATGTCTCTAGAGACCCAGGAACTTGGAGCCAAGGGTCTTCACTGTTCTTGAGCTATGGAATCTTTCTCACCTGAAGTCATTAAGGACTTTTGATTAGTCCCAGAGTGTTGGGGGGAGGGGAAGGGTGTGGAGAGGGTGGGTTTTGGTAGTGGGTTTTTTTGTTTTGTTTGTTGGTTTATTTTTTTTTAACCTGCTACAGTTAGTTTTTATTTTTCTCTCCTGACAGAGCACTATCTGAATCTTCCCCTTTCTTCCAAAATTTTTACTCATGTTTCGAAAGTAATTGTTCCTAATGTTGTTAAAGTTTTATCAGTAAAATCTGGCTTCACACAGTGTAACTGCTTGTGCAATACTTCGAATGCAGCTCAGTTCAGTGATAAGTTATAACCTGATTTCATAAAAAGTTCTGTTGCACCAATTAAGAAGATGATGAGCTCTAGCACTGGGATTGGAATGACTGAGAAGGCAGACATCTCTTCAATAGTTCTGCTGAGACAAGTCCATTACTTAACTATATATTTCTTTCTTCCACTGGAAGAGTTTTTTTACCAGAGGACTGTATTTAAGGAAATATACTGTAAGTTTGCTTTATATCGGGTGCATTTATTCCTTTGTTCTCTCTAGGTGGCATCTTGTTGGGTGATAATGACCTCTACTGCTTGACCTACACAAAAATAAAATTGCCAGCACGACTCCTTTCTCTGTTTCAGCACAGGCAGCACAAGAGCAGTGCATAGATAAAAACAATCACGAGGTACAGGATTACAGAAAGTCCGTAAAAACACAGTGGAGTAAGTAGAAATGTCTCCCAAATAAACCACATCTTCCCACATTGTTCAAGTGCCCTTTTTTGCCTGCTGTAATTGTAAACTAAGAATGATCAAAGTGGTTGTGTTTGATATGAAGTGCAATTCTTAAGCTGCTCAGATGAACTCTCAGTAAACTAATATCATGGAAGAAAACCTGTTCTAGACAGTCAGTTTACATCACTAAACATTAAAAATTAGTGACATGTGGTAAGCAACAGGATATTCATCGCAGTAGGTAACAGATGATTGTCAGCTTTGCCAGTTCCCTGACCAGAGATAAGCATCCTTTTATTCTTCTGTCAAGGCAACTATATACCACCCCTTTTACTAGATTAGTTACAAGGCTGCTATTTAATCATAAATGTGGTTGTTCTTATATTGCTTCTTTAACAACAAAGGTTTAGCCAGCTTTTGTAGCAAATCACAAAATAGTTATAGAAAACCAGTCTTTAGCTGTGTAGTTTCTTGATATATGTAGCTCACTAATGCAATAGTAGGTTAGCCATTGTTTTCTTGAACAACAACAAAACAAACAACCACCACCACCGTACATTCTACCACCCTAAAAAGCAGAATGGGTTAAATATAAAACTGGAAAAAAACCCCAAAAAATAATATAAAAAAAAAAGACAGAGATAGCAATACATTTCAAACCCCAAATAAAATTTTATTATGCAGCAAAAACTGGAGAACAAACAGATGCAAATTATTGTTTCCCTCTCTGGAGAGATTCAAAACCCACCTGGATGGATTCCTGTGTAACCTCCTCTAGGTGGCCCTCACTTGGCAGGGGGGTTGGACTAGATGGTTTTCAGAGGTCACTTCCAACTCTAATGATTCTGTGATTCTGTTTTGATAATTTTGCATTGGAGTTTTAAAAATTGAAAGTGTTCCTAGAATATATCAGTAGCTTATGTGGCCTTTTTGGAATCCCTAACACAGACCAGGTACCTCTCAAATTTTACTCCAGCATGTTCAGTAACATTAAAGTGACTTCGTATACTGACTTCACACATCATCTTTAAAGTAGTGTCAGATACCAAAAATCAAAACTTTTTAGGCTTGTACTATGCATGCTGCATTTGTTTGATATCAGTCATAGTAGCGTTTGCTGCTGCAGACTTCAATCCTGATGAGTTTAGAAACTTTGAGTGGGTTGAGTAGAAAAGCTGGTGTGTTTTGTGGTAGGTGAGTCTTAACATGAGAAATGAAAAAATATATGCAGAAAATCCGTAATAACCTAAAACATCTGAAAACCAGCAAAGCAGAAGCAGTTTGGCAGCATTGATTTTGTTAAACCACAATATGGTGCTAAAGATGATGAAGGGAATTCCTCCAGTATTCTTCCTGCTTGTTTCTTTAATTTCTGCACAGAACAGTGTCCATGCTAATTTGTATCCCATCAGGATCTCAGGTGCATCTAGCAAGAGGGAATAGGCTCAGAGTACATTGTGGAATCAGGCTTTCAGTAGTTGCTGTGAAGGGTTAGGGTTTTTTTGTTTTCTTGTTTTGTTGGGGTTTTTTGTTTTTGTTTTTTTGTGGGTGTGTGGTTTTTTTTTTTGGGTTTTTTTTTTTTTTTTCAGTGAAAGCTAGCTTTAGTTTTCAATTCTGGGGAAAAAAGAAAAGAAAAAAGTGACACTAATGTAGGCATCTATCTTGTGAATATCCCCAAGGAGGCCTGTTTTCTTACATGTTCCAGCATATAAGCAACTACGTTTGCACTATTGTCCAAGAAGTTGTCTCAGCCATTCTTCTCAAGTCTCATAGAATTAAAGACTTATTGATTTATTTTTTTATTAGATCCTGTGTCTTAAAAGCAAAAAATTAATTACGTGCCTTCTTTCCCCATCTTGTTTTCGTAACTGCTAATAATTGCTGTCATTACTTTTTTTATTTTAATACCTTATTTTGTGTGTCAAGTGCAGCAGCTTTACTAATGTTGTAATAGCTTCTAGCTTGTGAATTTCTTTTTATTAGAGAATGTGTTTTTTTCAGATTGTTACCATTTATTAGCAAAACATCTTCTTGAATAAATTCAGTGGTTATGCTTATGTTTGTACTAGAATTCAGAGCTCTGAAAGCAGTATTACATCTTGGATGCCTAGTCCTACTACAGTTGAGATGCATATGCATGAAATAACCATATAACCTTTGCACAAGGAGGCAAATGCATTTGGATTCTCCTGTGCATTGCAAGCTTCCTTAGCATTTACCCATGTCCAGCATTCCTATCAGAAGACTACTAGCAAAACCAGAAGTGCAGGTGTCCCCTAATCAGAAGTTAGGTTAGCACCAGGTACAAAAGATACAGTATTTAACTTGGTTTTAAATTTTTATTCTGAAGTTTTTAACTGCCTTGGTCTAAATTCTCATACAGGCAGTACTGCTGAAAATGTGCTGTTTCTGGAATTGCTAGGTGCATACATTAAAATAGATTAGAATTCCTGCAGGTGTTAGAATGTTCAGTTTAAACTAGTTTTAAGCACCCATTCCTCTATTACTTTACATAATTGATTGAGACAAGATTGAGCCCCCAAAATGAAAGTTCTCTCAGGCAGTACCAGAAGACCCAGAAGCATATGGTGCTTCTCCCTAGGACATCACTGTGGAGCGTGTCTCTGGGGAAACTTTTTATCTAGGCAAGCATGCAAATCCCTTCTGTGCTGGGGCCACCAATTAGTGCCAATTAAGATGGCAATTCTTTTTTTTTGATAGCTAGGAAATAAGCTGTGTGCAGACAAATTTGAAAAATTGTAAATACATTAAAGTGTGGAAGGTATCAGTAATTATTTTACACCTCACCTTACTGTGAGGTGTAAAGTAACAGCAAAAAAAAACAGCTGTGAAATGAGCTTAATACATGACAGAATACTTGCTATATTTGACTTCAGGGTGCCAGAGCTATCCCTGGAA
This sequence comes from Amazona ochrocephala, assembly GCA_039720435.1. Classification (NCBI taxonomy): domain Eukaryota; kingdom Metazoa; phylum Chordata; class Aves; order Psittaciformes; family Psittacidae; genus Amazona; species Amazona ochrocephala. The sequence continues at coordinate 35,609,045 of CM077879.1, forward strand.
GTGTTCAAAGCAATGTGTTAACATTTCTTCTGATGGAAGAGAGAGCTTGGGAGAATTTCTTTCTCCTCTGCCACCTCCAATGAGCAGGGCTGGCCATACTACTTCATGTGTGCCTGGCTTGGTTGAATAACCTTTCTAGTCTTCATGGTAACCTTCCCACTTCTAAGAGAAGCAGATGAATTTTCCCAAAGCTGGAAGGAAGCTTTTATTAAGTAAAATGGTAAAAAATTATTAAATGTTCTGGGTTTAAAGAAAATTCAAGAACTTTCTTTATGCACTGGTAGAAGTCCTTAAAAAGAAAATCTCCCTCATTTCCTTATTAAACAGAACACTGAAGATTGCAAGTGAATGCTAAAGTACACATGCAAAATCCAATGTTTCTTCCTCAATTAAAAAAGTAACCTGGCAAATCAGTTTAAAGTAACAAGTGATCTCTTCAGTTGTAAATGTATAATCAAGTATGGAATATGTTGAGAAATTATTTTTTGTCCGAATACTTTAATTTCATTTCAATCTGCCTGGGGTGCTGAGTGGCTTTTGGTTATCAGTTCCAGGTTTTTGGTTACAGAGCTGTATCTAATGCAGTCTTGTGGAGAGCAATAGGGTTTACGTAACTAACTTTCCCCTTTTAGACTCTCTTGATAAAGAAAACGTGTTTTCCATGTTCACTTATCTTTAAACAGAATTCACAGCGGGCTCTTGGAATTTTGGTTTGAAAGTCAAGTTTTATGTTTAAAAAACCTCTTCTTGATCTGCAGCAGCATCTCAGAAGCAGAGAAATCATTAGGTTTAATTAGGATCAAATATTTATTAAGCACTGGTAGATGAATTGAGTGTATTCAGTAGTGGAGAAATTATTCCTGGGTAATTTGCTGTAGTAGTAACACAAGGCATGCATGATTGAATAAATCTGCACAGAGATTTTTTTTCCTTGTGGATTGTTTTTTTATCTAGAGCAGAAGTTTTATTTACATAGTATAGAATTTTTCCGTCATTCTTAGATATCTGAATAAAAATTCATTTTGAAGACTCTCTTGTTACATTGATAGATAAAGGTGCCCAAGGGTATGGTATCCCCTCATACATTCTTAAGTGTCATTTTTCACCTGTAGTAAATGCAAGTGCTTTCATGGCCAAAAGCTGAATATCTGTGCAGAAGTGGGAATTTATTGTCTGCTGATATTGTAAGTTCAGCCGAAACAGATCAGTACAGATTCTGTTGCTTTTTACTAGTAAGTGCAAGAATTTCATTTACTATTACTACTGTCTATTTACACAGCTACTGTGTGCTGGGCAAGACACGCGTAGAAATCTGAATTTTCCTGTGGCTACCATCTTCACTTTGGGGATGAAGGATGTATTAAGAGACACCTCTTGTGTGCATCTAGAAACTATTCCTATTGGAGTTGTTGGCTGCATAGCGCTATATACAACCAGATTGCCTTCCTTTCATGTTTACCAAAGTGAATCTCATAAGAAATTTTCTGCATCAGTTCTGCATCTTTTTCTAATTCCTTCTTATGAGCATTTGGTTATGAGGCCTCCAGTTATCTCAGGGGTTTTGGAATGAGTTCATTTCTAATTAACCTTTCAGTTGAAAATTATTCTCCTCATAGGAAACTTGAGATTGCTGTTATCAGCAAGATGATCACTGTTCAGGACAGTAATTCTGAGGGAAGCTTAGTTACAGAGCTTATACACTTTATGTCATCCTGTAATTCAGCTTTAATTGTACTGACATTTAAAGATAATTTAAGTGAAAAATATGCAATTTTTACCAAGGAGGAAATAGAAAATACAAAATACTGTCCAGTAAGTACTTTTGAGTAAAATTATGTACAGGTTAACTAACACCGAGACTGTTGTTATGGTGAAAGTTCTCTTTAGTAGATAATAGTAATAAGTATTCTTTCACTATTTTTTTTTTTTATTTGGTTTTGGGTTTTGGTTGGTTGGTTGGATTTTTTTTATTTGCATATGGGAACTGCATAGTCTGTAAAACAAATAATATATTCCTGTGTAAAATTAAGAGGAAATTGCCTTCTCCACATTTGTGAACATACTTCTCTCTTCGATGTGGAAAGAGTCTGTGTTAAACTTTCTGATAACTGCAGCCTTAAGAGCAGAAAAGTGTGACAACTCAAGACCTCTGTAAAACCGAAAGCAGACATGTCAAATTTCTCTTCAAGAATGTCTTTTGCATTAGAAATATGGACCTAATATCATCACTACTTAACAGCTGCTGCTTTAAAACTCCTCACTGGGGACAGCAGCTGAACCACTCTGTAGTCTAAATTGGAATGAGTGTGTCTGAGCCTATGAGAATTATAGCTGGAAGGCAAAACTCATGACAGCTGGACCAGTGAATATGAAGTCACTCACGCTTGGTGTCCTGCAAAGACCAGCACTTGAGGTCCTGGTGAGTAGGTAAGAGAGCATAGAAACATACAGATGACACAAGATGCATTTCAAACATTGGCCTCTAATTATAAGCACCATTTCATGCATGTGATGCTAATTGCATACATAATTTCTGCCATGCTGGTCCTCATGTTTACCCAAGTACAGGATTTACGTGTGACCTTTCTTTGTGCATATGCAGATTTTATCACTTAATTTCATACACAATCATCTGAAAAACAGGGCATGTTGTTATATGTACCAGGGTGTGCTCATCTGGGTCAAGGATCAGGGCTGGGTCCAGCCCCTACAACCTGGGAAGAGTATGTGTCTTGGTTATGAAAGAAATTATTGGACAAAACAGTGCAGTCAAACCATAATGTTAGTTTTAGTTTTGATTTTTTCTTAGTTCTTGCATATTCCAGAAAATGTCAGAAACTGCATTGATTTAAAACAGATTCTTCTACTAGGTATTGATAATATTCTGTACAATTCAGTGTGGCTAATGAAGCACTGTGTGTTACCTTCAGGCCTATTGCTGTGGCATAAAAATGTGACCTTGACATGCTTTGAGCTACACAATGAGCTAGTCAATAGGAAATGACTACGGTCTGTAATCCTGTATTGTCACAGGGACATTATGTTCCAAACACAGAGAGATCTAAAAGCTGAAGAGTAAAGTGACCTACCACTCTCAAAACATCCAGGTAAACTATTTCTATTTGCTACTGTACAGAATACTTCTTGTTAGCAAGTTACATATAAATTGAGATGATTGGACAATCTTTTCAAGTATTCAATGGATTAGATACAATCATATGCTGGGTATTCCAGTAAGACTTGACTCTGGAAAGGTACAGTTCATCGCAATGCCTTTTACCTTTGGAGGATAACTTCCTGGTCAAATCAAAGTAGGTTGCTTCCAGTTTTGCACCACTTCCCTCTCTCAGCATCTTAGAAGCAGAAGAGAAGTTAATCCTGAGTTTAACCAGCCTGTGAGATTTGATTGCTGTCACCTGAGTGGGAGCCATCAAGTGTTTAATGGTTGTGTGTTGTCCCTGATCTGAAAGATCTTTAACATGTTAACTCATTCTGTGCTGTAAAAGTGTCAAAACCTCAGTTGGAGTTCATAATTGTATCCATAGATTTCCCCAAGGTGATTGGAGAGTTATACTTTTATAACTTTTATACTTTTATAACATTTATACTTTTAAGGAGTTCAAATTCAAAACCCTAAGATGAAGTCTCACATTTAGGAATCCATGGAATCATCCAGTAGAGTTTGCTTGCATTCCCACACATTTGGCATTTCTGCTGTATGCAGGGAGATGCATAATTCTTCCTTGCTTCAAAAAGTCTCTCAGTGCAAGAAGATGGGTGAGCTGCAGCTTTTTGGTTGTTTTAGAAACACTTGTCCAAACGCATAGCTTTGTCTTTGATTCTACAGTCTTAGTGAAGAATTTGGCTAGACTTGAACATCTGCGTCATTAGCTTTAATGAAAATTGTAAATGAAGATAAAAAGGATCTCTACAATTTAGCTGTGACGTGTTTGCATACTTTTTCCTCTGAGGCTGCTCTGACTGTTTAAAGTACAGAGCATCTCTTCCCTGTATGCCATAGGCCAAACTGCTTCCAAAATGGTATAGAGACGGGGTCAGAGCTATAATTTATTTCAGTATAGAAATCTAGCATTGGCTTTATGCTATAGGGAACCTAGATGGGATAGTGACCTTATATTTCTGAAATTTCTGAAGGCTCTGTAGAAGAAAAGCGTATGTGAAATGAGGGTTCAGATCCTGAACAAGCAGTGCAGAATTGTGCTAGTTCTAGAACAGATAACATGTAAACATGGCATCATACCTGAGCTAGTGTCGTGGTTTAAGGTTTTTTTTAAGGTGTGCTTGGGTAAAATGTTGGAGCTGTGCTACTCTTAGGATGAAATTCTTTTGTGCTGTAGTATTCTTTAAAAACCTGGGAGTTTGGAGTGACACTAGCTTGAGGTTTCTGTGCAATAGCAATTGAGTATTACAAGCATGCACTTAGAAAGCTAGATACACTAAACTCAGCTGTACAATTATTATGTCTGGGTTCTTCAGGTGACTTGGAATCTCAGTCTAAAGATTGTATCCCAGTTCCACTGGTGCTGTACTTCCATGCTTGACCTCCCTGGAAATTCTGCAAGAAACTGAATAGCAGGTGTTGGCATTCACACATACATCTCTTGTTAAAGAGAATTTACTTGTGCTTTACATGTTCTATCTCGTTAACGGACAGCACTGTATCTCTGATACTAGTAAAAGTATAGTCACATATTTGTCTATTTACTCTTGTTGGCTATTGTGTTCTGAATTTGATTTTATTCAGCACGAGTTTTTCAGTGATCAGTGTATTTGTTCCCCTTGGTTTTTCTCGGAAGCATATCTGACATTCATGACGTTAATCAGTTATAGAAAACAAGACCAAAAGAAGACACATAAAAGCTGAAGCCACCCTCTCACATGCATAATTTTAAAAGCTGATGCACAGGAAATTGTCCGGTTCTTAATAAGTATTTGTTTTCCTTTTTTAAAATGAACAATCCTTTTTGTTTTGCTTGCTTCTTTAAGCAGCTAGTGAAATACTTGTATGTAATACAAAAATAATAATTAAACAGCTCATTCTGTATATGTGCATTGTTCCCACAAATACTGTATGTTGCACATGATGCCATCATCTTGTTCTCTCAAAGGCTTCAGTTTTCCATCATTTATATTTTATAAGTTTTGTTACTTAACCCATTGCAGAAGGTAAACGGGGGAGGGGAGTTGTCTGTTCTTGCAGCCATGAGGATCCTTGCTCATCTCATTAAATGTATCCTGCTGCAATTTCTTATTTGAAATTGCAGTCAACATAGCAGTCTATAAAAGCATAGCATTTAAATGTATAATGAGCAATTCCTATAGGTAAGATAGGAAGGACAAATTAAAAGGCTGGATTAAAGTGAATATATCAACAAAATCTGGCATTTGGAATTTATCAAAGGCAGAGAATATTGAATGTTAGCAAGCCATGCCTGTTCAGCTGAGGTTTTGTCACCTTGTCATTGATGTTGCGACTTTCTTGGTATTGCAGATACTTTGTATGGGAAGTAAGGTGGGGGGAGGGTCTGAAGAAAACAATATTTTTTTTTTTGTCATCTCTTCCAATGAGCCAGGCCCCCTCCTCTACATCTGCTGTCTTTTTTTCCTGTTGCCATAAATACAACCTTTAATGTACTTCATAAAGACAGGAGTGAGGCAGTACCATGCAAACCAGTAGCAAAAGGTTTTGTGTTTGAAAGCCTTTGGGCAAAGATATAATAATAAAGGAGCCTACGTAGTATTTGGTATAATTTTCCTTCATTTCCTTGTGTAAAGTGCATCATTTCTAAAACTACTAGTATTTGTTTGTCAGCAGAGAATAGCTATAAACACATAAATGGCCCGCAATATGCATCATGTCTTGCTTTAGAAATGATCTGTTAGGCTTTGCCAAGTGTCAAATGCTTAACAGCATTAAAATAAATTACTAGTTTCTTAACGCGTAGCGTTTTTATTACTCTGAGTGGAAAACTGTCTCACCTGTCTGAATTCGGAGGTGCATTAGGCTTGTGTCAGGTTTTTTAATTGCTTCTTGTTTGCAGTAGATGCAAACAGTTTTCAGTATGAACCCAATTTAATCTTTACCGTAAGGCAGGATCAGTAATGCAGTATCAAATGTTAACTGCTAGCTTCTTAAATCATTATTCTTTTCATTCAACTTGACAGCTAATTTGAAAGCTCCCTCCCCCGACCTCATGTGATGCTACAACTTTGAATATTCCAATGGTTCAATCCTCTGACTTAAGCTGGAAATGCAAATTTAATATGGTATCAACAGGAATCTTTTGCATAAGCAGCCATATTCAGTATATGAGGAGTCAAAGATAAAAGTGAATTCTTGTTTAAAGCAAACAGGAAAAAGAAACAAAGGAAAAATAGTCTTGTGGTTTCTACTGGAAATTTCTGTAAGTATGTGAAATCAGGTATGTAGGGAAATCTGACTTAATACGTTCCCACCTAATAGGGCTGCCCTTCTGTAACCACATACTAGACAAGAAGGCTTTGGATGCTTTTACTATATAAAGATATGTTCACGTCAAGGAGTTTGACTGACAGTTTTGTAAACTGAAGTATTGCTTATTCTTAGAAAAGAAACAACATCTTGTGGCTAGATATGGAAAAAATATTTGGAGTGAACATTTTTGGAATGAAATAAAGAAATAGTGTGTATAAAATGCTTGTCGAAGCAGAAAGTATAAAAATAACCCTTGAACTTGCTCCATTGCAAAACTGCAGAGTTAAAGCTGCTTTTCCAGTTCTTACAGTAGCCAAAAAATTGTTTAGGCTGCTTTTAAGATAAACTGTGTTCAGTTAACTGTATGCAAGAAGAAAATGTGTGATTTCTAATATGCAAAATCAGTGTTTGAAATCTTTTTACCAGAAGTTTTTTTCCTTAGGCCTTAATCTAGCAAATTTCTACAGTGCATACTTAGTTCTCTTTTGGGAATGATCCCAACCTTATACAGAAAAAGCACATGCTTATATTTCACATAAGACCATGGATTTTATGAACATATATTGAGGACTTTGAATCAGAGCCCTAGTATTTTTAAATGAGAAAGCTAAGAGTGGAAGCCTTGCATCTGGTATGAGCCAGTATTGCAACTTCAGATATTTGAATCAGAAGACTGAATTTTCCTCCACAGTATGCAAGCATTCGTGTCTACTAAATACACCATAGCAATGTCTATAACAGGGAACAAATCAACTGAGTTGTTAATTGGAAAAAATATGTCTGAAGGCAGTTGTTTCTCTTTGCCTTGAGTTTCTTAATTACTCAACTTCTTGCAGATTGTCTCATGTCTGAAAACTGTTGTGTCATATGGAATAATAATTCTAATTTCACCCTAAGCTGTTTTTTAATTAGGCTAAAATTGATAACTATGCAGTTCTTAAGCTGCTGATTCTATTTACCACTTTCAGGAGCAAAGCTCACCCTTGGCCTTCTTATACTGTGTGCAGATTCCACATACTGTGCCTGAATAATTGGCAGACACAGTGGGACTGCAGGATGCCTTATGTGGGGTGCGCAAAGCCCAAGACTGTTGCTTCAGAACAGATGCAACCTCAGTACTGTGGTGTTACTGTGATGCTGCAGCATCATAATGTAGCATAGCAGCATGACATAGAATTAGTCACAAAGCCTTGAAGCTAATGTCCTCATTTGAGAATCTGTTTATCAGACATTGAAGGTTATTTTGGGACCTTTGTATCCTTCAGATACAGCTTGTAAGATGTGCAACAGCCTCATCTGTCTTAAGACAGTAAAGGAAACTTGCTTCAGGCTTTTCTATGGTCCAGCTCTCAAGTACCCTCTTTGCCTATTAGGGGAGGGTGGATTTTCTGTGAAGATGACTGAAGTCAGAGCACTAAGATCTGCTGTGCCCTTGAAAGGAGATAATCTGCCTAGGTGCTGTGCTGCCTGAGCCATGCAGGCTGTAGACAAGGCAAGAAAAGTGTTTTGCTGTCTGTCCCTTCATCTCATCTCTCTTTAGCCAGCATGTCAGAAAGCAATTGCATTTTTTGACCAATGCTTACCTATGGAAAATATCTAGCAAAGTGATTGTATGGCATAAATCAAGAAAGTCTGAAAAGTGCTCCAGTAGTTGAAATTTATTCCATTATTTGATGCAAAGTCAGGTGACACTTCAGAGTTGCTGTAGTGCTTGGAGTTTAATACCTTTTCTGTGATGCAGTATTTACTGTGGGAAGGAAAGCAAATTACAATAAACATACATATCTTAGCATGGCTACTAATCTTGTTTCTGGTGCCTTGTGGCCTTCCTCTACATTGATTTAATTTCTTCTTTCATGAGAAAGTAAAAACTCAAAGCATGCTTCCCTGCTTTTTCTTTTAAGCCTATGCTTTTAAAGCTGTGTAGGACTGGGACTTTCTGATACACCTTGCTCGAGTATGATCTGAACATTTCCTCTTAGTACATGCAGGATGAAAAGATTTTAATGAAAGGGTTTAATGAATCTCATGAAACAATTGTTTGCATACAAAAAGCGATTTGCACACATGGGGGCTGGGGATGTTTCTGAATAGGACCCACAGTCATCTAATTAGGCATGCATGGTATTAGTAGGCATCTCTAGTACTCACAGGGCTAGTCCAAGGACAAGGGATCCCTGCTGAAAAATCTTCCATTAAAAAGAAAATTGCATAGCACAAGGTCTTTCTATAAAAGCCTGCCTAAAATTTTCTTGTATTTAATTAGGTGCTGAGATCTGGATCTAAAAAGAATGAAAATAGAAAAAAAAAAGATTTTATTTCCTGGGTAGTGGAACTGAACATGCTGGCAATGAATGCGTAAGAGTGAAAAAATCAAAACAGAGGTGCTTTACTTATAGTTTTATGACATGTTTTATGATCTGATGATCCTGGTAGAATTGAATGTTTGGTGTATAGTGACAATTTCATACTTCACATTGCAATATGACAGACCTGCACCTGGTTAGTTAATAACCGCAGTGCCTAGGTGTATGTAACCAGTACCAGGAGGTTCCAAGCATTATTTTTTCTTAAGATGAGACTTCTGGGAAACTTTATTCTTCATCAGCATATTATTGGATGCAGCTGCATGAAAACGTGAGAGGGGTAAGAACACTGTCCACTCCGGTATGCCTCTCAACATGGGCTGAACAGAAAACATGGCTGGTTTGTGTGTTAGGTCAGAAAAAATGTGCTCTGTTTACAAGGAAAAAGAAGTTACACCAAAAAAAAAACCAAACCAGAAACAACCCACATCCAGCAGACAAACAAACAAACAAAAAAACCCAGCACCAACAAATCATTATTTACTGTGAAAGAGGCTGCTAAGTGAATTAAAATGTTGTCATCACTGTGACTGGTAACATCAATATAAGTTACTAAAACTGGATAAACAGCTAAAGAGGATCATCTGGTCCAACCTGTCTAGGCAAAGCACAACCTAAACTTGATGTCCCAGTACCCTGTCCAGCTGAATCTCAGTAGTGTCCAGTATTGGGAAATCCACCACTTCCCTGGGAAGATTATTCCAATGGCTGATTGTTCTTATTGGAATCTTCCCAGAAGTAACTTAGGCTTCTCAGTCCTTTGATCTTCTCTGTGACCCTTCTCTGGACCTTCTTCAGCCTGTCCACATCTTTTTTTGTAGAGCAGTGATCAAAACTGAACTCAGCGTTTTAGGTGTGGCCTGACCATTACTGAGTAGAGTGGGACAATGACATCTTTATCTCTCCTAACTGATGCCCTAGTTGATGTAACCCAGCATCCTGTTGGCTTTCTTTGCCACAGCTGTACACTGTTCACTCATACTGAGCTTTTGAAAATCCTAGGAAGGTACTTGAGTAACCCTTAAGTCATAAGAAGCAAATTAATGTACATATTTATCATTTTTACATCTTGGAATGTAGTTCCTTGCAGTAGTTGGCTCTTCCACCAATTTCTAGATAGCTAGGAATAGATGTAAAAATAGAGAGATCAGGAAAATTTGGGATGGCTTTAGGATGTTAATTTTTCTCTCTCTTAGAAAAGACATAACCTTAGTCACAAGAGAAGAATGCACATGTAAAGGCTGAACACATGGCAACAAATAGGTCCCAAGAAGAAACAAAAACTAACCCCACAAATTAGGCCAGAATTCGATGAGCAAACTGATCCCAGGGGGTGTGTAGAGGAACTGTGAGCTAAAGCACTTGACAATTCTACTGAGAAAAAGGAAAAATAGTTAGACTACCTATTTCTGTCTTTGCTGCTTTCAAATATATGTGATAACCTGCAATGTGTTTAGTCTTCCCTTAATTGGATTATTGTTTTTGAAAAAGTGACATCCTCTCCCTCCCCTCTCCCTTCCCCCTTTCACCCCTGCAGTAAAAACAGGTTTAATGGTCTCTTTCAAAAGTGAGACAAAATTAGCATCATAATTAGTAAGTGTTTTAGATATGTTTGCTAAGATAACTTCAGGCCTGTGTTTTAGTCATGTGTTGCCTTGACTCAAGCCTTGTATCTGTTTTCAGCTGCCAGTTTGTGGATGGTGGTTGAGGTTTTTGTAACTTAAATTAAGAAACTGCAAAAATAATCACTGTCAAAAATCAATCAAGGTCCTTTCATCACAAATGCCCAGTGAAAATATATAGTGAAAAGCTAGCTAGGCAACTGTTATATCCCTGCTTTTGCCTTTCTTTGTTACTGCTTGTACTGCAAACTGTTTACATGATGTGATGGCTTTGGCAGGTTATAAATTAGCTATAGCTGCCGAACATGTGTCTCAAGCTATTTGCCAGTGTGTAAGCATGGCTAATGTATTTACGTATTATTACAGGGGAGAATGGGAATCTTTCTGAATTTACTCTGACTGGGTGTATCTGTATGGCTTTTCTGTCAGAAAGGCTGGAATGATAAAATTCCTCTAGTGCTCAGATTGGTCCAGGCAGGATTGTGTATGGTGACAGAAGCCAGTAATTCTTTATCAAAAGGTAGTCTGTAATCACAGATTTTGAGTCTTTTGCTGCATGACTTTTCATGGACATCTCTGTAGGAACTTCTGTTGGCTAATGCAAAAACAGCTCTAAAAAAAATAATAAAGATTACCATCTTGTGTACAGTAGGCTTAAGCTCGTGCCAAAAATAAGCTTGTATGTATTAAAACTTTGTGTCAACACATTATAAACAGCTCCTGGTAGACTTTATTGTACATGGAAGTCATATTCTAAAGCCGAGCTATAGAAAATGCAATTCTCCCTTATCTCTACAATGCTCACTCTCACTCTGCTGATGGTCTACAATGCAGTTGTTTGGGATGCACTCTAGGGAATGGTTAAACCCATTCTTCTTCCCAAGCTTGTGTATTTCTGACAGCATTTTTCTTGGTGACATAGTAAAGGTAATTTTATGCCAGTTCCTCCTCTCCTGCAGTTTTTTTGTTTTGTTTTGTTTTGTTTTGTTTTGTTTTGTTTTGTTTTTTCAGCAAAGCAGAAGAGCCACCCTTGGGTTTAACACTACATCTTTTCTTTCAATATGCAGAGTAAAGCTATTCAAACCTGAAGTTCTGGACCTTCCTGAGTTCAAATAGGCTCCACACGTGGGTTCCCAAACCACAAAGAATGTGCAGAAGAGTTAAAACGTGTCTGCAAGTCCAACCTCTAACTTTAATTCGTATGTCTCATCGCTGATCTCCCCAAGCCCCATGATTTCCAAAGGGTACTCAGAAGATGTCGGTTAAAAGCGCTTAATGGCCTGTGAAATCAAAGGGGTTTTAACGAAAGCTTTTTTCTCTGTGAGGAGGGCTTGAAGTATAACTGAAACCGACCTATACGCTTAGGGTACTTGCTGAAATTCTTACAGTAATGCATTTAAAGTGGAGATAAGAACAGCAATAAAAATATTTTACTGCTGTACTTTAACAGGTTTCCTTCTGCATATTTAATTAGATTAATTTCTGGTTGGATTCTATGTCTTAAAATGAATAAAAGGTGAAACACTCAACAGTGGTAGCATATTTCAGTAGAACCATGAAGAGAACCACATCAGTCATAGAATAAATTAGGTTATGTGGTACCTCTGGAGATCATGTAGTCCAATCTGCTGTATAAAGCAGGGATAATCTTGATTAGCAGGGCTAATCAGTTAGACCAGGTTGCACAAGACTCTGTGTGGCACAGCTTTGGCTGTCCCTGAGGATGGAGACTGCATGGCTGGGCCAATTCCAGCACCTGACTACTGTTGTGAAGCTCACTTTTTCCAAGTATAAGATACATAATCATCTATGTTGCACTTTGTCCTTTTACTGGCCTTTCCAAGAAGAAGTAATACTCTGTGTTCTCTCTAGCTCTTCTTGGAGTGATTAGAGATAGTAGCTAGATCCCCTGGGCTTTCTCTTCTCCAGGCTGAATGTCCACAGCTCCCTCAGCCTTTCTGCATGTGCTTGTGTGCTCCATGACCTGAGCCTTTTAATTGAGGATTTGCTGGACTCAGTTTGTTTTTTCAGCTTTAGTCTATCTAGTGCAGGGGTGGTCAAATTTTGATGTCCTCACCAAGACATGGTATGAAGGAAATGACCACTTGCAGTGACCTGCTTGTGGTGCTGTTGCTAGTGTAGCTCATGTGCAGGTAACCTTCATTGCTCTAAAGGCATGCAGCCAACTTGCATTCAGCTTGATGTCCATGGTTTTCCCAGATCTTATTCAGCAGAGCCGCTCCCTCAGCTGTATCTGCTGCATAGAGATATTTCATCTCTGCTGCAGGACTTTGAATTTCATAAGGTTCCTATCAGCCTATTCTTCCAGTATTTGAGGGGTTCCTTCACTGTAACAGCAACTTCCCAAAGTCTGGTGACCTCCATGAGCCCAAATCTGTTTGGTATTGTTGCCAAGTGCCTAATGACCCTTAAAAAAATCAAGCCACACTTAGTTTCAAGGAATGTTTATCTTTTTTTATAAAGAGCAAAACTTGTAAGACTGGCAACCTGTCTTTTTGTGCCAAATGTACATGAAATTATAGAATCATAGAATCATAGGATAGGGTTGGAAAGGACCTTAAGATCATGTAGTTCCAACACCCCTGCCATGGGCAGGGACACCTCCCACTAAACCATGCCACCCAAGGCTATGTCCAACCTGGCCTTGAACACTGCCAGGGATGGAGCATTCACAGCTTCCTTAGGCAACCCATTCCAGTGCCTCACCACCCTTACAGTAAAGAACTTCTTCCTTATATCCAGTCTAAACTTCCCCTGTTAAAGTTTGAACCCATTACCCCTTGTCCTCTCACCACAGTCCCTAATGAAGAGTCCCTCCCCAGCATCCTTATAGGCCCCCTTCAGATACTGGAAGGTGTCCAAATTGCAGAAAGTTCAATACAAAAATTTCTGGTAAGCCTTTTTTCTTGCTCCCTTGCAGAACATTTTGTTTCATATAATTAACAAACTGGCACTCCCACAGTTCATATTGGTTCCTTGTTCTCATGTAGAGTAATGGTTTCAGGTACCCTGACATGCAGTCTGGTACTAAAACCGTATGGTTAATTTATCCTGAGATCACTTATAGATGATTTGCTTAAAGGAAGCCTTGGCAGTCTGACACAGTGAAAAGTCCGTTAGCATGTGCCCCACATTGTCCGTTGTGGCAACTGTGAGTTAATTCATGTCTTAAAGTTACCGCTTTTTTTCCCCCTGGGAAGAATTTTCCAGGCTTGTCTCAAATGCCTTTTAAAAAGTCCCACCAAAAGCAGTGCAGATAAAATGACTCTTACAAAACCACTGCCTGCCTTGTCTGTTATTAAATGCTTCCCATCTCTGCCTGCCTGGAAACAGCTACAAAAGCTGCAAAGATGAATCAAACACGCAATGGAGTAGCATTGCTCAGCTAGCAGGACACTGTGACGGCTCTGACCTCTGAATGACTTGCTAACCCTGCATCCAGTGGAAGCTCAAAACAATGAGAGCCTGTCCAGCTACACCCAGATTTGTTTCCTGATGTAGTACTTCAAGGAAGTCTGCTCTGTGTGGGACAGTAGCTTGTGGAATGTTCTACAGTGGCCAAACAGTAGTGGCTGAAAACAGGGTAACTTGTGGGTGTTAATGCCCATCCTCTCAGTGTATGAGTCATACACACAAAACTGTGTGAAATGAAATAGTCCCTAAACATAGCCCTGAGGTGTTGGAATGAGGCAGTTCAGTATAATTTAGATTTATATTCACCTAGCCTAGCATTCTTGGAGAAAGAAGCAAGTGGTTTGATAACCTCCTTGCCCCTGTGGGGATGAATTATAAACCCAAAGTCCTGTGGTGTGTAACTTTCCAAACAAAAAATTTCACAAGCATCGTTTTGGCAAAGGTAGAACTGCTTTTCCGTGACTCTACATTTCAAATATCTTAGAGTCTTCCTAAGGAAGAGTACCTACCTTCCTTAGAGGTTGGTAGATGTGAGGCTTTTTGACGTAGCAATTTTCTTAAATAGTTTGTCAGTTCATATATAGAACAGAAATTGTCACAGATAAGATACTGAGATCAGTGGAAGGGGAGGCTTTTCATTTTCCCATGTCTTGGAACAAGGCTTTTTATTTGCATATGTGGTGATGTTTATGTAGCAGGCAGCAAGATCAATCTTGGTTACTTCAGTAAAATAATTCTTTTACCAGCGAAGTACTCAAGACTTGGTTCACATTTATAGATAAACTAATGCTTAGCTTTTTAAAACAATGAATTTGTATAATCAAAGTACTGGTGAAGTTCTTAAAATAAGCTGCTAAGTTAGGTTTTCAAAGCGCAGAAGTTGATGGAGTACAGCAATGCAGGGGTTCATCTGTTTCAAGTAGCTATTTCTACAACTGTGTTCGTTGCATTCAATTAAAAACTGCATTGTTTGCTATTCTATAATGTAAATTTTTAGTTGTGGAATCATATATTTAGTGGTGGAAAAGGAGTGATAGGTTTTGCTGCTTTGAGATAGCACAAACAAAAATGACTGAATCAGGCTGTGCTCATGTTGTGAAGCTGGAAAGTGATTAGGTATACTTGGTGGTATGGAAATAGTATTTCTGTAATAGGAAAAGATTGAACCAATGTAGGAAATTTGCATGGATTTGATAATCATCCTATGTACAATGTGTTTTGCTCTTGTAAACTATACTAGAAACATAATTGCTTTCTGATAGTAATTGATAGTCACAGCATTTTTGACGCAGGTCAGTTGAATTTGATAATGAGGTGATACTTTGGAGACTTCTGCATAAAAATTAATATATATCTTGTATTAAATCACTGTGCATTCCCTGTATATAAGAATTTGAGACAAATGCTGGTCCCTTATTGCAAGTGTATTTAACATAAACCACAATTTTGAATTATCTGAAATTGCAAAACCCCAATATTTGTTTTTGCTTTGTGGTGCTTCTATAAGCAGGTCCTCATACAGCAGCATTCAAAATATCACATGTACATCCTGTATCTGCTCTCTATAGGCAGAAAGTAGAACTTTTCTATCATAACTGTTGTTCTGTTGCCTTCCCTTTGCTGTATGATAATACAACAATATATATTGTTCTCCATTAATGTTGGCAGGCCATTACAAATTGTGATCTACTGAAGACATTAAATGTAGCCATGTAGTGCAGTGGATACTCACTGGTGACTTATTAATGTGTAGGAGTAGTTTGTATTTCTGTAGTCTCTTAAGGCTTAAATTAAAAAAAAAACAAGAAAGCCTGCATTATGTTTGGTGTCATAAGTGGTAAAAGAAATTCTGTAGTATGTAGTGTCTATGTACACAGAGCTTTTTTTGTCTGAAACACTTTTAATAAATGTGCAATTATTCAGAGATTGGATCCTAGAGGAAAGGGGCACCGCTGGCCTCAGTTGAACTGCACTGGTTTATAACAGCTGAGGGAATAGCAGGAAGTAGTTGCATTCTTCACCCTTTCTAGCACTAGAAAACAGAGAAAAGAGTTGTAATTAGGGGAGAAACAAAAAAATTTATAGGACTGTTCAAGAAAATAGTTCATTTTTTTGGGGTCAGGACTCTCTTTTTGCTAATATTATCTAAATAGGCATTTATTAACTCCAATGATTCACTTTTTACTAATTCTTTTAAACATTGATTATATACCATTTAAATGAGGCTGATACACTTGCACAAAACTTTTGAGGTCATGACATTTATGCACAGTTTCCTTACTTTTGTAGCAGAAAAGTAGAGGACTTGGTGCTGCGTGCTTACGCTAACTGCAGTGTTTCTCCTTGGAGGGATCTAGCATGCAGCATTTAGTTCTATGTGCATATGGAAATGAAGAGGGTTTATGCATGCATGGGCAGCTTTTGTCCAAGTGCAGTGTTCAGAAGATGTTTGCCTGATGCTTGCTAGAAATCGGGTGCATAATAGCGGCCTTCTACAGCCACTTAATTGTGATGGAGGATGACTGAGGTATGTATTTGTGTCTTGCTCATTCATCTGGTATCAGTACTTCTAAACTCTACTGAACTGAAGCAAATCATGCAGTCTTTAAAGATGCTGAATGGAGCAGAAGAATGACTTTTATTTGCCAACCAGCACTGAGGCCGTGAAAGGCAATAGGATATTCAGTATAAAATAGGAATGCCGAAGGCACAAGGGGGTAGATAATCATTCTTGAAACCTACAGTTCTGGTTCACTTTGCATTCAGAAGCATTTGCTATTTCAGAGTTTGTGTGCTTCATAAAAGTTCAGCATTTTTTGGATGTGGTGGCTTTGGTTAATAATTCACTGCTGGTGTATTTGTAAAGACACACTTTCCACTCCACTTTTTGATTATACTGTTGTCAATCAGCAGAAGATGGTACAGAGCAGCCATGCAGTAGAGGACAGATCCAGCTTACAGCTTTCCTCAGACATCCACAAAGGGTGTAACCACATCTACCGTGTCTAGTAATGGAGTGTTCTTGAGTGTGACTTCTGTTTGAGAATTGCAGGCTTTCTTACTGGGAGAATGAATAGCAAATACAAACGTATTGAACTGGTGCTAAATAAATGCTAGCATATTGGGAAGGGGAAGGATTTGTTTACATAATGATTCTTTTCACTAAAACAACTTACGTAAAAGATGATTTAAAACATGATTTTGTTGTTTCTCTTCCTCCCCCCTCTTTTGAATTGATTGACTGACAGGTTCATTTTCTGAAAGCTCAGAGTGTTCAGTAAGTTCACCAGAGAGCATTTTATGAACCGGTCATTCTTGAAGATGCATGCTTCCTATTATCATGGCTTCTAGGCAGTCTTGGTGGTTATTACCTTAATTTACTTACTACAAAGGAGAGAAGCCTCAGTTTTTTCAGATTCTCTGCTGCATTCTTTCAGGGGCAATATGTGTATTTAGTATGCATGATCCTTTTGCTGAAGCAATGTGAATCAATTCTTTAGTCTGTTAAGGGGATCTGTCCTGAAGCTGTATTTGATTAGGCTCAAGAGAAGTTTAAAATGAAAAGACAAAGAAGGAGACCATTGAGAAGAACTTGAGAACTTGGTATGACTTCCACACTCACCTCTTTCCCCCACCCACAATAGAAGTGTAAAAGTAAATTCATCATCTGTTAGGGCTGCAGTGCAGTAGCTTGCTTCCATCTAGGAATGCTGAAGGGTGAAATGGAAATGCAAAATTTTCCATCCTTTTTATTGCAAGGAAAGTGTAGAACTCCAAACAAGCATCAGTCTATGTAAATCAAGAATGCTGGTGTGTTGGATCAATTCTATCTAATCCCATACTATTTCTGTGACTTTGTCCAGGAGTGAGTCTTTTAGGCAGGTGTAAGACGGGGTTGAGGTGATCCTTTCGCCAGTATTTGCACTTAACTTCTAATTACCGATAGTTTAGGAGCCTCTTACAGCAGGTTTTGCATCTGGACAGTCAGTTTTAATAGCTCCTAATGGTTTCATTTTCAAACATGTTCTTTGTTCTAGTTTATATAAATTTGAAATAAATTATCCCCTGCTCAGTTTTTACCCACTTTTCATATTTTTATGTATCTGTGGTCCAATTTAGTACATAAAATGTTTGTGTATGACACGTAAGTTTGACTATATATTTGGTTGTACAGTATACTTCTTTGCCAACATAGTAAGTTTTTGAACAGTTGCAAAAGATGGAAGCATTATTCTCTTTATCTAATGCATATTCTAATGTCTTTAATAAGATGGTGTAAGTTTTTTAAAATACTGAGGCTTCACACCACAGGAAGACTTTTATGCAACATTGTTTGCTTTTACTAATGGATCCAATTCGATGGCAGTTGTCAAAGCAAACTAAGAATTCATGTATTCCCCCTTTTTTACCCTCTTTAGATCAGAGTGACAGTGTTGATTTTCAAAATATTCAGTTTTGTGGTGTTGACATTGGCTGCAATATAAAAAATTTCTTGCAAAAATGATATATCTGTTGTACTGTCTTTCATTGTAGTGGGTGTGTTGAGAAAGGCAGTTACGCATTATTCTCTAAAGCAGTGAGTACATGTGTTTCTTTAGTAAGAAATAATAAAATAATTACAATGAAAAACAGTGTGACAGACACAAATGAGTTAGAAAATGCATAGAAAACAGATCTCCCTGTCTCAAGGAACTGAGTTAAATGAGATGTTTTTGCTGTATCAAAAAATACCACATTCAAAGTGATGTACCACAGGTGAAAACAGTGTAGAAGATCTTTAAAAATTTATATTAAAAAAATCTGAAGCAGCTGGTTTCAAAGAAGTAGAAATTAGGTAAATAAGAGGTATAGAGCAGAACTGAGTAGGAGAAAAGTACAAAGCTTGTCTTTGCTTAAATACGGTGTTTGCCTTGTGGTTTCTTACAGGTAACTAATGCTACACTAAAACATGCTTGAAGGCAAGCTACTGTTGCTGTATCAGTACTGAAACGGAGGTGAATCATGGCATAAAGCTACAGAGCTGAATGGAGTGGCATGGGAAATTGCTACCTTGCTTTATAGCACTTGTTTTGACATTTCAGGCACTCCTCCTGACTTCCCAAGCAAATCAAAACTTGAATGTCTGTGTCAAATTTCTGTGAATGGAAAGACCATGTTAAGATAACTTTTTCATATAGTTTGTGGTGTTCTTCTGAGACAATTTACTTTGACTGACCTAAAAATCAAACCTGACACTTTGGAGGAAGGAAAAAAACCAAAACAATGCTAAAACAGGAACTCTCAATAATTTTGCAACTTCTGCACAAAATCGTTTTCCAGAATTACTGCTCTTTTTTTACAGTAATTTTTCTATGAAACAGCATTTTTCTGCAAAAGGCTGGTTTTAGATGGTAATTTGGGCCTCATCAAGTTTAGAAGAGAGAGACGTATAATATTCATTAGCAAAAATCTTACCAGGAGTGTCCATTCTTTGGCAACAGAGGTAATACTTAAGAGAGGGATTTTGAGTAAGAGAGGAAAGCTTCGAAGGGGTAGGGCGGAATGGGATGAAATTATAGCCAAAATGCCAGAAAGTAGGCAGATGTTCACAGGCATACCTTTGAGATGAAAGGACTTAATTTAGGGACTGCTGAATTCATGACATTACTGGTACTCGGAGCAAGTGCAGAGAAGAAAAATTATCTGAGATCAGGCATCAGAAATGAGGATAAGATGTCAAAAAAGTGAGATAGACTGGGGTCAGAGGCATTGGTGAAAACCCAGTCAAAAAAAGGTTATAACACTGAAAAAAGGGAAATAGAGAATTTCAGAATGACTGGAGAATAGGAAGAAACTAAGTGTGTAATAGCAATTGGGGAATAATTTATTCCTAAATCTGTTAGTTTCTGAAGAAGTAGATCAGCTCACTTTTAAGAATCTGAAAAAGAAATCAGAACATTTATTTTGTCTTGGTCAAAAAATAACTTCCAAAAGCAAAAGGTTTCCTATATGCTATGTTTTGCTTATGAGTGGACTTTCAGAATTAGTTCACTTCATAGAGTCATAGAAGAGTTACTTGATTGGAGATGCTCTGTTTCATTTTATTTAAATGTGGGGAAAAATATCTTACTGCCTCAAATGTTACTGATCTTCAGATGAAGTGTTTACATCACCTGGGACCAATCATAAGGTGATGGCTTTGTGGAGATAATAAAATAGATTTTTACATTTTAAAAAATTCCTTTTTTAGGCTTCTGGATTCTTGTGTGCTGTGTTTAATAAGCAGCAGCAGCAACTGCTCTAAGGAATGAAAAAGCAGTTAAGTTTCCAGTTCATTAACTTTATTAATTTGACAGCTTTTCACAGATAGCCATTTCATGACTTCAGGAAGCATCAAGGCTAGTTAGCATAATTTCTTTACTGGAGGAAAAAAGATGTATTTTTTAAAATAAGTACAGTGTGGTTTTAAACGCTCTTCCCTTTACTTAATAAAGTTCAGGTGAAATGTTAATAACTTACGTTGCTCTGAATTCCTCAGATCCGAGTTAACATTGGTCCTTTAAATGTTGAGTGATTGGTTTGGTCCTTTAAGAAAGCAGAAGCTTCTCTGTCTACCATATTCTGTCCTACTGTTTCATGAGAATATTTATGCATTTTTAAACATAAATAAAGTTTAAAAATGTATTTTTGAATTGAATGATTGTGAAATAAGAAAGTTCTAAATTATGTTATTGTAACCCAGACTACTAAATAGAAGATTCATAAAAAAGCAGAAATAGAATTTACTGATGAGTTCCACAGTTACCATCTTTCCATGCCTATAGTCCCATGATTTTTAAAATGTGTTTAAAAATTTACCAGTCTCCTATAGGGCCACCATTTGCAAGATAATCAAAAATTTACCAATTACCTCTGCAGATCTTGGCATTACTTTTCTGTCTGCAGAAAAATCTGGAAGTAATAACTAAAGATGCTGGATTCTATTGTGAGGATCACTGGGTTGCTGCTGCAGCTTGAGAGCCTTTGTAATTTATGAGTGCTGAGAACCCCAGAAAGCTGCTCTACAAACTGAGAACTGCCAGAACACCCCAAATCTTCTTTGTGATAAAGATCTCATGATTTTCTCATATTGATAAGCTGAAGGGGAGAGGTGACAGGCTGCCATGACAGTATTGAAGCAAACACTGTTATCATCACAGATCAATATAAGGATGGTCTGAATCCCATTTTAAATTTTAGATTTTCATGCAGTTGGGGTGAAAGCAACAGAAAGATAACAGTCTTACCCAATTGCTTTCTCAGTGTCTCTAGTCTATTGATAGTGAGATTTGTTTACAGCTGAATTTCCATTTTTCAAGCTATTTAAAATAACTCCTCAGGGAAAAAATCACTGTCACTTGTTATGCCACTTAACAAGCAGTGTATTATTTAAAATCATGCGATGTCATTTGCTTGAATGATACTTTCTTTTTCTGAAAGTTCCTAAATTAAATCAGTGTGCCACCATGGTGGTTTGTACACCTTCACATGAAATACATGTGCTAAAGTTGAAGGCTGTCTTCTTGTCACATGAATGTGGGTTGGCAGAGTCTATGTAGCAGAGCGGTTTAATGAGCAAGTAACAGTGGCTTTTAAGGTGACACGCTGCAGCACACTCTATGGTAAATGACTGTAGTTCTAAAACTATAATTAAGTGTGTGGGAACTGAGAACATCTGCTAAGGGAATGGGACTTACTGTTGCCAATTAAAAAAAAAAAAGTAAATAAAAATGCCTAATGCTGTAAAAGCAGCATTTAAATATTACGTACACCAGATTAAGCTGACAACATGATTTTAATAATTATATTAAGTAAACTGAGAGGTAGTTCATGAAGTAAAATACTTCATCATGCTCCATTATGTTACCTATCCTCTATTTGTTACTCACGTTGCACTTGATGAGGTTGAATAGCTGGTATTACAGCAAGGCATGTAACTGATCTACACATTTTCATGAAACAGATACCATCTTGTGCTAGCACAACCATGAATTAGTTGAGTGACGCTCACAGTGCAGAACAATGAGCCCTAAATAGCACTTGTGGTGGTGTTGGAATTGGGGCTGCTGTAGGTACATTTCAACTAATCTGATAACCTCCAAGTTACATTTCATTTGGGACCAGTATTAAACCCACTCAGTCAATTAAGGATTCCTGTTGGCGTCAGCACTCCGGGAGACATAGCCTTAGCAAAATTTCGCTAGGATAAGAAAGCAAAGTGGTCAATGTATCCTGATACTAGTGAAACAAACCTTGTCTTAAAACTTCAAAATATCCAAGCATTTTGTTTGGAACTGCATTATTAGCCTCTGTAACCTAGCTGGAATGGACTGCCTACTATTAATGAAATAATTTATCGTTTCCCATTTTAAGATCCTGTTTCTTGTTAAAAGCCAGAGTTCATGATTCTACAATGTAATCATTTTGTTCATATTAAAAATTCTGGTCACCTGTAGTTTAGCAAGGTTTGGACTCAGTGGGTGGAATACAGTTATAAACTTTAACACAGCTTTGTTGGGAATGTGACTTTTACCTTCCATTACAAAAATTTTGTGGCAGTAAGAAGTCTTTTGCAGGTGCTCAGTAGAGATTTGGCAAAAGCAGAATCTGAAATCCATTCCCATCACACATGAGCCGAAAATTAGAATTGTATACTTGAATGCTTCTAAGTGCCAGGGGTAATATAGGGAATGAGTGAGACTATTCATGGAGTTGCTACTGCAATGAATGCTAGAGCAAGCTGAAAATAAGGTGATGGTGTTTAGTATTCTTTCAGACCCACTATATAGAACAATCTTTGTAGAGGAAAAGGCTGCCTTGGCTTGAAAACTGAGGGAATAAGAGCAGTAGACTGTGACAAATTGCCTCTGGCAGTGGAAGGGGGACTTTGGTTTGGAGCGTAGTGGCAGGAAAGCTGGTGTTTAGGTGAGTTAGACAAAGGTAAGACTGGCTAGGAAGGAATGTGAGCTGAGAGCTGAAAGCTTTCTGCAGCTAGCTTTAGCTGGAAAGGTGGAGGTTCATCTTAGTGACTCTTGAAATGTTATTTGCGTGTCCCTGTGGTGCCATGTAATGAAACTCCAGTATTTTCCCTTCCTTTCAGAAGGAAACAAAATCTAGAAGGTGACATAAGATTTATCTTAGTGTTGTGAAGGCTGCAGGTATGAAATGCCTGTTAACGTTACCTTTGCTGCTTCAGTTTGTTCCCTCTGTGCAGATGCAGTTATTTCAGTAGGTTTGTATCTGCTTGTTTCTGCAAACCTCTGACATCATCCAGAGCACAGGCTGGGTCCCATCATGGGATGGAAGAGTAGGTTTGGATAAGGAATGGAGTCAGTAGTGGACTTTAGGATCCTTCTTCTGTTTACTGACATAGTTTGTGCTGGTAGTAGGGGATGAAGTAGGAGTCTGAATACTTGTCTTGATTTATGCCCCTGCTGCTTTGTTCCTGTGGTCATGGGTGTTGTGCATCACTGTGGAAGAATATGGAAAGCTCCCACCTGTGCCTGGCTAGCAGGCAGTTTGTATTACACTGCATAGCCATGCTTGAAAGTGCTGTACAGGTGCCCAGACAATTCTCAGGTGATTCCTGACTCTTTTCCTTGTTGGCTGCATGGCTGGCACAAACCTCTGCTCCATGAAAGTGCTAAGCACATATGCCCACATTTGCAATGGAGGAGCTTGATTAGCACTGTTAATGGTCAAAGTATTCTGACCATTTGGACGCAAAGTTACTGAAATAATCAAACATGTTTCAAGGCTACATGCTGGATAATGGTCAAACATGGCATAGCCCTTTACATGAAGGACATCATTTTTTCTTTACACAGGCAAATTAATTTGGGGGGGGAGGGGTGGGAGAAGGGAGGGGAGAGGAAGAGTAGGAGGTTAGGGAGAGAGCAACCAAATTTTTTCAATTACACCATTAAAATTCTTTATAGTTTATTAAAATTTACAGGTATGTATAGATTGCAGGTGAAAGATACAGGCATATGAGTATATCTGTACATGTACAGGCACCTTTGCGTGCATTATCCCTGAAACCTTTTATCACTAAGCAATATTGAAGGTTATTCTGGGTTCGAAAAAATCTTAGAAGTATTCCTTAGAGACAGGTCTCTTAATTTTGCAGAATGTGTGTGGTCAGTGCAATTATGTCCTCTTTGAGCTGAATGTTCCATTTAAATGTTCTTGAGGTTATTATGGATATAGGATATGGCTCATAGAGTTATGTTATTCAGCCTTTTGTTATTATACAGTCAGAACAGACAAGAGGCAGTCTTCTGTTGATAAAGGGTGATCTTGTCTCTGACCTTCACTGCCTGGAATGCTGAACCAATGCATTGAGAGATTTCTTTCTCATTTCAGAGCAGGAAGAATGACAAGAGTAAGAGTCACATGGTAACACATTATCCCCACAATGGAAAATCAGATATTGAAGTAGCATGTTCAGATAAGTGCGTATAGAAGCATTAACAGAGCAAGGGGTAATGAAATAGCATGATTAGTGATTAACAAATTTAGCCACATGATTTAGTATTTTACCCAATCAGTAAGACTATATTATCTGTAATTCCTGGAGAAAACTGAGAGGGGAAATCAGTCCTCTAATTATTAAAGTTAAATCTGGCTATTTTAAATTTGTCTCTTACAGAAATGAATTTTAATTGCAGGCAGAAAATACAATCTTTATAAATTCTAATAGAGAAAAATTGTATGGTTGTATGAATAACAATTTCTTGAGTAGAAACCATAATACTGTATAGGTAATGGGTGGATGAATTCTTATCTAAAGAACTGTAATAGCAATAATCTTGGGAAATACCTAGTTTTAAAAACTTGTTTATAACAATGTTTTAGTTCAGTAATGTTGGCACAGAATTATGGCTGTAGAATTTTGCTGTGATTTTTATTATCAACTCACTGATGTCTTCCCTTAGCAGCTGGTAGCTCTTAGAAGCTGCTCTTTGTCCAGTTAATCAAAATGATGAGGATCTATCATCAATGAAACTTCAGATATTTCCTTTGTTAGTTGATAAGCAGTTTTAAAAAAAAAAAAAAAGGGGGGGGGGGAAACGACAAAAAAACGCCTTTCTGTAATTTACTGGGTTTCTTTGTCATTTTCTTCACCACAATTGCAAGTATCTGGAATCATATTATCTGGTTAAACAGTCTCTTGGTTGGCTGATCTTTTGACGTCTCCTCACTTAACATTGTTTGCTATACTATTTTTTACTGTGCCTTTTTATCTATGCTATCACAGTACATAAGAACCTCTAATCAAGGATCAACATCCCATTAGTATAACGCCTACAGAGACAGAGGTAAATTAGTCTGCTTTCACACAAATTTGCAATTTAATAAGAAAACGGAACAGATGAAGGCAACAACTGAAATACAGTGAATCAATATTTATTGGTATTAGTACAAAGTAGTCTCTAGCCATTGAGGAAGGGCTACTTCTTTGCAGAAACCAATGTATCTGTGGAAACAGCTGAGCAGAGTCAGTCCCTTTCCAGAAGTGATGAAGGAAGGTAAGAGTAAACTGAACTCACAAAGGTGAAATTATCTGTCAAAAATTAATGGCAGAGCCAGGTGTAGAAACCACATGTTAATGCGCTATTATAGAGGATAATCTGCTAATACCATATGGCACCTGGGCTAAATAAGCCTCGGAGCATATAAGACTGCATGAGAAAATAATTCAGTTCTGTCCTTGAAAGGTCACTAAAAAGTTAAAATGACAAGGAAATGGTTAGAATTCATGACAATGAGCAAGTCCAGTGCTGTTTGTTCTAGGTACACGTATAGATTTGGTTGGCATGTGAAGCCATGAGAATGGCTGTATGTTTAATAGTGCACCCATTTCATGAAACCCCCTCCACAAACAGATCTTAACTTGGAGCAAATGGGAACATAAACATCCTTTGGTTTCTTGTTCTTTTTGCTTAGTGTGTCACCAGACAATTGTGAGAAGATGGGACCTATTCCCATGAGTGGTTTTCAGCAACAGGAGCCAGGGATCTGGTAGTCTCTGTCCCACTCTAGGGGCAGACTCCATTTCCTTTTCAAAGCCTGTTTTTTTTTTTCCCAAGGTCCTCAAGTTTTCCAA
Source organism: Amazona ochrocephala (assembly GCA_039720435.1). Lineage (NCBI taxonomy): Eukaryota > Metazoa > Chordata > Aves > Psittaciformes > Psittacidae > Amazona > Amazona ochrocephala. The sequence goes on from CM077879.1 coordinate 35,635,070, forward strand.
GTTATGTTAGTAACTCCTCCTTCATGATGAGAAACAATACTAGAACAGTCTCCCTTTGGAATTAAAATTGCCAGATAACTGTCTCTCAGTAATAGAAATCTCTGCAATATATATTAATGAAATGCATTGGCAATTTTAATGCAGTGTCAAGGTGCAGATGCTTAACAGCCTGTGGAAAACTGTTATAATTTTTTCTTCACATTTTCAAGTGTGTTTTAAGTGACTTCCTAGATTCACATTTGCCTTTGAATCCAGTTGTCAGCCCCTCAGCTATCAGGCAGTGTCATTCAGGTTTCTTGTGTGCTTGCTTGCTCTTTCCAGCTGTTTCTGTCAAATGCTCTTTCTTTTTTCCCAATTTAAAAATTATTTTCTTCCCACATTTCTGTGATGACAGCTGGTTTATGTGCTTTTTATCCCAGCTGTTCCTATGGCACTTTGCTTAAGCTTTGCGAGTTTTAATGTTACACTGTTTCTGATTTGCTCTAGGATCATTAAAGGTTGAGCTTGATATCAGAAATCTTAAATGTACTGGTGGACAATTAAAAATTGAAAGGGAGAAAGAGAAGCATCTAGTCTTTAAAAATTAACCAGATCTCTTGAACTTTTGAAAGTCAGTTAGCAGGCGCAGATAGCTAGTATTAACAGTTCTTAGTTGCATGAGTTTAACTGTACTACAAATTATAATGGTTAGTAGTTCTTTGTTTATATTAGGAAGAATTGTAGCTTTTTTATTGTATGTAGCATTGAGGCACATTGGACTTCATTAGGCCTGAAACCAGCTGACAGCACAGTGCAGGTACTAGTGTTGTAAGCAGAGGTTGCATTATTTTGATGTGTGTTATATGGAGAAGGGGAGCAAAGATATTTGAAACGGAAATTTGTCATTGTACGCACCCCTTGGGAAAGGGCAAGCTACAGTATCAGCAAAACATTCAAATACAAGCTTGCAAAGCTGGTTATTCTGTTTTTCATGTGTTGTACATAAGGAGTTTTCCTTTGGTATGAGAGCACATAGTATGGCTGCTGCTAAATATCTTTTTCTGTAAACAGTGAAGTCTCTAACGGAGCTATGGTTGTGCAAAGCAATGCTAAGAATCTTCAGAAATGGCAAAATGTGTTTAGAGTTGACATAAATAGTGTAGTATAAGGCAAGTTTTATAGCGCGGGGAGGGAGGGAGGAGAGGGAGAGGAGATAGAATTACATAGCATTTGGCTTCCTTTAAAGCCTCCAAATTCCAAGTCATTTAGGTATCAAAATCTTGATATTAACAGAAGGTGAAAAAGCTTACTTATCGAAAAGACAGCTGTGAGTCTTGATGAGTCTTACTGGTTTTTAAGTAGAGTGCCGCATAATGGTAGTTGATCTTCCTGTCAGTAAAGTCTCATAGATGTCAGTATAAAGATTGAAAGGCTACAGATAGTTCCTTGAGTAGCAGAACTGAAGAAGCATTAATTCTGTTCAGATCAACAGTGAATGAATCTGATTTAGCTTTTGCTTCACAACTATGCTTCTTAACCTCAACTGAAGTCTTCAGATCATTCCCCATTTTGTTGCTCTTTGGTTCATGTCATTGTGGGTTCACGGAGCAGATCTGCATACCCACCAACAAAGCTAAACTGAAAGATAGGCTTGAGGAAGGTGCCTGACATTCTTCCTCTGCTGAGAGGCACCTGGTCTGCAGGGCCGGAGTAGAGATGATCTGAGGTCAAGCCCCTCTGTGGATGTCAGGCTTCAACACCTACACTTTTGCTGTAGGAAGTCACTCATACTTTAGTAGTGTTGACACACTTTTTGGAACTGAATCACACCAAGGCTGTTCTGTGAGTTAGTCATCAGAGAATCTGTGGAGAGCTTGACATGCATGCTTTTCTAATGGGAAAAGCTTGGGTTCAAGTCTGCACCTGTTCAGACTGCAGAAGTCTTTTGGTTATTTTTGTTCATTGCCTGGTGTCTAACAAGGCAAATTAAATTGAGAGGGAGAGAGGAAGAGTTTTGTAACTAGAATTGTAAGGTATGTGCATTTCAACACACAGCTCCTAACCCTTCCTGTGTGAATTCACTTATACCTAATAATGGTGCGGTATATTGCTCGTTTGGCTTTCATAATGTCTAGGAATTCATCATGGAACTTGTAAACTTTAGATGTTACTGAGACCTCTGCATATCTGTCAAGCTAAGCCAAAATTGACCCAAAGTTTTAAGTACTTAGCAGAGGTACTGAAAGTTGCCCTGAGTGATCCCATCAAATTTTTATCTTAGAAAATAAGGATTAAAATATTCCAGTAGATATCATCTTAGTTAATCTTTTAAGTTATAAGTATTCTTTTTTATCTTTCTGAGCATGTTACAGAAGGTTCAAAACCAAATTCTGCTACTTCAGCATACTTACTAAAAATAAAGGAGTCTTATATCACCCCACACATTACTCTGACTCTGTTAGCTAGATGTAACATTACCTAACTGTAGTTCAGGAGAGCATGTTTTTATATTTGAGACAAAACCAATGGAAAGAAACAGCAAAAAATTTTTCTTTCATGAATGAACACTATTCCCACTGATTCTAATGCTAGTGTTACTGACTCATGAAAAAATTACTTATTGGAAGGAACTCTATTTAGATGACTTATGCATTTTTAGTCTCAAATTGGTATGTATTGCATACCTAGTAGAAAGGAGCAGGAGTGCATTGCTGGTCATACTCCTAAGTTTAACCAGAGCACTTGATAAGGACTCCAGACCGTAATGACTGTCATTAATAGAAATTACCTTATGATTTTCAACTTACATTCAAGATAAATGAAATGGTTAATAGTAGCTCATGTGCCAACATTGTTCCTTTACTTCCTTCGGTTATGTGCAGTCCCTTGATGTGTTTGTAGAGAGAAATACCAAGCACAGACTCCTCTAACGGATTTTCCTGTACCTGATGCTCTTTGAACTCTTGCTGAAGGGAACTAGAGCCGCTTGTGATATTTCAAGCCAAAACCTTAGTAGTGCCTTGAACAGCAATGTTAGTATTGTATTTTCTAGGGGAAATAGGTTTATGTCAGATATCCACCTAAGTTAGTAATACTGGAGGTAGCTGGAGTATCTTTGAGTTTTGATTCCTAATTGCAACTTGACAAACACAGCAAATGTCATAAATCCAATTTCCATGTTTGTTTTGCTTTCTACGCTGCTCAGAAATCACTTATTTTCTACTATATCGCTCATAATCAAAATTTCTTGACAGCTGTACCTCTGAAAGAATCCCTGCAAACAGAGATATGTTTAGCTTCTCCCAGTCAGCTAAACCAACTCTTTGCAGCTCAGACATGTCTTCTAGTATCTTGTGTCTCCCCAGAGGATCCAATAAGCAGAGCTTTTGTATGTACAGATTGATGTGATCATGCATGCACTTACTGCTGCTGACTGCAATTCTGTCCTATCTGTTGCATTCCAGTAGCAGTTTATGACAATGTACAAATTATTCAGACATCCAAATTGTTTAATGACCTTATTAGTACATTTGCATATAATGTGCATAAGTAACGTGCATGATGACAAATGGGATGTCTTCAAAATCCTGTAAACAACATGTAAAAGTTAAAATTACAGAAACTATGATGGCAGTTGTCTGCCTGTGGTTTGTTCTTTGTCTATCTGAAAACAATTTAATTTGAACTGGAGTATTCAGCTCTTTATAGGGTAAGGCATTATGATCTGGGGCAAACAGTATTTATGCTTATGTTTAACATTAGGCATATAAATAAGTCTGTGGGACCTACATGAGGCATATGCTTAAGCATATGCTCAGCATATGCTTTGCTGGGTTGGATCTTAGTACAGGCTCCCTACCATTTTATTATCTGTTGTTGTATGTTAATGAAACTGAAACATGGTAGAACCTTCTTCAGTACCTTCTCAAATTTTTATTATGTACCATCTACCTATGTTCCATCAAATGTTTGGAAGGTTTTTCATATGAGCGGCAAATTTGCATCTACACTTCCCTTCTGCTTAGGGGCTCAGCAGGAGAGACCTCTGCTCCCAGGGAAGCTTTGCGACAGTGGTTTCTTCACGTAAGTCACTGTTGCTGCATTTTGTGGTATATCAAGCCCTCATTGCATTCTCATTGCCATAATTATCCTGCTACAGCCAAACATTTGAAATATTTTGTTTTAAAAACTGAGAGAAATCAAATGGTCAGCTTCACTATTTTCCAGAACTAATGCTTCATACTTCCCCTCCTCATCACTCCCTTCCTTCACTGGATGTGTGAGTTAGCCTATAAAGTATATTGGCCTGTTGCAGAGATGAGAACAGGAATGCTTCACAGACTCTTAATGATTTGGGTTGAAAGCATTTACTACCACATGCAAATTAGGATATAGAATCCTGTCTGGTAATAAATACATGTTTGTAGATCACCTGCGATGTTTTAACTGACTGAATAAACAATCCTTGGAGTAAAGTCGCAGTCTAATTTGGCTCCTTAATTTTGCAGATATTTTCTCAAGTAGATTGCTCTCTCTAGCTCAAACTGTGAAACTGGCAAGCAACATTAATGCAAGTCTGACACTCCTTCTCACACAAATCTGGAAAGCTTCTGTCCTCTCCAAATATCTGGGCACTGCTGTCTACCTAGGAGAATGAAAATCTACCATTTTCCAGCCAGATCACACACATATCTATCCTGCTGTTGATCCATCTGCACTCTGTATTGTAAGCCAGTTGCTCTTCTCACCAAAGATACATTCATTATGGAGGATGGTAACTATAAAGAGCACATACTAGAATTAATTTTAAAATTAATATAATTGCTATACAAGAAAATTGCATTTCAAACCTGGTTTTAATAATATCTTTTGTGAAATGGTGAGAAGTAAATAATAGGTAACTTAGAATCTGTTAAAAAGGTCATTAGTCCATTAACACTCTCTGGCTGTTCTCTGCCAACTTTTAAAAGTTGTCTGGAATACCTTGGGGGAAAACAGTTCAGGTCCATCAAACTGACAATTTACCCTTCAGTACTCAGTACCAGGGATGCCTTTAAAGAGAAAAACCTCCTTTACCTCCCAGTTCTTTACTGAATTTTACACAGAAAGGATATTCCAACTTTTGATGTTCTCTGTCCTTAGGTAGTTGTGGGTTATAACTAATGATTAGCGTAATTATTTGATTGAAATGCAAGCAGGTAATAGCATGCATTACTACTCGTTTAGGCTTTGATTCACAAAGCACTTGCTCATATTTATTTAGTTGATGTTTGGTTGGATATTAGAGCTCCTACCTTAGAGCTGTAGGTTCTCGAACATCTGATCAGTAATGGAATTAAGCCTCTAACAGTAAAGACACGCATCTTGTACTCATGAATAAACTGAGGGCGGGGAAACCTCTCCTGACTTCTCACTAACCCTTTTAATAGCTCCATATAAATATTGAACAGAAGGGGTGACAGAATAGCTCCCTGCAGCACCCCACACTTCAGAACTTACCAGGAACAGAAGCAGCAATCACAACTATCTATCAGGATCTCTTGGAGAAAATAAAGCAGGTGTCAGTGAGATTTGCGCAAGTCTTTTCTGTAGCCTCTCTCAATGCAAAATGTTGCTGAGCTGAGGTAATCTTGTAATGTTACCAAAAAATATAGGGAGTTATCAAGAAGAAACACAGCAATACGTATTAGGTATTTACTGAGATCGTAGCAATAAAACTGCAGCTGTGTATTCACCCTGACAGAGCATTTTTGTGCGTTAGTGCAGTCATTCATTTCTTACTGCGTTACCTCTGCCAGATGAAGCCAACTATAGAAGAATGCCATTAAGATTAATCCTGGATCTCCCTCTGCAAAAGTTAGGCATGCTACTCGGGTTAAACTTAGTGTTATTTTACCTCAGGAGGTAAGACCAGGCATGAGCTTAGTAGAAAACCTGCCTGATCTAAGTGACTGACCAGCAGTCTCTGCTTTTGCAAGCATGCATTCTGGTAGTACTTAGTGTCTGCACAATAGTTATGGGCATTCCTTCTTTCACAGCATTAGCATTAGCCAAGAGCTGAGTATCTTAGCTGATCATTGGGCATCCTTTTTGGCAGTAAAGAATGTCTGATACTTCCAGTGAAACATCGATCTTGTCTGTCAGGGGTCTATATTAAAGCTATTTACAAACCCATTCACAAAGAACAATTTTCGGGAGGCAGTGAAGTAGGAACAAAAGTGCAAACCAAAAAAAAAAAAAAAGCCCTTTGTTCCCCTCTCCTCTCCTCCACTTTCTTGAAGTAAGGATCTTAAAGACTGCTTGAAGCGATGCTGGGCAAAATGCTTTCAGGCATATGGCTCTTAAGTTCATTGCATTTGTTTGAACAGTCTACTGTCAGTATCATTTAGTATTTGAATGCTACTTTAGCTCCTTAGAAGAAGAGAATTTCAAATAATTTTAGTATTAAATGCAAGGCCTGTTGTTTGCGTGAGTGTGATTTATATTGCCTTATTTACATGCATTCTTTGCAGGTATGCAAGACTAGTTTGTTCTTCAGCAAAATGAGATTAACGTGGAAATGTTAGTGATTTGCGTGCAATCCCTTGTTAAGTGTCAGCAATTGAGCTGAAGCTGTCCAGATAGAACTTTTTAGGAGGGCAAAGCTGCAGTGCTGAAACTGAGTGTTGTCTGTTAAAACTTGAGTAAGAGTAAGTATGCCTTGTGTAAATATATCAGAGCCACCTGCTTGAAATCATTTTGGTTCTGTAGTGTTCCAAGAGTTCTGTACTTGTTGGGTCTGAAAACAAGTATCGTGTTGCATTTCATAGCCTGTGTGTGGTACCATCAGTTCAAAGCTAAAAGAAGGCTTGAAAATTGTGTCTGAAAACACCGTGGGAATCTGAGGCTTTAAGAATATTCTGTAGGTGCTATAGAAACCAAAAATTTCAGTCAAAGACAATTTATAAAAAAAAAATTAAATAATAAAATAGAATTTGCCTAAATTTTTAAAAGTTCTTTTAGAAATTATCATAGAAATTCCAAGTTCTCAAGAAGTGTAACATGCTTTTCTTTTTTTTTTTTGTCACAATGACTGAAAATAGCAGCAGATCTCAGATAGTTTCTGAAAAACAGTAAGTTTTTCAAGCAGTGGAGAATCTGTGAGAGAATATGGCAATATACATGTTACCTCAGGGGTACATTTAATTCAGGGTTCCTGTTGAATTGGGCTGGAACTCTGTTTTGTTATTTTGTGTACTTGTATTACTTAGTATCTTGAATCTCCCATTATAAAAAAAGGTCCTTCCAACATAATCGGGCAGTTTACAGTGTTATTTTTTGAAGCTGTATTACGTTAAAAATTCAGATTTTCCCTTTATTTTATCCTGAATTTGATGTGGGAACAGTGCAGAGGGAGAATGACTCATTTTTAGCCCTCAGTATTTTGGCCTCCAGTGTGTCCGTCCACTCAGTAAATTATAGTGGGCAGCATATATGTAACGATACAGCTGAGACTGGCTAGTATGCAGAACGCCAAGCTTTTCTGCATTTGTCTCTTTATCTCCAGAAGAGCCTAAAGAGAAGAGGCATTAAAACTCCTGTTTCCAAGATAAAGCTGTGACTTAAACTGGCAGTAGTTGGAAAATAGTGTCTAGTTTGCCCTGTGACATACCATCAGTAAGTGAAAGTCGCCTGTTAATGTAGGATGTCATGCTTTTTCTACAGTTGCAGTTTGGTTTTAGGGGGTTTACTGTTTGGTCATTTGTAAGTACTGTGTAGAGTTGGGATCTCTAAATAAAAGGATTCAAGCTTTGCATGCATTTTACACTATTTAGGTGCAAATTATTTACCTTTAAAAAGTGCATTGATGAAAAAAAAAAAAAGTCACTTGAAAAAGTGACTTGATTCCCTACCTGTTGACTCCATTGGGAGTTCTGAAATGGATACCTGTGGATGCCTAGACACATGTCCTGTGTCTTGTGTGATAGTGATACAGTGAGCAGCATCACGTGTCAGTGTTGTTTTTAGAGACACATCAAATCACTGGATGAAAACAGACACGTCTCCTCCTTATACACACTTGAAGAAGACCTGCTAACGTGGCTGCTTAAAAAATATTCAGAGAGACCTAGTCATTATGTCTTTCAGTTTGCACAGAGGAGTGAGCAAAGTATGTAAGCATCTTTTAAAAATATTTCCTCGTTCCTGTATGGGAGTAATTTTTAGTTTACAGTTTCAAGACCAAAAGTCAATCACTAGGCTTTTATCCGAGATCAAATGTTTACAACAGAGATACTAAACACTTGAAAATAGAATGGCTTATAATGGAAGCAACAGCTCATCTTTAACTTTGGAAGGACAAGCAGTACCAATTTAATTAAAGCTGTGTTAAAATAGGACTGTCATTTGTATCACAGGGATTCTCCACCCCTCCAAGAAGTCCTGCTACCATTTTGTACCACACATTCTTGTCTTGTGCAAATTAATAGATCATTTTATTTTCTACAGGAAATCTGAAGACTTTTATAGCAAATCCTCCAGTGTCAAAATGAACACAGGTATGCTGCTTCCATGAGATTTTTCTTTACTCTTACGTGTTGTTTAGCAAGCAGAGAACGTCCCAAATTTATCTAAGTTTTCATGAACAAATTATATGTGAGTTGGTGATGAACTCAAATTAAGCAAGATATTTTAATAGTATGTCTGCTTATGTAGGCACATATGGGACATGTGTGCATTTGTATTCCATATATGATTTACATGCATGTTTTTATACATATGGAAATATATGGATGTGTGAAATATACATGCATGTTTAGCCTTCTGTGTGTAAGTTACAAGTATCAGTTTTGTATGTGTACATTTTATGTAAAAATATGTAGTATGAGGACCTAACAGCTATGAAAAAGTGGTATTAAATTGCAGTTTCTGAAGAAAATTTACATGCTTTAAGAATGCTTTTTTTTCCATTCTCTACAATCCTTAGATTAAGAAGCATATAAATACTACCCTATATTATTAGCTACACTTGCATAATCAGATGAGGATAACTATTTTGTACTTACAGAGATTTGGTTTTTCTCTCAAGTTGTGATAAATGTATTGACCAAATGAAGTACTCGATAGGCAATTATCTTCATGATCTGTAACAACATACTAATATTTGTTCCTGAATCATTGACATCAATAGATAGACCTGATGCTTTTGCTGGAATTGGGAATAGGCTTCTCAAAAGCAGAATGGAGAGCTCCTGGCTTCATTTATGTCAGGAGCAGATTTTCAGTTGCAGTCAACTCTTTAGACACCGTAGACGAACTGTCTGGTGTGCAGATTAACTGTGACACAAGGATAGACATCCACTCTTTCCAAACCAGCTGGTTTTATCGCTGATGGTAGTGCTGCACTATGACAACTGACATGATGACTTGAAATAATCAAAATGTGTTATGTGGGCCTGAGGACCTGAACTACCTTTGAAGCCAGTGTCATTTCAGCAGCACGCTCGAAATCAAAGGGATTAGCTTTTCCATGGTATAGGTTGCCATTATTTAGATCACTATATTAATCAGACTTCCTGGCTTCCAGTTGTCTTTGACAATGACTGGGACTCTGTAGGACGAGGTTCCTGGACAGACTTTTTAATACAAAGCTTAAATATATTGGCTAACTTGAAGTCACTATATTTGTAAATATATAAGCAGGAGACATAGAATTTCTCAGTTGACTTTGTGGGGTTTTTCCCAAAGTTTTGGTTGTTACTAATTATTTTCCAGATGCTAATGTGGGTAGTGTTTTTTTTCATTTATGGAAATACTCTTTGAAATTTGTCCTATCCTCTTGCATTTTTGGTGAAGATGTCTTCCCTAAATATGCCAGTCTGTGTAATTAAGGTAGTACTGAAAGACTACTTGCTTCACAGAACTGTAATTTCAGAAGTAGCTCAGCTGATCATAGTATATTTGACTATGATGACATTGCGTATTGCAATCATGTGAGTTAAAAACATATAATAGATGTCATTTTATAGCTTCTACTTTGAAAAATGTGGATAGAGCAGTAAATTGCCAGTTTGTGCTATGGCAGCTCTCAAGTATGACTAAGGTTTTACTAAGATTTTTTTGTGCAAGCTAGAAATTGGCAAGAGAAACAGATGTAAGTTTTAAGTAACCTATGTGGCTGTGGCTGAATAACTTCTATCAGGGATTGATAGTCTTCTGATCACACAGCAGTCCTGAAAAATTACTTACAATACCTGAACACGCCTAAATTCCTTTCCAGTTACCTAAGGATATCATGATTGTAAGCTGAACTTTAATCTACTCTGCACTTACAATGAAAATGTTTTTCATCCTGTGTATGCTTGCTGTAAATGTGCATGTTACCAGCTGCACTAAAAGGAGGTATTGACAAAAAATGTGGTATTTCCTATCGGTTCTCTTGATGTAGAGTGTTTCCTGACTGTAAAAAAAAAAAAAAAAAAAAAAGAGGGAGAGAAAAAAGAAAAAAAAAATAAAATCCAGTGAGTAGGGTGTAAAAATTAACATTTTGCACATATCTGTTGATAAAGCATTACTTCACTAAGGAAGACTGACTGCTGTGGAAGCTGTTCTGCATGGTGTTCTGGTCTAGTTGCGGGTTTTTTTCCTCCCGCCCGCCCTCCCCCCCCGTTGTCTTTGAACACTAAATGAGTGCTGCAATTTTTCTATGTGTATATATATTTCACTGCTTTATAACAGGAATTTGTGCATGTCACAATTGGAGGTTATCAGATACTATTGATTTGCCAGTAGTTTGTTTTATAAAATATGTATTTCATCAGTTGCTCCTGCAGATAAATGAGCATTCTGGTCTGGTGTCAGTAACTACTGAAGTGGCAAAGCTAGCGTATATGCAGCTTTAAAAAGAAACTCTACTGCTTAGAGTAGGCTCCTCTAATCCAGTGTTCCCTGTGGCTGCAGACTTGGCAGTCTGTCTCGGCAAACCCTGCACAAGATATTTTTGTCTACCAAGAAAATGTTTTGAAGAGCTTTGATTTTCAATACTCTACCATATATGGGAGGGATTTTTTAGCATTTGATGTTAATTCTGTACCGCATGTTAGGAGGGAATATTCAACAGCATAAGGCAATGAAACATGTTTGCAAAAAGCAAAGAAATAGATGTCAGATATAGGGGAGGATTTCAGAAGTACCAAAGGTACTTCGGCGCATAGTTCCTTTCCGTGTTCAAATGGTGTCATAATTTAAAAAAAGTAGTCTAACAGAATATGTGCTTTTATAAACCTTAAAGGCTAAGCAATCATTGACAGAATAGTATTTTTAACTTTATATAGGGATTTTCATCAACAAGTTAAGTACTTTTCAGATTCTATGAACATCATTAGCTGGGTGAGGCATTTTGAGAAACTGAGTCACAGAAAACCTGGGCTACCCGTGAAGCTCACATCAGCTTAAAACGCAGGATAAATGTGTTTATTCATATTACATATGTGCGTGCATCGCTGATGTTGGGGGAGAGGTAATTGTATTGAGGAGTAAGGAATGGATACAAGTTAATGTGCTAAAACAGATTCTTAGTGTCCACCTGTAAATATCTTGACTGTTTGCATTAGATGAAGCACATAAAGAGCAGCCAAGAGTGAAAATGTATGTAGTTCTGGAAGAATACAAGTATTTTGTGTTTGTTAAAATTATTAATGGAAATTATCGTATAGACTAATATCTTACATTCTGACTGGGAGAAAAGAACAGCAATTCTTGGGTCCCTGCAAGAATTCCCGAATTGATTGTGAAGCCACTTTTAGGTCACTAAAGCAAATTAAGTGGGTTTTAGTGTTTCCGGCATTCTACGAACAAACCAACCAAACAAAAAAAAGAAAACACCCCCCAAAAAAATAAAATAATTTTAAATCATTATTTGTTGTAATTTAGCAGCATCAAAGAACCAAAGAATAGTGGGCACACCCCTACAAAGAAGCTCAGAGAAACAATGACAGGAGAGGAAGCCCAAATAATAGTCTGCCCTGCCAGGCTACTCCTAGGCCTATCACAGGAGCCATCGAAGGCCCATCTCCAAGAACCTAGAGAAGCACAGGGGCACAAGGGCAGGCAGGAACCCAAATTAAGGAGTCCCGAGGAACAAATTGATGGACAAGGGCCTCCCTTGTCCAGGACTGTCCCAGGAGAGCATCAGCCCTGTGGTCAAGGAAAGGAATGAATGGCAGACTCAGTGTCTGAGCCCAGTTGCTGAGAGGACCCACCCTGTACATGTGTGCATATATATTCTCACTAGTGGACCTTCCTCCTGCCCATGCAGAGAAAAGGGGCTGAGGACATTATGCTGTCTGTTAGTGTGATTGCCCTGAGTATCTGTGATCTGTGTGGCCAGCCACATCTGTGTATGTTGTATACATGTGCTCATGTTCATGTGTCTGCTGGGAACACGTCTCCAGACTCACTACCAGTTGGACCTGGGGACATCGAGAGGCAGCAGCTTTGCATGTCTTGGGCTGCTGTATTCAGCACTATATATTTGCTTCAGAAGGACAGAATGAAAATAAGGAGTAAGAATCCCTGGTTTAAAGACTTCTAAATTTGAATTCATTCTGCAGACAAAGAGGTAAATGATACTGGTCACAAGTATAATGAATAGAATAATTATCAGCAAACATTATGTTTGGGTGCCATTTTTCTTCCCTTTGAGCTGTAAAAGCTTATTAAAAGTTTCCTGTGCCCTGGCTGCTCTCTCTCACCTCTTCACAAGAGGTCACCATCCTTTCATCTTTATTAGCTTGGTTTATGCCACTGCTTTTAATGACTCTGAAACAGCCTTTTCAAAAACGAACCACTTAGTGTTCCTAAATTAAAATGGTGTTGTTTTGAATTGGCTCCATTCTGCCTTGGAGCAGGACCTGACCAATAGACTATTTATGGTCAGAAATACAGCTCACTTAAGATGATGCTGCCTGTAGTGGGAGCAGTTGAGATTGAGGATTTAGGGGTTAAAGTACCTGTTTGTGGAGAGAAACAAAAGTAAGGCAGGGGAAAGAAAGAAGTGAAGAAAGGTAAGGAATGGAGAAAGGCTGAAGAGAAAAATTTTAGGAAGGGAGTTGGCAATGGGAGAGGAGCTGAATGGTGAGCTAACTAGAGGAAAGGAGCATTCAGAGGACACATATGCAAATACACACATCCACTTGGCTGGAGGGCAAGTCACCACCTCCACCTATCTTTTCCAGTCAGTGGGTGGCTCTTTCTTTTTCTCTCTTTAAAGGAAAATCTACAGCGTTGATCCTAGCATTCAGGAGTTTATCCCTATGTGGGCCTTACTCTGCAAAGTACTTTCAGAACCATGAATCACCAGATGATAATGTTTACCTCCCCTTTCTCTTTTATTTTCTTCAGTACCAACTAAGGATGCTTATTTGTCTTTTCCTGATTTGATTGGAGTATGTAGGGCTTGCAATATCTAGCCAACAAATCCGCTAAATCCTGGTTTGAGCTGGACTTTCATTTTAAACAGCTGTTTTGATTGTGAATTATTGCCCAACTTCATATTCTGTTACTGCCTGCAGGCTTTACCTGATTCAGGTTGTCTTTTCTTCAGTGTTAAAACAATATCTAGGAATACACTCCTAGATATTCACTCCTGAAGAATTTGTCATGTCAGAGGCACAGGGAATTGTACATATATGTATTCATATTTGCACACATTTTATTTATGTACATATATGCATACATTTGGTATAGTTTCATATATCCTCATTTATTCCTGAGAAACAGCTTTGCAATATTGATTGCTTATAGTTTGCAAGTCAAATGATCAGATGACACTAATTCAGCCTTCCTTACTGTTTTTGAGTTCTGTTCTCTAGACTTACTGTTTTTTGATGTTACTGGGACTTCAGTAGTCTAGATGAATATAGTTAGTATTCGCTGGAAATTTGATGGAGCAATGAAAAAAGGAATACAGGCTGGAATAAGCTTCTTGAAGTTCAAGTGTAAGGCTGTGCAGATAAGGGAAGAAGTTCGAAAACTGCCTGCTTTGAGGCAGCATGCAGATTCTTCTGATCCTCATTCAGATACAATGCCCTTGACTTAATGGGAGCCTGGCCTGAACAAAGATGGGAAGATGGAGTCCATCATGCATATATATACATGTGCTTGCCCACATGCATTCATGTTTTATTCGAAATTTTCCACAAGTCAGTATGGTTTATTTGCGTGATTATGTCTTGATTGAGTGCTAACTGCCTCTAGTTACTTTGCACAGATACTGAGAATGTTACTGGAAGTACAGACTTGCATATGGGCTTCTATGTATAGGAGTAAATGTTGTATATATATGTGTGTATATATATATATATAACCACTTGCAACATCTGTTTTAGCTATCTTATATGAAGCCATGCCAAACACTTTTCTAGATAATGGGTCCACTAAGTATAAAACTCTGACTCAGTTCAGTTACATTAAAAATTAATTTGGAACAAAATTTCTTGAAGTTATAATGATAAAACATTTGTAGTAAATTTTCCCATTGTCTTTCTTTTCTCCCACTTCAGTTTCTCTATCCTGAAATTCAGGAAGGTTGCTCTTGAAAAAATATGAGTAAAGCATCTCTTTGTTTGACTAAAAGATGTGACAGTACAGTGAAATTGTTTGCCTGTTAGCTTGTATTAAATAAACTATGCTGTCAAAGTCTGCTCATATTCGGAGAACAACAGAACCTCAGTATCAACACATCATCAAATCTCATTGGAATTACTTCTGGTGTATGGGGGGGAGGGACTACAAGAATGGAAAATGTGATTTTAGTTATCATTGCCATTCTGTATTTAGGCAAGCAAACTGAAATGAATGTGCAGATTTGATATAGCCATTGTCTTTGTTTCACTTGGGCAGCATCAATAATTAATTGCAGGTAATGTATTGCTTTCAACTATTGCTGACTGAAATTATTTGGCCTTTTGCCTTGAGACTTGGAATTGGCAATGAGTCTTTGGAACCACTTACACCTGAGGCAATGGTTCTGATGTTTGCCAATGTTAACAACTACTTAATGCATATCCTGCAAGACCTGTGGCCAGAGGGCGCAGCTATTTAGGAAGAATATTGGAATGAGCAAAGAAATACCAGGAGCTCACTTCTCTTGCAGATGTGGGTTAAAGATGTCTCTGTAGTTCAGATTAATGCTATCATAGGAAATAGTTTCTACTGATAGATTGCCGGTCTTCATGAAGAGTAATTTTATAAAATTCTCTTTCATAGGACACAGATATAAAAACTGTTACAGCCTCTATCATAGTTGTGGTTCTTCTTGACTTCAGTGGGGCCCTGTATGAAATTTCAGTAATGTATAATATGAAAATTGAATTAATTATTACAGTGAAGAGCAGAAAAATATCCTAGTTAAATATAATCAAGATTAATATAATCAGGAATAATATTAACTTCCTTTAATAACTACGATAGAGTTGCTATAAAGCTAAGTTGTGGGAATACCTGCCTTATAGTAATAACAAAGTAGTTACAAACCAGAATGACAGCTAGCTCCAAGTGAGAAAGGAGCAGAGAGTAAGGAAAGAAAGGAGTCATGCAAGATCCATAAGAAAGGGTTATTTTCTGGTCCTGGCTGTCCAGACTGATTTTAATTTTTTAGTCATTCCCCTGGGATATTATTGGGTTCCAGATACAGATTTTTTTTTTTTTTTTTTTTTTTTTTTTAATCTTCCATTAGATAAAAAAGAAGGGGGAGAAGGAAAAGAAAGATGTTCTATCAAAACAACAAAAAAATTACCACTTTTGTTTCTGGAGCTTAAAGGATCCAAAAGACTGAACAAAAGCTGATCAAACATAAGCTGAGTTTATGAATGGTGTCTTTCTAATGCATACAGTGAAATGATTTTACAGTGCAGATAATTAATATTACTCTGGAATGCTTAATTCTTTGTCTTGATTACTTGTTTGGTTATACTAATTAGGTATAATTAAGCAGTCTTTCAGGTGACAGAATGTATGTATTTTCCTAATGGATCAAGTATTAAATATTGCTTTCTTATTTTCTGTGACATTTATTGTTTAAAATTCATGAAATTTTACACATTCTGCTAATCTGCGAACTTGCAAATTTACACATTCCTGCAGCACTTCCCTAACTGCATGCTTATTTTCATGTGTGTTCGGTGTATGTCACACTGTGATATGTTGCATGTGCTTGCTCCCTTTGTCTGGGGCTGCTGTCTGTAATGTTTTGTGCTTCCAGATAGCGGTGGGTGTGCTCGCAAACGTGCTGCAATGTCTGTCACATTAACAGCTGTGAAGAGAGTTCAGAGTTCTCCAAACCTATTGGCCTCAGGTATAACCGCTTACCAGAGAGATACTGCTCCTGAATGTCTTTTCTGTTGTATTGTGCGTTCGTGCAATATGACTCTGCAAGGAAGAGAAGGGTGACCGCATTTTCTATCACTGACAGGTCTGTTACTTGGTTCTACAATGCTCTTCAAAAAGTAGTCTTAATTTCTCTCTGCCAGAGAAGAAACGTAGGAAAACTTAGGAAAAATCAGTTATTTATAAATTAATTTTGCCTTTGATACATATTTTGGGTCTCATGTCCCCTGTTTTTTTTTTTTCAAGATAAAGTAGCATGAAAACTAGGTTTTGTTTCTGTCAAACTTTGTTTACTGCAACTTGCTTTAAAAACTCTTTTCAAAGGAGGAGAATCTAAATGAATGAATCTGAATGACAAAGTGATTGTCAGAGCCAGATTAGCTTTAAAAAATAATTCATCATTTAAACCAATAAAAGCATGCATAATATTCAGTAGACAGGCAGAACTGCTTCTTAGCAATACTCATGACTGGTTTAATTAAATTAATATTATAAATATAATAAATAATCGGTATCGGCTGCCCAGATTCACTACTGAATTAAGTAGTTGTAAAATCAATTAAGAATCTTGGGTAGTGTGGACTGAGTTACACCAAGCTGAACATGCGGTGTTCACAGCAAATAAAGATAATACAAGAAGCTGAATAGAGAACAAGCCAGAAAATTTTTTTTGTAGTCTTTGTTTTGTAGATTTTTCCAAGCATAAAACTGTTAGAATTTATGAAGCAAATAAAAAAAATGGTTGCTACTCTTTGTAAGGACAGTGGAAGGGTTATTGGGATTACTACATGTGTGTAAATTCAAGAAAACAGCGAGTTCTTATTTCTTAACAAAGCTTATAACAAATTTGTGTCATTTAAGCATCCAGTACAAGCCTCTTGCTGTCTTGCTTTTTTGCACTTAAAATTAATGATAAGGAGTGCCCTTAGTACTATTATATTGTGCATTAAAAATATTTTTAATTGGTTTAGAGTTGTCATAATTTTTGTTTCTTTAGGAGAAAAAAAAACAACAAATATATCTACAAGTAATCCAAAAAAGCACCAGACTTTCAAATCTGTTCTGTGCTGGCAGTATGTGTACATCAGTTTCTGTGTTTTGCATTAAAGTGATGAAGAAAGCATCACACATTCTAGTGTGAAGAGGGAGAAAATCTTGACAGAGTCTGTAGTCATCTTTCTTGGTTTTGAATCAAACCTTTTCAGCTCAATCTTAATGGAATTATAATTCTTTTGATAGCTAGATTTTAGATGGTAGTATATCACAGTATTTACTAGGAAAAAAAAAAAACAAACACAGGAAATGTTTGTTTATTATTGGCTGTCTGAACCAGCAGTGATTAAATAGCAGTAGCTCTCAGCTCACCATAACCTTCTGTAGAACTTGTACAATAAACATTGCACGGTTACCTATGCTCTAATATTCTGAGGTGTGCTTAGGTAAAGGGAGGGAATTAGGTAACTGAACAAAAAGACTCCTACGTATTTTGTGTCATCATGTTTTTATATCTAACACAAATTAATGCTGGATGTTTCTTTTTCAGGGTCTGATCGTCAGTCTCCAGATTCAGGTAAATACAACACTGTTATTTATGCATCACTGTAATACCATACAAGTGGATGAATTATAACAATCTTCCACTTATTTGATATCATTACTCCACGTTCTTTAAGGAAAGCATTGCTGAAATTGTGATAATAATTGCAAGTGGTTAGGACCTCAAATTCAGATCTCATTTGAAAGCAGTATTTCCTGTGACACTGTATATGTCATCAGAAAATTGTCTGGGTGAATACGAGCTGCTAATTTGCCGCCTTTAGCTTCAGTGGCACTTGCTATTTCATTTTTAGTGCCTTACTCAGGATTGCAAGTTCTACCCACCCCACTTATCAGCCTACTCACATAATGTGTTACTTTTCCCAGTCTCTGCCAGTATTTTGTCTTCAAATCTGTAACTTGTTGAGGCAGGATAGTATCTCCCTCTATGTTTGGCCAATGCCTTGAGGGCTTTTCAGAGACAAAATATAGTTGATTGGAAAGCCGAGGTAACATTCAGATTTAGAAATAACATGCATTATTGGAACAACTGATCAGGTATTGTGAAATTTGATGCAACCGCCATGACCAACTAACTTTACATGACCTGGGATGTTTTTCAAAATCCAACACAGCTGTGAAGTTCAAGAACATAATCTGTGGAAGTACTTTAGCCTGCTTTACACAGGGGCTGAAGCACCAACACCTCAAAAGGACTTCAAAGGTTAAAATTCATAGTCTCTAGGAATGCTGTGGGGAAATGTCACACTGTTACCAGCAGTATTGTGAACCCTTGCAGTTTCTAGGTTTTAAAGATAATTTTTATGTAAAGCAGCAGCTTTAGCCCTGTTATTATGACTTCCATAGTGACAACAGCAGCAATGTCAATTGTTCAGTAGTCAAACTTTTCCACAATTTGTTTAATACCTGGGTTACTATGATGATAGCAATGAAGAGATCTACTAATCACCAAAAAAATGTTTGATTCTTTTTTCCTCACGAAAGCTTGGAGATCTTACAATGATGGAAGTAGAGAGGCACTGAATGGAGATGCTAGCAGTTCATCTCTCTCAGCAAAAGGTTTTAGGAGTGTACGGCCAAATCTACAGGATAAAAAATCACCAACTCAGGTAAAACTGAACACACCAACTTTCACTTTCTGGCATTTGAAGGGGGGATGACACACATTAGATGGGATAACTCTATGGAACGTTGTCCTGGTGTCTTCCAGGTAGTGCAAATCATCAGTTTATGTAGGTTGTTACAAGCTGTCTTACTGCATAGACAGATAAAGCATACCCCACATAGGATTCATGCCTCCAGGTTAATTACCAGAAATTGCTTTCAATGAATAAGACAGCCAGCTATATAAAAGTAGGTCATACACCAATAAAATCTTTCTGTGAGTGTTTCCAGACTTCAAAGAGTATTTATTAATATTTTATACTCAGAGAAATGCATCAGTCATCAAAATAATATCTGAGGATAAAGGTTTATTAATTATAAGGTAGGCAATGTTTCTGCCTGTTTTGCTGAACAATAGAATTAGATCACACAAGAAAAACCCCAACAAAATAACAAAAACAAAACAAAGCAAACCACCAGAAAGCACTTGACTTGGAAGCATATTTATCTGTCCAAAAAAGATCAACATACCAACATCAATACTGTCTCCATTCCTATTTTAGTTCAGAAGCTTGAGGTTCTGTGTGTTTAATATATGTGTGTTGTCCGTGAATAATAGCTTGTAATCTAAGATCATGGAGTACATTTTGGAAATTACTTACATATCTGAATAATTTCACAGTAATGATGCTTATTCAATGTAATAATTGTTTTTTTAAAAGAAAATGGACTTCTGTGGGGGCCCTTCTGATCCCACCTTACTCTGAGCAAATGGAACATCCTGGCTTTCTAAACACAAGCTGTACAGACCTGCACAGCAAAAGGTGGTGGGAACCTGACCAATTCAGTTGTCTATTGAATTGAGCAATGTTGGGATGAAGCCCCTTAAGTTGCTATTCCTTTATTTAAGATAAAAGTCAAACTGAGTTTATCTCCTGCTCTAACATTTACTTTCTTTCTGTTTCTTCTTCAATGTTATTTTGCTGTGTGTGGATGCTTTTGGCAAATAAGGCACCTCTGCCACCCCCTAGAAAAGAAAGCTTTCAGAAAGCAAGAGTAACTAATCACAAGAACAAAATTAACCTCCAGGCAATAACAACTGATCCAGCTGAACACCTTCGCACAGATACTGTCTATTACACTAACGAGAAGTCTGTCCAGGAGACAATGTCTTCTCAAATATCTAATCTAAGTGTGTCCTATGCACAAAAAATCATTAAACCACTGACCTCAACCTCCAGTGCAGGCACAAGCACAGTAGCTGGTATTGGTACTACTCTCCATCAAGGCCAAAGGCAACAGTCTCAGAAACGTAGGGTATCTACCCTGAAATTAACCCGAACAAGCTACCCAGTGAGTAGCATTCATTGTAATACACAGCAACAGCTCAAGCCTGTTGAAGTGCCAGTATTCCCACAAAGGCCTGTCTCACCTGCCTGTAACCCCATGCCTGAGATACACACAGCATCTCTTTCCATTCAGATAGCTCCCACCCCTGACAATAAAGCAGAGCCTGACATCCAAGAACATCCACCTAGTATTTCTCCAGACACTTCAAAGATGTCTTCAAAGGATTTGGGACAAAAGTCTACAGTTCTTCCTTCTTCACAGGCTGCAGAGTGCCGTGTGGTATATTTAATTTTTCCATCTTTTATTTTAGATCATTCGTGAATCATTTAATAACCACCTGTTTAGTTATACTTACATTACCAAAGCTAGACCTTGTGTTTTCTGGGTAAAACTACCTGTCACATGGGTCAGAACAGAACTGAACAAAACCTGAAGTTTTATTCAGAAAGAAAGAAATTAACCCAGCTGATCTGGAAGGTAGACTTCTTTGTTCTTCTGTGAGCACTTTATGGAGTACAAATGCACAATAGGAAATTAGTGGCTTGTAAATTATGCATCTTCATCAAAACCTTTTTTTTATCCAGAATAATACTCAGACTCTAAGCAGAATGACTAAAGATATTTTATCTTTTAGCTAATTTTTTTTTAATCTTAAAATACAAAGTACATTTTGCAATTTCTTTTCATTTTGTAATCTGTTTTAGCTTCATCGTGAGCTGTCAGAAGTCAGAAAAGTAGCTGTGACTTATTCAGCAATTCTACACTAATTTTTCTGCCTTCTACTTGCATCAGTGTAAGGGAAGAATGATCAGAAATTTGGCAACTGGGTTTGTTTGACTGAAACAATAAAAATTTCAGTTGCATCCATTTATTGATCTCTTGCCTGCAAAATTCAGCTGACATCCTCACTGATGCTCAACTTTAATAGGAAGACACGTATCTGTCATCACAGTGCAGTCTTGGAGTCAGTTTGTTAGCTCTGTGTTAAAATACATACCTAATTTAGAGTATACATTGGCATGTAGGTAGTATAAAATTCTGCATCAGGTGAAGTCCCAAAGCCGAGATGCCATGGGCTGCAGTTAGAAATAAAGGCTACAGCTATATGTATGAAAAGATTTATTTTCTGGCTCAGATCTCTGATTGAAATATTGGAACTGTTCTAACTAATGCCAAAAATTGTGATCCCCTTTAGCGCTATATCTTGCAGTATTTGCAAAGTTCACAATTCCTCTTACATAGACAAATTAACTTTCAGTTTACTGTGCATGAGAGTAATTTCACTTTTTAAATTGTTATAGATTTGCAGGCTCCACAGGACTTTATACAGCAGTTAAAATACTTCTGTATATGCAGATCGTAGGTTGCTATGTTGAATTATATCCTTTAGGGATGCTCTCCAGCTGTAGATTATGCCTGCCAGAAACATTCAGAGCTCCCACAGAAACTCTCAAAAACCAAATGCATTTAGAAAGGTGCTCTAAAAATTAACAACTCTCCCTCTGCATCTGGGTTTATGTATGTGGAGGAGAATGAGGTAAGATTGGCTGATCATCATCACTTCTTAAGAAGTGGTGAATGAAAAATGCTCTGCATGCATGGGTATGTGTGTAGAGAACTTGTACAACTTATTATGTCACAGAGTATGGAAAAGTACAGCTGAGAGAGAGCCTGTATGGTCCAAGTTCATGCACAATAGTTTTTCAGTATTTTCTAGTGTATCTTGTTATGTTTGTTCTCCTATTTGCACTTTGGTTTAGAGCTTGTCTGCTGAAACTTTAGGAGCAAGCAGAGTGTAGTATGAATCACCGGGTGACATTTTGTAAATACTCCTACTCAGAGAAAGGTTAAACCCCTTACAAGTATATATGAAGGAGAAGGATTCAAGTTACTCAGTATTAGATTTTTTTATACTGTTATGGGCTTGAGAAGTGTTGCTGCTCTGTACCATCCTACAGATGTGGGAGAAGGAATCTAATCTATTTCAATAGAGAAATTAGCACTCGTTAGTATGAGACCAGTGGAGGTAAATTGTTGCCCAAATTTCTTGTGAGAAAAGGTTTTAAACTGATGAAGAATCCTGAGCTGCATCTTCTGAAATAAATGCCTGGTATTCTTATTGCTCATTTTGTTCCTGGGTTCATAAGTGTCCTCTTGTACTAGATACCAGTCTCTGAGATTGAGGATGCAAAACATTTGTCTTGTTTCTTTGAATTCCACAGATGAGTGAACACTTTTTTTTAGACCTTGTGGTCCTGAAGGAATAAAACCCAGTGTACTGGATGCTTGTGAAAGCGTTTCTTTTGCTAGCCTTATGGCTGTGGACAAGTGGGTCAAGGAAAATAAGCCTCGAATTTAAAAAAATAACAATAATAATCTGAATCAGTAGATCAAATACATTAGTTTGCTAGGTATTGACAGGACATTGAGTGATGTAGAAGGAGGACAAGGCAGCTTTCAATGTTTTGGGAACAGATGGCAAGCAAAGAAAATCAAGCACATAATTTTCATTTTAAGTTTTGTATCACTAGTGTGGTTTTGCACAAGGGCTGAACTCCACCTCCTTATACTGAGTTTAGAATAAGAGGCCTACTAGGTAGTGAAAGTGGGCATAGCAATATAATTTGCAGCAGCAGTCTGGATATTTTTACATCAGCTTTTAACAATTAAAAATAGAGGTATTTTTACCCATTTGTGCAAGTTTATGGGTGTAATTCTATTGTTGACTACTAAACTCTACTATGTATTAACAAAATGAGTTTATTCACTTATGTCTAAGTCTCTATCTGTATCTTGACTGTTGAAGCAAGGCCAGCACTTCGGTGTCATTAGTAATCTCACACCACTCTCCACAGATGTTGCATTAAAATGATACATGACTGGTTTTGAAACCATGTGAGGGTCATCTGTCTACTTCGCATGAATTGGGTAGCAGCTGTATTCTTCAGTTTTACTATTTGATGGAAAGTGAAGATTTCTAAGGACCAGCAGAAGGCTGTGCTTGGGACCTTCAATTCACTTCAAGACTGTCATGATTTTTCTCTCTCAAGCAATGCTCCACAACTCAAGATAATCATGCAGTCTAACTAGTTTTTCATCATTCTAATTGATTAAGTACTTGTTTGACATTTAATCCATGTGACTTCTGCAAGTGTTTCTTGTGCTATAACAATAACAAACCTAATCTGAAGCACACTGAATAGAACTGGTATTAAAAGTTTTCTGGAGTCACAGTGTTGAAATATATGGATTAATAGTAGCCAAACCTATCTATTTACGGCTTGCCAACATTATGTTTTTTAAATGGTGCAGTCAGGTTTTGAAAACAATGTGGTTTTAAATCACCATTTTAGCCACTCTTTTCCAGAGTAATGGTTGTACCTATGACAGAATTGTAGAACTATGCAGAATATTCAAGTTTTACTCTACAAAGCTGAGAAACTTCACACTGGGAATCAGTACCTAGAATTGCTGCATTCCTTCTACCCACATTGTAAGAATGATAACTTTATATTCTTTTTATTAATATAGCTTGATGAAATCAGGTATTGTTTGCCAAACAATTAATTTCATTCTTCAAGAACTCAATTTCACTAGCTCTCTGGATGCACCCTGAATATCTGTTCTTGTGTTGTCCTTCCCTTTTCTCAAGCATTCAGGTAGTCTTCCCCATTCGAAGCCAAAAGGCTTATTAATTTCTTAAGTCTCCAGAATTTCCTGTTACTTTAACAATATAGAGATCAATTTACATATATTGGCCTAGTCATATGTAACTTTTCTTCTTGGGGATGCTGAGAGCATATCTGGTCTCAAGAACTTCAGAGCTTCATACTGTCTTTCCCTTATAATTGCATTATGATCTCCTGGTTCATATCTTTTTCTGGAGAACTTGAGTTATGAGATGAACAATTAAATTCATCATGAATTCTTTGTTCTGTCTTCCCTTTACGTATCTGTGAGGTGAAATGACTGGTTTTTGTATGTGTACATAATTGCACGCATATTAAACCCCTTATATACTAAGCTGTATAACCAGCTGTTTCACATCTGCATATGATTGCTTCTTATGAAAATATTTTAATAGTGTTACATTGTTCTTCTGAAGTTTCTATTGGCAAATTAGTTATCGCTAAAAATCGTATCTCCATTTACACTCATACACTCAGTTATTGATTTGCTGATTAAAAAGTAATCTGTTCAGATTTATGCTATGGGAAAATTTCCTTTTATTCCCCCAATCATGGATTTGAAACACTGCTGTGAATAAGATTTGAATTTTAAGCTAAGCTTCTTCACCATTTTAACTGCAGATTTTAGCAGCAGCTTCTGGCTACTTTTATGTACCCCAAAGGTGCAGTAATGCCAAAAGGTTCTTTTGAACTATTTGGAACAAGTGATGGCTGTCTCTTCACATGCTTAAGATTTTTGTCTGACATGCTTATTCATATGGATAGTCCCATTGATTGAAGTAAGGTTATTTGTATAAATTCCACTTGATCTCAGCAAGAATTATGGAACTGGACCCCCAGTGACCTCTCATAAGTACCACAGTCTGGGTCATGTTAAAGTTGTCCATAAGAGCTTTAGAACGTATTTTCAGATTTTGGATTAAAATGCCAAAGTGGTATTTTAATCTGGTTGCTTGAAACATTTTTTTGAATGATTAGAGTTAGATATCTGCCTATTCTGAGCATAGGAAATAACCATAATGTTACTTGTAACAATGTGATTTCTATGAATAAACGTTGCTTTTTAAAGTAGTAATTACTGCATATGGTATCTTACTGTTGTCTATTTTACCTAAATTTAAAATCCCAAATGCTCTTCCCCGGCAGCTATTCCCGAGTTCCTCAGCCCAACCGAAAAAGAAACCGTTAGGCAGTATTTTGACATACATTGGAATTGACTGAAAGCTTGTGGCTAATAGGCAGAATATAAGGTTTGTGCAGCTGTTTAATAAAGACTGGATGCCAACATGCTTTTCATGTATCTTCAATTCGAAAAGAAGCTGCAGATCCAAAAAGCCAGTTTCTGGACTGGTTTAAACCCAGTGTCCTGTGTCAGTCTTGAAATAATACAATATAAAGCTCATACATGGTGTGGCAGTTTTCAGAAGCACTCTCATGGGGGTGTTCCCTGTTTAAGGAATGCTGAAGCCAAACAAGTAGCATGTTTGGTTTCAGTACAAAGTCATCTATGTCCTGTTCTTGTGCTCCCAGTCTTTGTTGTTCCTCAGATTCATACCAGTAATCCTGACAATCCTTGTGTCCTCTAGTGTTGAAAAGGCCCCTATGTGTACACCTTATCCAGTAGGCTGACAGGGTGCTTCCAGGGTGCTTGGAAATTCTAAGGATCATCTAAACGTTTTTGTTACAGAGGCAGTGGAGAAGATATATTCAGTCACAAGAGGCAAAACATTCCACAACCTATTGCTTGCAGATGATATGAACTTTCAATATTATTGTGTCCATTTAGCTTGCAGTCCTGCCCATCTTGTGTATTATAGTTTCAAAATGCTACCTGTCCTTTGACAAAAATAGAGAGCAACATATCCAGAGATCAGACTTGCAGATCCTTTTTTCCTTTTACAAACAAAATGAACTTGATGTTCTCTAGCCTCACATATTTATGTTAAGTATAAAATAGTGTGAGCCTTCTTGACGCAGAACTAAGATCATTAGTATTTGCAGTACATTATGACTATGCATCCCTAGCACACTATGGTTTCTGGCATTGCTTCCACTAGTATTTGATGCATTAATTTCTTTCATGTTTTCCTTCTTTAATGTAGAGTGTGGTTGATTTATTTCCTAATCCATGTCAATGTGAATTTCCTTGGGCTGCTCAAAAACATGCTTTTGTAATTCTCCTACACACAGCAAGAGGCAAAGGGAAAAGTTTTTTATTCATTTGGTAATCTGTTTCTTTTCTTATTTTTTTTTCCCTCAAATCTCAGCTTGGAAACCAGAAAGTAACTGCCCCTGTGATGGAGGTAAATGCTTCACAGACACACAGACAAACAGCAACAGAAGCTTCTCCACTGCCTCTTCCTCCCGTGGTACCAGTTAACAGAGCCTCTTTCTCACCAGACAGTGGCACCCACCTAGTACCATATTCTTTGCCAACGCTTGATGATTTTTTGCCTTCACGCTTTTATAAAACCCCAGCCCTTTCACAGTTTTCATATAAATACCCATACCTAGCTTCTGAAAGTATTATTCACAGGAACGAAACAGCCTCTGTAAGCACAGATTCTTCCATGAGTGAGTGCTCCTCCCGCACAGTGAGTGAGTCCTCCACAGCCATTCTAGATGAGCTGCAGACTTGTAGCTATGATACTGACTGCTCTGAAACACCTTCCCCAACCTTGAGCCAGATGTCTGCCGTGTCTGATGGCACCACCTTAACCAACACTGCTGCCACTTCTCATGTAATTATGCTTCCTTTTTTCCTCCTCCATTTGTTCAAACAGGTAGTCAAAGGGGAAAAGAATTCAAACTTGTCTGTTATCCTGTTATACAGACAAGTGTTCTGTTAGTATTTTTGTGCGTGTTTGTAGTCTGACAGTATGTTTTGCAACAGTTGGTAAAAAAAGTCATTGGCTTAGCAGCTTTGGTAATAGGAAAATGATACTAAGTTGTACAGTTGTATGGTCAGCTAAGCTGTATCAAACACTTTGCTTTAAAATAAAGGAAAATAAATTCAATAAATACCTGTTCCAGATGCATTAGCAGCAAGCAGTATGTAGAGTTTGGAGGGATTTGTCTAAAGTATTGTTAACAATGTACAGGTCTGTGGAGTTTGTAGCCTCTGGGCTACCACTATTCTTGGTTTATACTGAGGTACAGGTTTCAATAATACAACTTGCAAATTCATAGTAAATGTTGGCAATATTTAATGCAGTTTTTTCCCCAGCCATGACCACTGACTGCACAATACTGTTTTTCTCTCCTCTAACTAACATTTTTCCTCTCCTAAGCAGTTTCTTATAGGAGTGAACTTCATAATCTTGTAGTACCAAAGTGTCCTGTTACTTTTTCTTGGTTAAATCAAGGAAAAAAACAGCATGCAATTAGACATTTTATATGTGCATTCACTTTTCTGTACCTTAGTACACTCATATATGGGTGGAAAGAAGGTATGGAATTTGGGTCAAATCCTGATCCCTTCTGATTTGTTTTGAGATTATTTGCATGACTAAAATGAGTCAGAACAAAGCTTTCAATTAAATTGAGCAATTCATTGCTGAATTGCAAAGTAGAAAGATGTTCTGAGACCAAAGTTTTACTGGGCCGCAGCAGTGTTCAAACTTTATACAACTCCTTCAGCATGTTTATCATTTTCAAGTCTGAAAAGAACAAATAGTGTATGTATTTTTAAAAAGTTTGGTATACATTTTACAACCATTTTGAGCCAAACTTGCACATAGTCATCTGGAAAGTCAGTGCTCTGTTGTCAATGCTCTGGATGCTGTTAAAAAAAGTAATATTAATAACAGGCATGTGAAAGCTGTCATTCCTAACTCTTGTAGCACAGTTCTGCAACTTTGTGTTTGTTTTTACGTTTTTTCTTTTTAAGAGTCAGTATTGTGAATCTGCGTACAGTAGTTATAACCCAAGATACCATAACTGATACAGACCGTGCATGTAAATGAAGCACAATCACTACATAACCATTTACTAGCTATGGGAAGCATGGAACATTTATATTTTTTTCTAAAATAATTGGCTAACTGGTTTTGTTTTCTTTAAGTGGTATTTTTGTAAGCTGAACTAAACAATCCTTCCTTCTTTCCTTTTTTGGATAGTGTCCATGTAGAGGGATATGCTGTGGTCAGATATGACCACCGCTTTCTCTCTTACATGTGGCAGGGATGAGCATAACAGCTGCTCAGCATTACTTGACAAAGAGAAAGGATGAGTCTCCCATCAAAGGACAAAAGTCCCCAGACAGTCTTAACAGCCCCACAGAAATTAAACTGCTGGCAAGACCCACCTCTGCAGTATAGAAAAGTCTTCATCTCCCATCCTCTGTAGAGGAGTGCCAGATGACTGTAAATGTATCTGTGAAATGAGAAAATGATGGGGAAGCTGGTGGTACACACACACGTGCTTCTAGTAGCTCTACTGCTGTAATGGTCTTCACTGTCAAAGGAAGCTCCTGTTGGTTTTGTAGATGAAAACCACTGAGGTAACAATAAAAGTGACATAGGATTGTGCCAACCAGCACTGTACCCGCATGAGATGGAACCATGCTTTCAAAGACATTATATCCACATTGGAGATAGTTTTTAATTCTTGAGGTCCTTATTGAGAGCTTAGGCAGAAAGGCTGAGAAGAAACAGCACCAGGAAGAGCTGAATCAACAAAATTGTAAAACATTCCAGGCAAAAGGCAGAGCTAAACATAAAACTGTGGTTTATTTATTTGCTATGCTTTTAGTCACAGATTACAGCTTCTTTGAAAGCCTGAAGTATGAGAATCATAATTCTTATTTGGGTTTATGCTTAGAATTGGAGTTATAATCAGAAGAGCTGCTGGTTTTGGAAACTATTTTTTCTGATTCTATTCCAATTGCAGACATTTTCCTTATAAAGTAATTTTCATAGGTTCTTTATGTTTTGGGGGCTTTTATTTGTTTTGTTTTGTTTTTTGTTGTTTTTTTTTTGTTTTTTGTTTTTTGTTTTTTTTTTTTTTTTGGGGGGGGGTTGTGTATGTAATTTAAAATTGTGGAATCTAATGGAAACTTGGAAATGGAAGTACACATTAGATTTTTGCCTCTTCCCAAGTTCCAGGACTGTCTTTGAGCTTCAGTGATTGATTCTGAGTATTTTAGCCTAATTCAACGTCTGGAGGCTGTGCAGCATGGCTGCACAAAATTGCCCAGACATCTGTAATGGTACCTTGTTACTTTTGCTACTTGCCTCAGCAGACAGAACCTTAGAAAACAGCTCCAGTCCCAAATAGGTGCTTTGCTCTGCTCTGATTCAGAAGTCCAGAGACTTGCTCTTTCTCATGCTCAGGTAAATTAAAGGAAGCTCAAATCTGGTACCTAAGAAGAATCTTTACAAGAGACTTATTACCTAGAAGCAGAAGTAGTAGGCTCTGCTAGCAGATGAGCACAGTGTGCTGGCTGAAAAGCTGGAGGAATTTAGGGACCTGAATAGCATGGAAGAGATGAGGATTATCTTCACAGTAGACTGGGAAATAAGTGCATTTTGGTGAAAGTTATTTTCTGTATCATCTTATTTTCCCACAAAGGGGATGATTACCTAAGAAAGTGAAAGGTCTAGTTCACGAACAGGCATTTTAAAGATTTCATTTCCTTTGCTTCCTTAAAAGCAAACCCAAAAATATTGTATATGGACATGCCACATGTATATTTATGATTGATGTCCATCAGCTACTTGTGTGGATCCTGTTTTCATGATAATGTGTACTACTTAGTGTAAGAGCTTTGTTGTCTAACTCAGCTGCTTGGTAAAGCCCAGCTTTACCCAGAATTTACCCAGAATATTTTAATTTTTTATTACAGTAATTCATAAGCGTTGCTTTCCAGTCTACAAAGAACTAAGACTAATTCTGCTCCTCTCCTCAGTGAAACAAAAGCCATACAAACTGAGTAAGAAGGTGTAAGGAATTGTTTTGTAGGAGAGGATGGTGTGAGAAAAGCCAACTTAATTAACTTTATTGACGAAATATTTAAACACAAGTTTTTAATGGAGACAGCACCATAACGCAAAACCTTCAGCTCAGTTCTGAAAACAGGTATCCTTAAACCGAGAAACCCTGAATGCATCTAGGAGTTCACATGATGTCTGCATAGGAGCCAGAATTTGTTTTGCTCTCTTAGCTATCAGAGGCTGAAGCATTAAAAATTTCAAACCAAACCAGTGATCTCCAAAACAAATGTATACAAGAGGTCATGAACTATTTCATTTTTTAATGAAAACATACTGTGTCTTTTAATACATTTTTACTTAATGCTTTGCTGCTTCAGGTAGTCTTATGTTTTACATCTATAGCAGGTTCTAGATGGGGTTTTTTTGTTATATAAATTTGAGAGAAGTTTGTAGCACTTCTGATTTCGTTCAGATTTAAAGAGAGTAATGCATTAAAAGAGGTGTTACAGAGAATTTATCTCCCTTTTCTCCTGAGATACTCACTGCTCTCTAATTTCATTCAATGCTTTTTCAATATCTCTGTTTTGGTCCTTGCAATGCTCCCTATGAACGTGCTACAGTCCAGATGTGGGGATTCTAAACCTGGGGTCAGGGAAGCAGATTGTTTCAGAAGTACCTCTTGTGACTGAAGCCTAAATGGCTTGTGATGCTGCTATACTGCCAGTTTACTTAGCTTCCCCATTTTATTTATTTGATTTTTGGTCTGTTGTGGGGTTTGTTTGGGTTTTTTTATTGGCGCTATTTATTTTTGTTATGATGGGTTACATGTCAGCATCCCATAATCACTCCATCTGGCTTCCAGTTTTAAAAGAAGCTTTGGCTCACTCTTTTTAGCTAGTCTTAATGGGACTTCTCCCTTTGGTCTGCACAGAAGTTGCCATTAATGCCCACAGGGCTCGAGTGTGTGCATTAAGGGAATATGTCTCTTGGAGTGAGTCATCTGTGGCAGGCAGCCTTTGTCACACAATGAGAGGAACTTTTAATGCCATCTTCATTTTGTATTGCTGTCAAGCCTCTTCAGACCTTGTTTGTTCCATCTTCATCGCCTTGACCATGGTCTTTCTGTCACCTTCCCATAATTTCAGCATGCTTCACAGACAGAACATACAAGGAGAGAAGAGGGGAGGTACAAGGTATATGAGGAACACATTCTGCTCCCCTTGTGATGAGTTTTGTATTTCAGTGAATGCAGATACCATTATGGCTAGGGTTCCTGAGAACCGGTAATCGGTGTGCAGATGAGTCTTGCATCACTCTTTGTTTGGATGACAGTCGGAGGGCTTTGTGTGTAGTTTAATGGCATGTTGTTTTATTTCTCTCAGGCTCAGATCACAGTGAATGGGAACTCTGGCACTGCTGCCAGCCCAGTGAGTTACTTTCAAAGGCCTTTTTCCCCTTCTTCAGCTTACCCTCCACCAGCTTCGCTCAATTCCAACATTGTTATCATGCAGCATGGCAGGATGATGGGTAAGCCTTACACAGAATGTTTGCTTTATACATTATGCAACATATTCCAATTCACATGGCAAAGACTGCAAACAATTGCAGAGTGCTTCACATCCATAATAAAGGTATTGTCTATTCATCTACCTTGGGAAGTAAATGCAAATAAATAATAGCATTTATTGTTAGATACAGTAGTGATCCTGAACTGGAGTTACTATTAAGTTTTATTACTTATGTATGTGAGAGTGACCTCTTGCCACCTTTCTACTAGCTTTATCAAGTAAAGAGCATATATCAAAATAGCTCAGCCTTTGCAGCCACTTCAGATTTTGTCTCTAAGAAATCAAGGGCCAACTTTGTACGTTGCTTTCCCCACGACTTCTGTAATGTTCAGTAGCAATGGTGCCAACAACAGGAGGGGCTCTGAGCTTTTAAACACCTAAAGTTACATCAATCTATAATTATATGTTTTTATAGGGCATTGGTTATTTTTTTAAAAAATGCAGGATCAGCCATAGAAGGGTACTTTGCCGGCACAGCCCGGTTTGCCAGAACAGTCGTTTGCTTGCTGCTTTTTCTACCAGTATTTTGCATATTCAGACCAGACTATACAAGCAAATAATTTGAATAAGATCCCAGAGCTTTTTTTTTGGTTCGTGTATGGGGAAATTAGGTGACAGTCTCACTCTGAGACTTACGGCTTACACAAATGCTGCTAAACCTATCATAGCAATAAGTGCAAAAACTGAACACATGGGTTTCTCCACATCCCAGAATTCTATGTTCTTTGATTGCTTATAGCTTGCTGATCCAAAGACCTACTATTGATCTAAAGACCTCCTAATTCTGTTTTGGAAATACCTGAAATAAGTAAAGTGTTTTCTCATAACTTTTACTCATGTATGATGCTGAAGTTCTATGCTCCACAGTAGCAGCCTGATGTAATTCGCCTTGCTCATGTAAAAGTCCCACTGACGAACTTAGTTCAAGGCCTATGAAGAATGAGGGATCAAATCCAAAATGGTTTCTAAATTTAACATCATGCTTTTGGAAAAGCCAAATATTCAGCTGTTTGCCAGCAGAGTTGCCCCTCGCCATATATGTGTAGCACTGGATTATTTACGGGATTTCAAACTTGAGTCAACAGCTAACACAGCCATGCCAAATCCAGTTCTCTTCAGTAGAAGTGAGCAAAAATATTCAAATTAAAATTAGAGATTTCAGTCAGTAGAGCTCCTTTTGCTGATTTACATTACATTCAAGTATTTTGCTTCAGAAGAACCAATGCCTGTTAATGTGAAAGGCAATTGTAACCTTCACCAGTAGTGTTAGAATTTATTTTTATTCCCTGCATTCATTTATCCTGCAGTGGAAAAGTCTCACAAGCACTGTACCTGCTCTAGCAAAAAAAAAAGAAGCTTTGTTATAGCAGCCCACTAATCTTCTGAAACATGCTGCCTAAAGGAGTAGGGCTCTTTTTCCTGCCCATAGGAAAGAAGTACATTATCTGCAGCAGTACAAACTTCCACATGACACAGCAGTGAGATGTTTTTTCTTAAATAAACTGCTCTGAGTTTTACAGGGAAGTGGTAAAAATGACATGCGAACTTCAGTAACTACATAGGAAGAGGGTGGGGGGTAGAAATATTGTAAGTCACCACAAACCAGTAGCAGCCTTCATGGCTCACCGTAAGTGCTGTAGGTGGATCATCAGACTGCTGCCCCGGTGCCAAGTTACTATCATCCATTATGTGGAAGCTCTTACGCATACCAGCCTAACTTTAACAGATGAAAATTGTATGTCTGAATTAATTTAAAGAATATTCATGCATCAAAACTTAACATTTCTAAACATGCATCACATAAATTTTTGTGGAGGGCTGTTTGGAATCTATTGCTGTTTGCTAGACTTGGCAGGGGGAGAAGCTTTGAAATTATATCACTAATTTCAAGCATAGGGGAGGTGCAAGAGTTTGATTTATAAGAAGGCGGCTGCCACTTTCTCAGTAGATTTTGCTGGATTTTTGGAGGGTTTTTTATTTTTCTTTTTTTTTTTTTTTGTGTGTGTGTGTGAGTAAGATGCTGTGAAAAAGTACCTCTAATCTAAGATGATCTGAATTTAATAGCTTGTCCGGTCCTTAAATAAGTTCATAATGTAACATTAAGTAGGGCAAAGCCTCAGCTAAGATGAATTTTTTTTTTAAGCATTATATATGTACGTGGGTAAGATTGTTGTCAGTCTTTGTAAAGCATAATGAAATGGGGAAGCGTGATCCAACTGCCAAGTATGATTATTGTAAAGTTGTACAATATTCTGTCATGTTGTCTTTACAGAGTCCACAGAGACATACTCACAGCATGTTGAGACTGTTGGCAGTACCACCACCACCAGTACAATACCAATCTGTAGATCCGAAGAAGAAGAAAAAAAAATCACAGTCATTAAAGCTCCACATTATGCAGGGATTGGCCCTGTGGATGAATCTGGAATCCCTACGGCAATTAGAACGGTAGGAAATTCTGGGAATCTGTGTATGAACTCATACAATGAATTGATTGTTAGTAATGCATTCTTCTAGTCTTATATAATGTGGAATACGGTGTGCGTAATCAGCAAGCTCATGAATATAATATTGTGTGCTGACGGAAAAGGAGAATGCTGATGGAAGCATAATTGGGCAACCTCCTTTTTCTAGTTTTAATTAGAAGTAGCCAAAAATTCATGTCTCTCTCTTGCTTCTCTTGTAGTTCTTGCCTTTTGGAGATAGGCAGTAATTGCATTGTTTTGTTATTTCTAAAATAAACTTTAGACATGCTCTATATATGCATGCAAGTATACATATATACGTGTGTGTGTGTGTAGAAATCTCATGCTTCTGCATTTTGAGGGGCAATGGTTCTCGTGTCATCAGGGTAGTGTAGAAATTAATAGCTTTGTTCTGATAATAATCTAAGTGACTAGCATTTTGGTGGAAGTGCAATATATAATCACTGCGCCATTTAAATGAACAGCATGGAAGCCCTTTCGTTGTGCCTAGCCCAGTTTTGATCCTCTGGCACTAGTTACCGCTTGAGCGGTCCCAGGATGTCGAACTGAGAAGTTTTGTTTTCACTATGCTGAAGCATTCTTTCCACTCTGCTGTCAGGGCAGCCTCTTCTGGCTGGTCCAGAGAGCACAGTGGCAGCTGCACTAGGTCTGGGGAGGAGTGCTTACTGCCCCTTCCAGCCAGAGAAGTGCTGTGCTAGACGGAGAAAGAGTAAGAAGAGTGGGAGCCACGATGAAAGCGGCAGAGCCCTTGCAGGTGAAGTCTTTTTGAGGTGCAAGGATGTAGCAGCTGTTGGATGCACCCTCTCTGCCAGTACTGACATGGGGGGTTGTGTTGCATTGCCAGTAACTACTTCAATGGATTGAAAAATTGGGGGGGGGAATCAGGAATCGATGGAGAAAAGCAATAGGAAAAAAATCAGCATAAGTGGTAAGATGGGAACAATTTTTATGAGAATGGGGGGAAAATTGTGGTGTTTCTTGCTTTATTTTTGGCAGTACAAGTAATGCAATCAGAATCTTTTAAGAATAAAATTCCTTTGCAACAGTGCACTAGCTTCCTACCCCCTTTTTAAGTAAATAGTGCCTATGCTTTATATAAGATAATTATTTTTGTTTTTTTTTTTTTTTTTAATAGCAGATTGATCTAAGAGGGTGTATATCAGTTACATAAGATTATAACAGAAATCCCCCTCAAGTGTCCTTAACAGAGTTGGCAACCTGCCAACCTATATTTAACTTTCAGAATGTGTGGTCTGAGTCTCTCATAGATTTTCTCCTAAAAGCATAACTTAATTGGAATTGGGACATTCTTCAGCTGGATTTGCTCTGGTTTTTGTTGTGCTTCCATTTCAAACTATCTTACAGCCTGTAAACTTAGTGTTGTAGAAATGATTTGCACAATGAGGTATGAACTAAAAGATTATGCTAGCACATGTGTATGAGTGTGTGTCTTGTGCCACTTTGTGTTCTTAGGATTTACTTAGCTGGAAGTGAGATTGTTTTCGACTTATTTATTTGAGATCACATTTTAAATGTGGATGAATATATTTGAGCCCTGTATACCCCAGTCATGTAAGAACATCTTTACACCTCTCAGAAGTGCAGTACTGTGCAAAATCATGCAAAAATGTTATAACTGTTTTTTCCACAAACAGTAGAAGGTAGGATGAATCACTCACTCTTTCACCAAGGTCAGTGAGCAATCCAAATAGGAATCTTCTCCCATAAAACGCAGCTTCACTCCATCTGAAGAGCGAGAGAGAAGTTTTCACATTAGTTAAATTTATTGTTGCATGCAAGGTTTAAAAGTTTCTTATTCTTCCATCTTTATGAAAATTGTGACAGTCTATCAAAAAATCAGTAAATGCAGGTTCATGGGTGATAGGTAACATACACACTGAGCTCCAAAACACTATGCTATTCCAAGGTAAGCATGTAAATCAGAACTTGGGAGTATCTGTATTCCAGATTTGGAGGGCTTTCAGGAGTAGGGAGATTTTCAAGCCGTGATTATCCCCTCCAAGTCTCTTTACTCTCAGAACATGGTTTGTGACAGCTGTTTAGCCAAGGAAATCAGCGTGATGTTCTCTTTCTATTCCTGCAAACCCTCTCTGTCCAAAGCTGCTCAAAGGGGAAGGATTCCTATAAAGCTTTCCCATCTCTCAGAACCTGGATCCCATGTTGGCGTGTTCCCTCCATACCATTTCAACTCCTTCCAGCTCTGGGAAGTGCAATTCTGAAGCCTGAAAATTCAGATCATTATGAAGTTCTGCGACCATGCCAAGCCCTGCCCCAAAGATGCTGAAATTCCAAGGGATTAAAAATTAAGTCTTTGGAAAAGAGAAGACAAAATGCTGTTCACTCAGAAAAGCATTCAGTCAAATGGCACCACCAGACTTCACCACTATGACAGGATCCTAGGAAAGGAAAAAACAGATTCATGAAAAGCAGTATGACTGCAAATAGAAGGTCCACTGAAAGTCTTAAATGCCTCCTTTAACTGCATAATTTCTGATGGATTATAGGGATACTTCAATGTCCTAAGTACCAACTGCAGGTATTACTTCTGTCCTCTCTTCATGCTGTTTGGCTGATTGTTCATTCACATATGATGATACCATATTCCAACATTTAACTGAAACAACTATAATGTATGCAGAGCAGGGTGGCATCTGAATGCCTGGTACATTGTGAATACTGCTAATTCCTCAAACAAAGATTGGTATGTAAGATTAGTAAATATAAACTGAGTAAATGTATTTTTAAATTAATTTATTCCTTAACTAATCCTATCTGGCTTATAATGTAAAGGCAGATTGCTGGCTGAGGCTTTAAACCCCAAGGTGAGGAGGGAGATGATGAGAGAAAAATGGTCAAATGTCCAGAAAGATGTTGGGAGGCTGCCTTCTCTGATTACCTGGGAGCTTATCCATACCTGATCTCTATGTGGAAGCCTCCTGTGGATTTGTGGAGGACCTGACTGATAAGAAGGATCTGGCAAAGCGATATCTGTGCACCTCTGTCCCTTGACAAACAGTAGGGTCATAGCAATTTATAATTTATTCACCTATCACTGATTCAAGCTCTGTTGGAAGACCTTTTTTGGCCCAATACAATTAGAAAGGCAGTTGCAGTATCATGGGACCATTGCAGGTTTCCACTGCTGTGGGAAATGGGTACTACCACAGAGGTTATGCCCATCAACATGAATTCCTTGATACCTTCTGGACCTCCTTGTAAACTTTTGAATATATATTAGAGCACCAAACCAGCACACTTGTTTCAAATCCAGCTAAATTTTTCTCACCAGTGTTTCACAAGTGTAGATATTTAATACCTTTAGGGAAACGATGTTAAATCACAAAAGTGTGATTCACTAAAGATGGCATGGTGCCATCTGAGAACACACTCAGATCTATAGAGCTGAATTAGTGTATATTCACTTTTCATGGTAAAGAGGAGTGGGCAGTGTTTGCAGATCTAGTACTAGCTGAAGCAAGATAATGCACAATAATACGGGTCCTTTGGATTATCCCTGTGCACCATGAGACTTGAAGATAAATTTGTACATCTGCATTAAAAACTTGCTTTTCTGACTGCAGTGGAAGGAGCAACATTTTTAGGACCTAAGAAGAACAATACTGAAAACATGTTTGCCTTTGTGTTATCTCCTTTTCTGAAATATTATCATCCTGTCTCAAAGAAAATGGCAACAAAAGAGAAAATGCAGAAGAGTAAGAGATAAAAAGAAGCACAAGCAAATGTTGATATGAGTAGAGTTTAGGAACTTTGGGATTGCTTAGTTTACAAAAGTAGGGGTAAATGCAATTTAATGAGTGGTTATTGAAAGGTGTGTTGTATTCAGTTTTCTCAAATTAGAAAATCTAAAAGTAAGTTGCTTGGAAAGGGAATTTAAAACTGATGAAAGAAAATACCATTTGTTTATAATCCAAATATTAGCTCTTAAATATAGCATTGTCTTAATTATTTTCTCAGTAGTATTCAAAAGTTTTTTTCCATTATTTTACAATTACATTTTAAAGATAATCTATGTTGGAAATTGCCAGGAGTTCAAAAGAAGCTTTTCTTACACTCTTGTAATTGCTGAGGTGTTTGCATTTTACTGTAAAGTATCTAACATTTGTAGTGGTCAAATGTAGGGCACTAAGAAGATAAACTCTTGATCTGGCACTAATTCCTATGTTCCTAACCACTGCCCCCTCCAAGATCAGACTCCAAAACTGACTCAGTCTTCAGTGTCTTCCAGAACTTGTTATAGGAATTCCTAGATGAAAAGCACAAATACACCATTTGAAATAGATGGTATGAAAATGATTATATTAAAAAGGGAACAAACCATAATAGACTTTGTGTCCAGAAAACATTAAATGTCTGACCTAATCTGTATACACAGGGTTTTTGTTGGGTGGAGGTTTTGTTGTTGTTGGTTTTAATTGTGAAAAATTATGTTTTATTTAGACAGTTGACAGGCCAAAGGATTGGTACAAGACAATGTTCAAACAAATCCATATGGTTCATAAGCCTGGTAAGTATGCTTTTGTCATGGCTGGGCAGTTCTCAGTGGCATTAAAAAATGCACTTTTCAGCATTTTGATTGTCTGCTATGTGAAAATACAAGTGTTCACCAAGTGTCAGATAATGAATCAAAGCAAATGGGTTAATTTGAGTTTACTGCAGAGAGAGCTATTTTTCTCTGCCAAAGGCTGAAAATTTCTGATGTGTTTATTACTAAAATGAAATAAAAATGAAAGTGATTAGGATGCCAGTATGATTCCAAGTCACTGAGAGCTCAGTGAAGTGATCCCCATCTCCAGTTTGAAGGATGAGAAATTGGCTGCTGTAAATCTCCTACCATATCAGCTTTCTTTTGGAGAGCTCCTATGTTAGAACGACTGAATATAAAATGTAAGCGGGAAAATTCTGGCTTACAAGATCTATTTTGAACACTAGTCACACAGTAGATATTTGAGACTGCTTTTTGTGATAGGAACAACAGCTTAATAGTCTCTAGTAGAGGGAAGCTGACTAAAGGAAGAAACTGAGTTTGAGGAAGTGGGAAGAACTGACAGAAAGCTGTAATTTGCAATTCAGTGCTAACCAGTAAGTACACAATATAGGTGACATGACCAGAAGAAGCTGTTTTACTAGTAATATGGTAAAATTAGCCCATGGTAAGTATAATGGGACAAGAGAGTCTTCAGAAAACACCTGTGAGATGAGGAAAAGATATACAGAGATTGATTGCCTACCAAGCTGCTGTTCTTATTTGCAAAAACAAATCATTTCTGTGATAGACTGGCTTGCATTGCACTATTGTAATGTGTATTTCTTTTTATAGATGACGACACAGACATGTATAATACTCCATATGCATACAGTGCTGGTAGGAATTATTCCCTCACTTCAAAATGAGTCTTTTGTTAATGTCAGCAAGTAACAGGGGTAGTTAACTATTCATACTTGCTTTTATAATACTTGCATAAACACCTTTTATCGTCGTGTTTGATCTCGGTGTTTTTTCATGCCTTTTTTCCCAAATAAAACAGTTGATTTGGTTTGATTCTTACCGCAGAAGTGAATTGCATCTGTGCGCCTCTTACTGCAGATGGGCTACAGTGTAATACTGTAGTTTCTTGATTACATTGCATTTATTTTCACTAGTGATTGTAACGCAGCCTTTCCTCATCAAAATGGAAAGAGAACTACCATGTGAAAGTGCAAATGCTAATTACTAACGTTTGAAGACAAAAAGGTTGTACTGAAAACCACTTTTAAGATGTGCAGCAAGAGTGTCTAATAAAGATGATTCTGGTTTATGGTCGTTCATTTTTACTGTAGGCACAGCTGTTGACATTATTTGGCTGCAAGAAAGACATTCATCTAAGATATATAACTGTGGTGTCTTTCAGAAGATTATAACCATGTGGTAAAATTATTTACAAAAACAAAAATGAAAGTGTGGGTGGGCTATATGTGCAAAACCCCCATAGTGCCTTGTGCAAAAAGACTATTAAAATTCCTCCATTTTGGTGTTTGTTGCATTCAGTGTGCTCTCAAACTGCCTTTTTCTGTTTTGTTGAGGGCTTTTGTTGTGGGTCGGTTGTTTGAGATCTGTTTGGATTGTTGTGATCCTCTTAAAGCTACACTATTGCCTAATTGTCTCAAGCTAACAGTAATTATTAGAACAATGGGAAAAAATGTGCATTTCCTGCCTCTTCCTTCTGAAAGTAGAACTGAGAGGCAGGATGAGCCTGAGGAGTAATTACAGGCTGTCATTAACAGCTGTGATGGATATATCCATCACAGCTGTTAATGGATTATTAATTAACATCTAAATCATTAATTTGTTTTAACTATACTGCACTTTATCTGCGTGTTTGTAGGTTTATATAGAAATATAATAAAAATATTCTAATGAGCTACATAGTATACAGCAGTGTACTTTCAAAAATGCATTTACACACTTTTGTAACCTTGCATCTTTATTGAGTAACAGTAGGTTCTTGTAACATTCCATGTTGTGTTTTATTAAAGCTCATTTTGATGTTTAGACTGTTTCTGGTTTTGTTTTATGTTAGGTTCCTACAGTCCATCCTTCTCTGCTCAGGCACACCCAGCTGCAAAGACACAGACATACAGACCATTGTCTAAAAGCGCTTCTGACAGTAGCTCCGATGCCTTTAAGGTCTCATCCCCGTTACCACCACCGCATGTGCCACCTCCAGTACCACCACATCGTCTGAGGGAAAGGTCTACATCAGAAAAGTAAGTTACATGTTTTCAAAAAGTGTTCTTGGTATGTACAGATATCCAGTTACAGGGTATCACAAAGGATAAAATAGAAGGTGTAGAACAATAAGTCTTCAAGGGCTTTATTCAAGGGACAGTCAGATAAGAGGAGTAATCGTCATCACTAATGTGGGCATCACATGTAGTGCTGCTGTTTCTTCAACGTGCTAAAGAAGTGCTTATTCTTACAAGTAATACCAGCATGAGCATTTAAGATTTTCATTTTTATTACCAGGATTGTCCTGTTTATTGTCTTTCAGAACAATCCATGCTCTAGCAGCTATCTTGAATAGTTAGTCTCTGAGTAGGAAAAGCTATTTACGGTATCCAGTGGAAAAGAGAAGGGATGTAAAAGATGTTGGAAACTGAAATTTGAGTAAAAGCAAAACCAGAAGAGTGCAGCAGTCAATCCACTTTACCCCAGATCTCAGGAGTGCTTTATATCCCCATTTTTTCAACTTCCATCTCCATTTTGGTAGACCAAGATGGTATTTATGGATTAAAGGGGCATTTCAGATTTCTCATGGTTTTCCAGCTTCAGACTTGCTGCACAAAACCAGGTCCCAGTGGTCAGAGTCCAGTCTTGAAAAGGTTAATAATAATTCAGGAAATAAATGCTTATCCTTCTGATGAAACCATGCAAAGTGCTATGCACACAAACTCTATAGACTTTCAGCATAACTGCACCTAGTAGCTCATGCAAAAATCTTTTTCTTTAGCATTTACATTCATGAATATAATGTGGTCATATAATACTATGTTATTATACATTCATATATATGTGTGTATATATTTAATATATGGTGGGGTTTTTTTCCATTAGTGCCTACAAACACATCTTTTTTTGGTTACATTCAAGAAACAAAACATAATCTGCCCTTTTTTTTTAGTTCGTACATAGTAAACATTTTTATATGTAGAAATTTAATTGAACAGTTTCAAATAATTTGCAGTATGAATAAAATAGTATGAGAAAATACCATACTAAGTGTTTAGACTATGAATTGTAAGTAGTGGCAATGCAGCAGATACACATGCTGCAGAAAATGAGATTGCTTGACAATTACTGATTTTTGGCTGCTGTGTTGCTGAGGGGAGGTAGTCAAGAAGAAATGCTAGGGGTTAGAGTTGGACTGCTTCCCAAACACCCTGAGGTTTGTATTTTGTTAGCAAGTCATATGGAAGTGTAGATTTTGTTAGCAGGGCACCAAAATATGGATCTGTTTATCTTTGGCCTCTGAAGTTATACGAGTCGTCCTCCTGTGCTAGGCCAAATGCCTTGGTCACAGAAACTGAGGCCTGTTGCAGTTTCTTTTGCCAAGCTTGAAAATAACTGCTTCAGCACTGAATTTGGTTGTTTAGGCTCTCCTTTTAATCTCATGCATGGTAAGACAGGCAGTCAAAATCTACGTTCTCCAGCCCAGGGGATGCCAAACACGTTAGTTATGCTTTGCCTGCTGCTGACAGCTCTAGCTTGTCAATCTTTTCCTGCCATTGGGAGCTTCTTTTTTAATTGCCTATAAAGCCTGTGTGTTTAAAATCTCGCATAAGAGGCTTAGGTCCACATGTATCACGGTTTTGTAGCTGGGAGGCAAGATATGGTTTGCATTAACAGTTGGGCTCAAAAATACAGTCCATAAGGGATTACAGGCTGAACTGCAAATTAGGTGAACTGAGTGAATCAGAATTTCAGTAGCATCTTTCTTACTTCAGTGACTTGCAGTATAATGCAGCTTTATCAGGACATTTCCATTTTCCTGTTCGTTCTCAAAACATACAACCTTTTCTGCCTTGAAACTAATTTTTTCCTCAGTGAAAAGAAACAATAGAGCCATGTAGAACCACTTCCCTTGAAATGTAGGGCATTTTATAGAAGTGTCTGTGTCCCAGAGATTGCACTCACAAATATACTGCAAACAAAAGCTACCCCATAGATTGTTTTAAGGCACATGACATGTGCCTTATTATGTCAGGTCGCATCAAACCAAGTCGTATCAGAAAGGCTGAACTGATAGAATTTCATGTGTGTATGCTCTATCTTATTGTAAATACAGACAATAGCTGTTAGGATTTCCCTTTTCCTTTCCCCTATTCTTTGAGTTACTAGTAGGTCATTTTACACAGAGCTACAGTTTTCCAAATGCAATGTAGGTGGCAACTACAAAAGCTGCCATGAAAAGGTAGCTCTCATTGTTATAGTAACTAAATAACTGAATAAAATAGTACGAATAGCTATGCTATAAGGTAGTTATGAATAATAGCATGGTAAATGACTAAAAAAAAATAGAGTAGTTGGGGTTATTTTTTATTCTTGGCTGCCATATTCTCCTTCTGGTTTATCTTTGAATTTCCAAGGAAACAGTATACTGCTTACAAGGATATAAAGGAGCCATTTTACTGCTACTATTTAAGTCTCAGATCAGAATAAAGAGTATCTATTAGGTTTTCACACTGTCTTTTAAAATAATTCCTCATTTT
This sequence comes from Amazona ochrocephala, assembly GCA_039720435.1. Taxonomy (NCBI): domain Eukaryota; kingdom Metazoa; phylum Chordata; class Aves; order Psittaciformes; family Psittacidae; genus Amazona; species Amazona ochrocephala. Next base: position 35,678,389 of record CM077879.1, read on the forward strand.
CTGCCTCAGAAGTTTTGTAACTTTTTCAACATGAACTTATATTGTGTGATGACAAAAATATTTACCTCTTGCCTATATTAGTGTAGTGCATGAAACAAGTATAGTAAATTTGCAGTTTGAGAAGGAATCTCATGCTATTTCGACACAGTATGTCAGGGAACTTTTTAAACTGGTCTACCAGTTATAACAAAAGCATGAGTGATCACATAGGCTGAACATAGCCGTAGGCTGGACATAGCCATAGGCTGGAATGGTTTTAAACTGAAAAAGAGGAGATTTAAATTAGGTACAGGGAAGAAATTCTTCACTATCAGGGTGGTAAGACACTGGAACAGGTTACCTAGAGAAGCTGTGGCTGCCCCATCTCTGAAGGTGTTCAAGGCCAGGTTGGACGGGGCTTTGAGCAGCCCAATCTAGTGGAAGGTGTCCCTGTCCACGGCAGGGGGGTTGGAACAGGATGAGCCTTAAGGTCCCTTTGAGCCCAAACCATTCTGTGATTCTATGGTACGATTCTGTGACATCTCTAGTATTTTTCTCAGTACTCTGCTGTACTGAGTCTACCTGCTGTAGATGTGTTAAGATGATACAGTGGTCAAAACATTTGAATGCTAGGCTAGACATTTCATAGCTGAAATCTGGAAAGAGAAACCATGCTGAATTTGTTTGGGTTTGCATGTTTCTCTTGCACAGAGATGTAAAGCAGATGGCAGTGGCAGCAAATTGACTCAAATGCTCCTGTTTTTTTAGAAATGATTGGGATCCCCCGGACAGAAAGGTAGATACCCGCAAGTTCCGCTCCGAACCAAGAAGTATTTTTGAATATGAGCCAGGAAAATCGTCAATCCTTGAACATGAAAGACCGGTAAGACACGTGAGTGGAATAGGTAACACAGTAAGAACTTTGGTGAGAGGTCATCTTTTTATTATTTACTACTGCTTATAAATACTTGGATCCTTTTTCAAATATGATTTTGCAGCAGTCTTTGGTCTTTCCTGATCACCGTGTTGAAAATGGAGGTTTAGCTAATTTGCTGAACTTAGATCTTCTGCTGTTTCCAAGAAATCAAGCCACTACTGTGCAAATAAGCAGAACTGTGAATTAATGGAAACTGCTTTTCTAATTGGCATGCATCACCAGCACTCATTTTGAGTAGCATTGACAGCACATATGATGGTTAATTAACGCATTAAAATAAATGTACTTAGAAGGAGATTTTGGTCAAGTACTGGTCAAGGTTGCCCAGAGTGGCTGTGGAATCCCCATTTCTGGAGGTGTTCAAGACTCACCTGGACACAGCCCTGAGCAACCTGACCTGATTAGACCCGCTTTTAGCAGGAGGTTGAACTAGATGACCTCTGGAGGTCCTTTCCAGCCTCAGTTACTCTGTGATTACTCAGTGTACACTAATGTGTAATTAGAAGCCTTTATTTCTGCTTTCTGAATAATGATAGCAATTGTGGAGTTTTTCACAAGCATGTCTGATAAAGCTACACTTAATGCATGCAAAATTACCATTAACGGAAGACTTCATTTACTGAAAGACACATTCACTCAGTCTTTCTAATTTACCTTTGTGCTGTCTCAGTACTTTCTTATTTTAGGAAAACAAAGGCATTCATGTAATCAATACTGGATTATTATTTGCTTCTAAATTACTGTATTACATGTTTCTTCACAGAATAAATTTTACTAATATAAAATTCATTAAGCAGATAATTGAATTCCACATATGTAGTATTTCAACAGTGTGAAACACCTTTACTAAGCACATTTCCCTTGTGATTCTGTCGTCATTGCAGGAACATAATTGTCATTAACTAGAAAATACTGCTCTGTGTTTCTGTGAAATTAGGTTCTTGCAGAACTGACGCATTTTTCAAAGAGGAAATTGGCAGTTCTGTAGGAACTGCTAATTACTCAATATGATCAAATGGGACTTAGTATTTATTGTGATGACGAATTTAACAGACAATTTCATTTAAAAGGTAATGGCATTTGTTCTGAGCACTTTTTTGATTGCTGTGGCTGCATTATACACACTGAGATCATTTACCAGCCTTCCCAGTGCCAAAGAATAGCAGCAGTTTCAAGTTAAAAATAAGAAAATTACAGTGATATTGCAAGAAAGGCCTCACTTTTCTAATAAATTGTATTTTCAACTACTGTAATGTGAAAAAATCATTCAGATGGAATTGCTGATGAATATAATCATAGGTGCATTCTTTCAATTTCAGCAAACCAATGAAATTTAAAAAAGTTGCTTCGCTGACCATTCCTGAATCCTTCTTTCTTTTTAACTTGCTTATGCAGTTTATATTTTATGTTCCTTGTGTTCACTGAATGGGATGTGAAAGGCAAACCTCATGACTTCTTAAAGGGTAATCAGCAGAGTAGGTTGAAAGACTTTTCTGTGTGTGCAGGAGAACCTGACGTCTGAAAACAATGCATTAATTCCAAATTCAGTTGAAAACTCTGATTTCCCTACTGTGTCAGTGTTGCATCAGTCTTTCATCTTGATAATCTGAGAAATTTTTATTACTTTTAATGTCTTAAAAATTGTTCTGATTATACTGAAAGAAAATAGTAATCAAAATACAGAATGTAAGCACATAGTTCATTAATATTGTAAACAATGGACATTTATGGCATCTGAACTAGAAATTCTGACCTTAGGAGTTTGGCCAGAACACAAAAAAAAAAGGTCAAAGGGAGTTTTTTTCCAACACTTCAAATCTTAAAAATTTTTTGCTGAAGTGAAATAATTTCCACATCTCCAGGATTGGAGGCTTGATACCAAAATGATCAGAAAAAAAAATTTGCAGCTACCTTATATGATGTTAGGTCAGAGGAGGTTTGAAAGATCAGCATTCCCTTTATTGATGTAGGTATTACATTGGAACCACTTTTAATTAATGTGGAGGTTAGAAACACAGGAAGAATATAGTAAAATGAGATTCAATGTAAAACTAACATTTCATGGGAAATGTTATTCAGCGGATGTCATTCAACAGGTCAAAAGAATGTAAGAAATAATAAACCTTAAAAAATGACCTTATAATAGACATTAAATGGATAGATTGGTTAGGGATAGCTGATTATCTTTGTTATGGAAATGAAAAGATGAGTGTAATTTCAAGCTGCAGTATCATGTAGCAACCTACTATCATTAAACAGGAAATTAATGCTTTTTCTTCTAAAATTTCAACCTGTAAGAGTATAAAACATCAACAAAAATGAGAGGCTTGAGCTTACAACTGAAAGTAAGTGACATTAAGCTGTTGAATAATCTTCCAAGCAATGATGTGTCAGCTCCTTTTTTCCTATTCCAATAAACTCATAAAACATTACCTTTTCTTCTAATATCATAGCACTGATAAAGTGGTACATAAGTTGTTCTGACATATGTTTCTACCTCTAATGTCTGCAATTCAATAAAACCCTCTTCTTTTTCTCTAATATCATCTGAACCATGGATTTGTTTCCCAATATAAATGTTTACTTTCAGTGAATAAGTAAATTGCATTGTAATAACTTAATCTTACTCATATGAATATTAAGTTACATTTTTTATTCTATACTAGTTTGAACCATGTATATGTGAAGTAATTCCTTAATACACGTACATTTCTCTATTTCTGCAGTAAAGCAACTAAGGAAAAATTTGACTGTTGCTGTAAAAAAAGACTTTGTAAAATTGGTACAAGCAATAGATGCCTGACTGAGCATGAAAGTACACATGTGCTAGTCAGATAAAAGTCACCAGGTTAAATTTGTATTCCATGTATTTTTTATATATATTCAGTATACAAGTTCTTCTGCAGAGTTTATACGCAAGAGGATTTCATGATCTGAATACATCAAAAAACATGACTGTTTTGTCAAATACCAGAAATAGTCTGAGCTTGCACCATGATGCACATCTGTTGATTTGGGGTCTTGGAGGCTTTTTTTACTGTGGTGGAAAATTTGAAATTTCTTTAGAATATGCGAGTTTCCTGTCAAGCTGCTTGTCAGAGTATTGTGCTCCGTGTTAGTTTAGTTACTTGAGTAACTGTCAACTAAAAAAGAATTTCTCAGTGTGTTTGAAAAAGAAATCGGGCATTCTATGGATAGGTTTGTTTCGAAATGACATTGAAAAGTATGTCTTCTCATAAAGATATGGAGAGACAAAGTCAGTCTGGACTTGGAGCTGTAACAGCTGTAGTCCAAAAAGAAAAAAGAAAAAGCAAAAGGAAACTTCAGAGCTCATAAAATGCCCAAGCCAAATTTGCAACAGACATCTCAGTCCATTGTTCCAAAGAGGCTTCAGGCAAATGCAGAATATTAATCTGACCATGCAGATCCTTGGTTAATGGTGAGAAAGATGTAACTTAATGGTTTAAATGCTCACTTTTGATTGTCTAGTTGTGTATATCACAGGCAAAGCTGAATACAACATTATAGATGTATCTGTCTTTCAGTGATGCTGTTGTTCTATACTTGAGTATGTTGATGCAGTGCTGTGCTGACCATCTGATGCAAATGCCAAAAAGAGTGAAGTTACTTACTGGTCTTTAGTAGTATGTTTTCAACATGTAATGAAATGTTACTAAATAACTAGATGAAGGATAGGAATGTGACTTGGTTTGACTGACAGGTCATAAAAAGGAGATTTACTTACTGCCTTTACCTTCTATTCAAGCAGTTTGGGAGATACAAGACCAAGCTCTGTTCACTTTTTAAAGTCAAAATTGTTTGTTCATTTTTAAGTCTTTTCGAAGGGGAGATAATATAAAAATATCCATCAGCAAAATTGAATGCAAAAGCCGAGAGAAATCAATTGCCTGCGTATTGATCTTGGTAGCACAGGGAATGGAGAGTCCTCTCTAGAACAGCCAGGCAGCAGTGGACTTGCAGGCTTCAGAGCTCAGTTTCTTTTTGTGTGCTGCCCTCTGCAGTTTAAACTGCAAATAAAAGTAGAACTTGTGTGCATGGACTTAGCTTTACACACTTTCTTATGCCCTCATTTTATTTGCACCCTACTACATGAGAAGAACACAAAAACTTAGAAACTACATAAAATGCGCTACCTCTGGCTTTTTCTTTACAAGCGGAAAATTGGGGGTTTTTAAGCTTTCAGCTAATTGCAAGAGTATTTCAAGATTAAGAGGGAGCCAACTCCCATTCTCATTAATGTCCTTGGCTATCTGGGTGGAAACACATCTGGTCTGATGGTGTGTTCTGGCTCCCTGCAATAAGGAGCAACAGTCTGTCAATGTGTAGTTGTGCAGCTACTGTTACTTAGGGGACCTTGAGGCTCAGAGGGCTGAATACACCACCCAAGCAAGTCATGTCAGCAAGCCTGGATTTGCAGTGCAAACAGCTCCGCAACTTCAATGCCATATGCATTAGAAGGGATTTAGTCATTCCTTTTACGTAGATGTACCCAATTATTGATATTTACATCTCTGTGAAAATTAATTCACTGGTATAATATACAGGTGAAAACTTGCAACAAATATTTCAATGTACCGTTTGGAAAAATGATAAAAAAGCAATTGGTTGTTTAGTTCTGTCCTCTCAGAGTATCCAGATCTAAATTGTGGATTTTTTTTAAGTAAGACAAAACCTCTGAATACACCAAGCATTCTGTGTAACGGGAAGCAAGCTGGTACATAATGAAGTTATCTTCTGCTTTGTGACTTTGTCATTTTTTGCCCTCACGCCCTCATTTTTTTGTAGAAGAGAATCATGTGCTTTGTCTTCAATTGTAGCCTCTCTTAAGGTCCTAAATCTTTACTGGTCAATTCATGAAACTAATTTCAGTGGTGATTTTCTACTAAAGACTTGGGTATGTATAGTGTGTTGAAACAGTTGTCATTAGTTTTGCTGAATATGCCTGAGGATGGTGGAAACATAAGGGCGAAACTCCAGAGCAGCTTCACTTCTAACCCTGCTGTGGAGCACAGCAAGTGGTTCATCACTGGCATTCAGTTCCCATTCTGTTCATGGGAATAATACTTCCCTTACTTGAAACGAACATTCTGAAGATAAATCTATAAAACAATAGTTGGTGTCCAGATACTGCATGAACAGAGTGTAGATGTTGAGCACCAAGGTAGTTCAAAAGGGTTGTTGATGTTTCAGTAGAGCAAAGTTGACAGTCTGTTCCAGTAACATCAAAGGCAGCAGGAAAAGTGCTGTAAGATGTTTAAATTACCTGAAATGGTCAAGAGCAGGGTGTTATCTCTTACAGAAATAGCTGTATGTGATTGCTCTGCTGTATTGGTGACAGCTTGACTTGGGAGGCAGAAGTGTTCTGTACTTAATCACAAGTATCATTCTTTATGTAGGACCCTGTCATTTTCTTGGAGGATTGCTTTCTAGATCATGCCATAATTAGTGTCTGAGATCTGGTAATTACAGTAGTGGAGGCTTCATTATTCCAACAGGGCCATGGGAGAGGAAGCATTACAAAACACTGCTAAAATGAATATTATGGAATGCATATTTTTCCACCAACTTTTTGTTCATAGGATTTAAAATATACCAGTTCCATTTTGTATGCTGAAGTGGCTTTTTAATAGTCACACCTGCATGATGCATATTCCTTATCTCTGCTCAGCATTGCTTCAGGACAGCAAGATCCAGAATTAAACATGCTTTGTGGGAAGACAAGGAATGATCAAATGCAATACCAATAAAGTTATGTCTTGCTGACCAGATGGGCAATTTCTTGCCTATGCTGAAGATGACAGTCATTTAAACCATCTTCTTAACAAGCAATCTTTAGTAGCATTAAATGTAGTTAAGTAATGCAGTGATGTTTACAGAAGTGGTCAGAGCCCTATTAACTTTGAAAGAGTGATTTGAAAATGTTTAACATCTTCCAGTATTGGAAGAACATCAAGAAAAAGTATTAGAGCTACCAGTCAGTGACAGCTCTTGAACAAGAATATTCACTGTCTTAAATACCATCTTCATTCTTTGATTTTATTCCTTTCCTTTCCCCACATTTGTTTTGTGTTTGTGTGTGTGTGTTGTTAAAGTGACATGGCATTTCTAGCACCTGCTCAGTGTGTGCCTTTTCCTTCCCTTTTCCTTCACAACTGCTCCAGCCTGATCGCATAAACCCAGATGACATAGATTTAGAAAACGAACCCTGGTATAAATTCTTTTCAGAACTGGAGTTTGGACGTCCGGTAAGTGAGGAACCTTAACTTGCCAGAGTAGTGGCTTTAATAGCTTTAATACAGACTACATATTAGACAAATAATAGTGTGTTGATATTTAAGAACAAGACAAATAGCATGTTGAACAGGGATCTTTACTAGTCTCCCTAAATCTTTTACATTTGGCTGGATTATTTTTGAACTCCTTCAAAACACAAAAACATGTCAGTTTGCATTAGGGATGCTAAGTTACAAATCATGTGTTTTACTTGAAGGAATATGTCTAAATTCTGATGCACACAACCATATACGAATTGCTTATGGCAGTAAATACTGATAAAAATGGCTTTCCCCTTTTTATCCTCTCCTGTATGCATACATGCAGAATACATATTCTGTACATGAACACAGAGATACAGGTTTGCTGTTTTCAAGCTGAACACCTGCTTGAACAAACAGACTTCAGTTCTGCTTCAGTTTTCACAAATAGCCAGGTCCAAAAAAAGGACTCGGACAAACAGATGCCAGCTTATTCCTAGTGCAAGCATTTCATGTTTATAAAGCTGAAAAGCTCCATTTGGTTGAAACACCTAAACATCAGAGAGATCTCAGGTTTTCACCTTTAGTTGCCTAGGCACTCACAGTTCTTCTGCAAATACCACAGGCTTAATTGGACATATGCTGTTTGTGTGTTTTATACAGGGATAAAACAGTAGCATTGTCCTTGAAGCAAGCTGAGAGCTAGGTTTCACTTCCTCCCTGCACAGCGCCCTAACAACTAGGTTAGAGATGCACCTGCTCTTGCTTTTGCACACACCCTCTCTGGCTCCTTGAGCTCAAATTCTTTCCTGTACACTCTAACATCTTTAGGGAAAGGGGTAGCAAATGTCTTCATCACAGAAGAATGTCTAACACAGTGGCTAGAGTACTTTCCACACAGGTAGAAGATGGGAGTTCAAATCTCCTCAGAACTATTGAAGTAAACCCAAGCATCCCCTCAGTCTGGTTAAGTATTTTCATAGCTCCCTGGGATTCTGGGGAGCTTGAGAAAACAAACAAAAGCAGCTGCCCACAGGCAGGAAATCCCAAATAGACATGGCATTTGAGCTTGAGACTATCAGCGCTTAAAACATTCCCATTCTTACCTTTCCCTGCTAGCTAGCAATTCTTTGGAGCCCCCTCAGCATGGCAATTACTGACATGCCGAGCTACAGGAGGAGTCTAAGCACATGATGCAGGGCCCTGGAGGTCACTCTGGGAACCAGGTATCTCAGTCCCCTTTTCTAGCTAGCCATAAACCAAAGTCAGAACTCCCAGCTGCTTCAGTGAGAGCAGAAAAGAAAACAAATCACATACATTCTTTAAAAGCTTTAATTTTTTTAATCATAACATTTCAAAAAATTACCTTTTAAATACCGTCAGCAAATAATAAGAAAAAAAATAGTTAAATATATCTGGGTTTAATCTGTTGTCCAATAGTCTATAATGTATCACATTTTCACTGATGGTCTTTTATCTCCTCTTATCTAGCCTTTCAAGCTGTTTTGTCATTCCTCCCTCTAGGTGGGCAGAAACAGTCCCGATATTCTTCTGATGAACAATATGTCAACAATATTTTACTGATTATCATAACCTGAGAATAGTTTCTCCTGTAAGATAAAATATGAGATTTCCCCATCAGAACATAACTATGATGCTTTACACTCTTCTGTCTCATCAGTATTAAAAACTGCTAGTATTGATTCAGCCACTCCAGTTGTAAATTTTACTACCTAAAGTTACTAACATTTTATTAAGATGCTTATAATTTAAAAGATGCTGTAACACATTCTTCCTTCCATTCTACCCATATGTGTCACTCTTTGTATCTGATGCTGTCAACACTTAGTTTCTAACTGTGTCACCTTCTCCACATTTCATTCCTTGCTGCCATTGATTCTACTCCATTTCATCTCTACACTTCTGCTTTTATGATGCAGCCACCTAAAAAGCTTTTGGACTATGTTCAAGACAGTTCTTCTGGTGTTTCCAATGAGGTAAATAAATGATTCTTGTTCAGATGATTCTCTTGGGAAGACGGGTTGGAATGCTCACCATTTATATTTTAAGTTTGTTAAAGTGTAGTGGTTTCCTTCTGATAGCTATGAGATTTTCTAATCCACAATCATTGCATCTTTGTCTTCATATCTTTCCTGATCACTAGTGCATTTGGATGTTGATCTTATTTTCCTAGTAACTGTGAGTCCTTATCCCAAAACATCTCAGAGCTTAACACTAAGAATTACACGACAGCCCATACGTCTCTAACTCTTCGACAAATTCCCACTTCTTCAGAGTTGGGCAAGTGCATTGCACAATTAATACATCAGCACAGTAGTATTTCTTTAATTGAAATATTTGACTGCAAATTCTGTATATCAGGTCAAAGCCTTTGTGGCTAAACTATCATTTCTCCAATTCAGTATTTATAACTAAGGTTGCTGGTTGTGAGTTTATAACTGTAGGACTGACAGTTACTGTCATTACTCCAAATAAAATACGTCAAAATGAGGTAGAGGGCTTTCATTGCCCTACTGTAAGTGGGAGATATTCAGGATTTCATTCCTTCTCCCTTCCCTCCCCATTTTTAGTGTTAGGGCGAAAGTCAGTGAATCCTATAATGACAGCTTTGCTTTATATGGTGGCTTTACTTCATTCATATTTGTGATTCATTCTCATCTTCCGTAGTCTCTCAAAGAATTAAATGCAAATTGTGGCCTTAAATTATTAATTGTTTGCAAGTTATCCACTCTGGTTTGGTTTAAAGCTAGCATGATTATTTGAAATAGTATCATGTTCAGTAGGTCTGGGTACAATTACTATTAAGTAATACTGGTTTTATCCAGTAGGTCTGGGTACAATTACTATTAAGTAATACTGGTTTTATCTTTTTAAAGAGATGTTTTTATTTTGAAACTTTTTATATCTTTGAATTTTATAAATTGTGTTCACAAACTTGTTAAGTATTAGAACAGTCATGCAAACAAGCCTGTTTACATCTTTCTGGGGCTTTGAGTAAAACTGCGTCAAAGTATTTAGCAGTATTTGGTGGTTTGGAGTGGTTGTCTTCAATATTTTTGTCAGTCAGCCTTTATCCATATAGGGCAGTGTTGAACATTCTGGAAGATACCTAATTAGCTTTGGAGGTGGGGGAGATGAGTACTATTGGGCCGCCTGGATGTGGCTTGGAGGGATTATGGGTCAGTAAATGTCCAAGGGCTGCTAGGACAGCTACAAGCAGTGGTACCCACTCTTGGCAATAAAAAGCAATGGTATCCACTGTTTGCTTTCACTTTTCCCCTACATGCCATATCAGTACAGCTCTACCTGTGGTTAGAAGGTATAAACTCCACACAGCTTATGTATATTATTGTGTGCCTGTTGTAAAAGTATTGTAGAATGCACAACGTACAGTATCTTTCATATAGAAAAAACTTCGAAGAAGGTATCAAGGAAAGGACAAAAGGACATTCAAAGTGATAAAGGACAGAAAGCAAAAGCCATTTAATAACCCAGCAGTCAATTTTGGCATGACATGCACTTCTTGCTGTCTTAGGCTGATCACTAACACACTATTTATGGCCTGGGGAATGCTGTGGATAAAGGAGTTCTCTGGTTTGGTTTCAGTTGTGGAATTTAGCCATTGCCTTCCATAGGAGGCAATGGGGATCCATCATCAACCTTGCGATTTACATCATGGTCTGTATGGTCCTGGAGCCATTACACGTGGTGAAAGTAATCCATGTCTCGTGGCTGTTTGGCCAGCATCATGTGACAGATGGTCTTGGTCCAGTCTCTAATGGAAGGGGTTGGCACCTGCGCAAGAAACCCCGCAACGACAATTAATCTACAAAATGCTTGTGTCGTCTCATGCAACAGTTCTAACAGAGATCGCCTGTGAGCCCAAGTTTCCTTCCTCTGCTGGAACCACACTGTGGCAGTGACTGGTCGACAAAGATGAGGCTGATAGTTGCAATCAGATTCCAAATAAGACTCTGAGGCTTCTCAGGGCAGGCTCAGTGTGTATTTTGCGGGCAGTGCAGGGAAGCACACAGACCTGAGTCCTTTGCTTCACTCTGGCGTGTAGAAATGTGAAAACTGGTTACATTAGTGGTTGGTGTAAGCAATTCTGCTGCTGGCTTCTATGGTTTTATTGCAGGTAAACCTCATAATGCTAGGTATCTATTTTAAAATCATCAAAGTTGGATAGTGGTTGGAGAACTGTCATAAAGACAGTTTTCAGCTCTCAGAAGATGTAAAGTAAAACTTGAAAGTATGAACTGTATGAACGGCAAAGACTCAGGAATAAATACCTTCTTCAGAATGTATTTGAAAAAACAAATACCATGGTAAAGAAACCCTGTTCTTACCAGAAATGTAAGGTGCTCAGCAACTGGCCACAAACATCATAGGATTTGCAAACATGTCTGGCTGTAATTTATGTATGATTGTAGGATTTTGGTGAGTGACTGCCAGGGAGGAGAAGCTCTGCAGACCTCACTTCTGCATGAGGGAATTATTTCCAGATTTCTGTGTTTTTAAAGTAACAGTTCATTTTGGCTGTGCTGTACCTATTTTTGAAAACGTTACAGAGAAGCATGACTTTGGATCATTACTCAGCAGTGCTTTAAAGGAAAAAAACATTACTGAAGTAGAATAGGAAATTAAATATAACCATCCTTTTAAAAAACTGCATAAGTATTCTCATGAAACATTGCAGTTAGCTATGCTGGAGTGCCCAGGATGTTACCCATAGCCTGTTCTTATAGGATTTGTCACAGATTAACAAAGTATCAGCAAACATGAGAAGCAGAAACCATCACCCTTTTTTCAAATACACACATATAACAGATTAATGTGTTTGTTTTCACAGGCTTCCTTATATCATCACTATTCAACAGACAGAGGCCTGGACAGGCCCTCTAGGTAAGAAATCCAATATATGATTTCAGTAGACACAGATTATACAGCCTGAGAGTTTTCTCTGTGACCTGAAACCATCAGATGTTCCAGAGCGTCACATTTTAACATTCACCTTGTGAGCTGACAAAAGAGAGATGCGTAGAGAGGGTGCTCGTATTTTGATATTGAAGTGTAAACCTTACCTTCCCTTTACAAGGACTTACTCTTTACATTCAAAATAAGCCATGCTCTGTTCTGTGTCTTTCCACTAGCAACCCTGAGTTTCTGTCTCAACTGTAGCAATCTGTCATTTAACCTTGCTGCCTGCAGCATTTTCAGTGTTGTTTCCCTAAGCATGCAACCTCATCTGTTCTTATTCTCTTTTTCCTATCTTTGCACTGAATTTATAGAATCAAAAGTAGTCATAAAACGTTGATGCATTTATGTCAAAGCTTTCACTATTAAAAGGTCATAGCAGTTTTGTATAAAACTTGAAAACAATCAGGTAAAGAAGAAATTCAGCTTTTCTCTGTGAAATATGCTATAAGATGCCTGAGACCAGTGCTTCTCCCCTTTACATGTTTTTGACGTATTTATCCTGCTATTAATCTATAAACCAGTAATATGAGTTTACTTTTTAAATCCTTGAATTCTGACCTCAGACTGCTGCTAATACTGCTTATTTTTGTAGTTCTGCAAGTACTGCAAGTGACTACAGAAAACGAAGGAAGTCAGAACCTACTGTAAGCCATCAGAGGGTGCATAGTGATCAGAATGCAAACAGGCCTAGCCCAGGCCATACAGATATGCAAGGCTCATATACCACCCTTCGAAAGCCTTTAACTAGCTCATCTCCTTCTTCTCCATCACGAGCAAAAGGTAAGAGAATCATATTTGTTAGCGGAAAATCACAGATGATGTGTTGTACAATACATTGATAGTAAATGCAACTGTCTGCTGCTACTCAGTGCACTTCACTGGGAGATTTCCTATATGAAGCAACAGCTTTGGACCTTTCAGGAAAGGCTAACTTGTTTACTCTTACATGTGTAATTTTAAGCTGAAAAGCTGGATTTGTAACAAGGATTTTTCCAGTTTCAACTGCTTATTCTAACAAAAGAAAATTGACTAAATGAAGACCAATATTTATACCACAATCTATAAACCCATAAAGTTGTATTAACCCCACTACTTTCTAATTAGATTGATGTGTTTTTAAAACTGTTTTCACTATATACAAAAAGTAAATCAAGACAAATAGCACATAAGATTTAAGATGTGCTTCCAGGATAGTAGACCTTTCAAATCTATAGCTGATGGTGTAGACATTGTCAGTTATCAGGACCTAAATTAATCAAGCAAACATCCATTTTTGATTTTGTAAATCCTTGAATTATTTAGTATAGTGTATACAATCTGTTTACTTTCTTTTTCCATGTAACTCACCGCTGTATTACTGTTCTTCAGAGTTCTCACTCTATAACATCTCTCCTGAAAATAGATAATTAAATCAGTTGTTGGTTGGTGGGTTTTTAGCAAGACATAAGGCTTCCGTAATAGACAATAAAATATATAGAGTAATATTCTATGCAGTGGGTCTCCTTCTGCTTGAGTTGTTGTTAATCATTTAACTGCTGTATTTCATAGCTATACTAAGCAGCCTGTAGCTGTATTAGAGACTGTTTAGACCTTTATAAAAGTAGATTCCCACTGAAAAAAACATAATATCCAGGCTGCAATAGAATGCATCAAAGAAAAGCAGTGAGGAATATGAAGAGTGAAGTGATTGAAAAGAAATGCATTTTAAACCCAGTGGTATAGTGGTACTTTAAAAACTCATCCATTTGGTGTACTAAGACAGGCAGTGAAAAGTTAGTGAACTCCATTTACCTACATTTGTCTTTGACTACACCACCAATAATGAGAACTTGCAATGCCTTAAGCACTTCCTGTGCTTGAAAACCCTTCCCCTGAGAACATCTACCACAGCTAATTAAGTTTTGAAAGTGACCTACCTGCACCCCTCCATTCTGCCTCAGCATTATGTTTATTATTACAGCATTATTATTAATAAAATGTTATTTTTTCTTACTTCTTAAAGCAGCAGCAGCACACTATAAGCTGTTTGATAAGCATCGTTTTTGAACTCCATTTCAGTTTCTGATCCAGATTCAGGTTGTTCAAGACAGCAGACTGAGCTGTTTTGAAGCATGTGTCCTGAACTGGATGTTGCCACTTGAGACCATTTTTGAAAGTTCAGTGCAAGTATGACAGATCACAGTTCTAAAATTTGTCTCATAGTGGCTTCTAGATCCAGCACACACATACAAATAAATGTCTTAAAACTTGCTTGAAAGTTCAGGCTTTGTTTTGGAAGTCAGTCTGAGGGGTATTGTTTCTTCTACATGTTGGTTTTAGGCTCAGATACATCTTCCTTTACACCTGTATCGCAGTTCCTCAGCCACTTGGTTCTGTTGTCCATAAGCTGTAAAAAACACCACTCCCTTCAGTGCTATCACACAGGGAAAGAGAGGGTTGCCGATGCTACCTGTGAACAACTGGGAGAACTTTCCCATTTGATAGTATATAAAGACTTACCTTAAAAGATTTATCTTAATTATCTTAGAATACACAGGTGCTGTGAACTCTCTGAGAATTATTCAGCTCAAAAATCCTGATCAGTTTCTTTCAGAATGCCCAGATAGAAAAGTCAATATTTGACTTGAGGTCTAGATTTGTTGTTTGGCTTCATCTTTAAATCCTTTGCAGCTTTTACTGTCTGTTGATCTGCTTCAAAATCAGTAGTGTTTGTTTTCTTATGTTGCTTTGGCAGGGGGGTTGCTGAGGGCATAACACCTCCACAATTGTGGTGGTTTGAGCTGGGGTAGATGTTCAAATTAGCATGAGTACATTTTTACAGGTGGAAAATTAATTGTTAGCTCTTCTGCCCCAGGACGTAGCAACCTGTGTACTGACCTAAGCTGATAGATGCATTAATTGCTGTCTCTTTTCTAATCTTTCTAACACTTACTGATGTTAATTCAAACTTTCTAAATCTTTTAATTTCTGGCAATGTCTCTTTTTTACCATGCTGCTCTATGGATTATAAAGGTGGGGATATTAGCAAAGTGCATCCATCCCTTTCAAGTTACTCAGTGCACAACCATAACACCTCAAATGAATTAGATTACTGTAGCACTTACAGACAACATTTAGCTGTTCCAAACGATTCAAGAAGGGCAGTCAGCTACAAGAATGGCTGGCAAATGACTCGTCAAAATGCAGAAGTCTGGAGCAGCACAGAAGAAACTACTTCTCCAAAGAGAAAATCTCGTAGCTATGATGATCTGTTAACAGATGATCACGATAGTTTTCCCGATGCACAGGCCAAGTCTGAAAGCATGGGCTCTCTGCTGTGTGAGGACTCCTCCAAAGAAGTTTGCTCAATGAACTGGGCCACCCCATATGTTGAGGGCCATGGTAGTAGTAGGTCAAGGGTTCGTCACAGATCCGCACATGATGCCCCAGGCTTCTTAAAAATGTACAAAAAGATGCACCGCATCAATCGCAAGGATTTGATGAATTCTGAGGTGATTTGTTCAGTGAAGTCCAGAGTACTGCAGTATGAAAAAGAACAGCACAAAGGTATCCTTCAAGGCTGGAGGGAGTCTTCTACTGAAGAGGTGCCCAGAGACATGGTGCCAACCAGAATATCTGAATTTGAAAAATTAATTCAGAAGTCAAAATCGATGCCGAACCTAGGGGATGAAATGTTGTCAACTGTTACACTAGAGCCTCCTAAAAATGGCTTATGTCCACAGAGGCGGTTTTCTATCGAATCCTTGCTGGAAGAAGAAAATCAAGGCAGACATCCCTCTCAGGTACAACGGAGCTACAAGTCTAAGACCCTGGTGCCAATTCATATTGAAGTGACCAGTGATGAGCCACAACGATCACATATGGATTTTTCAGACAGTGATCAAGATGGAGTGGTTTCTGATCTCAGTGACTTTATCCAGATAGAGGGTTCATCCTTTTGTAGTGAAAGTGATTTTGACCACTTCTCCTTCACATCATCTGAAAGCTTTTACGGATCAGGCCATCACCACCATCACCACCACCACCACAGGCACCTCATCAGCTCCTGCAAAGGGCGATGCCCAGCATCTTATACCCGCTTCACCACCATGCTAAAACACGAAAGGGCTAAACAAGAAACCACTGAAGATCCAAGGAGACAGGAAACAGAATCTGGCCTCTCTAAGATAGCATTCCTAGTCAGTCCAGTGCCTTTCCGGAGGAAAAAAAGTGCAGCTCCTAAAAAACACACTGAAAAGAAAAAATGCAAGTCATCTGTATTTGAAGCACTAGATTCTGCACTTAAAGACATCTGTGACCAAATTAAAGCTGAAAAAAGAAGGGGAAGCTTGCCTGACAACAGTATATTACACAGACTTATTACTGAGCTGCTTCCAGACATTCCAGAACGGAATTCATCTCTTAAAGCTCTGAAAAAGAGTCCCATGCACCAGCCTTTTCATCCACTGCCTCAAGATGGTGCTATCCATTGCCCACTGTACCAGAATGATTGTGGAAGATTACCTCTTAGTGCCTCTTTTCCAGACATGGACGCAACTAACAACAATGATAGTGCACTGTGTTTCCAAGGTGGATTAACTTTCTTCCTCTATCCTTGTGATTTATGTATTCATCCTTACTCCCTGTATTTCCTACCCTTTCTCATTACATTTTTATTTGTGTCATCTATAAGAAGCTTTCATCTCATAAAATTCTTCATGAAGTAATTTTTACATAGGTGATGAGGATAGATAAATTTGCTGTCTATTCACAAAATACAGTAATCTGGACAACTGGAGTAAAGATGGATTTCAACTAATACATTATTAGTGCTATATGTTACAAAGTAAGCAATGTGGGGGTTATTCCCCAAGAAAAAGACCTTATAGAAAGTGAATGTATGCATTGTAAGATGCTGCTCAAACAGAAAACAAATATGCAGGTGCCCTTCCTTTATTATTTGAAACAAAAAACAAAACAAAACCTATATCAAAAACATGTTGTACTGCATAGTTTTGTTATATGTAGGTGATAAAAATGCTGTTAATTCTGCCAGTATCATAAAAAGTTAATTCTTCAATTCTTTCTTCATATGAAAATACACTAATTCCATTGCTTCATATTACTTTTTGTGAATAGACCTTCAGGTCATTTTAGGAAGTTTTCATTTCCACTGTTCAAACAATACAATTTCCAGTTTCTGCGGCAGCAAAATCAGTTCTTCTCATAGCATTTTAATGTATCTACGAAGTTGTGAGAAATTTCCTATCCTCTTAGAAGGGAAATTCTCAATAATCAAAATTGGACTGAAATTACCAGTGTGAGTATAACTTCTGAAAAGGTCTGTGTTGAGCATGATCTAGTTTGGAAGCTGCTGCTTTCTTTGTGGCTCTGCTGCTTTTTCTCAAAAAAATTGCTTGAGCTTAAAATGTTTTTGAAGTTCAACCTGGCAATATTAAAAGCAGCAAACTAGATTCACAGGAGGAGTGCACAAAGGTGTATCCCAGATGATTTATAGTCTTTGGCAAGTCCTTCTCATTTTAAATGGTAACATTTCTGTTAAAGAATTCTGCTTCTAGAGATACAGTCCTCTGTGACAGAGCAGCTTTGAGAATTAAATGACATTACAGAGCTATGCTTGAAATCACAAGTGGATGTAAGAGTGTCTTTAATATATCAATAATGCAGTATTTGGTAAGACCCATCTTTCTTTCTTCTCTTTAATCCTGCATCTTTTTCTGTAACTTCTGCAAGCACCACACCCAGTAAGTACGCATTTCAAGGGAAATCAGATTGAAGCTGTTACTATCCCTTCTTAACCAGTTAAAATAGACATACTAAGAACAGATAATTTGATTTTAAAAACAGCTATAAAATGCAGTTCAGAGTTTAATTAGTCATAGTTGAGGCCTGACCATGATTACGCCTGGCAGGCAGTACTACACAATGAGACTGAAGTTGGAGATTGTGCTGGTCACATGTCACAGTTGCTAAATCAGAATTTTCCAGTCCTTGAAAATAAGGAAAGCCACAGAGCAGAGTAAATGTGGATCCCTGATAGCTTCTGCAGCTATGAGGGAGCCTGGCATAAGGGAAGTGGTACACTCTGTCAGCATTAATATCCCTAAAGTAGCATGGAGAATGAGTACAGCAGAATATTCCATTGACTTCCATCAGCATCAATCATGGCTGAGCTCTACTGCTGATGAAGTTTCACTTTTGCTGAATCTGTGTATGTCTCTTACAGCCACCATCCATACAGAGACTTCAAGATCATAGCAAAAATCACTGAAAACTACCAATACTGACTGCATAAGGAGCTGTATAAAAATAAAGGAGACTGTTCTTCCTTATGCATCTTCACTCCTTCCCTCCCATGTCCTTCTCTTTCTGCTACAATTTAAAGAAAAACAAATAAACAGATGTGTTTGGAGCTATTATATCTTTAGGTTTATGCAGCAAGTATAGATCCTCATTCTCAGACATATGCCATATAAAGAAAGGTGGCCAGAGTTGGGACAGTGGTGTACTTGTTGGTGATGATATGTTTGCAACAATTGACATAAATAATACAATTATCTCAATTTTTGCCTCCTGTATTTATCAATGGCCTCAAGTTTTTGTGGCTTCACCAACACCCACCGGATACTTTTTTCATCTTTCTTCTGTAAGAATCCAACATAATGGATGAGATGCTCTCAATTCTTTTATTTTTTGGTCCACTTGTACTTCTTTAGAAATGTATGGGCCTGGTAAGAACAGATTATGTGAATGAAGTCAAAGCAAAACAAACATCAGTCATAGGTCTCCTCTAGCAGGTATCACTAGGGCACTAGGAGACTAACCTAGTAAATCTCAGAAGTCAGGAGATAGTTCATTTCATCCTCCGGTTTGAAATAATTCCACCACATTTTCATTTCACATTAGCAACTTGCAGAGCTATAGAGTATAAGATTTTGGGTTCACTGAACATGAAAAGGTGTGTTCACCATCACGTAACAAACATTGGTAAACTGCTTTAGAGAAAATCTGCCACATAGATTGGTGACTTAATGATTTGTGCTCCATCTCTTACAACGGAGTTGTTTTCATGAAATAACATCCTTTTAAATTCCCTTGCGCTGCTTAACATGTGCTTCTGGTAAAGTAGAAATACATCTTAAATCACTTAGGAGGAAATATTTGTTTTTTCCCATTGAAGCATGCTTTAATCATGTTTTGTGCATGTAATTATGTGTTTATAGTGTTGGCATTCCAAAAGAGTTTCATGGAGCCTGATGGAGTCCCAGTGCTGCTGTCATGTCTTCCATTTAGGCCAGTGGGGGGCATCCCTTCATACAGTGGAATATTAGTTTCTGCTGTAGATCCTCTATCATATTCTTCTGCTGGGGATCAGAGGATGGCCTTTGCTTGACAGTATCTTTATTTTCTTCAAGGATGCACTTTAGCCATCATATCATGAATTATTTTACATTTAGAAAGAAAAGCCCATTTCAATCTCTTCACCCCCTAAATGAAACCAAGCAGCATCACAGATTTGAATGTTTTGTTTTAGTTTACCACAGTTTCACACAATTTCTGTTTTCAGTAGACCAGGAGTCTCCTGGAAGCTATTCTTCTGCTTTCACTGATGTGGGACGATGTACTCCAAGGGACAGAAGAGGAAATACAGACAAAGAGGTAGCAAACCAACAATAAATAATGCAGCAATACCCATCCATGGATATATAAATGGGTAACATATCTTAGACAAGATGTGTGTTGGTTTTAAGACAGTGTAATGATACAGACAAAAAGAGCAATTACTTATCATTAGATGGGACAGCATCCTTCTTTTTCATTAAGGAGATTGATACTCTTTAAAATTTCTTGAAGTGTCAAGCTTTGTAAGAAGTTGTATCTTCCATTACACAAAACTTACAAGTGTCTGGTTTTACTCCTCTTATAGAAAAGATGTGAACCCTTGCATTATTACAAATAGTATTTCTCAGAAATAGCATAATCAGCTAATTCTATCCACTAGTATGAAAGAGTTTAAAAATATAGCATCTGTGCAAGTACTTGCAGAGAAAGACTAAATCACTTTACCAGATATCCTTACGTAATACTGCTCATCACTTCTTGCACCTTCCCCTGAAGTATTGGGTGCTGGTTACCCATCAGAGGCAGTCACTAGATGAGTGAGGCTCTTGGGTCATACCACAATTCATGTTTCCAGCATAGCTTTGAAAACAGTGAAGTGTGTCAACCACACAGGTGAGGAGACGCAGGCTTCTTTTACAGTCTTATTTTTGAAACAAGATTGAGCTTACAGATATTCGGTGACAGAACTTCATAAACATATGAAAAGATTATACGATGTGATTGCCTGTGATAGCAAGAGATCTGCACAGATATCTTGAGTTCACCTCCAGTCCTGTGTTTCTCAGACTTTCTTAACTCTACAAATGTAATTGTGGAAATTTAAAATATTCCAAACCTTTTCCAGCTGTCAGATTATTTTTTTCTCTTTTGTTATATATACATATATAAAACATGATGCAGTATTTACAGCTGAAATTAGCCTAAGGATAATAAATATAACAGAAGAGGCATCTAAAGCATTAGAGAATATTAAGCATGTGAACTTCCATTGTACCTAAAGATCAAGCTGCCTACAAGTTACATCTGTATTTAGTTAACTCTTTTTTTTTGTAGTTGTCTTAAATGTAAAACTGCAAAGCAGTCCGTATTAAAATCTGGTATTTTAAAAATGGAAGTAGCAGCTAAGTCCCAAACATGTAACTGCCTTAAAGAAGGAAGCTCTTTATTTTATTGCCTATTACTGCAAGAATCCGTGTGTAAGGCATATGTCCTATCTTTTTTGGATCTTGGTTTTAAGACCTGAAATGTTTACTATACAGTAATACTACCTGAATGTATTAATCACTTTGCCTACTTTTCAGAAGCTGCCAGCTAGAGCTGTATATGACTTTAAAGCTCAGACTTCTAAGTAAGTACTAGACTTTTGTTCATTTAAGAAGTCATAATTCAAGAAAAATCTTCCTAGCACTTACGGCAGCTAACTGGTGTTCTAGCCAGTTTCAGGAGCCAGTGCCTTGGAAGCAGACAACCCTGCTTGCTGTCACAATTGCCTGTGCATTAGCAAACTGTGTAATAAAAATGCCTTACATTATTATATACTCCACTGTATTTGTTTGAACACATGAATGACTGTGCATCTTCAGCCTTTTAGAGCATGGGTCCTGAGGGTCACCTACTGAACACTGTTTGTTCTGAATTGTACTTAGGTTATACAAGGTACAGTGCTTAAAATATTGTCACAAATAATGTGCTTACTAAAATTCTGTATAATGCTTCAGCATCTTCCTGTCTGTCTTAACATACTCAGGCTCCCTGCAGGAAGTAACATGTCCAATACCAAAACAGACCACAGCAATCCGTAAGAAAAACAAAACTGGGAAACACTAGTTTAGGATATGAGAGAGTCAAAATGCAGTCCATGTATTTCATTCTTGCTGTTGTTTAAACACCCTGGATCATAAGAACAAGATTCACTGACACTAGAATTATGTTAGCTGAGAAAACTCAAAACTTCAGTTATCAAACCAGCAGATGAGCTCTTGGAAAAAACAGATTAATGACACAGTGAAGAATTCCCAGGCTAGGATCTGAAAATATTCTCAATTATTTGGATAATTCCCTTTTTTTGTATCCAACATTAAACATATCACAGGCCCTGAGTATCAGAAATGGTGAGAATATAATCCCGTGTTCTTCATGCTTCTACATAGTTCTGTTGGAAGAAAAACGCTTACAGCAGAAGCATGCCAGGCTTTCCTGCTGCAAAAAAGGTAGCAATAGGCCATAGAGGCTTGGGATGTATTCTGTTGTTTTCCCTACTGATTTCAAAAAGAACACCAGATACCCCTCAGATGCATGTCATAAAAGCAGTGTCTAAACAGGTGATCCAAAAGACACCATACTTGCATGCAGACCCTATATATACTAAGTGCTCCAGAAATAACTGGCAATACTTCCTTGGAATCACAGTGTAAAACAGGCCTACGTAACTTACCGATAGTGCCTGGGATTCATAAATGTGAATTGTTTCATTTTATATGGTATAATCAACTGGTGAGTGCACTGCAGCTGTGATGCTTTTTCTTCAAATGTTCAGTTGCTACATTCCTTTTCAGTTCCCAAGTGTAAAGTTCTCAAACTATGTTGGTAGAAGAGTTAAATGTAAAGTTGTAAGCATCTGATCTAAATAAATTTGTTACAGAGAGCTGTCCTTTAAGAAAGGAGATACTGTCTATATCCTCAGGAAAATTGATCAAAACTGGTATGAGGGTGAGCACCATGGAAGAGTTGGAATATTTCCTATTTCTTACGTTGAGGTTTGTTCCTTATTTTAATTCATTGAATTTGTTTGGGTAATAGGGCCACAAACTGCATGAGAGTGATGAAAATCTTGGGGTTTTTTTTTCCTTAGAAACTTTCTCCCCCAGAAAAAGCACAGCCTGCCAGGCCACCTCCCCCTGCACAGATCGGAGAGATTGGAGAAGCTGTTGCCAAATATAATTTCAGTGCAGACACAAATGTGGAGTTATCACTTAGAAAGGTACATTTTAGAACTGTTTATCAAAATACTGTTATAGTGTCTTCTGCTACAGAGAATTAATATAGGTAAATGCTGTGCTTTGGTGCACTGCATTCAATATTTGCTATGCACAAAGCAATATAATGGTAGGAGACTACTAACATAATAGCTTATTGGCTTGCAGTCTTTCACAGCACTGCAGGGAAAAGACTACTTTGTGTTACTTTTTGCTGTTCAGTAAATTAACTTACAATATATCTGCTGATAACTCATTTTCATAATGCATTTCAGGGAGACAGAGTAATTCTTCTTAAGCGAGTTGATCAAAACTGGTATGAAGGTAAAATACCAGGAACCAACAGACAAGGCATCTTCCCTGTTTCCTATGTAGAAGTCATGAAAAAGAATGCATCAAAAAGTCTTGATGACTACCCTGATCCTCCGATACCCCAAAGCTATTCTAGTGACAGAATACATCATTTAGGTTCAACTAAGGTAAGGACATTTTGTTTTAATTTGCTGTCACCCCTACAGTGGGTTTAGAAGGACTTGTAAGGTTTTTTTAATGCAATACATGATTTATTCATTGAGTACACTGTTTTTTCTTTCCGGCATAGGTAGACTTGCATTACTAACTGGCTATTAAAATATTTTAATTTCCAAGTGTGTGTCTTACATTCTGCCAGGATTTGTGCTCTTTTCCTCATTAGCTGTTACATCATTGAGAGTAGGGCCAGGCAAAATTTGGGCAGAGAAAAAAAAAAAATGAAATAAATCAAGCCAACAGAAAACTTGTTTTGGGAGTCTTAGGATGTGAGCATTAAAGATATGTCTAGCAGACCTTTCATAGTGCAGTGTGAAGGCATTCCCATGATACAGCTATCCTAAAAGCCTGCAGGCCCATAAACACGCAGAGGTTAAAAGAGGGCATTTTATGTGGGGACAAAGATTGCCAAGACCAGTTCTCTTCCTTTCAAGGTAAAAGAGAACTGCTAATGATTCTGTACTATAATGTTTTGCCACTCACACCCAAGAAGGAGGCTTCGGTAAAACAGAGGTTCTTTGAGGTGGTATAACAACATGACAGAATTGTTTCATTCAGTAGTGAGGCAAATATCATCACATTGTCAATTAACTTAATTTCAGACCTTTATAGTTGTAATTTTTTCACATCAATGTCTGTCATAGCTTCTAAATTCTTCCCCTTCCTAGTGTATAACTACCACAAATCACACTGCAGGATGTTGCAAAAAGATTCCTGTATTCTGATTCATCACTCGTTCATGAGATTTCAGTCACCTGTGCGGGGAACACGAGCTCTTTTGTAGCAATAAAACTAAGTTTCTGCATACAGACTGTGATCAGCATTAATATATTATCAATGATTTTGAGTGCTCAAGATGGAAACTTTTCTAAATCTTCCTCTTTACCTTCATTGTTTCTCTGTTCAGCATGGGTGGTAGGTTTTGTGTGTAATTGTAAACTTCTTATCCCTCTATTAATCTCTCCATTTTAGTTGGGTTTGTCCCCTTTTCTACTTTCATATACTGTCATACTAGTGCTCATATACATGCTTCAGCTTTGAGATAAGCTCCACATTTATTTGTACCTTTGGGGACAGCTACCAAAGATGTCATTTATAGACAGCAGTGGCCTCTGAAAATACTGCTTATGACTAAACAGTATTGGCTAGGTTTGGATAGCTGCTACAACAGGTCTTGTCTGATTTTCCAGAATGTGTCATGACAGGGAGCTACCTCCTCTCTCTTTCATTCTGACAAAACTGTAGAACTGAAATAATATCAAACTCTATAGCTGCAGGCTGAGGTATTCATAAGCTAGGGCCCCTTACGATTCCAGGAATCCAGAGGTTCCTGAAGGCAGATCAAGAGTATGAGGCATCTTAGGTGCTCTGTGTTAGAGCTATCTCTTGGTATTTGGAGATGCCTCTCTGCCCCCATTTTCTATGGAGCAGGTTTGTCTCTAAGGCATCCTGCAGCTAAAGCTGGTGTTTGTATAACCCTATAATCAGTGCTGAGCACAGGAGATGTTTCAAAGCATTTACATTCAGATTACAAAACTGGCTTGCCACTATTATTAAGTTAGTATTCCTAAATTAGTTCTGTAGGGGAGGAAAGCGGAAGAAGCCTGCTTTGTAACAAGGGAAACTTGCAGTCATCTGGTTCTAGCCTAAGTAAAAAACAAATAAATAAAAAAGAGCCTCCACTGACACTCTTAAGCAGACATCTTGTTTCTGAATTCAGCTGTAATCAGAAGTGGCAATACCATGTCAGAAGACATCTTGCTCCTGACTATCTAGGAAGACTTCAGCAGTCCTGAAGGTGTTCTGGAGTTGACCACAATTGCCGATACCACTTCTTCTATTCCTTTGTAGTATTTTAGCACATATCTCTCTGTGTTGCTAGAGCAATTCCACTAAACTTCTCTGGCCTAATAGCGATAAAAATAAGTAAGCAATACAAGTCAGGAGCACACTTTATTCTCTGTAACTTGTGCAAGACCATCTGTGTCTCTAGCTCTAGGACAGTCTTTAACCATGGGGGAAACTAAAAATGGCAGTGTCTCCTCAGCAGCATTATTGACCTTAAAGCCACAGCTTAGAGACCCTTGTTTGAGAGGAAAGATGAGGGAAAAAGACTGAGCATTGCTTTTAACAGCATACCTCTGTATAGCAGGCTTCATTGTATCAGTCTATACTATTTACTTTGGTACAAAAGGCTCTGTAACAAAGGTTTGTCTAGCTACAAAATAAAGCTATTTGCCTCAAGAAAACTCAAACAGACGGTAAGTAAATTAGCCTTCCTATTCTGTGACATTAATTTGTCCTTTTGAGATTATTTTCCTATTCTACAGCAATAATTCTAGAGCAAGTCTAAATTAGCCCAGATACCTTAGAGATGTACATCAAGTTATTCTGTATAATTCTAATAATGAGATCAAAATATTTTTCACTCAGTTTTAATTTTGAGGATTGATAGTAACAAAAATGCATTTTCAGTATTTACTGAAGCAATGGATATCTACTGATGCTGTGTACGTATGACTCACCAGTCTCTCATTCTTACCAAAGGATGTTTCTTTTACCAGAAGGATACTTCAATCAATATTATGTAATGGTACTCAAAATATACTGCTGTGTACTGTGCTGTCACTATTTTAAAAGCATTGTTGACTGCCTACATTCAATTAGAATTGAATGTACCTTTCTCAAATGTAGATGTCATTTTGAACTAAAAGGGTTACTTCTGAAAGAAAAAGAAAAATGCATTCTGTAGCTGCTCATGCCTTAATAAAAGTATGCAATGTATTCAAGATGTTTCTTAAACATTTACTCAGAGTACTAAGAAAAAGTGTAAACATTAGGATAATTAGAAAGCACCTCAGTTGTTACAGTTTAAAAGAAATACTTACTGATACGGGAAGTGTACTTCTGAAAATGCTAGTCTCAAAATAACAGTAATGGGTTGGAGAAAATTACATTGATATTAATTGTATGATTTAGTAACCTGTGACAGGCTCACTAACAGAGCACCATAAGTAACATAACTTTAGCAGATCAAATGCAGGTCGCCTTCATGAATGTAATGATTCAGATGTGTCTTAATGTCTGACATTTAAGCCTCAAGCCAGAACCTGATACAGTTTCAGTTTTCAAATGTCTTTCCTGCTGTTCTGATTCATGTAGTAATGGTTTCAGACAGCCGTGCTCACTGAAATGATATCCTATAATCCAGATGATGGTACAGACATTTTTCTTTTCCAGTCTACTCATATCCTAGTTCACTGTCATGCTTATTTATTTAAGTTCCCATGTTTTTCTTATTTTTGAAGTTGCCTTCCCAAGCACTGTCCCCACTTCCCAGGCACCTTTCCTCCTCTTGGTCACACATGGATCAAAAGATTCTCCAGGCTGCCACTAGTGACTGGTTTCCAAGAACTGTTGGGTTTTCGCCTTCAAGTGTATGCATCTTACCTTCTCCACTATTTCCAGACAGTTTTCTTTGTGACTTAGAAGAACTCAATTCTTTGGCATTAACAACCTCCCAATCTGTAGCAATCTCCCCAGGTAATATCAGTCACCACTTTAAGGATGATCCCATTATTCCAAATACAGAGGTGTCTCTCAGCTCTCCTACAGCTTTTCCTCTGTCCTTTCTTGTATCTGCCCGTGTCTCATCTTCAGCCAGCTCATCTCATGACATAGCATATAAATACACCAGCAACAATACCAAACCAGGAAAAGATAAGGAATTGAGAGGTATACTTGATTCTTCTCCAGTTGTTGAAGTACCTAGAGACTTGTCAGATACTACAACAGAAGGTGAACATGTTGGCATTATCTGTAACATCCCTCCACCACAAAAATGTGGCTCCATCTCCACAGTGCTAGCTGCCATTCCTGAAAACGAAGAAGAAATCTGCACTGCAGATCTGTCAGTTAATATAGGGGATCAGTCAGAGCCTCAAGAATCAGATGTCTACAGAGAAGCACAAGATACAACAGAAGAACTGACCAGACTCTATATAGAGGAGGAGGATCTGGGACATGATAATTTAGAATTCCCAATAGCAAGTGGAGGAGACTCCATGGTATGTCATGAAGGATACACTTCACCGAATATCGATAAGGTATTTTAATTTCTGAAAAACCTGGCTTCTGTGTTCAGTTAGTTAGTGTAATTATTCCCTGCCTCATTTGTGTGGGTGGTTGGTTTTGTTTGTTCTGGGTTTTTTTGTCCAGGTTGAACAGGGCTTTCAGTAACCTGGTCTTCTGGAAGGTGTCCCTGCCCATGGCAAGTGGGTTGGAACTAGATGATCTTTAAGGTCCCTTCCAACTCAAACTATTCTATGATTCTGTTCACATGTTTGTATCATGCACAGTTTTATATTATTGCAATGTTAGGGGATAATCCCTTCCCAGAAGCAGGCATATACACTATTTTAAGTTCTAGGGTGTACTAGTTCTGCTGGTGCTTTCCCTTCCACCCTTGTAAGCTGCCATCAAGCTTCTGATGCAAAAAGCCAGTGAGCCATTTTCCTCACTGGCCCATTACATGCCACCCCTTTTGAGCCAGAGCCCCCAGCAAGCAAATGCTCTCAACAGCCTTCAGAGGAAGGGACATGCCGCCTGCAGAGACTCAGCAGATTGTACTTCCCATGTGTCACTTCACGAGCTGATATGTTTTTAGTAGACTCTGCGAATGTGACTAATAATAACAGGTCAGATTATGTTTGGCAGTTAAACAAATGCTTCCCCCTAAAGCCCTCCTCAGTTCCTCTCTGGGACAGTACAGCACTGAATTATCCCAAATGCGTGATAGCCATTAAATGCCACAACATTGCTGCACAGTTTGCGTGGTTTCTAGGCAAAGTTTTGGAACAGGTTTTTTCTGTCCCACACTTATTTCAATGGATTGTTCAGGCAGTTGTTTTGGCTGTCACATGCAAACATGTAAATCAGATATTTAGGACAATACATTTTAGGCCAAATGCAAAACTAGTTAATTAGAAAGATTTTGCAGGCTGCCTCTACCCTTACTTGACCTGGGAAACACAAGAGAAAGCTGTAAGAGTAGAGGTGAAATCTACAGCCACAATTGGCAGCTTGTTTTGATTTCTGAGGGAAGGAATTTTCTTCCAGAAAAGTATACTCACTAATAACAAAATCAGCATCACACTTGTGACTGTTTGGGTTAGTTACATGACCCATTATCAAGCATTTTAAATCCTTCACAGCTGGTTTTATAGCACAAATTCTCATTTTTCCTCAAATTTTTAAGCCATATCTACTTAGTGTGGGAACATCAGGACACTGTGATCCTTTGTACCTTTCTTCTAATCTTCCATTTCACTCTGCCAAGACACCAGCTTCTCACTCTGTCCCCACAACATCCCCGTCTACTGCTTCTCTCTCACCTCCTCTCCTTTCTAAACCCTTACATCAGCAGGAGAAAGACTCACCAAAGTTAAAGGTAACTGTACCTCTGGAGTATGGATTGTTGCAAATCTTCATGCATGTTAAGTAACTGCAAGGCTAACACTGAGCTTGATATTTTCAACTGTATCGTTCCCTTTACTAATATTAAGTAACATAGCACATGGAGCATTGTGACGGGCCTTTTTCAAGTGAAACACAAGGTAAAACTGTAATCAGTCTGATACAATAAAATACCTTAAGGAGATACCAGTGACAGGGAAGCAGAACTCAATTTGAAGTGCATCCCAGGGCATCTGTAACTCTTATTTAGTTGAAAGAAACAGAAACATATTAAAGTACACAGAAACTCAGTAACATTTGTAGTTCACAAGTGGTTTCAATTTCAATCCAAAGCCTGGGAGAAGAGTCATAAATTTCACAGGGAAGAACCACTGCTGAGGGTCATGTTCTAAATACCAACTCTGTTAGTCAGGGACTGGACGAGATTATTCCCTCTTCAGGACTACACTTTGTGTCAGCACTGCAGCTCTATGGCAGAAAAATGAAATCTGGAAAGTGAGAAAAGTCAGTTTCCAGTGCTGACATCCAAAGAGTCCATCTGCTCATGGAAAGGAGAAAAAGTCACGTAAAAAGTTTGAGAAACGTCCTAGGAGAAGTGATCATTAACTCGGGGGGGGGGGGGGGGAAACAAC
Source organism: Amazona ochrocephala (assembly GCA_039720435.1). Classification (NCBI taxonomy): domain Eukaryota; kingdom Metazoa; phylum Chordata; class Aves; order Psittaciformes; family Psittacidae; genus Amazona; species Amazona ochrocephala. The sequence continues at coordinate 35,707,814 of CM077879.1, forward strand.
CTTTTTTTTTTCTCTCAAAAAATCTACCACATTTTACAATGTGTGTTCATGGCAAACCCAGACATAATGGACTCAAAGAAGTCTGATGGTCCACCAGATCTGATGGGGTTCTTTTCTTGAAGTAGGGAAGAGACAAAGAGACACAAGGGTTGTTTCCAGGGCTTAGGTTTCATCTCAAAGACGGGGTAAAACACAGTGCTGCATTTGTTTCTGCAACTTGGAATAATTTTTCAGCTGAGTGGTGCTTTTGATGGGTACTTTTTGCTTCGGCCTAACTGACAAAACTTAGGAAATTCCTCATCTACATTGAAATTAGGTTTAGGTGACCCTGATATTCCTTTCTCTTGCTTGAGCAAGGCATGTTAATCCCAGCTGAAAATAGATAGAAGGAATATCTGGTTTGAGAGTTAAAAGATCTGCTCCTGGGAACCTCCTAACAGTGTATTGTTCTTCATTGGGCACGGCTGGAAGCAAGATACTAAGTAACCAAGGGAGATGACTCCATCTTGAGGACAGGAGAACTAGAGGAATGGAGGGCTGTTACAGAGTTCCAGCTGTTATTGTTTTCAAACCATTTCAAATCTGGATTATTTTTTAAGTCCAGGGAACTTTATAAGATGCCTTTATAAACTTAATCAATATAGAGTTACCCATTTGAAAATTGCAGAAGTTACGAGACTACACTCCTACCAACAACAAACTTTCCTTTGGACAGTATTTCCAAAACGAGATAAAGGGTAAGCAAGACTTTTTCAGCAGTCAATACTGACTGTATTGTCAGACTAGAGAGCTGGATGAAAGTCAGTGCAGTCAGGTTTTGCCTGTCACAGTTTGTTGTTGCGTAGTCTACAGGCTGGACTTGAGAAGGAAGGACAGTTTCTATCTTCTCTTTCTGCATGTTGTCTGTGATTAAAGTCTGCTCTCAACTCCTAGAGCAGAAAGAACATGAGATGTTTCCAGGACTCAAATGTCACAACTGAAGGGAGGTTCTTCAGAGAGTTCTTGAAACTGTACACTGATACTTTGGTAATTTTTTTTAATGTAAAAAAACCATACATATGTGTGTATACGTATCTGGAATCTGGCTCAAATCTAAAGCACGATCAGGAACTTAGGTAGTAGAATACAAGGAGCTATGGGTGGGAAGTGTCACTCTGCTCCATGTGGGTGAGAGGGATGTGTCCTCCAAAGGAAAAAAAGAAGACACTTCCCAAGGAGAAATGATGATGTTTCCTGCCTCATCAGCCTCCCTGGGAATCCTTTTTCGTTACTCACCCTCTCAGCTCCTAAGAGGGAGCTGTTCTTCTGTCTTGCCACATTCTACTCACAACCAGTCAAAAATTCCAATGTCAGCAGTATGTATTGCCCCCAACTCACTCCTACCCCAGAGAACTCACATTTGCTGTGCACACATCCTAGCTGAATTCTAACAAGTGTTTAGCTGATTTAAAGTAATTATAAAACAAGTTTTCCTTGAAGTACTTTCCATCAAGTATTTACTTGCTTTTTAAATGCACATTTAAGGTCTGTGGTCTGTTTAATTACAGCATTTGTCATTGGTATTTCTGCTCGGTGCTGTTAAGCTTTTCTGTATTATTAACTGAGCTACTTCAGCAGGTACACTTGCAATAACTGTTCCGACTGCATACACTGTGCAATTGATCTTTTAGCTGTAATGTGTTTGGGCATGTGCCGGAGCAACAAACCGTTGGAAAAAAGATACAGTGGCAACAATGAAAATACCATATACTAATAATAGTACCGTTGTTTGCACCAGTAACAGTTGCTTTTTGTTATCAAGAAAAGCATGTCCAGTGTGCATGTGAGAATAAAGCAACAAAAATCCCACGATGCTTCATTCTTAAACTCTCACTTGACACAGTTTTTGTGATTTTTCTAGGCTAATTTAAAGAGAGAGATATTTGTTCTGGGTAAACCTCCTCGTAGCCCAGAGATGACTAGGAGATCCAACTACAAACCTGTCAGAGGTCACAGCTATTCACACAGGGTATGGTACTGGATGCCCAGTGTGCAATAACAGCATTCCCATACAAAAGGAGCTCAGTGTCTAGTCTAAGTATTTTGCTTTTGCCCGAGTGTCTCAATACTATCAGTATGCCATGTTTTCTTCCTGTTGTGCTTCTGTACTATGTCTGCGTAAAGCCAACAGGTCTGTGTGTGACAAAACTTATTTCATAAATACATTAGTCTGTTGTATCTCTGCAGTACTGCATAGTATTTCCAGTGCTACAAGATGTACGAGATCAAAGTTCTTTACATTTAGCCTGTTTCTTCCTAAGTTAATCCTCTGCTTCAAAGCATTTCTAACTTATAAAAATTACAGCTTCAAAAATTATACTTCAATGCATGTATACAGGCTTTTGTATACAGGCTGCATTCTGGGTTTGAATCCATGTCCTTCTTTCCAAATTGTTTTGTCACTGCTACGTCATGTTCACTCACTACTCTCCTGCTTATCCAAGCACTCTTACTCCTGACTGCCATGCTCTTTAGCCTTTCCCTTCATATCTATAATATAACAGTAACTTTACTGTAACACTTTTACCTGGCCAGAAAGTCAGGGTGTTTAAAGTTTGCATGTGTTTCACTCAAAAAGGTGATCTAAATTATGAAAAAAAGAAAAAAACAACCTAAACTGTAGACGAGAATGAGAATTTATGGTTAAGTTTTACTTTCAGTTGAGGACTAAATTATTCGTTGTACCGATTTCTTAACATTTGGCTCTTAAAGCTGACAACACAACGAACTGGTTTCCATGCTGTCGCTGCTGGTCTTAGCTTCTCATATTTCCAGTGGTTCCCTTTTAAGTGAAAGATAAGTGCATTTTAAGTGAAGGTAGGCAGGTTTGTGTAACTGTCAAAGTCTTGGCTTTTTGGCAGGCCTCAGTTTACTCCAAGGTATGAGGGGACAGTGCTGTCATCATTAAAGAGAGCAGTTTAATCATGGAAAGGCCAGGATCATGTAGTAGCAGACCAACACCATCCTAAAAGTCCAACTGGGAGTAAGATCCATAAAAAGGGATTAAGCCCGATTTTAATTTTGCATGTCATTCCAAGTGAATGGCACGTAATCACTGTATTAAGAGGATTGTATTGGTCAACGTTTAATGCGTTACTGACTTTAATTCAAACACTACAAGAGCACAAATTGTACACCTAATTTGCATGCTCCGGAGTATACTGAACTACTATATGCAAGCATGTATCAGTCATACATGAAATTCAGGTGCATAGCTGTGACCGTTGACTTGACTACATCCTAGTGGTTTTTTGATAAGGTCCTACAATTTTTTTCCAGGAAACAGGACAGTGTAGTGAACTGAGTTATAGCTGAAAACTAGAAATCCTAAGCACCAAGAGCTACCCAGAGAGTGATGCATTTCATTATATCTCTTGAACATAAGCAGCTAGATGCTGCAACAGTCCCATTCTAACCCATTCCTCCATGTGGGAATAAGAGCTTAGGGAAAGAAAACAGAAAGCTTCTTGATGGCAGCTGGGGTACTATTGAGGAATGCATTCAGAGAGAGAGTGAGCTCCAAGGTCCCTCTGTGCAGACATAGCACAGATTACCCAGTTTACCCAGATTCTAATTCCATCAAAGTTTTCTCTGTGGCAACAATGGAGTTGAAAATCTTTACTCACCCTGATTTTCATCACCCATTTCTACATAGATAACTAAGAATAAAAAGTTTTAAAGTATTGAAGCATATGCAGAAAAAGATGACACTAACTTACCCAGTTTCTTCCTGGCTTGGTATTATGTTCAAAGCATTAAATCATTTGTAGTATTGGTTGGGCTGTGGACTTCTATTGTTTGCAAGAAAAATCCTTAGCCTCAGATGAGTTCTCTTGCATCTCTATTTTTGGCATTCAGCAAAGTTACAGACCTGGTGAAAGGTTAGCAGAAAATAAGGTCAGATGCCAGTCCAGATACCAAGCAATCTGCCCAAAGGAATATTCTCTTCTTGCCTGACAAGCCAGCAGTTAAATGGGATTTACTGAGAACAAAAATGGCTAATTTGCAATCCTTTTTTATTGTTGGATACTTCACTAAGTTATCAGTCTTCCCTGTACACTGCCAGAGGAGAGCTGAATGAGGGAGAGAAAAGATTCAAAGAGTAAAAACAGATTTTGTTGGACTTTGAAAACCTCTTTCCCACTAGCTGTCATAAATACAAATAGAAGCTCTGCAGCCTACCTGCCTGCATCTTTAGGTATCTTTTTAAAGTTACACTCTCTAGACTGTAAAGACGAAGTGGAAAACGTTCATCATATTTGATGCATGTACACATACAAACGTGATGAAAAGAAATGTAAGTGCTACAGTTTCATCTGGAGATGTTGTGAGGAGCTGGGGGGGGGGGGAAGAATAAAAAAAAACACAACAGTGTGTTTTACCATTCAATTTATATCATCAGGCTGTGGTTGTTTACCACTGCCTTTTCTCGTGAAAGACTGCGTCATCTTCAAGAGTAAACCGAAGCAAGATGAACTGAAATAGTCAAACCTGGGAAAGAGCTGAACATGGAGCAGTAAGACACATCCCATGGCTTCAAAATCAGTTTGCAGATTACTCAGTTCCCAAAAGAAAGTGCTATGGACTGGGTTTGATACCCACACTCCCAAAACAGAAAGGGTTCCCAGACTTGTCTCTACAGCACAACCATAGGGCATCCTCAATCATCAGAGAATATGATCACTGCTTGCATCCATAGCTCTCCCAAGTAGCTGCTCCTGCACTGTTTCTGGACTCAACCAAAGTCTATTCGGAACAAGTCAATGTCTTTCTAAGCAGTATGTGGTTTTGGTAGGAGATTAATATTTTCCATTTTCATTGCATCCAGATTTATTGGATGTTGGTGGTGGGTTATGCTCCATTAAGAAGGAAAGTAGTTCCTTTCATAAAGCTTTGCACTGGAAATACAAACTATGTTTTCCTCTGAAGTAAAAGTGTTAACTATTATTTTCATAGAATTACATGCATTCTTCCCAAATTCTTTCTGTTCTTTGGCTCCCAACAGCCTGCATGGCTTTGTGCTCCCCCTTGAGATGAAACAGAATTAATGAAGCATAGCATGTTATGCCTGCCCAGTTAGTACTCTGTGTGTGTAATGTACATTGGTATGTTGTCTATGAATATTGTAAATACTGCCATTATGTATAGGGGATTTTATTTGTGGTTATCTAAAAATATACTTCACCCAAGGAATGTCAAATGTTCGTCTGATTTTTCGAATGCTATTTCTGTTTCACAGTGAAGTGGCAGCAGGGTTCTATTCCAACTTTCTACTATACTATAAATAGAAGTTCACAGTTTTACTTTAGTTTTCATGAAGTCCTCCAAAAATCAGATCTTTACGCCTGCCATTTTCTGTTGCTTGACATGTCTTAAGTATTTATTGTGAGTTGGGGGGTAGGTTGGGGAGGGAGTTGTTTTATTCAAGGTAGAATGTGAACTCTCAAGCAATCGTGTATCATGCCCCTATCCAACTGCTTGGACCTCACACCATAAATCTTTACTACATTTCAAATCATTTCATTTCAGCCACAGCGCCCTGTGCTTGCTCATGAAAACATACACAGTGGGGGGGAACCGTAAGTATACTTCTTGTCTACTAAACCAAAACCTAACATTTAAGCAATAGCCAGCACTTCATCAAATAATTTGTTAACCTGCCAAGTGCAATCATGAAGAGATTTCAGAAATTTACAGATAGCTACATGATGTAGGAAGATATCCAAGAAGGTCCCAGAGGGCAAAGCCTTAGTGTTTAATTCACAAGCTCAGACAGATGTGCCAACTTAGTTCTCCATCATTTAAACTTAAAGGGGGATAGCAATTTTGTAAAAATAAAGTTTTAACTTGTTTTATTCTCTCTAGTTTTACACCTCAGCAGAATGCCCATTGATTTGACATTGATTCAGCTCATTGACTTTACTGACTTGATACAATTAATTATTCAGAAACAGTTCTGGACATGAATAGAGGGAAAAAAACCTATTTGATAACATTGATGACAGAAGCACAGGCTCACACTTTTTGAGGTAATTTACAAGTACAACTTAAAAATTAGATACAAGAAAGCCATTCTGAAAGCTATAACTATACCACAGTAACACATAACAAAAATTGGACATTTTAGATTCAATCTCACTAAAACCACAAGCTCCTGTTGGCATTGTTGAGCATACTCAAGCACAGAAGTCGGCTTTGTAATTAGTTTTGTTCAATATAGTTTAAGTAGCTCACAACTGAAGTTATTTATTGCTAAAAGTAGAAATAGAAATATATTTAAATTGCCAACCAGCTATTCTTTGTCTTGAATATGTATTCTGTTAGCAATACAACTGGCAGTGGAGTTCTCATATTTAAGAAATGATGTCATTAGCAAAGAGAGAATGAAATTACTATAAGAGTCATTAAAATGGATTATCTAGAAAAAACTAAGATGAGATTTCTAAAGTACCACATGATAATTGGGAAGTTCTCATTTCTGTATTTGAGTACTGGTTTAATCTGTTCATGACACATTATATCTGCAACTCTGCACCTTTAGAAGCTGCATTTAATCAGTTTTCAGAGTGTCAGCATAGCTCAGCTTTCCTGGAATAATAAGCACGACAGAAAACGTTACTGTCATTTAATTCTTTGCACAGCTTGTTCTTACTCCTGCCACGCAAATTAACAGAGGTAATTTCTTAAATAACCAGTCCTGTTCCACTTTGATAGTGTGATTAAAATGTAAAAATAGACTTCTCAGATTTGGGGAGATAACTGCTGGTCACAAGACGTTAAGTCTTTGTTTTGTCCAAACCAACAATGTGAAAAATAAGTTTAGTTTATCCACGACCATCATTACACTACGCCAGCACCAGTCTCTAGATAGGATTTTCAAATGGGACTTTTCATGAGCAGGAATTTTTCACTGAAATAAAGATGTCATTCAAGGCATGGAAATTTTTCCTGAATGATACAGAGCTAATGGAAATATTCAGTACCAACACATCAAAGGAGGTGTTACTTTGTTTTTATTGTGGAAAGTGTAATTGCATTATGGTTTTAAAGTCAGTGAACTGTTGTTGGCAGAGGACATGTACACTAGGTTCAGCTCTCAAGAGCTTGAAGGCAGAGCCACAGTTTTAGTTACTGATCGGGGAGGTTACAGGGTAGTGCATCTACAGGCTCCCTTCTAGAAGTTCTCTGATTTGGTGCCTCAGCTGTAAAGTAATGAAACAATAAAATAAGTACTAGAATTCTGTGTTGAAAGCAACTAGTTGAGGAGCCACCCGCCTTGCCTTGTCAGTCCCCAGTCTTTTATGTCTGATGAATTACCTTTTTATAAAGTTTTATTTTCTATATAAAGTACCCAGCTCCGATGCCCATCAGGCAAAATAAGCCCTTTTTTCCCTATACTTGCAAGAAGTGTTGCTTATTAGTTAATATTTAAATCAGCTCCTTTACTTCAGCAAAGGTATAAAGAACACTTACTTCTTTTTAAAATGCATCATTTGTCCTATTTAAGGTTTCAGGCTCTATATAACTATACTCCTAGGAACGAAGATGAATTGGAACTCAGAGAGGGAGATGTCATTGATGTGATGGAAAAATGTGATGATGGATGGTTTGTGGGTATGTTTCATTTGATTGCTTTTTCTCCCCCTTTTTTTTTCCCCTTCTTTTTTTCCCCTCTGACCTTTGCTTCCCTCTTCGCTCCACATCTTTCAATTAATTAACTTTTGGTTATTCAGTGTAATAAACCTGAACCTGGCTTTATCAGGAGAAATTCTAACCAAAATATACTGAAATTAGTGGGCAATTTTTCACTTGTGTCTGTTGAAATTGATGGACACAAGTTGAGAGGTGCCTCCAGTTTGTTGTACAGCACTGTTGTCATTCTCATGTGACACAAAATGGACTATGTATTACTGCTGTCTTCATAAAGGCCTGGTAATATACAACTTAACTCGCATGAATACATTCTACAGAATTGACTACCTGTGAGAACCAAGTATTACTGAACAAACAGATTTCATAACTAGGCTTAGATAAAGTGGCTTAATCACTCCATTAAACCGTCATACATGCAATGGCTAACCTGATCATCTCACTACTCCTCAGCATTCCAAAAAAGCAAATTATTTAAATAGGCAATGTTACTGAAATTAAATTCTTTCCATGTCAAAATCCAAGTAAATTTTAGCACAGCTTTTAGTCAGGCCTAACAATTTGATCAAATATGCCTCTCTATTTGCTTTTTCCTTCCTGCAGTTATAATTTAACTCACAACTCACAAATGAAATTCAAAATAACTTTTTGAAGCTATATTACAAATAATATTATATAGTATTACTGATTGTGCAATATTAAACATAAGAATCTAAAGGCCATGCTTACATAGTATTTACTGTTATTATTTCTATCTTTCATCTATTGCTTCTAATTTCAGGAACCTCGAGAAGAACCAAATTCTTTGGTACTTTCCCTGGAAACTATGTCAAGAGGCTGTGAATTTTTTTTTCTACTTATTTATGCTGCATCTCTGCAACATATCTGCATAAGCTGCTAGAAAACATGCTATGCTGGCCTTCTGTTTTCTTGCTTGCAGTCTCAAATAGAGGCCATCTAGTTCATCCTCATCCCATCCCACCCTCCAAACCCTTCCAGCAGTATTACAGCAACGACCACGGTGTGAATGACTTAAGCTTTTCTGAAACAAGAAGAATCATTTCAACCTTAAATACTCCCTGCTTCAAAGTCTTTTCATTTGAAACACAACATTAAAAGCCTGAGGACAGGTACACAGATGAACTGGCATGGGGTTTGGGGAGGGGGGAAGCTGTTCTTGGTTTGGACACTCTTGGTCCTGTCATGAAGCCTGATGGGATGTTTCAGCATGCACATCATATAGGGGAAGTTGCTGTTTACTATTTCTCACAAACATTGAGTTTCCACGTTCTTACTAGCTCAGCAGCATTTGTTGCTTTCACTTTGCCGTATCACAGGTTTGCCTATTGTACTGGTTTACAATATATGAAAAATAATATAGATCTTTTTTGCCTGCACTTGTACGTTGTAACATATACACAGTGATTGTAAAATCTCAAGCAAGCGTAGTGACAAATGGGAGAATTGCAAGTGTTCTGGATGGATGCAATGGTATCAGCTAAACCTTTTTTCCTCCCAGTGAAGCTCTAGTGTTCTCTGTTAAAAGCTAAGAAGTGCAAGAGGCATAAAACCTCAGGAAAACGGATTTAATGAAGAGACAGACAATGATATAAGCATAGACAATAATAACCTGACACTGTTGATTACACTGTCTGACATTTTGATTACAACCATTTAATGTTGTAACAGTAAGCAACATGGAATTTGAGAGGTTAGCGTTTTTACGTATCAGGAATTTTAAGAAGCAGGAAGTAAACAGTGTTAGCTCAAAGTGTTGTTGGTTTGGGGTTTTTCCTAACATAGCCACCTGAAAAATATTCACAAGTATCATGTACTGATTTACTTCACTATATATATGTATGTATGTTAACAAAACCTGAGTTACACATTCTTTTTAGGAATTTAGTACAGAAAAAAAAACAAACAAAAGAGTCACAAGTATTAAAACTGATACTTTTAGAGGTGGGCTTCCCCCCCCCCCCCCCCCCCCAAGCCCCCTGAATGAAATATTTGAAAACAAACATTTTCCATAAGCAAAAGTAAGCATAAATAGCAAATGAAATTAAGGCATAGGATGATAATGACTATGGCTCTATAAACATAAAAATTCAGATTTGGTTTCTTCAGCACCTTATAGATGGCAAAAGCTTCTACTGCATTTCTCATGGGTAAAGGACTGAAATTATCACAATGTATGTAGTGTCTGTAGCATTTTGTACATATGTTTGCGGTTTTGTACAGAGCCATTTGGTTGTCGATTTTTAAAAAAATTAAGTTCCTTATTTGATCTTTGCCCTCCTCACAAACAGAACATTTCAATGCCTTTTTCTTTCCTTGCTCTATTTACCATAAGAACATCTGGATAGTGCAATTCTGTAAGATAGCATTTTATGCAAAATTTTATTAATTAAAATATGGTTTACCAGCCAAATCTAAATGTACATATGTCTTTATTACTGAGAAACGTCATTAAGACAAAGGTAAAGAAACATCTTTGTGCAGCATACCTTTATTATTGCAGATTTCATGGCAAAAGCTTTATATTTCAAAGGCTTTCAATTTTAAACTAGATCTGCATGCAGCTTTGCTGTGAGATTAATACCTATCTTAAATGCCACTTATGATTGAAGACTAAAATATCTGTTGCCTGTGATATTTAAAAAGTACTGTTTCTACTCTGTATCTGATTTTAGAAAAATCCAGGTTTTTCATACCTGGCTTTCAGGTAACTGACTTTGAATTCCTACAAGCAAAAGGTCTCTGTGGTTTTTTTTCTTGAATAGACTTCTAATAAATTTTGCTTGGAGTACACAACTGTTTTCCCCATCATTTCTCTACACACACATGACATGTAACTTCAGTGCTGCAAAGTGCTTAACTCTTCAAGCTTATATGCAAGTAGTTTTGCCTTGTACAGAGATTTTTCCCTACCTCTGAGTGTACACCAGTCCTATACATACAGACAACTGGCACTGCCCACACAGCTCACAGTTGATCCATTTTGGTGTCATTCCTGAAACATCTGAATGCAAAAGCAGTGTTTGTTACAGACTTTCTGCATTGACCGTGCTAATTTGAGGTAACTTTCCTGTTGCCAGAACCACCCTTCACTCCAGAAGCACAAAGCTAAAACACACAATGGTAAAACCCTTTATGCCTGGCTAAAGTTCTCACAATTCCCTAATCTATCAGCAAAAGGAAAACAAGATCTTCTCTGTAAAGCGACAGCATAGAAGGAAGATTTAATGAAAGTACAGATTTTTGGGAGCATCTTACACCTGGCACTGTTCTTACAGCCCTACAACCAAATACGGGACTATACAATCTCAAAGGTTGTGCAGTTTGTCATTTCTATTGCTGTCATTTCTATTGCTGGGTGGGATCTGTGACATCCCTGGAGCACTGCTTTGTGCCATATACCTCTAAGAACTGTAAGTATGAAGTACTGTGCTTTAATAGTCTTTTTCTGTAAAAAATAGCCTACAAACACCAACTAGCTGGTGTAGTCTCACTAATATAAGATGATTCTGGACAGTTAAGGGTGAATAGCATCCTCTGCTAATTGCAGAGAAGATGAAAGAAAGGAAAATATAGGTCATTGTACTAAAAACAGCAAGTCATTGACACATCAGGAAAACTGTAGTATTAATGTTTTAGTCAAAAAGTGGAGGAGTATTAAAAGTTACATCCAGGTAACTGCTGAACTCCTCCCTATACTCTTTGAGGAACAGACTGGAGGATTTTGAGTTTTGTTGTATAACCCCCATAGATTCATGAAGAAGACCCCACAGAACCACGTGGTGCTTTGTCCTTAAAACCAAAGGAAAAGAGACCTGGGGAATTAGAGTTTAGTATCTAGGAAGAGACCAGGACAAATCAATTAAAAGCCTCAGATATTCATGGCTTTTTCTAGAAACCTAGTTATGTATTTTTATCTTGTCAGAATTTGTAGCATGCATCTTGTTTTCTGTTAGGATTTTCTTTTAATGTTATGACATGGCAGCTGTGTTAGATTAAGACAAGTCTGTATCAGCCCACATGAAATCAAGTCTGTTGCAGAGTTGCACTGGTAACACAAGCACGTCCCTTAGGACACTCTAGGTTCCCCACCTACCTGGCAGCAAGCCATGCATTTGCTGTTGAGGCAAAGGGCACTTAGAACAAGAAAGCCCATGAGACACCAGCAGGGCAGGGAGACTGATGCATGAGCAGCTCAGGGTAATGATCTATTTCCCAAACTAAGCGAAGGGTCACCCTAGCAGGTTTCACATTCTGTCAGCCATGCCAAAGCAAAGCCTGCTGGCATTCTGCAATGCCTGGTATTTACTAGTTGCCTTTTAAATGCTGAGGTACAGAACCCAGACAGGAACATGAGGTGCTTCCTGTGCATTTGAAAAAGCAGGGCTCAAGCCAAGGGGAAGCTAGAAACATGAAGTCAGTATCTCTTGAAGGACCTTAAGTCACTGCTAATATATTCCCTTACAGCATTTATAGTTACACGGTGAAACCCTGCCTTTGCTCTAGTGAACAGCAAAGTCTACTGAAGTCAACAGGTCCCACAGCATTGGTAATACAGTTTCTGTGTTTGCCTGAAAAGAAAGTTGTACAAGAGAGAAACTCTGAAGTAACTGAATGTCCAGTTAGGGCTGCTTTTATACTTAAGTGTGAGTGCAGGCAGAGACCAGAAACCACTGCTTTAACTGCTCCCACTACACAGCACAGTGGATGATTCCCTTCTCTAGTACCTAACAGGCAAGTTAGGTTAAAGTCAAATCATTTGCGGTTGCAAAAGCATATAGAAAGGGCCAATAAACATGTTTATGTAACAAAACCCTTTGTAACATCCAGCAAATCATAGAATCATAGAATAGGGTTGGAAAGGACCTCAAGATCATCTAGTTCCAACCCCCCTGCCATGGGCAGGGACTAAACCATGCCACCCAAGGCTCTGTCCAACCCAGCCTCGAACGCCGCCAGTGATGGAGCATTCACAACTTCTCTGGGCAACCCATTCCAGTGGCTCACCACCCTTACAGTAACGCAGTTCTTCCTCATATCCAGTCTAAACTTCCCCTGTTTAAGTTTGAACCCATTACCCCTTGCCCTCTCACTACAGTCCCTAATGAAGAGTCCATCCCCAGCATCCTTATATCCCCCCTTCAGATACTGGAATGCTGCTATGAGATCTCCATGCAGCCTTCTCTTCTCCAGGCTCAACAGCCCCAACTTTCTCAGCCTATCTTCATACAGGAGGTGCTCCAGTCCCCTGATCATCCTCGTGACCCTCCTCTGCACTTGTTCCAACAGTTCCATGTCCTTTTTATGTTGAGGACACCAGAACTGCACACAATACTCCAAGTGAGGTCTCACGAGAGCAGAGTAAAGGGGCAGGAGCACCTCCCTCGACCTGCTGGTCACACTCCTTTTGATGCAGCCCAGGATACGGTTGGCCTTCTGGGCTGCAAGCGCACACTGCCGGCTCATGTTCATTTTCTCATCGACCAACAGCCCCAAGTCCTTCTCCGCAGGGCTGCTCTGAATCTCTTCTCTGCCCAACCTGTAGCTGTGCCTGGCATTGCTCCGACCCAGGTGGAGGACCTTGCACTTGGCATAGTTAAATTTCATCAGGTTGGCATCAGCCCACCTCACAAGCGTGTCAAGGTCCCTCTGGATGGCATTCCTTCCCTCCAATGTATCAACCGAACCACACAGCTTGGTGTCATCGGCAAACTTGCTGAGGGCGCACTCAATCCCACTGTCCATGTCACCCACAAAGATGTCGAACAAGACCGGTCCCTGAGGGACACCACTCCTTACTGGTCTCCAGCTGAACATTGAGCCATTCAGCACTACTCTTTGTGTGCGGCCATCCAGCCAGTTCTTTATCCACTGAGTGGTCCACCTATCAAGTTGATGTCTCTCCAACTTAGAGAGAAGGATGTCATGTGAGACGGTGTCAAACACTTTGCACAAGTCCAGGTGGATGACATCAACTGCTCTGCCCCTGTCCATCAGTTCCGTAGCCCCTTCATAGAAGGCCACCAGATTGGTCAGGCAGGATTTCCCCTTAGTGAAGCCATGCTGGCTGTCACCAAGCACCTTGTTGGTTTTCATGTGCCTTAGCATGCCTTCCAGCAGAATCCGCTCCAAGATTTTGCCAGGCACAGAGGTGAGACTGACTGGTCTGTAATTCCCCGGCTCATCCATTTTCCCCTTCTTGAAAATGGGGGTTATATTTCCCTTTATCCAATCATGGGGAACTTCACCTGACTGCCATGATTTTTCAAATATGATGGACAGTGGCTTAGCAACTTCATTTGCCAGCTCCTTCAGGACCCACGGATGGATTTCATCCGGTCCCATGGACTTGTTTACGTTCAGGTTCCTAAGACGGTCTCGAACCAGATCCTCTCCTACAGTGGCCCCAGGGTCTTCATTCTTACTGTCCCTGTGTCTGCCTTCCAAGACTTGGGTGGTGTGGTCAGAGCATTTGCCGGTGAAGACTGAGGCAAAGAAGTCATTAAGAACCTCAGCCTTCTCCAAATCCAGGGGAGCCAGTTCTCCCGATAGCTTCTGGAGAGGGCCCACACTGTCCCTAGCCTGTCTTTTATTTGCAAATGTACCTATAGAATCCCTTCCTGTTATCCTTAACATCCCTAGCCAAGTTTAATTCTAAGTGGGCCTTAGCTTTCCTAACCTGGTCCCTAGCTTCCCGGACAACATCCCTGTATCCTTCCCAGGCTGCCTAGCCTTGCTTCCACCTTTTATAAGCCTCTTTTTTCCTTTGAATTTTCCTCAGCAGGTCCTTATCCATCCAAGGAGGTCTCCTGGCCCTCCTGCTGCACTTCCTTCTAGTTGGGATGTATCGCTCCTGAGCTTGCATACTAGACCAAGACCTGAAACTACTCCATTTACGTACCAAGGAGCTTGCCAGGCCAACAATCAGATATTGGTACCTTGTCCATACACAGTAAGAAGGGAAGATGAATTTAACAAGGCTTTCCTCTGCAACTCTACAGGTAATCAGTCAACATCTGATACCGCAACAAAGAGTGCTGTTTGACTGGATGCAGAAAATGCCCTTTACTTTTATCCTGCCTCTGATGGCCAGATAGTTAAGTTTGTAAATCATAGTTAAAAACTGCCCAATATAATCTGTTATTAATACAGTGAAGTCATATTCCTTTGAAAATGAAAAATATTTTTACCTAGATCTATGCAGAATATGATAGAAATCCACTGAAAGGGAATTCCTGCTTGCACTACCGAGTCAGAACTAGTTAGGCCCAAGAAAGGGATACTGGTGACACAGAGGCTCTCAATGCCTTTTGTGTTACCTCTGAAACAAAGAGTAGCAGAAGTTTCTAGGCTTCTATGTAGTGATGAAACCAGGGAAGAGACTGGCCAGTCCTGCAGGTACAATTTTTAGAGTATTCCTGCTGGTGGGTTATACTGCACACCTGCATCCAAAACTCCCAGCTCCCATTTCATTTGCATCAACATGAATCAGATATATAAAGTATTACAGACTCATGCCTTCTAGTGTTAAACTTCAAGAGCCAGAGAAGGAGCAAATTCTGTGTTAACAGACTATTTAGTATTATCAGAAAGTATTCTTACTGTCTCCAATGCCTATAGTAACTATCCCATAGCAGTTCTTTGAGCAGCCTTTGCACAGTGACATCATATCTAATTACAGATCAGGTGCACAGAGGGTTCCACTTTAGCAGAGTGGCATTACATCACGAGTGATTCCGGGCGAGGGGAACTGGGTGAGGAATGGAGTGTTGACTGACAACCAGCAACGCGTTGCTAGGTTTATCCTCAGCACAGATACTCGCATCTCAACAATTTATGTTTCCTGCTGCCAACACAAATAACAAACTTGGAAGCCATTATTTCATCATCCACATGCATGCATAGCAAAGTAATCCTCCCGCATTTTTCATCCATCAGAGAAATCAGTAAACCACTTTAAAAAATATGCCAAAAATAATGTAATTATTTATTTCTACCGGTGATGAATTGCCAGAGTTACACACAGTGACTGTTGATACTTCCTTCCAAACAGGAGGATACAGATTTCTCTGTTCCAAGCCACTGCTTCCCTTTGCAAGAAAAGGTCCTGTACTCACATGGGTCCACTCTGGGTTCCCAGTTCTAGCTCCAATGAAATATTAGTTCATTGGAGGATTGGAAATTAGTTCGCTACTTAAATATCTTAAAGGAGCTCATCCTTTAAGACACTTTTGGCTGTCTTACAACAAAATAAAATGGGGGCATTTTATTTCAAGACTTCTACAAGCGCCACTTAAGAACCAAGGAAAACCATCAGTCATTTACACCGAGTTTTTCTTGACAGTTAAGCATACAGCTGAAGCCTGCACTGCAGACAGGGAGCACCAAAGAGACTGAACATGTCATTCTAAGTGGGTCATCACACTGCTTCTGTCACCATGATTTGCTAGAGAAACCCCGAACATGCGGTGACCCAGCTCATGTTTTCCCGGGTTAATGCTCCAAACTGTAATGTGAAACATGTACAAACACTGGCTGGCTTAAGACCCACTAAAGGCTTTTCTTACACTACCGCAGATTCATCTGTTAAAGATAGCGGTGTTTTCATATGTAACTGGAAATACTCGAACAGGTGAGAATCAACGCCTCCGTCCTTAAACCACAAAAGAGGACAAATGATCATGTCCAGTACATCTCAGGTAGCAGAGGGCAATACTTATATGCCATGGAAAGTTCTAGAACTACTTAGAGATTCACTTCATCTGCTCCTGCAGCCAACACCAAGGTACAAGGCACAAAGCAGCACTACACACAGTCTGAAGCAGAAAATACAAAAGCCATCAAAACCACAGGGAAACATCTAGGACACACAAAAAACCCCCCTCTGCTAACCACCAACCCACACCTATGATCTGAAACAAGCAGACCGCTATAGAGGGGTGCAAATTTTTTATACCTACCATTTAAGTCAAAAGGAGCTCTAAGGAAGAGTGGTCAAAGAAAGGAATCAGCCCAAACCCACACCAGCATCACATAATAACGCCTGATCATCACAGTTTCATTCACAGCACTGCTGGGTTTAAGCAGTTACAGCAAATTGACCACCACCCCAAAAATGAAAACAAATAAAAAATGCAAACCCAGAGGCTGGGTGATGACTGGGCAGGGAGAAAACCTAAGCCATTTGGAACATCGAAGATGGATGAAACCAGGTAGAGGATGACACCTGAAACTAGACCTGTTTCAGGCCCTGGAAACGGAACACTTGGCCTATTTCATGGAGCCAGCCTCGTCAACCTTATTCCTTCATCCTACACATGCTGTGCTTCCACAAATGATACCTTCCCAGGAGAGCCTTAGAAAAGCAACTGTTAAAGACAGACCAGGCTAGGAGGAGAAAAGAGCAAGATCAACACAGCAAGACACAAATCGCTGTGGCAAGCTCTGCTGAAGTCAAGCCATTTCTGAAATACCCCAGGCTCTATGGACCTGCCCAGAAGGGCTACCTATTCTACTTTCCCCTCTTGTTCTGCCAGTCCTTCACTTCTTGTAAGCCCCACAGGCAAGAGGACTGCTGAAGGAAAGGCAGCCAGCCATGGAAGTATGAAGCACCTTACAACTGGAAAACACTGAAATCACACTTTATCCTATTCATGGTCTCATGCCCTGGCTCTTACCCTAATGTTATCCAGAGGTCTACCAAAAGACCAGGATGGCACCTGTGGCATCATTACTGAAAAATCAGAACTTCCAAAGATAGAAGAGGTCTCCTGCATCAACCCATAAAATATATACCAGCTAACAGCTCCTGCAGCAAACGACCGGTGTTAGAAGGTCCTGACTTTAAACATCCTGACATTCCCTCACCTGAGGAGACTTTGGCAAGTCACTTTTGAGGTCTGGGGAGGGCAAAGCAGGAACTGATAAAATGCAATGGATGGGCAAGAGAAAAACTCAAATATCCAGGGAGACCTTTTCTGCATTTCTGAATAGTTTTTCATTGTTTGTTTTTTTTTTTTTTTTTTTTTTTTTGGTGTGTTTTTTTTTTGGTTTTTTTTTTTTGTTTTGTTTTGTTTTGTTTTGTTTTGTTTTTGTTGTTGCTGTTTTGGTTGGGGAAAAAGAAGGGGGGAGGGAAGGATTACAAGCAAGACAGTTCCCAGCTTTTTATTTCCAGGGAGATTTTTCTAAGGAGGGGTTTACTCACATTTAAAAGCACTCAGCTGTATACACCATGATTTAACTGTCTTCACGCTGAAGAGAGAGGATTATCCTTTGAAAACCTGTGGAGGGATTACACACCAATTCTGGCCTGGATTCCTACAGTATTAGAAAACTTCAAGAGCAAATGTTGCCAGCTATGGTATGAATTATATGAATTCCTCACATGCTGAAGTACAGTAATAGTGGATGCATGAATATCAGTTTTAAGAGTGTTTGTCTGTGTGTATCCGCATCTGACAGTTTCCACATTGACCATTTCAGATTCAGTAACTACAGTTGATAAAACTTCTCAGTTTGTCCTAGTTAAGTTTGTGGTTTTGTCCCTGATGCAGTTTTATCCTTTCTCAGGATACAGCCAGCTTTTGAAAATGTTGTCTCAAACCTGCGAGCTTACTGCTACATTCACTGAACAAAAGCAAGCAAAAAGTCCTATCAGGACTGGTGTGACATGTGTAATTATTTACTTCCATTCAGTATTTTCTTTTGCTGTTGAACTAATTCATGGTGTGGGCAAGCTGACAGTATCCTTCTAACAAGCAGAAAGAAATCAGAATCGTACCAAGGGAAATGCTTAAAGTATAAGCTAAATTTAAGCATTACGCCTGAGTAACTACAGTGTGCGTCAGGACCCTTGGATCCAGCTTTGTGGCTAGCTACATTCTGAAGCTGCCAATCTCTGGCTCAGGGCCCACCTTATACTTAAACCAGAATACCATATTTGTCTTTCAGCTGTTGCTTTTTGTCATGACCCAATAAACAGGGCTAACTCCAACAGCAGTTGCTATGGAAAAATGCTAAACCCAAGCCACAAGGTGAAAGAAAAATAGATATTTAATACAGTACACTGTGGAATGTAAGATGATGACTGTGTACTAAAAGAAATTTTGATACCCGTTTCTTGGAGAAAAATACTCAGAAGGTTTGGCACTTGGAATACAAGTGACTGTGGCCTCGAGACATGTGACCAGTGACATGACTGAGACATGTGATCTCATCATTTGTTTGTGTATGAAGTCTCATTTCTTGGAAGACCATGAAATAGATCAAGGTATTGATCCAGAAGTTTGACACA
This sequence comes from Amazona ochrocephala, assembly GCA_039720435.1. Classification (NCBI taxonomy): domain Eukaryota; kingdom Metazoa; phylum Chordata; class Aves; order Psittaciformes; family Psittacidae; genus Amazona; species Amazona ochrocephala. The sequence goes on from CM077879.1 coordinate 35,726,814, forward strand.
TGCTTTGGAGAAACCCAGTACTCTGTACTTAGAAAAACACATGTGTTCTTTCAGGCTTGAGCCAGAATAAACTCTTTTTTTCCTTCCTTCTAAACTTCCCAGATAGAGGTTTTGGATCAGTAGACCAATACCTTTAGTAATAGGTATTCACAATCAGTTTGTATCCTTCTTTCACACACACAAATGTGTGCAAACCCACAGAGGGCAGTCAGTGGAAAAACCTGTCAACTTCAGCAATATAGACTAAGAAACCATGGACCATACTCCCAAGTCCTTATGGTCTGCTATTGCCTACACGCCTCCAAAAGCCTGCAGCAAGCCCAAAGGAAACACCAGGGACACACCCTCATCAGCTTTCATGCTGTCAGGGTACTGCGCATGAGCACTTTGCTATAACTGAAGCACTCTATCAAAGAGCACTATTTTACAGCCAAGGATAGGGACATGGATTAAAAAGAACTGCTTAGAATGAACACCAGGAGAAACTTCAGAAGAAGCCCCAGACAAGATGGGCAGATTTGCCTTCTACCTTACTTCTGTCTTCCATAAAGGTACTTTGTAGATAGCAGTAACATCAGACTTATTATCTGTTATTTATAATGGATGGCATTCTCCCTAAGACAGAAGTAGGATAATAATTTTTAAATTATCAGGAAAAACGAAAACAAAAATAATAATCTGCTTTAAGGTTCTTCTAGGGGAAGGCTAAAGGTTAGACCAGAAATAAACACAATTCACAACCTTACAAGCAGGCGCTTTTTCTTCTTTAACAAGAAATCACAGTTCTTTCCTTGACACTTCAGATCTTTCTCCAAATATAAATTTTCACTGACAAAAATAAACTAGAAGGGAGAAAATACATGCACATATGCACACAGAAGTGTTTCTATGGGGAGAAACAGACTTACACTACACAAAGGATCTTGAGCTAACATTTTTACCACTCCAAGAAGAACAAGCTTTCTGTTATCATCCAGTAATGACTGGAAGAAACATTAATCTCTTCAAAAGCAATTTTTCATAAAGTAGCACTGCTAATACATCCTACCTGACAGGTTTCTCCAGTCGCACGAATTGTAACTATGGATCTGTTCTTAAAATCTTCAACTTCACAAAGTTCTCTGAAATTTTTGCCATATCAAGTGCTACTGAATATAATCAGCTCCTTCTCCATTAGCAGCATAGCTAATCTCCACACATTCCTTTTCCTGTAATTTACTTTTTATCTTGATTAGTTAAAGAGTAGAGGAGCACAATTCTAACTAACATACCACAGCATTCTGTACCAGTTTTAGTCTCTGAATAGTGTGGATATGGTATTTCACATCCCAAGACTGAGATTTGGATATCAATGACAAAATACATGTCCAAAAAGAAAGGATGCAATGTCTAAGCAAGATATACACAGCAGAAGCTGACTGCATCATGTCTGAAACCTAGTCAGCCAACAGCTTCTAAGGATCTGATATTACTGGTATTTTCTGAATTATAAGTTTGCATACCCTCTCGGAAGAGCTGACATTACATCTATCACTTCCATAGCCAATATCCCTATCCTAATTGCCTTACTTCCTCTAGAAGGATTGCCAAGTAGTCTCTTCTCTCCTGTACACTACCAATACTTCACTTGTGTCATGTAATACAACACAAGAAAAGATTTGGTTAGCTACCATGAGCACACTAAAAGCACTTGTGCATTTATTCTGGCCCAACACAGGCACCCCTCCCATTTTCAGCCCAGACACCCAGGAAAAGCATAGCAGTGGTTAACGCTCTACAGTCTCTGCCTTCCAAAGATGCCTGAAATGGAGAAACTACCCCAACTACTGCAGAGTGTCTCAGACAAATAGTAGAAAAGCCACCAAAGAGCACTCCCTTCCACTTCTACCAAAGCCCACAGGCAACATAGCAACATCTGCTTGTTAGTGGTATACAGGGCAATAACAATAATAATAAGCTGTCAGAACACACATTCACGCCTGTTTATAACCACTACAAGATAAAAGCTCATTTTTAAGAATCATCACCAGCTATTGATAACGATCTAGTGGTAATATTCACATTTTACACCTATGGTTTGGAAAGAACAGGAGAACTCTTCATCTCTTCACCATCCCTTCAATAAACAGCTGACCAGCTTTGCTCCAGAAAAGGCAAGGAAATTAAAGTCTTCATGTAGCAAAAGATTAAATGCATACAATCACAGATGAAATCAAGAAATAGGACTAATTGTCATAGAAATGCAAAATGAGGCTTTGTTCTTATTAGAGGCAATGCTGGGTTTCTGAAGGATTATATTATGACTCTAGTAGATACATGCCATTAAACACCTAATTTTTCCTCAATGCTGCTCTATAATGTGTATCATAAAAGAGATTTCACAAATCTAACAATTTCTATGCATTAGCTGTTCAGGTAATGTTGAATGGCAAGCACATCAGGAGTTAACAGCTACTTTACATTGCTTAAAACGTTTTGGTAACTGTCAGCACGGTAATTTATGAAGCATACTGGACTTATCTGCTGAAACAAAGCCTTGCCAACTTCATAACAACTTTACTCTTTTGGAATGAGCTTATTCAGTTTCCAGTGCCAAAACAGGCTTTAACTTTAAACCAAAGAAGGCATCAACTTGACAAATTTGGAGTTGATGTTTGACTGTAGCTATTAAAGGGAACGGAACCACTGATGAGTGAATTAGCTGAAAAACAACTCCTGCCTCACTGTCAGGCTTAAGATTCTGCATCAGAACTGTTACAGGCTGTCAGAAGGGCAAACCTCTCTGAAAACATTCAACTCTCCTAAAAGTAATTAAGCATGAAATTTGAGAAATGCAGCAATTAAGCATAAAGTGACCTCAATATAAAAAGGACATGGAACTGTTGGAACAAGTCCATGAGGATAATTAGGGGACTGGAGCACCTCTCATATGAAAATAGGATGAGAAAGTTGGGGCTATTCAGCCTGGAGAAGAAAAGGCTGCGTGGAGACCTCATAGCAGCCTTCCAGTATCTGAAGGGGGCCTATAGGGATGCTGGGGAGCGACTCTTCATGAGGGACTGTAGTGAGAGGACAAGGGGTAACGGGTTAAAACTTAAACAGGGGAAGTTTAGATTAGATATAAGGAAGAAATTCTTTACTGTAAGGGTGGTGAGGCACTGCAATGGGTTGCCCAGGGAAGTTGTGAATGCTTCATCCCTGGCAGAGTTCAAGGCCAGGTTGGACATAGCCTTGGATGGCATGGTTTAGTGGGAGGTGTCCCTGCCCATGGCAGGGGGGTTGGAACCAGATCTTAAGGTCTTTTTCAACCCTAACTATTCTATGATTCCATGACTTCAGAAGTGCTTTGCAATTTACTTTTTGACTAGGAACCGTAATTAAAGAAAGGGCTCATACTATATAAGGCTCATAAAGAAAACAAGAAAAACAGATTTCTTCCCTAGTTACAACAATACATAACCCCTGTAAAACAGGCAAAGGCACAGTGGAGGTATGATGACAGAAGCAACACTTCAGAGTTGCACTAATCAGAATCTTAGCAACATAGATGGAGAGTCAATACATGCACATGTCACATTGCAAACAAGTTACAGACATGACGTTTCAAAATGAAGGTGAACGGCACTTTAATGCCTTGATGTGACATAAGCATCTCATTCCACTCAATATACTCTTAGGGGTTTCTTGAAACACTAGTCACTATCTTGTGTATGCCCCGAAGTCTTCCTTTACGTTTCCCTTTTAACTTCCAAAAAAACAAGAAAAATCAGTGCACAAGTCTCAGATGAACACTCAAAACAAGCACCTCTGTAACTAAACAATCTTTTTTCTTAAATAGATTTCAATTTCCACTATCAACTTGCTTAGAAGTTTATGAAAGAGTTCTGAAATACATTATTTCAGTTAAAAATGTACCTTCCACTCATTTGCTTAATTTAGAGCCTTTTAAAGCCTACGTTAAGGATCTGATTTAAGACACCTACTTCCTGCTTGCTAAGTAGGAAGCTTCTTGGAGAAGGTAAGAAGTTTTAAGTCTTCAGTATCTGCAGGATGCTCAGAAAAAAAAAATAAAATAATCACCCTGAAAGATAAATGAGAAGGGAAAAAAAATAAGGATATATAATTTTTTAAATAAATTAATAAATACTAGAAATTACAAACAAAAGGATGTTCCTGGCTTCCTGAGCCTACGGACATGAAATTCAAGAAGATGCTCATCAGTTGCAGTTTGCTACTTGGAACCTAAACAGCAGGAGAAAGTATCAGAACCATGTGAAAATGATAACTGAACGTTTAAAATGAGAGGAAGTTGATCCAAAAGACCGTTTCAAAACAAGTATGAAGCTGGGGCAGGCAGGGAGGAGTTGTAGGAATGTCTGTCACGTATTTTCCACATGTATTCTCAGCCTGGAAATTTCTAATGTCTGGGAGAAGGGTACAGTACCAGAGCCTCACTCCTGTCTTTGCCAGATGCATGAGAAGAATACCAGAGCTGTTTGCTATACCAGCTAGGAAAAGGAAAGAGGATTTCTCCTTTGCCAGGAAAAACTAAGGATATTGCTAATTTATCAGATATACACTAAGCAAAAGTTGACATGAAAAGTTCACCAGGATCCAAGTTATCAACCATTCCTGTTCCCTGACTGTGCAATTAGGAAAAACTTCGAACTGTACACAAAGAATCATATCTTACTGCATTGGGAGATTGTTTCAAAATAAGTAGCATTAATAATAAGATTTCCCAAATACCCATGTGTTTTAAAATAGAAAAGAGGCTGAGCAGTAGGGAATACTCTGGCCTTTCACCACTGGAGAACCAGTTTAAGTACATTCTGTTCCACATGTGCAAGTGATTTTCAAGCTCCATTTAGCATCCTCAACCGTTGAGTTTAAACTTCAAACAGTGGCCTAGTCCATGACAGAGACTAAGATCTAAAATAGGACAGGACCTTTATGGCTTAAAACACATACTCTGAAGAGGGCATTTTGATTGTTTCTGCCTCTACAGGGGTTTATTCTAGCCCTGCAGCCTGCAGCAGAGCACTTCATGAGACTACAGAAGGATGAACTGGTTTTAAATTTATTTTTCAACTCTCAGTCTGCCAAGTTGTCAGGAAAGCAACATTTCCATCCATCAAGGGAGGGACATACTGGGAGATAAAACAGGAAACTGACATCTAAATGTATTCTGATCCGAGTTAGGAAGTGTGTCTTTTACTAACATCAGGAAAAAATTGTGATATGCCTCATGCACAGGAGTTAGATTGTCCAAACCCAGTGAGGTGTCATGGTATGCAATGACATATTTGTGCATCATGCAACTACTCTGATGCCTGATTTGTGCCCCCAACCACCAAAACTCAAGAACTTCAGTGATATGAAGAAAGTTGACGCAGCTTTTCTGCTCCCAGCTGGGGGGAAAAAAGGTAGAAAGATAAAATTTGGTACAAAAATCAGATTAAAAGCAGTCTAGAGAGCAAAAGCCTGCTTCAAACATTGTGGTTAGTCATACTACAAAAGACTACATTATGATTCTGAGGAGGCTGCTTTATATACAAATTCATAACACAGCCATTAAATTCAGAGGTATTTGCAGGTAACGAAAGTTGTAACACAAACAGTCTAATAGTACAACAAAACAAGCAAATTATTAAAAGTAACGGTTTTCTTACACAGAAACTTCAATGGCACAGAAAAAAAGACAACTTAAAATGTCACACTGCTATGTATTTAGGAAAATACATTTTCATAGCTAGAACTATTATGAAAGCCAAAATGATGAGCAGAGATACTATAGCTAGATATGTAGTTTGATTACCTATACTATCATTATCTTAGAAAACTTGTCTTACTCCATTTCATATAGTTTCATTATAATGAATCTTGATTTCAATATTTGCTTCTTAAGAAGCTGCTCAGTAGGTCTTGCAAAGCCTGACCCAGAACAGTATTCTTATATAAGATACCTTAAAACCAGACTGAAAGAAACAGAAGAAAATGGTCTTTACTTCACTGATGGGAATATACCTTTATTAAATGGATAAAGGGCTTTAGCTTCAGTCCAGCTCAGCTGTTCATTTTGGTCTAGTATGAAAAAACAGAAGTGCTTTAGGGAGATAAAAAAAACCAAATGTAATAACTATGTAAATGGGCAAAGGGCTCTCTTAAAATCACTTACTGAAGAGAAACTAGGAAACAGCCTTATGCCACAAGCAACAATTCAGTATTGCCTTTCAAAGAGTTTTTGTTTCTTTGAGAATTATAGAGGGGAAAAATAATAAAGAGAAACCAAAAGAGTGCACAGACTTAAAGCTCAACCCAGACACATCAATAAAACAGGAACAGCAGCACCTTGGAGAGCAAGTCATGCTTTCAGTAAACCAGGCAGGACAAAATCATCTTGATCCAGAACCCTGCCTCATAACAGAGTATACTAACTTTCACTGTAATTAACAGCAACCACCTGCCTAGAAAAAGGTTAATCCTGCCCTCCCCCTACATGCATCTAACAAGATTAGAAGGCACATAGGAGCATTTCTCAGTATAGTAAAGAGATGTAAACAAACTTTACATACACTTAAGTAATCCCAAATTATTTTCAACAACTAGAAATTCTGACAAAAATGAAAATAAAAAGTAAGCCTTTATTAAGATATAAATCAGTAATTTACAGGAATTTGGAAGAAACCTCTCCAAACAAGTGAACGCGAGAACAAAGTGAAACAAGTGAACAGATAAGTGAACCTCTCCAAACAAGTGAATAAGTCACCCAAATATAATTTTTGACACTGTAAACTTAGAACCTGATAACGGGTTTGACCCAATACAGAAATTCTTACATTTCTGAATCCTTTTCTAGTGAAGCGCATTGAAGGATTCACTATTTGAGATTACCAGTACTCAATGCAAAAGAATATGCAAATTGCATATGAAGGAACTTTTTAAATGAATAAATCTAATATGCTATACACTGCCAGCTACAACATTCACATGGAAAACAGAGGTTGGCCTGGTTTCAGCAGTAGCAGTCCTTTTTCTCCTTAGTAGCTGGTGCAGTGCTGTAGTTTTGCCTTTCAGCCTGGGAACAGCGCTGATAACACCGATGGTTTTAGTTGCTGCTCAGTAATGTTTACTCTGAAAAAGGGCTCTCTGAGTCTCATGCTCTGCCAGGGAGGAGGGTAAGCTGGGAGGAAGCAGAGACAGGACACCTGACCCAAACTAACCAAACAGGTATTACAGATCACAGCACATCATGCCCAGTATATAAACTGGGGCAGTTACCCAGAAGGGCGAGATCACTGCCCAGTCGGGCTGGGTATCGGCCAGCGGGGGGTGAGCGGTTGTATTCTCTTCCCTTGTTGTTTCCCTTATTATTATTATTGGTGGTAGCAGCAGTGGTTTGTGTTATACCTTAGTTACTGGACTGTTCTTATCTCAACCCATGGGAGTTAGGTTCTTTTCATTCTCCTCCCCATCCCTCTGGGACCGGAAGAAGGAAGGGGGAGTAACTGAGCGAGCAGCTGCATGGCTCTGGCTGGGCTTAAACCACAACAGAGGTAAAAAAGGGTACCAAGCAGGAGAGCGCTTCCACTCAAAACACAAATCAGGAAGGAAAAGAAAAGGTAAGAAACTTAAGTACTGCTTAGTGATAAATTGTGACCTTGAACACAATGTAATTCAGTAATGAGCCACATAGAGCATCAATATATTTAAGGCATACATTCAAGCAACCTTAAAACATATCAGGACATACCGGAGTATATACACTACTCACAAGCAACAACATGATACTCTTCCTCAACTTCAAAGCATACAAAATATTTGACCCCATCATGAACACTACCATCTACTAGCATGCCAGAAGTACCAACAACCAAAAAACCCAACCAAACACCACCAAAACTCAGGATATCTTACTGAGGAAGACTTCACCTATAAAGACATTAGCAGCAGACACAGATAAGGATATTCAATAAATAGAATTAAAAGGGGAAAATGGGTGGAAGCCAGTTTTATACCGAAACCTACAGACTAAAAAAAAAAAAATGCCCATGACAGAAAATATATGTATGGTATGGCCCTGCATTTCATTCTACCATCTCACTGCTCTTTCTTATCCATCAAAGGCTCTTCCAAAGAGGGCACAGCTAGTAAGAAAGGAAAGTGCATGAAGTGAACAAAAGTAAGTCCTCTGCCATAAGGAACAAACCAAACCAAACAAGAAAACCCTAATCACTACAACAAAGGGCACAAACCACCAGCAGCAAAACCACAAACCAAACAAAAACACCAACCAGAAACTTCCCTCAAAGGCAGAAAGATTATTTATACAGCTATTCCACCAAAATAGGTATAGTCATCAGCTCTTATATTTTTCAAGTTCTCACCAACTTCCTGTTGCCTCATTGACTCATTTAGGGGGAGGAGGAAGAAAAAAAATACACACACACACACACACACGCACACACACACACACAAAATAAATCAAAAAAATCCATAACACATCACACTGGCTGATGAAAGCTGTAGATACTGTCCTAGAACAGGCTAAACTTCAGGCAAGGAGATGCTTAAAGAACAGTACCCATGGACATACTGACTTTTCTAACATCACATATAAAGAGAAATCTGTAACACTGTGATAAGAAAGTGAGTGAGCAAGTACACCATCACAGGAAAGTTCTCCATCTCTTATTGGAACAAAATATAAGGGATACAGAAGTCAGAATAAAGCAGAGAAAGCTGATGCAAGGAAAACAGAAGGAATGTGAAGTATTTATTCAGCAACACTAACAACTGACAGAAGGTATCTGCACCTACCTTAAAAAACCCTAAGATTTCTACAATGAGAAGAGACATCAGCAGCTAATATTGCATTTCTCTTCCTCAGTATGAGAAATATGCATGACATCAGATTTTTCAAGCCATTAGAGTTGGTGCATGCCATGGTCTCAAGTGACTAGCTGGAAAACTCAGCTGAAAGGCTGGAAGGACTTTTTAGCGCAATAAACTATCACATTACAAATAAGACAAGATGTAAAACAAGAGCTGGAGAGGGAAATCTCCTTCTCAATATTCCTGTTTACATGAAACAAAATGCTGTACAAAGTGAGAGTGCTGCATTACATAGTTGAAACAAGCACCAGCAGTGTAACCAGCCAAATGAGCAATAGGGCTGCTTTAAGAAACCAAACACTACATCCCGAAGCTTACACATTATCAGGCTAAAGGGAACTCTGAAGCAGCAGAAAAAGCTGATGTATTTGTTGTACACTTTCCAACATTCAGGCTTTATTTGTCAGAGGTTGATACTCCCCTTGGTGGGTGGAGAAGCTGAGGGACTGGCTGACGTCACCCAAACAGTGGAGATAAAGTGCAGTGCCCACAGCTGTGGGATGGGTAAAACTTCCTCAGAGGTATACAAGGTCAGTTGCCCTGTCCAGCAGGTGCTCTCCTGACAGCACCCTTCCTTCTACAGCTCGGCTCCTCACACAGACCTAAGGGAAACAGAACAGTAACCAAGACAAAACTGCTCACAATGCCACAAAACGTTATTCTCCAAGGACCGGCACCCTGGGGATTCAGGCTCTCGGGAGGAATAGATTTTAACCAACCCTTAATTATAACCAGGGTATGTACTCTTTCCATTTCCTTTCTACATATTACATGTATTAATTGTTGCAGATTTTTGCCCTTTACTTTCTGGAGTTAAGAGATGCAGATGAAGCTGTGAGTAGATTAGCAAGTAGCTGCTAGTTCTGAGGACAGCCAGATGAATGCTAACAGTTCTTACAAGTTTTGTGTGACATTTCTGGGATTGCTTTATTGGTGTAAGACTTTAACTGCATTTCTACTTATGCCTCAAAAATTGTATTCAAGTGCAGAAAAAGTCTGGCATGATTTCCCCAGGCATTCAGATGAGAAAATTAGTTTTGAGCCTACTAAAGGCCAGATCCCTATTTGATCATTTTCACGACTAGCCTCTGTGATCACTGGGGCAGAAGACTGCTTGGCAGCAGCTCCCCATGTCTGGAAGTTTGTGCTTTGCAAACTCTGTGCCAACTTTGCAAGATTAATCTGACTCATTTAATTAAATCAAATTCTGATTATTGCCAGCAAACGCATTTTACGTATGTAGAGGTTTTCACCTCCATGAATGTTAAAACAGTGAATTATTAGAAAGTTATCCAGTCCTGACTATGAAGGAGAGTTCTTTGGTGTTTCCTGCCATATTTAGAAACAGACAATTTGCCTTACCCTCTAATAAAGGGCAAGAATCCAAGGCTTCATTTTTTCATGGATTTTGAGCTATTAATTGAAATTTATTTAAGAAACCAGCTACTTGATGAATGGAGCATATAAAAGACTGTCAGCTGTCTGCAGCTACACACAGATTTACTCAAAAGAAAGGCTATGGATTTTGATAACTTGTATATTTTGAAAATTGTGTTCAAGGCACATCGGACTAGAATTAGCTCTCCTTATATTTTTGCTGCTTCTCAGAACCCCAGAGACACTGAGTGTGTGTTCCCTGAGCCTCCAAATCACCACTGCTTTTTTTTTTAAGCCCTGTACTATGACTCAATATATACACTATGCCTGGTATTAAATAAACGTCAAGAGCCTTGAAGGATGGATACCACTGGTGATGCCTTGCAGTAAATATGCTTCTAAACAAGAGTCTGTAGAAAGTTTAAGGATCAACTTTTCACATGTTATACTACTAAAAGCTACTTTCATTTAACCACTTAATCCAGGTTTATATACGCATCAAACATTTCACTTATTTTAAACAGAAGTAAACAAGAATGCTGTTATTTGACTGTATGTAGTGTCATGACAAATACTCATAGGACACAAGAAAACTTTAGGAGAAACAGGAGACAAAAGCATTGAATAAAAAGAAAAAAAAATATCTCTGGATGTTTAGGGGCCTTCATTGCCTTTTATGGGCCTCCAAAAGAAAAACAGTTTCCATTATCTCTAATGAAAAGTATTTCAGTGGTGTCTGGTTTGTATTTTCTTTGTGTTTAGATTAAGTGCAATGAAGTTTAAAACAGCAATAACAAAAGATGTTTCTATAAATGTAACTTCCTAAAGAATAAATTATTTTGCAATTGACTCATACCTACTAAATGCCTTACAAGACATAAGCCACTGGTTTCTAGCATAATGTAGGAATGCTCAAAATCACATTGCAAGTAGAACTAGGAAAGAAATATATATATATATGGAAAAATTGTATGTTTAAGTTTGCTTAGCTCAAGTTCAAGAATATTAATGGTAGATTTGTTTAATTTTTTTTGTTGCATCAGCATACAATTACAAGAGTCCCTAACTAAGTATTCATGCAGTACCCCTTAAGAAGTAATGAATATTTCACAAGATTCATGTGCCTTTTGGGGGGGGGGCCTAGGTGCTCCTTTCCTAAAAGCTATCACCAACAGCCCATTCACATTTGGCTTGCCTGTGCTGACAAGAAAAAAAATATTAGCCATAAAAAAATGAATAGGAATTCTTCTTAACACATTTTGAATAAAATAACTGGGCAGGTATTAAGTTTGATTTACTACAGTCCTTGTTGAGCAAGGAAGAGTTTTTACCAGGACTTATTAAGAGAGACAGACAACATAAGAGATTATCATCCACCTGTCTAAAGAACAGATGTTGTCTCAAAAACCCATCTGTGATTTCTTCCATTGTTTTGACCATTTCAAGAACATGCAAAAAACACAAATCACAAACACTGGGAGAGTAGGAAGAACAGGAGGGGACTAAAAATAAACATATTCAGATTCTGTTAGGGTCAGAAGTTAATTAACTAGAAATAATGAAAATGTTTCTTGACATCTGTGGAACTTTACACAGATGCAAACAAAGTACATCAATGAAACTAATCAAAATCATAGTCTTAATGAAACTGAGTACTTTCAGTTTATTCTGACTAGAAGATACATTTGGGTTAAACATTTAGAGGAATGTAATCCTAGAATTTAAGTCATATTAAATAAAGCATTACAGGAACTATTGAAACTTGTAGAGGTTAGAGGGAATGGTGAAATATCAACTCTAGATTGAAGTTCTGTTTTAATATAAACCTTTGCAAATCAAAATGCAAATATTTATATTAACTTAATTTTATATTTAGCCACTCTGTCTGCAGACATTCATAACTCCCTTCAGAAAAAACAGAGCCTGAAATATTTATAAAGGTGTGCCATGAGGAGCTGCACCAGTCTATTAACAGACGCAGAGAGGGTTTTTTCAAACATTCATAGGAGACATTGCCCTTGCGTGGTTAAATAGTTATCTAATCTCTGACAACATCTGAACGCTCAACACATACCCTTGTATCCATCCAAATCTGAGATATCTGGGATACACAAGCAACAGGCATGGCATATAGACATGTTCTGAAGAGAAAGACAAAAGTTTTTCCAAAGCACCAGTAGCATCTACCTCATGAAGCCAGGATGAGCAAGCAACAAACACTACAGTCATAATACAATTCTGGGTTCACAATACACATTTAATGCGTCACTAATAAGTTTCTTAAGAAACTTATATTACCAAGTTACTCACAACATCAATATTTTACCTATGATACGATATAATCTTGCAGCGCGCAACCTGGTCCCTTTGTATAAAACACAGGCTGCAGTACTTTTGTCTACTCCCCCTTCACTGTAAGCAACAGTCAAGATTTCTCCCCGAAACACTGGGAAGAGAGAAGAGCTGGCACCAAGCTATATTCCTCCTACCCCATCCTAGCAGCAGATCTCCAGCTCTTACCATCAAACCCAGGGAGAGCAGACAAGGGAAAGGATTATATGAGGGCAGATAGTTCTGCACCCCAGAAGGCCTGGATATGTAGAGCTCAGCACCCCCATCAAGGTGTTAAAACCCCAAAGGCCCAAAAGACATCTCCCAGAACCAGTTCAGGTAAGGAATAGTAAATACAGACTCCTGGCTCTTTCTCTTCTTGCTCCCACCAAAAGATAGTAACTCCATTCCACTACACACTGGTATCACTGCAGCTGGTGATAATGCATTAGGAAAATCCAAGGGATTGTGCATTATTACCAGCAACACAGAGTGTATTAGGTCCCACAAGTGGCACAGTTGAAGAGAAATGTACCATGCTAAACAGATATGCTACTTTGTAAGGCACGATCGTTATCTCAGTACATTGCTGCAGTATGACACAGACATAGCAGATGAATTGTTGTGACATGCAAAAAACATAATCTACTGAATAATCTATACAGGGGTTATTCAAGCAAGCTTACTCTTGAGAGGGAACCAAGAATGGCTGGGTTTGCGAATTTTGGGTAACAGAGTATCAACAGTCACACTCAAACACTAGGCATTCGGCTGCAGTTTGTCATTCTGCACATGTTCACAACATGCCACCCAAAGTCAGGAGCTATTCCGGGTTAAAGAGAGAAGCATCATCATATCTTACACACACACACCCCATCTTATTACAATAATGTAAGTACTCTCAGTGCAGTTCACTTAGTTACAGTAAGTTGTTGAAGTTTCAGAAACAGACGATTCTGGGGACATCAGACTTAGAATTTGCAAGCAACCTCCTCAATTCATACCCAAACAAGGTTATTCAGGCTCTTTACACTTTGTTAAGCATATAAGTCCATTGTTTTGGAGGATGAGGAGATAAAAGCCTCCAGCTGGCCGCAAGTACCCATTTGGAAAGTTTGCCTAACTTGATAACAACTCATGCATTGCAGTTTGTTAGAGTGAAATCAAAAGTGAGTTTACATGCTCAAATGCAGAAAAAAGCCCAAACAACAAGTCTGCCAGATTCACTATAGATGGGTTTCAGAACACACTAGAGGTACACTAGGCAGCTTCCTTTCTTCCTCTGCTGGAAAACTGGGAAACCTCAGAATTGAAGAACATCTCCATAGCATGTCTTCCAGCCCTCCAGTAACACTTACTTTTAATGATTGAGATAGATAACACTTGCTGTGGCTTAGCAGAACCCATGGAGAAAAAATTCTCTCCAGTAGCTTTTTTACTTCATACATGGCAAAGCAGGGAACTGCTCTTGTAAGACTACATGGACATTTTTGTCCTTCACACTGGGATTCATTTACTTTGAAATAAGCAGCTAGAGTTATTTTTGATGAATCAACCTGCCCCTTTGTTCCACTGTTCCAGAAGAGCTGAATTCCAGAAGCCTCTGCGCTACATCCATTAATTTCATGTTGCTGTCTTGGTCATAAAAGGTCACCTAAGATGGTAATATATATGAAGGTACCTAAATCCCACTCAGTGACCAAAGAGGTGTTTAAATCTTATGGTAGTATAAGAAGCCACCTGTTTGCAAATAAAGGCCTGCAGTCCTAGAACAAGTTTTAGTAGCAGCTAAGATAATGGCCTCTCTACAATAGTTATTTTAAAACAGAATTGTGTTGCATTTCAATTATTTTAACTATGATGTAGACGACTACCAACAAGAACAAAAAAACAAAGCCACTAATATTTATCTAATATTTTGACTAATATTTGTCCTTAAATGTGGTAAGACCACAAGTGGCTACATTATCCAGTCAGTGGCGGGTCATGCACATGAACATAAACCAGCACAATTTCTTAACAGTTCTATTCTTCTGCTATTGCCTAGAGCTGCAAGGGGAAAATGTAACTATTTCTTCTTCAAGCAAATTACACAATGGCAATTGAGACAGAGGATTCAAAGTTACAGTAACTACAGAAATAAGACTGGAAACTATTTAACACAGAAGTGTAAGATAATTTCCATTTAATTTGATGGTACGATGACTAAAGCATTCATATGGTGATCTGACAGTAGAACTACAGAGGGTCTAGCAGAAATAAGAACTTATTTTTTTTGTAAGCATTCAGACAATTGTTTACAGGCTCCTTCCCTCTCTCCCCAAAGCACATAGGGAAGCATGGTGAAGTTTTTCTCTATCAACTTTCAGGTATGCATAGTGCTCAAGCAATTAATTTTTGCATTTTTTTCAGATTACACCTGGAAGCAAGGCTTCAGCTGCCAACCTGTGCCCTGGTGATGTTATCATAGCTATTGATGGTCTAGGCACAGAGAACATGACACATAATGATGCCCAGGAGAGAATTAAAGCAGCTGCGCATCAGCTTTGTTTGAAAATAGAGAGGTACGTGTACATGTCCACTTACTTCTGAAAGACAGTACCTGACCAGCTGATTACACAGTACAACTATTACGTAATGCAACTATTTTAAACAGCTTTAAGAATTTCACAAAACCTTCAAAAGCACAAGCACCCAGACCTACCTGACCAACTCTGGATCAGGCAAAACTACTTAGAACATGTCTTCATGGGCAAAAGAAAAAATAGCTTCCCTCAGGCCACTCACCACGTTTATTGAGCTATGAACCGTACCACCTACTACTGCCTCTGATGACTCCATAAGCCCTATACTTGCTGTCAGTAAACAAACAGATCTTCATATTTTGGGGAAACACTAAAACCCTCAACAAACTGCCACTCATTCAGACACCTCTCCGCCCTAACGCTCCCTCAGCCACAGCTGCTTGTCATTGCCTCCTGCTCCCAATTACAGACAAAGCTGCTAGTACATCCTCCCATTTAAGGAAAGCAACATCAGGTCAGGCTTTCATAATGGGTAACAAAGGAGGGGGATTAAAGCCAGCCTCTTTGGTCACAATGTATTTAACCAAATACAGGATTCTCAAAGCAATGCTTAAAACAAAACAAACCATATAACCCCCTCTTACCTGAACTGCAGGAGTCCAGAAACTTCTTGTTGCTTCATGTCTAGATTTGACGATCTTCAAGGTCTTTTCCAACCTATTTTCAACTAAAGCCAGCAAGAAAAACAACCTGTATCTTCACATTTCCTAACTGAGTTTGCTGAGGCTTTAATCAGAACCACCCAGTGCACTTTTTCAGCTGTCTACAATAATGAGGCAGCTCCAATTGACCTGAGGCCATGAAGGAGCACTTTAGTACCGATGACCACACTATTCCTTTCCAAATACAAAAGATGGTTTGGAGGTGTTTCTTTGAAAGAAGCATTGTCTAATTACCAAAGCACACAACACAGTTAAAACATCCTACAGTCAATTCTAGGTTCTGGTACAGATTGACATACACCATTTAGCAACTCTCTTAGGAAGCAATTTTCAAAATATGGTAAAAATAGTTGTGTCTATGAAGTATGCACATATTTTTTAAAGGCTAATATTTGTATTTTTTTAACAAACAGTACTAAATTAGTATTTAACATTAATATTACACTAAAGCTGTCCGCCAAGTTTCAATTTGTCAATGAAACCAGAATTGTAACTGATATTGGCATGTTGTTATCTCTCCCTAAGTGACTGAAAGAATCATCTGCGCAACTTCTATTTACAATTGCACACATAGTTTGCATACCTCCACTAGGGAGTGGGGGAGAATGAGCAAGTGAGTGAGCAGCTGTGTGGTACTTAGTTGCTGGCTGGGCTTAAACCACGACAATTGCAATCCTCCTACATTGAAAAGCAGGCTTTGCTTGGGTATTGTGATAGTAAAAAAAGAAACTGATGTTGTTTTGTTCTGGGTTAGGATTATTACTAATATATTCACTTATTTGTGCAAAATAGTCTGAGGACCCAACATTCATTCTATGAACCATTAGAGAAAGCAAAACTGTAGAAAGTGTGGTTACTTCACATCAGAAAGGTATTAGTTTTCCTTTCCCTTTGCACTTAGTAACTACTAACAAATTATTTCCCATTGTTCACAATATATATTTTTTTATAGTAAATGCATTTTTATATATTGTGTACTTACACTTTATATACCATTGAAGTTGTTTTTTTTTTTTTTTGTCAAAATAATAAAAAAGCATAGAACAAACTGTGTATTTTCAAGCTGCATTATATTTTAGAGGGACATACACAACTATATAGGAATTCAATTTATTTAAATTCTGCCTTCCTTTCTTTCCAGGGCAGGAACTAAATTATGGTCCCCACAAGTTTCAGAAGATGGCAAAGCACATCCCTTCAAGATAAATTTGGAAGCTGAACCACAGGTATGAATTGTTAAAAGTTACCTAACCATTTCCATTCACCTTTTTTATACTCTAAATTATCTCCCTTGCAGTCATTAAAAGTATCTGATTAGCACTTCATCCATTATCTACCTGTTTAAGCTAATAAGAACCATCGCAATTACGATATGTATGAACATCATTTTAAGAGACTGGATGTTTTGGGAGTTTTTTGTCAGCTATATTTGAAACCAAACATTAACAAGTTACAACACATTCTTATTTTTCTTTAAAAAAGTACACATCACCACTGTTATGGTATGGAAAGAAAACATATCCTTTTATTCTAATACAGTTTAAGTTGCTGTAACTTTTTGAGAGATTCTTCATCATATAAGGAAGTTCTTCAATAAGGAATAAATGTTAAGTAGCAAAGCAATACACTCATCACATTACACAAGTCATTTTGATGTAACAGAGAGATCCATTAATGCTGGGTCTCTTCTACACATTCTTATACTACACCACAGAACTGGAAGTTACAAATTTGTACAAACCCCATCCACTGGTCAATAAGGAAACCCTTTACTACTTCTGACCAGCAAAGTTATGATCTCTGTACACAAACAAACCAAATCCAATGAATTGAAATCTTCCTTTCTTCAAACTCACAGCCAGTCCCTTGTGCAAAACTATGAGCAGAAGACTCCATATTGTTAAGAGTTAACTTGTTAGCTACTGTCTACGACTAGTGTTTTATTCCTTTGTCATTCCTCTTTAACCCACACGAACATTTGCTGTTCTCTCAAGAGGGGGAAAGGAAGAGAATTCTGCTAATCCTGGAAGGCCAGGATCAAAGCAAGTATGTAAGAGTATTTATTCTATGCTATCCTAGAAAAAAATGTAAGTGCAGATTCCATTTCAGTAAACCCTATGCAATAAATGCTTCCACAAATTCTGTTTCCACGGAGATACTCCAAACACAAATAGAGCATTTCAGCGTTCCAATTCTCTCCTTCCAATCTAAAAATTTGCATTAAGCGACATAGCAAACTTCATCAGAAATAACGTATTTTCAGCAGTATAAGATAATGTAGTGAAGAAACAAAACTATTTAAAACACATATTTTCATGGAATAGCAAGGATACATATAAACAAAATCACAATTGAACAAATTCACTAAAAAAGCTATAGAGAAAACCATGTAGGAACGTATAACACGAGAAATCCCTTTGCATGAAAGCTGCATGCCTAAAAAGGATAGTTACTTAGAAGTAAATCACAAGGTTTCACTAAGTGGTATTTGGCAGACTACTGAGCAGCAGCCTCCATTGAGCAATCAGAAAAACTCTTTTTCCAAGACTAAACAGAAAACTTGTTTTTTTTAGTGTATCTCTCTTTTCTCACTTAGGAAAATCATGAGTACTGAATATAAATAGCAGGCCCCAGAAAAGTAGCAGGGCTTGTAAGCAAACAAGCTTTCTATTTGCAAGCTAACAAAAGATAGTTATAACATAAATAAAACCTTTTAAATTGTTCATCAATTTGGCTACCTTTGCAAAAAAAATCTTACTTTAGCTTCAGTGAATGAAAACTGCTCTACCGAGGCTTGGAGATGGTTATGCGAAAATTGATAAGTAACTAAATACTGTGTCTCCTTACAACTATGGAGCGAGGAACCTTTACCCTGTAGCAAACTTCTGCATTAGGTTGAGCATCTCCAAAGAGTCATTTAGAGAGTGCTACAGGCAATTGTCATAGCACCATGAAAACTCTCACTACTTTTTCCTTTGGGAAGAGGAAACTGAGGGAACAATTCTAGTAAACAACTTAGAGCAGTAAGTGGCTAACTGAGAGCTGCTCTTGAAAGCTCTCAGTCATTTCCACATAAAAACAGCCACCCGATTTTGTTAGTTTGGAGCAACCTATAGTGTGATAGATATATAACAGGAAATAATAGACTACTTGAAGTATTACTAGTACAATCACATTGTATTTTGTATTAAAGCAATTTAGAACATAAGGTTCTCAAAGCATACAATTACAAAGAGAAAATAATACAATCAAAATGGGAAACTGAATCTTCTAAAATTATTTCTGAAGTCCCTTCTACTGCATTGTCAATGTAAACAATATATGACCTGTAATTTTTTCTCTGTTACAATCCCTTTAACTTCATCTAAAATGAATTTGTTTCCATTACCACAATTTCTTGAATTGCTTTTATTTGGGCTTTTCTTCTCTGCTTCTATCTTTACCTTTGAACATTTTGTTCGGTATGACTAGGCTTTTGGCCATGAAAGATATACATTCCTGGAAGATATAAACACACTATACACATAAATAAGTAAAAAAGTCTATAAAAAAGCCCCAACCCACTATTCTAAAAAGTAAGTTAGTTTCTAGTCTATTACTTACTCCACTTATATAAGACCTACCCTGTCTTCCACAACAGCATTCAGAGATAAAGATTTTAGTCACATGATATCTCCAAAATGTAAACATTTGTTGCTGTCTTAGCAATTATCCCCAAGGAATGCCATCATATGCCCTGTGTTGGATGCATTTCTACAGACTTCGGGGGCTACATTCATTCTATTCCTAATACCTATATCAATGCAAAATGTAGTTAGCCCTGCAAAAAGGACATCAGTCAGCTGGAAAAAAAATTATCAAATGCAGTACTGTTATTCTCAAACATTCCTGATTAGGAATTTCAACAACCTCCAGTTCTCATTTAGCTTTTGAACTAGAGGGCTTTTCACAGATTCAATGAGATCCAATAAACACAAGAGCTGGACTGTTTTTACTGCTGTGTGTTCTGTCACTGACATTTTATATGAATAGATGAGTTAAAAAAAGCAGAATTTAAGTCTAACTAACTTCAAATACTTGTTTTACAACTGTTACATTGTAAACATGCTATTACTTCTGTGCTGTTCATTTGTTAACAAGAAATAAAAAAAGGGGATGAAATTACAGTGCTCACAGTTGGTTTGTTTGTTTTGTATCATACATGGATTTAAATCAATTTAAAATACTTTGACATTAATATCTTTCATTAAGTAAACATGATCCTAAACACTAGTAGATTATTTCCATTTACTAATACATTTTGTTAACTGCAACCCAGTTCTATCAGACAGAAACAAGGAATTGCAAGTCAAATCTTTGTGCTCATTTATTTGATTGCTGCTTTCAGTATCCTCTTACAGTGCAATGCTGCTAAACATTTTCATTTAATAAAACTGCTTTTTACTGTTTGCATTTTCTGGTTGCACATTCTATATATCCATGACTTTTCTTCAGATCTGTTCCTAAATGTATTTCTGAAACCACTGTTTAAACTGAAAACAAAGGGCCAATTCACATTCAGATTTTCATGATTCACCAAAACTTTGAGCAGATAGTCTGAGAAAGGAAATAATGCTCTGAGGAATGAATAAAATTCTACAGATGTAAAAACTATGTCCATGCTAATCTTATCTGCTCGTATTATCTTATTATGTGGATTTAAATTTTCAAATATCTGTTTTGGTTTGTGGTAATAGGTTGTATTTGTTCTAACTGAAATTTTTTCTAGCAATCCTAAAAGCTAAGGTAATCTAAAAAAGGCATTTCTGCATCATAAAAACACTGGAGGAAATTATCTGGGCCAACAAAACTGTATTTCAGAAATAAGCATAGGTAGAATGATTTCAAATTTAGCCATTTCTGGGGTTTACTTATTTATGATGACTTCATATTGTCTGTAACTTACAGCATCACAATTTTGATGCACAGGTATGCTTCAAAGCATGGAATGAATTCAGAAGAACTTCCTCAGTCTGATGTACAATCAAGATTATTTCAGTTAAAAGAAATGTTAAAAATTATGTGTTTTTTAGGCAAGACATTTACAATAAAATCTTCATACTTTTGCAAGTCCCTCCATTAGTACGTAACAAAAATGCAGTTGCCAGATATTAGCACTGAACTGAAGTAATTAAACTAACTATACACGGAACATTTCTAAAATAAGAACATAAACAGTGCAAAACCTAGACACCAATGCAACAAGTTTCTATAATATTCATCCCTCTTGTTTCTTCTTAAAGTTGCACAAATGTGGAATGCCTTCTGTTTGCCCTGGGCCGAGAAAATAAGAGTCTCTGAATGTGTATGGCCTAAGTAACATATAGAAAATTCATGGAAAAATATAGTATGCTTGCACCAGTTAAAAAATAACAAAGTTGCGAAAGTAAAAAATGCAGAGATTAACAATACTGATGTTGTCAGTTTTACTCATTTCTAGCTTTGGTGTGCATTGTAGCTTTGTGTATTTTGTCTGCCTATCATGTACAGGAATTCAAGCCTATTGGTACAGCTCACAACAGAAGGGCCCAGCCTTTTGTTGCAGCAGCAAATATTGATGACAAAAGACAGGTAGTGAGCTCCTCCTATAATTCTCCAATTGGGCTGTATTCATCTGGCAATATTCAAGACGCGCTTCATGGACAACTGAGGGGTCTCATTCCTAACTCATCGCAAAAGTGAGTACTGATATCTACTCATAATACATGGTCATCTGTGGCATATCACTATCTCTTCTGTTTTCAATTAAAAAGTCCAGCTCTTGCTGTTTTTTCAATAATCAGGCGTTTATTGATTATCCAAAAAAAAATGGTGATGAAAGAATCAATTTTTTCCAACACAGTAAACTATCCCTTCAGCTCTGTAGTAGCAATCCTGCAGGTAGCCAAAATTTGCACTCTATGTCAGGCTGCAACACTACCTACCGTCTTTCCTTCATATAACTGCACTTTACTCTGAATGTTTCTGAACACTTAATGTGATTGTATTTTGAGCACCAGGAATGCACAAATTAAAGACAATTACTTCATGGTTACAATTTTAAAACTTTGTCATCTACTTTTTAAATCAGATATGTGCATTTGTAGGCCAAAGAAGTTATTTTAACCCTTTTTTCTTTACAGGATATGAACTACTTTGAACACAGGCATAATATTCGGCCCAAACCTTTCATAATCTCAGGCCGAAGCAGGTTATAAACTCTGAGTGCTGTGCTGGATTTGGATGCATGGTGTTATTTTTTTAATGGATACTCACCATTCACATTAATAAAGCATACTGATGCATTTGAAATTTACTTATAGTAGTATATAGCCTAACACTGAAATGAAGGGCAAAAAAACCACCCAACAACAAAAACAAGTCTGAAATGGCTGACTTAAAGAAATTAGGCTTGAAATTCAAAATGCTATTTCCAAAAGAAAGTAGGTCACACTCCAATTTTCATTATATTGGTAAAGAGTTTGAAGTAACTGTATTCTTGAACCTGATCCAGTTTACAGTGTAACGCCAGCTATTGTATACTTACAAATCTTTGGCACTTTGAAATTCTTCTGTCCAAATGCAAACACATGCAATTTGTTAACTTGCTAAATAAAAGATGGCTAATTACATAAGGTATCATATAGGCCGTTCAGAGATTTGAAGTTTGCTTTTCAGCAGACCTCTATTCAGAAGGCAACCTAATGCAGAGCTAAAATAGAACTATCTGATGGCACAGATATGATGAGCTTTAAACTGAAAAAAGCTTATATATTTATATCCATCATTTTAGCATAATATTTCTCTATCATAACTGGGGATTAAGTGTCTCACTATTATTTACATTATTATATACAAAGAGGAAAAAACAATGCAAACTCTGTGACTAAAAAAGCAGGGAAACTCAAAAGCACCCTAGTGATGCAACATATTGTGATGCTACCTTTTATCCTTTCTAGCAGTAGCATTTTTTACCAGGGGACTTAGTGATCTCCATTCCATTCTGACAGTTAAAACTGCCTGCCTTAATTAAAGACTGACAAACTAGACCAGAAAAACAGGATGATATTTGATTCCTGTGTTTTGTGAGATGAATTACATTCTTAATCACCTGAGTGATAAAGAGGAGACTGTAGAAGACGGATAGAGCCCCATCCTTCTAAGAACAAGAACTATCAATACAGAACACGGCTGCAGTGGAGAAAAGGTGTCCACCTCTCCTTGCAACCTGACACTGAACAGGATAAATGATTAAAACAGTCCTTAGCAAATATGCACAGCTTCTAAATGTAGGCAGCGCTTCCACAGTGTAGATGTGCTGTACCAACTGACTGTTAGACCCCTAGGTACCATTTACAGGTACCTAATCTGATTTATGGAAATTCAAATTAGTGTATCAAGTACCTTCTTTCCTAATTCAGAAACCTCAATTAGACAATATTTTCCATGAAAATACTGAAGTAAATGGCCACTTTCCAGCAGGTTATATGGGGGAAAACCCAGCAAAAATTGACCTGACAGTGATGCAAGAAGTTTCAGAACTTTAGTTGGGCAAGGTCTGTCAGGTGTCCTCACATCAGAGAAGTCTGTACTTACAAACTGCAGAATCTCTGACACAGGGTATTACATCTATAAAATCTTGGTTGTCACATTGTCTGTCTGCTGCTTTTTCATCAGTCTGGCTTGATATATATCCCCTGCTAAACGCAGCAAAACCCAAACCACCACCTTCACTGTAAATATCCCTTTGAGACAGACAGCTGATGCTAAATAGGACATGAATAAAAGAAGAGCTGATTCTGGACTGTGGGTTTGATCTAAGATTGGACATTGGTCACAATTTTGGACTTTACTCTGGCAAAAGCTAACTGGAAATTATATTTAATCTATATTTTCTTTATACTTATAGTTTATTCTAACATTGCTTTGGCTGCTCACATCAAGTGTTATGCTTTTTCTAGCCTTTTCCTCTTACGTTCCATTTACTAACACTACCAACACTGACAAAACTTACTCTTCTGCAGGATTTAAAGGTGGTTTTGATTCTTCTAAAAGACCAGACCATAAATTTATAAGTTTCCTCTGTGTGAATTTTTTGGCTGGCTCATGCTAGGCAATGATGCAGAACTGTAGTTTTGCTTTAAACCTTGCTTGCCATTTCTGGAATTAGCTTTCTTTTGATATGTCTTTGATGGTAAAGCATGTATTTTTTCTCTCTGTATTTTTGAGAAAGTGGTCCTACACAAATTCCCCTCTGAATCAAGGGGAAAATTCTGGGTCATGTTCTCCACCTGAGAGTAGCTACTGGGCAGAGCACTGCACTATCAGAATATTCTCCCAGCTTTACACGGAATCATTCTGCTTGGAAAGAAATAACCACAACACTGATATGCAGGTTGAAGAAAGAAATTAAGCATTTAGCATCTCACAGCTCTGAATACCACCTAAATGGTAACCAATGACTGTGGAAAGCCTGCGTCATGTGCTTTTACACAGCAACAGCAAAGAAGTATCCAGTAGCAAGGAAAGCTTCTGGAGTGCTACGGAGAAAAGACTGAAGTGTTCAAAATAGTGACACTGAAAAACACTTTGGGCTTAATGTTCACATTATTTTACTAATCCTTTTCCAGAGATGTCAAATTGGCGTGCAGTAACTTTACTTCAGTAACATCAAGCAGTATTAATATTTCTAAAAAACTGTACATCTTCTTTAGTATATATAAATTACATGTAAGATTTACTTCAAAAGCATACCCATTGTTCTTGTGAAGGACCACTCTATGTTCTACTGGAAACACTGTAACTTAGAAATGCAAAAGTAAGCCTGGTTGGTTTAGTATCCTTTCTTCTTTGAAATGCTCAACAAATACAAAAAAATAAATAGATCATTAAACTATTTTTAAAATATTAATAAATATCTTATTATAGGTTTTAAGGAAATAAAGGAAATTACATATTCATTATTTTACACTATTTTATAGTAGTCTCTTCAACTGCGGACTGTGATGGTTGTGAGGTACAGGACTGGAATGATATGGCTAGGATTCCAGTACTGAAGGAATTAATTCTGTCACTGACATGGGCAACCTTTGTATACTACCCTTTTGTAGATGTTAAGAATTACTCACCTAGAACGAAGAATTTTAGGGAGGCTTAATTAATCCTCATTTAAAATGTAAATTAATCTAGCATTAAAAATGTAAAGTGATATTATGTACTGAATTATTCAATCTGTCACAGAATTTTTGCTACCTTTAAAGAAAATACATGCCAGAATTTTAAGTACTGTTTTATAACTGGCATTGATACTTTTTACAGGAAACTACTTTTCAATGAATACACATACTTTTGCTTTTCTCTACTTTCTATACTTTTGCTTTTCTGTATCTGTTCTGTTTACGCTTTTCACTCCTCTGAACATCACTGTATACCTGTGCTTTTGTCTTTATTCTCTATAATCCGATACGCTTTGCACACCCTTCTGTAATGTGACTATTAACACAGTGGATGCAGCACTCCTTCCGGGATTGACTGTGGCAGTGGACGCAGCACTCCCTCTTCAATTAGCACGGTCAGCTCTATCTGCCCCACTGAGCTGAAAGCAGTGTCTAAGATGGCCCCTAACATTCCGCTGGAAATGGAACTTCCTGGTGTCAAGATTGTACATGCTCAGTTTAACACACCTATGCAATTGTACTCAGATGACAATATCATGGAAACACTGCAAGGCCAAGTTTCTACAGCTCTGGGGGAAACCCCCGTAATAAGGTAATTAGAGCAGTATCTTTAATATTTATGAAAATACAAATATAGAATATACAAAAAATCATTATTTTTCTATGAAAATAGGTAAAAGGGCTAGAGACCTTCAGTCATTTAAAGCCATTCAATATTTTCATGAAAGCATTAGTAATTTACAATTTTTAACCCAAAATATCTAAAGGAGCTTTTCAGAATTTACAAATAAGTATTTAATAGGAAATAATCTTATATTTGCAGCTAATAAATAAAACTTGACAATGCCACCTGTACTATTAGCTGACTGACCACTCCAAATCAAGATTCCGATTCCCTCCCAAATTCAAAACTGTTTAAGTTATCATAACTATTTCATAATCATTTAATAACTTGTTCTTATTAATAAACAATTGTTATTAACTCAGATTTATTTCAGCTGTTGAAATTTAGGTTATGAAGCTTGGGAAACCTTGCAGATGTTTATATTGATCTAGACATTTACCTCCCATTCAGCAGAACTCATTCAGTACAACTAGCTCTTGTCCAAAAAGCCAGAATTGACTATACAGTACTAATCCATCTCTGGCTTATGAATTTTATCTGCTGCAATGACTTGAAGTCAGGTAGGAACCTTATGTATCTGGGGAACAATGATTATTATACAGTAAGTTTTAAAGCACCATTCGTTTGTTTCTAGGGACAATTCATCATACACGCTGCTTTATTTTTACTTTTGCATAATAGTAACATTTTTCTGTTTTACAACAGTACTCAAGTTAATTCATAATATGTATAGTGTAAACTAAAGCTAATTACTAATATTTTAAGTAAGCAATAATCACTGGCACCAATGAGCCTTCTTTAGCACCTTGCAGAATTGGGCTGTTGCTAACCATAAATATCACATTGATATAGAAGTATTTAAGTTCAGTTTGAGAACTGACCTTCTACACAGGTTTGAAATGTCTCTCTTGTTGTGGGATTGGTTGTGACTATGTATGCATTTAGAAATATCATCTCTCACCTTTCTGTCTTGCTTTTTGCCTTCTGTACGTAATTGTACTATCATTTGTTTAATGTTTAGAAATACTTTAGCAAAAGAAGAGAGGGTCAAGGGTTTAACTAGCCACTGGTGAGAACTGCAGAAACTAAGCTCCTTCTATTCATTAAAAGCTTGTGATACTTTCTTCACCAGCTTAAAGACTGCTCAGAGAAATCTATTGATTGATGAAGATGCAAACAATTAACATAAGCAACAGGTACCACTGCCCAACTGCTGCTGCTCTTACTGGGCCATTCGACAGCTTAGATGCTGCCCTGGGAAACAAAACAAACCATATTAAGCAAAACCCAGTCCACTTCCTTGTGGAATTAGATGCTTATTTCCAGTGGAAATTTGCCTAAGGTTTAACAGACTGTAGGAGGCTAGTTGTAACAGGAAATTTAAACTGGACATTTATAGATAGAGCAGTGAGGTAACAGACTTCATTGAATTAAATTGGGCCTTTCTGATTAGTTCCAGTAGCAGTTGAAAATTTACAGATGTCATATATTCAGCCTAATTTCTGCCATCACATATAGTCATTTACTCCTCCTCTCAACTACTTAGGATATTAGTTAGCATGATCAATTTTAAACAATCAGCACAGTTTCAAACACCATGAAATATTCTCAGTAAAATTTTTGGGTTATGGGTTACTGTAAATTCAACCATCAACCATTGTCTGGACAATAATTTACTTTATATTTTTATCCTAAAACTGGCATTACAAAAAGTAAGCCATGTCCCATTCTAATTAAGAAATAGATTTTCCATTCATCAGTGCTCACCTTACAATGCTTCCTACTGTGCAATACCTATTCACTTTTTTTTGTCGTCTTCAGAAATTAAACAAGTAACAATTATTTTAGGCAAATAATCACTATATTAACCAGTGATAGAGCCAACTCAGAAAAGGAAGAACACCTTCACATCATGATACTCTCCCAAAAGATTTGTTTTCTTAGGTTTTGGCTGACCTTATATAAAGATACGAGCTGCGATTTTAACAACATTCTTAAGGCCAGATGCTGTGAAAATGGAACTTCTGGATACCATACCAAACAGCACCTGGTAATACCGCAGATCATTACAGGAATGCAACTGCTTTGAGGTTAAACACAGATACCAGCCTATTTACAAATGCTGCTGGAGCCAGAATAGTAATTATGGAAATATTTTCATGAGTTTGCAAATTTATTTTTGTAGCAATTGCACAGATTAATTTCTTTTTTCCTCTAGCAGTTTTTAGAACAAGAGGAGGCTACATAAAGAAACACTACCTGGAAGAAAGACTCACGCAGTAGTTGAAGAAATACTTTGTCTTTATGTTTGTTTCTTGAATCATATTCTATGCCTGGCAGAACTATTGCTTTAAAGCTATGTTTGTTAAACTAATTTATCTGCTCTTCCTCTTTCCAACACAGTGACCCACCTCCCAACTCCGTGCCTCAGTCTGACGTGTACAGGATGCTGCACGCCAACCAGGAGGAGCCCAGTCAACCTCGCCAGTCTGGCTCCTTTAAGGTGCTCCAGAATTTAGTCTCCGAGGAAGGTAGTTAAAAATTATATATTCTATCTGTTCTAAGCATTTTTAAATATTTGTGGGAAAGGGGAATCTGAGCGGAAAATCTGAGAGATCAGAGCTGTAAGAATTTCTGAAAGCCCAAGTCATTTTGAATCCCATAGATAGCACACCAGCCTCCTAACTTTTTTCCCCATTTGCTTGTATAGCTAGCGATCTCCAGTATGAATAAAACGGGGGTGTTAACCACATTTTTCATAAACTCTTCATGTACAAAGTTGGCTTTTACTGAATGATGAAAGTAGCACATGCTCATGACACTAAGAAAGAAAATACTTGTTTCCACATCCAGGAAAAGAGAAATTTAAACCAACTCTTAAAATAAGCTTCACCCATCCCCTCTTCATTCTAAATAAAAATGCAGGAGGACAATATAATTTACAATCATATTTTCTTCAAATAAAGAAGTCTTTAAAGTAACATTAATAAAGGCTGCAAGTTTATTATATTTACAGTAAAAATAATATACAACCAAAATTAATTTAAAACGTAAATATTTAAAATTTCCATTTTCCTATCTCAGTATTTACCAGAGAAGAGATAAGTACACCTAACTATACATATCACTGTGGGATTTTGCTTGATATTTTGTTGTATTTTGCTGTAATTTTGCACATATCATGTTACTAATCCTTCTGAATTTGTTTTATGGTTAGTTATATAAGTAAGAAGATTTCTAATCGCACTTGACTGTTACGTTGCTATGTTAAAGCCAAATGCTCCTCCCTCTCCTGCTATAACCAAGACCTACTATCAAAGAATTAGACGATGTCAATGAGACAGAGAGCACTGCATATGTAATCATTCCTGTACTTGTTTTTTGGGTACAGCTACACAATACTTTTCCCAATTCCGAAGAGGTAGAATCTTTCCCACTAAACCTGCATAGAGAAACTTCATTTGTTTGTTGGTGTAAGTGAAATCCTGTAAATACACCCAGAAATGTATTTACAGGAAAAGTATTTAATTGCATCAGATGTTTCTGTATTAGCCTGTACATAATGACTGTTTCGGCTCTCAGATGGACGCCCTGTGGGTACAAGAAGTGTGAAAGCACCTGTAACAAAGATACCTACTGCCATGCCTGGTGCCCAGAAAGTGCCACTCTGTGACAAGTGTGGGAATGGGATTCTGTAAGTTGTTTCTTTTTAGTTTTAGAAAACTCTAGTTCACATACATGTCCCCAGACAGCACTGCAGACTACAGGAATGCTTTCCAAGTAATCATCTTAGTCTCTGCCTACACTAGTAGAAAAAATGCTTTTGGAGAACAAAGATACACAAATATATTGTTCCAAATCCCAAATTATTAACCTGTATCTTAGAACACAGTCACTGAGGAAATGTGGATTTTAAACTCATGTAGTCACCATTTTGACCGGTTAGACTGTACTTTCTGTGTTGTAACCAAACTAACATGTTTCTTCAAACTTTAGCTTTCCAATGAACTATTGAACTATGCCATCACCTCTATGGCATTTTATGTCACTTAATCAAATTCAGCTTTCAACCTTAAATTACATAGTAGTTAGCAAAACCACTAGATGAACAACCTAAAAGTCTTAAGATAAATACCTAGAGCTCACTTTGTGTGATACTGTAGTTTCTTCTCACTTTAAATTCATATGAATTAATTGGATTTTTCTTTTCATTGTTTCCATACAGAGGAACAGTGGTGAAGGCACGTGACAAATACCGGCACCCAGAATGTTTTGTGTGCTCTGACTGCAATCTCAACCTGAAACAAAAAGGCTACTTCTTTGTGGAGGGCCAACTGTACTGTGAAGCTCATGCACGAGCTCGCATGAGGCCACCAGAGGGATATGAAGCAGTCACTGTTTACCCCAAATGCTAGTCTTATGTTAACACACAAAGATATGCACGCACACAAAAAGACATTAACAGCTTAGAACTGCAGTACCAGTGTCAGGACTTCTGCCTGATTCCAAAGTAGCAGCTTTTAAACCTCTCTTGTGGGATTCTGAGGCAGGTAGAAGTCCCTATCAGCCAAGAGTAGCATATCATACCAGTAAAATTCTGCTAAAATATTGTCCCTTAAGTTACCAATATAACTCCATGAAGTATAAACTAAAACAGCTGCACTGGAATAAAAACAGTGAAACAGCTGAGGTATTACATGATTACATATACAAAGTGCTGTAATCAAGACCTTATTTTCAACATAAATCAAGTATCTGTGAAAACACCAAAGCCATCCAACTGTTACAGGCTGGGCCCTGAGAAGTGTAGAAATTCGACAGATCATTAGAAAAGCAGCTATTTTACATGAATAGCACGAAACAAACAGCTGTTCCTGTCTGCTTCCACCATCTATTATTCAACTACCATTAATGTACGCCAAAAATAGATTATTGCTTATTTCGCTTTGAATTGGAGTTATATTGACTTAATTTTCTGATGCAGCAACTGAGAAATGGAAATATCAAGTCATACAGTACAATGGCTAGTATAATAAAGACTGTTTAGTGAGAAGCAAAACAGAAGTTCTATGTTGTTTTAATGATATGCAATGACATTAGCTTTCACATCTCTCAACAGAAAACTGGTCTGAGGCATGCACACACATTTTTGGAAAAAAAAAACACACTCTAAGAGGAACTGACTGAAAATTGAGTATGAAAGTAAATTTTTAAACCTTTCTGCAGAAAATGGCATCGTGGTTTGTTTGCATCTCCATCTTTCAATTTCCGTATAGAAACAATGGGGAATATAGTAATAATATTGCTGCTAAATTAAAACTTGGACAACTTCAAAAACAGAAGTTAATTAAAATATACAAAAAAAAGATCTTTTCTAAAAAGCCTGGTGAAGGCCTAAGGGAAAAAAAAAAGGCTGAAAGAATGCAGTTTTTATATCAATTTCTGAAACTTTTAAAGGACTGCATTGTTTTTAGGTAGGCACTGGCTACACATACACACCTGACTGATGAACCAACCTCAGCATTTTCAAAAAGTATCACCACAGTTCATAGCTGATTTATTGGGGTATTTTGAACCCCCCTTTAAAGTACAAGAATCTACACCATTTTCTATCAAGTCTACAAGACCAGTAGAAATCAACAACTCAGTGGCAAGCAGTCTTACAGACTTCCCATTCTAAGAAGTTTGGGTGTGAGAAGAATATGGAATCAAAATAAGAATCCGTACATGCTGTAAGTTTATTTTTAGAATTCAGATGGGTCCCAAAGCTTGCAATACAACGTCCACATATTCAAAGACTGACTTTTCAAAACATCTCAAAGTATCATTTCAGAATTGAAATGTTTTAAAGGTGTGTGTGCCACTGCATTTATAATTTATGTCTGCATATCAGAAGCAGACACAAAAAAAAAAAAAGGTGTTGTACCCTTTTAAAGGTTAGTCGCTGAATTATTTGAGGGAACAAAACATAATTCTGCTCCTCATGCATCATGGAGGCTACACGTAGCATTTATGTTTTTCACTGATAAAGCCCATAAAATGAATCTGAATATCCTTTTGAAAGGGAGAGTGCACATTATGTCTATTTTAACAAACCTAAAATGTAATAGGTGTTTTAAAATACTTGCTTGATGTTCATTTCTTCATGGAGTAACTGAAGGTAAAAATAAATCTACTACATATGCTAAAGTCTGTGTATTTCTTTTCAACTGGTATGAAAAGTGAGAAAGTGTGAGTGTCAAGTAACTTGACAGTAATAGAAGTTTGGCATTTTCAGCCTGAGAGAGGAGTACGCTTCAGGTTTATCAAACCCCTGGAAAGAATGAAACACAATTTTTGTATTATGTATTTGAGTATATAACCTGGGTAAAATTAGCTTTCTAAAACTGAATGAGATCATGTACTTTCAAAACTGAAGATCCAACCTGCATTCTCTTTAACACGCCAAATAAACCGATTGTACATGTGGGGAAAATCTCAGAAACAAAGCTACCGTTAGGTTAAAAGAAGGTCACAGAACATGACCTGATGCCAAAACTTTGGGGAAGTTCAGTGGTACTGCATCATCCCATGATGCTATTTTGAGAGCCTTGAGGTTGGACATGACTTTGATCGAATTAGAAGGTAAGCCTATCTAATTGCAACCACTGACCTATGTGAAAACCTTTATACCAATATAACATAAAAGAAACTAAGATTTTCAGTTGATGCAGATTCTAAAATCCTTGATCCTAATAGAGGAGGAGAAATAGGAAATCTCATCCTACAGTCATTTCAGTCTGGGGTAACTGAATCTAGAGATTTAAATGCGAGAGAAAGATACAGCAATTCGCTATCTGAATTCTTTAGCTCAGTAGAGTGTCAGTGATTCCTGGCACAAGTCCTTTAAAAGTGTTGAGGCTAAAAAACTATCCACTTTATCTTCTGGCTTAAGAATGGCATAGTCAGTAAATCATGATTGCTTAATGTTACTATGCCTTTCAGCTGTGTCGACTTTTTTATATATATATTGCAAGGCAAAAGCCAAGGCATTTATTTTTAGACTGAGAGAAAGCTAGGAAGTGTGACTTCACATGCTTGTTATCTCAACTCTTCAGATGTCGATCAACAGGTGTGAAAAGCCTTCCTCAGCTATGCTACTGCTACATAAACAGCAGAGCTGCTCTGGGAGATGTTAAAAACTTGTATGGAACTGTAATACTCTGAATAAGCCTCAAATTGCACCTGAAAATACACACATTAATTTATATGAGACTTTTGTATTAATTGTTTCAAGACAAATGCTCTTGGTCTTTTAAGAAATGCTGAAGTGCTGCCAACAATATGAAATTTAAAAAGTTCTCTAAAGTAGTTAAAAGAAACTATGTTGTATCCATCAACTCAACACCTTCTGTCAGTTTTTCAACCACATTTCATTGAGTCTAACACTTTTGTTCTGATCAGAAATACGCCGTTGAGAATAAACCGCCATCACTCCCATCTCCTGTAGTTAGTTCACACGACACAACAGCTTCAGAGTGTACAAAGTGGTTTCCTTTAAGATGAAATTAAACTAGAAGATGATCTCTGGGAGCACTGCTAATGCAACCAACCACTAATAGGAACGCATATTGGGTAGATGCCAGATCCGCAATACCAACTGACTTGTTCCTACTGCGTCACATTACCTGCTAATGCAGACAAAGACTGAAGCATGCCTTGCAACTGCGATGAAGAACAAGTTTCTTAACAAAAATTAAATTACTGACTGTTTAGAGATGTATCCAGTCTCATAATTTGAACCCCCCACCCCAGCTTCAGATGTTCCAAAGCTCAGAGGTGTTTGATCAAGAATTTTGGTTCAAATTTCTATAAACCATATAAGAGGACAACTGCGCAGTTGGGCGTAGGTCTGATTTGCATGTGAAACACATGCACTTGATTTAGACTCTATGTTAGGGGGCCTTTTCCGCAAGTTCAAGATTATTATTTACCAAGGGGTTTATACATTTATAAAATAAAATGGTGGGAAAGAAAACATTTGTTGGCATACATCCAGCAAATTTCATCTCAAAAGAAATAAAATCTCTCCAAGAGTATTCATTTTTTTTCTTAATATATGAAGTTTAAAAATAAAATGCATACAAGTCTTCAACATGCTCAGTACCACCAACTAAAATCTTTGTTTCCACAGCATATGCTTGGCAAGTAATATTATCTACACAATGTCCAAGTTCACAAAGGATTTTGTTTCTATTTATGGTAAAGCACACATTTGTTTTAGCATACTGAGTGTTTTTAGTTCCATTCAGTCTACCTAATCCTCCTTCTCTCCACATCAGGGCACAATCCAAAGACCAGTAAAACTTTTAGGAGAGTCTTGAAAGGTTGTTTATTATATTACTCTGAAAAACCCAAAACAAAACAAAGCCCCATGCCCTCTGGCACAGGCTTGGACAGTTGCCCAAAATAAAACTTTAAAGAAACACTGTTTCATACTGTTCATGTGCTGACAAAATGACGGCTGTGTTGGAGGGACAAATCCAGAAACCCAGGAACTCTAGAGAACTCTAGAGCAGCTACAGATTATTATTTATTACCAAGAAAACAAAATATTCAGCAAATACCACAAGATTCTGAGCAGAAAGAATCCCTTGCAAGCTTTTCATGGTCTTTCTTCTCCAGATGCTGTTCAAAGACTGATTTTTACAGATGTCCCATTCTCTGTATAATTTTTTTTTTTAAGCCTTTTAGTATATTCTTGATTTAAGAGGTTTCTAATTACCCTGCTAAACCAGTAGCTTATAAAAAGATATACCAAAGAGATAGGAAGATAGGACTGGAACAGTATGTTCTGTGGAAAAAAAACAAAACAAAACAGAAAAAAAAACAAACAAACAAAAAAAAAAAAAAAAAAAAAAAACAACAAAAAACCACACACACACAAAAAAAAAAACCCGTGCAGCCAAACTGTTTCTAGCACATTCAGGCTAAAACAAAGTTTCCCTATTACCACAGAGAGCAACATTTGAGTGCACCCTCAGCAAGTTTGCCGATGACACCAAGCTGTGTGGTTCGGTTGATACATTGGAGGGAAGGAATGCCACCCAGAGGGACCCCGACGCGCTTGTGAGGTGGGCTGATGCCAACCTCATGAAGTTCAACCATGCCAAGTGCAAGGTCCTACACCTGGGTCGGAGCAATCCCAGGTGCAGCTACAGGTTGGGCAGAGAAGAGATTCAGAGCAGCCCTGCGGAGAAGGACTTGGGGGTGTTGGTCAATGAGAAAATGAACATGAGCCGGCAGTGTGCACTCGCAGCCCAGAAAGCCAACTATACCCTGGGCTGCATCAAAAGGAGTGTGACCAGCAGGTCGAGGGAGGTGATCCTGCCCCTCTACTCTGCTCTTGGGAGACCTCACCTGCAGTACTATGTTCAGTTGTGGGGCCTTCAACACAAGAGGGACATGGAGCTGTTGGAGCAAGTCTAGAGAGCCACAAAAACACCCAGAGGGCTGGAGCACCTCACCTATGAAGACATATTGAGCGAGTTGGGCTTGTTCAGTCTGGAGAAGAGAAGCAGCGACCTTATACCAGTCTTCCAAAGCAGACTAATGTAATACAAGAAATCTGGAGAGGGACATATTACAAGGGAAGGTAGTAATAGGACAAGGAGAAAGTACTTTAAGCTGGAAGACAGGAGATTTACTCATTAGGAATAGATTTACTATGAAGAAATTCTTTACTGTGAGGGTGCTGAGACACTGGCACAGGTTGCCCACAGAAGCTGTGGCTGCTCCACCCCTGGCAGTGTTCAAGGCCAGGTAGGACGGAGCTTTGAGCAATCTGGTCAAGTGGAAGGTGTCCTGGCTGCGGCAGGTAGATGATCTTTAAGGTCCCTTCCAATCCTAACCATTCTATAATTCCATGATTTTATGCAAACCCTTTAGGGTTTCAGTAGCAACACCTTACACTCCTGCCACAAGGCACAGAAATTCAGTCCATTTGCATACAGAAAGGAATCTAAGTTTCCCACCACCAGCTTTGCAGTCAGTGTTCTAATATTTTCCATGAATCACATCCCCTTCTACCATTTCACTTTTACAAACACCCTCAACTTCATTTTACTTTCACTGCAAGAATACCCCTACCTTCGAAACCATGGTAACTTTTACATAGAGCTCCGGCTCGCTGCTCAAGATCTCTTGCACATCTCTGAGTAAGTCAATTCAAAACTATACGCAAGTAGAATATATGAAGTGAAAAGTATAATTGTTTCAAAGCCAGATTCTTCTGCTGTCTATTTTATCTCATTTTATTAAGAAAAGTGTATGTTACAAGAACACTCAGAAGCAGAGATGGCTTAACTGTATCAGCCACTATGTAGAGAATAAGAAATAACTGGTATCTCTCAGCTTAAAATCCAGCCTAAGCAGACAAGGCAGTTACAGTATGGAAAGGAGAAGACACACTATGAAGGATAAATGGCATGATAATTTATAAACATTTTGTTCTTCTGCTTTTTCTTTTCACATAAGGTTGGTGGGCCGAGGTTGAAATAAAGAAGCTGTAGGAATTACAGTGTGAGAGGCACAGATAACTGTTCAGCACAAAGAAAGAACACGCGGAGTAAAAATTAGTCATACACCAAGACACCAGGAAGATTTTTTAGCAGCTGATCCACTTGCTTGCTGCTTGTGACAATTTATCTCTTCCCTAAACATAAATGAATTAAAAAAATGAGAGATCAGGTAAGGATCCTGCACTATGCCTTGGATGGCATGGTTTAGTGGGAGGTGTCCCTGCCCATGGCAGGGGGGTTGGAACTCGATGATCTTGAGGTCCTTTCCAACCCTTACTATTCTATGATTCTATGACTAGTTCTTTACACTAGAGCTGACAATAAATTAATTTGTAACTACACAATCTCATGGATTTCCACAGATTATTTGATCCTAACACAGGATTATAATTCTAAAAATGTTCACTTACTTCTCCTCTGACTCATACTTTAGGTATCCTCTTCCATTCTCACTATGACTTGTTATGACATTCTTCTCTATGAATACATATACCACACAGCCCCATTACTTGCCTTTCCTACATACTTCCTGTACACTGCTTATTAACAACTGACTTTCCTGAATCAAAAGCTATGCTCACCTTTGACAGGGTATGAAAGTGTAGCATTTCAGAAATTATGCAATG
The DNA here is from genome assembly GCA_039720435.1 of Amazona ochrocephala. NCBI lineage: Eukaryota > Metazoa > Chordata > Aves > Psittaciformes > Psittacidae > Amazona > Amazona ochrocephala. The sequence continues at coordinate 35,763,668 of CM077879.1, forward strand.
AGATACAGCGCTCTCTTTCCTTACAGGTCCTCAGAAATGCTAATGAGGTAAGTCCCTTTATTAAGCGCTGAGTTCTAATGACCCCGTGACATAAACGCTGTTCTTTGAAAGTGATATCTAAACACAGATGTAGCTTTTGATGTCTGTTAGCAGAAAATGTTACCAGCTATTCCCTGCTCTAGACAGAAGTAAGGATTGAGTAAAGTATGTTTTACAGTGGTAGCATCTGGGCAAATAACAAGCAGTCAACTAAATCATGGTTCTACTGTGGCATATAAGGAAAAAGACAAAACCTTTGAGGCATTCAGACTGCAGTGTTGCACTGGATCTCTGGATCTCACTGATGTTTGCCAAAGGCTTTTCAGGGCAATTTAATTTCCTAAAACACCACCATCTCCTCCCTAATACTGAAAGGGCTCAAACTCACATTCTCACCATAATACAAAAGATAAAGTAATCTGAAAGTAGGGCAGTCTCTTCTTTCCCAAAATTCCAAGGTCAAACAAAAATGGCAAGTGTCTAACTTTATATCTTACGTATCAATAACAGAGAATATTGGACACATAGTAAAAATTAAATTAGTAGAGTAGAAGAATGTAGTAGTTGCACTTACAATAGAATCCTCTTTGGAATTTTTATCTTAAGAACTAAACTGACATCTCCAAATATTTCATGTATTCTGCCTCTGTACTCACCCTGTCAGATCCCAATGCCTCACATACTTCTACACTTACTGCTATCATGTTTTAATAAACATCTTCAGGTTGCACCTGTTCAAAGGTTTCTGGAACATGTGCACTCATTGCCTCACAATAATCAAGAGGTGACAGCTGTCCTTGTAGCTGATTCGAACATTTCTATCCTAATTAGGGACACAGACAAATTTAATTAGCTGTTCATATTTAACCTGCATTTCCCTAATAAGATTTATGGGACTATAAAAACCTGAGCTATGCAGTCTCAAGACAGGTTGCATCTGATGCTGCAAGTTATGAGAACAATGGACTGTTTACAGATATATCTCTTCTTTCTTACTAATAAAAAGTTAGTGAATACTGTTGCTGACTCTTTCTTTAAAAGCTTTCTTTAAGGAAGAGATAATCAATGTCAAATACCTGTTGAGGAAAATACTAGTAATTCTTGGCACTTCTTGCACCCTCATATCAAAATAGTAGTGCCTGCCAGTTTTATAGTTTTGCATTAGATGTTGTGAGTGTTTTGTAAAATAAATCAGTATTTTTGCAATCTTTTTAAACATGGGGAATGTATTCAGCATCAGTTTTTAAAAATATATTAGCTCTTATTTTATTCAAATTATTAGCCTCTAATCATACCTGCTTATTTAGCATCATCAAATCAGTTCTTCAAGAAGAAACAATTTACCTTCATCTTCAGAGAATGTCTCTTCCATCTTAAAATGACCACCTGAAAGAGGTGAAAGAAAGACATATCATAAGATGAAACGCCGCTTCACATCACCAACTATTAGCAACCTCTTCCAAAGGTTTCTTTTTCCTGCTTAGCTCAACAACTCAAAACAAGGGCCAAGCAAGCACAGCATTTTTCCCAGGCAAAATACATTACTTACCCTTCCCCTAGAGAAGAATGTTTTAATCCAGTACAGATACACATTCTTCTAATTATCAAAGAGGTTTAGATGTTCACAGCTAAATGACTGTAGCTGGAAGAGGAAAGAAGTTGCACACCAACTTACTTTCTGCTCCTCTGAGATGAGACCTAAAGACTTCTCTCATCCCTTTTTCTCTATCTGCTGTTGTCTAGTAAACCCACCAAGGGAGTAACCTCATGAAAAAATACTACTTTGTACATATATTAATCCAAAAAAGACACTTCGAAATTGATCTTCCTCATATATTGGAACTTGTTGTACAGTTCATATACTCTTCCTGAGGCCTGGAATAGGTACTCTTTGTCAAAAAATAAGTATCTACTTTCTCTAGTCAAGGTCAGGTTTTACCTCCACATCCAATTAACATATCCACAAAGCAGAGGTAATTTTCCAGTGATGTGACCAAGCAATTACATACTTTCGCCCCACAACTCTCTTTTTTTTCCCCATCAAAACCTTTACCATTAGTTATCGTATTCACCTGTTGCAGCAATTCCCAGCTTAAAAGGGATTAAGTCAGCAGCCCTAAATTCTTATTGATAAACTTAATTTATAAAGCCCAGTAAATTCCAAAATATCATCTTTCAAGTGAACTTTAGGTTTCTTCTGCCAGACTTTTCCCCCATTTTTCACTCCCTGATCACCATTAAAATTTAAGGCTGAATTATGGATTCTATCAGCTCCTCCAAGCTAGCTCAACAGCCCCAAAATTGCTAAAAATGCTTCATAGAACTCTTGGTATTTTATATGTCATATAAACTTGATGCCTTTTAGAAGTGGGGTTTTATTCCTCAAGAACTACACTATTCCTCAAATTTACTAATACAATCTCGCAACTAATTGCCTTGTCCTTACTCAAGTAACTGCACACTGCTACACAAATCCTGTATCTCAGAATCCTGACTATTCCTGTCCTCATTTTACTTGTCAGTGCTTCCTGAATTTCATCCATTCATTGCTGTTTCTGGAAATTTTCAGATGCACTGAATTTTTAGCTGCTGTTCTGTTTTATCTGTTACTGTCCTTACTTTTCAGTTTCCTTTCCTCCACATCTCTTGCAATTTTGGGTGCTTTTTGATAAGCCTGTTGTGTTGGAGCTCTTACATAGATGAGTCTCTGTCTTAATAACAAGTAACTAAAATATTATGGAAAAGAGCTCATGAGAGAAGAAAGCACAGCTATATTTATCTCCACCAACTGCTAACACAGAACTAACTCAACTGTCAAACCCCCTTCTTCCTTTGCAGCCAATTACCTTATGGCCCACCGTTGTTTTCTTCATCTCCTGCAGCACTTCCCTGCTTGCACTTCTTTTTGCCCCGGAAAATCTTCCTGGTCATTGCATGAGAAATCCAAAAAGAGTATTTTGATAGAATTTTTCACTGTTTTTCTTGCAGGAGAAGTAATACAGAGGACCTCTCAGTGGTGGATTTCTGGACATGTGTTTAAACAAAATGAAGCATACAGTGGATTTTCTTTCTCAACAACATAAGGCACTGCTCTTCTTTCAGATAAACAAATACATCAGAATTTTACAGGAATCATATTGTTTTCAGGCCAAGAATTCTGCATGGCTTCAGGTTAAGACTTCCAAACCCGTTCTTCATTTGTCTCTAATGTGGGATTGGAAGCTTCTCTCTATTTAGGAAGCTGCTTTATTTTCTGTTTTCAAACAGATGTGTTTGTTTAACTGCAAACACAAGATGACAACTCCAGAAGGCTTTTGTTGTAGTCTTTCCTATTCTAATTGGTTTTTTAGAAATCCATGATCCAGATGCACTAACAATAGCCTCTAGCACACACACACCCCCAACGGCGCAAATGGGCAGCAGAACTCCAGGAGGAAACTTCCAAATGTTCTTCGTCAGGGTAGATTTATAATAAATTTCATTATTTAGAAGATTACTTTGGTCTTTAAACTGCCAGCGTACCATGGGATTTACTTATTCCCTGACTGAGATTCACACACAGACTCCTGGTAATATAACTTGAAGTTTGTGTTTGTCAATTCCTACACATATCAGTGGCAGAACTCACTGGTCTTCGTGGTTCTTTCTTCACTGACAAAGAAGGTGTAATATTCTGACACACTGCCGCAATTGGTAAGGCTTACACCAGAACCAAGAAGGAGCTGGGCCTGACAATCATTTTTACATTAATTTGAATGGTGATTTTTTTTTTTGCATCACTCGTTCATTTTTCTTCCTCTTGCACTGCAGTGCAGCAAAGCCTCCTGCTACCATCCAGACCTTGCATGGTATAAGATGGTCTTTTAACACTTACAAACATTTTGTTAAGTTATCTCTTGACAGAACAGCCCAATTGGAAAAAAGTCATATTTGATTTGCTAGCACAGCTGAAGGACAAGCTGAAATGCCTCACTGAAAAAATCTGAAACATTAACTGTCAAAAAGCCATTCCCAAACCTTTAAGGGCAAATTTCTCCATCAGTGACTCCCAGTAAGAATCTGATTCTAGTTCACAGAAGAGTACTGAAGAAACATCTCTGGACACAATGCTGTCACTCATGTTAGAATAGGATCCAAAAGGGCCTCAGAAATTGTAAGTGAGGGACAGATTACAGTGACAGATTTTACGTTCTATTCATTATGTATTGCAAACGAAACTTGGTTTTCCCCTTATGATGCCACAAAGATGAAGAAAAAAAAAAGTAAATTTCTAGGTTGGAAAACAAGCAGCTAAATATAAGGTTGAATTTGTTGGTGTTGTGTAATACTGCTAACTCCAGCCACCAAACTCTTCAGCTGTCTCCCAACAGGTGTAAAGCAGCTTCAGTTTGTACTTCTGCAAAAACACGTAGCTATTTGGAGAGTCAAAAACCCTTGAGTATTACAGCTATGCCATTCTTAAGGACCAACAGTCATGATCCCAACTTAACTCTTTTGTCTGCATAACTGCAAACTCTCCTTCCAAAATGATGCTCAAATGTACCATCATTGATCTCTTTGCCAGCCCCTGGAACTAGAACTTTCTGATGCCATCAACACACATTGAAACTTGTAGCATACACACTGAGTGACAAGTCTGAGGACTGAATATTCAAGAACTCCAATTTCTGCAACATCTCCTAGTGCTAAACAAGTTAACTGTATTTCAGATTTCACCCACTTTCTCCATTCAAATTTAAGCAGCGTGTGGCGGAATATTGCTTTTAAATTGCAAACGACTAACCACGTACCACAGCTGCGGCTGCGCTACAGCACAAACACCACGCCACCCCCCTCACCCCTCCGCCCCCCAAGAGTGACAACGCAGAGCAGCGCGCAAGAGAAGGACAAAATAACACCAAAACCCCCCAACCACAATGGCGGAAGGTCAGACAGGAGGAGGCGCTGGCCGCTCAGGCACGCTCTCCTCAGGGCTGCCGGCCTGGCCCTGGGCAGGCGGCGGGGCCTGGGCCCTCAGCGGCGAGGCGGGAGAGCCGGCCCGGGGCACTTGCTCCCGGCCTTTCCCCGCCACCCTGCGGGCTCTGCGGGAAGCGGGGGAAGCTCACGGCAGAGGAAGCCGCCGCGGGGTGAACGAGACCGCCTCCACATCGTTAGGGCTAGAGGGGAACCGAGAGGCACTGCCGCTGCCACAGAAGGGTCCCCGCGGTCCGCGGTGCCCCGGCGCTGAGCTCGCGGCCACACCGCGGTGCTGACCCCACCCCGGCTTGAATGGAGGCCTGGGGCGGTGCCGGGCGGCCGCAGCGGCCTCCTGCGGACTAACCGGCGTTGATGGGGGGGAAACTATTAGAGGGCAGAGCCGGTGCTGGTACGAAGGGCTATGCCGCCCTCCCCCGGCGCCAGCTCCGGCAGCCGGCCGGCGAGGCGCTGGCAGAAGTCGCTGGAGGTACACTCTTTGCCAGCTGCCAAAGAAAGACTAGGTCCCGCCTGGACCCTGGGCTGCTTCCGCACAGCCCTCCCAGGCACGGACCGTCCTGCAGGTGACGCTGGGCAGTGCCGGCAGCTGCTGCAGGGCTCCCACAGCAGCAGGAGTGCTCCATTGCATCCTTCCTCGGGCCCAGTAGCAAGACCGAGTTCTAGTTTTCCCTGGTCAGATCTGAAATAGCTCTTCCTGTGAACATCAGACACTGCTAATTGTAGAACTGTCGTTTTTAGTTGCAGATGGTCACACAGCAGCTGAAGCACAGCTGACCTGCAAACAACGTTGGAAGCAAGCAGATTTGATTCTGGCGGCAGAGGAGAGCAGGAAGGACTGGTGTAGAGCCTGAGCTAGCAGGATTTCCATAGGGGGTATTTATTTCAGTAGATGGATGTGCCCCATGCCAAAACACCGCTGGCAAAGTGGTGAGCACAAGGATGCGACAGGGCAGCTCAGGCTCAGTACTGACAATGGCAGGTGCCTTACTTCAGGAGCTGCTCAGGTGAAGTGTTAGTATTTACAGACTTCTCTAATTTAATGCTAGTCTTTTTTACATTGCTCAGCAAATGCTAAGTGGTTAATATGAATAAGATCAGTATAGTTGCATAACTCACGTATACAATGTACAGTAGTACTTCTGTGCCTGCCTTTCTTCTTTCTGTTCCGTATGTTTGGGAGTTTTTTCCCACAGCAGTACTAGTGGAAAGCCAGACAAATTCTGCTGTATGCACAATATGACTTCTGTTAATGCAGAATACTGGAGTTTCCCTTTACTAATCCCAGACAGAGTCCAACTTTCTTACAGTTTGCAACCTGTACACCACAGTGTACACACTTGTGGAACTGGAGTAGGAATTCTAACAGGAGCAGATTTGGCCTCACTGCAAAGATAAAGACACCAGTAAAATCAGTAATGCCAGATGTGACAGTGCTTTCTGTAAGGTGAGCAACTCTGTGAAGAACTGTGCTGAAATCCTTCCAATAGTGCAAATAAGTTTTTAAAAGGCTACTGAATGGTGAAAGAAGCATTTGATGAACTCCCATTGCCCCAGGCTGGCTGAAAGCAATCCTGAGCTGGAAAAGAAATACCATTTCCACATAGAAAATATCCTAGCTTACCTCAATATTTAAAACAATACAACAAACAAAACCCATTTTCTGAGACTTATTTTATACATTTTAGATTCTTCAGCAACAGCTGGCATCATCTCAGAGATTTTCACAAGTCTCTGGAGCATATTAACATGGTAAACATATAACACAAATGCTTCTAAAATACAAAAACCTCCTACTGCATTTTTAGGTACTGCCATGGGTGTTTTCATAGAATCGTGGAATGGTTTGGGTTGGAACGGACCTTAAGATCATCCAGTTCCAAACCCCTGCCATGGGCAGGGACACCTTCCACTAGTTCGGGTTGCTCAGAGCCCCATCTAACCTGGCCTTGGACACTGCCAGAGATGGGGCATCCACAGCTTCTCTGGGCAGCCTGTTCCAGTGTCTCACCACCCTCATAGTAAAGAACTTCTTCCTTATATCTAACCTGAACTTCCCCTGTTTAAACCCATCACCCTTTGTCCTACCACTACAGTCTCTGATGAAGAGTCTCCTGCATCCTTGTAGACCCTTTTCAGATATTGGAAGGCTGCTATGAGGTCTCCATGCAGTTTTAAGTAAGATCTAATCTTAGATGATTGTGTACATTAAATATACAGTTAACCATCTGCCCGTCTTAAAATAGCTGATAAAATAATCTCACTCCTCGGTTCTTGCTTGCTCTTGGACACAGTATTTTTTGGGAGATTTTAAAAACTCTTTTAATACTTCAGAAAAACAGAAGAAAACCAAAACTCAGCTAGGAAAAAAAAGGGAAGGACTAAATCTTTCTCTCACTTCTATCCCTATAAACTCAAGGAAGCTCTGTTGTTGCCAAAGAAGTTAATTCCACGTCTTGCCCCTGTCAGCAGAACCTCTTCTGCTCTTGCGAAGTGCCATCTTTCACAGAATGCTAAGCCACCTTTTCAGGAGCATTTTCCTGCCATCATTTTATCTGGTTCTTTAGATAAAAGCTTAACATCCAATGCTGGAACGACATTCAGCTTTACGCTTTGATGGTTATAAACAATTCCATATTCCTAAGTGCCAGTTTCAACTGGTCTGTCCTTCTTAAGCGAGAGCTTCTTGAGTAGTAGGATATTGTTGGAAAACAGAGTATTTCTACAGTCAGGTTTTCTGTAGCAATCTCAGTCTTTTTCAGGTACAGTCTAAAATCCACGGGATACAAAATAACAGTACACTTGAAATGAAAACTCCACCATATAGCTCAGACAAGATTCTGATGACTTCCACACCAAGTGATGCATCTCTGGTAGGTGTAACAATTTTTATTCACAAACAAGTTATTCTTTAGCTGGCCTCTGGGTTTTGAGAATGCATGGATTTTTGGAAAATAACCTGTGGATAGTCTGGGTTTAAAAAATAAAACCAGTATCATCTTCCTGAGATTTTTCAGGGTAGCAGGACTTTAGCCAGAATTACATATACTATTCCCTCCTGCCCATTAGGATGAAAACTCATTTTCTGTTCTGCACAGGTAAAACTGTTACCTGATCTTGTCCAAATTAATTGGGATTCTCTTCAGTGGGCATGGAATGCAATGCAAAGCATGTAGGGAAACAGGGCAGAGACTCAAGGAGAGAAGAGAGAGAGATGAGGACAGGGAATACATTTTGTCCCTCTCCTGTGAAATGCTGCATAAACCATTTTTTCTGTCCCTATGTAGCGTGAATTCCAGTTTGCTCTTATTTCATAGGGACTGGGATGACAAAAGCAGTCAAGGACAAACTATTATAGTCTCCTTAAGTCCTCTCTCCTCTGCTGGAAATACCCTTAATCCGTGTAAGACGTTGTGGTTTAAACCCAGCTGGTAACTCAGCACCTCGCAGCTGCTCACTCATTCCCCCTCCACTCCTCCCTACCCAGGCAGGATGGGGAGGAGAACTGAAAGAACGTAAAACTCACAAGCTGAGATAAGAACAGTTTAATAACTAAAATAAAGTACCATACTAATAATAATGATAAGGGAAATAACAAGGGAAGAGAATATAAAACTAAAAGAGGAAAGGAAACAAAAAACAAACTCAAGTGATGCACAGTGCAATTGCTCACCACCCACTGAATAATACCCAGCCCAACCCAAGCAGCAATCAGTCCCTTCCTGGTGACTCCCCACAGTTTATATACTGAGCATGATGTGGTACGGAATACCCCTTTGGCTAGTTTGGGTCAGGTGTCCTGTCTCTACTCTCTTGTGGCTTCTTGTGTCCCTCCTCACTGGCAGAGCGTGAGACTGAAAAGTCCTTGATCAAGGTAAGTGCTGCTCAGCAACAACAAAAACATCGGTGTGTTACCAGTGTTAGACTAAAGCCAAAACACAGCACTGCACCAGCTACTAGGAAGCAAATTAACTCTGTCCCCAGGGAAACCAGGACAGATGCTTATTTGGTATTTTGTGCCTGCCCCAATGCCCAGCACTGAACAAAACAGGGCCTGTGATAATAGTTTACATTCTTTTAACGGGCATAGAGTACAGTGAAAAAGTGAAATCTCAAAGCAAAAATGCACATAATGAATTTCGAATTAAAAACAAATCACAGAGAAGGTGACAGAATCCAGGTTCATTCTTTTTCCAAGATGATGAAAGATGTGCTACTGATGCTTGATAGCAAAGAGCAACTAAAACTGGAAAAAGAACAAGAGACTACTTTGAATCAAATGTTACTGAGGTCAGGAAATCAGAAGTTCAGCAAAATCAAAGTCACATCTGAATATGATGGCAAAACTGAAAAGTCCCTGCAAAAAATCTGAGCATCTGCAAGTAACAGTACATCATCTTCTGAAGGAGAGCTTGGCTCTCAAGAACAAAGTGGAACCTCTTACTGTTACCCTACAGTCTTCAAAAGAAAAAATATCAAAATGTACTATGTGAATGATTGATTTAGCTGAAGCAAAGAAAAGCAGACAAATCCAGTTGGTTAAATCACAAGATGGTAATGAGGAATGGATTAAGGAAGCAAAGAACTCTTTATGCAAATGTAAAGAACTCCAAGACCCGAAAGACATCCTTGAGAAACAGAGGAATCAACTCCAAAATATTAACCAACATTTAACGCAGAGCACCACGACTTTCAAATCAGGAACCAGAAAGAAGAAAAGATGACTGCAGTTACCTGTGAAAGAGAGAGGCTCAGTGGAAACCGGAAGTTCTGGCAAAAGAAATGCTTTGATTTAAAAGAAACAAAGGAAAGACTGAAGATAGAGATATCCGAGCTTGGAAAAGAAGAGCTCCCTAGAGGAAGTGCTTGAAAGAAATCAGAGTGAAATGCAACAAATAAAAGAAACTGTGGCAAAATCAGAACTGGAAACTCACCGTCAGTTATTGCAAACCCTGGAAGCTGAAAAACTGAACCTTGAAATGACCCTGCAGGAATGATCTTACAGTAAACAGATGTTGCAGATGGCCTTCGAGAAGCTCCAAGCAGATAAAGATTCCACAGAAAAGAAACTCATGACTGAACTCAGAAATGCAAAAGCAGATATTGATCTTTTGAAGTCTAGCTTGACCAGTGCAAACAGAGAGTGCAAGAGGTTATCAACAGCAGTAACAAACGCCACAGAGAAAAATCAGTTACTTAAGAATGAACTGCAGGAATATCGACAAGATGCTTCCAGCTATGAAAGTGACATTATAGAATTCACTGAAGATTACTCAGTAGTACAAAATCATCTGTGGACTACTGAAAATGAAAGGAATGCACTACAGATGGAATCCTGCCATTTGAGTAACGATTATATTTATGTCCAACAACAAGTTACAGTTCTAGTCTCTGAGCAAAGGAAATCTCATGGCCAGGTACCACAATACTCCTTCAATGCAATATAACTGTTACTGAGTATTCCACTGAATTCGTGCAGAAATGTCTCTTCTAAGTTCAAAGCTTCAGAATACGATTTGCAAGTTAGGAGCTTTACTTTGCAATACCTTCTCAGCTATTCTTTTTTTCCCAGGCAATTCCTGATAATCTACAAGAGTCTGTTGTCTCAAATAAATGGTAATAAACCATTTTCTTTTGTAAAACATTCGCATTTCTGACCTTCAGTCATTTCCGTATTTTTGTTATGTTCAAAGGCTTTTTTTGCTCAGGGCTCCATTTGAAATCGTTCTTTTTCCGGGTCACTTCATAGAGAGGGCTTACAATCAGACTGTAATTTGGGATGTGCATCTTCCAAAACCCCACAACACCTAATGAAGGTCGTGAGCTTGTGTTTCTTTCTTATTAATTGGTGGAGATGTTGTTATTATCTTGTTGATCACATCTGTGGGGATCTGGTGACATCCATCTTGCCATTTTATTCCCCAAAAGTAGAGGCGATTCCAAGTGTACTGGATGCCCCCCCAAGTAAAAGCAAACTGTGGCCTGCACTCTGCTGCCAAAGGAACTGAGAAAAATGCATTGGCAATATCACTCGTGGCATACCACTTGGCTGCCTTTGACTCCAGTTCATACTGAAGTTCTAGCATGTCCGGTACAGCAGCACTCAATGGTGGTGTGACTTCATTCAGGCCACGATAGTCTACTGTTAGTCTCCTCTCTCTGGTAGACTTTTTCACTAGCCGTATGGGGCTATTAAAGGGTGAGCAGGTCCTGCTGATCAGTCCTTGGCTCTCCAGTTGACGGATCAGCTTATGGATGGGAATCAGGGAGTCTGGGTTGGTGCAATATTGCTGCCCGTCCACTGCTGTGGTCACAACTGGCACTTGTTTTTCGTCTTTCAGCAACCCCCAAACAGAAGGAACCTTTGAGAGACCAGGCAAGGTGGACAGCTGCTTAATTTGCTCCATCTCCAAGGCAGCTATACCAAAAGCCCAACAGATCTCTTTTGGATCTTCGAAGTACCTTCTCCTGAGATAGTCAGAATCAGTTATGAAGGTGACTGGCTACATCTATACTGTAAGAATGTAGGGAAGCTGTTATTATGAAAACCATGTAAGTAATTCTAATGTTCTCCTTACCTTAGACAACTGGCTAATGAAATTTAAGAAAGTTCTAAATTCCATCATCACACTCAAAGGTACTGCCAAGAAGCCAAAGGACACAATTACCACTTGTATTAAAACAACATACTGAGGTCCTAGCTAGGATCGGTGGACAGCTTTTTGGGATCACCCATTTTCTTGTGGGGACATATCAGGTGAAGTTACTGGCTCCCATGATGAGCACACAGGCCAGTCCACATACACTAACACGTTCTCAAACAAGCTGGACTGATTTTATAATTAAGTGTCATACATTTTAATCAGTTTTCAGTATTGCAGTCTTGTAAGTGAATTAAAAGATTACTGAAATACAGAAGAAAACAGACGAGGAACAACTGCAAAAAGAAAAGAGGCGGAAAGACATAAAGAAGAACTTCAGGGTGGTCTTCATCAGAACAGCAGTTAGAAGGAAGTACAGTATTGGTTCAGTCTGCCTAGGAATGCTGTGTCTGCAGACTTCACAAGCGAACAACATGACAAATGCTCCTGATACTCTGTACAAAGAGGACACTAAGGTACCTGACATCAGCACCAGTACTGTTGTCTAATACAAGGTATAAACAAGGAAAGAGGAAATTCTGTTACAGGTCTTTGGATAGAGAAAACATTTTGGATAGAGAAAAAATTCTCGAGTAACTAAATAAATATTTAAAATATTGTTGGATCCTGTTGATTTCAAGGTGAGAGGTTTTATGTTTCAACACATGCTTGAAGACAGGGCCAACAATTCTTGGCTCTGTTTTTATTTTCACTGATACCAGGAAATGTGAAATCCAGTCTGGAATTTCTTTAAAAAATTATTATCCTGTGAGCAGCAGTCAGGATACCATTTCATGGATATTCTATGCATATTCTACAGTGCTATGATAAATCTCTTATAAAAATTAATATAAAAATATATAAAAATTGTCTTCATGTAATAATTGGGATAAATAAATGCTGATTTTTTTTTTAATTTTGTAATAAATCAGCTTTGATTTACATGAATAAATTTCTTGGACCACATATAAAAAAACAATTAAAATTATTAAGATAGAGGTAAGGTGTACATTTAGGATCACAATTCCATTTGAGAAGAAGCTAGTTTGAAAGACAGATGAGATTTGTTAGGAACCTTCCATATATGCAAAGTGAAATTAAGCTTCTCTTGGAAAATGTGGCAGCACTTACGGTTGTGAGGAAATAGATGCTGGTAAATAGAGATGACCCTCCTGTCATAAACAGCCTGCTTGTGGCCTGGTTCTGAACGTTCTCGATACTGGTCATTTTAAGAAGGTCATCAAAAATCAAAATTATACATTTTTAAGACAGTTCTTACTCAAAATTATAGTGTAAATAAAGTACAAGTTGCAATTTGAATGAAGGGAATTAATTACCTTAGTTTCACTGTGGGCCACGTGTGACTAACTTGGTTAAGACATACACTGACACTCACTCTAAAATATATGCACCTTCTTCTACTACAATATATATTCAATCTGCAACCCAAATTACTAATTAGAAAGTATGTTTTCTGAAAGTATCTTTCAAAAGTCCAGTTAAACAATAAGATGAAAATGTATATAAAAATACAGCCTTGAGCTTAATAAATTAGCTTCATAGAATCATAGAATCATAGAATAGTTAGGGTTGGAAAGGACCTTAAGATCATCCAGTTCCAATTATATTTAGAAACAAAAGATGACATTGCCAATAATTAAACAGATTGGATTGCCCAATATACTTGGATCCCACTTTCCACATTTTATTATAGCTTTGATAACAGTTCAGAGTATAAAAAGTGTACCCTGCATTTCGCCTCTTGCACCTAAAAAAATGTCAGCTGTGCAGTCTTGTAGTTATTTGCATTTAATGATCTGAAACATAAATTAAAAGAGTTATTTTAGTAGAATGTCACTGTACAAATTACAAGAGTTTTTCTAAAAATTCAAACCTGGGGTACACCCAGTCCTGTGATTAGATTTAATGACTTGAATAATGAACCAAACAAATACATTCTAAACATTTTCTTAGGAAGGAAATAGTAGTGGAGAATTTGAAATACCACTTTTAATTTCTCTGTGGAATTGCTGATAGATATGTGACATTTTTCTCTTTACAATTATTCTTAACAAGTCCATTATAACTGTATCTGTGAGCACACAGTGACACTTCACAATCAGTTCCCCCTTTTCAGTTTGAAACCTACTTCATATACAGTTACGTTTTTTTTTCCAAATAAAAACATTTAATTTGGCAACATGAATTTTTATTGTGTTCATAAAACAGTAACACAATTAAAATGATAAGAAGGCTACTCAAAGCAATATAGCATTCTTTTTCCCTTGTACTAGTTGAAAAACACCAGTGCCTACCTGGAAGGTTATACTTTCTTATATCAGTGTTGGCAGTTACTACACTTTTTGATGTACCAAGAATTTACTTTCAGTTCTTTCTTACTTTCCATTCGTAATGAAAAGCATTGTGGAGTAATATGTACTTCTGGTTCTGTCTTGTCAGTGTAAATGAAAACTTCAGAACTATCCCTACGGCTTTAAAACTGATTATACAAATGCCAAGATGCAGTGAAATAAAGTAAATGGAACAGCAATAGGTGAAAAAATGAGGTGTATTTCTTAGACTTCATATATATGTAAAAGAGAAATCACAAATGTGAAGATTCTTCTAAGAAAGTATTTCAAATTTTAATCATTTCTAAATTATCTCATGTTACTCATGGAGTACGCAAAATAATATGCTTAACTGGTCTACTTGCAACCTTAGAAGTCGTCATTTGAAAGTGATTTCTCTAACTAGAGAACAGTCTCGGTTTTCTGCTTGAATTACAACAGAGCCAAAACTAGAAAATAAATTCGTTTCATATATGGATTATAGTTTAGTAATATAAAAAATAAATAATTATGTGCTTCTCTACCTATATACATACACTGTGCTCTGTAAATCTCTTCTAACACTGTCCAGTGACTAGTTAAAGCTTCACAGGTTTAGATTACCTCATATTGTATTTGCCAGCAGAGGGAGCTAATTTTGTTTCAGAAACAGAACCACAGAATCACAAAATGGTTTAGGTTGGAAGGGACCTTAAAGATCATCTAGTTCCAGCCCCCTACCATGGGCAAGGACACCTTCCACTAGACCAGGTTGCTCAAAGGAAAAACAAAACCCGATTTTGTTTTTGACAGGAACATTCCTGGTCTTTTTACATTTATCAAGTCAGAAAAGAATAAAAAATTTCAATGACATCTATTTAGCATGATTCTGAAGGTCTCTATGGTAGGTGTAGCCTGAATTCTAGAAAAGAGTAGGAATAAATTTGGAAAGTCAAGCTCCTTATGCACTTCTTATCCTTCTGTTAGTAATTCGTTCCTTCATTTATTCAATTATTTTACTCTGTAATAAACAGCTCTGCTAATGACTTATGGTAGGCAGCATACATGAAACATGAACTCAAAGGTGCTTACCTTTGGACATTTAAAGTCATTATGCTTGTAACAGGTCTGCTTTTTGGTCCAGGAGGAGGGTGAAAAATCTGTCGTCCTCTAGCAGATGTGACACCCTTAGTGTCTTTAACTACATAAGGCTCAGCAGAATAGCTTGGGTAAGGGTCAAATGTGCCTCCTTTCATGCCCCCTGCCTGAAAAAAAACTCAGCCAAACAATCAACTTTTTGAAGTGCCAATCTACAAGATAATCGAGTTAATGAAAATATTTTTCATGCAAAAGCAAGTAAGA
The DNA here is from genome assembly GCA_039720435.1 of Amazona ochrocephala. Lineage (NCBI taxonomy): Eukaryota > Metazoa > Chordata > Aves > Psittaciformes > Psittacidae > Amazona > Amazona ochrocephala. Next base: position 35,779,011 of record CM077879.1, read on the forward strand.
ATACTGACTAGCAGACTGCATCATATTATATATAAAACAAAACCAAACAGTCCTTTAATTTTCAATGGAAACTTTAAGGAAAACTTCAGTCATTATTTTAATGAATTCTTAGTTTTAAATGTTCTTTCTTAAGCCTGGATTTTGAGGAAAGGATCTTTAAGATGTCACAGAAAAAGTAAAAACATAACTCACTAAAATGAGCTATGTTGTGGTGAAATAATAGGAATTTCTATGTCACTATCAGTTTACGAGTACACCTTCCCATCCAGTACTAGTGTAGCAATTGTTAAGTACAGGAGGGCTTGGATATTATTATCAACATGCTTTCTGACATAAAGGATTGAATACAGCATTGGCAGTCTACTAGTACTCTAAGAGTGGCAACTATTAGTTTAAAAATACCTGCAGAGACCTGATTAATTCTTTGCAATCCCCTAGTGCAGCTAAACCTCCCAGTCTGCTGAGGCTGCATTCCTGACAAGTGCAGCAGTAAGCAATTTGATCAACAATAAAGCCATTTTTCCTGCAAAGAATTTATATCACAGAGAGGGAGGGTACGTAGTAGCTTGGGAAGTACACATAATTTAAATATATGGGGAAAACATATACGGTGTGAAGGATGGGGAGCCTGGAGCAGGATCGCCAGCACTGTCAGCTAGATGAGAGGCTGCCTTTCTAGCAGCTAACTTTTCTGTACAGATTTCCCTTCTGAAAGATCTCAGCTGCCTTATCTATAAGCCAGTCATGCAACACAATTACTTGTGTGTAAGCATTTTTGCTGTCTTTTTCTGAAAAATTATGTTTTCCTTGCTATCATCATCTTCCTCAGAGGAACTGAAGTTAGTCAAATATGTCAGGAATGAAGGACATAATAATAGGAAAATGGTGCTTAGAAGAGCACAGCATTAAATGACTGACAGTGGAACTCCAAAATGAAGAGCTGAAAAGTGACAGATTAAGGGGTGTTACTGTAGCACGTTTTTGGAGTCATTTAAGAGAGAGAGAGATTTATGCATCGTAAACCCATTTCAAAGTGAAATTAAGGTTTAGCCTAAAATGAATGGCAGAAATTTAGTATCTCATCTCAAAATGTATCGAGATCGAATGCTTTATGGAATGGAAAAATATCCATTTAGATTTTGAGAAATAATGACACTAAGCAACTGGAACTAATAAACTATATTCCTATATATCCTTCATACTAACTCCAGGCTTTATTTCTTATGCCAGCTAAGCCCTTCCATGTATATTTATTCCCATCCTTTTCCTCCTTTTCTCCTAGCTCCTGAAGAGTTGGCAAATTCTCAAGCAGATTCCAATTTTGTCTGCTGATGGACAAGCAACAGATCACTCCTGAGTTTATTCTGCAGCCTTTCCCTGAGCAGAGGGATAAACCTGAGTCTTTCTGCTCCTTCCAGCTATCCATTCCAATGATTAAGAATTACCTGTTAGATGTTTGTCTATACATGCTGAAAGCAATTAGCAGGTTCAAAAATGGTATGTGACTGGACCTGGCACGATCCGAAATCGGAAAGCATTTAATTTTGCTATAGTTACCTATCTTACTGTCATTTACTGCACAACCTGCTGCTTGTATCTTTTTGTATGCAGTCAATTAACTGTGTTAACAGCACTACGCAGATCTTGGAGAGAAACACTTTACTTGAAACTGGTTAGCAGCTGTTGGGTCAAACAGGATTTTATGGGTTTGTAAACTGAAAACAATGTAAGTGGAATAATATATTTTGTAAGAAAACATAAGAAATGAATAGCAAAACCAAACATTTATTTCTATCTTACATACTATAAGAAAAACTTTTAACAGGAAATATCTGAATATTTATCTTTTGTCTACAGTAGCTGTAAGACAAACTAACCTTTTTAGCAGGAGAACTTGGTATGAAAGGTAGTGCAACTCGCTTCTCTGAAGGTGATTTCTTCTCAGGCGGCAAAGGTTTGTCAGTAAAATAGGGATTCATGTCAAAATACTCCCGGGGATACAGATTTAACCTGAAAGGCCCTCCTTTAAACAACTTTTTGTGTTGCTCTTGCGCTTTCTGTAAAACAAATACTTTGAAAGAAACAAGCCTCAGGATTTTTACTGTATGCTATTCTAAGAGAAAAAATGGAAAGCATTTAAACTTAGTCTTGGAGAATATTCACTTTAACTTTCTTTACTCTTGCTCGATGCTCAACTTATTTTATATAACCACCATGTATAATGGAACACAGATTCACTAACCAGGAAGCACAACAATCAGTATGAAGGTATGGTAGAAAAATGTCAGGAAAAGCACTGTGCATTTAAGATGTGTCTAACAGAACTGTATACATGCCTGAAAATTCTGCCTGCGTGCATCCCAGCTGCTCACAACTGTAAACCATGGCCACTGTTTCCCAGATTCTGAGCATCTTACTGAGCTCAGCTTCTCTAGGAATTTGTCTTTGTACCACAGAAGATGTTGACTGTTCTTCCCATATTTCATTTTAAAGTAAAACAGGTTAAAACATTACGAACAATTAAAGGACATGCATAAAACGTACCATCAGTGAGAGGGTAACATGTGGTAATGCATACTGATATCTTGGAGCAAATTCCTCTTTTCCTATCCAGTGGAAACAATCCCACCTCCCTATTTTTTATTCTCATTTTCTCCACTGGATACTTAGTTTTAACTCTGAATTTGTCTCAACTTCAGGTAGCTGAAATGTTTCTTCTAACCTTGTTCTTACCCTAGACCAAAAAATATCCTTCTGCTACCATTTTTCACTACATATGCATGACTAAAATATACAGGATAAATAAAATCAGTGCAAGCAAATTTATGAGTTTTCTTAGATTTATGAACTTATGAGGAAAAAGCAACAGTTATTTTTGCTATAGCATCTAGGATTATGAGGTCCCATTCTTCTGACAACACCACATTTATTGTTTCTTCTATTGGCATGATTTGGTCATTATCACATTGTAGCTTAAGGTCTCCAAATAGAAACTTAAGGTCAAATCCTGAATGGCTGAACTTGTGTGGGATGCAGCATATGAAGATAGGCTGAGAAAGTTGGGGCTGTTCAGCCTGGAGAAGAGAAGGCTGCATGGAGACCTCATAGCAGCCTTCCAGTATCTGAAGGGGGCTTATAAGGGTGCTGGGGAGGGACTCTTCATGAGGGACTGTAGTGAGAGGACAAGGGGCAACGGGTTAAAACTTAAACAGGGGAAGTTTAGATTGGATATAAGGAGGAAGTTCTTTACTGTAAGGGTGGTGAGGCACTGGAATGGGCTGCCCAGGGAAGTTGTGAATGCTCCATCCCTGGCGCTGTTCAAGGCCAGGTTGACAGAGCCTTGGGTGGCGTGGTCTAGTGCGAGGTGTCCCTGCCCATGGCAGGGGGTTGGAACTCGATGATCTTAAGGTCCTTTCCAACCCTAACTATTCTATGATTCTATGATTCTATGATGCTGCCAAATGTCTCAAAGAAGACATCATAAATAAACAATACCTAAATCTTTTTTATACAGAAGGGCCATTAATTTGTTTTCCTTCCTGCACTTTGTAAGTAAACATCAGTAATTTCAAGCTAAAGGAAACACCAAAAGGAACAAAGAGTTCATGTAAATTGTGAGAAATAATCGTAACACTAATACATAATAGAGAGAAGCATTTTTACCTTTGCAATTATTCTTGCTAAATCATACTCATCAGGTAAATGCTCATATTGTTCACCTATGGTCAGGTTTGTGTAACTGTAAAAACAAAATTAATTACTTAGGTGTTCAAAACTCAAGAAATATTCAATAAAGCCATCTGCAAGAAGTAATATTGTGAAGTTACCCGTATCCAGTTCCTTTCTTTCCTGGATTAGTATAAAAATTCTTCCCAGGACCAACGTATCTTACTTTTTCTCTTACTTGCGGACTGAAGTATGGATACGAACCTCCTATGGTTCCATAATAGCTGCCAAGCCCACATCTGAAAATAGCAAATGAACACATTAATTACGGGTTTGCAAATAATTCAGACTTTATAGATACAGTGTGCTAAAACAATGGGAAGTAGAAAACCCAAACAGTATATACATGTCGAGAGTTAAATATAAAACCAGCTCAGAGCCACTGTCTATGGATCTACTACTACAGCAATTCCATGCGCAGTGTTATGGACAAAAAAAGAAACAAGATGGCAGCAGAGATGAGGTTTTAAGGTATCTTCATAATATAAACATGCTTAATAGAAGTATATTTAATTTTGCACCAACAAACTGAAGTAACACAGAGACAGATTCACTGAGACCCAGAGGAATAGTTTAAACAGACATGGTGCTTGATGATAAGAGGACTGCCTTCGCCACAAGTTTACAGAGAGCAGTAAGATAGTGTTGGTATGATTATGGAGTGGCAGGTAACATCGGGTACTGCCTGAAAGGTTTTTCTTCTGAGAGATGTTAGGACTAGTAACTTTCTTTCTTGCCACAGAAGGAAAGTAAAAGGAGGCACAGCTCATTCAGGAGAAATACCTCTGCCTACAAAGTCACAGGAATTCACAATGACTTTTAAAGACCAACCTGAAAATCAGTATTTGCTGGTAAGTGTATAAAATGCTCCCAAAGTACATGATCATACAGCTGCTAAAGGAGAACAGGACAGAGACAAAGTAATGAGATAGCTGAATGGCACTTTGGTCCACTAAGCTGCAGCTACAGTGCTCCAAAAATACCCCAACCAACCAATCCTCTGTTCCCAAGCCGCCAAAATCCAAAACAGAAAAAAAATAAACAGGGGCTACTGTATGAAAGCTGTCAACTACTCCAGATAGCCAAGGGAATCTGCTTTGTCTGCAATTATTGTGGGAAGACAGTAAAGTGTCTCAATGAGTTCCTTTTTAAAAGGGCCATTAATGAATACTGACAGGATTAGGATGCCAAGATGACATTTGTCATCTTTGCACAAAACACAAACTTGCCTGCTCATTACCCTCCTTTCTTTAGGGATTTCATAAACCCATATATAGAAAAAGAAGGGCAAATTGACAATGCACAGACAACTTTTATCTTGACGTTTCCTAGCTCTTAAGTGCTTTATTTGATATTCTTTAAATGTCATTTCTGTGTGTAGGCTTTTTATATGCCAGTAACAAAATGAGACAGAACAGACATACAAAGAAAAGACAGGCCCAGGTTTCAGTCACATGTTCAGAATACGACATCTTTGCAACCCTTCCCTTTTCAGCAACAAAAAATGTGGCTCCAAGGTAAAAGAAAGATTCCTAAGAGCTGCCTGTCATTCAGGCAGATAAGAATTGCAACTCCATGAACAGCAACAGAGCTCTGCACTAGTTCCTTACTTACAGTGGGAGTCAGTTTTGGATGAAAGAAACATAATCACCCTCCATAACTGCTTTAGGATTAAATAAAAATGCAATCTAACCACTTTCCCTGCTTTGTACTACTCTGCCAGTACAGATTTAGGAGTGAATAAAGACAATAAAGAACCTGTCCTAAAGTTCGTGTCTAGAAGAAGTCAAAAGTCTCACAAGAATAAGAGCATGAGCTGCTAAATCCACAGCTAACAAATGCATTTGTGGAGGCACTACGTGGGAGAGAGGACATTACCAGGTCTTTTTTGTAAGCTAGACTCCCACTGGTAGACTCGGAACCCAGAAAGTAAGTGAACAAGAGGATTCTCATTGACTGACATAGATTTGAAATCAGTGCCTAGGTGTTTCTAACAGTTAAATCCTTATAAATAACTTGGTTGCTATAAAATCAAGTTGCAGTTAAAAGGAAGTTTTGAACATGGGGCTCACACATTGTCTGTCCCATCAGAAACAGCACATGAATATCCAATAGAAAGCCTACACACCATGTCTTACATTCCTATTAAAAGGTAAGATGCTCCTGTAACATACAATGGAACATACCTAACCCTTGCATCCTAATATGTATAAACATACACAAAATAAACAAGATAATACCCACAAAACTTTCCAAAAGCAAAGCTGCAGAAAGATATGGCTAAATATAGCCATAAGACTCTAAGAACAAGGCCCTGTACCCAGGCTGAATCCTCTTGTCTCTCCTTGCAGCAACAAGAACAAAACAAGATTGTATAGTTACAGATGAGTAACCAGGCTCTATCTAGTTTTTACATGTGAATAATAGTAGTTATATGATACCAATTGTGTTTTTGTGGAAATAGCAAAGATACATTTATTTTAATATTCTGCATATATTCCTTAGCTGTGTAACATCTTCTGATCATCCTGTAGGATTATTTTTTCCAGCAAAAAGATAATGGATGTGGGTTTGCTGAGAGGAAAATGTTGCACCTGGATAATGGCCCCTTCTCCTACTGCTTATGTAATATTATAAAATAATACTTTATATTATATATATAATATTTTGGGAGGCTCAGAAATGGGAGGAGGAAGATATTGTATCCGGTAAGTTCCAACAGACTTCCTCCTAAATTAAAATGAAACATTTATTTGTTAATTATCCCACCCTTTTCCCATCTTCAGTTTCATTGAAATGCTAAAGGGTAAAAAACCTGTTTATAGCAAAAAACAGCGGTTAACAGCAAGCATCAGGACCTGATTTCTACTGGTGTTCAGCTGTCCTTATGGTGCTGCTCAAAATTATTTCCTCAGCACTAACACTACATTGTAAAAAATCAAGAATATTGTACTCTCATTACAGGTTTTACAAGAAATCTGTGAAACTCATCTTTAGTGTACAGAAAAGAGAAAGGGTTGATTTAAAACATTTTCACACTTACGGCCATTTGTCTCCATTACTGGGAAGAAAAGCTTTGCCCAAATTTTTCTTTGATTCTGCCAATCTATAGCGTCTTCTTAGCTGGACAGGGTCAGCGTAGGCTTCACCATTGAAAACTCTCACAAACTCAGGATCAAAATAACCTGCCTGCAGAGCTGACATTGTTTTGGATCCCCCAGGTAACATCTGTTTGTTCTTGCTCGCAGCTTCATTAAAAGGGCCTTTAAAAAAGCAAGCACTGTAAATAAGTGTTCAATGTTAGTGCTTCTCTTAGCCTACTTTAAAAAACTAAGGTCTGGATATGGGTGGCTCCACGAATGTACTACAGAGCATTTAACTTGTAAACCATGCACGTAAATGGTTGTGTCTGAAACAAAATGCTATGAGAAGGTGTTCACATCACCCAATTCTAGTTTTCTAACCCCTGCACTTGCTTTACAGGCAACGGAGAGAGACTGGTTAAGGCAGACTACAGATCAGAGCTAGAGATGATGCTTATTTATGTACTGCCATTAATACTTCAGAGGAGCATCTGTCTCTCCCATGGGCTACAGATCCGGTAGAACAGCTTAAGTGCCTCTAGCTGGGTTTTGGATACCCCAGCAGCGCAGTGTGGTAGAAGTGTATCAGCCAGGGTTCTGGTAGATGTGTTCATCACTGACACACCACCACAGCAGAAATGTCAGCATTGAGAAGCCAGCATTATCTTGCATTATCACTTCCAAGCAGCTACTGAGGGTTAATCTCTGTAACCTTACTAATTACAAAAATTACCTTTCTCAATGAGTATTCTGATTAAACAGCAAGAAAAGGAGACTATTATTTAAAAAAGACAGGATGGGGAATCTCACACATGAGTCAGATCAGAACATAACAGAACTGTAGCACTAATTTAAAAATAATGACAATGTAATTGTCATTATTTTTGCCATAACAGAAAACTTGCTGAAAGAGCAGACAAAAAAACACTACTGTTTCTCACAAAAGCAAGAAAATACTGGTAATTTACAGGTAATTAATATTAAAAAGAAATGTACACACTAAAAGATTTCATCAACCTATTATGCATACACGGTTTTCAGTTTTACTGGATTTTTCCTTTCTACAATAAATTCATTCCAAGATGTCAAGCCCTTCCCTTAATAATACAGACCTGAGCAAAGAATATGCATGAAAAAGCCGTTCCCTCTAACCAAAAAAAACCCACAACAAAACATTAGAAAATAGTGATTCTGAAAGTAGGTGGTCCCTATCACTAAACAGGGATTAAAACTAAATGTACTTACGCATATAATGTGATACATATTTATCTCCAATGGTAATATAGCTCATTTCACTGAAGAGACCAGTCCTCTCCAGGTCACTTTTCCCTTCCGCAGGCATGGCTGGATCTGTGTGACAGTGCACTACACTAAAAAGCCTGAAATAGCCTTGTTTACCTCTCCTATGGCAAAAGCTTATAAGCAGTCCACACCTGTAACAGAAAGTTCATTTAAGTAAAATGCAAGAAGTTCTGGTTAAAAATATTAGTCATAAATGTAACTTGAAGAAAATAATCTACAATATGATTGACAGCCTCGGTGCTTACAGATAAAATGGACTATGTGGGATTGAGACACCACTATATAGCCTTTGTTAAACAAATTCAAAACATGAACAGAGAGATAAAATCAAATGCATTTCTAATACAACTGGTGCCTCTCTTAATGAATTCACATAGTTTGGGTCAAAATTTATAACAGGCATCTTCAGAGTGCTAAAATGAGCGATTTTGGTGGCATTAAGAGGTAGTAACAGAACATACTGAGCAGCCACCTCCTTCATCTTGTGGGTTATCTCTAGCAATGGTCATCAGTCACTTTCTAATAAAGATATAGGAGGTCAGATTATGGACAAATCTGAGGTAAAACACAAAAGTGTAATTTTGTAAGCGCTCTCATTAATCCAAGATATGTGCATGGATTCAATTTCTTCTTGGTGTCAGTGCAAATGATTTACAGTAAACATAATTTTTTCCATCACCCTCATTGGATGCTGACAGAACTAAGGAAAATGCCTAGTCAACACTTGCAAGGAGGCCAAGGGCTTGAATAGAGAGCAGGTTTAGCAACAGGAATACCAGGGATCCGATTCCCAGAGTGAAGACTAGTAGAGATTTGGAAATCAGAATCAGCTAGAGGAAGAACTGCCTTGAGGAGGAAGGTAACAACACACAGTGGATTCACCAGGAATGTAAATTTAGGTAGAAGAAATTGGTTAATATGTTTGGAAAGCTACTTCTTGAAATTCATGAGATGTAAGAATTATCAAAAAAAATAAATTAAAAAATCAAGGATATGCAAACAAATAGCTGAAGTACCCATGTCCATACAGCTCAAATGAGAGCAATTAAATGAAGCCATTAGGGTGGAACACAGATTATATAATAATACAGTTATAATGCAGTTAATTATATAGTTAAGACCATGTTAGTATTAACTATGGAGACAAAGGCAAGATATAAGACAGGAATGAAAGTAGGTTGGGCAGCAGCAAACTCTGAGAGATTAATATCACACATTAGCTGTATCCAGCTGGTAGATGCAGAGTAGAAAAGCAGCAACAGCACGGCAGTGGAAATACATATAATAATTGCATATATTTTACTACAAAAACAGTATGCTGGGACACTGTATGACAGAAGAGCTAGTCACATTTTGCTTATGCTCAGCACACAGGATGGACAGCATGCAGAAGTTTTAAGAAGTTTGAAGCTGGTTTGGGTTTTTTTTTGAATGCGTGGAGGTTCACACAGTGTAAAATGCACTAATGGCGTTAGGAGCTAGTAATAAAACATGCTGAGCAGACACTTCCTTCATCTTGTGGGTTATCTCTAGCAATGGTCATCACTCTCGAATAATGGTATAGGAAGTCAGAGTATGGACAAATCTGAGGTAAAACACAAACGGGGAATTTTGGAAGCCCTCTAACTAATCTAAGACCTGGACATGGTAAGTATCTCCAATTTCCTTTTGATTTTAGTGCAGATTATTTACAGTATACGCTAGTTTTTCCTCATCACACCTTCAGTGGAGACTAACAAATGAGGATAGGAATAATTTATTGAAAATAGACCTGGAATTAAATTCCAGAGTGTAAAGCAAAGATGGTTGATGGAGGGATTAACGGGAAGGACCTCAGCAGCTCGACAAGCACGATTGTGGAACATCTCCCAAGGAATTTGTATGTAAACTGAGGAAACGCCCATTTTTTTTTTTTCCACAGAGCAATACGGTACCCCCTAAACCAGATTAAGTACCGCTGTGGCTGCCCAAGCTGAACATAAAGCTCCACTCTACGCGCTTCATCGGAGCCCGCCGCCAGGTCTGGCTATGGGAGGCCGCTGAATCAAGAGGGAACCGAGCGGCACCGCGGCACCTACTTGCCAGAGCAGGTACCTCACTCGCACGCCACCGCCGACGACCGCGGCTGCTCTGTGCTGATACCGGTTGCCCTGGAGGCGCAAAACCCCAACAGGCGAGGCGAGCCTATCCCACTCGCCCTTCACACCCCTCTCCCCCCCGTCTCGTTGCGATGGTACGGCCCAAAGCGACGGCGGCTGCGCAGCACCGCAGCGCGGGCGTACGGGCGGGGGAGGCAGGCCGCTAGACGTCACGTGACTCCCGCCTACCGAGTCTACCGGGGGTGGGTGGACACACTGCACCCCCAGACCGCCCCAGCGCGCGAGGCCCCGCCCCCAGGCGGGAGCGCGCGTGCGCGGGGAGGATGCGGCTGGGCGCGGCCCGCGCTGCGGCGCTGACGGACGTGGTGAGTACGCCCCGCCCCCGCGAGTGGGTACTGCCGTGGGGTGCGAGGGTCCGGTGGTGGGGGGCTTCCCGCAGGTTCCTCCGGCCGCTCCCCTGCGCGCATCCCCCGGGGGCTGGTGTCGGGGCCCCGCGGCCGCGCCTGGGCCTCCAGCCCCGGGGGTACCTCAGGGGAAGCCCTTGGGGGCAAGTCGGGGTGCTCAGGGCCCGGGGTGTGTCAGGCGGGCTGCCCCCTTCGTGTCTGTGCCCCCCGCAGCAGCCTTTGCCTATGCCCCGTGGGGTCTAGGAGGTGTCCGGCCGTCTGACTTCTGTCGGGGGTCTGTTGGAAGACACCATCATCCATGACGAGCCACTATCAAAAGGCCATGGCCTCTTACTCCTGCAGAGCTCTGCTTCTCATTCAAGAACGTTATTCTTCAGTTTTAATAATTCAGATAAAAACCATCTTCTACATCAGTCCAGTCAGACCTTTTTTTTACATGCTGGCACTTGTGGATCCCACACTCCAAGACCTTTTAAATGTAGATAACTGTTACCTGAAATAGATAAGGGTTATGCTTCAGGAACCAAAACGTAGAACGTGACAACATTGCCTTTTTTGTTTCTTGGAGTAAATTTTGGTACTCCAGAATCGTGGAAACCTGAAAATCGTTTACCCAGAGCTCAAAGTGTAGATGCTCGTGGTTTTGTCAGGCACACATATCTTCTTCTATATTTCTACTTAGAATACTTTTAATGAGGAGAAAATTAGCCCTGTGCTTTGATTCTTTTATTTCATGAATAGCGTAGCATTGCATCTGGAAGTTTCCCATGCTTTGAAAGCAAATAGTTACGCAGTAAGTCTTTCCAGAAGGTCTCAGTGTAATTATTCTTAGCGGCATTTGGTGGCCTTTTTAGAGCACTTAAGGCTGTGAAGCATCTCTTTTTGTGTACTGTTAGGTTGAGCAATACCCACATCCTTCTGGACCTTGTGATCCGCTCTGTACTGGCACAGCTGGTTATTGTAGGAGGATGTTGAACTTGACCTAAATTGATCTGGCTGAAAAACTCTTCTCTGGATAGAAGGGGAGGTTTCTGTCTGAAGGAGTTCTCTGGTAAAGTTCATGTTAAAATGTCTGCAAGGGGCAGTTGTGGGGACACAGAGCAAGGACTTGGGAAGGGGAAAGAAACAGCTGGGTGGTTTCTGTGCTGGCATCAGCAGCTCTTGTGTCGGATGTGAAACTTAGCCTGGGTTCTGGGGAGGTGTATGTGTGTCCCCTTTTGTTTTCCTCTCCCTGAAGCTGTGATTTCCTTACCAAGATGAATGCACACTTACAGACGTGCTCAGTTACCTCTCTGCTCTAGTGCACAAAGCAGTCCTTGGTTTACTTGAACTGGAAGAAGACTCAGAGGATGGGAAACATGCCATTTGGATTGAAACAATAACATTTTACCCAAAATATTTCTGAATTATTGAAGTATAGAATTAAGACTTTCTTGTTTAGGTGGGAAATGTGTTTTAAGAACTGTGCTTGTAGCAATACGAACAGGACTGAGGTACTGGCTCCGGCAAATATGTGCTGCTGTGCCACTCACTTTCCTGTTTATTCACTGGCCTTTTTGCACCCTGACCAGCTGCAGTAATTACCAGTGTGTTCAGGCACTGTGATAAAGTAACAGTCAGCTGTGACTTGAGAGGAGGCATGTTGAAATAGATGTTCATTTTCATTGTTTCTTTTTTCTCCTTAGGTCATTCTAGAAGCTATGGACATACTGTTTAGAATAAGAGGAGGCTTGGATCTTGCATTTCAGCTAGCAACTACTGATGGTGTGTCTACAAGACTATAATAGAGTTCTTAACATCTATATAAATAACCTTTTATTAATTAACTATTATGATGTTTATTTTCCTGGCTTTTCACCAGATGTTATGTTTTTTCCCAAACCCAGAAGGATTAAGTACAAAGAATGTTATTCCTTATCTCCATTACTTTTCTGGCAGTCTGTTTCCATTATACATTTTTTATTTTAATTTAAAGTAAAAATTAAATTACCATTTTCAGGTAATTTTATTTGTGTACTTTTCCCACTTATGGATATGGTATTGGGATCCAGTTTGAATCCAGAGTGGACCCTGAAATTCTAAGCAAACAGAGAATGATAATGAATTTGGTTATAAAAGGGTTATAGTAATAATACAGTTTTGCGATTGTGGTCCAGTCTTTCTAGAGAAATAGAGAAGATGAACAAGATAACTATATGCGCTACTGAATTTAGGCAGGATTGGCTACTGCAATTCTATGTGAGGGGCTCAGGAGGCTCCACTAGTTCTACATTCTGCAGTAATGAAATGTTCACGGCAGAAAGTCTGCTCAAGGCTCTCAGTGGCCACTGAGCCATCATAGGACAGAGAGCAGAAGTAAGGTGCCTCTTGCTCAAGTGTAACTCCTGCATTTTAAAAGGACATGTCTGAACTTGAAACTCTGAATTCAGTGTTAGTGAACTTTGAGAAGGAACTTGGGCTCATTTCAGTTCATCACATATAATAGAAGTGTTGAATAGGTTGGCCTGATACATAGCAACTTCTTGTGAACTGCATTCTCAGAGGAAGAGTATTTATTTGACCGTGTACACTGGAGTGAATTTTAACCACAGTGAAGCAGAGTGATACTCAGGTTGTCCAAGTGCATGGTATTCACACCCGTTAGTGTGTAAATACAGCAGACCACTCCTTTTGAAGGCAGTGAAGTTTTTCTTTTGTTGAAGTTTTGTTTGATTTTCCTAACACTGTAAGCTCTGAAAGGCAAGCTGTGTGGCTTACACATACAGATTTATATTGGCTAAAACTTGCTCCGCAGCAGGAGTGTGTGTCCTGCCTTTCAAAAGATTTAGTATGGGTTTTGTTTGTATTTCTGAAGAACAATACCAAGTTAGAAACACGTGACTCAGATTGAATCTTTCCAGGATTTGTTTACTCAAAAGACTAATTACCATAGAATTATAACCATATGTAGATGTTTGTACGTAGAAGTTTGTTTGCAGCTGTAGGCTTGGTTGAGTTACTGATGTGAGAATTGACTAAGGGGTATGTTATTCTTCTGTAGTTCATTCAGCTCTTCATATCTGACAGCATCTGAGAGAAACAGTAAGCTTGTCGAGGCGGGTATGAATGTGAATGTTTGAGACAGACCTGTTGAGTGAAATCTGATCTCATTTTTTGTTTCCATAGCCATTTTCTGATCATAACAGAACTTATGTTTTCATTCCAAGTCTAAACGTACCAATTTTTTTTAGATGTATGCGCAGCAGCTATAACAAAAGTGAGGGTATTTTCTAAGCAAATTGTATCCTTATTGTGTTTCAGAGGCATCAACAAAAAATGCGTTAGGATATGTTTTCAGTGATCTTGCAAACAAACTGTCCTCAGATGTTCTTGTATTAAGAATTTGCCGCAGTTCAATCTATGTGTGGCCTAACAGTGGCATGAACACTGTTCCAGAGCTGACTGATGAGTCTGCTTGTAAGGAGATAAGAAAATATATACAGTGAGTATATTTTAATTATTTTAATTATTTCTTTTCTAAATAGATTTATTTAATATTTTAGAAATTTCTCTTTCTGTTGATGCTTTAGATTTGATCAAGATGATGAGACCAAACGAAAGCTTGGCAAAAAAAAGGATAAAAAGTTACAAGATACGGTATGTGTCTCACCACACTAATGAATTTATCAACCTATCGTAATAACCTTAATCATAACTTGAGACAGGCTGTCATTTAATCACTTTCAGGTCTGCCCTCCCTAGGCATTTCTGTACAAAACAGACATTGACGTGACTTAAAAGAGTACTTTTAAAGTAGCTGAGACTCAGTGTGAATGCAGAGACCCGTATACAGTAGATGAGCATGGAGAAGTTTGTATTTAACATTATCAGCCTTTCTTTTTTAACCCAAGTATTTCATTACTGAGTTTGATACCAAATATTTACAGTATTACTCTTGTCTTCTTGGTGCATGTGTGGTTGGAGACGTACTTAATATTGTGTCTTTATTCTCTGCAGCAGCAGATAGTCAATATAGACCTCATGTTGGAAATGACGTCTTCATTACCTGCTTTAGCTCCAGTCATTGAACGGGAAAATAAAGAACACCACTACATAAATATGACATTACCAGTTGATGTTGTTGTATCTGTTTCTCCAGAGGAAATGTGGGGAAAGTAAGTATTTCCTGAAGCTGTAGTTTTTCAGATTAATTTCTGCTTTCTCTTGAAATAATGAAGTAAAACTGTATCATCAGTTTAGTAAAGTAGTATTTAGTATGTTTTAAATGGAATTTGACCAGTTAAATCTCAGTACTATGTTAGGGGCTGCTGCTGGGTAGGTGAAGGTGGAAAACATTAAGAGTCTTCCTCTGTATTTTTTCTTGGCATTTTTTTCCAGAGGATTTGACTCTGAAGGATGCTAACTGGGGTGAGCAAAACGCAAAAAAAAAGCCCAAACAAAACCCTGTGTAGTCATATACGTAACTGATTTTGGCAAGGGCTCATAATGGTTGTGTTTCTGATACAAGACCTTCACTTTGGAGGGTTGAATCAGTAGAGAGTAGTTTCTGTGTGCAGACAAGCTTTCAGTAGAGCACAGAAAGGTTGTCTCTCTCTCTGGGAGTGGAAGTGTGGAAGTAATAAGTTCATCAGACCAGGTGCAAATATGCATATAAGTATTGTATAACGATGAGAGCAATGAGAGAAAGTGATCCTCCATTGCTGTTCTACTTTTTAAACATTCTCCTTTATATCTTGCAGCGTACAGAATCTCCTGGTGAAAGCAATTCACAAGCAGCTAACTGACATGGAAAGATGTATCATGAAATATGTGAAGGGAACATCAATTGTGGTACCAGAACAATTTCATTTCATGTTACCAGGGAAAAATCACCTTGTAACAATCTCGTATCCTACAGGTATTTCAGATGATCAACTGGAGAGTTACAGAAAGGTAAAGCCATCCAATTCTAACAGAACCTTTATTTTTAATGATGGTTATTGTAACCGAAGCACTGGTCAAGCTTTTCATTTAGCTACTGTAGAATACACACTGACAGCCACTGCTATTTTTTTAATTCATTGTAACTGAAGCAGTATACTCAATGTGGAGGCCTGCTTTGTTATGGGATTTTATAAAATGTACCAGATCTCATTTTTGTAAGGGGTCAAAGAAACTTTAAAACCATATAAGATAGGGGTTTTATGAATTATACTTCCGGTACTGTGTTCTTTGAATTTCTTCACTTCCATGGTAGAATATCAGATTACTTCTAGTGTGTTATTACTTTCAGGCTTTACCAAATGTCTTGAAAGGATTAGTGTTGGAAGCTTTTTATTTGTTTGCAGAGGAGGCTTTTTTGAGGATCACAGCTGATGAGGCTTAGCCAGCTTTTGTTTGTTTGTTTTATGCCTTCTGGGTTGGCATATCTAGAATAAGGAATATGGATGAGGTGGAAAACTGCTCTGATGTGGCAGTCCTTTCAGATTGAGATGTGTACCTAGCAGGTACCAGTTTTAGGTCACACAGTTACACACACCAAGAATGGGGGAAGAATCTTCTGCTGCCTTAGAGGCATAGAAGCCATGGGTTTTTTTCATTTTCTTCTTCCTAGGTGTATGAAACCTAATCTGTGCCTTTTATTTGCAGTGGCCTCAGGCACTAGTGGCACATTAGGTCTTTCCTGCTCTCTGTCTTCTATCACTCTTATCCGGGATTGCTGAGTATTGCTGTAGCTGATGTAGTCGGGTTCAGCACTAGGTCATCTGCACAAAATACATTACCTGTGTTACAAACTTTATCCTAGATGATCTCATCATTCCTTTTGCTTTTAAGCTCTGTGAAATAAGACAATGTATCTCTTTAAATGTGGCTGATGGGTTGTAAACAGTGCATAAGAGATTTAAAAATAGACTGAATCTGCTTAAACTGTAAGCTCAGTATCTTTGTCTCAGTATGTGGCATTTGTATGTCTTCAATATTAGTTAAAGTTATAATTCAGAGTGTGCGTATCTATACTGCTAGGTAGATGAAACTGTAATCCTTTTCTATTAAGGTGTGTTTTGTCATGCTTTCGTAAGACGCTTGTCACTCATGATATCTTTAGTGGGGTCCAGCAGCAGGCATTGTGTAACAGAAATAGTGGGCCCTCTAGACAGGAGGTAAGCCTGCTTGAGCTTCCTTTGAGAGGTCAGATCTAGTAGTAAACGTACATGATGGGTAGTTAATTAAGCAGATTTTAATATATTATTTTGCTAAACTATGTTGTTAAAATTGTTCGTCTTTGTTGTTACTTTCAATATGATGTTTCTTTTAATCCAGAACTTTAATTCTGTTCTTTATTTGAACTTGCATGTAGGAATTGCATGGGTTATTCAACCTGCCTTGTGACAGACCCTATTTCAAGAGAGCAAATGCTTATCATTTTCCAGATGAACCATATAAAGATGGATATCTCAGAAATCCGCATTTACATCTTAATTCACCTGGCATGGAGTCTGGCATGGTAAGTTTAAATTGGAACACTTGTAAGAAAGCACTTTTGATTTTACTTGAGATTTGTTATTAGGAGAAGTAATTTAGTTACTTCACCTTCTCATCTATACAATATTGTCTGACTTGGCCTTTTAAGCAAAAGGGCTTCTCTGCACAAAATGGCATTGCTTTAGCTGTATTTGTCTCAAAGAAAACTGCCTTTTCTTGGAAAAGGATTTACACATTTTTAGCATGTGTTTTTAAGGTTTCTCAGAACTAGGACAAGAAACTAAAACTGTGATTGTAAATGTTTAGGAAACAAAGACAGGAGGAGTAATCATGTATGAATAACAATCCTTCGATTCTTCCAAAGACTTGCAATCCCCAACTGAACACTTTTACAGTTCAAGTGACAACTTATGTGCCTTCTCTGAAATTGATGCAAGTGTGATCAGATTCGTTTGTATTATCTCTTTCTGTGCAGGTCTATTTAGTACATGGTGTCTATAGTTACCACCACTACATGCAGGATCGGATTGATGACAGTGGTTGGGGCTGTGCCTATCGGTCTTTGCAAACAGTCTGTTCTTGGTTCAAGCACCAAGGTTACATTGAGGCACCTATACCAACACACAAGGAGATTCAACAGGTACAGGACATTTAAGTGGGTTAGTTATTTTATGCATATTCATCTAGAAAAGTTTGTATAGATTATTTTTTAATCAATTCATGTATTTTTGGATTTGTGTGGTATTTTTAATTTCTCAAATTGAACTACAGTAGTTCTGAATTATTATTTATATAGTTTTATTACAGGAGATCTGTCTCCACATGTTTATCAGTGTTGGGTAACATCTGTACAAATAAGACTCATTAAAATAGTCTTCTAAATATTTTCTTGGACTAGTGTTCAATTAGAAGCTGAGATCAGGAGCTCACTGTTTTCACCAAATGAAAGAAAACTACTCAGTGTGTCATACTAAAATCAGTTTTAAAACTGCCTTTTGTATTCAGTGACAGCTGGGTTACTCACCTGATGCTATGTATTGATTTAGTGCCTTCTTTTGCAACTTTCCCTTTGAGAGTAGTGGGGTTTTCTTTGTTTTTTAAACTCTCCATTTCTCTTTCTATTGTGAATTTAAATGCGTACCTGAATACGTTCATTTCTGTTAATAACACTGAAGAAAAGCTGTAGGCTTGGGTAGCTAATGCTGTATGCCTAGCAAGAAATACTGCAGCTATCTTAAGTCTTCTAAAAGTAGTTCTTTGTGTTGTATTTATTTAGTGCATGTTTTTAGCAGAGGTTGATTTCAGTCCATAGAACAACTCTCATCATACCTAACAGGGATGTGAGCTCTGAAGCTAAAACTGCAAACTGCATTTCCTGAATCCGTCCACACCTAAAAGCAACCAAAGTCCATGTGCTCCTGTAGTATTTTTAGACATCTGTAAGAAGGCAGTAGCCTTTCAGGAGCCTTTGGGTCCTGAGCAGAAAAGTCCCCTAAAGTGCTGTGTGTAACATACGAGCCCCAGAATGGAGAAGAGTTTGAAACAAACCTCAGCCTTCAGTATATTTCAATGGCTTCTTTCTCAGAGCACTATTTTATGGATCCTTTTCTGAAGTGCAGTGAATGGGAATCCAGGTACTTCAGTCTGTGAAGTGCTCCTGCAGTACAAAGGATTCACTCCTTTATTTGACAGCTCAGTGCTCAGCATCCCAACTTGAGGTCTGCCTGTGGGCCTGGGGTGATATTCTGTGCTTATAGGCATTCTGTCTTAGGTTCAAGTGATGTTTCCGAAACAACAGCAGTGAATTTAATTCAGGATGCATTTGTCTGCTTTTGACCAGCTAGGTTCAAAACGCATTCCCACAAAGAGTGGTAGAGTTGCTTACTATATGTTGTTGACATTTGTTTTTCTTCATCACAATGTTGCAAAGGCATTGGTTGATGCTGGAGACAAGCCTGCAGCGTTTGTTGGGTCACGGCAATGGATTGGTTCCATTGAGGTACAACTTGTTTTGAATCAGCTTTTTGGAATAACGTCAAAAATACTATTTGTCAGGTAAGAATCACTATCTGTTTAACAACTCGGTAATTACTAAAAAAGCCCGAGTGCCTTAAAATGCAAATTATCATTACACTATATGGGAAAATAGGGATAATAAAGGAGATAAATCTTTTAAGGGTTCCATGTTCATCAACCCTGTATTCCTGATTTTGGTTGTGCTAAGTGCTTACAGGTGAAGGTGTTGCTAAATTTCGTGGGAGCTTAGGGTTCTAGGTTGCAGTTACTATGAATTTTTTAACGATATGCAAACTGATGTGGAATTCAGCCTTTTCTTTTGCACCACAAGCAGGTTTTGAAGCAGGCTCACAGCCTGGCAGTCATAATGAACTGAGTGTGCACTGACAGTGAATTATGACTTTGTTCATAGAGCTAGCCCATCAGTTAAGGACTAAGGCAAATTGCTGATCAGCCTGGAAATAGTGTGCTCTTTTCTGGGTTTGTGTGACAGATAAAACAAGGAATTTGTTTCCATTCTGATAATCTGACGCTGTCATACGTAATAAAGAACCCTACAAATATATTTGGGACAAAAAGAATCATGTTCAGCATTTATCAGAAGTAAAGCTACTGGATTTTTATCATTTAGGCAGGACTAAGCAGAATAACAAATCCCTGAACGTTTTGTGATAAATGCAGCCATGAAATAAAGAGTATATACAAACTTAGATGGTATAAAACTCTAGTCGTACAAAATACTACTCATGAGCTACGTTTATTTGGAGTAAATTCTACTGTCGATATTCTGAAAGAGCATGGGATCGTGGTGATTCTTACTGGTAAGAAAACAGTTCTTCAGTTTTTTGTAAAGCTTTATACAGCAAATTTTTAATCTTTTTTGTTCCAGAGCTTATATTTGCAGCTGATCCACCTATTATTTCTAGCAGCTGTGACAGGCCCTGCCAGGGTGAAGGCTTTTATTCCTCTATTCTTAATATAGAATAGATTCCTTTGTGAACTGGGTAGAATTGCTCATAGTGCTGCTACAGGGGAGCACCAGTGTTTTTCAGGATTAAGAAAATTAAGAGAAGCCAACATCACTACCATGCTGAGAAGAAGAAATGTCATGTATCTTTTTCAGCTGGTCACTGGCAGTAGATAGCATTTTTGTCTTGGGCTTATTTCCAGCTAGCACATCTAACTCTTTGTGGAAATAAGGCTTTACAGCTGCACCAACAGCACTCGTATGGAATCTGTTATTTCCCATTTTGTATTCTGTCTACATTTAATGAATATCTCCAGGAATTTGAGAAACAGACATGCAGCTTTCTTGGGGCTTTCAAAAGGGTAACTGCTATATGAAGAAACAGAAAGACGTGAAAAATATCTGTATTAATTTCCGTGCCTAGCTTCTGTCATCACTTTTGGGAGTACTGTCAGTCTTAAGGGGAATATGAATATCTGTCAGACATATATCTTCAGCTGTGAGTCCTGGAGTATGTGGATGTATTGAGTGTGTGCCTTTCTTTTCCGTGTGGTCTTTTGTCTGTGGCTGGTCCCCGTAGTTGGAAAGAAAAGCAGGGAGAGTATAACAAATCTAAGTCAGTGTAGCTTTGAACAGATTGGAAATGTTACTTGAGATTTGATTTTTCAAAGCCAGCTTGGGTATGATGCTGTAATTGCCTGTGCAGTTGCAGTGGAAAACTATCTTGGATCAGAATCTGTAAGTTGCATTAAAAAACTTTTTTTTTTCAGATTGTCCCAGGATATTTACACAGAAAAACTTTAAGCCATTTCTCATCAGTTACATACAGTACCTTATGTAGTTAACGTGTGTAACATGAGCAAATTAAGCCCAGTGAGGATGACAAATCTATTGTTGTTCTTACCCAGCCAGGGTTCTGAACTGGCATTGCAGGGAAGAGAGCTTGCTAACCATTTCAAGACTGAAGGAACTCCAGTTATGATTGGTAAGTGCTTGACTATCAAAGAATGCCAACAGAAGAGTGTGGCCTCCCTAAACTGAATTTCATTTCAACTAGAACTCATTCTGTTTACTGTACAAGAGTTAATCAGAACCCTAGGTGAATTAAAAGTTATGCTTTTCCCAGGGAAGCCTGGAAGACAGTACAAGTTATTCTAGCTGGTGTCTTTCCCCTCAGTATTTCTCCCAAGCTCAGCATTAAACCTGATAACACAAGTCAATCTAAGAAGTGTTCTTAAAAACTGCTGTGGAAGTCAGAACTCAAGACCTGACTTCTGCTCTCTAGAGGAGCAGAAGCTCCCTAGAATTTCCATCACAGAAGAGTAGTGTTTGCCTGGCTTTGAAGAGAAGGGCTTTAGCCAAATTCTTGTTAAACCAGTTTTAATAATCTGAAATATTGGCAACATAAGAAATGCCATTCATTAAGAATGCTGTAACTTTAACTGAACTATTTCCAAGACAGCCATGGTTTAGAAAATGAAGAATATTGAAATAGCACTTTCAGCTTTAATAAATTACAATTTTGAGTTTTCCTAATCTGTACTGGGCACTCCATAACGATGGTGTTAGATGGGGAACTCTCAAATTAGACATGCCAGAAGTCCAAAGTTTTGTATGAAATCTTCCCTAGTTGTAGTAAAGACATGTTGGTTAATAACGTGAAGAATCTTACTTAGGACAGCTTCACAATCATTTTGATAACCAAACTAATCTGTTAATTAATAGAAAGTGTTGACATGCTTTTACCTTAGGCTTACATATATAGCCAGTGGCAGTGAAAAGCTTCTACCAGTTTGTGTTCCTACTGTTTTAGGTGGAGGTGTTTTGGCTCACACAATATTAGGAGTGGCTTGGAATGAGATTACAGGGCACATCAAGTATTTGATTCTAGACCCACATTACACTGGAGGAGAAGATCTGCATGTCATTTTGGAAAAGGTGAGGTTTGATGCACGTGTATGTAAACACACATTTTGGCATTAAAGGAGTAATGTACAGTCAAATACAAATTGGACATTCTATGGCTACTCCATTCCTTATGATTTCCAGTTAACCTGCACATATGCTACGTACTGTTAGTTTCTGAAATTTAGTGTCTTCAGGAAGATATCCAGGGTCAGCAACTACATAAAGGTTTTATAGTACAAAGAGTTGTTTTCTCTGATTGAAACAATCTCCTCTTTTACACAGTAGTACATACAATAAATGTGTTTGGCATTTTGAATGGAACAGAAGAATTTGTTCAGCCTGAAAATGCTGTTACTGAAGCAGAGAAGATAACTATTTTTTTCTAAGTGCCAGCACGAGGCACTCTCAGATCAGGCCTTGAACTAATTCTAAAGGGCAGGTACTGAGCTGTTTCAAAAGTATAGGAAAACTGAAGAACTAAAAGGTATGCAACATTATTTCCATATTTAAAGCTACTTAAAAGGATGACAACACATTACATAACAGTAAAGAGTCAGAAACATAAACTGTGAACGTGCCTAAATCATCCTATAGGTGTTAAGTAAGCAATTTCTTTTCTGTTCTTCATATTAAGTTGCAAATAGCAACTTTTATTTCCTGTCTTGATTTGATACGGTCCTTTCCAACCCTGACTATTCTATGATTCTATGATACCCTTGGGTTTGGCCCAACTAGAAAAGCTGTTGAGGAAACATTTTCCTATAATGATCAAAGCTTCAAATAAACACAGGAAGAAGCAATTTCCAAACAACATGTAGAACCAGCTACAGGGTGTTCCAGAATGCTCCAATGAGATAAAATACCCGCAGAACCTCTTTTCCTCTTCAGAAGTGGCAGGGGAGGAGCTCAGGTGGACTCTTAAGTTTGTAGCTCTTTTCTTCAAGAACAGCTCATGTAATTATGTGTTACTCAGTAAACATCAGAGCTTTGTTGGACTCTTTTTCTGACAAATCAGGATCAACAGCACACCTTCTGATACTCAGAGCTCTGCTTGGCTCTGAAATATCAACTATTACCAAAAGCAGCAAGGATTCAAGACAAGAGGAATGGAAACTGTGGGAATGATGAGTTTCAGAATGACACTAGTCTCACTGTAGCAGCAGAAGGCAGAGAGGAGAGGGAAGATGCTTTTTTTAGCAAATGAGCTGTGGTGGGGAGCGAGGAATGGGGAGAGAGACTCTGAAGTCTTTTCTCTTAAAGTGTTCCCAGGCATGTAGAGAACTTTCGGGAAATGGCATGTCATTGCATTCTATAGGTGAGAATTCATACTGCTTAGATTAAAATTAGTAAAAAATAATAGATCTGCTAGTAGAAGGTAAGAAGATGGGATCATAGTAGATTTAAAAACTATGTTGCTTTTTCTTGGACAGGGCTGGTGTGGATGGAAGGGCCCTGAATTTTGGAACAAGGATGCCTATTACAATCTCTGCCTACCTCAACGACCCAAAACTATTTAAAATCCACTCTTCTGCTGGAACATGCTAGAACAGAATGCTGGCTGGTCTAGAGAATGACTGTTGTGTTAATACTCAAAATTATGCTTTCAGTCAGCCAGAACCCAGGTGAAACAGAAATGTTGTTCAATTTAAATTAAGAATTTTATTTTTTAATGAAACCCTTCAAAATAAGAGTTATCTGATGTGAACTGTATTTCTTACAAATACATTTATTAGGTAATTAATACTATTCTTTTGGTTAGGACAACTTTATGTTCATATAGCATTTTTTGTTATGCTAAGATCTTTACAGATTAAATGCCTAATCCTTTTATGTTATGGAATTCTTTCTTGCCAAAAAGACTGTCCTCTGCCTGTCACGTTCCATAGCACCAGCTGCCTTGTGCATGATGAATATAGTCCAAAGCATGATTTGCTGCTGGTACTGTTGATAACATTTGAGAAGTGGGAGAAAATTAGCTTTACGTAATGAATTTTATGAACTTTGTTCTCACACTGACACAGGAAAAAAATGAGGGAAGTAATTGTTATATACTCCATTTATTTACAGCTGTTTGAATAACAACTATTCTAGGGGAGAAAACCCAACCAAACAACAAAACACCAACAACAAAACAGTCTTCTCTAAGAAGTAAAAACAAACAAGCTTTCGTCCTTCTCGGAAGGAGACAATGTACCAGCACATACGTACACATCTGGCTGCTCCATGTATAGTCCAGTCATACTTCTTCAGACTTCAGATTCCCCTTGATTTCATTTTGGGATGACAAGCTGTTTCTTTTGTCACCTAGGAGACCAGATCTGTCATACAAACAAATAAAGAGTAACTCTGTAGCTGCATTATCAGTAAAATTACCTGGGATTCCACCCTATTCGCCCACAAAGTAGTCTTTTCCATGGCATTCCCCATGCACTATCTGATTTTGGTTAAGACCATAACTTTAAATACTTATGCAAGCTGATCCTTACGAATAGGCTTCTAAATCCAAATACTATGTACCCAACACCAAATTTATTTACTTAAATGAGAAAGAGTATTCAAAACCTATTCTGAATTGTAATAAACCAACAGTGTTACACACCACCTGATCTTCTCCTCTTCCTGCTGATGGATCTGGTGGTTTCACCTTCTTGTTTCTGTGCAGCTGGATTCTCTCTCAGCAAGCCATGGTTGTCACTTGGTGAGTAGCCAGGCTGTCCTCTCAGTTTCATTGTCTGAGTGTGCTGAGTTGTCCTGAGGAACCTGGCACATTCCAGAAAGCCGTAAGCCAACGCCAGGTCTGCTGCTGTTTGTCCGCTGTTGTTGCACAAGCTGAAACGCAGTTAACAATAATCATTCCATTAAAATGCAATATATATAATGAGCAAGCACTCTTCAATTTGATTAAGTGGTAACTTCAGATGGAGGTATAAAGATAAGTCCAGAGAACTGATACCAAGAAGGCTTGTCAAGCGTACATGGGACTCGACTCATACAGAGGGCTGGTATTAAATGCACCAAGGAATAGCTGTTTTAAAATAAATCTGTCATTAGACAAGTGACTGGCTCAGCATATCAGAAAGGCAAGAGGGGGGTGAGTGTAGAATGGAAAACTTACAAGAACTTACAATCAGGAATATTCTCTTAGCAGTTTCGGTAGAGGTTTTTAAGCTGGAACTGAACAAACAGCATATGGTCTGTGCTACTTTGGTGTTTATGGCAGTTTTTTGTACTGGTCTTAATGACTACGCTCAAGCTGTATTCATAGTCTTGGCATGAATGCTCTGAACAAGGGAAAGTATTTGTAAAATATACATATCCTCTGACACTTTCTGAAATAACTAAATGTAGCCCAACTTACTCAATTTTGGCATCACCAGCAACAAGCAGAGCAAGACATTCCAAACTCCCAACTCTTGCTGCTTTATGAATCGGGGCTTCTCCAAGGCAATCCTAAAATCACAGTTTATATGTAGCAGTCAGTTTGAAGGAAGGGGAATAAAATGAGGCTATCTATCTTGTTCTCCATCATGACTGTTTATGGAGTGTTTGTTGTGAGTTAAGATAAAGGACAATAGCTAGTAAAGTGTACTTGGTAAGTGCCATTAAGTGCTTAGTGTATTCATCACAGCAAAGCAGAAAACCTGTCCCATACAATATTAATTGATTAACCTTTACCTTCTAACAGAAGATGTACACAGAGTATAGCCTGTACGCTGATGAACAGCATCTTTCAGCACCATTCAGGGATTGCTGTGACCAACAGCTTGCTGCTACCAGCTCAGAGGTACAGGCAAATTAAATTGCAGCCAGAAGAAGAATCCTCACATTTACTGGAAGTAGGGATTTGATTTTGGAGGGAAAAGGAATGCTCATTTGTGTAAAAAAGCAGGTTCTTTTGACATCTGCATGCAGGATTGTAAGTGAAAATCACATTATATATAGCAAATGAAATCACTAATGCAACAGACAGGATTTCTGGTTCATTCAAAGATAGTTATTCTAAAATAAGCAACCCCAGACATCTCATGAAATACAAGTGTGTATATAAAATCTTAGATAAAAAATATTCAAATAATATAAACTGAATTTACTGGCATGCCAGGTTAGAAATGGGAGAAAAACTTGTGTATTTTACCTGTTGGTTCAAATTCGCTCCCGTCTGCAGCTGCCAAAGTAGGAAGAAGGCTTCCCCACCGCAGGCAGCCAGGTGAGCTGGAGACTGACCAAAGGCATCCGCAGGTGCATTCACTGCAGCTCCTGCCTCCAGCAGATCGCTCAGCCTGCCGGACTGAAATAAAAGGAAGTAAAAGCCGGGATGTTGCCAAAGACCGCTGCACCATAGCAGAAACACCCCCTCGCAGATCACCAGCCCGTTACGTTCCTTGAGACTGCCCTTCAAGGAGAAGTCTCCTAACCAGCAGTACTGCCGGACACGGACAGTGTGCCTGCGCACCAGCCGCAGCGCTCACCTCCGCACCGCAGCCCAGCACCAACATCACCGCCCGCTCCCCGCGCACACCGCGGAGAAGCCGTGTGAAGCCGGCCCTGAGGGAAGCCGGCCCTGGCCCCGCCCCCGCCAGCAGCGGCACGTACGCAACCGCGCGCCCGCCGCGCCGCCCCCCCGCCCCGGGGTGCCGGTTCTGAGGGCTGGCGGGCGGCGCGGCGCCATGTTGCGCGGGGCAGCCCGGCACGTCTCTCACACGCGCGGGGCACTCGCCATGGCGCTGGCTCGGGCGGCGGTCCTGCCGGCGGGCCCTGACGCTGGCGGGGGAGGGCGGTATCCGGACAGACCTGGGTCGAGGGAAGAAAAAAACAGAGGATTAACGTGGATTTCCCCTCCCCCAAAATCCTTAGGTCAGCGTGCAGAAAACCACCCCCGCTGTCTTCCTGCCCGAGCTGTGCTACTGGGATAACGAGACTGAATGGGCAAGGCAGACTCGGCCATCTCTGAAGCCCAAGGTTCAGTGCAGCACCCACAGTACATCACATCCATCCCCAGCCTGAGTGGGACTAGGCCTGGTGATGGGGGCTTCTGGGGCCCCCACCTATTGCATCTCCATTCAAAACACATTTGGAAAAACAGAATCTCAATTTTCACTTATTTGAGCACTAACTACCCCAGAGGGTCAGACCACATTGGACAAGGGCACAAAGAAAGCTTTCCAACCACAGGCCTCTGCGCTGGAAACCAGGACGAGCCACGGCAACACTCAGCATGAGAATGCCTGGAGCCACGGCAACACTCAGCATGAGAATGCCTGGAGCCACGGCAACACTCAGCATGAGAATGCCTGGAATCCATCCTGAACGTGGAGGCTGGGACGTTCGGCCGTGAAACCTGCTTCCCCCAGCAGAGCTTTAGCACTCGGTGTGCGTGGCTGTTGGGGAAGGCACGTCCAGAGAGTGGCATGTCCACACGCACATTCTCCACCACTGACTGCTCTGAGCTTCCACAAACAATGACATAACTTCCCTTTGCACGGACACAGCCTTTGCTCACATATCTGAAAGTAACTGCCTGTCCTTTCCGTGCTGTACAATCCAGTTTGGCAGAGGATTCAATTACCACTAATGGTGCTTCCCAATTACAAGCTTCAAGTGAGAAGCATCTTAACCTAGTGTCTGAGGTATACAGTTTTCTTCCCTTAGCACTACAGTATTTCCTTCTGAGTCAGATGCCTACATGTTTGTTACGGAAGTTACTCATAATCACTACCATCACTTAAAAAACATAAAGGAAATAAAAACTCATGTGTTTTAAAAAATGAAATCCCATGGGCTTGATAAACAGAGTTAGGGGAAAAGCAGCCTAACTGTTCCTTCAGGGTATACAGAGTTCTGAAATAAATGCACAAACATTACGACAATTACCTCCTGCTTCCCCTTTCAGAAAGGAAATATAAATCATTAAGTAGTGGAATATGAACACAGACAATCGCTTCTTCAACAGTGCATAAATCCAGCTACAAAGGCAATACATCAGTTCAGCAGAATCATTTCAGTGACAATTTTCACCTCTCCTTTCGTATGGAAATAAACCTGTGTGATTACCAGACACTTTTTTCCCCCACAGCTAGCCAAGCGAATGAGTTAATAAAACAAATTAAATCCCTACACTTCCATCTGCACATTGTTAGGGATGAAATACACAGCTGCACAGATGCCAGAAATCCACAGTCATTGTTTATGCAATCGTAAAGACTCTTCTGAAAACCACATACCCAGAAGTAGTTTAAGACTAAACAGTCCTGGATCGCCCAAAAGGATGTTTTGTTTTAAAGCCCTCCCTCCCCTACATGACCTCAGCAATTACAAGGTGTCAAGGTTGAAGAATCCCATCTTTCCAGCCAAACCACCTACGCAGACTGACATCCTGCCAGCCCCAACTCTCTTCAGCTCTTTACTGTGTTAATTAGTTCTTGAGCTTCCTGTCACATTTTGCTCATCATAAGTGCCTGCAAAACTCTTCTGCCGCTAACTGTTACTTGCATTGGTTATAAACACATGCAGCTGGTCTGGAGCACAACTTGCTAAAAATCCCTCTGCGCTTTGAATCCCAGACCACACATCTTGCATAGGTATCAAGGGAATTATACTGGAGGAGCCAGCCCTAATAAACATGTGTAAGCAATGGGATGAGCCAAGGTGTGCTGCTGAACCTCACACCCTTCAGTGTCGAAAGCAGCAACCAGCGTTAACTGCCTTTGCTGGAGGGTACCCCTGCTTCCACAGGCCGTTCATCACCCTGCCTGTTCACTCCAAGTAATTCACTGATGCTTCACAAAAAGTTTATTTCCTGTAGACTTCTTGGCCTGTATCATCTACACAAAGCAAATCAGGATGAGCTACAGGAGGGTCTGGCAACTAAAGTCAGTTGGGATTGTTGGATAACGTCATGTGGAGCCCACGGGTTTAACCACAAACTCACAAGCATTACCCTGCTGTTCTGACTGTTGCCTCTGTCCCTGTTGCTATAGACACAGAGTGCGCTGCCAGAAATAGCAGGATGATAATCATCTGGGAGGCAAATAAAAGGCAAAATTAAGATCAAAGCTGGGAATGCAGCTAAGGATTATTTCTAAAGCGCTCATGCAGCGTTTTGGTGTTGTATCCTTTTGTGTAGGAGACAGCCAGAAGCTATCAACAGAAGTAGAAACAATGACTTACATTTCAGGAGAAATCAGCTTCACACAGCATTTCTCCTCAAATATCTTTCCAACTTTGATAGTGTCTCTATGGGGAAAACAAACTACGCCAAATGGTTTCTGATCACTGGGAACGGTGAAGCCCCCATGTGCTAGGCTGTTACACAGCCTCACCACCTTTTAACTGAATCACATTCAGAGTTTCTGTTGGTTTTGCCTATAATCTCTTTCCGCACAGCATTTTGGGCTTCTGCGTTTAATTTGCAACAGGTAGGTAATAGGAAAACTCCAGTGGATGGCCAAACACAGCCTGTCCTAACCCACCATGTATTTTCACATCGTTTAGCCCTAGCCAACAGCTAGAACTGTTATTTCCACAGACCCCTGGCCCACATGACTGCTACAGAATCACAGAATGGTTTGGATTGGAAGGGACCTTAAAGATCATCCAGTTCCAACCCCCTGCCATGGGCAGGGACATCTTCCACTAGACGAGGTTGCTCCAAGCCCCGTCCAGCCTGGCTTAGTGTCACTTGTGTCTCTCAGAAAATGGACCAAGCCAAAAGGGAAAACGCCAACGTTACCTTCCCTGTCTTCCTCCTTCTGCCTGGTCAGAGGCCGTGGGACCACAAGGTCCAGCTACGCAGCAGTGCTTGATGCCGCCACAGTGCGGGCTGGGCTGGGTTGGGTGGTGCTTCGGGACAGAAAGGGGGGCAAGCCAACCGCCGTCAGCCCGCCGCCGCCGGCCGCCTCGAGATGCTCCGCCGCTCCTTGCCGCGGGGCGGCCGCTGGGACCGCCGCCGGCGGCTCGGGCAGCCCGACACCAGCGAGGGCTGCGGCCGAGCTCCCGACCAGCCGACACCCGGCGCGGCCGGCGGGCCCTGCTTCCCGCCGCCTGGCAGGCCCACCACCCCCTTGCCCTCGGCCTCCTGCCGGGGTGGGATGAAGCTGCGCAGCCACCGCCTACCCCTGGCTTACAGCACCCAGCTCGCCCCTGAGGCATCAGGTACGGACCGGCCCTCGGGGCTACCTCCCCCGCTCCCCTCAGCCGGGGCTGCCCCCCACTCCCTTCAGCTGGGCCTGCGAGAGTCCCGCAGCCGCGCTGCGACCCAGCAGGCGCTGTAAGGCATTTCGTGATGTGAAGTGCCCTCTCTAGTTCAGATTCGCTTTTAAGCAATTCCACAGCAGACAGCCTTCACAAGGTCCTCGCTGAACTTTATCCTTTGAATGGAATAGCCCTTTCATCTTAGTCCTTTAAAAGATGCAAACAGAAGGGGTCTGAACCAGCTTCAGACCTTTAGTGTGCTTATCAATGGTGTTCTGTTTTGGGAAAATAACCCTAATATTTGTCAATTTTTAAGCAGAGAACTGCAACCGTGCTGCATTATTTGCAAAAGCTGAGGAGCTGTTGGTGAAGAGAATGGCAAGTGGAGATCCTGTGGCGTGGTTTTTGAGAGGACAGCTGTACTACGAAGAGGTTGTGGTTTCCTTCTTTTAAGTAAATACTATAAAGCTAACAAGTTTTTAATACCGTTTCGGTGGGGAAAGAGACACCTTAAACGAAAAGAAATGCCTGTACCTGTTTTTTTCCCATGAAAAGCACCAGGTGTTCCCCCACATAAGTTTTTCCTGCATGGTCCCCAAGCATCTAGTGGTGGCTCCCAGGTATCTGTAACGAAGCAGCAGCCTATCCCTACAGCTGACTGCCAAGCTGAGCTGGTTTTTGGCCAGCTGACTGGCCAACCACCACATACTGTTTTCATTTATGTGGTTCTGTTCCCTGACCCCGGAAATAGCTTTTGATCTTTGCTCCCTAACGGCCAGTTTTGAGTTTAGTCTTTGTATAACCAACCCTTTGTTGGGATGTAAAAGCAGATTCTTGTAAACCCTCAAGGTATACGAATATCTCACTTAAGGGGTGTCAGACAGGGCAGGGCATCTGGATTAGACACTTACCTCCTTGAACGAAAAAATAGCATTTGGGAGGAGAAGAAAGATGGTCAGACTGTCTTTTGGTTTCAGAGGTAATGTTTGCATACCACTGCTTGTTTGAAAGTCCTGAGTGCTTCCAGCCTATCCAGCTTTCTCGTGGTTGTTGACTTACTCTGTCTCTGATTTATACAACTTCTGTGGTTGGTCTATGCAAATTTTTGTGCTTTGTTCATGAGGGAAATGCTCCAGGTTGAAAAACTGCAAGAGAGTGTATATCGGAGTAAAGCAGCCATATGTACCCTTTGTTCTGTTCTGTCTTTTCCAGGGGTTGTATGAAGAAGCATTAATACAATTTGAAAAAATCAAGGATGTAGATCTTCAAGCAATGTACCAGCTTGGTGTAATGCATTATGATGGACTAGGCACTACAGAAGACCCTGTAAGTAATCTGGCTGTCTGGTTTTTACTTTCCTTCTAATATTAGCTGATAATTACTAAGACCTTCTTTATAAGCTTGACTATTTAGTTTAAAATAAGCAGGTCTTTGATTTACAATTAGTTTCAAGAAATACAGGTGTTTAAAAAGCATCATTAAAGATAGAGGCTTCTGGGTGAAGTAGTTGTCAAAAATAGCTGTAATAAAGTAGGCTCATTTGAAAAATACAGTAATTTGTATTTTAAATTATGAATTTTAAGGGTTTGGTTGTGCTGTGTGGAAGCTGTTTTAAAACTGCTCTTCCTTACTTATTAATAAGCAGTATATATAAATGAAAATGTGGAAATCAAACAACTATATAGTTTCGCACAAAGATGTTTTGTCCAAAGGTACTTTCTAGTCTCTTAACATGGATACTAAAGAAGATTATGCTTCTGCCAGTGGTTGGCAGTAATATTTTAAAAAGAGACAAAGAATTACATTTTCAAGAATTCAAAGAATTCAAATTGAAGAGTCACATTTCGAGAAAGGAAGACGAATGAATTGCTACCATAAGAAGACAGTTAATTTATTGGAGAACATGACTTAGAAGAGTGGTATGAGGAGAGAATACAAATAGGGTGAAAGAAAGGGTACGTACCAAGAGAGGGGAAAAAATAATCAAACTGCATATTAACAAATCAGACTCTTGTGCTTAGAGGATTGCCAGCAGAACAGAAATTATTCTGGTGGGTTTTAGAGGTGGTTCATTTGTTCTGCATGATGTCTGCTTGCATAATTACCACATTGTTTTGTTTGCAAATAAACACCTCAGTAAAGGTTATTTCTTGTTTGTGTATTTCATTATGAGAGAGGAACCTTTTGCAAAGGACTTTCTCCAGTGCATTTAAACAGGGTGTCCATGCTAAATCCTAACAGTGTAAATCTCATTTCCAAAATACTTTTGAGGCCCCTGGATGATACACCATACAGCTGCTCATACGCAGTGTTTGTTCTCCATATGCTTATTTACATTATCATATTTTCGTCCATTATGAATTTCAGGCATTTTTAACGGAGGGACTTAATGGAGTGTATTAGTGTTATCACTTTGCCTTCTGTTAAGGTTGTTTTATGATTCCAGACACATTATGTAATATGAGAAGGTTTACAGATCAATATTGAAAAAGTAGCATGTTTAGGATGTGACATTCTTTTATGTAAATACAAGAGTATTTCTTAGAAAATTTTTATCAGTGAAGAGGAATATAGTATTAGATGAACATTTATAAGGAAGTGTTTCACATTAAATATATGTCATAGCCAAAAATCTAGGGGCTGTCTAGTAACCAAAGATCAGTTCTGCTTTGCTATGACACTGTTCTCCAGACTGTCCTACCAATATTCCTCAGCCTTTCTTCAGTGTGGAAAACTTACCTGTTTTGCAGAACACAGTGGATTGTCAGGTTCTTTCTCTCATCCTCTTCAGAGTCTGAATGTAGTAACCAAAATGTCTCAATTTTTAGGAGAGGGGAGTGGAATACATGAAGAAAATACTCTACTCTGATTCCCCAGAAGCCAGACACTTGAAGTTTGCAGCTGCATACAATCTTGGCAGAGCATATTATGAAGGATGTGGTGTCAAGCAGTCAACTGAAGAGGCTGAAAGGTAATGGCAGTCAGTAATTTTCCTGACGAATATAAGGTGCTGCATTACTTGAACTTTCTTTGTTCCCATTTTCTTAGGTTGTGGCTTTTTGCTGCAGACCATGGAAATCCAAAAGCAAGCATAAAGGCACAGAGTACTTTAGGAATGCTTTATTCTGTGTCAGCTCAAAAAGACCTGAAGAAGGTAAAACTCACACCTTTTGAGTTTCATGAGTCCCAGTTAATCTTGACTTTGCAGAAAGATTAATGGGTTAAAACTTACACAGGGGAAGTTTAGATTGGATATAAGGAAGAAATTCTTTACTGTAAGGGTGGTGAGGCACTGGAATGGGTTGCCCAGGGAAGTTGTGAATGCTCCATCGCTGGCAGTGTTCAAGGCCAGGTTGGACAGAGCCTTGAGTGGCATGGTTTAGTGGGAGGTGTCCCTGCCCATGGCAGGGGGGTTGGAACTAGATGATCTTAAGGTCCTTTCCAACCCTATTCTGTGATTCTACAATATATTTGACTCTGAAAGCTGTATTTTAAGCACTGCTAGGCATTATCATCCATCTGAGCCTGTGTGAACAGATGGCCAGAATCCCTCATTTTGACTCATTTGACACTGTTAGCCAAGGCGTTTTGTCTTTTTTGTTTTTTAACGGGAGTACCAGGGAGAACTGGTATTGGAATAGAATGGATTTCAGTTTTGTCAGCTTTGGTAACCTTCAGAAACCAAGCAAATGTCACTGACGGTAAATGAAGCAGGTTTTAAAGCCTTACAAGGGTTCTGCTTTCTTTTATGTGTAAGCATTTCTTACAGGATGGTTGACATAAAAGCTTTTATGGAAACATTATGGAACAAAGCAGCTGAACTAAATATATACTCCAACTTTGTGCCTCTTGTTTAGGCCTTTTTCTGGCATTCAGAAGCATGTGGCAATGGAAGTCTGGAATCACAGGGAGCACTCGGTGTTATGTACCTCTATGGACAAGGTATAGGTCAAAACACTAAAGCTGCTTTGGAGTGTTTGAGAGAAGCAGCACAACGTGGCAACATCTATGCTCAGGGTCATCTTGTGGAATATTATTACAATAGAAAATTTTACTCAACAGCTGCTGCAGTAGCCAAAAGGTGAAAATAATTTTGATTTTTTATGATGACTCTTTATGTAAGACCACAGTGCTCAGATTAAAATGAGTAATAAGTTCATGCTCTTGTCTCTCCAACCCAGGAGATGTCTGAGATAATGAATTGCAAAACCTCATGTAGAAGAGGGAATTGCAACTGACAAAATTAATACTCTAAGGTTCTCACCACTTTCTGATCCTGTGAAGCGAAATAGCCTTGAGCTAGAATCCTAAATAGACCAAGTAGAAGCCCACATGCAATGCTGCTTTCCATGTCTCCTCAGTCCACAATCTCTAGGCTTCACCACTCCCTTTTAAACCCCTACCATTATAGAAGCCCAGGCTGGAAAGGACCTCAAGAACCATCTGGTCCAACTTTTCTAGGTAAAGCATGACCTAAAGTAGATGTCCCAGCACACTGTCCAGCTGAATCTGAAATGTTTTCAGTGCTGGAGAATCCACCACTTCCCTGGGGAGATTATTCCAATGGCTGATTGTTCTTGTGCAAAATTTTCCTCATGCCCGGTTGGAATCTCCCCAGAATTAACTTGCACCCATTACCTTTCATCTTTTTCATGCGACTCCTTGTAAAAAGGGAGTCTCTGTCTTATTTGTAGCCACCCTTTAAATGCTGGAACATGGTGATAAGATCTCCCCTGAGCCTTCTTTTCTCAAGGCTGAACAAAGCCAACCATCTCAGCCTTTCCTCACACAGCAGGCTTCCCAGTCCTCTGGTAATCTTTATGGCCCTCCTCTGGACCCTTTCCAGCCTATCCTCATATAGCAGGGACCAAAACTAAATACAGTATTCCAGGTGTGGCCTGACAAGCCTCGAGCAGAGTGGGATTATGACCTGTCTCTGATGTTGATGCCCTTGTTGTTGTAACCCAGCATCCTGTTGGCTTTGCCAGCAGCTGCACACTGTTCACATATATTGAGCTTGTCTACCAGGACCCCCAGGTCCCTTCCCACAGAGCTGCTGCCCAGCCAGGCAGACCCCAGCCTGTGCTACACTCCTGAATTACGTTTTCCAGGTGCAAGACCTTACATTTGTCCTTGTTGAACTTCATAAGGTTTTTGTTAGCCTGCTCTTCCAGCCTAGCCAGGTCAGCCTGTTGGGTGGCTCCCTCTTCCACAGTGTACACTTCCATGTAGTTGGGTATCATCAGCAAACTCCATTTCAGTACACTTGATGCCATCTTCCAGATCACTTATGAAGACATTAAACAAGTGTTGGGCCCAGTATTGATCTTGCAGAAGCTGCGCCCTGTACATGCCATTCATAGCAGCAGCTCTGTTTTTCCCTTCTTTTGCACTGCAAGTAGACTGACAGCTATTCAGTATAGTCTAGCTTGTCTCTTTTGGAATGCATCCCTTTCACCCAGTGCTGCATGGTAGGTTATCCAGGCAAGTGAACAGTGCACTTCGTCAGCTGCAACTGTAATTGCAGAAAACAGCAATGAACTCTGATGCTACAGCCAGAAGTGACCATTTCTGAACCGAGAGATACTGCCACTGTACTTGAAACAGTTCCACTTACCTGGGATTGCAGTTGGCCTTGAGGCAAAAATCTCCACAGTTCAACCAGTCGTATCAATACCTTTTCTGATAAGATTTATATTCACACCAACTACAGAGTTTGTTACGTTATGTACAAACATTCAAGTATTATGTGATTATGTACAGTATAACCTTTCCTAATATTGTGAGACTAAATTAGCTACTCGTACTTCATTTCAGTTAACAGTTTTGTTATCCTGTATACTTCTACTTACCCATTGCTATGGTATGTTCTTGAAGTCAGCCGTGCTGAACTAGAATTTTTTGCCTGACTTAACTGGGTATTGGTGTTTGCATCAGCATCCTGTTGTATATCATTTGGAAAAGAAGGCAAAAATGCTATATATTAGAAAGATAAAAGAGGCAATAAGTTACTGCTATTATAGTGGAATGGTTTTGCTAATAAGTCTTTGGGGTTGTTTTTTTGTTTTTTTTTTTTTGTCTTTTTTCCTATTGTGTTGCTGCATTTGTTAATGGGACCAGATTACATGGGAGAACACTGCTCTGAACACAATCAAGTGATTTAATAGGCGCTGACTTGGCAGAGGGCTAGTTCAGAACAATCTTTCATACGCTGATATATAGGGAATAGCTATAAATTCAAATTACTTGCACTTTATTTTCTTCTGTCAAGCATATAATTACTCTTTGTATCTGGAAAAGATACAGGGCCTGGGAGGCTCTGTTTAAAGACAACCGCTAGGAAAAAAAAACGTTCCCACTTTGAAATGTTGTACCTAATGCTGCAGCAACAACAACAGGTGATAATAGCCTGACAGTGAAAACACTGTTCACTTCATCCCTCTGATTCTTAAAATGGTTCTTGGTAAAAACGACATGCTGAAAATAAGGTGACAGTAAGCAGAGATGCAGAATAAAGAAAATAAGCGAGCTGAAACGGTTGAAACAAGTGGTTGTCAGAAGTGGGTTTTACAATCTGAAACTGTCAGGTATGTCCAAGATCTTCAGGCTACTATGATTTTGAACTTGGAATTTTACAATCACAGAATCAAGGAATGGTTTGGGTTGGCCCTTTACGGATCATCTAGTTCCAACCCCCCTGCTGTGGGGAGGGACACCTTCCAACTAAGGTAAGGTTGCTCAACTGAATTGAAAAGCTCAGCTCTTCCTCCAGAAACATGTGTTTTTTTCCATTAAGTATTTTATTAGGAAATATTAAAGTATGCTGCCTTTTCTAACTAGTAGAACTACAGTGAAAGTGACTGCAGAAGTTATGTATTTGTTTTTGATTTAATGTAAAAATATTCAAATAATACTAATTTCATATACTAAATAGAAGAATCCTCATCAAGTTGCTGAATACGTATACATTTCAGCTTATTTTGGATAATGATGTAAATGGAAAGGAGGCGTTGTCAATTCATATATGGTTTACTTCAGTTATTGCTTGAAGTAGCCTTATCTAAGCTAACGCTGTAAATTCCACAACAGAATTACAGACCACGATGACATCGATAAGCTAGCAAAGATAACCGACTGTCTTCCCACGTATGTCGCCAAGGGAGTTGCCATGGCTGCTTTCTACTTCGGTAGATGCCTCCAGCTTGGCCTAGGTGTACAGCAAGATCAAGCTGCTGCTGCAAAATACTATTCTAGGGTAAGTTGGGAAAGGCTTTTTTAAGTCTTTAAATTTGTCTGGAAAGACTAGTTTAGGTCTGATGACATTGAGTCATACCTTGGGTTTCAGTCTCTAAACTTGTTTGGTTAAAGACTCCAACACCATGTTAAAAAATAATCTGTGCAAGAAATTAAGAGTTATAAAATTATATCAAAATCTACTAATAGTAGTCTGAAAGGATGTGGTTTGCCCACTTGCTTAAGCAAACACTGCATTATGGCAAACATCAAAAAACCACCTGTGGTAACTACCACAACAAAGAGCTTGGTAACTTGCAAGACAGATTAGCAAAACCATTTGAATAATCTTATCCCAAATTGATTTGTTGTCTCTGTCATTCCCTCACACCAGAAAACCCCAACTTTTTCTCTACTTTAGATTCTCTAACAATTACAACCATCGTTAACAGTACTGAAGTCAGTCATACCTGGCTCTCATACTTGGTTTTGTGTTTATATTTTAACAATACCTGAGGATCTACTGTTACTGACACACAGGGGCAAAAATAGCTCACATTGTTTGAAAGTTCTAAAGTTGGAGTAAGATTTCTTGCTTGAGGAAAAAGATCAACAACATCTTCTAGAAGGTGAATCTACCAGATAGTATCAGTGATAGCTAAAGGTACAGTCAAGGCAAGATGACTACGCCAACTGGAAGGGAGTGTAGGAAGACTGGCTCTGTGCTTCAGAAAGATTGTATGATTTCTGTGCACATAGAGACCATTTGTTTCAGCAAGTAGAATATTTCCATGTCCAGCTTGGTGCAATCCAAATAAATGGAGAGTTATGTAAATGATAAATTACCAAGTAACAATTTTTGTGGCTCCTTACTCAGGGAAGCCACTGATAACGAAAGACTTAGCAGAGAAGAGGTGGTCCTCTGAATGCATACATTTTACACATTTTATTCTCCTGCTGTGAAAAGTGTTACAGAGGAGAGGATGAGGAGAATGGGAAAGGAATATAAGCTGGTGGTATGAATTCTGTAGCCAGCAGTCCAAGGCGTTAAGGACTTTCACTCATCATTCACGACCTGTACATCTGAGTCTGATCTAGGAAGGCTGCTACCTTCATAGTATAAAGAGAGATGATTTCTACTGATTGGTGGCATGCATCTCCACTTAACAACAGAAGAGAAGGACAGAAAATAAAGGAAGCCACCTGAAGCAGTAACTTCAGAACAAGTAAAAGACAAGAGTTGTGGGTGTGTTCAGTTTCTTTTGACCTGAAAAATAATTCTTGTGTTAACTCTACAGTTACACTCACTTAAAATCAAAATCTTGTTTGCTTTTTTAATTAACTGCTCAGCTGTGGTTCTGGCCTACCATTCTAAGACCCTGTCAGTTCTGAAAGGCGAGAAAGAGAAGATGGCCATTCCAGGGGGTACTGAAAAAGGTGATGCAAGTGAAGTAAACTGATCCTGCCTGTGAGCAGATTTAGGTTTTTGACTGTGGTGGCAGCACATGCCATATCAACAAAGAGAATAAAAAGTTAAAACCAACCAAAGAGAATAAAAAATTAAAACCAACGCTATAGTCAAGTATGCTCATTTTAAATACTCATTTTTTTTCTTCAGAAAAAGGGATTTAAAGCTGAGTAGCATATTAACTCATTAATATTTTAACAAGTTGGTTAACTTTTGTTGTAATTATCTGGGATAAAGACCTTATTAGTGTTATATTGATATTAACAACATACAATTTTACTTTAGCTATAAACTACAACTGCCTATTCTTTGTTTTCAAAGGCATGTCTTCTGGATCCTGATGCTGCTGCTGACCTTGAACTGGCAGCTAATCTTGGGAAAATTTAGCGTTTCCTTTAGCTGTGACTGGTATATAAATGTACTACCACAATAAACCATCTTTAATCTCCAGCAATTACAGAGTGTTCATCACTTACTGCTTGCTTTCCAACTTTAGAGAAATTACTATTTAAAGCAATCTACTGACTCTTATCTAAAAAACAGAGAAAGTAAAAAGCTCACACTCTTTAACTCAGATGAGGCAAAGGCAGATTTAAAAATTCTATCGAAGACTTACGGTTTATTAAGGACATTTTACTGGGACAGATGTCCCATGTTTTCTTCATGTCATACTGCTATATAGCACATGAATCAAACCAAAACCAAATAAAAATGGTTGTTCCCTTTTCTGCATTTTTAATATTTAAACATTCAATTTTAATACTCTGAAAGGCTTGAACCCAAACTTGTACCTGTTCCACAGTCAGCCCATTCACAGGTCACAGCCATTTTTAAATCTTGCCTTTGCTCTGTGCAGACTTTCTTTCACATGCTTTTCTAATGCACCTAGATCTGCTTGTGTCTTAACACATTTTATTCTTAGACTGCAGAGGTTTCAAGTTGGAAAGGGCCTGACACAGTTCAAATCATGTGGTTTAAGCCCAGCCGGTAACTCAGAACCATGAAGCTACTCACTCATTTTCCCCTTTCTTCCCCCCCGCTCCTGGATATGTCAACCTCTAAAACTAGAAAATACTACTTCCAGAACTATAGATAAAAAATGTTAGTATGGAAACATTCAATATATGTCCTCTGAACAAGGCCTGTTCTCCTCAACCTTTCATACTTCATTTAAGCTGCCTCTGGTTGTACTAGTTGAAAACCTTCTGGCTGGGAGTGTGTACACCCAAGCAATGTTGTGCTGAATCTTTTATCGAAACAGACTTTGACCATCCACTAGTAAATTTTACTGATTGCTTGGGTAAGCCTGCACGTTTCTAAATACCTATGTACTTGTAAAACTTTGTACGTGCAGAATTTGTCTTGCTTCTTGGGACTGTGCCATGACTTGAAAACTGTCCTGAGGCTGCTGGAGCGGAAGGATAGATGTTACTAAGAAGACTGATTTAAATATACCACACAGATCTTATGTACCTTACAATATAGCCAGTCTTAACTGCAAGCAGTTTTTCTAAGAGCACAACTGTACTGAATGCAAAATAATGAGTGTCGCCTAGGCATTTTTGATGATGTTTAATTATTTCGATGTGCATTAAGACCTTATTTGCATATCTTTACATAAATTAAAAAAACACTGAAGACATCGTTTTCTTTCCTTGTATAAAATAAGGGAAAGAGTTGAAGGTTGTTTGAAATTGGGGTATTTGAATATAATGGCCCTGAGTAATATCAGGGAAGTTATTAGAATGGTTTAATTAAATGTCTACTTTATCATTCATAGAAGCAATTCATAAGCACTAATCTCTGAACTAACATTTAACACAGGCATTCTGTTAGGACATACCAGTTTACAACACATATTTTTGACACAGACTTCAAAGTGATGCAGATTCTCCTTATGAAACCAGTGCTGTCAAACTCACTCATTAGTTGTCAGTACAGCCCCGTTATCAAGTACTGCAATCCAGCTGAGTTATTTATTGCTTACAAATGCTTCAAACTACAGAAAATCTTTGGTAAAAAGAAAATTGGTAAAATTATCACAATAGCTTTACATGTAGTATTGCACGACAAGGCTTTTTCAATACACAAGAAAAAAGGAATGCTCAAATCCTTGGTGAGGAGATTAGAACTGTACAACATTCATTAGTTTACCACTATAAGCAAAATTTCTTTTCATAAATGTTTAAAATATTTTCTGGGTTCTTCCAGCTTATATGAACATTTATTTTTCAATCTATATTTCAAACAGAAGAGTAGTCAAATAGAACCATTTAAATAAAAATTGGCAACTATACAGCATTGTCTTGTCTACCCTACTACAGCATCTGATCTTTTCAAGTCTGTTTACTTCACAAAAAACTCAAGAAGAAAGAAGAACGCTAAAAATATAGTCCTCAGCCCTCTATGGAATAGAGGAAAATAAGTTTCATGTCTATTATTGGACATAGACATTTCTCCAGTGGTCCAATTGTGCAGATTCAAACTTAAGTGGCATTAAGCTGCTCTAAATGAGCTCTTAGCTCAGGACACAGTTCAGTTAGCAGCAGTTCCAGCAAAACCTGAAAAACAGAAATGAGTTCAGGTAAGTACAGGTGCCAAATGAGAATTTCTCCTTCCTTTCTGTCATGTTCCAAGCACCACAGATAAGAAAAGCATGAAGGGTCACTACTCATCGCTCATGCAATTCCATTTCTTTCAGCCTAAAGTTAGCATGAGCCCTGCAGAAAACACAGGAAATGCTTTAAGGCTAAGAGGGCAAATACCACAGGGGCAGCTGCCTTCATTCGGATGGGCACTCCTCACCCTGCATAAACTGGTGCTGTTGTGTCGAAGGTGCAGCAGCTCCATCATGGGCTGCCTGGGCATGCCAAGGCTGTGACTGGCTGCAGCAGGAAATGAGCTAGAGAAGACTGAGGGAAAAGATATTACACTTGCGTCCAGCTGCATACTCCAGCCAGTCCCAACCAGCAATAAAGAAGGCCTGTCACATCCTAACTGTGAGCCAAACCTGTAACTTTCCTTCCTTAGGATTCTCCAAGGTGCCTATTTTTCTCAACTATATGAAGAGATTAGTTTATACCTCATGAAGTCAGGCAAGTTGGATGTGGTAGAGGATCTCTGTTAAACAAAGGCAATACTTGTTTTTAAACGTAAACAGCTTTTTGTTATTCAAAATTAGCCAAATGATGTAACCAAGTATATTTCTTCTGACTTTAATAACCAAAAACGTTACCTGCACACAGAACAGAAGTCTAACAAATTTCTGCAACAACACACACCCCATGCTCTAATACAGAGTGAGCAGAGCTCAGCAACTAACAGGAGTATAAAGTTAAAAGGCTATTTTTCTGGTTACTCACATAGAGTAGATGCTTGTTTGCCTTTCTTTCTTGCAACGCGTTGAACACTTTCACTACACCATGGCGTGCATTTTGTTGTCCAACAAGACTCTGCAGAGTATCTGCAA
Organism: Amazona ochrocephala; assembly: GCA_039720435.1. Taxonomy (NCBI): domain Eukaryota; kingdom Metazoa; phylum Chordata; class Aves; order Psittaciformes; family Psittacidae; genus Amazona; species Amazona ochrocephala. Next base: position 35,821,338 of record CM077879.1, read on the forward strand.
CAAATACTAATTTAGCTTACAGTGTTTCACTCATGCTAGGCAAAACCTCCAGCTAACTGTACCACCCACAAAGAAGAGGAAACAAAACCACTGCACTTCATGACCCTGAGTTACAAGATACAGAGCCCCCATTCATCAACCTTTTAACAACACAGGTTTGTTAGGTCAGGTTGAAAACACTCAATCTCAAGTTACCCAAGTTTAATAAGGGTGTATGCATCTCAACTGCAACATTTTTAGTGTTTTAACATGATATATAGTATGCCTTTTAGACAGTTCACCTCTCAGAGTCACGTCTAATTTCATACATTATTAAATCATTCACTTAAATATACTTTCAGCAACAAAAGACAGGATTACCGCAACAGTTAAAACTGATTCAGATTGCCTCTTAATATTCACAGAAAATACTTCCCACAAGTAAGTCAATTACTTATAATTTGGATTAAATTAGATAATAAATAGTGATCCAGTGCTTCATTAATTTAAGGCACATTCAGCTGTGTCCTGACACATCTCTCCAAACTCAGAAACAAAAGAACAGAACCACAACCCAACTATGGAAGCCTATGCTAGGTAAGTAGGTGAGTATCTAACAGAGTAAATGACAAATATTTTGCATGCGTACCTGCTGCTATTTTTGCAGTAAGTCAATTAATGGAAGGGGTGTCTGAGATATCTCAGCCATAAAACAGCTCATTAAAGTACATTCTGTACAGCTGGAGGCGAGTGTCTTGGGTTCAGCTTTAAGAGTCATTTTTCTCCTTCCTAGTAGCTGGTGCAGTGCTGTGTTTTTGACTTCAGCTTGAGAACAACGCGTGTTTTTAGTTGTTGCTAAGTAGCACTTACCCTGATCAAGGACTTTTCAGTCTTATGCTGCGCCAGTGAGGAGGGGCACAAGAAGCCGGGAGGAAGCAGAGACTTCTAGCCAAAGGGGTATTCCATACCACAGCATGTCACGCCCAGTATATAAACTGAGGGCAGTTACCTGGAAGGCCCAGATCACTGCTCGGGTCAGGCTGCGTATCAGTTGGTGGCTGGTGAGCAATTGTATTGTGCATCACTTCTGTTTATTGATTCTCCATCTATTCCCCTCCTTTTTTAGTTTTATATTCTCTCCCCTTGTTATTTCCCTTTTCATTACTAGTAGTAGTTTTGTTTCCTAACTGGTTATTAAACTCACAATTAAGCAGAATGAAAGCGATCTCACCTGGAATGTTTTCAAGTAGTTTTTGCTGTGCTCTCTGTTTTGTCTCTCGCTTTTGTTCATCGCTCTTGGCTCTTGGTGGCAGAGCTAACTTGCCATTTGGCCAAAAAGCATCTCGAAACACACCAATGTAGTAAACAAGCATTGGTTCACTGAACATCCAATGTACAGTGTCACGGATTTGCCTACAGAGAAGTACAGAAAGGATTATATCTTTCATGTTTTAGGCAGATTTATTCTTTTATTCCTGAAAGTAGTGGAAGTGATGCTCATTTTCACGTAGTTATCCCAATTTATCTGAGCTGATTTCACCTGCATCACAGCAACTTATATTCAGCTCTGGGTTCTCTAGGATCTTGGTCACTCCAGATACCTGACTGAGATGTGGAGAAGGCTACATTTCAATGTAATCCACAAACACAGATTACAAATTACTACGTATATTACAAATTACTACATTGAAACTGTATTTCAGGAATGGGCCCTACAAAAGCTCCACTGGGAAAAGACACAAAAAGGAACTAATTGTGGTGAACTCCAAACTAGTTGCATGCTACGTTTATCCCACCAGGCATGGTGGCATAAAAACAGATGAAGTTTTGATAAAAGCGCAGGAAGTTCCCTCACAGATAGCAATAGCACTTTACAGAAGGGATTACAAATGGAGATAGCAGCCTCCTCCTGTAGCTGCAGGCACTCACTGTAGCCTTCCGCACAAAGAGCCTGAGATAGATAGCAGGCTCCAGGCGGCCAGAGTACAGCCAAATGCCTTAAGATCAACAAATGTAAAAACTCAACCAACATGTAAAAGGCTATATACAAACTCTGCATGCATGCTGTGCTCACACACATACTCTCTCTTCGTCCTCTCTCAGGTGTCTTTCATGCTAGTCATCAGCAGGGTATGAAAAAATGAACCGAATGATTTAAAACTCAGTGAATGGATACTGCCAGAGGCCAGTCCAGTTTACCACTATATCACGTGTGTGAGAGGTTTTAAAAGCCATGCTGTCATGTGCAAATTTAGTCACGGACTGGACAAAGGAACAGCCTGTTCTGCTGGGAGAATACTCTGCCAAACTTTTTCTGACCAATGACATAAGTTCCCACATGAAAGGTGTGTACAGACACGCATGCTTACTTCATAGCCTCGTCCAGGCCTCACTTGGCAGTTATGTCTTCAAATGATACAGAAAAATACCTTCATGAAAACACATCACTGTTACACATGTACAGGTTTCATGTTATAAATTAATGGTTCGCATCATGTGTAAACATTATTTCAGTCACTTTTGAGAAACAAGTATTTGATTTGAAAGAAATTACTTGAAACAGAAACCTAGTTTCAGATGTGGCAAAAATCTTCATGGGACTGTAAGATAAAGCAAAAACTAATAAAAGCCATTTAGAGCCAGGCCATTCGGAAAACCAGTATAGCAAGTCTTTCAATTTATATATATATATAAATGCAAGGCTGCTTCACTAAAAAGAAAACAGTCACTTTCTATACGTGTCTCCCATGACATGTTGTGTTTTTCCAAAAGCAAAGTCCTGTGTAGGGTTAAAAAAAAAGGAAGAATCTAACTCATATATCTGTGTCTTCTCTAATCAACATAATGTATTTTAAAACTGAGCTGTAGACAACAAATGCAGATTGCCATATACAACAGAGTGTCCCAATTTTGTTTCTTTATTAACAATTCTGCTCTCAGCCTTTTTTTCATAGAACAATGATGTGGGTTCAGCTGAATTAACAGCTACTTACTTGTTGATAGTTCTTCCAAAAGTGACTTGTACTAGTGCAATCAATGTTTTTCTGACCCACTTGAACACTGAAACAATGAAAAATGATAGAAAATAAAGATCAAGAGATTAGTAACATCAGGGTACCCACGGTCATGTTCAAGACTCCCTCACACCCAAACCCCCCCAACCCACTCCTACAATAAACATCTGTTACAATCCTTCCAAAGATTTCACTAACGGTGCATGGGTCATGTTTTTCTTGACTGCTTTCCCTGTACTGTTTGCTATGTGCTTTACAAGTCTTGCAGATTACACAAATGTATCTGTTTACGTATCTGGTCTTTGTAGCTTATATTGTAAACTTTAAGAGTATTTCAAGTTTATGGATCTGTACAACTACCCAAATGCCTTTTTCTACTCAAAAAAACCCCAGAAAGCCCTTCAAAATTCACACCGTGTCCATACCTGCTTGTGTAATGTACACACAGCAGCATCATTAGAATTCTGAAAACATCTTCACTCAAATAAACCAAGCATTTAGCTTTTCATTACGAATAAAGGAAACAAATGGAAGTGCTTCCTTGTAATTAGTGGTTAATCTTTCTTTCAAGGCAGTTCACCATCAGCACAAGAAAGTCTATATTTGGAAGATACATCTGCCATTTTTGGAAGGTGCTGCATTTCGTAATAGCCACCCTTTAAATAATTTTATAGGGTGTCAAGTGTAGCGGCACATTCACATAGAGACAAAAATAGTTTTATTCATTACCCTCATTCAGTTATGCGTGGCATCTTTTCCATTCTATAAATCGTAGAACTGAAAGGCACACATAACAGACTTCAAATGGACATTAAAATTATGTTGCTTTGTCAGTGATATGTTCTCTAATAAAGTCATCTTTCCTTCCTCATAATTCATGCATTCTAACATGAAGGCTGTTTACAGAGAACATGTTGCTGCATTTTACTGGGGTTTTCTACCTTTGTTTAATTAAAAGCTTAAGAATACTGAATTCAAATGCTTTCCCCTACTAATTACATTTTTACCACCACGTTATTTTGGAATTTCACTGTTGAATAAAAGCTCCGAAGTCACGAACTATGAAGAACAGCTCTGTTCCAAACAAACTAGCAATGTAGACTGCAAGAACATTTCCGCTTACTGCAACAGCAGAAAAACCTGAATTACAAAGTCCCCCACACTTCTTGGCTAACAGATTCCACTGGCAAATAAGCAGGTTTACAGCTTACTTCCTCGCAGTTCAAAAATCTCTCCAATCAGCATGAAAAATGGTTCAGCAAGAGAGTCCCTTTTCCCATCCACCTCCTCTCCGTAGTCCGACAGGTCACTATCCTCTTCTGTTTCTTCCTAGGAAGAGAGACACAGTATGGGTGTGATCACAGCTTCCCATCCTTTTAGAATCAGAATAGTTCGGGTTGGAAAGGACCTTAAGATCACCTAGTTCCAACCCCCCTGCCATGGGCAGGGATGCCTTGCACTAGACCATGTCACCCAAGGCTCTGTCCAACCCAGCCTTGAACACCGCCAGTGATGGAGCGTTTACCACTTCTTTGGACAACCCATTCCAGTGCCTCACCACCTTTACAGTAAAGAACTTCTTCCTTATATCTAACCTGAACTTCCCCTGTTTAACCCATTACCCCTTGTCCTATCACTGCAGTCCCTGATGAAAAGTCCCTCCCCAGCATCCCTATAGGCCCCCTTCAGACACTGGAAGGCTGCTATGAGGTCTCCACGCAGCCTTCTCTTCTCCAGGCTGAACAGCCCCAACTTTCTCAGCCTATCTTCATACAGGAGGTGCTCCAGTCCCCTGATCATCCTCATGGCCCTCTTCTGGACTTGTTCCAACAGTTCCATGTCCTTTTTATGTTGAGGACACCAGAACTGCACACAGTACTCCAAGGGGGGTCTCACAAGAGCCGAGTAGTATTGCCTTGCTCTGGGGAAGGAGCACAACCACCCCTCTCAAGAAAGAGTATTAAAGCCAACATCTCTGCTGCTGGCAGGATGTGGCAAACAGGACCGTCAGAACAGACTCACAGGAGAATGTATTGAACCACCTCAGTTTTGGAAGAACCATTTATTCAAGAACGAAGAGCAGACAGCAGGTTGCTTCCCAGTGTAACGAAGATCTGCTTCAGCATCAGGACTACACCACCTCCCATTACCCATGACAGCCAGCACATCCCTTTGCTTTCCTGGATCTCCCCTTGCCTGCTTATGCTTAGAGCAAAGCTGCAGTGAGGTAGCCATGCCCCCACTGAGGTTGGTGCTATGCCCCAGGAATGGTCAGAATGGTGTGCAGGCAGATTTTCTTTCTTCAGCCTGGTTTTCAAATAAATCCCTCATCTCTTCCTTTGCCTTCCTTTCTTCCTTATCATTCCAGTATCTAATATTACCCCTTTTCCCCCATCATCATGTGGTCTGGAAAATGTGCTTCATGGCTCTATTTCTCCTGCATTATTTTGGTGTCTTTCTTTCTTGGCCTTAAGGCCACAATCTTTCAGCCATCCCCTGCCTGTCATTTGAACCCTGCTATACAGAGTATCGTACAGCATCTCAGCTGTCATCAGTTTGTCTTACTCCTCCCTCACACCCTCCAAATTCCATCTAAAGTCCATAATTGACTTTGGGTGTATTTCCAGTTCCTGAATCTTCTCCAGGCATGGCACTGCACAGTGGCCTATATATAGTGGTCATAGTGTTGCATATTCCAACCCTTACATATTCTGTACCCTTACCAAGTCACATCCTGTGACTTCCTGAGTCACATCTGGCGTTTTCTCTGGCAACCCTTGAGATGCTGCTTCTCTCCTCCTAACCAGGAAGTCAAAGGAAAACACCTCACAGCAGTGAAGTGCACTGTAAGTGTTCACAGGCTCCCCTGTTTAACGACTTCCACAGCTCGATGAGTCCCCAGCTTTTAAAGCTTTCTGCTGATATTAGGCTAAGCTATGACTGAGGGCAGGGAACAAAAAGCTACACCATACTGAGCAGAAATGCCACACAAGGAAATCACAAATCATTATCCGTCTTAGCGCACAAGCACACATATTCACTGACGCTGAACAGATCTTCTCCAGGGACACAGTCTAGAGCAAACTCCAGTCCTGCTCACTATCTTCCTCTGGTAACAGGCTTCTGAGCCCTTTTCTATTTTAATTATTCAAGAAATTATGTTTTATTTAATTTTTCATAGTAGACATAATTCCATATTTTCATTAAGCACTTGGGCAACAGAACAGAAAATAAGCTTACTGAGTTTGCAGTTGAGCCCACAGGGTACAGTTTGATGAAGACAGATAAAAAGCACCAATAATTCACTATGTAAATGCAGGAAATAAAACAATTGATATTGATACTACTACAGAAAAAGATCACAGGGCCACACTGATGCAGAAAAGGCAAGTGTAATACAATGATGTTTAAGCACAAACACTGTTCATGTGATATATATATATACACATAGATAGAGAAATATTTTCATACATGGGAATAGGAAAACCTAGTGGGAACATCATGTTTCAAACTTTAGTCACCACATTTCTAAGAAAAATATGAATAATCAGGTAAGTCTAGAGCAGAACCACAAGAACTAAATAAACCATAACCTAACAAAAACTAGGAGGAATTGGGGCTTCTCAGTCACAGAAACAAAAGCATAAAAGACAAAAGGAAAGTAGTAAATCCTGATAACTGAGATGATCCTAACCCAAACTGTTGGGTGTTTGCTGCAGACATGACAAGAGCTGGCTGGCTAAAGAATGGAGACTTATGTTAGGAAGTAACAAAAGGTTTCTAACCATGGAAAGAGCTGAGAATCAGGATACGCTGCCTTGCTCTTCTAGAGAACAACAGTTATCAGAAGTTTAATAGCATCTTAGACAAACGCATGCCAAGAATTGTCTTAGCACAGTTCAGTCTGCTTGGAGCAGGAAGGTAAACCCAATGTTCTCTCCAAGGTCCCTGCTCTATTTTGCTGTTCAAATCCCCTATCATTTAGAAAATGCAACGAGAAGTATAAATTCTTACACCACAGTGCATTTTCTATCGATTACGTGAACCACAGACAGCTACGAAATTATGGGCAATTTTAGTCAATGAGCTATTTTAGTCACTCACCTATTCTTCATTGTATTTTGAAAAACAATAGTTTATTATGGCTTAGTATCACATTCTCAAAGTGGTTTGCCCACATGGGCTCCCGCCTGTATTGGCAAATCGTCTCTGTGAGCCTGCACCATTTACCTTCATTTTTGTCACAACTAGCTTTGCTTCAGCTCTCCAGAAATGAAGAACACACAGCTGTTCCCTGCCAAGAGAGCTTCCCAAGAGAATTATTTTTACCTGTCAAAACCCCTCTGAAGTACATGTGTTGAGAGCACAAAAAGTGGAAAATTCTGCTATAAAAAAATAAATGATCTTACATGGACTGAAATCTGTTTATTTGTGGCACGTTACACATTTGCCTATATATGTATCTTTATCAAAGGGCAGTAAACACATTTCATTAACAAACACCTTTAGAATTCACAGACAGCTCTTATTTCTGATTCTTTGTTCACTTACAGTAAATTAAAAATGACCTTTGGAAGTGCCTTCCAATATCACCTGCCATTCAAATGCACTACATTAATGGCTCTCCCTGCTTGCTTTGGATAATTAATTAAATTTGGGAAGATTGCTTTTCTACCACTTACCTCCTGATGAGAAAACAAATCACCAGGAAGTCGTTCTAGAAATGAGGAGAGTGAAAAAGACGACTTCTTTCCTTGCACATCAATAACTTTGAGGTGCTCTGGGGAAGGGCTCAAGAAGGCGTAAAGTGCTTCACTCTGGCAGAGTCTTTCATCAGAAAGCAATTTCTATGGAAGAAAAATAATGACAGAAACAACAAGAAATGTTTAATTGGTGTGTTAAGGAACAAAACGTGTCAGGCCATCCAATAAAACTGATTATAACATGGCTCAGAGGCAGAGTGAAATAAAAACCTCATGTCTCACAAAGGTACTTCAAGAAGCTATACCATAAAAGTATTAGAACTAGTAAGATTAAAGGTTTTTTCTTACAACTTTCTTTTTAAAGTTCTAATTTGTAAGGAATTTGTTGCAAAGTGCTTTACAGGATTCATTATCTACTGTATCGTACTTAATCAAAGTCTAAATTAACTTACCACTAGAGGAGTGATTACTATCAGCCAAGCTCATCTCAAATTCAGGCATTTTAGACAACTTCAACATATATTGTGTCAGACCTCGTATCTAACCTATTTTTCCTAGGCACTCTCTTTAGGCAATAGACAGACAACGTCCACTCAACTCTCCTGCTTAGATATCTGTTGGTTACGTCTTTGTTTTCTCACCTGCAGAAAATTGTTAAGCTGGTTCTTGGATTTCTCCATGAATTTCTGGTCTATGGATTTGAAGGGCAGCTTGCTGAGAGAAGGCAACTGAACTTTCTTTAATGATGGAAAACACTGTAGAGGAGAAAGGAGAGCTCACTTAACATGAAAAATACCTTTCCTTACCTATTATGGACTGACACCACTTCACACCACCACTATTATCTATCCCTTAGCAGACAGAAAGGTTAAAGCACTGTAAAAGGAAACCTTCTCTGTCCCCAAATGCTGTTATTTCTAATACCTCCCTGGAAGCCGGAGACAAAATCTAGTCTTAAAAGAGGCTTGTGTATGACAGCGCAGAGCATACACCACTTTGACATTGAGGTAATTAAATTAAAACATTCATTATTAAGGGAAAAAAAAAAATCAAGTTTTATAAGCATCTGGCATAGGCCAGAAACATGCATGGAAAACAAGCTCTAAAAGCTTAAAGGCTGGCATAAAAACTGATGGTATGAATTTTTTATCTGGTTTTCCCCTCTCCAAGCATCATTCCAACAAATTTTAGCAACCTGCATCTTCTCCCTCCCCTAATCAAGATTCGTACCTCACTGAGTTTCCGGTGTATGTTCTGAAACTCACTGAGCTTCCTGGGAACAGTCCAGTTCTTAGTTTCAGCTCCACCAGCATCTTGTAAACTCACCATGACAGAGTAACAGGGCACTTGTTCTCCATTCTCTTCCAAAACCTTGTGGGGAAGAAACCAACAGTAAGGTACGCTACTCTGAAAGCAAATAGTGGAACATTTGGGCTGCCAGATGAACGGCTTGCAAATTCAGTCATCATCAGTCGCGTACTTCTCTTGCAGCTTGAAGGTGACACATGGAGCAATACCCCCTTAATGAACTAAACTTCATCCAAAATGCTGTGCCAGTCCTGTATGAGTCCTCCAGCTAACCAACTATTACACTTTACATACAGCTTGGCAGTGCTGTCCATCAGCAATTAAATCTCCCTGACATGTCTTTTTCAAACAGCTGCATGTATTATTTCAGTTAAGGTGTGTACCGCATAGCATTCTGAGCACTTACCAATACTCCAGCTCTCCCACCTGCATTTTTCTGAGTGTTCTCCCTTTATTTCCCTCTTCTTTCCCTGTGCTCAGGCTAAGGCTCACCCACATGCCAGGCACGGTAGCTCTGCAGCTGGGCCTTGCAGCAGCTGGTCCTGTCTTGGGCGATTTCTCTGCTCACTTGAGCCTTTCTGAATGCACAGAGCATGGTATCCATGCAGTGTTTATTTCTGAAGGACTCACAACTTCACAACAAAAGTACTAATGAATCAAGCTGTACAACAGCTAGAGGAAGGAGGAGCGATTAACCACACTGTGTAAATGGCAAAACTACTGCAAAGTTGTTAAATGATTTTTCTTGAGACAACAGCAGCAGCGTGATCCTATTATTCCTTAGTTTGATGAGCCACCTGGGACTTCATCCTTATGCCCTAATGGTAACAGATTTTTGTTTACTTGTTTTAAGGAGACAGCTAAATAGATTATGAACAGCAATTAAGGGAAATAAATCCATTTTTTTTTTTAGCCAAGCCAAACTCTCAAATGCTTGTCTTAATATACATACAAATAACATCAAGGTACTTATACCACTCTTGCATAATCTTTCTGAGGAAGGGAGTAATTTTTAAGCTTTTTGGGGTGTTTTTTCTTAAAGATTATTTAACTAATCCAATTGGGATAAGAATAAACTTTAAAATTCATATAACATTTTCTGCAAAGTCTGTAAAGGTCCGATAACACTTAATGCTAGTGACAGATAATTTGACGAGCAGCTACATCACCACTGTAGGAGACACACAGCTAAAACCTGTGTTTAAACTTTTAGGCTTTTGAGAGCTGTACATGAATATTCCCTAAGATGCACTCCTAAAGCTGCACATGGACCACTGGGAAACCTGATCTGTGGCCTAGGTTTCACATCTCTCTGCCATAAAACCTGCAGCAGCACCCAGGCAGAATGCAAAGCATCAGCTTGAACATGTGAAAATGTGCCTGGTTCCCAGCACAGCTATTTGGGGAACTGCCTTTCTCCTGCCAGACTACTGCAGAAAGAGATGCTTGAATGGCCTCCAAAATGTAGGTCAGGGAGGCCTGGCACAAAGGGACCCAGATGTCTGGGACAGTCCCTGCCGTGCCTACCTACCCGTGAGCTGGATTGGGTTTGTGTTTGTAGATGACTCACAAACACCTCCTGGCAGATGCATATGGAAACTGGGAGAGCGGCGCTGAAAATGCTGATTCAAGGCATTCATATCATTCTCCATTGCACATTCATCCACAGCATGGGGATTTGCATGTGTGTACTGTATCTGAACTGTAATAGTCAGCAGAAAGTCATCCATCTGGAAGCACATTCTCAAAATGGGAGGACGGTGGGGCCCTGGAATGGGTTGCCCAGGGAGGTTGTGGATGCTTCATCCCTGGCGGCGTTCAAGGTGGGGTTGGACATAGCCTTGGATGGCATGGTTTAGTGGGAGGTGTCCCTGCCCATGGCAGGGGGGTTGGAACTCGATGATCTTGAGGTCCTTTCCAACCCTTACTATTCTATGATTCTATGATTCTATGACTTAGTACTTAACCATAGAATGGTTACGGCTGGAAAGGACCTTAAGATCATCTAAGATCATCCCATAGGCAGGGACACCTCACACTAGACCAGGTTGCTCAAGGCCCCATCCAACCTGCCCATGAACACTGCCAGGGATGGAGCATTTGCCACTTCCCTGGGCAACCCATTTCAGTGCCTCACCACCCTCACAGTAAAGAACTTCTTTCTTATATCTAACCTGAACTTCCCCTGTTTTAAGTTTAAACCCATTACCCCTTGCCCTATCGCTACAGCCCCTGATGAAGAGTCCCTCTCCAGCACCCTTGCAGGCCCACAGATTCTGCTTTCAAGTTAGGATCCATGTTCAAAATCATTTTAATTCTAATTACTAAATGAAGACACATTACAACTTCCTTCAAATACCCTCACGTAGATACCTAAAGTCTACAGGATCCTAAGAATGCATACTTTGCAACCAACTGAAGTACTTGTGCATTTGTTTTTCCAGATTAGAGTCAACTGGAAAACAGAAAAATGGGATGTTAGGAGGTGTTGCCTAAGCCATGAGATCGAGTCCTTGCTGTAATAGGCACCATCTCATACAACCACTAACATGAATGAATTCAAACTTGTGTAACAATATCTTTTCCATCCCTGCTACACTACAAGTCTACTCTAGACCCTCACCCTGATCACTGGAAGCTTCCTTTCAGTTTCTCATTTGTTCCAACAACTCTTCACTCCAACAACTCTTCACTCCTCCCTTATGTTTAACATCATCAGTGTGTTTCTACAGATAGCCCTACTCTCCCTTTTGCTCAGCTAAGCAAATTAAAGTGCTTTCACAATCACTTCTCATGGGAGAAGTTCCTTTCTCAGTCCGTTCAAACCCACCCTTCTTGAACGCAATGACCTGCAGAGCAACTCTAACACTTCATCATCTCATACAGAAACTCCTCTTCTGATGTATTCAAGCGCTGTATTTGCCTTTTTCACACCTGCAGCCCACTCAAGACAAACCGCACATCCGATAAGCCACCAGCGTACCTACTGCTTCCGGCCAAAAGGTGCTCCAACAGGTGGGAGACAAAGCACACAGATCCTGCTGAACGCTGAACCTTCCATGCCATGCTGTGAGACTTCACTGCTTTTCTAAAACCTCAGTCCTTTCTAAGAAAAATCCCAACCCTCTTCCAGCTCTGATTCTTCCTGAGCATAAACTTTTGTTCTTTGGTTTGGTTTTCCAAGTCCAAAGGTTCTGTGACAGTCTCAGCCCTGATCATCTCACAGCACTGCAAGGGCTCTCAGAATTAGCCCCTAGGATAGAATTTCCACAAGTCTCCTCCTCAGCGCCTTCTCAGCCCCCTTCCTCAGCAGCTTACACCTGTGAGTCCTTCAGGTTACGCACTGCTGCTTACCAAGCAATTTGTTTGCCTATGCCCAAACAGAAGAGCAGAACAAGACTAAAAAAAACAACCCCCAAAAACATAAACCAACAACCGCCTTTCTTTCTGGGTATTCTAGCCCACTGAACCTCTTCTGCTGTTAAACACAGTAAGACACAAAACATGCAAGTACTGCATCTTTGAGACATAGCAGAGACACAACTGCACCCAAGTGTGATTCATGGCATCGTAATATAACAAGAGACAGTTCTCATCAAAAACAATGCCCCTAGGATAGCAGTTTGCCCAATGCCAAAACCAGTTCATATACACAGAGGTATTTTTATAACTCCATTACAACAACAGTGTCTGAGGAATAGAAATGCCATGCACGCACTGTAGTAGTCTCTAGGGAAACAGAGGTGAAGTTCAGAAGAGATTAGGGTTTTCCCCCCAAGTAAATACAAAGTAGACATAATGTACACAAAGGTAAAAGGAAAAGTATACACAGGTTTTCATTCGTCTCTTCATGCAAGTTTGAACTGATCCAGAAGATAAGAAGTCATAAACACACCCATACCTCGCCTGAGATAATGAAGGCTTTCCACAAGCCAAGATTCTCACACCACCAGTCTGTTCTTGCAATGTGCAACTGAAGGTCAGTGTGCTCTCTCTCCATGAGAGTAATTTCATCCTTCAGCTTAGAAACAATCTGTGGAGGAAAGTTCATTGATTACAATTGGTAAGAAGCAGCTTGTGCAACGTGCCTAGCTGCGTCTTCAGGCACAGTATTCAGAAAGGAGAAAAGGCACAAAAGCAAGGAGAGAACAAATAATTTGTATGGAAAAAAAGTTGTGAGAGAATCTATGATGCCTATTATAAACTTGTAGAATACACAGTATCTTAAAGGTCAACCCTGACACTAAAATACAAATGAGTTAGAAGGACATGCTAGTATCTCACCATCAGCATAAAATACACTTTAGATAAGATTATATATTACACCCATATATTACACATTGCATGTTGCATACAAACTTGAAAATCCAATTATACAAATACACATTACTGAGGACCTCCTCCTCACCATTTTCAGATAAACATGATGCGACCAAAGAACCTGGGAATAGACTTCATTTCTAGGACCTTAGCTATGTTAGCAATCATTCAGGAAGTTACCACTTAGTTCATTTTAATTTTGGCAAGGAAAGGACTTATTGTGGAAAGAACACATTTAAAAAGATGTTCTTATCAAGACATAGATTTTACTTTTACATCCAGAGGAGAAAAAATAATGTACCTGTGATAAGGTGCTCTCAACACTGACCACCCCAAGCATCCATTTAAAAGCTTCACAGGCAAATGCTACTGCAGCAACACAGGCATTGGGGGGTAAAGAACACATCTCTGCTCTCGCCACTCTGAACAGTAGTGGCTGGACAACAAATAAGGGGTATCCTCTGCCAGCTGAGGACACATGGACAGCAGAACACCCCAGAAAAGCTGTGGACACATTTCCACTTGTTTGCAGCAGAGAGCTGTGGAAGGGACAGAGGGAATGAAGCCAACCATGGTGGCCTCAAATGCTACTGCTCACATCTTTCTCTTAGTGGGAAAGCAGAGATATGCCAGCAGAGAATGAGCAGGGTGTCAACTTCTATTTAGACCAGCATCTCAGCACTCACTCTGAACCCAGGCCCTGAGCAATGACTAATACCCACATACATTTTTGTCATTCCTAGGATGACAGCATTTCAGGGAGACACCTTGGCTACTTGTTCATCCCAGCTCACTGTCAACCATTTGCAACCAACCTCATTACATCTCAAAAGCTTGGCCCAGCTGCTGCATCTGAACAACAGTCCTGCAGTATCATCCTCAGTAGCAATGCAAATGAGCTGGCCTAAGGCAAATGCAAATCACTTGCTCCTGCTTAAGTTCTTAGATTGCTTAACTGTTGCACTTTGCCAAGAGAAAAAGATTTACTTTTTTTAATCGAAGCCCAGAGAGACAGTTATATATCCCTCAGAATTTTTGGACTGATGAAAGTGTGCCCTGAAGATTTCTCCTAACTCCTTATAAAGGAAATCAGTCACTTTTATAGGTTTGGGTTGGTTTTTTTCCCCCTTTATTTGAGCAAGCCAGACACAACTGTAGATTATGAAATTGTGCTGCTACATCAAGGCCAGCAGAGGGAGCGGAAGTTAGCCAGCATGTCCCTCCGCTGCAGCAGGGACAAACAAGCCGCCATAAAAAATTACACAGACAGACGGGGGGCGGGATGTAAGGAGAAAAGACTATTTGCCATCGACACAGCAGCAACACCTCTGGGAAAATGGTCATTATTCTATGACAAATGAAGCCAATAAATCTTACTTGCAATTTTGCTTAGAATAGCTTAAAAAAATGGTAAAATAAATTTAGCTCTGATTTCACTTTTTCTAACCGGCTGGTTGAAATAGCAATCTGACCTGTCCAAAAAAAGCCTGGGACAACTGGATATTACACTAACACATACACAATATTAAAAGACTGAAGACACTAAAGGTGCTTACCTTTTTGTCAGGTTTTGGTGAATTACATAAGGAATTTAGAGCCTGTTTCTTATACTCAAGCTTGTCATTTAGCTGGCGAAGTTTATTTACAGCATAACTGGCCTGTTCATTAATTCTTGTGCTGCATTCTTCAGTAGCTTCTTCACAACCTTGGCTCTAGGAACAGAAGATGGGAGTAACTGCATCATTAATATGAAAAAGGAGGCAATTACTGTTTGCTCCATAAGCATTTTATGTGTATGAACACTTCTTGATATAGATAAAAATATAGGTATAGCAGATTCTAGCAGATATTCCAACCCTTAGATCCCACATGAAATGAAAGCCTGTTACAAAAACCAACCAACCAAAACCCAGAACCAAAAAAGCTTTATTACCGGTTACACCTCAGCTCTTCAGCAACTCTTACGAACAGTGTAAAATGACCTTCAAGCTAAGGCTTTAGGGTAAATAAGAAGAAGAATCAAAGTTTATTTTAAAAGCAACAACAGCTTAGTAGTCATGATCAATATTCAGAGCCAGACAGAAAAGCAAATACTTAGCTCTGAACTGAAAGATAATGAGATGGGGGAAACACAGGACAAAACCAAAAAACCCCACAGTTCTAACAGTCCTGCCTCCCACAAACCCTTATAAAACAGATTTATCAGCCTGCAGAACAATCTAAACCACGTCCTCTCTCTTCATAAACAGATTTTACTGCTGTTTTTAGACGTGTTAACAAAAATGTGTTAAAAGCACATATGCATTACCCTAAACCCATAAATCATTTCTCATACTCATTCAGACAAATCAACAGTTTTTTCCATCTTGTGTACTACAGGCATGCGAAAAATAGGAACTTTCACACCTTTCGGTGACATTCTCTTTAACATCTTTTGGCATTTACCTCAGCCTCCCCTTTCCTACTGTACTTCCCCAAATAGGCATGAAGAGACCTTGAGACGCAGCACACACTGCACTGAGATGTTACTGCTGCCATGTTCAAAGATCTCTGAGGTTTGCTTGTGATTGAATGTATCTAAATTTATCTGTGGGAAGCTATGAATCTCATCTCATGAAGGAGAGTTTTGTGTTCTGTGAATGATACTCCTACTAAGTAAGCTCTATCTTTATACAATTAACAAAAAAGCTAACAGAAGGAAGTCTCATACGCTACTAAATTCGCAAGTTTTAGAGGAGACAAGCCTACTGCAAATTCTGCAGTATTTTACGTATTAGTAAAAAACGCCTGAAAATAGATACAGTAGCAACAATAATTAATCTCCTTAGTGTGATCCTCCTAAGGGAGGGTAATGCAATGCAGAAGTCAGTAGGTCTAGGCTATGAAATCCATGCCCTGTTCCAGCTTTGCATTTGCCTGCCCTGTCCTTTCGTTGTCTGCTTGCATGGACTGGCAGGTCAGACACTGCCTCCAAGCATACATACAGAGGTCAGCATATGGAAGCTACTTGTCATCTCCTGGCACTACAATAATACAAATAACAATAATAATTAACAACACTGAATGTTATTCAAAACACTACTGAACAAAACCATAAAAATACAAAAAAACCCAAAACCAAACCCTTACACTTGTTGGGAAGCACAGAGGTCAAAAAGAATTAAAACATCTGTTCTGAACACTGGAGAATTAAAAGACTTTTCACATGAAGAAGCTTGGTTCTAGTAATCAAAGGACTGCAATTAATTACAAACTAGTAAGGCTCTGCTCCCAGAGGCAGGCTACATCATTTCTCTGTCATTAGCATTTTGGACACAGGGAAAACTGGATTTATCACACAAATGCTAAAATTACAAGGTAACAAGTTACCTCTATTCAAATCATCAAATCTATCAAATAAACAACCAACATACTCAAAGCTGAGATCATAAAGGACTGTCCTGTTTCCCCGATTGCTAAACTGATAATGACTTTCATTTCTGCAAGTCCTGCAGAACACAGACTTTGGGCTTATTTTAGCAATCTGACACGTGCAGCACTGATGCAACCACCAGACCCTATTTCCTTGAAGTCCTGAATGCAGGCTCTGCTTGCTTCTGTATTTCACATCTGCTCATGACTTTTCAAAGGACGTTTGTCCAAGGGGCAAAAAGTCATGCCAGAGTGGAAGGAAGAAGAAACAGCTTGTTCCACATGCAGCAGAAACAGCTGAATGGCATCCTCAATTGCAATCTTTTGATTAGATTTTCTCAAGTTTAACCAGGGCTCACTGTTTTGTCCTCCCCTCGATGAGGACACTAGATGGCTTTTTACCTATCCAGCTCGAACAGTAAATTTATAGGGAATTAACATAGGTAACTCACACAGTGCCCCAGGAAGTGAGGACACAGATTTCCAAAGCCTAAACTAAAATGAGAACAATTAATATTTGCTAACAATATAGATCCTTCCAGAAACATGGGATTTCTCAGCTGTGGCTTCCTATACATGGAGAGGGAAAAATCCCAAACCTATCAGCCAGTAGTGCATTTTCACTAACATCTAAACATCACTGGAAGCTTCAGAAAGAAGAATTCTTATTTATTTTCACCTTGAAGACCCTGAAGCATGGCATAGAGCCACTAGGACTGCCCTACTTGACAGATGCTCTAACAGTATATGCAACTTCATACTTAATTTGTTGTTAAAGTTGGAAAAAACCTTTAACCATATATAAGCCAACTTGGCAATCTATTAGTCTTTACGGTTTCACAGCAGTTGCAGCCTTCAGATCCAGCACATATATATCCAAGGACTCAGAAGAAGGACAGATGGTGCTGGTGTGTTATCTGACAGAGGACAGCTAGCCCTGAAGTTTTGTGTCAGTTTTCTTACAGAAATAGTTCTCTCTGTTAGACTCCGTGTAAAATATATATAAGCGATTAAAAAGCACAATGTTTAGAAATTTCTGGCCAAAGCCAGTAAAAGTCTTCACCCAAAGTTCCAACAATTGTGAACACAAGGACAGAAAGTCTTTGAAGCATCTACCACCCCCCAACACATAGCTGACTTAGCAGTGAGAAAAGCAGAAAACGTGTCTTGAATCTTTTATCAAGAATGCAGGGATAAACAAACAATGAAAAATCCAGCAAGCTCTAAAGTTCATATTGGAAGCAATTTACTTATAACAGCTCATCTCTGCAGATTTCTTGACATGCAGACTACAGAGATTGTAATAGCTCACCTACAGAAAGGAAAGTCATATTTAAGCAGTAACTACAAAAGCCGCAGGTTCTGGAAAAATTGTTTCTAAAGGACAGGATGTAAATCAGCATCTCTGAATTCTGCTTCTTTGTCCCTTCACAGCCAGTCTGAGACAAAGTATTACACTTCACTCTGTTCCGAGCAGGTTCATGTGTAAAATGCAGACACCCATGCCGATCTGAAGTGGCAGCCTGACTGGAAGTTGCTCACTGGTCTGAGATGCTCTTGTCAAAGTTCTTAACACAAGTTCCCCCAACAATGACTGATTTAGAGAACCCACTGAAAAAAAAAGGTCCCAAGAGAGCTGCCACTGCGTTACTGCTTATGACATTTTGAATGCCGTTTTAGTATTTACAATTCTAGTGCTATTTTAAATCAGTTTTATCTTCCAACATAGCCTATTCATTTATACAATAAATTACTGAAAAAGCACTAAGACATTATTTTTCATTACTTTTTCCTCCACTTCTGTGCAGCTTTTAAAAAGTATTTAGAACCTAGGAAATACACAGGGGATGGGGACAGATAACTTCTAGACAGAAACCTATTGATGTTTGTGTGATTTCCTTCATTGAAAAGCAGAGCAGTTGAGCTTGTATGGGGTATATTTTGAGTTCTCTGATACTAAGGAAGGCAATAAATGATACGAAATACAAAAGGCTTAGAAATCTGAAATATCTACTAATATGAAGTTTAAGCAGTCATTTTGTGCCATTTTGTTTCAAAGAGCTTGCATACATATCAGGTTTGCATGATGAAACTACAAGAGTGATATTTATAAATACATCAGAAAAAAAAAAGTAGTCCAAAGCTCAAGGACAGAAGATGCTACTATATGCTTTAGCCGGGATCATCAGATCACCTTAAATAACAGTGAAAGAAACTATGTGACTCACCACTTCATCTTTGTCCTCAGGAGTTAGCTGAGCAGAACTTCTTTCTTCTTCCTTCTTGACTGATCTCTCATATAAATCACTGACAATGAACGAGGGGTAGTACCTGTCCTTTAGAGTTTTGTAAACATCTCCCTGAATTCTGTAGAATACTTCAATGCCTTTATTCCCCACGAGACTTTGCTGTATTTCTTTATAAAGGGATTTTTCCACAGGTATTTCTCTGCTTTCCACAAAAAATTTCTGATAAATTTCACTCACCAGTTGAGGTATTTCAGCCTACAATGCAGGGAGGGAGGGGGGGGGAGGAGAGAATAATGAAAAATGTTAAAAATATCAGGATGACTCAGGATCCAGGTGCATAATTTGAAGGATGATCAAACTAATTTCATTCCCAGATGTATGAGAACACATCTGTGAATCTCTTACTGAGATCAAGCACTCTGCCTGCGCACCTAGGCTAGGCAGTTCATTTCACAAGAAAAATAAGTGAAGAAACAACTGTGTTCTAAAATTACCATAGCTTCTTGGAGAAGTAGCACACATTGCTTTTAAAAGTGTGCTCCAAAAGCTGGTATTAAAAGGGGAAAAAAAAAGTGCTCGAGCAACATTGTGGTCACCATTTTAAGTTCAGATTGTAGAGTTCAGCTGTATTGGTTCTCCTGTCTTCTTGTTAAGATCAACTCCCTTTATACATTACCACGGTTAATTTTGAGGGGGAGGGAAGAGAAAAAAGAAACAGGAAAAAAACACAACTGAAGAGACATTTATCAGTACATGAGGCCAGGTATTTCCACTGAGCACAGAACAGTGCTTAGGGTTGAACTGTGCAGTAATGAACAAGAAAGAGAGGAAGTCATGTAGCACAGACCACGATCATCTCTAAATTATTATCTCTCTAAACTGACCCAAATTAAAAAAGGTTTTATTCACTCCATTAGTATGGCACAATGTGCTGGCCTGCCTCATACGACAGTATCACAGCCACATGGCTGCACAGCTGCTCCTTTTTTGCAATCAGAACTGCCCCTGTAGCGGCAGACCACATTTATGTTCGATGGAGGAAGACAAGCACAATGTGTTAGAATCTCTTTTGTAAAATGGGAAGTCTTGAATAAACACACTATACATTGTTTTGAAAGCAAAACGAGAAATCACAGCTGAAAGGTCACAAAATGATTTACAGCACCTTTTCCGAACATGAGCTCTTTACAAACCAAAACTGATCTATACAACTCTCTCTGACATGCGTGACAAACCCTTTTTATGAACACTTTCTAGCCTGAGTTGGTTGTTAGCTGTTTCTTTGGGTTGTATTAATGGCTCACTATTCATGCTCCGTTATTTGCCACTTTGGTTACGGGACGTCATTTGTTTTTCCAATTGACTAGAATCTTTCTATATAAAAGAGTAATAAAATTACAGCGAATAAGAAGTTAACTGATACTTAACGATGAAATTCGCATTTCATGCCAGTATGAATCTTGGAGATTTAGAACAGTTTCTCCTCAAAATCCACCCCACTGCTCACAAACAGCACATTTATCCTGAACCTTCTTCTGTGCACCATTGCTCCACGATACTTCTTGCAACTTTGTATTTCCTATACCTGCTCCAGAATTCTCATTCCTACTTTATCTTAGCATAAGTTACAATACAGCATTGTTTCCTGGAGAAACTTAGCTGCTCACACAGCAATAGAACTGTTGGGGAGATGAAGGGATCTCTCAAAGCAAAGTTTCTCTTTCAGAAGGATTTTAAAAACATATATACACAAATGTTCATGGGTTTGGATTCAATAGGCTACCTGTAATTGCAAGATGAGAAGTTTATGTACAGACTATCAAATAGTAATGTACTTGTAAGTTTCACATGAGCTGATACAACTAAAACCAAAACATTATTGCAAGTTGTTTTTTGTAACTCTCCAGTGGAGAGGGAAATAATTCTACTATTTTAGCATATCCAGTATCCTTTTTACAGGTCATGTTGTTACATAGAAAAACAGGAAACCATCATAACAACAGTCCACAATTTTTAATTGCACATTACCCTCAAACATTTACATGAGCAAGACAAAACCCCTCTAAATTGGTTAGCACCCATCCTATGCTATTGCTGTTCTAATAACGTAAGCACAAACACATTTCCTAACACCAAGATCACAAGCAGCAAAGATTCCCATTAAACGTATAAGCCGCATGGACTTGCAATTTCTTCCACCTTGTTAGCGTTCTTCAGGTACTCCACAGACTCCCAAAGACCGATCAAAGCCATTTTGTCCATCCTTTCCATGTAGATTCGGAAGTGCTCTCGGTATGAAGGGTTGGCCAAAATTTCTTCAAACTGAAGAATCTGAAGAAAGAAAAACTTAAGAATAAAACCTGGGAAAAAAAACTAACTCTAGTGTCTCTCCACCCTTTATGAGGAAAATCTTTTCACTTGGTGTGTCCACAGAGCACCATGCACGTGTACTAGATTCAAGTGCACAGACCTTCTACAGTAATAGTTTGGCTTCATTTAAAGAAAAATAATTTTAAAGAATAAAAAATATGAGTTAGAAGTACTGGAAAGATAAACACATCTATGTTCCTACCAGGCAGAAATTATTTCCACTTATTTTCTGTCCAGGAGGTAAGACTGTACTTCAAAGGACTAAGATGGCATTTCAAGTCATTTATGAAATACTACTGCCAAAAATTTAACTTCTCGTATCCCTGCAAGGCAGAGGAGACAAGCTGAAAGCTTAGCTTGATTCAAACAAATAGTTACACCAGCAGTTGCCACGCCACAGGCCACAGAGCTCTAAGATTTATCTCAATTATTCCCAGGGACACAGAAAGATGGAGTGTAGTTCTTTACCCTAGCAGCTAAGGCATCCCATTAACTGTGTGTTATTGAAAAGCATCTATCAGAAATGCAGCCAGGAAAGGGTACAGGCTGTGATATAATGCTCAGGACTGTTCCTGAGATGAGAGAGGGGGTGTGTGTCAAGCAGAGCAGGAAATGAAACATATACTTCCCACACCTAAGCAGATGCTGCAGCCATTAAGATGTTGGATTAAAAAGCCATTATCGCTTCCTCATCCTCTACTCTTTTTGTGAAGCCAGGCTTTTTCTTTGAGAGAAACACCTACCTGGAAACGAAACACGTCCCTGATAAAATGAACAGATCTCCCCACATTGAACAAACTGAACAACCTTGGTTTTCTTTGAAAAACAGAACCACTTTTCAGAACACACCATCAAAACTAACCACCCCTTCCCCTCCAACGTTTCAGCCTAACAGCTCAGTCTTGTTTTCATGTAGCTCCTTTAGTGCCATTATTTATATTGTCAGGAATCCAAATACAGAGTGGCCATGGTCTCTTGCTTTGTACCTCCCAGATATCAACCAACCTTCACCTTTTCCTTTGAAAAGAAAAGCAGGTCCTTAAGCACTGTGGCTAATGAATCTTAGCTTCCTATGACTTTGCATTTTATAGCAAAGATAATTTGGTATGGAGCAAGACATGAATTCCAACCAAGGCTAAGGCATATTAACCCATGACATATTTTTCTAATACAGGCTTTTCAATACCTAATACTACTACAATTCAGGTCATGCATCAGCAGCTCTCTCTCTAGGAAGATAATTTATTTTACTCAGCTTAGTACCTGTGAGACTCCAGCACCAAGTTACGTTTAAGAAAAACAGTCTGCTGGACTCAAGCTGTATGGGAAGAAACCACATCCATGTGCCACAATTACTAGCACAAGTCACTTCCTTAATAAACCAAGCTAAAGAATGTTCTTTGAAAACTGTAGCTACCTATGTTTTTCCTGAAACAGCTTCCCCAAATTTTGGGCAGTGTTTAAGCACATTACATTTGTCTCAGCTGAAATGGTCTTTTTCATCTACAAAGTTTCTTAGCAACAGCCATATGCCATTCTTCTCTTCATCCTTTACCATACCAATATCTTCTGAGCATGGCTTGCTCTTACCTTCAGAACTATTCAGGTATACGAACATGAACTTCTGTCTTTCAGAGGCTGCACTGTAATTCAGTGAACAGCACAGAGAGTCAGGCTTGCTGAAGCTAGGCTTATTACAGAAATGGTGATCAGACTGTCCAAGAGAAGAACACAGAGATGACAATTCAAAGGGCAGTCTGTGGGTTAGCCTGATTGCTGTGCACCATCGTATTCTCTATTCAATTTTTTTATCAAGGACAGTGATTTAAAACACAAGCAGAAGAGGGTCTTCCAGCCTCTTGAACAGAAATCTTCACCATCTCCAGGAATTTCAGCTCTATATATGATAGCAGAGGTAATAAACCACAACGCAGAGCACATGCTGTCTCTTCTTGAGCAAGAGGTCACCTTGGTCTTTATGCCTATTATCCAAAGTATCTCCGCCCAGGCTGCCAGAAAAGAGGGTAATTAACAAACATCCCCTCTCACAATTAATTGTGGGTAAGTGCTGCTGCAGGGAGCAAAGCAAGTGCAATCATCCCTCCCTCCTAACAAAGGCCCATTGCACAGGTGCCCCACAGTAATTAAAGGGGTGGTGCCTAATAATGCTGTTACACAAACTTCCTATTAGTTACCTTGCAAACTGAAATACTTGAACAAGACAAATTAATGGACAGAAAAGCTTACTTTAAGGCATATGTACATGCTCAAATCTAACATCCAGTTAGCAGATATAATCTTAGAATGATCAGCCCCAACAGCAACCCTTCAAGTCCTTCTGACTAGAGAGCAGCTTCTGGGCCTGGAAAAACCAGTAGCTTTACTGCTGCTACATCAATTCCCTGCTCCAACAGGGAAGTAGCTAACATATCACAGCTTCTCACAAGCTCTGCCAAAGACTAGGAAGGGGTTAGGTTTTTATTTTTTCCAAGCAGGGTGCTCTAACCAGCATCCCTAACATAGGCACACAGAATATCCTTGCTCTTGGCCCTACAAAGCAAATAGCTGGTGTTGAGAAATCCCTAAAGATAGTCACAACCTCTCTCTGGAGAGGAACATAAAACAACCGGTTAATTTGCAAGGACCTGTATAGGCACCAGACACAGCACAGATACACAGTACTCTATTTCTTTGCAACGCACCAGGTTCCCATTGACTGTAACCACATTGGTCTATAACTAATAAACACAATAAAGCTGATAACAGCACTGCAGATCCTGGGTGGGTAAACAGAATTTGGGACAGTAGTGGATGTTTTCTGTTGGGATGATGACACACAGTCACGCTGCAGAAATTACATTGGAAAAATGTGTCTCTTTCCAAGCTGCATTTTTAAGAACAGTAACCAATGATTTGTCTGTACACCAACTAAAATTGAAGCACATATTCTTCATTATCTTTTAAGAAGAGGCAAGTCATCAGAAGGTTATCTTTGTCACATAGAGCAGTAGCTAACCTAAATGCAATGATTAGTTATCTATCAGGAAGTATATACTGCATAAGGTACCTGAATGTTTTACTGCACATACACTAATTGAAAAACCCCTGCCTTGAGACTCACATGTTCATGGGGATGCTGAGGAGGGACTCTTCATAAGGGACTGTAGCGAGAGGACAAGGGGTAACGGGTTCAAACTTAAACGGGGGAAGTTCAGATTGGATATGAGGAAGAAATTCTTTACTGTAAGGGTGGTGAGGCACTGGAATGGGTTGCCCAGGGAAGCTGTGAATGCTTCATCCCTGGCGGCGTTCAAGTTGGGGTTGGACAGAGCCTTGGGTGGCATGGTTTAGTGTGAGGTGTCCCTGCCCATGGCAGGGGGGTTGGAACTAGATGATCTTAAGGTCCTTTCCAACCCTAACTATTCTATGATTCTATGAAATTCTGTCGTAAGACACAACATCTGTAGGCAACAGAAGAACAACAACTGAAGCTTGCTTTCTTTATATCCCCAAATTCTGTACCAGGAAGTATACTGACATAACATGATCTCAAGTTCAGAAATCACAGTGAAAATCTCATCAGTTACCTGTTACATCAGCATCTATCCATGGATACATAGAATCATAGAATAGTTAGGGTTGGAAAGGACCTTAAGATCATCTAGTTCCAACCCCCCTGCCATGGGCAGGGACATCCCACCCTAGACCAGTTTGCTTAAGGGCCTGTCCAACCTGGCCTTGAACACTTCCAGGGATGGAGCATTTACTACTTCTTTGGACAACCTGTTCTGGTGCCTCACCACCCTCACAGTAAAGAACTAACCTGAACTTCCCCTGTTTCAGTTTAAACCCATCACCCCTTGTCCTATTACTGCAGTTCCTCATGAACAGTCCCTCTCTAGCATCCTTGTAGTCCTCCTTCAGATACTGGAAGGCTGCTATGAGGTCTCCATGCAACATCCTCTCCTTCAGGCTGAACAGACAGCCCCAGCTTTCTCAGCCTGTCTCCATACATGCTGGAAGCAAGGCCGTTTCTGCAGGAGTTTCAACTTACTCCTGATCAGTAGGATTATGAAGATGAAACGCCTGTGCCTCAAAAATACACTTGGGCCATTTCCTTGCTATTTCACAGCTAGTCCAGGATCAGATCGCCACAGCTCCTCCTACCACCTGAGGTTCACAAAAAGCTCTGCTAAGGAGATGCTGTGACTTCACCCATCAAATCACAGATGTGATGATATGGCTATTGTGCTGAATACAACAGAGAAAACAAATGGTTTGCTGAATGAACACAGACAACAAGAACTCAATTAATTACTGCAGTACTGTGCAGGTACCATTTCTATGAAAAAAGCCTAAACCTGCACTGACCATAAGTAGATTAGAAGAGATGCTTTATATATTACACTAATTTGAACTGCATTTTCTCTGAAAGCAAATCTAACAGCCAAGACAGAATATACATCAGTATTGGAGCTAATGACAAAATTCAGACTCAGAGAGTAGCTGGGGTTGGTTTGTTTACTTGTTTGCTTATAAGCTTTTGATTATAATTCACACGTCCATGACCTCCCTAGAGAACCCACATTCGGGATAATAAGGTGAGTGAAACATATGCAAAGTCAAACATATAAAAGTCACAGGACCATTTAGTCAAACAGAAAACTGACGCTGTTTTATAATTAGCTTCTGCTGTGAAAGGAGAGAAAAAAAAATATTTCAAAGCACCTAATTTCTGTTTCTTAATTCTGTAAAAGAGGAACATCAACAGCTCCAAATAATCCACTTCCACATTTCAGACCATAATGCAAACCATAATAGCACCAGCAGTGCTATTACTCCTCTACTACTGCAGCAAAGAGAAAGCTTTCCGTAGGTTGCAGAAGTGAAACCAAAATACAACTTTAGGTCACTAGTCAATTTGTTCTTTGCTCAACTAATACCAAATACTCCTCACAGTTAATAGCGTATTCACGCTTCTGTACTACACTTACATAACATCATACACCATCAGTAGATGCTCATTTCTGACCCATTCCATGTATTTGAAGAAAGGAAAGCAAGCTTTCAGTTTCTTCTATACAAACTAGTTATTCTGCAGGTTAAGTGCCATCTTAGCAGAAAAACTGGCACAGACAGACTCTAAATTTAGAGAAATTATGGGCCACCAGGAGCAACATACCAACATTAGCTTATCTACTAAGTCCCAAAGTACGCCTTTCCCTTTTGCTTAGAAAAAGTTCCAAGTGTTCTGAGTGTTCAGTCAATATTGCCCACATAGGAGCGGCCAGCATCCAAAATAGCACTAGCTGCCTTGAAACAACCCAGACTGCAGCTACCACAGTGCAGAAAGAGGATGAGAAGAAGCAGCACTGAAGAGAGTCCCCTTCCTAAGCCAAGCCCTGGGCATTTTTCTGTGCTCAGAAGAGAACAGCATGGCCTCTGTTTCTCATCCAGCCTCCCTCAGCCTGTTTCCTGATACTGGGGACAACAGAAGAGAGCAGCACTTTTGCTGTTTCCTATGCTGACATGGGTGCGGAGTGGTTATAGGGCTTCTTCATAGAAACTTCATCAAAAGCTTAGAAACAGAGCAGATCCTATTGCTTCTGCCACCACTACAACAAATACCTGTGCAAAGAATATTAATTCCTGTTAACAGTACCATTGTACAATATGTATATATGTGCCATAGTACAATATGGAGCTGCTCACAGGTATCATTGCAAGATACACAACCCCAGGTTAGCCGCTCCCACCAAAAAAAAATCCACTGTTATAAAATATGCAACATTAAAAGCAAGAATTCCTCTGTTTTTAATACAATAATATTATGTTTTATTGCACTGCTGACCTCACCCAGTGCACCTTCATTACTTGATCCTGTTCCTGAACAATCTTAGGTCGTTATGTATCTATCCTGTAAAGCCTGTAACACCTCAGCAGGCACCAAAAATGACATCAGTGGTTCATGTGGTGCTGCCACATGCTTCTCTCTCTCCTTTTCTCCTTGGCACCTCCCGCTACACTCAACTCCAGGAAACAGATCAGGACTGCCTTGGCACAATCTATAACACACTGTCTGAAATCATGCTTTAAGGATAAGGGAGATAGTCAAACGCCCTCTTTCAGGCCTTACTCAAGACAGACAAAACACAAATAGTTAAGAACTATTTCTCCACCACGCAACTTTTTCTTACATGCGAATAAGTTGCAATTATTATAAGGACATAATAAAAATTAAAGATCCCTGCATGAAAGGATAACTTCTCTATTATCTATATGAAAAAAAGATGAAAACTTTCTCATTTGAGTACATCTATTACTGTACTTTGCCCAAAGGGGACTGAGTAGCTTACACAAAGAAGTCACTAAACCTACTGAAGTTTAGCAAGGATAAGTAGCCGTTGTTTTATTTTTGTACATGCTGGCTAACACAACAGTATTTTTTTCTAATTCCAGACTACAGTGATGTTGAAAACCAGTATTCAGTCAACAGTTTTACCAAAGCTTTTTTGCAACGACAGCCCTTATATTTTTATCAATTGCCTTCCATAAGTGAGTGTTTGCTTTTGAATAACTTGGTATTTGCAAAACCCGTAAGTATTTCCAAAAGTACATATAACAAAGGCCGAAGAAACACTGCACATGTGTTGGTAATCTTCTATTTGAAGGCAAGTTGCTACTTTCAGAAAGGCTGCTACCATGTCTTTATTACCTTCCTATATGTAGTACATCTGAAAAATCACACATGCTTATGAGCCACTCGACCCTTTGTGAAGTTTCACATGTAGAAACATTCCAGGCCAAGTGATCACTATGTTTTTTCAGGTACTTCAGCGATCTTTTCCCTAAACAAACCATGAAGCAACTAATTTGTACTTGGCTCGGAGGGAAGGGAGTGATTAATAACAGCGAGGACAATATGATCCAGTGCTAACACATTTAGAATGACCTTCAGACAATGTATGTGCTACTCAGTTTATACCTTCTGACTCTGAGGGCCATCACCTTCCTCAGAAATGCCATCCTCCTGCTGATCATAAGCAGGCCCTCCCAGAAGCCTTATTCTCTTCTCACATTGCTTCTTTGCCACCGTCAGCTGATTAATATACCTCTTCACATTGCGAGCCCTCAGTAGGTCAGCTTTCATTGCTGCAGTTTCTTTTCCTTTTGAATCTAAGGATAAAGCAGATCAAAGACAGTCCTTTACAACATGAAAATATCATTGCACCACTGCCTCTGTGACCTGCCTGATCAAAGCATTTTTCATTCTGGAGTCAACTATGCACATGAGAACAGATAATGCAGAGTCTGTATTTAAAACGACATGGTGCTTTTGAAACATTCTCCAATGATAACTAACGGGCTTATATAAAACAGTTCAGGAAAAAAAAAAACATTATTCAAACATCCAGTGAAATCTGACTCTTCCAGCTCTCTTCTCATAGTTTGTTGCAAAACAGAGGCTCAAGACTTGTGTACTACACAATGTACACTGATCAGATGGCTTTGGGAAGTTACCTGCAGTTACAGTGTATGATAGGTAATACATGAAACTGATGGTTTATGTACCCTACTGAACATAACACTGACTACTTAGAGCCATGAGGGGCTGGACTCAGACCCTCGAGACCAGCATGACATGTTTCCATGCATCTCATTTACAAATCCAAACTTCTTGAGCCTGATGTGAACAGCAGATCATACAATATCTCCTCCAGACAGCAACACTGCTTGAATTTCATTCAAAATGGTCATATGACTAAGAAAAAAAAAATCTAACAGTGCCACACCAAGACTGCACAGTAATGAAGTAAAATGAAGATGACAGTCAGCTGAAGAGGATTGGGTAATAAAACACATAATGTTTGTGTATTCTACATTCCAGTCTCTTCAGCTAATTGCCAGGGTCTAAAAAAAGAAGCAGCAGACAAACCAGATTAAAAATCCCTACTGCACTGAAATAATTCCTGGTTTATATCTGCTGATTCACATTTATACACTGGTTTTATTTTCCTCTTGTTCAATGATAACAGTCCTGCTTTTGCAGGCTGCAACTAGCGCTCAGTAGCAAAGCGCCTGGCTTGTACTTGGCTCTGGGTTAATTGATTGCTCAGGGATGAATAACAGAGATCCATTCTACTATGTTTTCAAAATACTAAATGCTAATAAACCAATATAGATGAAAATAGCATTCCATTTTCAAAACAGTTGCTGGAAAGAAACAACCAGACAGAAAAAGAAGATCTCTTAGGAATTATTTAAAACAGGTCTTGTAAACACATTTCTAATACAATAAGGTACCTTCTCCTTTTAGGACTGTTTTCATCCTTTTATTTCTCCCTTACAGCCACATGTAACTACTGCATGTGATTATGTTTGTTACTCTTATACTGGAGAACAACTCAACAGTACATGGAGCTCCCTGAAGTTCTACAGGTAATGTGAGTGCAGATATCCTCCCAGAATCTTTTCCCATATTGTTAATTGCTCTTTATTCACTGAATGTATTTATGTATGTTGGTAGGGAACCTTCCTGATTCAAAGACTGTTAGTTTTAATGGGTAAGTATCACCTGCATCTGAACTGCCATATAACAGTAAACTACAGAGATAACACTCACTAAAGCAAATAATAAAATGAGTTTCCCATGACAAATAAATGCCATCTGTTTTCCTGGCATGCTATCTCCACAAGGAAGTCAACAGAGCATTTAATTTAGCGTTTCAGTTCCCTGACCAGAGGTACCAGTATTAATGAGAAAAAAAGAGAGGAGAACAACAAAAAGCAGGAAAATAGCTCTCTCCGCCGATTTAAAATGTTTACAGCTAATACAAATACGTCAACAGCAATATGAAGTGAGGAGTAAAACCCAACATTTCCCCTCCTGCACTTGACTCCAGGATGATTTTTAAAAGTTCTCAATTCTCTCAATAGGTTGAATACTTTGGGATCAAAATGCACACCTGAAACCCCACACTTTGAAAACCCATGAACAGTGCTACGCAACGATCAGCCTTCTTCAAGCACCCTGAGTGAAATCAAGGCATTCCTGAAGGATTTTCAAGGTAAGCATGCCTATTTTACCTGTAGTCTTATCATCCTGTGATTGCAGCAGGCCTCCAGGGAGACTGATGAGCCCTACAACCCATCCACTTCCCTTGAATAATTACTTTATTAACAAAGATCCTTCATAAAACATTTGCCTCACTCAGCATTTCTTATCCATAAGGAGCCACCCCATGTAAGAAACACTCAGGGCAGAGTGATGAAGATCACACTGCCTGCCTGTTCCTGCTCCATGGATAAACAGGACTAGTCACCATGAAAGCCTGGCAGCGACATCCCTTTAAGAGTAAACAAGAGGCTGAGAAAGAGCAGCCCAGCACAAAGTGTGGCTAAGGCACTGCAGTGAAGGAGAGGTGGTGCGGAAGCCTGGAGAAACCATGAACATGACTTTCCTCTCCAGAAGTACGAAAGACAAGCTAATGGAAAACACAAGGAGTAGCATTTGTATGTCAGTTGGCAAGGGATTAGGTGTATCATTGGTTTTCTCCTAATCCCAATCTTCTTTCAAGATTTTTGAGAATTCACTGATTTTCAGATCTGAAATGTTCTGGGTTTTTCCACATTAAGCCCTATCAAAAAGGTATTTTGAGCTATAAAGACAACTTCCATTTTAAATCTATTCTTGCCCGATCCCACCACCAAAGTACTGACATAATTAAGAGCCTTTTTTGCCATTTCTTTGTATCAGTTTTGCCATTTCTTTGTATCAGCAAAGCTGATTATCACTACATCCACAAATCACTGCATAAACCAAATAAAACTAGCAAGTTACGAAAGAAAAGACTTGCAATTACTCACATACCCCTCAGCCAGCTTCAATAAAAGGAAAAGGAATAGATAACATGCTACTAAGACACTGTTTCATCACTATACAAGAAAAGAAAATGCATCCTTTGGGTAATTTTAAGGATTAACAACTTCACAGCTGATATCAGTCGAGGAGTATTTTTTAAATTATTGTTAAAAACAAATAAAATCACTCCTCATCAGCAAAACAAGAAAGATGCTGCTTCGGCGTTTCCTCCCCACAACAGCTAAGCAGGGCCTCCATCCCCCAAGGAGCAAAGGGTCATTTAGTAACCTCCTCCAAAATAATTCTCCTGATCAGGGGAAATTTTGAGAAGACATGCAGTGCCATGGTGAAACTTCACAGGGGTATTGTGCACCCCTCCCAGGGGCACCAAATGCAATTAGTACCAAAAGCAGAATTTCAAACTCTGCTTATCATTCCACAGCTGTGGATAATTCAGTTTGCACTGTAAAATATCAAAATGCAAATGGTCCAAATGAGCTCAAACTTAGCAAGCACTCAAAGCTGAACTACCTCTACAAATCTTTTTCACTCTGTTCTTGCACACCCAAGGTGATTTCTGACAAAGCTTCCACATTTTCTTCCGAATCACTCCATAACTACCTTGATTCGAGATAGGCCAGATCTTAGAATCCACCAAAAACATTTCTGAAAATGGATTCCTCAGAACTACTTCTGCCTCCTCCCCCCCCCCTTTTTTGTTTTGGTAGTTTTGCTATTTGGTCAGCTTTTATGCATTAAATACACTGAACTGCAGTACATATTCACACTGTCTGTTCTTCAGTCAGAATGTTGGGTTTGCAAACAATAGTCATGCCAATGAATGCCACACAAACTTTAAAACCCACAACAAAAATAATGTAAATTAAGACATATGTAAAGCCTGCTTAAAGCACAAGCTGAAGTGTATTGTAGTGCTGCGTGAACTGTCCGTTCTTAGTAGCAGCATAAAGCAAAGATTTCTCATTTGAACATATACAACTCATTTGAAGGTATATATGAAAAAACATGATTAAAACTGAAAGTACAACTTCTTGTTCCTTTACAGCCTCAAGAACTAAAGACACCTGCTGCCTGGCTGCATGTACAACCGCACTGACTCATCTGATTGATCTCTGAAGGAGCTACACACATGCACAACACTGTATTCATTTTTGCAAGACATTTTACGTTCTTTTATCCAAGCCAAGAACATGCAGCTCCTGCTTAATGCTGTGCTGAAGTACTTAAGTAACAAATACTGATTTAACATTTTCATGCAAACAGTAACTGTAACCTTCCATATATATAATTTACCAACCATTACAAACTTCTCTGAACTTGCAGAAACTTTGAATTACACATTGTCAAAACCTATGTAGGCCTGGAAAAGCACCTGCTCAATTCTGCAAGAGCAAGCCAGACTTCGGGACGAACAGCGCACATGGTTCTTCTACTGCCCAAGGCATAAGCAACGGAAAAC
Organism: Amazona ochrocephala; assembly: GCA_039720435.1. Classification (NCBI taxonomy): domain Eukaryota; kingdom Metazoa; phylum Chordata; class Aves; order Psittaciformes; family Psittacidae; genus Amazona; species Amazona ochrocephala. The sequence continues at coordinate 35,854,034 of CM077879.1, forward strand.
CAGCTCTAGCATGGTCAGACAAGAGAAAGAGTGAAAAAACTGCTAACAGAGGAACACTTCAGGCAACAGATCTGGTGGAAGGAATTTAAAAGAAGATCATGGAGAATTTAGGCACAGAACATTAGCAATATAGTGCAATGCAGTTCTCCCCATCACAGCCACAGCTGAGCAAAACAAAAGCAAAATAGTGGCAAGGTAAATTTGAGCATAGGAGTAAGTACGTACTATACAATAAAATAACATCCACCACATGTAGTCTCTGTCTGTAGGTCCCTGCATTCATCATTGGTCACTTCTATCTGAACAGTCAGCCTCCCTCCTCCCTCTTTCCCCAATGGGCATCTCTCCAAACCACCATGGACAAGATGCATTACCATCACTATCACACACAAAGGATCTCAGGAGCAGAAAAAAGAGTTTACTAAACTGATTTGAAAAATCACAAATCAAACAAGTCTGCCATGATCAGAGCCACTGTTTCACCTTCATCCACAAGCATCCCCTCCACACTTACTGCTTAAGCACGACGTGCATAATGTCAGCTCTTTAAGCTTTGCCAAAAAGCTATGCAAAAATAATTGTGTATGCATGTTTATCCCTGTGTGGAGGATGGGGGTGGGGGGAGGAATCACACCACAGTTTTGTCATAATTAAGTTAAATGGCATCTGTAACGTGCTGGAATGCAGAAGTACTCATCTCACTTCACTCTAAATTATCATCTTGACAAAACCCACACATCACAACCTACACACCCAAGGTAGCTTGGACTCCCAGTTTCTAAAGGAAAAGTCCCTTTTTAAAGCCAAACATTCAAACCTTTCTCGGAACCGCAGCACCTAAGAAGCCTGCCCACAAACAGTTCTGTTTCTGTACCAGCTGTCAGCTCCACTTACAAAAGCGACTATCTACATGCACAGTGGGAACACTCAGCAGGAGAAATCTACTGCAACACAGCAGATCTCTGTACAGAAATGGCTGCTTATTTGATCTGTCTCACAATCCCTGCTTGAAAAGGAGCAGTTTTCTCAACAGCGGTGCTCTGGGGTCGATTACAACACGGTGTCTGAAAAACATTTCCACCCCATCATCCAAGCATGGTTTCCGGTCATGCTGTGAAGTCACGTATAAGGCAGAGGGCACAGAAAATGAGAAGGCAAACCAAACAAATCACTTCACAGTGTCTGGGACAGGGGAAGATCTCTTGAGATATTTGCTGTCAGTTGCCCTAAGACAAGGTACATGCCTTCATGGGCTTCTGTTTTAAAAAGCAGCTAGCAAAATTGCAAATCCTTGCCAAAGACTTGTAGGATCCTGTAATATGACATCAGCAAGAGAAGAAGCAAAAATACATCTGTTAAAATTAGAACTAGTGTATTTAAAGTGTTTCTTATTCACATTATAGCAAATATCAAGTTATTATATCAACTTCCTTTGTTGCTATTTCATGATTTTAAGCTTTTTCTTTAGAAAAATTAAGATCTACACTTGCTTCTAGAAACTCAGATCCTCTCTCACTCATGTTACAATGCCTGATCTGTGTATTCGTCCTGACAAACTGCTTGAACTAAATCAAAATGCACTAAGCATTTTCAGATAAGCATTTCTAGTCCTTCATTTTTAATTAAGTAAAAAACAACCACCACCACCTTAAAATATCACAGTTAGCTCAAATTGGGCTCAGTACTTCCAATGAATAACTACTTATCAAATCAAAGGGCAAGCAAATGCTCTGACCACACCACCCAAGTCTTGGAAGGCAGATGCAGGGACAGTGAGAATGAAGACCCTGGGCCCACTGTAGAAGAGGATCTGGTTCGAGACCGTCTTAGGAGCCTGAATGTATACAAGTCCATGGGACCGGATGAAATCCATCCGCGGGTCCTGAAGAAGCTGGCAAATGAAGTTGCTAAGCCACTGTCCATCATATTTGAAAAATCATGGCAGTCAGGTGAAGTTCCCGACCACTGGAAAAAGGGAAATATAACCCCCATTTTCAAGAAGGGGAAAATGGATGACTTGGGGAACTACAGACCAGTCAGCCTCACCTCTGTGCCTGGCAAAATCTTGGAGCAGATTCTGCTGGAAGGCATGCTGAGACACATGAAAAGCAACAAGGTGCTTGGTGACAGCCAGCATGGCTTCACTAAGGGGAAATCCTGCCTGACCAATTTGGTGGCCTTATAATGGGGCTACAGAACTGATGGAGAGGGGTAGAGCAGCTGATGTCATCTACCTGGACTTGTGCAAAGTGTTTGACACTGTCCCACACGACATCCTTGTCTCTAAATTGGAGAGACATCAGTTTGATAGGTGGACCACTCAGTGGATAAAGAACTGTCTGGATGGCTGCACGCAAAGAGTTGTGCTCAATGGCTCAATATCCAGCTGGAGACCAGTAACAAGTGGTGTCCCTCAGGGATCGGTGTTGGGACCGGTCTTGGGACCGGTCTTGTTCAACACCTTTGTGAGTGACATGGACAGTGGGATTGAGTGCGCCCTCAGCAAGTTTGCCGATGACACCAAGCTGTGTGGTTCGGTTGATACGTTAGAGGGAAGGAATGCCATCCAGAGGGACCTTGACATGCTTGTGAGGTGGGCTGATGCCAACCTGATGAAATTTAACCATGACAAGTGCAAGGTCCTACACCTGGGTTGGAGCAATGCCAGGCACAGCTACAGGTTGGGCAGAGAAGAGATTCAGAGCAGCCCTGTGGAGAAGGACTTGGGGGTGTTGGTCGATGAGAAAATGAACACGAGCCGGCAGTGTGCGCTTGCAGCACAGAAAGCCAACTGTATCCTGGGCTGCATCAAAAGGAGCGTGACCAGCAGGTCGAGGGAGGTGATCCTGTCCCTCTACTCTGCTCTCGTGAGACCTCACTTGGAATATTGTGTGCAGTTCTGGTGTCCTCAACATAAAAAGGACACGGAACTGTTGAAACAAGTCCAGAGGAGGGCCACGAGGATGATCAGGGGACTGGAGCACCTCCCGTATGAAGACAGGCTGAGAGAGTTGGGGCTGTTCAGCCTGGAGAAGAGAAGGCTGCGTGGAGACCTTACAGCAGCCTTCCAGTATCTGAAGGGGGCCTACAGGGATGCTGAGGAGGGACTCTTCATAAGGGACTGTAGTGAGAGGACAAGGGGTAACGGGTTCAAACTTAAACAGGGGAAGTTTAGACTGGATATGAGGAAGAAATTCTTTACTGCAAGGGTGGTGAGGCACTGGAATGGGTTGCCCAGGGAAGTTGTGAATGCTCCATCACTGGCGGTGTTCAAGGCCAGGTTGGACAGAGCCTTGAGTGGCATGATTTAGTGTGAGGCATCCCTGCCCATGGCAGGGGTTGGAACTAGATGATCTGAAGGTCCTTTCCAATCCTAACTATTCTATGATTCTATGACTCTATGATGGGAGACTTACAGTTAAAGATGTAGAAAGATGTGATTCTTCCAACCAGAGCACATGTGACTATGAAGAAGATTGTCTAAAACTATCAATAGGAAGAAAAAACAAAGATAAGGAAAAAACAACCAACCAACCAACAAGAAAAAAAAAAAAACCAACAACCAAAACAACCAACCACTACAACCATGCCTACACTCACTGCTGGAGTGACCCTGACTGACCATTTTGGAAGAGGACACATAGCAGGACACAGTTTGGAGAAGTAATGCAGATACACCTACACATCAGATTCAGTGCTTTTGTGTGAGTGCAAATGAGGGAAGGAGTGGAGTGCCAGCATGCAAGATAACAGCTTCTATTTAGAGTGGGCTGCACCACTCCAAAATAAACCCATCAGCACCTCTTCAAAAAGTAATGCTACATTAGGTTTCTTATTCAGCTTTAGCAATGGCCAAAAGCAAATGGTCATGGAAGCTGCATCATCCACCCCCAACAGGCATCATTCTATGAACCTCTCAGATTATTTTGTGTCTCAGCCTTTTAAGACATTTGACTTTCTCGGGGAGTCAAATGCAAAAACTTACTGCTTAACATGAATCAGATGCTTTTGTACGTTTTCGTTTGCTCTCCTACGCTCACATGCCAGAGGATTCAAATGACAGAAATCTGAAAAGAAAAAAGACCCTATAATATGCCATTTTTTACTACTGAGGAGTTAATACAATGATGTTTAGAAGCATTTTAAGGTACTTTTTGCTTTATTAAAGGGCCCTAATGGCTAACTGTTTTGCCAATAGGTGGCACCAACACTTGTTAAATTAAACGTAAAGAACCTTGTCCATGCTGAGGGACAAGCCTTCCTCTCCAACCCCTCTGAGGACCAGCATTAAACGTATGCTCCATTATCACCAGACAAAATAGTAAAAGAAGTCAGGCAACTGTAGCCCATATGAGAAGCCATCAGCCTGAAGCCTGGTCCTCAGGCTACTCATCCTTTAATAGCCACCCAATCTTTTTATAAACAAAATGTTTTGGTCAGTTTTAGAGACTTAATTATATCTCCTCAACCAACAGCAAAGATACACAATCCTGCTCAGGCATATTTAGTGCTAAGTAACATACCTGCATAACACTTACTCTGCTTAGATAGTAGCTAAGTACCCACTGCTCCAGAGTACTGGCCACTCCTGCTGCCTAAAGTGCTTCTCACATTTGTTGCTGTACCTTTTCCTATTGCAAATGCTGTCTCAGGAAGCTCCCATGCTGGAAACTGATGGAGGCTCAGACTACATCCATGTACATACTATTTTACAGTTGTTCTACTTGTTTCCTGAGAGCAAGTATCAGGTTCAACAGACCACTGCCACCCAAAGTTCCACTGCTCTAGCTGAACACCCAGGCACTAAAGAAACAATTAGGATCCAACTTTGCCACATGAAAGAGGAAACAGCTACCAATAAGACTATCTCTTGCCATGCTGGAGCAAAAGCTCATTTGCTAGCAGGAAATGGGAGACTGTCATATACATTGAACACCAATGCTCACACATTATTACAGGTATGCAGCAGGTACTGTGGGAACAGATTAAAGAGAGAAAGATAGAATGAGATTGCGCAAACACACTTCCACTTGGCATAAAGCTTACATTTAGCTACTCCCCATGAAACCCAGCTGTTGCAGGGGTAGCCAGAAAGGGAAACATCAAAAGGTGATGAAATGTCGTGATCTGTTCTACAACAGTTCAACAATCTTTGTATCAGCAATGAGCTGGGCTGGGGTTTTTGTTGGCTTTCTTTTGTTTTAAGGAAGGTAGCACAGTTTTCCTTCATCTTTTCTTCCTAAAATTCAGGAATATGTTAGATTTGTTACCACATTAGGAAAAATGTCTCCACCTAGTTCAGGAAAAAAAAAAAAAGACAAAAAAGCCTCCAGAACTAGATTTTAACCCTTTACAGTTTTGCTAGCCCCCTTACTGTACATAGACCAAGCCTGAAAATTTTTGGTGGATGAAAACCTTAGCAGAATAACTGAAACAGATTAGAGATCTGCCTTAAATTGTGTGAACTATAGTGAGATTGTATTGTATGCCTCTGCTGGACATACTGTTCCACATGTGTCAAGCAAAAAAAAGTCACCTTTTTCTTCAGGCCCAACGCAAATAACCATTGGCTATTTAAGAAATATGAGGGTTTGACACAATAGCCCCACTGGCTAACATAGCCAGCAGTGGGAATCAACTCTTAAATGACATACACAGTTGCCACAGAACTAAACTAATAATAAGTCAATACCATAACACAAAGTTTCAGTTCAAGGTAGTGGAATTTCTGTTGTACTTTTTTTAATATCGGAAAAAGTCAAGAGCCCATAAGAATGCAGAACCAACTTCATCACAGAATAAGTGGAACCAGATTTACTTTGACAGAATACATAACAATAATCTTTATGTCTGTTCTGCAGTGCCAGGCACTTGCAGCTTCAGAAAAATATCTTCTGTTCAGGGTTTGGACCAGTGAATAATTAACTATAAAACTCAAGTGAGACAGAGGAGAGCAAGACAGAAAATAATTGTAGAAACCCAAACTGTGTAAGAATATTCCCTAAATCAATTCTTGTCACAACAAAGACCAATGGCAGCATAAATGGAAATACAGGCCTAGAGAGGCTGATTTTTCATAATGTACTCAGAGTTAACTTCCCTGTTCTCATTTTATTAACTTTATGAAACACTCTTTCCATTAAATTAAATTTCATCTGAGAAATATTAATCTCACTTCCTGTAACGTACATTTGAGCAAAAACCAGTGCCTTACTTTTCCTTGCCTTGGTTTGATGGAAGCAATTTATCCTACAGGAATGCACATCTACATTTTAAAAGGTAGATTAAAGGCATATCAGTGTTGACAACCTTATACTTTCAGAAACTTGAGCAGGGACCCCAAACTCTTCATACTGTCCCATGAAGATTATTTTACTTAACCTCCCATGGCATGTTTAATTTTCTGTTCCTGCATTTTTCATTACACTTGAATTTCATTCCACTTTAAAAGCTTCTCTTTGTGATACGAAGAGCTACAAAAGGATTTTTTTTAACCTGACAAGTAGAGAACATATGAAACTATAAAAATCTTAAGATTTGTTCGTTTACAAATAAATTAATTTATATTGCCTGTTGACTTTTAATTATGTTTTGACATACATTAAGTATATGCTTCCAAGCAAAAATTTGGTCCGCAATTTTGCCATCAATATAATCTCCTGAAGATATACCATAGTTTTGGTACATCTTGGGAACCATAAAAAGCAGTATATATAATAAATATTATTTTACTTTAATGTAAATCATGTAAGATGTATATGCATTGCAAAAGCACTGCAGAAGGATTTAAAAGCACTCTGTTGCAACACAAAAACATAATACGATGAAGAGTCAAAATAAATCTGACTGACAATTACACTGTATCATTCCTTCTTCTGTGTTTTGAAAGCAGAACAGACTTTAAAGAATGGACTGTATGAAGAAGAAAGAGGAAGGAAGATGCTCAGCATACAAAGTTGTAATGCCAAAAACCCTAGTTGCAGCAAGTTCTGAAAATAAATGCATCATAGAGATGACCTTTCTCATGATCTATCAGCTTAGAGGAAGATGCGATGGGGGGATAATCACACCATGGGAGTTTCTGGAAGAACCAGACAAATGAAACAGAACTGAAATACTAAAGGCATAGCATTCCTAAAATCTGTCTAAGAATCCCACACACACTGATTGCATATGTATGTTGGGAGTTCAAGCAGCTTTTCGAAATGAAAACAACAGATGTAACTTAACAAAACAGAGTCTTACCTTTCTGCCTCTTCACTTGGGGAATATTGCTGATTGTGGTTGCTTGAACTATTTCCACTACAATCTGATACCTAGTTTTAAAAACAGCAGGGGATAAGGGGGAAGAAGGAGGAGAGAAAAGAACAAAAAGAAATAAAGAACATTATTTTCTTTTCTTTTACAGTGTGTTCTTCATACAGCACACTTAACAATAGATAAAACCCAAAAGCCTCCCACCTCCTCCTCACCTGGAAACAGGGTCATTTCTCAATATATCTGCAACCTAAGGAGCAGTGTGCATATGGAGTAGAGTAGGAAAAAAAGGTTAACTTGACGCAGAACGAAAACATCCAGCTAACAATAATACTCCCCCATCCTCTGAAATGCTGGCACTACACAGCCAGTTAATAGTATCCAGTGAACACAATCTGAAGTCATGCTCTTAACATTAAATATGACAAGAAAGAAAACATGAGTTCTTCCACATTTGTGACAGACTTCCAATTTATCCACAGTAACTTAAATCTGAGGGGAATCAAGGTGAAATTTCACTGTTTAACTTTTTCTTCTTGAAAGAAATAGGGACAACACATTTTCTGGAAACTTAATAAAACAGGAATAAACCCCTGTCTCCCTTCATGACAAGCAACAACAAAGGTAAATATAAAGAGTGACTTTGAAGGATGTTCATAGCTAACCACAGAATGATCCCTTCTCTGGAAACTTTTCTGGTTTGAGGGTTTTTCTCCCTCCAAACAAATCAAAATTTTCAGAAAGAAGAGGTACGAAAGGAGAAAGGGGAAATACAAATCCAAAACCAACCAACCAACCAAAAACCAACATCAAAACAAAACCCAACTTTTTATGAAAACAAACATCAGCTCCCCAAATGTCCCTTATAAAAATGAAAGGGATATTTCCACAAAAACAACAGGGGTAAGTTTTATTAACAGGTAAAATGACCAAAAGTTAGAGGATCACAATAGATATTGATGTACCCTGAATTCAAAAGTACCTCCAAAATTAGTAAGTAGCTCCTGCATCACTTAAATACTAAAAATAAAAACCATAAAAGCAATGCAGAAAATCAATATAATGTTTCTTCTGAAGTTAATCCTTCTAAACAAGGAGAGAAAGAAGATTTAGAAAATCCTAGTACTATTACTAGCCTTTCCAGGAAGGCTACTTGCAAGGCAGAGAGCTGGTATACCTGCTCACAAGGAGATCCAACACACAGAACCTCCAACTCTTTTCTGATTTCCCGGTCAAGAGCAAAAAACACCCTTCATCCACAAGGTTGCACTGATCCAGCTGGGGACTTTTTCCTACTTACCCTAAGAAAAAAAAAAATACCTGGTTCTAATCACAGTAAAGCCTAGCAAAACTGCATGAAATCAGTCTGGATGGATGCCTTTCGGGACTTCTCTCCTGTAAGGGCTCATGCATACATCAAGGAGCACCCAGGAGTCCACACTTTCTTGACTGTGGTCAGACTAGAGTCTGGGGAAAGTATTATCACTGCCCCATGACCTCTTTCTCTGAGCACGCTATTTTATGTTTATTTTAGTTAATACACAGCAATTGATCTGCAAAGACACAGCATGGAAGGGATGTTTAAAAAGGTAACAAGTTTCCCAGCAACTGTAGTGCCTTGGGATAAACTTCCCTCAAAGCTAAGCTTATATAGAAAATTGTTACTACTTACATCTGTTCTTTACCAAGATGTTACATGGCTACAGTAGGAGTAATAGGAGGAGGCTTTCAGTTCATGAATGCCATACATTAATTGGCTTAGAACAGGCATTGAGAAATGATTTCCAAATAAAACCAAGAAAAAGAATTTTTGATAAACAGTATTATTACCCAGAATAGCATCTAACTGGGAAACCTGTTTAAGGACAACATGCTGGCAATTTATTTGTTGCAGGAGAAGAACTGGAAACATTCTTCCCACTCCCATCACTCCAGCAGAGTCTAACCGCGTTTCTGAGCGATAACTGCACGACAGCTTATTTGTTTCTTCCTCTTTAGTTCCTTCTTTACACATTGTTCCTGTGGTTCACTCTTGTGAATTACAATCAGAAATACCACACAGGTTGTTCATCCAAAAATCACCCATTTCCCCCCACCCCCCACCCCTCCCATGTAGGGACCACTGTTTGGTTTTCTTGACATAAATCTGTAAACTTTCACTGGTAAATCATGATAGCTTTGCAAAATATAGTACACAACTTTGAGATGGCTACAGGTTGGACCATTTCTCTCTGGGCGCTCCCACAGTGCTGGAAAACAAACAGAAAAGGAACCCTTCATCCCACGGAGGAACGATCCTTAACCACCTTCCCAGAAAACAGCTCTATACAGAGGAAGAAAGAATGCTGCCACCAAAATCAAATGCTATTTCTCTTAAAAAAAATCCCACAAAAACCAAAACCCCTTTTTCTCAGACATTTTCCATTCAAATACTATCAGCTCAGCCTGATCAACATTTTGTTGGGCGTAGAGAAACCCATTTCAAGATGATGGTAGCTGGAACTCCACAGGCTAGAAAGAAAAAACCTAAGTGCAGCCAAAACCACATTGTTTCATAAAGCAAATCTGCTATCTGGTATTATAGAACACAATTTAAAGTGACCTATCAGCTAAAAAGAGAGCACACTGAGCATTAATGTGCCTGAACAACAACAACAGAAGAGCTGGGTTTCTTCTGAATCAAGCAGATCCATTAGTGTGATTATGCTAACAAATGTGATGTCAATTAGGTTTTAGACAGAGTCTAATATAGACTGATTTCTGCTCTCATGAAAGGCACACTGGCCCAGAGTAAAGAGCAAATTTTACAGCAGATGAACAATAAGTAGCCAAGCAACAGAATCATTTCACCATCACCTAAATATATTTTCCTACCTCAGAAATGCAAGTGGTTTCAGAATCAAAGAGAATAACAAGAGAAAGCAAGATGTTATTTATGCAGCCCACATGCTCCATCTCAGCAAACCTTGGCTTGATCACTTGGCTTGATCAAGCCAAGTCTAATAAAAGGTCTGGGTCACAACAGATGACACAGAGTGCACCAAAAGAGATCAATGTGCTTGTGTCTTTCAGATGTTGTTGCAGCCATTTAGGAAGAGAGACAGCTGACCTGCAGCAGCAATTGAACAGTCAGGGAAGAGAAAAAAACCCACCAGTTCTGGTTGGTGGTAGCAAATCAGTATAAAGGCTGGAAATAGCTTCAACTGTCCCCTAAAGCTTTGGTGTGCTCAACAAAACCAACTCAAGGGCATCCACAAAGATCCTACAACAGTAGGGAACTCTGCTCCCTGCTTCCCAGTCACTTGTTCACTATCCTCCTCTCAGAAACCAGAGGAAAACCAGCTCAGCTATGAAGATAAGTATAAACATTTTGTACTTAGGCAAGCAGGCTTGGAATGCATGCAGTATCTCATGTTATGATGAAAGATGGAAGAAGAAAGAGATGAGATTGGGGGGGGGGAATTAGTACGAAAGCAAGCAGGTGCTATTAAAAAACAGGAACATCAAACTCAGTCACGATATGTAGGAGCTCAGTGGTTTGGGGTTTTTTTGATGTAACTGGGAAACACCTCCCTGCAACAGTCCAGGAAAACATCTGATCCAGTGGTTAAATGTGCTGGAATTCAAACCCCTCTTCCAATATCATAGAACCACAGCAAGCTGCTCTGAATGCCCAGTGTCCATAGGGTCACTACAGTTTGCAATAACCAGATCACCATGGCCAGCTACACTTCATAAAGATAATGAGGAAGCAACCTCACACTTGTGGAAATTAAACATATTATTTCATCTAACTCCACACAGTCAAGCTGTAAAGAAGGGTCTGGTATGCCTTTCAATAGTACAGTCATCTCCAGTATTCTAAACAGATTTTTTTTAACATTTTCTGCCACCAAACTAAAAAGCTGACTATAATAGAGATTCAGCAAATGTTGTGGCTTATCATCCTTACTGTATCTGCTCCACCAAAGGAAAAAGAAACCTAAAATTGAATTTAAAAGAAAAATCACAGTTCATTCAAATCTCACTTATAAGCTGGGATAAGAAGCATGCTTAGTTTTGAATGAGCTACAGTGAAACATTAAATACCTCAGTTGTTTCAGGAACTCGACATCAGAGCTGCTGTTAATGAGCTTGATGAACTCCTCATAAGAAGGAGCATATGTGTAGTCTTTCTTCTGATGCTCATTCATCTGTTCTCTGTATTCCAGCTGGCTAAGTAGCATCCGGTTAATATAATCTGGATCACTCAGCAGTTCCACCACTGGCTTCAGTACTGGAGAAGAAAAATATTTTAAAACAAAATCCTTATGCTGAAGAATAATGGCTGTCCTTCAGAAAGAAAATTGCAGATAAAAGGCAAAAATAAATATGCAAGTTGGTAAAAACCAAAAACCACTCTTCTGGACTACACAGTACATTTGAGATTGCATGTACCTTCTTGATAAAACTGTTTGCTTATTCTATTACACAAATTGATACACACAGAATCAAGTGCATGAATGCCATTTTCTATGGTAAAAACTAATTCAAAATACTAGACAAGTGTTTCCCCCACAAATATTATAGGAAGTATTTCCCAGGTCCACTACCAAGATAGAAAATACTGTGTCTTCAGTTGACTTTGGATAGAGGTTTTAGTCTGTAAATCTGACTTCCCCTTGCGTTTCATGAGGATGCTAGTTGACATCCTCTGGCAAGTCCAGAGGAGGTCCACAAGGATGATAAGGGGGCTTCAGCACCTCCCATATAAAGACAGGCTGAGAGAGTTGGGGCCGTTCAGCCTGGAGAAGAAAAGGCTGCGTGGAGACCTCATAGCAGCCTTCCAGTATCTGAAGGGGGCTTAAAAGGATGCCAGAGAGGGACTCTTCATGAAGGACTGTAGTGATAGGACAAGGGGTAATGGGTTCAAACTTAGACAGGGGAAGTTCTGGTTAGATATAAGGAAGAAGTTTTTTACTGCGGGAATGGTGAGGCACTGGAACAGGTTGCCCAAGGAAGCTATGAATGCTCCATTCCTGGCAGTGTTCAAGGCCAGGTTGGATGGAGCCTCGGCCAACATGGTCTGGTGTGAGGTGTCCCTGCCCATGGCAGGGGGTTGGAACTAGGTGATCTTAAGGTTCTTTCCAACCCTAACTATTCTATGATTCACAAAGCTGAGGTCTATCTGGAAAATTCCAAGTGTTTTTGTTCTTTCTACTGTGTGCCTTGAAGGCTAGGACACTGCAGCCACTATAAATGAAAATTAAAAGTAAACTGAATCATGTAATGTATTTGAGACTTCATAATTTCTGAATTCGACTTCAGTCACAAAAAATGGTTAGTGTATTTATAATCAGATTAAAGTGTAGCTGATTAAATTAAAAAGCAAAATAGAAAACCCTCTATCAAAAAACCACATCCTTAAATCTATGGATTCTATGTATCTGAATAAAATATAAATTCATAAAATCACTAAATATAATGCCACGGAAGACTGCAAAAGTGTTCCTCTATAGAAAAATTACAAGAATGTAATGGACAAATTGTGTTTTATCCTGAAAGGTACTAAACAGCCCAGCATCAAGTCAGGAGAGTCAAGTGCTTGATTTTGAGAATATAAAGTCATACTGGTTATCACAGAAATTACATTTCAGAATTTTAAAGCAGAGCATCAAGACTTATACATACAATCAGGCCTGTAATTACTACTATTGTACAGGTGCAAATGGTTAATCATCTCTGATCTTTGATCTACCTTTTGTTGCAAGTATTTCTGCAAGGACTATGCGCAAGCTGACAGACTGGACATCCTTTGAGGGTAGGAGACAATACACCAGAATTTGAGAACATTTTTGCAGGAATCTTACTTCTTCATCAGAGTTCCTCAAGCATGGGTGCAGCAAAAAAGGTCTTGGTGGATCCTCCTGCCTGGGGGAGGGGGAGAGGGGAAAATGGGGCGAGAAACAAAGAAAAGAGGAAAAACTTACATACCACTTTTATCATAGTTAGTCACTAATACATAAAATATTAAAAACCTATTATCAGGTACGTAATTTCAGTAAAAAAAAATCACTTTAAGCCATCTATGTTTTTCAAATCTTGCTAATTTTTCATAACAATGTTAAGATTCACTTCCAAATTCCTTTGTCCTGTCCATGTTTTCACCTGACAAAATAGAAATGCAGTATTTTAAAACTGCATCAGAGAGAACCCAGCAAGTGGGAGGAAGAAAGTTTCTCTGAATAAAAAACAACTGTTCCATCATTGAACTTCAGTGAAACCTTGTCCAGTTTTTCAGAGCAATCAATAAGACAAACTCAATAAGCAAATACATTCTTGTAAACTATTTATAGACCTGAACCTTTAAGCAGAGGATTTGAGATCAGATCTAGTTTGAGAAACAGGTCTACCTGTTAGATACTGCAGTTACCACCTTTCCTTTGTTTCTGGCAAATAAATCTCAAAGTAAATAACTGGCCTCTTTCACCCAAGTTCTACTAGAATAGTAGTCTTCAACTTGCCACCTGCAGGCTATGTGAAATTGGTCTGTGCAAGACACATATAAAGTAACAGACCTGGTATTATCAGCCATCTACATTGTAAGTGGAAAAACAATTTAGGAAAAGATTATAAAAACCCACCCATCGATTTAGAAAAAGAAGGTGGAATTGTGATGGCGAACAGGGAGAGGTGAATTGACTCCCAAAGGCCAGTCCGCACAGGAGTTCAGCACGTGAGAACCATCCATATTGTTATGGTATGAGGAAGCAATAAAGCATGAAATTGGAAAATATGAAACTGTAGGGGCTTAGTGTCTGTGTGTGTGTGTGTGCATGTGAGCAACCCTACCCTTGGGGCAATACCCTGTGAGCAGCAGCTCACCCCAGAGCACGTGAGAGGCCCTGGGCCTCAGGCTCTGCTCAGTCTGATCCTCCCTCTTCCAAGTCCCATCCAAGTCACCCCTTGGCCAAATCACAGATTTGGTGCACCAGCTCTTGGCCAAATCAAGTGACAACACTGGCTTGGATGTGAGCATCTCAGGCATGCGGAGATCACAGAGCCATTCAGAGAAGAAACAAGAGAACTTGCCTCAAGCCAAGTCTTCTGATCAGCAAGCCAAAGCCAGCATGTGGTCATGTTTCATACTAACAAATCACCAGAGATTAAAAACAAATCTAGAAAAAAAAAAACAAAATACACCAAACACCACCACCACCACAAAATAACCAACCAGGGAAAAAACCCACAGTTTTCCTCCATCCCACTACATGCACCAGGGTCCATCTTGCCTCCTTTTGATGGAGTCAGATTCTTGCCTACGGCTAAATCTGGTTCAGCATCCCGAAGGAGCAGAACAATACTCTCAGCCAGAATCACGCTGAGCCTGCTGGGGAAGGCACTGTTGCAGTTTAACCCACATTCACTATCATCCACTCATGAACTGTAAGAATTGTGCAAGCTGGATACTAACAGATGGAGGAAATCCAAACTTCTTTCTGGTTTCACTTTACACTTAGTGAAAGAATTAGGCTCCTAACTTAAAGGAAGTAAATCAGACCTGGAGTTAGGACAGGCATAAGTGTGCTATATTAAACAGTAACATATCATACTAATACTGGTTAAAAAGCTGCCCCAGGGAGCGCAGCGACCCGGAGCGCGGCGAACAGGGCGGGCAAACAGGACGGGCTCGAAGCAGTTTGCGCGGCAGTTCGCGCGGGCAGGCGAGCGGGGTGGTGAGCGGGATGGTGAACACTCGCCGTACGAGCAAGGCTCGGTCTGGGAGCTCTGCTCTGGCTGCGCCGGTGGTGGCCAGCGTAAGCACCCAGACGGAGCCGATGGGAAGGGAGGCTGTAGTGCAGAGCTCGGGGTATCCTAAGGGAAGGGTGAGCAATGGGCGGGGCTACACTCTGCGTTCCCTGGTGGAGGTCCTCCTGCAGCAAGTGGCTGAACTGCAGGAAGCTGTTACCAGGATGAAAGGTGTCAGGGAAGCTGAGGGGGAGCAGCACTGCTTGCTCCGGGACCAGACTGTTCCTGGGCCTCGGGTGTCTACTGTTGCCCGTGCAGGAAAGGAGGCTGCTAACCCAGGAAGCTGGGAAAAGGTAACAGAAAAAAACAACAAAAAAAGAAGGAAGGGGGTAATTAAAAGCAGGGGGCTTCCTCCTACATCTGTGGTCCCCACCCAGAACCGCTTTGCTGTCCTGCAGGGGGCTGATGAGCAACAGCGCTCTGCTATCCTGCAGGGGGCTGATGAGCAACAGCGCTCCCACCAGGCGCAACCAGCTGGTGCACTGGTAAAGAAGGTCACTACTGGTGCTGCCCGGAAAAAGCGGCGGGTCGTAGTAGTCGGGGACTCTAATCTGAAAGGCACAGAGGCACCCATCTGCCGGCCTGACCCAGGCTCAAGGGAGGTGTGTTGCCTACCAGGGGCTCGGATCAGGGATGTGGCCGAGAAGCTGCCTGCTCTAGTCGGTCCCACTGACTATTACCCACTCCTGGTAATACATGTGGGTGCTACTGATATAGATAGCAGTAGCCTGGAGACTATAAAGAAGGACTACAGAGCTCTGGGAGAGGTGGTTAGGGGCTCTGGAGCTCAGATTGTCTTTTCGTCAATTCTCCAGGATACAGGGCAGGACCTTGAAAAGGCTAGGAGGATTGGGCAGGTTAATAAATGGTTAGAAGGGTGGTGCTATAGTCAGGGGTTTGGGTACCTTGACCATGGGACTCAATATAGTAGGCCAGGTCTCCTGGGGGCTGGTGGAGCTGGTCTGACAAACAAGGGGAAGAGTGGATTTGGTAGGAGGCTTGCCAGGCTGGTCAAGGATGCTTTAAACTAGATGTGTTGGGGGAGGGGGGCATCATTCCATCCCAACACACCCAGTCGGTTGGTAGCACTTATAGTAAACATTCGGAGCAATGTAGGGATATTCCAGCTGCTCCAGCCAATGACCCAACTTCAATTGGATCTCGGCTCAAATGCCTCTACACAAATGCCCGTAGTATGGGGAACAAACAAGAGGAATTAGAGATGTGTGCACATCTACGGGGGTATGATATCATAGGCATCACAGAAACATGGTGGGATGGCACCTATGACTGGTGTGTTGGAATGGAAGGTTACCGGCTCTTTAGGAAAGACAGGCCTGGCAGACGGGGAGGGGGAGTTGCTATATATGTTAGGGATAGGCTAGAGAGTATGGAACTCTGTCTGGGGACAGGTGAACAGTCGACAGAGAGTTTGTGGGTCAGGGTTAAAGGGAGAACAGCGATGGGTGACATTATTGTGGGGATCTGTTACAGACCGCCTGACCAAGGGGACTTGCTGGACAAAGCGCTCCATAGGCAGATAGGAGCAGCCTCACGCTTGCAGGCCCTTGTTCTCATGGGAGACTTCAACCACCCTGATATCTGTTGGAGGGATGGTACGGCCCGGTACAAGCAATCCAGAAGGTTCCTCGATTGCGTGGAAGACAACTTCCTTCTGCAAGTAATAGAGGAGCCGACAAGGAGAGGTGCCATGCTTGACCTCGTCCTCACCAACAGGGAAGGGCTGGTTGGGAATGTAACGCTCCAGGGCAGCCTTGATTGCAGCGATCATGAGATGGTTGAGTTTGAGATCCTCAGGACAGTGAGAAGAGCGTGCAGCAAGCTCACTGCCCTGGACTTCAAGAGAGCAGACTTTGGCCTCTTCAGGAACCTGCTCAGTAAGGTTCCATGGGATACAGCCCTAGAGGGCAGGGGGGCCCAAGACTGTTGGTTGATATTCAAGGATCACCTGCTGCAAGCTCAGGAGCGGTGCATCCCAACTAGAAGGAAGTTCAGCAGGAGGGCCAGGAGACCTCCTTGGATGGATAAGGAGCTGCTAAGCAAAATTCGAAAGAAAAAAGAGGCTTATAAAAGGTGGAAGCAAGGTCAGGCGGCCTGGGGAGAATACAGGGATGTTGTCCGGGAAGCTAGGGACCAGGTTAGGAAAGCTAAGGCCCATTTAGAATTAAACTTGGCTAGGGATGTTAAGGATAACAGGAAGGGATTTTATAGGTACATTGCCGATAAGAGACAGGTTAGGGACACCGTGGGCCCTCTCCAGAAGTTATCGGGAGAACTGGCTACCCTGGATTTGGAGAAGGCTGAGGTTCTTAATGACTTCTTTGCCTCAGTCTTTACGGGCAAATGCTCTGACCACACCACCCAAGTCTTGGAAGGCAGACGCGGGGACGGTGAGGGTGGGGACCCTGGGCCCACTGTGGGGGAGGATCTTGTTCGGGACCACCTTAGGAACCTGAATGTATACAAGTCCATGGGACCGGATGAAATCCATCCAAGGGTCCTGAAGGAGCTGGCAAATGAAGTTGCTAAGCCACTGTCCATCATATTTGAAAAATCATGGCAGTCAGGTGAAGTTCCCGATGACTGGAAAAAGGGAAATATAACCCCCATTTTTAAGAAGGGAAAAATGGATGAGCCGGGGAATTACAGACCAGTCAGTCTCACCTCTGTGCCTGGCAAAATCTTGGAGCGGATTATCCTGGAAGCCATGCTAAGGCACATGAAAACCAACAAGGTTGTTGGTGACAGCCAGCATGGCTTCACTAAGGGGAAATCCTGCCTAACCAATCTGGTGACCTTCTATGAAGGGGCTACGGAACTGATGGACAGGGGCAGAGCAGTTGATGTCATCTACCTGGACTTGTGTAAAGCCTTTGACACTGTCTCCCATGACATCCTTCTCTCTAAGTTGGAGAGACATCAATTTGATAGGTGGACCACTCGGTGGATAAAGAACTGGCTGGATGGCCGCACGCAAAGAGTAGTGCTCAGTGGCTCAGTGTCCAGCTGGAGACCAGTAACGAGTGGTGTCCCCCAGGGATCGGTGTTGGGACCGGTCTTGTTCAACATCTTTGTGGGTGACATGGACAGTGGGATTGAGTGCGCCCTCAGCAAGTTTGCCGATGACACCAAGCTGTGTGGTTCGGTTGATACATTGGAGGGAAGGAATGCCATCCAGAGGGACCTTGACACGCTTGTGAGGTGGGCTGATGCCAACCTGATGAAGTTCAACCATGCTAAGTGCAAAGTCCTCCACCTGGGTCGGAGCAATGCCAGGCACAGCTACAGGTTGGGCGGGGAGGAGATTGAGAGCAGCCCTGCGGAGAAGGACTTGGGGGTGTGGGTTGATGAAAAAATGAACATGAGCCGGCAGTGTGCGCTTGCAGCCCAGAAGGCCAACCGTATCCTGGGCTGCATCAAAAGGAGTGTGACCAGCAGGTCGAGGGAGGTGATCCTGCCCCTCTACTCTGCTCTCGTGAGACCTCACTTGGAGTATTGTGTGCAGTTCTGGTGTCCTCAACATAAAAAGGACATGGAAGTGTTAGAACAAGTCCAGAGGAGGGCCACGAAGATGATCAGGGGACTGGAGCACCTCTCGTATGAAGATAGGCTGAGAAAATTGGGGCTGTTCAGCCTGGAGAAGAGAAGGCTGCGTGGAGACCTCATAGCAGCCTTCCAATACCTGAAGGGGGCCTATAGGGATGCTGGGGAGGGACTCTTCATTAGGGACTGTGGTGAGAGGACAAGGGGTAATGGGTTTAAACTTAAACAGGGGAGGTTTAGATTGGATCTGAGGAAGAAGTTCTATACTGTGAGGGTGGTGGGGCCCTGGAATGGGCTGCCCAGGGAAGTTGTGAATGCTTCATCCCTGGCGGCGTTCAAGGTGGGGTTGGACATAGCCTTAGATGGCATGGTTTAGTGGGAGGTGTCCCTGCCCATGGCGGGGGGGTTGGAACTCGATGATCTTGAGGTCCTTTCCAGCCCTTGCTATTCTGTGATTCTGTGATTCTGTGTAATATACTCCTTCTCCTACCAGCAAACAAGCAAATAGGTCCTCCCTGCTCCTGGCAATCATACTAGGTACATCATGGGAAGATGGCAAGGCATGGTCTTTCAGAGATAACAGTGAAGGGGTGGTTGTGTCTCTGCTGCAGCATGAAGCACTGGTGGGCACTGTGCACCACTGAACATGCACATCAATGTGCTGGTGGATGAGCAATCCCATGACAGCAGTCTGTGTTGCTTTGCAGACTCCCCACAAACAGCTCTTCTGATCACAGCTCTGAAAGCAACAGGGAGCAAACCTCCCATGCCTTGATATTGTGCCCAATACTGACCAGTTAATCTCCCCACAGGTGCCAGTGGTTTTCTGGACTCTCAGAACATGTTTGACTGGATGTGCCAAGGGAACATTTAGTGCAGGTCACGGCAGTACCTGTTCTTTATGCAGAAACAGCTGTAGAAGCAGAAATAAGGTGCCTTAGCAGTTCTTTCATGGCCACATGCCTGATTTATAACAGCAAGGTGACCCTGCGAGTGGTTACAGGGAGCCAGAGCCACCTGAGAGGCACCATCGTAATTTCTACAGGCAGCCAGGACTGGTCTTCAGTAGAAGGCTTTTAGGTACTACAAAGTCTCAGATCTGTCACATCCCATACCCGTGCCTCCTCCCATCTGCTTCCTTCCCAGAGCTGAAAGCTGCTGTGCTGGTTTAGAGAGTCAACTGACTGTTACTCACAGAGCCACTCCAAGCTCACTGCTTCTGTATGTGAAAAGATGTCCCAGAATGTACACAGTCAAACCAAAAGTTTTCAGTCGGACATCACTATATTGCTGCCAGTGACAGGCAGCATTGTGTGACAACTGATTTTTACCCCTCAGTCCAGGAGGAAGCAAATATGTTGGAATAGTAACAATACTCTGCTAATAGGTCTAATTCTGTTCTAACAATACAAGTAATTTGTCTCAAGGTAACCCAAATTAGTTTTTTTAATTAATTTTCAGAACAGGAATGTAAAGATGACATTTGGTTTCTACTTGACTGAAGCCTCTCTTTCAGTCTCAAATGTTCTGTTTGCAAATGCTCATCGTGGAGAAGGCTTCAACTGCTACAAGTAAGGCAAATTTCAAAACAAGTCCCTTGGAACAGCTTGGATGTTCTGAGGAGCAGTGGCTTATGAAGATGATGTGTAGTCTTCATAACCCACCAGCACAGGCAGTGACTGAGCCAGAAAAGCTATTTATCTTGTTCTGTTAGATCTTTTCTCTCTGGCAGCTGAAGACTTAGCTGTTTTCCTCAGTGCATTTCCAATCCTCTTGCACACTCCAGACATTATTCTACAGCCTTCTCTACACCTGCATCGAACACTCCCCATCACATGCTCTCCCTAAAGGCATTCATTATTTTTCCAAAACCACACAGGTCCCAGGCAGACAGAAAGTCTAGGTCATTTACGCACAGTCACCTCTTAGTAGGGAAATAAAGCCTTCCTTTTCTGGACAGGTTGGTCTACCCAAAGTCAGTCACTTAGAAACACAGCCAGAAGCATACACAAAATGCTGGGAACAGGATGACTTACACTGAACATCTGCTAGCTGGCAACAAACTAACCTCTCCTAACAACTGACTCCTATGTACTAACACCAACAACAGAACAAAAAGCAAAGTGGTGATGGCTTTTTTGGCCACAAATACAAAACCCCATCTTTTTTGGACACTCTTATCTTATTTGTAAGACATCCTGCATAGTGATTAGATCAAGGTATACTTCCATAACATGTGCAAAACACAGAACAGCCAGAATGCACACCAAACTTCACTAAACTGAAATTAGCTGCCTTTGCCTTCAGTACCTCTCTAAAAGTTTCTTGAGGAACCCCAGTCTGTTTGGGACTACAAACACCCTGGAGTATTAACTGCACCTATACTATCATCCATGCAAGATAAGTAATTTCTCATAATCTTTGTCTCCCTACTGTAGATATTTATTCCCTGCCAATAGCCAATACACACAGCTTGGAGGACTTGGGCCTATGCCAGGACTTTTCTGATGCACAGTCAACAGAACACAAATGGAAACTAGAACAGAATAAACAAGTACAAAGGCAATTATTTGATTCTAATTTGCCTGATGTGGTCCTGCCCACAGGAACGCAAGGCAGGAGCAGAGCTGCATACTCGCCAGTTGATAGGCCATTTAAGCAGAGTTTCAACTTCTGGAGTTATATCCACTACCCAAGATGACATGACTCTCTAGAAGATGGGTTCTTTCAATTGTTTTCCTAGTTAAACTGTATCTAAAATGTGATTTACAAAGCAAAAGGGAAGGCACAGAACACCACCAGATGTTTATGAAAAGAATAGAGAAACAAAGTGTTCAGGAAACTCAACTCTAAATAAGCCTTGCGTAAGAGCCGAACTGCTGGGTCAACAAGTCCTGGAGTTTTCATTGCTGTTTAGGCAAAAGAAAGGGGAGACTGAAAGCAGGAGAACAAGCTTGGAGGGAGGCTTAACAGCTACAAAATAAATCAATGTGAGTAAAATAGACAAGACATCCAGGCTTATATTCTCCTTTGCATTTATACATGAAGTATTACACTTCTATTTGCCTCAATATAGCCCCAGATCAGCTTGCAGGGAAAACACATTATGTGTCAATGAAAGGTCTGTGCAGGAAACAGCATCCCTTGTACCTCGGGCTTCCTCTTCACTGATACCCATTAAAAAAAGAAGCACTGAGAAATCACAGAAGCATTAACACCACTGCTCAGCTACCGAACCACGTCTGTTTAATCTCCTAGAGCAGGAGCTAAGATGTCCTGATCAGGCACATTCTCAAAGGTTGATATAAAACCTAGATCTTCAACTCTGTGGGAATGAGATCAAGAGTAAAGAAAGGTACTGTTCATTTTGCAGAGACCAATAGGAAAAGAGAAACTCAACCTCAGTGCGCACATACGTATACAAAGCTGGGTGTTGCAACATCTTTCCAGAGTCAATAAAGATACTAAGCACTATTAAATAACCCAAATAGTAACACAGGCATTATTTCTCTCCCTATCCAATTCTGAACATGCGTTATTAGGATTGTGTGGTCGGATTTTCCAAACAAAAGGTCACTTAGTAATCACAGAAAACTCTTAAATAAAACTGTGCAGATATTTTCAGAGAGAGCTTTGAAAGCCCATCCAATTATCCATAAATTCTGAGAATTGTGTGCAGTGAACTAATATAAATGTGGCACTCCAGCAAAGAGTTCCAAAACAGGCATGATACGAGCTTTGTAAACCAGGCTCATTTAATCTGCTTCAGGCAACAGAAAAATAATGGCAAGTAGCAACTTGATTCATTTGTTTCTTCTTGAACATAAAAGACTGAAGTAATAGTGACATATACTGGTCTATCAAGATGCAGGTAACTTCAGTGATTTAAAACTGCTACTGGACAGAACTAATGCTTCACACAGTGTGCTTACAGGTCATAGCTCTCTTCACTCCTGAGAGCTACAAAGCCAGCCTTAACCTGGGTAAATTTCTTTTCTGTAGTTTTCATTTTATGAAATCTTCAAGCCTGCTCTGAATTTGTAACACTAACCAATGCTATTTCACAGCATCAGAAAGCAAAGGGATTTTCTTCAACGGCCCCCCTCCCCCACAAAGTCAAAGATCAGGCAGCAGTCTGTGACTATAGATCCATACGTAGGGCCTGCCAAAGTGGATTCCCTCATACCAGGTCTGTTCCAAGCACTGCTTTCCTTTAGGACCAAACTGACACCTACTGTAACTATCCCTTGCTCCAAGATTGCTTCATGCAATTACTGATCGTGTATCCCACTGAACACCTTCAGTATTCAGATTTTACCCTTTACTACTGCAAACCTCTTGAGTTCATCCAGCACTTTATAAAGCAAAATAGAACAGCAGATTTGCTTTGGTACTCCTGAAGACAAGCAGTTAAACCTTACCAGCATTATAGAAATACCATCATTTCCTTCCCATGCAATAATTACACAACTCTAAGCCGGCAACTATACCCTCATTTCCCAGGAATTCAGGACACACAGCAGTTCTGTAATGCTGAACTATCATCTACGACTGGGCTTTCAGATTTCCCAATACAGAAGGACCTCATGGATATACCTCTTTCTATTTAGAATCTACTTTAATATCCACAGTTTTAATTAGGACTATCCGATAACTCCCTGGATTGTTATGACTTGTTGAAGTTAAAATACTCTTGGTATCTGTGGTTGTGTTTATGCTCCTGATGCAACACACCATCTTTATTTTTATATAGTCTCCAACTGTCATGATGGTATCAAAGAGCTTAAAAATCCTAAAAGGGGTGAAAAAAATTAAAAGCAAACCCTAAAGTTATCATTTCCAATGCCCATGCAACTTGGGACTTTACAGGTTTGGCGTTGGCAGTACCACTGGTTCAAGGGGAAATCGTCAAAATAAGTACACTGGTTAAAAGACAGAATCACAGAACAGTTAGGGTTGGAAAGAACCTTAAGATCATCTAGTCCCAATCCCCCTGCAATGGGCAGGGACACCTTACACTAGACTAGATGTTGCCCAAGACTCAGTCCAACCCGGCCATAAACATGAGACATGCATGACCAGGAACTTAATGATGACAAACAAGGTAAATCTGTTCTGAAAATAGGAAACAAACAAATAAATGATATTAAAAAAAAAACAAACCCCACCCACCCCCCAAAAAAAACCAACAAAGAGGCTGTGAAAACATTAACAATAACAAGAAATTAAGTAATGTCCTTTCTCTTTAAATAAATAAATCACAAACTGTTCCCTTCAGCCTTGCTATTTCTTTAATTAGCCTTTCAAGAGAATCTTGCAGTTACATTTCAGTCTCAATCAGTACAATTGTGAGCTGAAGGGCACATGCAACTCACTCTAAATGACTTTCATCAGTACATTCAACACTTACCATGCACTTTCATTAAACTGATTCTGAGAACTACCAGAACCACATGCAGCTCGCATCTCTCCACCTGTAATTACCCTCAGATCTCTAAGCTTCTTGACAGTGCAGAATGAAAACTGTTTGATCTATTTGAATTTTATAAGAAACAAAAGAAACAAATTTAGACCTTCACAAGTCAGCATCATAAACACACCTGAAATAGTACTTACTAAAAAACCAAAACAAACCCACCTCTGAAAACAAACCACACCAAACCCCAAAAGCACAACAAAACACAAGGACAAAGCCAACATCAAAATTTCCACAGTTGCCATTTTTATCAAGATACACCACCAAGTGCTATAAATCACTTTACCTAACATTTAGTGGGAAGATAACCATATTATTTACACATGTCACAGTTACCTCTAAGGAAAAAGCATTTGACATGTCATATTGATAAAGCAAAGACCCAAAGAATGCATGAATGGCTTACAAGCTGCAGTATGGCCACAGTAGCACCAGGACGTCCTAATGCTTATTGTGATGTCTAAGTCATATTCAACCATGAAGAGGAAACCCAAACTTCCCACACCAAATCTTTATGGCAGTGGCAGGCTTTAGAGCTGGTGCAACAGGCTTTAAAGTTAACCCACGAGTTAACTTTATAAATGTGCTCAGATCTTTGTTTTTCATGACTACTTTCCTCTCAGTACCTTCATACAGCTGCTCCCATTGCATCAAACCTCTACGATTTCATGCTAATCCTCTCAATACTCCTTTCCAGAGGGTGAGTGTGATAAGCAGTTCTTAGTATTCCTGGTTTGTGGGTGGCACATGGAATTATACAAGAAAAACAAGAACCGGGGGAGGTGTTCAGTAGCTATCCTGACAACTTGGATGCATCTATAGGATTAAGCAAGTTAAATCTCAACTCCCTTTGCACTAATCTGCTCTTGATCAGTTTGTAGTGGCAGCACCTTTTAATATTACTAGCTTATCACATTACATATTGTAATAACAAAGAAATGCAACAGGTATATCCTGTACATGCAAAGGTATTCACATGGGCCAAGAAAATGAACTGAGTTGTCTTCTCTCTTTACACTGACAGTAATTCATAGAAAACAAAAGGAATATTATCAAAACATGTACAATACAAACTTAAATCCCCAAATTGCATATTATGTTGATCACTCAAACAGCAAGTTTCCCACACCACTTCCTCCCTCATGCTTTCCAAGAGCTCTGAGACCTTAAATATGGGTTCTCAATCAGCACTGGAGTAGCCTGAAGCCCCCAAGCATCCATTTAGCTACACCATGACTTATGCTGCAACTCTGGGCACATGGCACACACACACACACACACACACACACACACACAACCGCTTCTGATCATCCCATCAGATCATGTAGCGGTCAAGTTGCCAGAAGCAGCCTGCAATACCATATATCCACACTGGCAGAAACCAGTTCGTCCTCTCCCTTCAGGATCAAGGTCCCCAGCTGTAGGTTAAAGACAAACAGAGAATGCTCACAACCAAAAGATGCAGGAGGGGGAAGGAAAAATAAATAAGTAAATAAATAAAGCATCACTGTGACCTCTTCCCACTGAGATTTGTGCAAAAAGCACTGCTGCTTGTCAGAAGGTTCAAGAAGAGGCAAAGATTAACTATCTTCAAATCCCATTTGCATACTTACCTCATGTAGGCAAATCTCATTTTGCCTATCCTGCAGTTTAGAGACCACCAGCACAAGGTGTTATCTATCAAATGTTAATAGTTCTGATGAGGTTATTCTTAGCCCACAGTAAGCACAAGGGAACTACTACTTCCTTTCATGAGGACAGCTTCACAGAAAGACGCTTACTATTTGTTTTCATTTTGCGAAGTCCTTCTGATATCAACTGTGTATTTCATTCAGAGAAATAGCTGCCTCTTGCTTTCAACAAACCTATCATATTACCACAGCAAGTCTACATTCCTGGCACCACGTAATTCTAGCCCCTGGAAAGTACAGCGCCACCACAAACAACACTGCACCCACAAACCAACATTTCCAGCATTATACATCGCCTTGCTCAACTTGCAGTCCATCCTTGGTCACATAAAATGGCACTGCAGTATTCAGCTTGCTTATGTTATGCTTAAAGGAGCCAGAGAAAGACACTTGAATGAGATATTAAGGAATAAAGGGATAAAAGCTGCTATGAAACAGGGATGGCCAAATCCTACCCTCTCTACCCTGCAGGATGTGCTTGGCTAATCCTGTTACAAATGCACTCCTTATTCTGTACAATGTAGGGGAAAAGAGCAATGGCTTGTACCAATCAATCCAAGACCGGTTTTCCTTCTCTATCTCAAACTCATAAACTAGCTAACACTGGACACAAGGAAGTATCATATCCCATTACTATGCTGAGCTAATACTAGGAATGAAATTGTTTCCTATCTAAAATATTATTCTGAATTGCTACAAATTTTGTAACTGAAATGTGACAAGATCCTTTGGAGCCCAAACTAGACCTCAAGGTACACCTTGAGTACATGTGATACATGCAAGATGAAGAAACTAGGAGTTGTCTTGCCTACAGCTCTGTGTCACCCAAAACTATTCTGGCCCCTATTGTTGAAGTGTCTGGAAGGGAAACAGACCTAATGCTGCCCAGCTTCTCCCTCCAGATTCCCTGCCTCTTACTGGCCAGAGTGGAAGTGGCCTTTCATCTTCTCATGCTCTCCCTCACACAGGAAAGCGTTCTTCCTCATCTGTTGGCCTTTGCTGGCCATCTGCCTTGAGCTGTTTTTTTACTAAGCAGAGCCTTGCGACAATTCGGAAAAGCCAGGTGGGAAGCAGGAGCAAACAGAAAGACTGCAGCACCCTTCCTCATTGTGAAAGATTGTGGCCCGTTTTCACCTCCTCCAACATCCTGATCTAGCCATCAGATATCACAGGTTGGACCTAATTAGTGAAAGCAGAAAATCAAAGGGATTTCTGTGGCTGACGCACACCCAGTGACAAAACACATGAACTTCACACTGAAGAAACATATCTCTCTCCTCCTGGGCACAGACAGTTTCTTTCCATTACTTTAGTGGATTTATCTGCTGTCATACAGGAAAACTGAGACAAAGTGGCTTAGGTGGCAACTCCTCCAGAGATGGTATGAGGGATATTTAAAATTGTAAGCCACCAGGTAACAGTCAAAATGCCTCTTGCTGTCACACTGCAGTATAACCTCAGCAGTGGAAACAGGAGGCTGTGCTCCAACACGCATCACAACAGGAAAGATACCCTGCTCTAATAACAGCCTCTGTTGCACTATATTTACCATCCAAACCTAACTGGATTCATTATTAGGGACACAGAGAGAAACATATGAACGGCAATTTAAACTTACTATCATCTTTGAAATGTTGACAGAAAGCAGAGGTACATCAAGAAGGTCTCTATGCTCCCTACCCTAGGAAGCAAAATGTTCTGTGTTTGAAGCATGGCAGTTGGATGTTTAACCCAGCAGGCAGGTAAACACCACATAGCCGCTTGCTCGCTCCCCAGGGTCAGTGGGATGGGGTAGACAAAAGTAAAACTCATGGGTTGAGATAAACAGAATAATAGGACAGAAAAGGAAGTGGGAGGGAACAATAATATAAGAATTAGAATACACAAAACAAGTGATGCACAATGTAGCTGCTCACCATCCACCAACCAATGCCCAGACAGCTCCTGACCAGCAGCCCACAGGAAACGAACTTTCCCCCCAGTTTATATACTGAGCATGACACCATATGGAGTATCTCTTAGGTCAGCTGGGGTCCCAGTTGTGTCTCCTCACAACTTCTTGTGCACCCCCAGCCTCCTCGCTGATGGGGTGGTATGAGAAACTGAAAAGGCCTGGATGCTGTGTAAGCACTGCTTAGCAACAACTAACATATCAACATATCAGTGTTATCTACATTATTCTCATCCTAAATTCAAAACAGCACAACAGCACTATACCTGCTACTAGGAAGAAAATTACCCCAGCTGAAACAAGGACAGAAATATGGACATTAATTGAAGACTTTCCAAGAAACTCAATATTCCAAGCTAGAAGTGACACACTTTGTAGTTCTCAGTCCATAGCTTAAAATGTCAGGAGGTTATAGCACAACGAACTTCATAGCATCAGGTAATTTAGTACAAAACTCAAATTATTCTTAAAACCACAAATTCCTTAAAAAGAAAACAGTATCAGTCTTCAGCTGTGCCTCCCGGCTTATCACATGCATGCTATGATCACCCGGCAGTACTAATTCAATCCACAGCATACAAGCACAATGTCATATTTCTGCTGACTTTGCCATAGTACATAAATGGCATTTAAACCTTCTCTTTATGCAATTTTCATAAAGCTTCCTGGACTTTGTGAGCAAGTTAGCATGAACAGCATGTAGTGTATGTAAACCAGTTAATGGGTCTAGTTTCAGCCTATACAAAATCTGCAGTTGCAGCTGTGGGGTTTTTAACCCACGATCCCATTAATTCTTGATAGGACTTTTTTTTCATTGCCATACTAATGCAGCCTGCCCTATCCAGCGCTAAGGTACATTTACAATTCCAAAGTGAAAAAGCTAACTGGAACATAGTCAAGAGAATTTATTTTAGCTCTATATACTGGAAATAACAATCCAACAATGACCTACATGAAGTGGTCATAATTCTCAGTAGTTAAGAAACCTCATCAGGAATCAGCCTTAATATTAATAATTCTGCAATTGTAGATTCTATGTCCCCGGCTACAAGCAGGAAAACATTTTCACTTAAAAAAGCCCCAAACAATAACACCCCACCAAACACCCTCCTCTTTTAACTGTTCAAATCAAACCTTTCCCAAAAGCAAGTGCTTTACCGCAATGAAAGGCAAGTGCAAGCATGTTTAAAAATCAGGAGCACACACAGGAGGTTTACCTGACCAAGAGATTTCTACCACATTCCACAGCTGAAAGAAGGTAATTATCTGGAATCCAACGCAAGATATACTGCAATATGCATACACCTTATTTTCTTCTTTGCTTGGAAGTATTCACCCTTTGATTTCCTTTTTGTCTTTATTTCCTACACATTAGCTTACATAAAGCTAGCATCTACCAGAAATATATTAACCCTGTCTTCTGCTCCAGAACAGAAAGAAGTGTGAATGGCAATACACAGACTGGTCACTGACAGAAAACAGTTGACCTTTTTTCTCTGAAAGGGTGTTAAAAATATGTGTATCTAACATAACAACTTCATAACGTAAGATGTATAGTCTAGATCTGAATGACCAGAGCATGTTTCAATTAGGATAACTGAAATGCAGGTAAGTGTAGACATAAGCCCAAATTCCATGCACAATTACATAAACTGTTCATTCAGGCGTGGGAATTGCATAGGCTAAGAGTTCCCATTTGCAATTAGAATTTGAGCACAACTCTAGTATTTAGTGGACAGCTGACCTTTTTAAGTAGACAAAGAGAGCCTTACCAAAACCGAAATTCATGTAATTAGCAAGATAAGCTGAACAGAGAAAGAAAATCCAACTAACAAATTTTTCCAGTAGAAAAATCTTGTTACTGCAGGACAGGCCACTTACAGAAACTGCAAGGCTTTGCCTCCTGGGGCTAGAAGAAATAGGAAACTGAATTGAATTAACCTTGGTGCTATTTTGGGAAAGGTGCAAATAACTACCTTCTTGTCTGTTAACTGCTCTGACAGCGCTTTTCCTTTCCCTTGCAGGTTCACACTACTTGCAGGAACAGCTCACACACAGCCCACCTCCTACTGTGAGCAAAGGATTCAAGGATGAAATGGAAACAGAGGTAAATCCAAACTCTGAGAAAAAGGAGAAAAAGCATTTCCTTTCACAGGTCTTACGGATGCCCTGAAGCCTGCTTGATCTCTAAAACTGGTAATAAGCTTGAACTGTTTTCTTTATCAGCTGCTTACAAAAGCATTACACTTTTCATTACTTTGACATAATACATCTGAAAGCATAGCGAGAAGCAGAAAATGCCAATGAAACGCAGTTTTGTTTTTACCTGGCGTTGGCACCTTTAAGGTCACAGAAGTGTGAGAGTAAAGCTTTCACTACATCATTGCAGACAACTTTAACTACATCAATGTGACTCAGCCTCTGTCGCAGCTGCTTGGCAATCTCCCAGAAGTCTTCAGATAGCAGCTGGTACAGCTGCCCTTCATCTCTGCTGAGTTGCCCGTACCAGGACAGGATGTAATCTCTGTAACTGTAGTCAAACACTGAAAGGAAAACAAAACAATAAATAGCAAAAACTGCAAAACGGGAAGGCATCCCAAGATAGGAAAAACATATTCCTCCACGTTTCCCCTGAAAACTTAGATGGGTAATAGGTTTTGTATCGTCTTCTTTGGGTTTTAAATTCTTGCCTAAGAAACTAAGGTTGGCAAAGTTACAGAAACCTGCACCTAACAGGTTACTGAAGGTCACTTTGCAAAGCAAAGCCTGTAAGTGGATTTGCTCAGTCAGGTTACTTGCTACAGACAAACCTCAAACTAATACCTGTCTCTCAAAAGTGGATTTGGTTATATGAACTATCATATAATATGTGTATAGGATGTTGCAGACTGAAACCAGCCTTCTTTACATATGAATTCAACAGTCCTCACTCCAAAGCCATAGTCAGAAGGGGAGGAGGAAAGATTTTTAGATTTTAAAAGACATATACAGTACAGAACAACACTGAAAAAAGTACATTATAGGATCAGAAGAGCTAGAGATGAGAGAGAACAAGTAGATTAGCAAGACAGCATGAACTTCAAAAATGACAAGGTACTCCAAACCATATCTACAAGCAACAACCAAGGTCACTCTAATTGCAAGCCCCACGGCAACACCATCTTCTACCATTCTGACTTTTCTTTTCGACAGCTTTTGTGTGACACCAGTTTTACTTGGATACCAGTCCCTGGATGTCTAGGAGGAAGTAGGACATGTTCAGTGAGCATGTATGACCCATGTTTAGCAGCTACAAGAAGATAGGGAAAAAACGAGGAGCAAGTTTGCATCTACCGAAGGGTAACTGAATAAGAAAGGGGGAAAATAAGTCATGTGCCTGATAATCTGAACAGCTTCTTTACCAAACACACTAATTTCAGACTTTTAATATCAAAAGTACATCTAATTTGTCAGTGTAAGCCTAAAGTGCAAAATAATCATGTGACTCCACTACTTTTTACTTTCCACTTCAATGAAAGTTGTTTGCTTGGCAGTTTAATAAGCTATAAAAAGCTCCTTGACACTGTGACAGTGAACTAATTACATCCTAACAGCAGGACAACTTAAGTTAAATACTTCTGCCTGCCTGAAATATTAGCAGACCTTATCCAACAGCATCCTGTTAAAAACATTTCAAAAGAAAAGGCTAAAATTGATAGAAGTTTCTAGCAAATACTTCATAAATCAACTCCCTCAGGTTTATAAAGAAACTGAGTCGCTCCACTGAATATGCTGAAATATAAAGTTAAGATCCTTTGGCTAAGTCATTTCAATGCTTTTTAATTAATTATTCAGATACACATTTCCATAAATAAATAAAAGTTTTGATTCTTTTTTCTAATCCAAGAGGAAAAAATATGTGCAGAACCATACTGCAGGATGGGAACTTCCCATGTTGAAACATATCTGAGTTCACTACCTTTCTAAGACAGAAGAAATTGCATTTCATTGAAAACTCCCACTCACAAATACTATAAAGTTATATAAGCAGTTCTAAAAGGTAATAGTCTTCTGATAAGCAAGCTGAGGAATAATCCCTCAGTACACCAAAGAGCAACTGCGACCAGCATTTTAAAAACTGAAGTTCATTACTTATCTCAAGTCTCCTACCACAATACACATTTTAAGTAGTTTTCCACATCTGTCCCCATGTTCTTCTGCCACCACCTTTTTCTTATAGCTTGGTTACTCTCTTCTGTTGCAATACCTGAATTGCTGCAGAAAGCCAACCACAGCACAGACTCTTCCTTTTCCTCTGCTTTGCAAGAGACCCATAATTTCTCAAGCTCATTCAAAACAAACTGCATTGCAGTATTTGCTATCATCATCACTGGCAGACAATGACTTTTCCAGATTTTCTTACAGACACACTCTCTATCCTTTGCAAAGGTGCAAAGTAGCATAGTTCTTCAGCATCTGTTGCCTAAGAAGACAAATCATGGTAAAGTGGTGGCTCCTACAGGTATCCATCAGCCAGAACTCTACAAAACAAGAGTACAAGAGTGAAATGTGTATCTCAGTCCCTAAGACTACACTCCCTTTCACAGCATGTATCTTTTTCACAGTGACCCTTAATTTAACTGTAATTTTAAGCAGCTCCTCTACAAATTGAGCTCAGTTCCTAGCTCACTCCATCATCAACCATCATATTTGATGTTAAGTCTCTGTGCTCTCGTAAAGCACAACATTCAAGTATAAACTAATGCTACTTAGTAAAATATTATGAGAGTACAACTTCTGAAACTTTACTATACTCCCACTTGAAATACCTGAAGCAAGATCTATTACGTTGGGAAGATTCCTGCTCAGACACAGCAAGGTGATTGCACGGTGGTTCATCTAGATCTATCAACATTAAAGAACCACAGAATCTAGCGGCAACATCAAACTAAGTACAAAAGATAACCAACCATTACCAAAACTTCAGCCATGCAAGTATGAAATACTTCACCTGTGTTTCTGCCAGTTACACTCTTTCAAGACCTTAAATGAGCATCTCCACTTTAAACCGTATTTTCCACCACTTACCTTTCATAATTCTCTTCCTTTACAAGTTTTCTGTAGTTTCCTTGTTGCCCTTCCTGCATCACAACAGCCTAACCATGCTGTTCCGTATATAATTTGGGGCACGTTACACCCCAGAATGTATGTCCAAATGAGCAATGAGACAGCTTTTAAACTTTAAAAAAACAAAATACAAGAAGGACATCAGCCACAGATACTAACAGCAGTCTGTGCTGGGGTAAGAACCGCCTCATCCCTATGCGTCATCCTAGCCATGATGTGCTGTTGCTGCTTTAGTTTCATTCCTATTGATGCAGCTGGTGCCTCTTTCAGCACTCTAAAGAAATACAGAAAACAAATGTAAGAATTATATAGAGCACAGCTTGCTTCCTTCAGAGGAGGAATCTTCTCATGCATCTCCTCTCATTATTTTCACACTGCACATTCTCTAAAACACTGAAAACAACTGCATAGATGACAAAAAAGGAATAAAAAGAAAGGAACAAAAATAAAAAGAGCACACTTTCAGGGCAGTACCTTACTCCTACTAGCTCACCCAAAACAGAAGAATTTTGTTTCATGTTTGACTGAATCAGATGCACTGTCAGCAAGGAATCTGCTAGGTTTTCTAAATTAGTTCCGAAGATCCAAGCCCCCAGTTGTTAAAATGTGACCTAAAGTCATTCCCATGTGAACGTGAAGTTAAGCCTCCTCAACTACTCTTTCTAAAAACTGTAAACTAAAAGAGTGCTAGGAGTAGAGAGCCAGGAGCTTGTGTGGAAGACACCCCTTAGACCCTTCCTTCATTCCTAACCCCATGCAGGTTTACAGTAACTGCTATCTCTTCTACTTTCATTCATCCCAAGGTTCAGCAGCACAAGAGCCAGGCAGTCAGACTGGCTTCACATCTGCAATCTGCAGAGCTTCATGTTAGTTTTGACACTGCTAGGATTCATTACCCAGCTTTATAAAAAACAACACAGAAATCTGAATAAAAAGGACTAAATACCTACCCATTTTCTCAAAGTACCATTAAAAAACAGACCAAAAATATTGTTCCTATGCAAATGCAGACACAGACTTCCAAGTTTCAAACGAGAAGCAAATCTCCTTTTCCGAAAGCACTGGAGAGACCAGAACCATTGCACGACACTATGGTCAGATCCAGAACTCTCCTGTGACTGTATAAACAACAGAGGAGGAGCTGTAGATACAACACTGGCTTGAGTTATTCTACAATAGCAAGCATTGAAATCTGTAAACCACAAATGCAACATTAATATGAATTGGTTTAAGATCCTGCATCAGGAATAATTCCACACTGTTCAGTTTATTTTTATTATTTTTTTTTTGACATTTGCTTTTTACTAATTTTAATGAATGTGCAGAAAAAAGATGGAAATTTCCAAGGATACGAACAACAGAGAGAAATGTGCCACAAAGATCTAGGAAATGCATTTAAAAAAATTAATAAAAATCTGTCCGAATAGTTTTGCCCATGTACCCTTTGCCAAAAATCCTCAGTTCCGAGAGTTTGAATCCCAGTAGCAGAGAGAACATGAATTCAAATTAAGTCTTGCTCATATTTTGGACCCTAACAGCTAATTTTTTGAGAGCTGCGGCAAAAAAGTATCTACGTACAGCTTTTCAAATAGAGAGCTGCAGAAGCTACTGCAATTTTTTTTTTCCCCTAAATGTCAATGTGTGGATCGTCAGTTAGGAAATCAGATTGGGAAAAAACTCCTTCTGTGCACTACTGCCTAACAGTTCTTTTAAGGGGCCAACAAGAACACAGACAGGCAAGATTCAATCCACGGGTACAATCTAATTAAACTCCCAAAATACTTCGAGCAAGGTCATCTCAACACAGGGTTGAAGGAAGATAAGCCACTATGAAAGAAGAGATGACACTCTGGCATGAAATATTTTAATAGCCAAGAAAGAAGGGATATGAATGGTTTTCACAGTAGTATTTCACCAGTGGAGTTCAGCTGGGATTTGTGCTAAGGCCTGTGCTGTTTTACTTACTCATAAACAATCCAGTAAAGCAGGTAAGTAATATGGAAACCAAGTTTCTTCGCACTACTAAAGCAGTAGAAACAAAGAGTGGCTGTGAAGAATAACAGACCACAGGACATGGGGCAATAAAAACGGAAGGTGAAATTCAGTTCCTGGGGGCCTGGCTGCACACATGGCGGGTATGTCTACTGACAGCTACAGCCCTCAGCCCAACCGGCAGCAGCACAAGGCTGACTGACCAGAGGCTCTCTTCAGAGACATGTTCGTAAACTACCATATGATATGGGCTGAAAACATGAAGTTACTGATAAGCAACAGGAAGCGTTAAAAGGTTAAAAGTATTTATAAAAGTGGATTGTCTTTTCTTTGTGTAAAATGAATGAAGAGCAAGTAAGAATCAGTCTATCAAGAGAAAGCATGAGATGTACTGAAAAAACACATTTCAGTGTTAGTCACTCAAGTACTACTGCCTAAAAAAGGGACTGAGGTGTTTACAACTAAAAGGCCTTCTCTTTCTGCCATGCTAAACAATGAAAATTATTACACTTGCTCTGATTTTGAGCACAGATTTCATAAAACACACCATACACTAGCAGGGCTAAGTCACAGCTTTCCCTGTATCTATGTAGCTTATGTAAGTATGCTTTAATTAAGAAAGAAGCACCATCCTTTTATACCACTCTGTTGTCATTGTGAGATAAGAAGGAAGTTCAGAACTGAGCTGTAAACCAACATAAACTGAAGTTCCTTCTTAGCAACACTTAGTGACCAACATTGTAGAAGAACAATCCCCGACAACTTTGTTACCTTGGCTTTGGCAAGATGAGAAGGTATCCCAGGCACGGCATCTACTATCAGCCAATATCCACCACAGGAAAACTGATCTAAGCACCATAATAGTCTTAAGTCTATTTCAAAAAGACCAATGGTTGAAATGGAAACATGCATGACTTGTTCAGTTAAAACTAATGTTGATCACTGATACCTATCCTTCCAACTACATTAACAGGCTATGATGAGAACATCAGGAAAAAGGCAGCAAAACAAGTGACAGTTTGTCAAGCGAGACACCTCACAGAAACCTCAGAAGAGACACTCTAAACCCAGAGAGAAAAGTCCACACAGATTGGCTGTAACACCAGCAAAAGCATGCATGACTAACAATCAACAGTCTGTTCTCGAGGGGTTCAAGATAGCTCCCAATTAATAGTAAACCTTAGGCAAACTTAATTACATAGATGATGAAAAACAGGTAAAGAAGTCAGAATAAACCAAAGGACTGTCTCTTCATAATCAGCAATCACATTTTCAAAATTACATGATGCTGGCTCCTTCCAAAATGTTATACTTACATCTCTAAGGCAATGTAAAGAGAAGTAAAACCTGAATAAAAAACCACTGCAAAACCTCATCTATTGTGATAATCTGACAGCGCCTACTCAAAACCTCAAGTGGTGGTAGGAGTCTGAAATGGCCCCCCAAGATTAAAACCTCAGGACATTCGAAAGTCTCCTAACTAAATGAATTAGGTTTTTTAAAGCATTTTGTTGAACAGCATGCTGCATCTAGACAGCAAGAAGTTGCCAAAAATTCCTGGGATTTATAAATACTCTAATCTTCATCAGTGTAAGACTCGAAACAGAAACACAGTATTTTTTCTATCATTATTACTGTTTTATGTAACCACAAACTTGTTAAAACTTAAAAAAAGCATTCAGAATATCAAGACAATTACAAGTTTCAGAACCATAACAGGGCAAAGAATGTGCCCTGTCTATTCACAGACCGATCACATTAATAAGCTAGTAAAATGTTTCTTTTGGGATTCACAGTATCTGAAACTCTGGATGACTCAGATACCTTCCAAAACCAAAATGCTTGTTTAAGTCTACATGTGGTAGAGTGAAAAGTGCAGTCTCATCCTTGTCAAACTGCACTTTTTTTTTTTTTTGTCTCCCCGCCCCCCCCCCCCCCCCCCAACTGGAGGAGAAGTTGGCTTCCTCACCTAGCCCTGGAAGAAATACAACCAAATCTGACAAGTTTGCTGTCCAAAATTCAGAGTGAGAATGGAAGGCAAAAGCTACTCTGAAAAGAAATAACAGAAAGGTAAGCAAACTGTCACAACAGAAGGTCCTCAACTCCAACAAAATAAATCATTTAAACACTGGTAACTTTCTTTCAGCATTACTGAGTAAGGATGGACTCATGCATCCAACTGAACGATCTGCAGAATGATACTTTAGATGAAGACAGCTCCCATATATTTTACAGGCACGTGAGTTACTCCTGCGTGCAAGTAACGAGGGATATGTAACACAACTATCTTTCCCCTAGTATTCCACAATATCTGTTGTCTGTCCCCAAACCACCTCACTACCCTCAATTCTGTGCTGATTATGTCAAGGGTTCATTTCAAAGTCCAAGGCTGATTATACAAAATAGT
This sequence comes from Amazona ochrocephala, assembly GCA_039720435.1. Classification (NCBI taxonomy): domain Eukaryota; kingdom Metazoa; phylum Chordata; class Aves; order Psittaciformes; family Psittacidae; genus Amazona; species Amazona ochrocephala. The sequence goes on from CM077879.1 coordinate 35,891,266, forward strand.
ACGCATGTGAGAGAATACAGCAAATAACTTGTCTGGCTTGTTTCATATGCGTAATATTTAGACTTTACTATCCTTTTCACATCATAAGGATTCCTATAATCTGACCGATTCCAGACAAAAATGCTGCCTAAAACCAAGTTATGAAAAGTTATAATAGTTCACCTTCACAGTAACATGACATAGCAGGTATTCTAGTGTATTTTAGCTACATATCCTGCTAACACCTACTCATAAAAATAACTTTAAAAATTCCCCAGAAGTTTTTATAATACAACCAACCTGTTTAAAGCAATGATAATTTTAAAATATACTCTCCAGACTGAGGGGGGAAGGGAAAGAAAAAACACCCCAAACAAAAAGTGTTGCAAAGAAATCTTAATGAAAAAATATTCAAAATTAGGTAAAATATTTACAGAAGACTGGACTGGCATCACATTTTAAATATATACTTTAAAAGCTACAGTACACAACCCTTTTTATGAGCTTTCTTTTTTTAATATACTAGCTAGCTTTCCCCCCCAGCATCATCTTTATGTTCCAACCTAGCATAAGCTTTGAACCAAAGATTTTTACTTGTTACTTCAAACTCTGACACTATCCCAGGTTCTACACTATTTGTATTACCAGGATTCAGTTGAAAACAAAGTGTGCAGAAGCAGTTGTTATTCTTTATTTTTAAAACTGTAAATAAACATTGTGAATTCATACGATCATAGTTCACATTTTACAATCCAAAGCCCAGTGACTGTACTGGTGATCCACAGATTTCACGGACTGCATCAGCCAGAAATACAAATGTTGAATTTTAGATCCAGTTTTCACAGCAAGAATTAAACTGAACGAGAAGACTGTGCGCAAGAGTCTATTGGGTTTATCAGTTCAGGAAAATCCAACCGAGAACCTTTAAAGTGTTACCCTTTTGTTTTGTGCATAAGTAATATGAACTCTATTTTAATATATTTCTGGAAAAAATCAACCAACAAACAAACAAAACAGCCACTAAAATTACAAGGTATCTGCTAAATTACAAAACCAACATCACATTACCTACTACAGTGGACCTCTTGGGAAGACCAAGACCTTGCACTTTTATATCAAAGAAGAAATCAGGGTCATATTCTAAAAATCCTAGAATATTGTGCAGCCACGGTTTGTTAACAGGACAGGAGGTACTCAGAGTCTAATGTTGCTCTGTCCAAGTCAAGACTCACCTTCTTTCAGTGCTTTATCCATGTTGTGAGAAATGACCACTCTCCTTAATTGGACTGAATCATGGGAGCTTCCAGAACAATTACTCTGAAATTTGAAGAGAATATTCATAAGAGGAAGGAATAAACCAAAAGACAGAAGGAATAAAAATACAAATATTGTAACCCCATACAGATAAAACAGATGAGTGTCAGTTGTCTATAAGGTTATTATATATTGTTCATTAAGCACATATTTACACCCACTGTTGCATATCGTACCCTGTGCAACTTGCCAAATTATCTTAAGGTTGGGGTTTTTTGTCAGAAGGGAGCTGTATTCATTTGCAATTCAATGCACTAGGAACAGGGCATGCATTTAATAAAACAACTGGAACTACCCTAAAATCCAAATAAGGCTGTTCAGACTCACATCTAACACACAGTATTACCATGGATACTTGTCAGGCCTTGAGTGCCCTCCTTCCACGCACAGTTAATTTGTTCCAGTCTTTGCGTGAGTGCAGCAAGACTCCCTCGACTTCTTCCACTCACTACTCTAAGACCATAGCTGGGGTCTTGCAGCTGTTTTCTTCTCCCCTCAGTAGTACTATAAACTACAAGAGCAGCAAGATTTCAGCACGTTTGCCTCCACTTGCAGCCCTTCTCACTGTCAACACTATAGTTAAGGAGATGTAAGAACAGAGTGTTAATCTGATTAGAGAACCACAACAGATTTTCATTACTCCCTTTTACCTGAACACAACGCTGGTAAAAGCGTAAGCCATACACACCTGAATGGCTGCAGAAGTTACTTTTACTGCTTGGAAAAACATCTAACAACAATATTTGCTCTGATACATCACCTCTGACTGCTAATGTTGTGCTGCCTCCATGCAAAGCTGTGTTAATGCTAGTCATTCAATTACTTCAGGATTTTTCTGCATTATTTGCAGAGGGAAATTGGATGATTCATAACCACTCCAATTTAAAAAGTGACAGACTTACAGAAGCATTAAACATCCCAAATATATTTGGGGAGGGCAAAGGGATTCAGAAAGCTGTATTAAGCAATGCCACTCGGGCCTTTCTGTGAAGAAAGCACACAAGGTCACAAACCTGACAAACTTGAGCTCAGTGTACTCCATTAATACTCATGCTAGCCTGGGTATTCCACAAGACTAATCCTGCTAAACTGAGCCATACCTGCATAGAGGTCAGTAACCTCAAGCTCCTAACTTTGGCATCAACAGCTCTCGTTTGTACTTAATTTGAAGCAATGGAGTTTTTTTGGATGGACTGAAGCATCAGTAAGCTCTCTGATGAAGCATTAGCCAAATCACTCCTTCCAAAACCAGTTTCAACAGAAGCCGACATAAGAAAATTATAAATGTTGAACTCTTACTGTTTCTTCCCTATCTGCCTCAGTTCCACACTTCTTCACAGCAGAAAGAATTTAAACATAAAAAAAATAATTAAAAAGGCCTTCAGAAGGGATCCATGGGTGCAAGTAGCTTGCTCCACATCACCACACCACATTCCAATCTACACAATGCCGCAAAGCAGGAAGTGATCCTTTTATGTTTCAATCTTGAACATTCAATGTTAAAAAGACAGCAGACTATTATTGCCTCAGTGAAATGCTGCCTCTTAAATAGGAAGATACAAAACTTGTGTTTCAGCTTGCAAGGATACACTTCATTGAAAATGTCCTCTACGGTTGGTACCTTTTGACTTGTAAAAAGTACCAGCTTTTCATTTAAAAAAATAAGATAAAATAATAGCATCCATGCTATACAAGTAATCAAAAAGAACTGAAAAGGTAAGAAGTGAATATCACCATTAGCAATGGTGATTTTGCTACTGCACAAATGTTATTACTGAAGGGCAAAGGAATTTTTCCACGCTCTGTTACAGGTACTACAGACACCACCATGAACAGCCTGTGAGAAAAGCACAAAGCAAGAAATAAACCCTGCTTAAAAATAAGGTTTCAACTTTGTTTAAAAACAAATTTTCAAGAACAGATGAGAATCTAACATTTGAATAAATAATGTCTAAATATATTGAGTGATGTTGTTTGGGTTAGTTTAGGCTAAGAAGAAAAACGGTTTGGGGAGACCAAATGAGAGCATATAGAGGGAGCCAGACTCTTCTTGCACATGCACAGGACAATAGGCCAGGTTACAACAAAGGCAATTCCCATCACTTACAGGGTCAATCTATTTTAATTATGAGGCTGGTCAAATACCAGAATGGGGATGCTGGTATTTGACTTTTAATTATGAGGCTGGTTAAATACCAGAATGGGAGAAGCTGTGGAGTCTCCATCCTTGGAGGTACTCAAAACTCAACAGGAGAAAGCCCTGAGCAACCTACCTAGCTAGAGCCACCCTGAGCTGGGTGGACTAGACGACCTCCAGACATTCCTTCCAACCTGAACTATTCTGTGGTTCTTGATGATCCTTTGAGAACTGAGAGTTTAATTTACTGACTAATAATGGATCAGATATTAAGTTGCCTTTTCTAAAAGAGCTGATTGACTCTTTTTTCCTTTCGCTCTTTCAAATTTGCATTTAGCAGAACTGAGTCTTAAGCCTTCAATAGCTTAGATTTGTTTTTAAAAAATTCTGTTTCTGTGACAACAATAATGATGAATTCACTTATAAATAAGGAGGCACCCCTAAGTTAGATGACTTACGGCAACAAACACCTGAAACCCAACAGTTCCAACCAGTAACACAAGCTTACCAGCACCTGGAATAACAGGACTTCAGAAAACTCACAGCTCAAACTCAGATCTAACAGCTGAGAGACTGATATATCCAGCAGATTTTGCTGGATGGTTTTCTTCCCACCCCTGCCTCAAGTCAGATGGAGGGCGCATAGAGAGAACAGGTTCAGCTAGAAAGCCTAGAGTGGAACGTTTTCACATTTTTATTCATGTGGCTTATCTAAAGGAAAACAGTGCTACATTTCATGAAAGAGTTGGCATAACCCTGAGTGAGCCAAAAGATGTCCGTGGATGGATTTTATACTGTCAAAGCTTCAGCTTAGATGCTGTTTTATACCGATTAAAACCTGGTATGTTCCCATTAGCCCTGACTTGCACTACCACGGCCAAAAACAAACAAACAAACAAAAAAAAACAACCAAAAAGCCCACTCCAAAACGCAAAAATCAGGGGCTCTACTCCGTAGATTTCATTGTTAAAGAACAGCAGAAACCACACTGAAACTTAAACCTAAATAAGATAAAATGACTTGAAGGGGTAAGGGTGGAGTACATTTGGAAAGCGCATGCAAAGAATGAGGTTGCTAACAAACAGGGAGGCCTGTTTCCTGGAACAGTTCAAGTTTTCTCTTATTTTTACTTTGTTTACAGGCTGAAAAAAAAAGGATGTGTGCATTTCCTGGAGACTTCTCAACAATACTCATTATTTGATACTTTTGAGAATGGTCTAAAACACAGAAAACAACAGTCTGAAAGGCTCAGGGAAAAAACAAAACAAAACAAAACAATGCTTGCATTAAGCCTGAAATTTTGTCCTGGGTTCAATCTCCTACAGATGTAAAAATTAACATCATTTATTGGTTTAAACAATTTAAAACCAGTTTTGAAGAAAATGCTAAAGAATAAAGAATAAAGGTGTTTCAACAACTACACTGAATAAATGGCAAAGCACAGAGAAAACAAGAGTACCTCCTACTATTAAAAAATCCATCTGCAACAGTCATCAAACGCAAATCTTCAAACCTAATAGCAGACAGCCAGGCACCCGCTACAGGCACACCACATGCAGTCTTACTCTGCCATGGCAATAAAGCCAGAAGCAGAGAAAAATTAACAATTATTTCTATTATATTAACTTAATTACAACAACACTAGAACAGAGCTCAGGTCTCACAATAAACGTGGGCATTGTGCATGAGATGCTCAGTTTAAACACTGATCTACAAGGCAAACACTACACCTAATTCAGCGTGTAAGAACTATCCAGTCACTCCAGCTACTTGCTCCACACACTGCTGCCCTGTTAACTTGCGTCTTTTCTGTGTGAAACACATATTAACATCAAACTAGACTTTGATGAAAGTCGCAGTTTCAAATAATACTTCACTGAACTCTCCATAAATTCAGCTTTAACAGATCTGGATAGATGTTTTCTTATAGTAGCAAACATTACGTCAATTTCTGATGCAAAAATAAATTATCTACTCACAAGAATTATTATTTTAAATTAATACCTATTGTTCTAGTTAAGATTACAAAGCAAGTACATGTCACTTAAGCATTAATCTACATATATTAAGGGATACCATAGCTACCAATTTAAAAATCAACATACTTACAGCATGTTAATCCCATTATGCTAAGTATCATTATCTCAATAACGAGTTTAGAATATCAGTGGATCTTATTTCCACTATCATAGTAACTCCTGGAACACACAAACCATGTTTATTATACTGGGACCTTTACCTTAAATGTACCATGTTCAAAACTGATAAAACTGCAGCAGTACAAAAGCTATAATGAAGGCAGAACTTCCTTGACTTGAGTTTTCATATAATACTAGACAGACAAGAATACGGAAATGAAACTTTTCTCAGGTAATACTTTCATTCCCTTCAGTACAGCTAAGAAGTAACTGGTTAGTTAGCATTCACATTTCTGTTCAGCAAAAAATACAACATTATTCCCTGCTAGGAACTTTAATATTACCACCAAAATAAAAGCTTACATAAATTCTCAGCGTACATGGACAGCCCCAGCCTACTGAACATTTCCACACTCTCCTCCTCTGTTAAAACAGACAATAAGAACCCATGGCCTATACTTCAAAGCCAGAAGAGCCATGTGCTTTGAAAACTGAATTGCTGGCAAGCCAGAAAAGCCTGCACAGACTCATGCCTCAGCTGCAGTCTCAGCCTGACGATCAACTAGGAACTCTCGCACTGTCTATTGCTATACCCTCCCTGCCTCATGACTTTTCACAGTATAAAGGTAGGATGTTCTGTCTTTTCATCAGAGCATCACAGAACATGCAGAATGAATTGTCATCATTGATTTTATTAACATTAACTTGCTCTCTTTTACTGTGCGTGCTTAATATGGGGAAAAAAATGGAACAGAGTGATTGGTCATATAAACCTCCCATGACACAAGCCTGTTCTCCTTTCAACTACACAATTTCTTTGGGGGTTTGAGGATTATTTGGAGGGTTTGGATGTTTTGCTTTGTGTTTTTTAAATCACTTTACAAAGTGGCAGCTTGGTGAAGGATATGGTATTCCATATAATTGACTCTTCCTTGGGTAAACTTTGCTGCTCTCCTTTGCAGAGCACAAGGAACCAAGAGCTGGAATAAGAAGGAACTTGATCAAATTTTGGTTTTAGAATATTTGATACATGTGCACCATATTTTCAATCCCAAGGTGCATCTTGAATGCAAGATGCTTTCACTCTTGACCTCACTCCTTTAGGACTCCCCTGCCAGAGACCTGACAGCAAGATCCCAATGAGCCTCCCACCAGTCTTTCTTATTGACTCAGCATGGCTCAGCTATCAGAAGAAATGAACTAGCTCCCTAGTTACACTGTCAGTCATAAAACACTTTTCAAGTGAGAAGCAGTCCCTACAAAGGTAAAAGAAGCCTGATTCATATAGCAACATATGAAATGCCAATCTAACCCAATGTTGAGAAAATTAAATGTCAAGCACAATACAATGCAGAGCTGAAGACCACAATGGATACAATGAAAGGAAATGGGGTTGCGTGACAAGACAAGAGATCACTAAATATACATGATGGAGAAAATGCTGTGTGGAAAACTAAGTCTGCTCACTGCTAAGGAGTTATGGGACAAATAAGTGAGAAACAGAATCTGAAGAACATTTCAACATTTCCCAAGATCAGCCTCCTGTGAGAATAAAGTTACCACTTCAAAATTATGCCTGAAGGCAATCAATGCATGCAGTCCTGACAAAACTTTGATTCTGAAAAAGCTTGAAAACCCTTAAGGATAACAGATATTCCACACATCCCTAAACACAAACTGTAGCAGACATATGTAAACTACAGGCTCCAAAGGGTAACAGGCCCCCACTGAACCATAACTGAATGTTTGCAATTAGTGCAACATCCTCTTAAAATTTTAAAATATTCCTGAAATTGGGAGGCAATGCTACAATACCTTTTCATTATTTTAATTTCAGGACTTCCTTAGTAGTAAACTCACCTACATCATCAAGAGCTGATTGTTAGCCTGCCTATGTAAGAGACAGCACTAAGAACAAAAGTATCAGACACTCAGCTCTGTTAAAAAACAAAACCAAAAAAAATCCTTGAAACATATTCTCTGCTTTCAATCCAGAAACAAGCGATAAATTAAAAGAATGGCAGTAGACAGAATATTTGGTTGCAAGACCAAGAGGATCTAGAACAAGCATGACAGAAGAGCAGCAAACAGAAACTGGCAGAAGTAACAGAAAAAACCCTGCAAAACTGGAGCTCTCCATATTCCCTAATGGATCAGGGAATGAGACAAACCATAGAACATCTTGGCTTTAGGTTGATAAAAACACCATAAATACTTGTGAAGACTTACTAAGGTGTAAAGACTGAAAGGAGTTGGGAAGTTTCTCCTCTCCCTCACAGCTGCTCGAAACTGCTCATTATCTCAGGAACTGTTCTGCATCACATTTGAAGCTGGTGCCCTCAGATGGTAAACCTCTGGCTTCCTACAGCTCCTGGGACTCCTGCAAGCTTACCTTTGCAAATCTCATCTGATGGCCAAAGTCCAATAGTGAAAGAAAACCATGTGTCCATTCCCTCCACCACCCTTATATTCCTCAAAAAGAGCAGAGTGCTCAACTTAACCAAGACACATACTCAAACAAAAGACTGCAAGACAAGACTAGGTAGATCATTCCTTACACAGAGTATTATTCATTTACTATGCATTTAAAATACAGCACTTAAATTTAATATACTATCCTTGTTTTTTTCATTATTTAAATGAACTTGATAACCCAGCTTCTATTATTCAGAGTTTTTGCATGAATCAGAGTAAAAACACTATACTGAAAAGAAACACTGTCCTGCCAGTTTTTCTGGTGGAGAAACAACCCACACTGGAAACAAGGGAAAAAGTGTCTTCCTTCTCCTTCCCACTAACTTGGTTAACATGGCTCTTCACATTAGTCAAAGACATTTCCTCTACAACCACACAAGTTAACAGTGTAGGGAGCAAGCTTGAATTTAAAAGGTGACACATGTTCTAACCAGGGCTATTACCAGTATGAGCAAGTCCACTGATACTTGAAAAGTGAAAATCCCCTTTGAGACAGACGTTTTTATCAAAGTACAATTGGGTCACCATGCCTTTTTGCTGGCATGCTGCACTTTGCTGCCCTCCTCCACCATAAATAATCTTGTCCTAAAACAGCTCTTGAGAAGTGCTGAAAAATAACACAATGTACAACTGCTGGCAATAACAAAACGTACAACTCCAGGATGTTGTTCAATTCCCACTATTTCAATACAAACTATTTAGCAATATTATTAATGTCTGCAAGTACTTAAATTAATAAGTAAATATTACGAGTTGCCTGTACACCCTCTTCCCTTCTCTTTCCAATGAAGACATAAAAGAACACTGGAAAAAGCAAAGCTTTATATGGAAGCTGGAAGACTCTCCAGACAGACCTTGCGCTCAGAGCTCCCACATATGGGAAGAATACGTTGAAAGCACACTTCATCATGGCAATATAAATTGCACACCTTGCCTTGCAGTTTGCAGCAGATTTCAAATGTTCTTGCTGAGATACCTGACTTCAGCAGAAAGTCTTCACCTTTCAAGTCCCAAAGGGGTTACATGAAAAGTACTCTGAACAAAGCATAGCTTCACATTTGGAAAGATTGTTTCACCAGCAGCAAGTTCAAGCAAAATGATAAAAGGCATACAACTTGCTCTTCTGAAGTAGGAACCTGCAACACAGCACTTCCTCACCCAAGTTACTCACTTGCATGAAGAGAACCATAGAAATCAACAGCACTAAACTCGCACTGTAAGTGCTTGCAGAATTGAGAGCTTACAAAAAAAAATCCTTTTTCAGCACAGCATGAAGAACTCGATCCAAGTCCCTTTGAAGCTGATCAAGAGTACTCCCACTCTCCAAGAGCTGAGAATGACTCCCACTAGAGTAAATATTTATTAGTAAATGCTTAAGTATTTCCCCATTTGTTAACCCCAATGTGAAGCTCACTCAAAGAATGAAAAATCAATCCATCTGCCCTGAGTTTGTGCACATACGATACATGCAGAGTAAGACACCAGCCATAAGACTTTTTCCTAAAATAAAATAAAATATTTTAAATTGCTAGGCCAACAGAGGGTTCTTCTCTATTCTTAAGGAAAAGATGCAGAAAGGCTTAAGAAATTCTTGCTTTACAGTCATCCTACTACTGGCTGCCAGAAAGGAAAAGACAGCAGGCTCCTAAGGCTCTATGAAAACTGGGAGAGTGACAGCTGAATGATAATAAAGCAGTGTAAATACAAAGGGATGTATAATAAAAAGATCACCTACAAATTTTTCAAAGATAAATGTATGGAGGAAACTTCAAAAACCATTTTAGCAAATGGCCTACACTTCTATATGCTGCCTATACAGATGCTATTACTTTCTTCACCTATATGTTGCTGAAGCATCAATTGGGAAACCTGCCAAACATATACAAAAATGTGTTCAGAAAAAGTATGTCAAGGAGCTCCACAACCCTGAAGCCATTTTGTATCAAAACAAAATCAACAAAACTTTAAATTCAAGGCATGAGACACCCAAACAAGATGCCTGGAATTAACAGCTTCTAAAGAAAGTACCTTGTTGCTCCTTGCTTGACAGTCCCTTTTCTACAGCGAGGTTAAATTTTGAGAACACTGTACAGAGGCAGGAAAGAAAAATTTCAATTGAATCAGGAAGAGGATAAAGAAACAATCCCATGAAAAGGACTGCAGCAGGCACTGCTGCTTTAGCAGCGACTTTTAAGTGCAAGATTTCAATTTCCTTCTGAAACAACGAACACATACCACAGAACTACAACAAATCCAAACACCATGTACTAGAAAAGCAAGAAGAGGTGGGCACTATTTACATATACAAATCCAATGGATGGTGGCAAAAGGAGAACATCTTGAAGAGAAACTGGCAATAACATACTACAAAAAGGAACATCCAACTAAAAGAAAGTGCATAGGATATAGCAACTTAAGTGATTGTATTTGTCTCTGCACAGTTCAAGTTTCACTCCTGTTCAGTGGGTTTATGTATTATGTTTTTCAGAAAGGGGGAGAGAAAGAGAGCAGTAAATCTGATTTTTTTCTTCAACTCTTGGCTTTCTAAATTTAATTGATTTTCATTGTTTGGCTGTTTCATAAATCTGAAAGTTGTGCCACACTGCAGCAGCAGGGACATTTCCCTTATTAAGTCTCTAGATTATTTCTTTTTTATATTATGTATACAGTATGTTCTCCTAAAAGTAAATTAACACACATTCAGATATGCTGCTATACATATCTAAACAAAAATGTCACTGGAGCTGTGGCATTATCACAGAAATATTTAACCTTGCAAACCTCCAGAGGGCCATGAAGACAATCAGAAGGTTGGAGTACCTCTTCTATGAAGACAGGCTGAGAGAGTTGGGATTGTTCAGCCTGGAGGAGGCTCAGGGACAACCTTAGAGCAGCTTCTAGTACCTAATGGGGGCTTACAAGAAATTTAGAGAGGGACTTTTTAAAAGGGCTTATAGTGACAGGACAAGGGGGAACAGTTTTAAGCTGAAAGAGGGTAAGTTATTAAGAGGGTAAGTTATAGTAAGATATTAGAAAAAAATTCTTTCCGAGGGTGGTGGAACACAGCTTTTCCAGGCAACTGGAACAGGCTGCCCAGAAAAAGCTGTGGATGCCCCATACCTGGCAATGTTCAAGGCCAGGTTGGATGGGGTCTTTGAGCAACCTTGCCTAGCGGCAGGTGCCCCTACCTATGGCAGGGGGGCTGAGATTAGATGTTCTTTAAGGTGCCCTCCAACCCAAACCATTCTGTGATTCTTTGAAATCTGAAGGCAACAAGAATTTATTACTGATGCTTTCCCAACTCCCCCTCTGAGAGGTAAAATACAAAAGCAGACAGCACTTAATACATATTTGTTCCCCAGCATTCCTACATCAAAAAAAATGCTGAACAATCCCTAGCTGTACCCACTTAATACACTACCTACAAAACAGGTACCTTCTGCTTAAAGCTGGCTGACTTTGTGCGTTACATCTCATTCTTCACTTCAAACACTCATACACACTATTTGTTCTTCATTCCCTTCAAATAAATTAGCATGATCCCGAGTCTTCAAAGTAAAAAGTATTTTAAAAAGTCTACTGAGAAGACAAAATGGTTATCACATGCAACCACTGCCACACACAGATCCTGAATGCACCTTTGCAAGTTGTATTATTCACTAAAGTCACCAACCCCCAGCCAAACACCCCCTACTACTGACAATGTCCTGCCAGTTCCCATTAAATGCAGGCCTGGAAAGATGCACTGCTCACAAACACAGGCTCCTTCCCTCCCTAGGTCCACTACTACAGGTCATCAGCCAATTTGACTGGCAAGATGAAAAGACAGCCAACCGTATCAGCAAGTGATTTCTAACAGGTTCTCTGCCCTGCCAGCACCCTCGCTTTCTGCAAGTACAGCTGCATCAACTGCAGCCCCAGAAACATAGAAGTGACAGCATTATTTACTTGCTGCTAACAAGAAGAGTATGCGTACTAAGTGTAATGAACTAGGTCACCAGAACGGTGAGGCAGCACACCAATTAGGCTCCTATTTCTTTGCAGAGCACTCTCAGGTATTCTGTGTGACACTTACCGAAGTGAAATAGCACTTCAGTGGCACTGTCTACGGCTGCAGCACATCGCTTGCTAACATGTCACGTTACGGTCTACGATTTGCCGGGTGAGGGGCCAAGGGCACCCGGATGGAGTCGTCAGCTGGGGTGCCAAACACCACATCCCTGCAACCCGTGGCACAGCAGGAGCGCAGGGGGATCCTCATTTCCAGCAGTAGCTTTTCAGGCCTGTCTAAGATCAGCTCTAGAGCCCTGGATGACTTGATGGGGGGGTGGGGACATGCATGGATGAGAACAAAGTTATTCTGACCAGCACCTGCAGTCAGTCTCCAAATACCTTGTGCTACAGGTCCTGTCTAGGGAAAAAAAAAACAACCAAAACCTACTAAGCAGTGAGCTAGGAAGAGCTCATGAACATTAATTAGTACATCTTAGAAGACATACAGAAAACAAATTTATCTTTTGCGTAGAAGTCTGCAGAGGATTGAAAACACTCTGGCACTTCCTCAAGACATTATGATAACACTATCTGAAACTGTCTAACTCCAGAGCAGGAATTCAAGCAATGCTATGCTGGCTCTTAGAGCACGCCTCTCTCTTTTACTAATGGCACTTCAACCGAAGGAGCAAAAAAGGATTTGAGACACAGCCAACAACAAATTGCCATACGAGTGACCCCGGACTCTGAAGGTCTCTCTCGGAGCAAAGTCTCGTTTTTCCCGCACTCCTGCACCCTCCAGCACAACTTTCCCCATTTAAAGCCCCGCCGGGCGGCAGAGAGTTGACAGGGTCCTACGGCAGCGAGAAGACAAGGGTACACGGCTTTGGGGTGGCCCGGCGCCCCGCAGTGGAGAGCGGGACGCGCTAACCGCCGCTCCCCTCTCCCCGCCGGCGCAAGGAGCGCCCGCGGCCGCCTCCCACCTCGCTCCGCTCCCCTCCCCTCCCCTCTCGCCACTTACCCCCACAGCCCGCAGGACAGGAGCTGCGGCGGCAAAGTCCGGCGGCGGCAGGCGGCGGCGGCCACGACACACGAGGACGATCAGGGTGCCCAGCGCGGCGGCAACGGAGGCGCAGCCCGCGTAGAGAGCGAGGCGGAGCAGCAGCAGGGCCAGGCACGGCGGCCCACCACCCCCCGCCTCGGCCCGCTCCTGCCCCAGGTGGACGACAGATACGGCCAGCAGCCCCAGCCCAGCTGCCAGCACGAAGCGGGACGAGCCGGGATCCTCGTCCTCCTCGTCTTCCGCCGCCTCCTCCTCGCCGCCGCCTCCGGCAACAGCGGCTGCTGCCGGGGCGCTGCGGCGGCCAGCCTCGCCGCCGGGGCCGTGCGAGCCCAGCGGGCCGGGGGTGGTAGCCCCCGCTGGCTCGGGCTGCCCGGCCGTGCTGCTAGCGCTGTCGGCACCGGGGTACATGCTGCTCCTGGCGCCGCTGGGAGCAAGAGCATCTCCCGCCGCGGCCGCCCCCTGCGAAGGTCGCCGCTCCCGGGGCCCCCCCTGTCCTCCTCTGCCTCAGCCCGCCGCCGCCACTGGCACCGCTGCGGCCGCCCGGGAAGCCGGAGCTCATGCCCGGCGGCAGTCGGGTGCTCGGCGGCTCGGCCGCTTCCTGACGCCTGAAGCGGCAGCGCTGCCCCCCGATGGGCGGCGGGATCCGAGCACCGTGGCGGCAGGCGGGGAGGCCCCGCCGCACCGATCGGCGTCCGGCAGGGGGAGGGGAGGAGGCGGGGGCGGCGCGGCGGGCGCACGTGTCCCCGGCCCGCCCGGTGCCGCCCCACGGCGGGCCTGGTCTGCTCGCCCGCTGCGCGGTTTGCCCCCAGGGCAGCACAGTGGCAGGGCGCAGTGTCGTCTCCGACCCGCGCACAGGCCGGGAAACAGCCGCCGTCGGGAGGGAGGAAGAGGGGAAGGTGCCTCCCCGCGGGGTTCGCGGTGTGGAGCTGAGTTGCGCGGAAAGCTGCCTGGCGCCCCTCCGCTACGGACAGCCTGGCAGAGCTGGGGGGCTGCGGGCCGCGGCTTGGTAGTACCGGTGGGGCCCGGGATGGCCTGGCCACAGCACCGAGGCCCTGGCCCGAGCTCAGGACAAAACCTTGGCTGGGGGTATCTCTGAGGCTCAGACCCCCTCCTGAATGAGCACTGTGTGCAGCCCTCTGCTTACACCCCTTTGACAGCCAAAGGAGGTCATAACTACCTAGATTTCAGACATGAAAAGTTAATAGAACAGCAATTGAATTGACACAGCTGAGATTCTGCAAAACCTAGCCTCACTACCCCAGAGGAAGCCTGCCAGCACTCCCATTGCTACCGTCACTCAGCTGGTCTGATGAGTTGTGACTGCCTGTGACATATTCTGACAACAAACTCCTCAAAAGCCTTGCCGTATTCCAGCTGTGCTGTTCACCTCCCCATAGGTACAGTGCACTTAATGGCTCCTCTCCATAGCAGTTAACCAGCCCCAGACAAGGTGGGAAGGAAGCCTTGATCTCTTCAGGGTAGGAGTAAAGAGCAGTGCTTCCCTAAAGGAAGCCAGACTATGCCAAAGCAGATGTACAAGCATTTACTCACAGACTTCATTTAAGAGCACATATCCCATTACGAAAGTTAAGCACTGTAGAAGTGCTGACAGGTCTTGAGACTTCTCGGAAGCACTTTTCAGATTGCTGCTACTCTGGTGATCTTAATTGTCCTGAATCTTCTCTTTTAAAGAACAGCTGTTCCGGCTAGGGTTGGAGTCCCTTTGATTTTTTTCACGTTCTGTAAAGAGTTACTTCTGTAAGATGCATGATACTAGTCTGATGAAGAAAAGGTACAAATACCAAGGCACAAGGCAGTCATGGAGCTAGCTGGTCAGGATTCTAAGCTACAGCAAATGTTTGACTCCACCACAGAATTTTCTAAACTAGTTCTAACCTAACCCAGAGTGTCTGATGGTATGGCCTGGCTCATACAACAGAACTGTCTCCATATATACATTCCTTTATCTCTTAGAAGGTTTGCACAGCAGTGAATGTCCTCTTAAAATCCCAAAGTAGTTTTGAAGTGATTTTAGCTCCTACATTAGTCACTGACCAAAGGAGACACTGCTCCTTAACCACAGAATGGCTTGGGGTGGAAGGGACCTTAAAGATCATCTAGTTCCAAACCCCTGCCATGGGCAGGGACACCTTCCAGTAGATGAGGTTGCTCAAAGTCTCATCTAACCTGGCCTTGAAAACTTCCAGAGATGGGGCAGCCACAACTTCTCTGGGTGACATGCTCCAATGTCTCACCATTCTTAGTGAAGAATTTCTTCCTAGTATCTAATCTAAATCTACCCTCTTTCAGCTTAAAACTGTTCTGCCTTGTCCTATCACTACATGCCCTTGTAAAAAATCCTCCAGATTTCATGCAGACCAAAATCCTATCCAAAGTCGTTACAGTAACTTAAACACAATCTTATTACAATTTATTTATTATTAACTCTATTTAGTGGCTATTAAGTTGCACAAAGACATTTTAAATGCTAACTCAGACCATCCAGAGTGTCCAAAATGGATTATTAATGTCTCTGTGATTAAAGGTGAAGATCACCATAATAGTGAAAATATTGCAATGACAGTGCCTTCCCATGCAAACTACCGTGCACCAAAACATCCTGCTGCTTCACCAAAGGGCTTGGGGACCAAGGTTTTTTCAACATGTCTGATCATTACCACCAACAGAAAGATTCTGTGGAATCTGAAAGCTTTTGGATAAGGCCCAACACACCAGAAGGTTTCCTATAAAGTTATTTTATTCTCATCAGGTACAGAACAAAAAGTGAAGGTCCATCTCCTAGCACACACTTTATTCCTTAGAGATTTCAGAAAATACAGGGCTTTGGCCTGAGTTCAAGTTCTATTCTGGGATCTTAATAAAGATCCACACAAGAAACCAGACAGAGCATGTAGAGGCCTCCTACTGCAAATGCATTCAGGAAACTGCCTGGGCTTCTGTCAAAACTACTTAAGGGAATTGAATTTTTAAATTAACCTGAAGCAGAGTATGTAATGTCGTTAGTACTGTGTAAACAGAGATTATTTTCGTATTAGAGTATTAATTCTCAGAAGTGGAGAGGAAGATAAAAAAGTAAACCTACCTGCAATAACAGTGTAGTCCTGCAGTGCTTACGCACAAAACCAGTTCTTGTCTGAATGAGTAATCCCACCAATTTTAGATAGGATTTACACATCATACCCTGAATTAGATATGTCTAAATCAACTCAAGTGTGTATCCACAGAGCTAGAGGGAGATTTGATTGTGTTTTTTTCGTTTAGTTTTTAATAAGATTCTGTGCCTTTTTGACCTGAGGTACAATTTCTAATATTTTAGATGACATCCTAGCTCCACTGAAGTCAATGGTAATTTTCAAGTTTACCTCAGTGTTATTTGAACTTCCTCTTCTGTACTTTAAAAATTACTTTTCTGTACAAGACAAAAGGACTTTAGAGGTCACTTTTCTGAACTGGGGGTTATTTTATTCTCTTCCTGTGACTATTTACTCTTTCATGGAACTAGTTTATGAGGTAAGAGATTCAAACTCTACTTTATTCAAGCAAGTATCTTTCCTACAAAGAGAATACTACTTTAATCTTGGTTTAGAACAGAAATTATGTCTGATTTGGGGGAAGGGTCAGCATCTTTACTTTTTTTGCTTTGAGCTAGAAGTATAATTTACCTGTTTATAACATACCCTAGACAAGGCCCAATGGTGTGAACACACTTTTATATCTTTAGTGACAATCTTGCAACTTTCACCTTTGCAAACTTTAAACTTCCGTAAATTCGTGCCTTTAAAATGTTTAGGCAAGCTTAAAATAAATACTTGCTTGAAGGCTTTTTCACATTTACTTTCTGTTTTGTGAGCCTTTCTGGTTTCAATGACATTACTATAAAGGTTAGCAATTTATTACTTCTCAGTTAAAACATAAATCTACCTTATAAGCAAAAAAAGGTATGTAAAGTGCATACTTTGTTTATATTTTTAGTATATTTAGAACCTTGAATTAATTGCACCTTTTTTATAACTGTTGTGGGGCTGCAGTGTAGTTACAGTCATGTTAAGAGTTCACAGAAATTTCTAAAAGCCTTTTGGGCACAAAACCCAGAAGTGCTCGTGAACTTTTAAACCCGATGGTATAGAAGCATGATAACTAAGACAGTTAGAAACAATCATAGGAAAAAGAATAAACACATTTACTGGGTAATGGATGCTGTTGATTTCATGAACCCTAGCTAGCAGAGCAAGAGAAAAGGAGATTGTTATACTTCTCAGTATCTTAAATCTTATTTGATGCTTTTCAAGAAAATTATTGTGATTATTTCTTAAAGGCTTGCAGAAAAAAGGAGCTCAATATTTTCAACCTTTTTAGCCTTTTAAAACTTTCTCTGCTATGGTAGATGCTTTGCACTTGACTGAAAGTGTAAAATGCAGACACATTTCAGTGGAAACCATATGAACAATCTGTCTGTAAAAGCAGACATAGTTTGATAAAACTTTACCTCAATGTTTATATATTGCAACTGCAAAACTGTACTTACACAGATTTTTTTCTTTCGTGTAGACATTGCAATATAGACTTTACATGATCATATACTATGTTTTTCCATTAGGCCCTGTTCCTCTTTTACTGAAAATCAGTTGAACTGCTTGCAGAAGGTAACTATTAATTTTTGTTGCCCACATTTCTGCAAGATATGCAAGTTACACTAATATTAACCAAATTTGGTTTTTGCTACACCTTTATGAGATAATGGTATTGCATTTTGCCTATTTGTAGATAGGAACCTGACACACAGGGGAAAATCACGCATTTAATGCCCAGTGTGAGCTACCAAAGACCTTACATTGTGAGGTCAGCAAACGTTCAGCATTTTGTAGCATGTGAATATATATATACACGTATACACACATATGTGTATACATACACAAAGAGGCACATATATACATGTATATACACATATGTATATACATACAGGCACATACAGAATCATAGAATAGTTAGGGTACCTATACGTACACAAAGAGGCACATATTACATATGTGTATATACCTATGTACATCTGTGTGTGTGTTTATGTGCCAAGTGAGATACGGCCATATATACAACAGTTATCTTGGCAGCACAGTCCTGGTTCAATTCAAAAGTCAGCATGCTCAGAAAAAAACAGGATCGTGCCATTAAATCTTTTTCATGATGAACAATGGGCCCAAAATGAAGTTGAATTTCTAGTTTTGATTGCATGGATCAGCAATCTGGAAGTCTTTCTTTTCATATAATTCTTTTCATGTAATTCTTTCTAGTTTGTTAAAAAGTAACACTAATTATTAAAGAAATGCCAAGGGCTGGTACTGCAGCTGACCCCGTCAGAAGAGCTGGAACCTTCCCACCCTTACACATGACATTAGCATTTCCTGGTGGCAGATCACTAGTAAGTAGTCATCATTTACCTAGTCAGCAGAAAAAGTAGTGAAACACTACCTGAAGGCTTCATCCATGTTTCTACAATAATTAAACTGAGATTCAAAGATGCTGAGATCAGCTCCACTCAGAGAAGAGTCTTGATCCAATCCCGATGATTTGGGTCAGTTGTCCCTAAAAGCCCTCCAGATCAGTTTTCTTCATCCATTTCCTCAGGATATGTTGCTCAGTGCTGCAGCCCTGGCACTACAACATGGGGGCCATTGCCTTGGCCTGAGGTGCTCTTGCCTTAATATGGGACATCATCATCTCACTGTGGGATACCATCCCCTCAACCTGGGTTGCTGTCCCCTCCATATGGGCTGCTAGCACATCAACCGTGAGTGCTCTCATCCCAACCTAGGGCACTATCATCTCAGTCTGGGGCAACATCACCTCAATCTAGGGCACTGTAACCCTAACATGGAAAACCATCACCACAGCACCAGCCCTCGTTGCCTCAACCTGGGAAGCCATCACCTCAAACTGGAGCAGTAACACCTCAGCCTGGGGCACTATTATCTCAACCTGAGGCACCACTATCTCAGCATGTGGCCCCATCATCTCAAGCAAGAGCCCCATTGCCTCGACCCGCTCACCTTCGTCTCAACCCAGAGCCCCATCACCTCAAGCTGGAGCCCCACCAGGTCAACCTGGGGCACTGTCACCTCAGCATGCAGTCTCATCACCTCAACCTAACGGTCTGCACCTCAACTTGGGGCACTATCACTTCAACATGGGACCCCCTTCGCTTCAACAAGAGCTCCAGCTTTCTTCTCCATTACTGCGGAGCCTAGAGGAGTGGGAGGGAAATACAGTCGGTACTTGAGAGAGGCAGGAAGGGGGTGCCGGGACTTCCCCCATCTCCGTTCCCGCCCCTCTCAGGCACCGCCTTTCCTCTCCCGACGACGCGAGGGGGCCGGACATCTAGCGGGCTGCCGCGGAGCTGCGCGTTTTAATCTAGTCGTGTTCATTCTCCGTTCTTGTGCGTGAGTATCGGCCCTGGACACCTGCGCGGTTACCACAACAAAGCCGCGGGGAAGGAAGGTGGCGGCTGGTGCTTGGTTCTGGCTGCCGGACAGACACGGCCTGGCCTGGCCCGGCCTGGGCTGGCGGGGTTTAGGGCCCTCGGGGCCTCCGGTGCTCCATTTCGGGGGTCGCGGGTTCCTCCTTCTCCTCACGGAAGGTGTCCGGAGAGGGGGTATGTGGCCACTGGGGAGGGCGGAACGGGGAGGTAGAGCAAACAAGATGGGAGGCGTGGTTTGTGTTTTATGTATACACATATGTTATTTTTAGTCATTATATAATTTATATTCTTATTGTTTCTTAACGTGCTGTCTTTCTACTTGGGTTCCTGCCTCAGCGGCACGTATGTAGGTGTCTCTAGAGCATGTCATGTGTGCTATATTTAGAGGGCTTTTGCTGGTGTGGAGCTGCCAGAGTTTAGTCATGCTGCCGTGAGATGTGTTTGCTGCCGCACTTGAGTGCCGTGCCTGCCCTCTTTGCCTCTCGGGGGCATCGGAAAACAGTTGGGAGATTTTCTTCTGGGGCACCAGCCCTCGTTGGCATCTTGGTCATTGGTACTGGGAGCAAGTTCCTGTGTTGTGCGTGCTGTCCCAGACTTATCAGACAGTGAGGGACATGTGGAAGTAATGCTCGAAGAGAGTTTAGTGAAGTGCTTTGGTTGGGTTTGGTTAGTGGGAATTAAGTCGACTGAAATGATCCTTCTAAATGGCTTGCCTTGAGCGTGTTAAACCAGTGCTATGGTTGCATGTCTGCAGTTTGCTCAGGATGACAGTTGTAACCCCCTGCCCTGCACCAGCGGTTCCCAAGGTGGGCCTGTAGTTTGGAAAAATGACTAGACGCCGAATCTCTTGGACCGTGTGGATTTGCATGAAAATCACAAAACCAATAACTGCAGATCCTGGGGTTTGTGCAATCCCTGCAGCAGAACAGAGTACTGAATTAATTTGAAAGCATTTCACCGAGATGACACAACAGAAAGCAATACATGTTATGCTTGTGAAACTGGGGTTTCTGGGGGAGTTTTCACAGCATGTTAGGGAAACTGGCGTTTTAAAATACAGTTCAGCATGGCTTATGACACAACATAATTTAAGGTCGCGTAACTTCTATGCTTTGCTGAAGTTTTTCCCTTGGAGGTGTTAGAAACAATTTTTCAGAAACTTGTTTTAGTGTGTTATGTGAATATTTACACTTGTTCGTTCTTACTATGAAACATACACAAAAAGCATCTAGTGTTGGCATTTGGGCATGTATGTATTTAAAAACTGTGTGGTTAAAATTCCAATGGAGCATTCATAGAAACAACTATGTGGGATGGAATGAATGTAACAGAAATAGCAGTGGTAAATTTTTTTTGTACCCCTGCTTCTGTCTGTTACCAGCTTCTCAAGAGAGAGCATAGAATGCATTGTGTACAGTTTTGCTTCTTTGAAAAAATAGTTAGTCTCTCTTTCTTGAATAGAAAGTGATCACTGGAGTTCTCTATGGAGAGAGTTCCACAAAGTTAAATTCTTCAGAGGAGCTATTTGAAGACTAAAGTGAAATGATGAAAATTAGTCACTGGACATTAGCTTAAGAATGGGTTTGTAAAATAATTCATATTTTAAAACACAGTTTCCAAAAACTTGGACTTGGCTTTTGGAATGCTTCAAGCTCTTCCACTGCTTTTTTTTTTTTTTTTGATTGGTTGTTTGCTTGGTGATAGTGGTAGTTGGTTGGGTTTCTTTCGTAATGCATATGTTGTTCCTTTTTAATTTCTCAGCCTAGGTAATCCTTGTCATGGTCTACAGTAGAGACCAGAGAAAAGAATGGAACAACTAATTCGGAGACTTCCTTTTCTTTGGACTTAAAGCTCTTATGACCTACTTGGATTTTTCATAGAATTATAAAGTTTGGGTTGGAAGGGACTTTAAAGATCAACTAGTTCCAGCCCCCTTGCCACAGGCTAGACCAGGTTGCTCAAAGCCCCATCCAGCCTGGCCTTGAACACTTCCAGGGATGGGGCATCCACAACTTCTCTGGGCAACCTGTGCCAGTGCCTGACCATCCTCACAGTAAAGAATTTCTTCCTAATATCTAAATCTACCCTCTTGGGACAAGGAGGAATGGCTTTAAACCATTCCTCCTTGTCCTAGCACTACGTGCTGTTGTAAAAAGTCCCTCTCCATATTTCTTGTAGGCCCCCTTTAGGTACTAGAAGCTGCTGTAAGGTCTCTCCAGAGCCTTCTCCAGGCTGCTTGTTGCTTTGGTTTTGTGTTTGTTCATATTTAAAAGGGTGTTCATAGATCCCTGTGTTTCTGAATATGACTTACATGGGCTAAAAGGGCCATCAGGACTGCAGAGGCTGTTGAAGGTTTGAAAGGACAATTGGCCAATCCCTTTAGAAGCTCCACACAGCAACACATACTGATGGTTCTCTAAGGAGTCTTACATAATTTGCAGGATAGGGGGCATATGGTCTTCTGCAGCATAAGTGACAGGAGTATCTATAAGCTTTCCAAAGTCTGCCTAGTTGGGTGAGATACCTGAAGCTTAAAGGTGAGAGCCTGAAAGTGAGCTAGCTCCTAGGTGAGCCTAGGTATTCCCTTAAATTCATGGGAGATAGGCAGACCATTATTATGAGGGTTGTACCTTCATGCTTCCGCCAGAGCTGCTTTTTAAAGCTTTTTCATTCTTTGCCTCCTGATCTTACATTTAACCAAGACTGATGATAGTAATGGTTTAAAACATGACTAAGTGTCCATCCAACAATCTTGACTGATGTTTTAAGTCACAATTCAACAATGGGTATTTGTCATTCTTGAAGTATTTCATTGTAATAACATAGTAAACATTGGAACTTTGAGAAACATGTTGAATTTAAGGGCCCTGCATTTCAGCATTTTATCCACTTTTCCATACTGATGTTTCTCATCTGGAGAAATGAACAAGTAATAAAAATAGAATGCAAGCGTGGGTCTCAAAGGGCTTTTTACCTCATTTGCTCTTTAGATATATTCTGAGTAAACATAACTATATTTAGACTACTCCTAAGTGATACTTGCTTAAGCTCTTCTTTGCATACTGCTTTAGTGACTTAATTTCTGTACCTTCCCCTGTTCATCTGTACTAGACAGTACTTGTTCCTCTTACATAGAAATATATTCACCAAAAATTAAAAGGAATTGAATCTTATTTTCAGTGGCTGTGGAGAATGTGATTGTTATCTCTGTAAAACTGTGTATTTTCCAAATGGCGATAGTAAGTGCCATTTTGTGGTCACAAAACTCGCATCTGTTTGATCTGTGTGGCAGCGCCTCTATGCAAAGTGTTGAGAGAAATGCTGATGAGCCTGCTTGTCCAGTTGGGTTAGTAAGTATGCTAAATTTATAACATTAGAAGCATGAACAAACTTCTAGCTCACTGAGGATTTCTGTTGTTGGAGACAGTTCATGTTGTGCCACTTGGTAGGAATGGCCAGATATTCTGGAGTATGCTACGATTTACTTGCTAAACTCTGTCAATAGTTTGTGGTGTACTAGTTTCCTTTGTGATTCTGCTGTCTCTTTCAGGACTGGCTCAGAGGCAAACCCAGAAAATGCCAGGGTAAGTGGCATGTGCGCAGTGTAGATGGTCAGCTCGTGGATGAAAGTTTTGGTGCTGTTGAACTCTTATTATGGATTTATTTTTGAGTCCTGCCTTCCGGAAGCAACAGTAGTAGATGGGCATCTGTAGGTTCTAAGCAATTCTAAGCCATACCTCTACTGTGTTCAATGAATGATGCGGGAGTACAGACTGGGCACAGCTGGTCTGTTACAAGGTGAGAATAGGGGGGAAGTTACTGTAGAAATACGGGTGAAAGGATTGTTTCTCTTTACTTTTGAACTGTGATGAAAGGGAGGTTTTATGTCAGCATGTAATTTCAAATGGGGAGTGTTCAATAATAGTTCGAGAGCTTGAAGATGTTTCTGGAGACCTTTGCTTTCTGCGCCACTTTCTGGCTGTACTTTTTGAGACAGTTGATCAACATGGAAGCATTACTTAGCTGAAGTAGGAGAAGTGATGTATCCATTGTCATTTGGAAGATGACAATACCTGACTCCCAGCAGTCTGCAACAGCTGCTTGGATTAATCCCAGCAGATCTTAAGGAATACCCACACAGGTCGTGCTCCAACTTTTGCACCAGGGTGATGACACGCACACACCACCATCCTTTACATGGCAGATATGCTGAAGTTTTGCTTTAATAAGAGGAATTGTTTTCCTTTTTCTTCCATGCTATTGTGGACTACTGTTCCAGATTCACCTCCTTCAGTTGTGGATAGCCTGGTTGGGTGCATGTTGCCCAATATTTGAATCTTGATATTAGGCAGAAATACTCCTCACAGATATGCACCAGTACAGCAGGAGCAGGAAAACTCAACTTTCTTTTACCTTGATCTTTGCCCACAATACCTGGCATTAGAGACTGTCTTTTCCTGGGCTTTTCATACTTGTATACAAATAATTTTGCTGCCAGGAACTGTTCATCGTTTGTCAGTGTTATCGAAAGACTGTGGTTATGTGTCGCTTTTGGGAAGGGTCAATGCCAGTGACCATTTTCCCCCAAGTATCTTAGTGCTTGTTGAGGTGCCTAGGGAAGAGAACTACTCTTCCAAGTAGTTAGAAACAGTATATTGCAGTAGACCCATGAGACTTTGATGTGGGTGGTGTTACTTATGCTTGTAGAGATGGAGGTCCTTAAGAAGGAAATCCTTCTGGAAGCTCTTGATACTTTCATCAAACAACATATGATTCATTGTCAGTATTTTTTGTTTTGATTGTCATCTGCTTCTGTTCCCTCTGGGTTTGGAGGGCTTGCTACTCATTTGCTTGGGTTTCTCAGCTGTGAGTGAGTAGCTGTAGCCTGTTAAGACAGGCCTGATGGGCATCGTCACATCCACCATTTAACCTCAGTAGTCTCTGACCCAGCCTTTCTGGTCATGAGGTCACAAGGTGACCTTTTCTGAAGGACAGACATTTAGTGTGTGTATTGCAGTTTTTTTGTGGTGGGAGGGGGTGGCACTTTTTTTGGCTCAATAAGAACCACCTTTTTTTTTTTCCTCTCTTTTTCCTTCCCCCCTCCCTTGTACATTAACTTGAAAGCCTTTGCCCTGAAGTTGTCTAGGCCTCTCTGGTGGTCATGTGCTTTCATTTGTTCTGACAGATGATGGCAGTTGACTCTTCTCCAGGACTTTCTTGTGCCCATTTACTGAACTGAATCCTTGCTTGAAATAACCAGGAGATTCAGGGCTTTCTGTTGGAATCCTTTTAAAAGGACTCCAAAGTACTTGGGAGCATCTCCAGTGAACCTACCTCTTTGAAAACATAACTGCTGTTCTGCTGTCATATGTTTGGGAGTTGCTAAACTATATCTTACAATACACAGAGAAAAATCTTTTCCTTTGTGTCCAGCAGAGAGAACCAGGGAGAAAAACAAACACATAAACAAAATGGGGAGGTGGAGAGGAGCAAACAAAAGAAAACACAACAGAGGAAAAAGGGCAGCAATGGCTGGGTATATTGACCCCACAGATTTGGAGTAGCAGGTCTTCCCTCTTTCTTCTTCTCTAGCTATGAGAGACAAAAATTGGTGAAATCATAGAGAGCCAGCTAAGAATCAGCTGGATAAGTGGTTTCAGGTGCACTAAAAACAATGGGAGTTCTGATATGAGCTTGAATTGGGTCCTGTCAGATCTGGTCTGTGAAGGGCAGATGTTGGTTCCACAGCTGCTTCAGCTTATTCAGTTCAGGTGCAAGTCTGCAGTCTCAGGCAACAGCAAGAAGTTTGGCATAAATCAGCAGTAAATATTTATATGGAGGTTGTAATCTGAGCAAAGGGATTTACCTGCATGTAGTTATGTTCAGGCAGTTATCAGCAGCAACACTGTTACCTGTCAATGGACAGAATCAGATTTTTCTTGGAGATGCACCATGAAAGGCTGGAAGGTAAGAGTTGCCAGCTGTGACATGGGAAATTCTGATTAAAGAAGGGAAGAAATCACAGGGTTGGTAAGCAGTGGAGCAGATGCCCACATAGGACATGAAGTGCTCATCCTTGGAATTTTTGCAGACTTTGCTGGACAAGGCCCTGCACAAAACTAGATTAAACTTTTAAGCTGACCCTGCTTTGAGCAGTGGACTGGACTACATCATGTCAAGAGGATCCCTTCGAAACTGTGTTTTTCTATGATTGTAATTCCAGCCTCTGTCTGCTTTGTGGTGTTTTGCAGAATAACTTGCCTATGCCTCAACCAGCCCTTCACCTTGGGGTGCAAGAACAGGTCTGGTGCAGGATG
Organism: Amazona ochrocephala; assembly: GCA_039720435.1. Taxonomy (NCBI): domain Eukaryota; kingdom Metazoa; phylum Chordata; class Aves; order Psittaciformes; family Psittacidae; genus Amazona; species Amazona ochrocephala. The sequence continues at coordinate 35,917,175 of CM077879.1, forward strand.
TGTAAATGTGGAGGAGCAGAGCTTGGATCGATTTGTAGTGTTGAAGTTTATTCTGAGCTGGGGTTGAGGCCTTGTGTTTTTCTATACTGGTTATGATACATGGTTTGGACTGGGGAAACTGGTAGCCAAGTTTGGAGACCATATGGCGTACAGAACAGCTATGGCAGCTATTGTGCTCTGAGCTTGGAAAACCAGACTGTCTACTAAACAGGCTGGTCGTTTCATTCATTGTGTTTTTCTCTCAAGGGAAATAGTTTCCTGAGAGATCTATTTCCTCCTTTGCATGCTTTGTTGTTTCTTTCTAGCAAAACTGAAAATTACAATTAAAGAGGAGGTAGGTAGGGCTAGGCATATGTGGTTTGTCACATGGTTGGAAGCAGATGCACTAGTTGATCTTTACCACTAGTTGGCTGTATCTGAGAACACCCAAGTTTTCGGTTAGTCTGTTTTACAGATTTGAAGACTTACATTTCCTTGTGTTTCCCTTCTTAAACTAAACAAACCCTCAGAATCTGGACTTTTCTAATTGTTTTAAAATTTTTATTATTATCTATCGTTGTCACACATTTGTTTTTTGTTTTTGGTTTGTTTGGTTTTTGGTGGTTTGGTTTTTTTTTTTTTAAGCCTCAGCCAAAAATTGAGGAAGGGAGGAAGAAAGGAGGTGGGTGCGGTTTTAACTAACGTGGTTTTGCACAGTAACTTGTTTAATGATTGATGTTTTTGAAAATATTGGTCAGATGATACAGTTACCGTTTCCTAAGTTCACCATACAAAGAGGTGATTTGGAAGTCAGCAGAATTAAGGAGGCAGGACAGAGGGGCGGTGAGGAGTGAATGGAGTTGGAGGATTTTGGAGTGTCCAAAAGATCATGTACCACCAATAATATCAATATTTTAATTAAAACACTGTAACCTTCCAGCCCCTCAGCTCTCAAACACTTGTTTTCGCTTTCCAGTTCAGCAGTCTGAGTCCCTGCTCTGAAGAGCGAAATTTGCAGTTGAAAGGAGAGGTGCCATCTGTGGGAGCACTGTTGTGTGGGCTGGGGGAAGGTTACCTGTGTGCTTACTTCCTCCAGGATCAGTTGTACCTGCAAAACAAAATTAATTAATAACCCTAAGCCAGAAGGTGCCCTTTTGGAGCTGAATAGAACATAATTACTGCTTTTGATACTTCACATATGTTTGTTAATACACCGTGAGATTGTCTGTTCCTTTTTGTTGCAGGAAACATTGTTGACTCATCTTGTGTGTGTTATAGCTGTGCTGTATTATGGCCTTTGTGGAGATGCACCGTGTGTACGCAGTAACATCAGAAATTTCAGCCCATAGCAGGCATAAGGATCTTGTTTTTCACCTTTTTTTTCTTTATTTTGTTTTTCTGTGATTTATTTCAGTATTCTGGTGCATGTATTTCAGATTGCATTTAAAAAAGTGAAAGGTTGACTGGATAATGTTAAGGTTTAACCAAGGTTAGAACACCTTGAACCTTATGTATTTTGTGTTAGTTTCTAACATACAAAAAATCATGAAAAGGCAACATTCAAAAAATCATGAAAAGGCAGTTTTTGTTCAAACGCAAAACCACACTGAAGTCTGCGTTCTCACTGTATCACTTTTTATGTACTATCCTACTTTTGAGATGCTTTATATTGCAGCAGTGCTTGAAAGCCTGCTGTTAGGCATTACCTACCCAAATACTCCAAATTCCCTGACATCCAGACTGGATGTTCTCCTTGATTGCTTCGCCTTTGATTTTTTTATCTTAAATAGGTCAAGCTTGGTGCTTCCAGGTGAAGGGATTAAAAAGTGGTATGAACTAGGAGGAACTGCACCGAGGAAATGATAAAGATGAATAGGTGTGGTTGGCAGGGGCTATGGGTGGGTGTTACAAGAAATAAGGGGTGAGAGGCAGAGAATTACGTGGGAAGAAGAAATACTACAGTAATAAAAGATCTGATGAATAATTAATGGCCAGCCTGTTAATTTGAGTTGATAATATTTGTGTTAGAGAGTTTCATGGCTAAAGCCACAAAAAACATATACTTCTTATAAATCAATACAGTAGCCATTGGAATTAGCAGTCAATGATAAGTATTTGACTCCAACAGTTTTCTTGGGATTTCAGAATATCACTTGTTGATTCTGTATTTTAAAATTCATAATGTAGCAGAATTGTGTGCTTCTCCCAGGAATAAAAGTACACTGTGCCCTGTATATAAAGGTGGGGCGAGGGTGTATATGTGCATGCACAGCCAATAATTAATTTGGGCAAGGCTGACCAGCAAAATTAGGTGGTTGTGCCAGAAAAGTCGAAGGAGCATTTGGCAATGAGATGACTGGTGTTACAACTGCTGCTCCTTGGTCAGTCAGACTGCTAAACTTCAGTTCTCCCATAACAGTGGTTGCTGTCTGTGAATCAGTTATGGCTCAGTCTTTATGGAAAACAGCCCACTGGCAGGTAAGCTATTCCTGAGTCATGCAGAGTAGGAAAATGTGTGCTCTTTGGGTGGTGCTAATGGTAGAAAGAAACATACAGACTATCTATAATCACCTTTTTGCCACCTCTGCACTGCTCTTTTCCATTGTCTTGAGTTAAATCACATCCTCACTTAAGAGGTTGTGCCCAGAAGAGAGACATCTGAGAAGTTGTGATATGAACGCATATTATAGCCAATGAGATACTGTTAGTCTCCTTTGCAGGAGTCGCATTGCGTACACGCATCCATGTATTTTTAGTTTCTTACACTCAACTTTATATTTCAGTCTAGTTGGTCTGCACCCACATGCAAACCTGGTTTTTATCTTATCCCCTTATGCTCTTGCATGTACAACAGTGCTAACAGTATATGAAATGCTTGTGACAAGTGAAACACAGCACATGCCCACTTTTACCAATCTGTCATAATCTGTCTGAAGCTACAAATTGATGAGATGTTAGTGTCTTGAGTAATAAAAACCTTTCATCATGGAGAAGAAAGGGGTTTGTTTTAACTTTAACACTGTACTTCCTGTATTTATTTTCTTCATAGAATGGACTTTGCCTCACTTGTACTTGCTAAATAAATAATTCCTGTAGTCTACAGGTAATGCCAAAAAATTCTGCTTTGTTCTCTTCTGGTTTAGGTTACATGTGGTAGAGAATTATATGTAAATATTATCTTATTCTTCCGATTTTTTTTTTTTTCTGTTGTGCATGTTTTTCTGTATTAAAACATCTCCCGTATAAAGATAGGCTGAGAAAATTTGGGCTGTTCAGCCTGGAGAAGAAAAGGCTGCATGGAGACCTCATAGCAGCCTTCCAATACCTGAAGGGGGCCTATAGGGATGCTGAGGAGGGACTCTTCATTAGGGACTGTGGTGAGAGGACAAGGGGTAATGGGTTTAAACTTAAACAGGGGAAGTTTAGATTGGATATGAGGAAGAAATCCTTTACTGTAAGGGTGGTGAGGCCCTGGAATGGGTTGGCCAGGGAAGTTGTGAATGCTTCATCCCTGGCGGCGTTCAAGGTGGGGTTGGACATAGCCTTGGATGGCATGGTTTAGTGGGAGGTGTCCCTGCCCATGGCAGGGGGGTTGGAACTTGATGATCTTAAGGTCCTTTCCAGCCCTAACTATTCTGTGATTCTATGATTCTATGTAATCATTTTAGGAAGCTGCTGTAGCCAGGAATTCACATGACAGTTGGGTGTTAGAGACCATGCAAGCTAGCTGAAGACGGGGATCACGAGAAGTGACTTGAACATGAAAAATTTCCAAATTCCATGTAGCATTTCAAATCAAGAATTCCCAGGTGGTTTACTCCTTTGTTCTGTTGCTTTTGGAGGAGATAGGTGCTTTATAGAGTTTCTCTGTGGTACAGAAGTTGACCTCTGCTTCTATTGTTTAATAGCATTTTCAGCTTTATACAGCATCTAACCTTACTAAGTCTCTCTTAAGTTCTTTGGCTTTGTGAGTCTTAAAACCGTAGGAGATTGCATGCCTTCTGCTTTTAACTCTTCTATTGTGCTTTTTATATTTTGGGTACATATTTCAAATTCCTCTAAAATTGAGTATTATTTGAGAAGTGGCGTGATAACTGAGTGACATAAAGCTTTAAAAATTCTGTATTTTGAAGTAATCTTAGCTGTAAGCTTTTTTGAGAGCATGCTTGCAGTTTCAAAGCAAGTTTAGGAGTTCCTTTTTCACCTTTGTTTGCCATGGCAACACACTGTGTAGTTGAAGGAAGACCATCCATCTTATAAGATACTCTGGTTCTCCTGCCTTGTATAGTTGCTTCCACTGTCTCTAAGTTTGGTTTCCTTGGCTCTAAACATTACGAATGTTAAGAATGTTACGTATTTATGGGCTGCAGCTTACAAACTTTATGTAAAATCTGTTGTAAATACTGGGAAAAAAGTGTTGCTGGCTAGATGGGAACAGTAGTCTTTGGTACTGGCTAATTTTGTTTGGTTGTGGGTATTTGGTTTGTTTTTTTTTTTTTAATTTATTTTAACTTTGTGTATATCCTACTAATGAGCAGGAACTTTCATCTCTCCCCTGCAATATGAGTAGGATCTAACACATATTTCTGCAAGAACTATGACAAATAGGAGCAAATTTGTAGAGCAGAACAGCGCTAAGGACCCGGTACCTACATTGCATGTGTTTGGGCTAGCCATATTCTGGTGCCATGGACTGAATGGTAACTGTTGGTTTAAGTGTGCTTGTTTTGTGCCTGGAGTACAAGTTTCAGTTTCATCTGAATCAAATTTGCTCACTGTACTATGCAGCATGAATTATGTCAAAAAAAGCAGGCTCTCCTGATGCAAACTAAAACATTAACACTGAAACACCTTACCTGTATTGCAGTTTCACCTAAGGAGCCTTGGGTTTTCTCATGTAAATTGAAATTGCTCCTACTTTCTGTCCTGAAAGCCTGAAGGTTGAATGGTTGTGTCAGCCATGATGATGACTGCCACATATAAAGGAGATTGTTAATACAAGATACAGACTAATGGTAGCTCATTAATGGCTCTAGCTTAAAGGGGCAAAATAAGACACTTCAATTGCTAGTTTGTAATAATTAAGACTTTTTAGCCACTAACAGCGTTTTACTAATTTTCTTAGGAGTAAGAGTTTTGAAATTGTGATAGTTTTTGTTGGCTCTAAGTAAAGTTTTTTGGTCAAGTATTTGAGCTGTGTAAAATAGGGTGGCACTAAATTTCTTTACAGAACTCACTACAGAGTTGTCTCTAGCAACATAACAATTAACTGTGGAATTATATATTACTAGAGCTGAAAGAGTGAAGAACAAAAATATTACCCTAACAGTGTATTTGGATCTGGTTTTATGCTAACCTTTGAAAACCTTTTTTGATGGTTGCAGGTGACACTTCCTGATTCAGCATGGATCGGTTTGAAGATCTGTCAGATGAAGTAGATCATGCTTTCTTTGACAGTGATTTTGAGGAAGACAAAAAGAAAGCTGAAGAAAATGGTGAATGTATAGAGAAAGAAAGTATGATGATAGCTCTTACAGACTCCAACTTGGTTTCCATTTCAAAGGATACAAGGTGTTATGAGGAGGAAAATGAAGAAAAGCAGAAAGATTTTCAGAAGGATCAGTCCCTGAAAAATAGCACAGGTTGTCCTGAAGTAGCTTCATTTTTGTCACTTTCTCTAGTTGCAGAGAATGCAGGTGCATCTGGAATGACATCTGCATCAAGTAGTGAAATACTAGAGAATGTTCCTGCTGGAATCCCCAAGATAGTTAAAGAAGGTGAAGAAGATTATTTTACAGATGAAGAAGATAGTAGTGATGATGACAAAAAACAGAAGGTTAGACCAAAGCCAGCTAAGCAGTCAAACAACATGAAAAAGGTTAGCAAAAAATATACTAATATCAGCTTCTCCTCCTCTTCCTCCTCCTCCTCATCTTCTTCATCCTCATCCTCAAGCTCAGATACAGATGGTTCTGATACAGATTCTGATAGCTGTTTATCAGATTCATCTCATTCTTCCTCAAAGAGGAATGCTTGTAGAAATGCTCTTCTGTCTCCAAAACAAAAATCTGAGTCAGCAATGAAATTACTAGAAGGAACACCAAAGCTTGTTGACTACTTGGAGGAGTCTGAAGACACAGTGACTGACGTAACACCTCTGTCAACTCCAGACATCAGTCCCATCCAGTCTTTTGAACTTGCAGCATCAAATGATAAGAAACTTAAAGTAAAAAGACAGGAAAATGTGAACCAAGAATTACATGGTAATTTTGCAGAATTTAAGTACAACAGAAAATTTTTAAGCCTCTGTGGCTGGGAAATCCAATCTTATACCTGTATTTTTTTCATTAGATTCCGAGTTTGATCGCAGATGTAGTCAGAAAGTCTTGCATGATGCCATGGACCTGAATCAGCTTTTGAAAGGTGACTTTAAAATTTTCTTTGTAAAAAGTATGATGCCTGTACATTGTTGAGTACAACTGAGTTCTCATAGAGGAGAATGAGGTTTTAATGTGCCACATGTATTTTGAAACTTGTTTGTGATTAAGCTGTGTTGATCTAATTCTTTGAAATCGTACATGTGTAAGCAGTACCGATTCTACAGGGGAAAGAAGGAGCATGTGTATGAGCATGTGTTGTTATGCATATACGTAGAAGTAAGATACACAGATGTGCTGAATCTCTAAATAACATTTTGATGTATTAACAAATTCTGTGATAAAACAGCATATGCATTTTGAGAAGTCAAGGTTTACTGGACTATGCCATAGTTTACTATCTAAATTAAAGCACCAACCTTTCTGATAAATTACTGGGTTACTAACTTTCAAAATTGAAAGGCAGTTTAAAACTACCATGCATGATAAATAGCATTCATTTAATGAAACTTATGGTACCTTTTTGATAATTAAATGGAATTATTTGAGATTCTTTTTCTGAACTAAGTATCTTCTTTCTAAAATACCATGAAGTTGAGTGAAGATATTTTAAAGAGGAAAAATAACAGATAATCTTTAGTAAAACTTGAGTGGTTGCTTCTTGCCAATAGATTAAGTAAATCTTGATAATGAAGTCTGAGAGAGAGAACTTGGAATCTCACTGCATTCATTGTAAGTATTCATTATGGGATGACAGTGAACCGAATGATCTCATGTGTGTATTTGAAGGTCTACACAGTGCTTTTCTACTTCTTTTCATGCCCCTAAGTTTTCAGTAGTAAAATCTATAGAATAAGAGAGGCTTCAGTCAGGAAATCTGCTGATCTCAGGTGAGGAAAGATTCTCACAGTGTAAGTCTCATACATTTCAACACAAGTTTGCTGTATTGCTGTAGGCCATGGCACACTAAAAGTTTGTGTGTCTCCTTTATTCGCTTTGTACCTTGCCAGATTAGAGCCTCCAGTGGATAATGATTCAAAATATATTGTATGCATCATTTAACTTATGAGTAGAAATGAGGAATTTACTTGTAAGGAAAGAAAACGTTACTTCTGCTGGTAAAAAAAGCAGAGCTGGTAAAAAAAGCAGAGCTAGCCATCGAGAAAGGTAGAGCTGATTCTCATCTCAGACAGTCCTTGTACTAGAAAAGGCTCTAACCACTTGTCAGAACATAATGTTAGGGTTGTTGCTAGGCAGTTGAAATTACGATGTCTTACATCTTTGTTTCCTGATAGCAAAAAGCTATTTAATAACTATTGATTATGGAAGGAATCATTTCATCCCTGAAACAAATGGGTATTATAGCTCAGAGCATTCTCAGAGTTGAATCTCTGTTGTGAGTGTGTGTGGTTTTTCCCTAAAACTTGAAAAAAAAAAAGAAAGAAAAGATTCAGTAATGAGCTAGAATTCATATAGTCTGGCAGTTAATGTTCCTAATTAGTGTGCATGTTACTCCCAAGTGCCTCTCTTAAGTTGGGAAGCACAACATAGCTTAATTACTTTGCGTATTTTGAAGTTTAAATGGGGCAGGATTATTAATGGTGGAAAGTAACTAGTGTGGGGAAATAGGGGCTAATATTATTCTGTGTTATTGCTTCCAGATTTTTTCATACTCATTTAAAAAAATACAAAATCCAAATCATTGTTGTCCCGTCCCCCCGCCCCCCAGTCTGCATTATATGTTTCTCATAACTGCATAGGCATAAATAATGTTTCGAGTGCGAACAGAATAAGCTCAGACCTGAGTGCATGAGAGAGTATTTAAATGATCATTAGTAAGTCTCAAATTTGGTTTTAAAGCATAATGTCCTTCCAGTAATCTGTACTGATGAAGCATTTAATTTGAAGTTTTTTGTCAAATATGTTTGTAATATAGGTGGGCCCAAGCAGTTACAGCAGTTGCTTGAGTTTAGTTTCCCAATGCCTCCAGAAACCTGTAGAATTTCAGTGTGATCTGTTACTGCATTGTTTCTAGGGGGCAGTTTGTACAATTCTGTGCGCTGGTAATGTGAGCATTTGTGAAGACTAGAATCTCATGTATTAAAGTAAAAAATCACAAGAAAAAAGGGAAGAAATCTGTTAAAGCGCATGGTGTTCAAAGAGCAAGTTTTGGACTAGAACAAGAGTCTGGTTATTATATAGCAAGATAGTTTGTGTTTCTTAAAATAGAATTAGTTTGGAGCATTTAGAAAAAAAATTGCAGTATTATATGCACCTTTATGTATTTGTGCTCATTGCAAATTTAATTTTTATAAACATGTTAGAAAGTAATATATAGATTTAAAAAATTATCATGCCCTTGCAGCTCCTAAAGCTATGCTTGTTCTTGATGGAGGCCAAATTTTAAGTTATGCTATGCTGAGTAATTATAAATCTCACAAATAACATAATTTTATTTGGAAATATTATAGTCTCTGTGCTATATAGTGCACTTTGAATGCTTTTTGGGTGGGTATTGCTGTGTGGCTCTATCACTGATTTTAGAAATATTCTGAATATTGACCAAACCAGAATATTGGGTCTGACCATAAGTCTGAACAAGAGATTAATGAAGATATGTGGTAACACTCAGTTACAATATCAGTAACAGCATATGTAAAATGACAACTTTCAGAAGTGAATGTTACCAGGTCTGTGACTTGCTGTGCAGCCTGCCTGCCCAATGGAAAAACGACTGAACTAGTTTTAGTCAAAATGGCAGAAATCTGTGGTAACGGTAGCTGAGGGTGAAGATTATGCTTGAAAACTGGAGAGAAGTAAGTTCTTCATGTTGCCAAAGACAAACAAAGCATATGAGTGTAGTCCTTATATTGGCATTTATTAGCTGGGAGTTGAACCTTGTTTGAAAAGGAAGAAGTACAGTAAAATGTGCAGTTTTCAGAACCTGCAGGTTGTGCTATACTGCCATGGCTTTGCATGCACTTGATGTAGGAAGGGTGTATGAATAGCCGAGCACTCCTAAGAGCAGATGCAGCAAGAAGGAAGACTGGTAAACATACATAGGGAAGAAATTGTGGAGCCCAGGTACGTGTAAGCTACCATGCTACGGTATGGAGTGCACACTCACACTGTTTCAGTTGTAAGGAGCCCGCAGTTTGCAGTGGGAACAGTATTGCTCAAAACTGCAGGCCATAATGAAAGCAGAGATAGTATAGGGTGAATAGCTAAACTTGGAACTTTTCCAATCAAGCTCTCATGTTTGTTTCCAAGTCAGTCCCATGGCAGTGTCTGATGCTCAGTTCAGACTGGCCTGGAGTTCCGGTGGAGGGAGCAGCCCTTTGTAGTACGCTTCCTGAGGAGCAGAGCATGCCCTGCTTGCTCATACTGAACCCTGTGGCTGCAGAACAAAAGCCAGCCTGGACAATGCTACAATCGAAGTCTGCCTGGACCATGTTGCTCAAGTTGCTGGGCTTAGTGATTACTTACTAATTATTCCTGCATTGTGCATAAAGATTCTTGGGTATATCTCTGATGCTCCTTTGGTAGCTGTGAGCTGCTGAATTCTTTGATTGTTCTTGCTAGTGGGTTTTAGTTCTGTTCATGAAAATCTGTTGCTGTTTGGGTGGCATAGTTGTTTAAAATGTGTATAACTACTAAATACGTGATACTCGAATCCTCTCATTTTTACAGACATGAAGTTGATGCTTAGGAGGCTTACATGATTTTGTTACTGTCCTGGGTTCAGCAGTAGCAGTCATTTTTCTCCTTCTTAGTAGCTGATGCAGTGCTGTGGTTTTGACTTACAGCCTGGGAACAGCGCTGATAACACTGATGTTTTTAGTTGCTGCTCAGTAATGTCTAGTCTGACCAAGGACTTTCTGAGTCTCATGCTCTGTCAGGGAGGAGGGGAAGCTGTGAGGAAGCAGAGACAGAACACCTGGCCCAAACTGACCAAAGAGGTATTCCATACCACAGCACATCATGCCCAGGATGTAAACTGGGGGCAGTTACCCGGAAGGAGTAGATCACTGCCCAGATCGGGCTGGGTATCAGTGATGAATGGTTGTATTCTCTTCCCTTGTTGTTTCGCTTATCATTACTATTATTGGTGGTAGCAGCAGTGGTTTGTGTTATACCTTAGTTACTGGCCTGTTCTTATCTCAACCCATGGGAGTTGCATTCTTTTGATTCTCCTCCCCATCCCTTCAGGAGCTGGGGGAAGGAAGGCGGGAAGTGAGTAAGCAGCTGCATGGTTCAGGGTTGCCGGCTGGGCTTAAACCACGACAGTTACAATGCTAAGACTGATGTCAAGTAGCTGTTGTCATTATAGTTTATGACTGTAAGAACTATTATAGAACTGGGGAGTCAGACAGCTGCACCAATTAGGAATTTAAATATCTTATCAGTGTGGTCAAGAACCTAGGTACTTGGAATTTCAGTTACTCAAGATTAGTAGGGTTTTTATTTTAAATAAATAAACCTTAACCTCTCTTTTTTGCCACCTGCACAGAAAAAAATACAGGTGTGATTAGAATTTTTCAGGTAGAAATACACTTCTTCAGCTGTTTCATGATGTTACATGGATTTTTGTAGTAAGTCTTTTGTGAGTCACTGCTGTTTCCACTTTGCTATAAACTTTAAAGATATTTTGGAAAATTAAAATAGTAACTAAGAGCAGTATTCAGAACCCATAATAATAAATGTCAGAGTTATCTCCTCTGCTGTACTCTTGAGTAATCTGAACACAAAAAGAGAATTAAATATGTCAATGCAAAGGAATAGATTGTCAAAAATTGGTTTTGAAAGTACTTTCAGAAAGCTCCATGGTAGAAAGCTGGAAATGAAAAAGTTGGAAAATTTTCTGATACTGTTTTGCTTGATCCTATATCATGATCTAATGTTCCATGTAATTTTAAGGAATTGAGGTTATGCAGATAAAGAGGTAGGTTAAGCATATGGGTGTGAACTAAGCACTCATCCATTTCCATTCCATTATGATACAGACTTGCTCTCTGCCTTTAGACAAGTCTCTTGATTTCCGTAGTTCAGAATACGGAGTTGTGTGCTAAAAATGCTGTGTATCTTTATCCAAATTTATGTTGGGTATCAATGTAGTAGTAATGGGATTACACAGGGTATATGGAGTGTTAAAGACTTCAGCACTTTGTGTTTTCTTCTCTGTAAAATGGGGTTGATACCTGCTTATTTTACGGAAGTGTCTGTGAGAATTAGTCTGTAAATCCGCGGTATTAGCTATTATTAACTTGCAGAGGTGGCGTGTTGGGGTAAGTAGGACAATGGGCTACTGGCTGAGGACCTGAATTGCATCCTCGAAGCTCTCACTGACCTATATGCTCCCCGATAAATCTTCTTGCCTCTTCTGTGCTTTAGCTTTTCTATTGTAAAGCAGTCAGAGCTAACTTGGTGAACAGCACTGATATAAATATTGTTAGTATGAAAGTAAAAGCTCTGTCTTTCTGAATAAAAGCTATTGTAGAAAACTAAACAGCAGCTTCAACTGGACATAAAGCAATTGCTTTAATTTTATTTTTTTTTTTCCCCTATAATTTGTCGCTCAGGAAATAGAAGAAGTTTTTTATAACTGAAATTTTCTCCTCTTGGAAATATGTTATCTGTGTGCTCAGTCATAATGAACTAGTGGATTTGTGGAATAACTGTGAAACAATATCTAAATTTGAACTCTTAAATATATACCTAACAGTTGAACTAAACATGTAGGTTTTAGTTTGTATGTTCATAGTTTGAACTAATTATGTTTGTATGTGTATACCTGTGCATCATTTTTGCAGGTCTAGTAACTCATGTTGAGGTAGAAGAGTAATTACCAGCTTATTCTTTATATTTAGAGTTTGAAATCAGATTGCAACTCTTTCACATTGTAAAGAGATCCACGCTTTCCCAACATCCATAAGAAAATGTGTTATTTGGGGGAAGAAAAATTATGCACATGTAAGGTATCTATTGTCTTTCTCATGACATCAAGAAATAGCTAGCAGTCCTATTTAAGCATATTCAAATAGGGAAAATCTGTACTTGAAAAGCACGTTCTCCATTTCTTAAACATCAAATAATGAATTCTCCAAAATCCTTTTTAAAGAGTTCTATGACTCGAAAGAATGGATATTCTAGGAGATAGTTGTTTAGAGATAGTATAGGGGAATAGTTTTAGATTGAAAATGTTAGATGTTGATGAAGAACTGTGATTTAATCCTCTTGGGTTTTTTGAATGTGTTACAGAAGTGGTAGTGGAGAAGTATAAAACAAAACACAAGGCAAACCCAAAAGCATAAGCTCTGAAGCGGTTCAGTGCATTTTCCTCTACTGGGATTGCAACAGGCACACTGAAAAATGCATGGTTTTAATTTTAGTCATTATATCATTAGGACAGCTGTATCATCCTGTCCTAATGCATTTGACTTGCTAATTATCATTTGTATTATATATAAGATTTGGCCTTTCTCACTCTGCAAGGTCATTTCAATGCCTACAAATTGAAAGCAACAAACAGCTTGTTTATTGCTTAAAAGCAAGTCAGGTGTCTCTCCATGGAAACCAGCTTTTATAGAAATCCTGTGAATACCAGAGAATTTTCTTTTCCCTGCTTACCAGTAAATGAGAAGCAGACTGCACACTGTGCGAGTCTTTATGCAAATACTGCTGCTTGTTTATTCCCTTCCCCCAAATTTTTAGTTTATGGTCTGGCTGACAGTGAAGTGGTAAGTAGGGATTTAGTTAAATTACTTATTACCTACTGATAAGAGTGTGAAACTGCAGGTAAATCATATTTAATTGTTCCAAAACTTACAAACTCTTTACAAACTTAAATTACAGCCTTAAACTGTCCTGTTGTCTCATGTTGTCATTGGCCACCTCACAAATAGTCATATAAATGTTTCTAACACTTTAGCATTGTGATTAAAGAGTAGTGTGGGTACATTGTTGAATAAATCGTTGAAATAACTTTGAAACTCAAATACTTGAGTTATATAACACTAACTGCAGCTGAAATACTTAGTAGCGTTTAGAATAAATGCATTTACCTGTTATGTGGGATCTGGGTTCTTTTTTGTTTAGTGATAGTGAATTGTCCCTGTTTTTTAGGCTTTACTGACCACACGTAGACACCTCCTGCCTCTGTCATGAAAGCAATGTTGTTGCCAGTGAATGCTGAAGTACATTCAGTGCATACTTGACATGTATGCCTCCTGTGGATTACCTAGTTTTCTGTCATAGTATGTGTGCAGAGAATAGGAATATGATGCTGTATAAGTTGTGCAGAATTCAGTTAGGGCAGATTTTCAGCCAGGTAACTTGGGAAGTACTGGAAACTGTTACTGTGGATGTGAAATTCTGTGGTCACGCTGGACTGTGGAAATAGTGTCACCACTGCTTCAGGAAGACCTGCAGGGCCTTTTGCTCACTGCTTCATTAGACTGCTACTGTGGTTTATTTGAGCATTATTTAAGGAGTAGTGATGTCATGGATGCCCCCTACCTTCTGCCTTTTTTTTTTTTTTTTTTTTTTTTTGTTTGGAGCAAGCACTTACTGTCTAGTATTAGTTATCCTCTTTCAGTAAGTGACACAGTATGCATTCTATTGTCTCTTTTGTACTAAACTTTAAACTCTTCTGTCGCACAGCTCCTAAGGAGGCCAATGTTGCATTTGCTATGGTTTGGAAAAGGTTATCTATGGACAGGCTTCAGACAGTTACTGTTTGTCTTAAAGTAAAGTTTGCAGCTTAAATTCTTCCTTAACATAGATCTGAACTAGGTAAAACACAACTCCATTTTTATTAACTTAATCAGATTGAAGAGCAGCAAACCAACTAAATTTAATATGTTATCTGATCCAGTACCTTGGTGTAGTGCACCACTGTTGCTGCAGAGAACTACTTGTGATATTTCAAATGTGGCCCTTAAGTCATACAGCAGGCTAACTATAAAAAGATCTGTTGAGGAACTGATGAAATCAGTGAGGAACTAAAAAGTTTCAGATTGATCTTTTAACTCTGTCCCCTTGAAGAAAACTTGCTGCGGTGCATGTTGTATTTGGTCTGAACTTTTGGTGCAAATTTAATGACTCTTCTGTAATTCAACAGAGATTAGTCACTGGTTTTCGGAAGTCTTCTGCTGAGGCTTCACTGAATAACTTCACAGCAGAATCTTCACTGTGATTTTAACAATTATTTCACTTATTAATAATGTTTCTTTTGAGTTGTGATAAATCCGGTATTATCACTGTTAGCAAGTCCTTAACCTCAAGAGTTGCTAAAAAGCTGTTGGTAGCAGTAAAGTCAGTTTCTACACTAAGTAAGTATAAATAATAGTGAGGCTAAAAATTAACAGCATAATGAAGAAAGTAGGCTGGAGTCTCTTTTCTGCCTTCCGCAAATGAGAAAAGCTGTCTTTGTGGAGAGATGGTAAAAGGTTTGGATGAGGCACAGTAAAACAAAATTATGTTGAAAGGAAAAAGTCTTGTGAGAGGCTAAGGAAAGGAGAAAGAAGGAAGAGAAGAATGAAAAAAGAAAAGCCTGTGTGTTGGGGGAATGCGAGTGGAGAAGCTGGAATGTGAGAGTAAAGTTAGTAAAATTTTGTCATGCTTTATTTGCATATATGTATAAGTAGTAGCATCTGGTAGAGCAATGAGTACCAATGTAGATAGATTTGCATTTACACTAGCTGAGAGCTTCTGGTAAAATCCTGGTGGTATTTAGTACTACGGAAGTTGCATATCGCTGCCTTCTGGAGAGCTAAGTGACAAATTAACGCAGTGTAGCTATCACTGCAGGGTTCCTTGTTTCATTATTTCTAAAAGCATTCACTGCCCAGCATTGGGAGGAAATGTTTGTTCCATGCCATATGATGGGGCTACGGAACTGATGGACAGGGGTAGAGCAGTTGATGTCATCTACCTGGACTTGTGCAAAGCATTTGACACTGTCCCACACGACCTCCTTGTCTGTAAATTGGAGAGACATCAATTTGATCGGTGGACCACTCGGTGGATAAAGAACTGTCTGGATGGCTGCATGCAAAGAGTTGTGCTCAATGGCTCAATATCCAGCTGGAGACCAGTAACGAGTGCTGTTCCTCAGGGATCGGTGTTGGGACTGGTCTTGTTCAACATCTTTGTGGGTGACATGGACAGTGGGATTGAGTGCGCCCTCAGCAAGTTTGCTTGTGAGGTGGGCTGATGCCAACCTGATGAAGTTTAACCATGCCAAGTGCAAGGTCCTACACCTGAGTCGGAGCAATCTCAGGCACAGCTACAGGTTGGGCAGAGAAGAGATTCAGAGCAGCCCTGCGGAGAAAGACTTGGGGGTGTTGATTGATGAGAAAATGAACATGAGCCGGCAGTGTGCACTCGCAGCCCAGAAAGCCAACCGTATCCTGGGCTGCATCAAAAGGAGCATGACCAGCAGGTCGAGGGAGGTGATCCTGCCCCTCTACTCTGCTTTTGTGAGACCTCACTTGGAGTATTGTGTGCAGTTCTGGTGTCCTCAACATAAAAAGGACATGGAACTGTCGGAACAAGTCCAGAGGAGGGCCATGAGGACGATCAGGGGACTGGAGCACTTCCCGTATGAAGACAGGCTGAGAGAGTTGGGGCTGTTCAGCCTGGAGAAGAGAAGGCTGCGTGGAGACATCATAGCAGCCTTCCAATACCTGAAGGGGGCCTATAGGAATTCTGGGGAAGGACTCTTCATAAGGGACTGTAGTGAGAGGACAAGGGGTAACGGGTTCAAACTTAAACAGAGGAAGTTTAGATTGGATATGAGGAAGAAATTCTTTAGTGTAATGGTGGTGAGGCCCCTGGAATGGGTTGCCTGGGGAAGTTGTGAATGCTTCATCCTTGGCGGCGTTCAAGGCGGGGTTGGACATAGCCTTGGATGGCATAGTTTAGTGTGAGGCATCCCTGCCCATGGCAGGGGTTGGAACTCGATGATCTTAAGGTCCTTTCCAACCCTAACTATTCTATGATTCTATGATTATTCTGATTTTTGTTTGTGTTTGGTTTGGTTTTTTATCACAGCTGATAGGGTTTTTCCAGAAAAAATGAGCAAGTCAGAAGATAATTAATTACCTTGATGCTTATTTATCTGTTTCTAGTCTGTTTACTGGTTATAGTTCTTAACTGCATCATATGAGTATACACTCTCCAGCTAACTTATACAGAATTAAACAATCATGTACCAGTGAAAACATGAAACCTGTATTTCTAATTAAGAATGTCCTCATTCAGAATGCCATTGCCTTAAATAGGATTTAACTAGTTCACACCTTTCACAGAAAAAAGGGCTGTTTGGAATTTGCACTGACAGTTATTCTGAAGCTTAAATGTGTTTTGTAAAAGACTGCATCAGCAGCAGCATTGGTGCCAGAAAGGTAGGCCAAGACTTCAGTTGAACAACTGTTCTTTGTCACAGCCTTACATCTGATGTGCAGTCTTGTTTAACTTGTGAGATGCTATAGATGTAAGGCAAAAGATGAAATTGTCTTTCATTGCTTTGTGATAATACAGTTATCAATTATGTAATGTGATATATAATAAGTACCCTCCTCAAATGGTTGTTCAAATTACTTTCTCCCAGCTGTGTTCTGCAGTGCTGGTTTTGCATGTTCCCATAAGGACATAATTATTTTGTACCGAGAAACACATCGCAGCTTGATGTTATGTGAATTGTGTGGCTCTAGTTATTTTCTGGTTTATTTCTTTTTTGTCCCTTGTAGGTGTATCCAGATGAATCTCATACCAGGTTTGTCTCCTCAAATGGTGGTGATGGCTGGCCTAGTCTTCCCTTATGAATAACTTGCTGAATTTTAAAGATGCTTTTCAAGATATTTTTACTTCATTAACCTGTTAGTTGGCACACTTGATCTGCACTAGTTTGCTGTGTGTCTGCTTTTGAGGTTATTTGCATTTTCTCTTGACAAATGAAAACTGTATTTTCTGAAGTGAACAACTTCACAGTTAAGAGCTGCCTAGGGGCATTTCTTGCTTATATTGGGTACTGTACTGATGGTGGAAGCTTACTAATTTCCAGAGCGGTTTTGAGATTCATTAACTGTTTGGATTTTGAGTTCTGGATACGGTTTCTAAATATCGCGAACACATCAGCAATATTTGCATCAATTCTGGAATAAACTAGCTGAGATACTGCAAGAAAGTTTTAATGTTGTTTTGAAGTAAGAACACACTCATCGTTCTTTGAGGTTTTTTAGCTGTTAAAGGCTGCCTCAGACATCCCTTGCCAAAAAATTGCTGATGCTGGAAGTGTTTGCTGAGGAAATATTACTGCATGCCTGGTTTTGGGGGGGGGGTGGGGGTTTGCTTTGTTGTGGCTTTTTGGTTGGTTGGTTATTTCTGCTCTACTCAGAGCTTCTGCTTTGGATGCTTGTTTTTTTTAATTGTGTGTTGGGCTTCTAGGGGTGAAAGTGAGTAGTATCTTCTGGAGGCACTGTGCTATTGGAGGAATGTGGGAATGGCTTGGGTAAGGCTTCCTTGTCTGTGTCTGACATCCAGAAATCTGCTTGATGTGACCTGGTACCACTGTTTCTGTGCCATAGATAATGCAGTGTTTCGATAGGGTGATATCATGACAGCAGAACGCTCACAGCAGTTCCCAGAAGATGGCCTCCAGAGCTTTAGGAAGCAAAGGCTTAGAATAGGTCAGTAGCAGAGCTCAACTGGAGCTATAATAAACAATAGCTGGCTCTGGTGGAGAGTGAGGCTTTCCATTTATGCTATTTTGCAATTGTGCAGGCCTGTCTTGCTGTGTATTTTTAAGCGTGTATTCTTCGTTCTTTTGTTATGCAACCTCATATCTTGGTCTTTTGCTTTTTACTGGTTTAAATTGCCATGCCCCTGTAATTTTTCTTGTCTTATGTATGCTCACTCATTTCTCTCCATCAATTAAATTGAATTTTCATCTTTCCCTTTACAATTCCTGCACCAACATGATGTAGAATTACTTCAGGAGCAAAGGATCAACAAAATCACTTCAGAAAATGTGTTTTGTATCTCTGAGTCATGCTTCCCCAGTGTGTTTCCTGTCTGGAACATCATTTCTGTTCTACCTCTCAGCTGAGAGATATTTTGGATATCATTGGAGCAAAACTTAAATCTCTTTCCATGTACAAATACCTAACTATTAATTTATGGTTTAATTTTTGGTTCTGAAAATTATTTGTAGTCCTGGCTTCCTGAGATGTGTTTTCTATGGCTTGGAAAACGTCTCTGATGCCTATTATAGGTGCCTCAAATGATAGCACTGTGATGATGGTTATTCAGTGTTGCTTTAGTTCAGTATAATGATAGCCCCATTCACATATAATTGCCTGTGCTGATTACCAGTACCATAGTAACTCAAGTAGAAACATTTGAGGATGGATGTCTGAGCATATTGTGTCAGTTTAGAAGTTGGGCAAGGATACACCTAAAGGTAGAGATCAGGAGTGATTAGAGTTGAAGGGGGGGAATCAGGAATACTGACTGTGCAGAAGAAACAACTGTGCATGTAAGGCTAATTTATATTCTGATTCCGCACAAATGCTTACAGATGTAAGCTGTGTGCATATTGCTTATTCTTTTGTGTTGCTCAGTTATTTGCTGCAGCTGTTCAATTCCTCTTTATTACTGGTTATAAATGCGGAGAAGGGGGATTCCTGGTGAGAAGGAAGAAGATGGATTTAAACTAAGGTCAAAATGAGACTATTTTTGTGGTGAACCTTTTTTAAAATCAATGTACAGAAGACAACTGAACATCACTGGAAAAATCTGAAATGCCTAAATCTGGAATTCAGATGGAGGGAGGTGAAACATACCTTGGTTTTTCAGGTCTGTAAATAAATCCCAATAATAGAATGCAATATTTGTGCTTGGTTTGGGTTTTTAACCTGAGTATTGTATTTTATTTTATTCCATTTTAAAGCTTTCCTACAGTTGGAGAAAAAAGATCAGAAACTAAACATTAATCACCCATCTAAAGGAAGAAGGAGAAATTATTCTTTCACAAATGAAGAAGTAAAAAAGATTGATCGGGAAAACCAAAGGTTGCTAAAAGAACTGTCCAGACAGTCTGCAAAGCCAAGAAGTACCCCGTTGAAGAAGCCATCTCTACCACCTCCTAAATTGTACCACAGTGCCCTCAACAGGCAAAAGGAGCAGCAAAGAATTGAAAGAGAGAACCTGGTAAGTTCTGAGAACTGATTTGGATCAGTAAGTGGAGGACTGTTTGTTGTCAGACTACTGAATGCTTCCAAAACTGGTAAGGCAGCACTTGGAGCTTTATTGCAGTAAGTCTGCAATGAATTTCTTTTACTATACTGTTTGCATGATTGTTCATGTGTTTTGGGGGGGAGGAATGATGCTTTTTTAAGACGAAAATAGTTTCTAATTTCTGTGAGTTTGCTTTACTTCAGTATCACTCAATTTAAGAGGAACATAACAACCATTACTTTAACATGCTCATAACTTTGGATAGCAATTTGACTATTTATCCTGCTTCATGCATCATAATTACTAGTCTCTCAAGAACAGGCTCGTGAAAAATATAGCAATCAACATGATAGCATCAAACCCATTATATTTGAAATACAGAGGTTACAATGTGAATGTCACTTTTGATTTTTGACTCGTTTTGTTAGCTATCTGTCTCTTTCAGTATTTGTAGCACTCTGCTTGTCACAGTATTTGAATGTAAGGGCAATCACAGTACCTTTTGTGGAAAACAGAAATTTAGACTCATTTATAAGGATATTGGCAGAGTTGTCAAATAAAAAAAAAAAAATACTGGTTTGAGTAAGATTTTTAATAATTGAACTGTAATACATAACAGTGTCATTTTCATGTCTCCTAGTTGTTCATTACTGTCTCTGAAAAGGAGATTAAAATATAGTTAAAATATTTGGAAAACTTACAGTGGAAGCAGTTTATTAACTTTTTTTTTTCCTGTGTAGGTTGCGGTTTCCTTTTATATGGTTAGATAAAGATACTGATTCAATATGGAGGAAGTATAGTCAGCCTATGCAGGAAAATCCATTAGGATTTAGTTCTTCGAGCTTTCAGACATCTAGATTGTTAAAACTTTCTCCCCGGCTCCACTAGGGTAGGGTTGGCCAAAAGAACATTATACTTTACACACTGAAAGAATTTCACATAAATACTTTTTTCAGATGTGTGATAATTCCTATTGTTTGGGAAGAAATGCTTTTAGGCTTCGGTATGTTTAGGTTGGTAGGAGGGCTTTCTTGTGTTGTGGGGTTGGGGTGTTTTTTGGTGGTTGTTTTTTGTTTAAAATATTGAGAGCAGGATTTGCTCTTCCACATGAACTTTGGTAGTAAGAGTGTATTCTTAATCTATGTGGAGGAAGAGCTGTGTTTTATGTGTATTATGTGCTATGCTACATAATAATAAATAATCACTGTAAATTAATGTATATGATATTTTACAATGTCTTTGAGTAAATGAAAGTGTACAGACATTTTCTTTCATGACATATTGCAATATTTGTCCAAGAATGTCTTGTCTTTGCAACCTTCAGGTCAAAAATTCAGCAAACCTAAGCAGATATATTGACATTTCACATGTTGCTGTTCCAGTAACTGTTAGAGATTTATGGTGGTTGCTTGTAGTCCAAGAAATAATATCCTTCATTAACTTATTAATTTATGCTTTAGTTGTTGTCCACTCATACTGCTGACGACATGTTTGACATCAGAATAATTTCTTAGAATTTATGTTAGGACATGGTGCTATTTTAGGCTATAAAACATTTGGTTTACTCTTCTTCCCCCAACTCTGGATGATAGATACTGCTCTTCTGTTTGGAAGTGTGTGTTTTGTTTAACATTGGTTTCACTTTTGAGCAGTTCTGTTTACTTTTTTATTCTGTTTGAAGTGTATGGGCACCGAAAGCATCACAGTTCTAATAAACTGAATTTCTAGCACTACTTGGGATTACAAGTATGACATGCTTTCTCAGAGACTGCAAAGAAAAGAGCTGCTCTATCATGCCCATTGATGAGGGGGTTTGCTTTGTATAGCTTAAAGTGTATGCTTCATGAACTTGTTTTCTTCTGGTCAGCAGCTTTCTTCACCTTTGTAGATTGAAGAGCTGGAATTCCATGGAACTTCCTTGGCAATTGTTCTTCTATTAGTTGGCAGGATTTCTTTTTTCTATACAGTGTCTGAGGTACTGTGTACAGCATATGCTGCTTGATACACCTTTGTGAAACGTTTGTTGGAGAAGGATACAGGTTTTGTAAGTAATTCAAGAATAGAAATGTACAACAGTACTTTGTGCAGGGGGCTAAAGAGTTTTGAGTATAGCTCTCACAGACTCTGCTAGAAAAAGTTATGATGGCGTAAAAAGATGCCTTGCTCTGAAGAACAGTATTTATAAGGTAGTGACTAGCAATTTTTGGAAAAAGCGCAATTAGCAAAATAGATCACTGTGCAAATTAATATAAATTTTGTACTTGCTGCTTTTGATACACGTTATCTGTGTTGCTCATGTATGCTCAGAGGTATTCCTTCATTTTTTTTCCTAAACTGTAGTGCAGTCCATCTGGAGAATGCCAGAGTTGGAAATTCCTTCCATCTAGAGTAGTTTTACTCAGTTTAATGTGGCTGAATATGCTGTGGTCCTGCAAATTACTCCTGGGTAGATTTCTGCAGGGAGCATTACTGACAATAGTAGGGTCTATTAAGATATAAGATATGGCCATAAGGAGCATCATGAAGGACTGGGATACAGGAAATGAACAAGAAGTGGTTATGTGAGGTAGCTTGTCTGTGCCAAGTTGCTCACATATGTAAGGGATTGCAGCATTACTGCTCTAAATCTAGGACTTAGAGGCTGCTATTGAGTCATACGGCCAATCAGCTTTGATGCTTGTTAGAAGCAAGAAGCATGAATTTAGACTTACTCTCGCTGTTATTAAAGATTATTTTATCCTGTAAGATTGTTGTCATGGTATGATGCTTAAACAATTTACAAATGTAGCTTCAGAATATAAATGCCTTTGCTTCTCTAAGTTTTCTGAATCAGAAGCATTGAAGTCTTCAGTAGCTGTTTATCAGAGCACTTTGAATGATACAAGCTTTTGCTTATGTAGATTGAATTTCGAAGACATTCTGAGTGCTAAATACTGGAAATGACTGTCATTGAACACAGAATTTATTCTAAAACACCAGTTTTCAGTGTTGTGGAGTGTCCTGAGAACTTTTGTGGGGAAAAAAAGGGGTGTGGGGCGAAGCACAATGTTTACTTTGCAATTAATAACATATTAGGGGGCTATAGGGATGCTGGGGAGGGACTCTTCATGAGGGACTGTAGTGAGAGGACAAGGGGTAATGGGTTTTAACTTAAAGAGAGGAAGTTTAGATTGGATATAAGGAAGAAATTCTTTACTGTAAAGGTGGTGAGGCACTGGAATGGGTTGCCCAGGGAAGTTGTGAATGCTCCATCCCTGGCAGTGTTCAAAGCCAGGTTGGGCAGAGCCTTGGGTGGCGTGGTTTAGTGGGAGGTGTCCCTGCCCATGGCAGGGGAGCTGGAACTAGATGATCTTAAGGTCCTTTCCAACCCTAACTATTCTATGACTCTATGACTCTGCTTTCATAAGGGGAACCTGCTTTTGATTGCTTATCTCAGCTAGCATGACCTGAGTGCATCTCTTGCCAACAGAGGATGCTGCTGATTCAGAAAACATTCTACTCTTGTGTTTGAAGATACTCTCAACCCCATCTCCTCTTCAGTGGAAAGGGACAGAAGTGTGACTGATGCTTTTTTCTTTTCCCACGTGCACATATATGTATATCTATCTGTGTTGCCATATTAATAATTTCTGCCAGTATAAATAAGTTTCTCAACTTCATAGACTGGACACTACACACCATTTAAACTTTTAATGGTTTCTTGTGTGGTACAAAGATCTATCCTGGTATGTACAGGTAAGTATTTGGGGACCTTGAAATACAAATTTGCAGCCGCCACACCATTCTTCAGTTACTTTATCTAAACTTAGAAGTAAGTAATATCTGTGCTGATTTTTATTTTTTTTTTTTTTTGGTTGGGTTATTTTTTCCTCATTTTTATTAATTCTGACTAGGATTTAGGTGTTAGATGACCTCAGTAAGCTAAACTGCTATGTTCAGCCATGTCCCTAGGGAGCAAGTGACCTTTTTGAGTTAACACTGGAAGCTCTCAGCAGGTCAGGGATAACAGTTCTCAAACTCTAGATCAAAGGGGATGGGCATGTTTTTTTTTTTTTTTTTTTTTTTTTTGTTTTTGTTTTTGTTTTTGTTTTTGTTTTGTTTTTGTTTTTTTTTTGTTTTTTTTTTTTTTTTTTGGTGGATATTTGGTCTTCCTTGCATCCCTGAGCATTTTTCCTACCCCATATGACTAACTGCACAGAACACTCCATGTTGTTCATTCCCCCATGACATATTCCCCTAAAACATACCTGAAGCCACACAGATGCAACTCTGATCCCCATTCCGGTATAGTCACCTTCCCTCACAAAGTAACCACTTACTGTGCTGCTCTGCCAGGGCTGTCTTTTCTTTTCACCTGAGTGGTTCCTGAAGCCATCTGTGCTGCAGATGTCTTCAGTGCTTCCCCCTACCACTTGCTCTATTTGTTATGGCCTTTACCAGCCCAAAAATCCTTCAGCAACACTGTTTTCCTTCTCTTGCAGTCTGTCTTATGTCTTGCTGGAAAACCTGAACCTCCTTTACAAATGCAGGTCTTGTATTGCTATAAATGACTGTGCATTCATTTGCTTCCTCTTGATTTAAGGGTGTTGATGGGCTGTGGTAGTTGGGTTGGGAGAAAAGGGCAAGGGGGGAATAGTGCCTCTGGCCGTCCCCCGAGCTGCCTGCCACCATATACAAAGAATATACCTTATCTTGAGCCACAGCCTTTGATCCTGTGCTGCGCGTGCCCTGCCATCTGTGTCATGCTGCCACCAGGGACTAACTTCTAGGTGTGACAAGAAACAGGAGGGAGGAGGCACTGGTCCATCAGGGTTGTGCCTTGGCCCCTTGTACTTTCTTCCTTCGATGTACTCCACGCTTCTTTGTCTCTGCCTTCCCTTTTTTCTGTCCCCAGAGACCACTCCCATGAGATGCTCAGGTCTCAGATGCAGCATATTTAGCTAGCTGTAGAAAGAGTACTAAGGTTGTTCCACCTTGCTGGTCTCAGTCTGCAGGAGAAAGCTGTTGGGAATGCAATTGCGACAGAAAACGTGGTCTTCTTGGTTTTCCCAGGAGCTCAGAAATCGTTATGTTTGGTTGGTGGCTCCTTAGAAACTCAAGCACACAAAGTTTTGTGAGGAACTCAAGCACATAGGTTTTTTTCCACATACTGGGTTCAAAGCCATTGTATGCCAGGACTAAAGACAAAACACTGGTAGTTCCTGAGATTACAAAGTGCAATGCAAAAAAAAAAAAAATGGAAAAAAAGTTTCCATGCCCCTCTCCTCGGGAGGTTATCAGGAGGTGGGATTGGCACACAGGTGTGCCTGGCTAATACGATATACTGCAGTAAGATGCAAATGTAGTGCAATTCTGTGATGTTAGTATTTAGGTTGTAGGCTCTTTGTGGTCTTGTGGTCGGGATTTTTGTGGTCTGCTGATTCCTGACCCACTGGAGACTCCTGAATACTGCTGTGGTAATTATAATAGATATCAGTCTTTATTATTGGCACTTCAAGGAAAATTCTATTACTTTGCACACTGTACTTTTAGCCTGCATCCACTGTGGTGATGCCAGCCACAGGAAAACATGGTAGCTGTTCAGTTAAAAAGACTTTCCTATATATTGAAGAACTTCAGGAGTTTTTGACATTCAGTTTGTCAGGTTAGAGCTAACTAATGCAACTGGCAGTTGAAGAAAATGACTAATACTTGTACTAATAAGAACAGAAAACTGTACTTGAATGTGCTGTTACCTCCTTCCCCTTCCCCCACCCGAACTCTGCAAAGGGACAGTGTGGTCACTAGCATCAGTGACATTAGAGGAGGCATAGTATAAATAAATTGGAACAGCTGTCAAGGCACACTGGTCAGCTGGTTAGGATTTAAAAGAGGTGAAACTGGAGCCTTCATACATTTAAAAAGCAAAGTAAATCAAGAAAAAGTAATGCTGTTTTACCTTTTCTCCAAACTCAATTTAGGAGTGCTGTATTTGCAGTTATTCTTTTCTTCCTTTTTCAATGTAGCTGCAGAAAACTGTGTTCTGATTAACAACCCTTCGCCTTTATCTGACTGAGAGCATTAAAATTAGTACTCTCCTGATATGCCCAAGATTGAGTTAGTAGCATTTATTGTAGCCCACTGTATAGCAGCAATCTTTTGCTACAGTGCCGGGTTCCTTTGTTCTCCAGTTGTTGGCAATCTGATGTTTCCTGTCACTGACAGTATGTGTTTTAGTGTCTTTCTAGATACTAATCTATGTCCAGATGCCTAGATTTATAGAGGATTATCCCATTCCTAGAAGGTGGTAATGCAGGAACACCTTCTGTGATTCCTCCCCCCCTTGTTAATATTATTCTACTTTTATTGTAAATTATTTTAATAAAGGAAAAGAAGATGGGGGAAATAGAAGCCTGGGGAGGCTTTTGTCAAGTCAGGAGGTCATCAGTGATATGATATTAGATATGTATTGACTTGAATCAAGAGCTCTGAGGAGCTACA
This sequence comes from Amazona ochrocephala, assembly GCA_039720435.1. NCBI lineage: Eukaryota > Metazoa > Chordata > Aves > Psittaciformes > Psittacidae > Amazona > Amazona ochrocephala. The sequence continues at coordinate 35,943,250 of CM077879.1, forward strand.
GTGCAAGTTAGAGCAAATATTGACATTCCTGACATTAGTCCATTAGTGTGGGGGTTTTTTTTCCCCTTTTTTTTTTGTTTCTTTTTTTCCTTATTCCTTAAATCTGATTGAGAATATTTATTTGGTTCTAAACATACAGATTATGTCATAGGATCTGATTCTTTAGTCATTCAAATCGATGACAAAACTTGTATTTACTTTAGTGATGCAGGATTAGGGCTCCAAAGATTTAGCACTTCCAAAGAACAAGGAGACTGGAAGTGTTCTTCAGTCCATTTCTCAAAAGTAGAACATGATGAAAGAATTAGTAGATTTATATGTATAATTGAAAAAGAACCTTTGTTCAAGGTACTTGTGCCATTGAACAAGATAGTTCCTCTCTTAAGGACCTCAAGATTGTAAGGTTGGTAATAAGAACAGAACAATCAAGCTAGTTCTGGGTTATAGATACAGTAGGTCAGGACTACCATTTCAATGTGTTGATGAGTTCATTTCCATATACAGCAGGCTATTCTCCAAACTGCAATATTCACAACTGCAAATAGCATGTAAGTTAACGTGCCCTTGGCACAATTCACAGCAGCAGGGAAGGGAACCACAGGAGCTGTTCTCTCATTCTCTAGAAGAGCTTTTCTTAGAACACTTCTGCACCATGGAATCTGTATCTGCTCTTTCCATAGCTCAGGGCTGTATCAAGTGCAGTGTTAATCTCTTTAAAAAGTAATATTGTAGTGCTGAAAGGTCTCTCTTTTTGCTTTGGTAATGGGTTGGTACCTGTCAAAATACAGGCATAAAAGCAAAAGCAGAGAATTGTATTTAAATTAGAATAAAGTAGGAATATTATGTTCAGAATCAAGCTTGAAATTACTGCAGGGTTAAGGTGTGCAAATTCTATGAGGCTGTTACAGTTGGGAGTGCAGAGTTGAAGCATGCTCTATTCTCATAGGGAAGTCACTTCTACAATTTATCCAATCCATTTGTGATTGAACTGACCATATAGAGCTTCCATTTTTAATATCAAAGGCAGATAAGTGATCTCTCCAAGTCTAAATGTATGTAGTGGTATTAGGAAATGTGGCTGGAGTTGAGTAAAATGCTTGATGTAACATTTAGAGCCAAGTCTACCATTTAATGTTCTGTAGCTGGTTTTAGTGAAGAGCTGTTTCTAGCTGAAGTCCTTCCTTTGACTTTTGCTTACTTCGGTATTTCCACTTGATGATGAGCTGACTGGCACTTGGTACCAGCACTTGTGACATACTATATCTGAGCCAAAATCACTTGTCCTTTCTCATTGCCCATGCATAAACTACCAAGAGTTTGTAGATTCCTATTACAGCTGGACAATGACATCTTGTGAATACTATATCCTAAGTCACTTTCTGTTACTTTTTTTTTCTAAGAATAAAAACAAACCACAGATTGGGAGTGGGGAAGAATGAACATACAAAGTGCAGTTTAATGGTATACAGATTCTTGACTTCTACCATATGAGTATGCATCTAGAGCATACATCCTTATTAACAGAGTTATTTTTGGTACTTTGGAGACTTATGTAATCACAGCTTACGTTGTCCACATTTGGTAGGATACATGTCATAACCTTGGACAGGGATGGTTGTGTCATTGCCAAATGTTTGAAAGCCATCAAATGAGCTGATGTGTAGATTTATGTGAGGCAATTACTGGAGGCAAAATATGTGTGAAGCTGTATGTAGCTGGGTACTTTCAAATTTGTCCTGACATCAGTTTAGGGGTGTTTTTTTTGTGTTGTGTTTTGGTTTGGTGTGGGTTTTTTTTTTGTTTGTTTGGTTTTTGTTTTGTTTTTGTCCTTTTTTTTTGGGGGGGGTGTTTTTTTTGTGTTTTTTTTTTTTTTTTTTTAGATTATGTAATTTCTGAACCCAATAAATCCTGTTTCAAGTAGATGTAGTTATGCAGACTGGGAGACTGTATTTTACAAATATTGCATAATAGCAGTTCTAATCTAATGCTACTGCATGATTGCCAGGGTTAATTTTAACGAGAAGAAACGATGTCTGTAACAATAATTTCAACTAATTTTCAGCCCTTAGAATTACATTATGGATAAAACAGTGTCCTGTGAATGTTTGTGCTTTCCTTTGACATTACTTTCACAGAATTGAGTCAGTAATTCTCTCTGGGGATCTAGGGCAATATAAAATGGTCTAACTACGTTTGCAAAGCAAAGATTTGTTTAAAAACAAAACAAACAAACAAAAAAAAAAAAAAAAACAAACAACAAAAGCCAACAACGTCTTGTCCTTCTGGAAGTTTAGAGGAGAGGAGTAACCAAAGGTGGGATTAGAAGAGTGCAGCCTGTCTTCCCACCACCTTGACTATGGCCAAACAGATGTGTTTCAAGTTACAGTAAAGTAGAAAGAACTACAGGGTACTAAAGATGTACTCAACGTAGAATTAATATGTAAAGGATAGTTACTGTTTGTGTCATAATACTGAGAAAAGAATTGCATGCAAGAAGAATAGCTCATGATCGTCCCAGTGGAGGAGTTCATGTTGTGCAGTCCTAAAAATCAAGGGATTTATTGCAGTTCACATAAAAATTTGTTTGTGAATGTTTGGTTTTGTGGCTTCTTATTCATTCTTTCTCTTTCTTGACAATATTTTTCTTTGATATTAAGGCACTCCTGAAAAGACTGGAAGCAGTGAAACCAACACCTGGTATGAGGCGTAATGAGCAACTGCTGGACTATCAGCGCCAGATGAGTTACATAGGTTCTTCACCTTCTGTAAGAAGAGGAAAATCTGCTTTCAGCCATCTTAGTCCTATAAGTAAGTACTTGGAAGTTGCAGGTTCTTGCATTTCTTTGCATTTGTCTATCTTTTTATAATTTACAGTTGTGAAGCACTTACTGCTAGGAATAGCAGATAAGTTCCTTTCTCTTCCTTAGGCTGATCATTTATCACACAAAAATCTTTAACGTGAATTTTTTTAGCCATACCAAAAGTACGATGACCATACGCATTGTTTACTTACCATGCTAAATTTCTAAGAAATTACCTTTTTAATCATATTTTCCAAGAAGGTCTCATTTTGCCGATAGCCTTTATTGAGAGGAGAACAGAAGGGGGAAAAGAAAAACCCCAACACAAAAACCCAAAAGAAGATTTAAGTTCTGATTCGGTGAATCTACTGTTTCTCTCAGAAATTGTGTGTGCAATATTTGGAAGTAGATCATGCATCCCCATAGGGCTGTACACATCAGGTTAAAGAAACACAGCACTATGGCATGGGCTTGTATTCCTTGTCCTGAGCATTTTGAACAGCTCATAATGTTCTGGGTTTGTATTCAACTTACTGTGATTTGTTGGTGTTTCCACATTTTTTTTTTTCCTCTGGAAACTATGGTAGTGAGTGTTGTGGTACTAATATAGCATGAAATTTTCTGTTTTACTGAGCATAAGCATTCTTACTCTCTTTGTGTGTGTGTGTGTGTGTGTGTGTGTTAACAGGAGCATCCTATTCGAGAGCATCCGCTGTACCAAGTACAATGAGCCAGAGGAATGAAAAACCCATACCTGATTCAGCCAGTGGGGCATTACAGAGACCTAAACCCTCTACTGTTCGTGCTGCTTGGTTATAAATGCATTCTTTGCCTCACATTCTGAGATGATCCTCAGCCTTTTACTTTTTAGTGCTTTTGTAAATTCCATGGGCAAAAATATTTCTTGCGTTGTTGAGTGATTATAATGTATTGTGTATGATATATTTGATTATAAAATGGTTTTAAGTGAACACTTTCACTTCAGTCAGTGTTTTCCATGACAGGAAGAATTTATGAAAGAGAAAGAGGTATTTAAATGGTCAAGTTAAATAGAAAATGCTAATTACTATGTTATTCTCAGATCATAAGTGGCATTTGTATCCATAACATGGAAGGACAGCATTGCTGCACTACAGGCACAAGATGTAAAGAAAACCTTTAATAATACTTTAAAACATTGCATTAAACTCATATGCTTAATTCCTGGATTGTCCTTAATTCCTTGCTTTTCATCCTGGCTTTAGGTAAACCTGAGCTTTGTGGTCATGTTCTTGTGACTGAACGAATCTTCTCTTTACAGCAGTATGAGGAGGTGAAAAGCAGATTGTGTATTCCTGCATGGTTAGCTAGAATATTAAGACTGCAGATGATGTTCTACCACTCTTGAACTCCAGGTGTTGAATGTTTGTTTTGTATTCAAGGCTGTGTTTCTTCCATATTTAAAAGAATTTTGGAACCTTCATGTAGGAAAGAAGCATCTGATGCTACTTGAACAAGAGCAAAGACTGAAGTGAACAATAGTTTCAGATTCATTCTAAACAAGAGTAAGTTTTAGTTACTTTTCAAGCTAGAAAATATCAAGCAAGGGAGATATTTCATGGCCATGCTTTTGGAGATCCTTGCCATTCTTGGTGGAGAAATGCAAACTTGAGCTGCAGGAAATGTGAACATCTGATTTTGAGAGGAACTGTTAACCAGGATTTAAAAATAAATAAAACCAGAAAACCTTGTTATGCTCTTAAACTGCGTTTTAACGTCATGTTCATACCAAATACTTGTAGTGTCAGATAAGCTTCGGTTGCAGCATCTGTTTACAAGGGAAGCAAAATCTAATGAAATCGGTAATTGCGAATAGTAGATGGTATGCTTTATTTCTATGCATAAAGGCAAACTTTCAGTGAGCTTATTTTGTAGGACTGTAGTTTTATAAAGAGCATAAATTGTGATGCCACTATCCATGGATGTTGCTGGAACCTTGCTTGTTTCCCCAGCTTCTTCCCAGGAGAGATAAAGGAAATCTCTGTGTTGTGCATAAAGGAAAAAACCAAATCCAGCTGCATTTAGTAATGCTGGGTCTTAGCCTTATGAAAGGAAAGTTTATTACTCTTTGCTCGTGCTTGCATGAGGGCTTAGGCTTTCAGGTATTCTGCCTTGTAACAAACCTTTTCCTTGGTCCTGTGTGATAGTTTGGCAGAGCTTGTGCACTTGGTGACGTGCAGATCAAATTCAGCTGTTTGACAATATTTGAGCTTTAAGCAGCATTATGGCAGACAGGTTTTTATTGCCATTATTATTCATTGATAGGGACTGTAAGGAATTTTTTGCATAGTGCTGCTGTATTTATTTGTACTATTGTGCTCATTAAAATTATTCACTATTTAAATATTTTTGTCCTTGAATGTGAATATTAGGGTCACAGTTTAATACTTTTGAATGTTCATATGGTAATGTTTTTCTGTGAAGGAATTAACAAAATGGATTACTTTTAATTGCTTCATTTTATTTTACTTAACTTTGGTACGGAAGACTGTCAATTTTGTATGTAATTTTTGTAAATCATAATAAATAAAATATTTAACATGAGTTGTTTGTCACTGCAGTGGCTTCTTTCTGAATTTTATGATTGGTACTGAAGTCTGAAGAAGGTCACGGGAGAAGTGTTTGGTACTACAAGTAGGGGAAGAAAATGCAGAGTCTGTTTATTCATTGATACACTTTATCAGTTAGTGACTTTGGTGTGGGCTTTTAAAAATAAGCTGTATTGGCAGGTCTTCATTAAGTTTGATAATCTCATAGAAATTTTTATAGCAAAATGTCCTGTTTCTAACAGACTTTCTGCCCTTTTTGTAAGCTGCCTCTTTATATTCTTTCTTTCTTTTCCTCCTCCCCCCAAGGATCTCTGTGAAAGAAAAGTGCAAGCTGCTTTGTTCCTCCTGAAAAGTGAACTGCCACACAGGTTTGACACATGGTTTCAGGTAGGAGCCCATCTACCTGCTGAAGTAACAGGATCGCCAGTTTGGGTGATAGCACTGGTGCATTGAGCTGACTACTACAGGAAATGGAGTGTGATGCCTCTGTCATGTCTTTGCTCGAGTAGTGTTTCTGCCTTGTTGTGGGCTACACTTCTGCCAGGACAGGGTTCTGCTATGTAGTCTGCGTACCATACTGAAGGCCTTAAAGAAAGCCCTGCTTAAGATCAATAACTATATGAGAGGAAGAGGAAATGATGTTTCCTTGTCTGCTCATTTGGAACATACAGGCTTTCCTTTGTGGCTTTCCTCTGTGCCAGCGCTTGTCTTCAGTCAGAATGCTTGCAGTCTTTACTGAAGATCTTGAGGCATCTCTGCTGGCATCCTGTCACTCAGAGGAGGGGGCTGACTGTCCTAAATCATATGGCTGGCTGATTTCATGTGCCTTCTGTGATGCATGTAGGCTTTACACTGGAATGTATTTTCCTCATTGTCATCAAACCTTCCAAGCCATGTAGTCATGACCATCATATGCAGGCTATGATGAGTATTTCCACTGTAACATATATCAACAAGGAAATAGAGGGAAGGGGAGGAGAGGCTCTTTCTTGCCTCAAAGTGGTGTATCTTACATGCCAGGTACACCAAGCATCAGGTGTAATCTTCATGGTGTTTACTTGCTCAAAATCTTGAGCAAAGTGGCAGATGAACCATGAGATTCCTACCTGATGAATGCAAAACTAAGAACTGCAGCTGGAGCTATGTTCCAGGACTGCAATTATGTTGAATTCAGAATGCATGGTACTCATACCTTGGTCAAGAAAGCTGCTATATGTCTCCTGGCAATTCTTCCTGGCCAAGATGAGACAGGATCTGGCAACTTTGATCTTTGTAGCTGTCATTTCTGGTTTCAAAACTACCACTGTCACTCACTAGTGCCTTAAAATGCCATGATTTTTGTTCTGGCCTCTGATCATGTACAGCAATCATAGTTCTCTCCACTGTATTATATGTGGTCAGTTTGGTTCTTAGGACTAGACTATGCTGTTGAGACATTTAACTAGTTAAAAGCAAAAGGAACTTCACAATGGGAACACACAGGTGGCTAAGATACACTGGCTGGGGCATGATTCTTTTGTTCTCTGACATGCTCTATTGGCTAATGATACTCTCCAGCTGAGATTGTCCAGTAACTGGCATACCTGCCACTGCGCTTAGGTGGGTGTGAAATGATTATTGATATTTCTAAAATAGCAAAACTGAAGTTCTGTGGGAAAAGTTTAAGAGGTTTAGGCAGTGCCAAATAATCCCTAACTGTGCCAATCAGCAAATCATCTTAAAGGACACATACATGTGTTCAGTGTATTGAAAACAACAGGAAAAAGTTCATGAATATATTAATTTATTTCATTTTTTCAGGTTTAGTTCAATTGAACATCAGCAGACAACTTTTTCCTTAGTGACAATCCAGGGAATTCTTTAAACATTATTTCCACATTCTACAAAGTATATTTGTAAAATCAGGTTATGGTTTCAACCATATGACTGCATAATTTGTTGGTGAAGAGGCTGCAGTTAGGAACTCAGCCTGGTGCTTTAATATAGTTTATATTTTTACATGTGATTTCACTTACTATGTATTAAAAAAATACAGCTTAAGGAAACATGATTTTAATGCATGCTATCTCATCACACTGTTGGATTTGCTAGAGACATCACTTAGTACAATAGGTATTTCCAAAGATGCATTCTCTTAAATCTCTACAATATTACATTTTAAAGTAGGTAGAGACCACCTAAGTCTTGTCTCTAGACAAAACATATTACCTCAAATTTGAAGTATAATATATACACAGGTTCCAATACAAATGTTGGAGGAATTTTCATACAAAATGGAACTGTGATGTAGTGGACAATTTTTAAATTGATGCATCCTGGTCTCGATCAGATGTTACTCAAGCTTTGTTTCCCTAGGAAATAATTTTGTTGTCCATTATATCACAATAGCATATTCTTTTAAAAAAGTTGATTGAGAACAATTGAACTATATTATGATGAGTTTTAAACATATTTCTTGATTTCATCATAAAGTACTAGTACAAAAGCTCCACCCATGCCTCTCAACACATTCGACCAGGCACCTTTGAAGAATGCTTTGCTTCCTTCATCTTTAGCTATCTTCTTCCAGCAGTCAATTGTGCCCTTGTACATAATATCAGCTGTGGAGAAAGACATAAAGGTCAGAAGGCTTGAAGTGATACAGCAATTCTGTTTCAACTTCCATATATTTAAAACAAGGAATAAGCCAGGAATTTAAAAATCAAATAATTAATGAGAAGTAATTCCCCATGTGGAAACCAAATCAGTCTCAGCCTTTTAAGTGGAAAACACAAATACTACCAATGTATTTCCCGTATTTTTTTGTTTCTTAAGGATTCTAGTAAGAAGTCATTAGTTTTGCATAATACAAAACCCAGCATCTCCCACCACATCTTGATGAAGAGATGCTTTCTGCTGCCAGATCACCATAGCACTTTTTCTTACCTCCCTTTCGGCCAGACTGCATCATCATCCTACGTCGCACAGTATCAAAAGGGTAAGAAACCAGCCCTGATACTGCAGTGACCGTCTGGGCAATCATCCAGCTCACTACAATATGCACGTTCTTTGGATCAGGCAACATACCTGTCATCAACAAAAATTGACAAGAGTCAGTACAGAGGAAAAGGGTTGTGGGGAAGACAGCTGTGAAAGAAACAACCACCCACCAACACCAGGAACCAGTCAATCAAGTCAACATAATGAAGCCTGAAGCTTCTCCCTTCATCCATATTTGACTACTATCAGCTACTGCAAGTTTATAGGACTGTAAGCCACCTTTAGGTTCCCTGACCAAAAGGTGTCTCCTGCAGAACCCTCCCAAGCTTGTGTCATGAGGAACAAGCTACCATACGAGCCCATCTCTACAAGCCTTAAGACAGAGAAAAACTGTAAAGTGTCTGAACACAGACTGCCAACGCAAGGCTTCTGCTCAGAACAGCAAGTTAAGGAGTCAGGAATGCATTTCAGGAACACGTGTGCATAATCTAGCACTAGCACCCTGAACGGGTGCTGAGCCAAGCCTGGCTTGTCCTTGTACTGCCAAGTGCCCCAGAATGCCTTTACCGGATGGGTCTTCCCTTGCAGTCACTTCTCCATGCACTTCTTACCCTTGGCTGTGTCGTAAACCCCAAAATAGGCTGCTCTGTAGATGATGATGCCCTGGACAGACACACTGAATCCTTGGTACAGGCCCCTCAAGCCATCAGACCTGAAGATCTTGACAATGCAGTTGCCCAGCCCAGTGAACTCCCTCTCGCTGGCTCCTTTGCCCACATCAGCTGCCAGCCGGGTCCTGGCAAAATCCAGTGGGTAGACGAAGCAGAGGGAAGTGGCTCCAGCAGCACCCCCAGATGCCAGGTTCCCAGCAAAGTAGCGCCAGAACTGCTTGTGCCTGTCCACTCCCCCCAGGAAGATCTGCTTGTACTTGTCCTTGAAGGCAAAGTTGAGCGCCTGGGTGGGGAAGTACCGGATCACGTTGGCTAGGTTGCCTCTCCAGAAGGAGAGGACGCCTTGCTCCTTGGGGATGCGGACTACGCAGTCGATGATGCCCTTGTACTGCTTCTCCGCCGTGATCTGCTTGCTGGCATGCTGGACCTGTAGGGAAGAAGGGGACGGGTGGGAGGGCACAGAAAGGGACACTGCAGGGGTGACCCCGCACGGCGACCCCGTGAAGGGCAGCGACCGGGCCGTCCCCGCCGATGGCCCAGCTCCCAGCGCCCCGGCGCGGTGCTGAAGGGCAGCTCCAGCGTAACCGGAGCCGGCAGCGCTCCTGCCCTTATTTAGTCAGGCCGGCCGGCGCCCGCCGCTCCGGCATCCACCTGTACCACAGCCCCGCCGCTCCCCCCGGCCCCTCACCTGCAGCAGCAGCTTCACTCTCTCGATGGGGGCGACAGCCGTCTTGGAGATGGCGGCAGCGATCCCACCGGCCAGAAAGTCCTTCAGGAAGCTGACAGCTTGGTCACCCATGCTGGCAGCGGGTCCGACACCCCCTGCCCGGAGACAGCCAACGAGCCGCGAACCTCCCCACCCGGCCGCCCCCACGCACGGCCCGCCAAATGGCCCACTGTCCGGCACCGCCCTTCTTATATGCCGCGGCCTCTCGCGATAGGAGGAGGTGGCCACCGGGGCGCGGGCATTGGCTGGGACCCCCCCGAGCCCGCCCCCATTGAAGGGGCTCGGGGCAGCGGCGCCATGTTTCCCGGTGGAGGGAGCGCGAGGGCCGATGGTCTCGGGACGTTTAAAGGGCAAATTAAAGTTATCTGCGGGGAACGCTATGTCAGAACATGTGCCTGCTGTATTAATAGCTCCCGGGAGGCACAGGAGGGGATGGAGGAAGCTGGCAGCAGTACCTCGGGCATGTTAACTGTTTCATGCAGGCCAGAGGCTGGTGCTGGAGCCTGAGGGCTTCCCCAGAGAGGTCTGGGCGCAGCAGCCAGTCAGCTTATTGGAGAAGGCTTGCTTTGAGCCTTAACTTCGTGTGCATGGATTCACACCATCAAGGGTGAGGGGGACATGGGTGCTGGCAGACACCCCAGTGGGAATGCTTTGCCCTACAGCAAAGGTCACTGGGTATGTGTAGTCAACTTGGAAGGTGGTGCAATGGTGCTGTGTTCATTGGTAACCCAGGTGTGCTGCAGGACTTGGGTTCCTTAAATAAGAGACAATGTGCCCTCCTGTGTTGTACCTTCATTTCAGCCACGCAAGGCCAGACCCTCACAAGAGTCCCAGTCGGCCCCTCTGCAGGAAGAAGGAAGGGGAAGGGACTCGGAGCACATGCCCAAGTGTAGTTAAGTTTCTTGACTTGCACTAGGAGTGAAAGCAGAGTAAAGGCATTACTGAAACCCTGCCTTCATTCGGTGTCTTAGGGACACATTTGAGTCTCAAATGAAGACTTACACAGCTCCCTCACTAGTTGCCCTGTTTCTCATCTGTTCTTTCTTGCTGACTCCCATAGGAAAGCAAGAGCTTATGGTTCACTGATGGGTGACTTTGTTGTGTCAATAGTTACATGAAAGCCAGTGCAGCGAGTTGTAGATCCATTGAAGTTTGCCATAAAAAGGCATTAAGATGTGCCTCCAGGACAGTGATATGCTGAGGAATTTTATAGGGCGATGGTGTCTGCTTTGATTTGGTAATATGGTATCAATAATGGAGATAGGTGTTAAAAGACTGTCCATTCCATGAAGAGACATTCTCTTCAGGACAGCAAATCTCTTTTCACTGACGTGTTTGTTAGCACAAGTCAATGAGGGTGTAAATTTGATCCCCTGTCTTTCTTAGCCTCTGCTGCTCTTAGGTCTGTTGAGGTAGAGGTCTTTTCTCATGAACCTCAACTCCGGGAAGTGGATGACAGCTGTAACTTCCAGGAGCACCCTTTGCATCCTGGCCATCCTGAGTAGATAGAGCCTATATGCAGCTTTTAAGAAAGGGGAACAGAACCCCCCTGAAAAGACTTTTTCCCTGAGCAAGGACCAAAAGCAACTGCAAGCAGGAAGCATAGGGGATCCCTAGAATTAGACTGCGAGTTGAGGGGAGTATTATTTAAAAGTGTGTAGCTGCCTGGTATCCCAACCTCTCCTTTTTCTTCCTCATACTTCACTCATCAGGTTTGGTGTCTCCTCTTTTCACAGGAAAGTAAATATCTCTTCAGCCTCTCAAGGCTGCTGCTGCTGGCTTCATACAGACCCGTTGGATGGTGGTGCTCGCAGTTCCTGCCCGACTGTCCAGACTGATAAGATCTCTTCATTGTGTGCACTCAGGTGTCAGCCAGTGCCATACTGACTGGTGTATGGTGAGTGAGAGGTAGGAGAGTGGCAGTGGGATGCTGCTGGGGAAGGAGTGGAGTGAGGAGCCTGGAGTGAGACTGGGGGGGGGGGGGTCTAGCCTGAAAGGATCTTTTGCCTGCCCCTCCCCCACCATCTTTGTTTTTAATTGCCTTTTTTTTTATTTTATTATTTTATTTTTTTTAGCTCATTTAAATTGCCTTTTTAAAATGACATTTTAATAAAGTCTTTATCATTAAAATTCCAGTTAGGTTTCATTACTTATTGTTGCACATCATCGTCCCTCTACACAGAGGCTTTTTGGTTTAATATGTATTTCTGTAGCACTAATACTATTAACAATGACTGCCAGTATTTAAAGAAAGCAGTGCACAGAAAGTGAATAACCTCTTTTTCTGCTTCTGCATCTTCCTCCCCTGAGTCCAGATGTCTATTTCCAAGAGATATTCAGCTTCCAGTTTTAACAGAAGCAGGGCTAGACCAGAACACAGGTCTGCTACTCTGCGGGTTATTCTTCATTTAGTACATTTTTGCTCCAAATGCCTGTTTTGGATCATTCCTAAGTATGACAGTGAGGCTTTTTATGCTAGCTACTATAGGAGTTCACATATATCCTGTAAGGAACTTATTGCTAATGCTGCCAAACTTGAGGATAAGTATTTCCACTAGCTGAAAATGGAATTTAAAAAAGGGTGAAAGGAGCTTGGTCTTTTCATACAGTTCATTGATCTTTGGTGGTCTGTATCCTGAATAGTTACTAATACTTTCATTGAGAAATTGTTAAAACAGTTCTGAAAATGCAAGCTTTCCTTTCTGTGTTATTGAAAGCCAGCTTTTAAGCCTCATGTTCCTTAGAACTGTGCAGCATGTGAAGGAGTAGCTGGCTTTCTAGGCTGAGTTTGTGGGTGCTCTGTGCTGCTGACACAGCATGGAGACCCTGGAATTTGTTCCTAAATTTATTAGCCAAAAAAAATAATCTCGATCTACAATTTCAAGAGAGATTAGTGACTGACTGCATTGTGCTTCGGTGTGTGAATAGTCAGTTTGAAACACTACAGGAGATCGACTTTTACAAAGTAGCGTGCACCCTTGTGTGTTTGCATTTCCAGAGCACGGGAACCTGAATGTGCAGGCTTGGCCGGACGCTTGCGTAATAAAGCTTTTTCTCAAAAGTCGGCAGCCTCAGTCTGGCAGCAGACACAAGGGGGAGCACAAGGAACCGGTGAGACCGTCCTGTCTCCCAGCATCGACAGTATGTTGGCAAGACGCTAAGAAATACGTGTGGAGTTTGAATTTTTTTCAGGAAAGATTTGTATGGGTACAGTAAATTCTCCTTGTGTAAGGTTGATTTATGTTTGTGGTCAGCAGGAGGAGAGTAAGAGAGCCCAAAGAGGTTAAATGAGGATGGGAGTTGGTAGTGTCAAAGGTGATCAACAAGAATGAAGTGAATATATAAGGGTAGTTTTAGCTGGGTATTACTGTGACCTTAGGGTATTGCTGGCTTAGGAGTTCCCAGTGAGCTGGAGAAGAGGAAATCTGAACAGTAAGTCTAAGCAGCACATTGAGGAGGGAAGTGTTAGTGCTGAAAATAGCAGCAGGAGTCAACATAGGGTATGTTTTTATTAGAGCATGTCTGTAGTGTGAGGACAAGGAGTTGGAGGAGGGTCAAAATTTCAGAAGAAAACTGAGGAAGTGAATGAAGATGGATATGGAACAGATCAGAAGTTAGGTTATAGCACGACAAACATGGGCTGCAAAAGTAGGAAAGAAAAAATATCCAACATGTAACACAAGGAATAGCCTTGCAAGAGTGTACCATATTAGTATTTCCTTTGGCAAAGATTTGTGCAAAAGATGTTCAGGAAGAGAGTAATTGAGAAGTGCATTAATAGTGGTGAAAGGCAGCGAGGTTTTCAGTTGACTTATAAAAGTATGAGGCAAAATTAGGAGGATGACGCCACTGGGAGACAATTAAATGGTTGAGAATGAAGTAAACCTGATCACAGGCCAACTAGGAAATTGAAGCTGAAAGCAGACTGAGGGTGTGTGTTTGACAACCAAACTTTGTAATTCATGAGATAGGACTGCAGGAAGAAACAGAATGTACAATCAAATCTGGGCTAGAGAAGAAGGATGAAGCAGGAGAAAGAAGGCTGAGATTAGATGGGATTTTATCAGTCTGGCGAGATGAACATAATGGAAAGAGCAAATGAGAGGACATGAGGAAGGACATGCCAACTGAGGGAGCAGATCAGAAAGGAAGGGTGGAATGACAGAGATCAGGAGTAAAGCAATTAATGGTTGCTGCAGATCACATCTACTCTTTCAAGGAGGAGAATGCTAAGTAAGGGACACAGGTGAAATGAATAGATCAGGGCAAGAAGACATATGGGTGTCTACTACAGTGTGTCAGCAAGGATGTCAGCATGAAGCTCAGAAGCTTCATGAGAATGATTATGAGAAATTGTGAGGACAGGAAGAGAGGCAGTTGAAATCATGAAGAAAAGTTGATGAGGAGGAGCTGGGTGTCTGCCTGGCAATTCTTCACTTGGGAGAGCTGAGATATTGCCCAGAAGCAAATAAAAAGTGTTTGAGATGGTGAGGGCAGCCGCAGTATGAGAGTAGGGAGTGGGATGAGATGAGAAATGGAGGTTTCTGTAAGAGACTGAAGCTGTAAAGGGAGAGCAGACAAGAGGATCCAGGATGTGTGGACACTGAGATTTAATAGGCCCATAAGAAATGTTTGAAGTGTATCTTGCAGTGGCAGCAAGAGAAGAGAAGAAAGGTGATTGGAATGGGCAGAAGGACAGAGTGGGAATACAAGAAGGGCTGATTGAGCAATAATAATATCTCAAGAGTGTGGATGGAGGTGTGGCAAATATCACTAAGGGCAAAAAGGAGGCAGAGTAAGATGTAGGGCTTGGTGCTTTGGGTAGGTTGTTGAAGAAACATGAAGGAACAGCTGAAGGAATAAAAAGGGAGAAAGAAAGCCAGGCTAGGTGGGGAGGGAAAACTGGAGGAGTACAAAATAAGTTGCAGCAAGAGGGCAGGGTGAGAGATGTGGAAGAGTAGCCCACAAGCAGGGCTAACCAGATTAAACAGTCTTTCTAGCCTCCATTGGCTGCTTTGTTCTTGCTGCAGGTGTGCAAGCCAGGCATACTATACTTTTGACATTTCCTTTTGACTGAACTAGTACTGAAAGTGTATGTGTGACTGTCTTCTGCCATGTTAAGGATTGCCCTGGTGACAGCAACTAACTTAAGGTTAATAAATTTTTTCAAGGAATATTGTACTTTCTTGGTGTAGATCTCTGCAGGAAATAATTTCTTTAGTCACTGCCAAACATGCATCATTACACAATGGAGTATCTATCTATTCTTGGATTGAGTGATTTCCAGGTTTTGTGCTTCCAGGAAAAAAAGCATACTAAGAGGATCTTGGATGTTTTATTTATTTATTTGTTTATTTGGGTTGAAACATACTTTTCATGGAGCATCTGGAGATGGTTTTAATTGGGCCAGAGCTTTGTGCTTAGTCACATAACCTGCATTGCAACAGCAAAACGAGGTAATTATATTTTTATATTTCAGAAACAATTTCAGGCATGGAGTGTAGATTTCACTGTTATATGTACTTGCAACAGCTATTACCACAACAGTTTGAATAGAAATTCAAACTTATTTTCAACTGAATGAGAAACAAACCAATTACATTGCTCAGCGGCTGATCAGTTTCTTATCACCCTATGTGCTGGTTGAATAGTTCACAAATACATTGTTATTATAATTCAGATGGCATTGATTATAATGCTAGACCCATGTTTATTGTACATCGAAGTATTAATATTTCTGTATTTTGCAAGAAAATGACAAATTAAGGCCAGCTCCACACAACACATTATTACAAGTGTAGCTATAGTGATCAAGACTGTGAGGGGAAAAAAATCACAGCCCTGGCTTTCAGAGCTACACGTGCACCTTTCCATTCATTATGGAGATGCAATTTGTGTTGGCAAAGTTCTTTTTTATGATACAGCTTACTTCATTTGAGGTGCTTTGATTATGCTAGCAAAAATCTTACTTTTTCCCCAGATGAGCTGCCTCTCTGCTAAGGGACTTTGTTAATAGAGAGATTAACCTTATCAGATATGACTGACTGTGTAACAGTTTTCCATAGTTGGTCCTGTACTTGTCCTATCCCTGTATACAGGACACCCCCACATTGAAGCGGTAGATAGGTAGTTAAGAATTGATGTGTGTAATGTTTGCAGCTTAATTTCAGGTTGTGTTGGAGATGAAGGAGTGGGTTTATTGCTCCAGATTCTGATTTAAGTGGTCAGCTGAGGTTGATAAAGTGGGACAGCAAAATAAAGGGCCTAGATTCCTTTTAAATTATAGGCACGCTAGTAGCAACTGTCATTTTTTCCCAGACGGGATCCTTTGTTATACCTGTGAGTTTTCCTCATGGGCTGTTTTCCTCTAACCCTATTTGGAGCAGAACTAATCATGAATTAAAGCATAAACAAGGAAATATAGTAATTTCAGCAAAAAGTCCTCAAGTCCAGTGTATATGCATGAAGGAAGGAAAGGTCTGCAGAACAGTCAGATCCTCAGCAGCTGCGAGGTCAGTGTTGAAGACAATAATCAGACCTCTGAGGAGAAAAAAAAGTGGTTGAGGAAGTCTTGAGATGTTACAGTTTATTCCTTCTGCCTTGTGAACAAAATCTGGAGGAGCAAAAATTGAAAAAGGGCAATAGAAACAGAAACTAAGCAAAGCAGAGAGAGGGCTAACAGGGTGGAGGCTGGGAAGAGTACTCGAAGATGCAGATGACAGAGGAACACCTAGTGATGTCTGGCACAGAGCTAAAGAAGACAAGGGTGCACATGTCCTCATGAGCACCTGTATTTGGTTATTCTTGGCATTGTTTGTCTTGACGCCAGTGTGACTGAGATTTGTTTTTTACTCACCACTCTGGCTTCTATCTTAAATCACATTAAGCTAAAGATCTTAAAAAATTTTTGTATCTGCAACATCCTCTGTCTGCTTTATTGGATAGATCAATTCTGGTTTGTTAGTCTGTGATATTTAGCCTCACAGTCTTGTATTTAGCTTAATTAGTCTAATATTTAGCAGATGTGGTCTTCATGCTGCCTATGGGTGGTATTGCTGAGCCTTTTTGTTTGCTGCAATCTGGTCTTTCTCTCTAACTTTTGTTAACCTGATAAAAATATTGTGTAATAAACTGGAGTAAATAATAAATTATTATTCTAGAATGTCAGTGTTGAATCCATGACTGTCAGTAGGTCATTTTCATGCCCTTGGTGCCGGTATCACTGAGGAGAATGCAGGTAAGAACAGATGTTTCCACTTCTGCACCGTAACAGGCTGAAACTGCAAGACAAAACCATTGTCAAGCTGAAGACTTCTTCAAGCTGCAGTAGATTGTGACCCTGCTACTGACTTTCTGCATATGACTTGATTCTGTCAGCTGCTGATCTGTGGACAGTCATGATAACTGCATGGGCAGTTGATGGACAGCTGGAAGAAACAGCAAAGCAAAGGTATAAGTAGCTTCTGCTTCTCTCCAGGGGTCTGGCAGTTAGAAAGTGCTACTCTGTAGTCTAACTTGTTCAATATAGGATATATCACCTGCCAAAGGCTTGTTAATCAAACTGAAAGCTTCATGTTTAAACTAGGCAAGAGGTATCTTTGAAGAAGAGATCTGAGATTCATTTAAAATAGCAAGTGGTATCAGTCTGTTGTGTCACTTGATGGGGTATTTGACTGCTTCAGAACTCACTCTGGAAAAGGTCCAGTTTGAGTCCCAGTCCCAAAAATTCCTTTGGATTTGAATTTGCCTAGCTGAGCTGATATATAAAGGGTATGAAAGGGAAGAAATGATGGGGACAGAAGCAGAAGTCAGGAAATAATTAGATTATGTGGTATTTTACTTCAGGTTGACAAAACCCCAGTGTTTGCTTCATTCATTCCTAAAGAATGACTACCTGTTTCTGAAACCACAGGAAAAGAGACCTTTTAATGCTTTCTTGTAAGACATAAGAAATAAAGATACTTTATCACAGGATTTTATGAAATGTTGCTATATTATTTGAAATTAATATATACAGTATATACAGTTCTATAACAGCTATGTATGAATGAATATATGCAGTGTCTTGCAGACCAACACTGTAGAAATAATTGTCCTCTCCATTTAATTTCTTCTCATTTATAGTAGGATGCAATAATGGAAGAAACTGAGCTATTCTCTATCTTCCACACAGCTATAAGAGGGGAAAAAAAAAAGAGGGGATGTTCTGAGTATATACAGTGTGGAAAATGGACTTTGTGGGGGATCATCTAGACATGTGACAGTCTTGAACAGTCAGACTGGGATAAATTATCTGGACCTTCTATGTTACTTCCAGGATCATAGTGACAGAGGGGTCACCCAGAAGCTGTATGAGCCTATTGCTTGTGTATTATTTGCCTTCCTCTCAGATGTTACAGTTTTGAAAGCTGACATCCATTTTCTGCACATAGAACTACACCAGTGGCTCAGGTCAGAAGAAGCAGTTCAAATACGATAGATAGATACATCCTTATGTAATTGCAAATAGTCTATGTGGCTTCTATGCATTTCCATCAATTCATGAGTCATTTTTGTGAGGCAGTTTTGAAGTTGCAGGCTTTCTTGTTCACTGGTAATAATCCACAGGCAGGAAGCACTAAAAGAATGAGAAGACAGCAGTGTCTCTGGTACCCAGCAGCATGGTTTTGCGCACTTTTAACTCTTGTTCTGCCCCTTACCTCTGCAAAACAAGATTTCAAAGCCCCTTAATCAGAGTACTCCTCTTCCCCTTTTTTCTTATTTCTGAAGTACCCTCACTTCCTGAGCAGAAGAGAGCCCATTGACAAGGCTTTTGGGAAAGCTACTGTAACTCTGTGCACTTTATCCTACTGGGCGCTGCTCAGAGGAGGTTGTTCTCAGCTTTGAGCAACACCAATGGGAATGGGAGGAGGCCGCTATAGCAGGGGATGAGAAGCATACGTTTACATAGGCTCCTTTTTCCTTTTGCCTCTCCACTTTGCAGCTAGCATTGGTTTATTTTAGCATTGGCCTTCTGGAGCAGTGTTATTTTTCCCCTGAATAGGTCAGCCTGGGACTGAGCCAGGATCCATGGCTTTCTATAGCTGGGGTGGCTCGGGAAGCCGGAGATACCTACCAACTAGACAAGGCCTCCAACTGCTGGGCCTGTGCCCAGTGCAAGAGCAGTATCCTGGAATAACCTTTCTGATAAACAGCAGAAAAATCCGCATGGGGTGTTTTTCCAGAGGCTGAACCAGGCAGTAGTGCTGCCCTCTGCTGTTGAGATTCGGGGGAAAAATCAGTCATAAACTCCGGCAAAACGTTAACGCAATTTAAGCTGGAAAGCAGTAATGTGTGAATGCGTGAATTATTTAATCCTCTACTTTTATACCGTGCTTCAGACAGTGAAATGTGCTCTCGTATCTTCACTAGCAGTTTAGTTTGTAGTTACAGAATGTAGCTAATAGTTCTATTGGGGTTTAGCGCTGGTAGTGTCCTCGTGGCTGAGCAAAGCATCTTGTGACCCAGAAGTCACACTTTCTGGAATGGATGGTTGTGGTTCAGTGTGCACAGGACAGAATTTCCATCAGTAATTCAGATTTTTATAACTTTGTTATTTTTCTTATTATTATGTAGAATTATTCCTCACAAGTACTTAAGATAGAGTTACATAGAAAGCTAAAGCCATCCAGACTTGCTGTTGTTTAAGGACAGGATGCGTAGAGGTGTCTAGGACTTTTTCCATAGCTAATCTACGAGCCAGTGTGGAAGCAAACCGGAAGTAATTGATATTTACATCAGAACTAGAGGGAAGTGCCACCGAAGGGCATTTCCTAGCCCCAGTGCAGTACACCCCTGCTAGATTTGGAGCATATGTAGCCCTGAACCCTTGCACATCTACAGATATCCCTGGCAGCTGTAAGAGCTGTGTTTAGGGCTCTGTTTGGAAACATAACAGCTGCATCTGGGCAGACTTCACCACCCTATTGAAGTAAATGGGCTTGTGGTGTATGATTCAGGAAACCACTGTTTTGGTTCACTTCTCAAAACATGTTACAATGGTACACCTTGATTCTCATAGTAATGTTTTTATCCTCAAATGTGATACTCATGTTTCACTTTTTGATACTGATTTTAAAATCCTTGCCTTCAATTTATTTGCCCCATACGTACTGCCCCAGTTGTGTGGGGTTTTGATTTAGCTATTTAGCTAACATGCCTTAGAGAACACAAGTGATGTCTCCTGCTCAAAGGAAAGAAACTTCTCACTTTTGGACTAGTACCTAAAAAAATCTAAATAAAGGCACAACTGATCAATAACCCTGTGACTCAACTGATGTACAGTGATAAATTAAAGCAACTGTAGTCATTAAACCTGTCAACAATTCAACAAACTGTTGTATGGTGTGCACAGCTTTGCAGTGGCTTGTTCATGTGGGCAGTTAATGAATGATAAAATAAATCAAACCTTCTGTCAAAATATGTGACTTAATTAATGGTTTCTAGAAGTGTGATTTCAGTGTGGGAAATGGCTGTAACAGTGGAGCTGTGAGGCTGTTCATTGGCTCCCCCTGCCTTCAAGAGTGCATATTTTTATTTCTGTTACAGAAACCCTCTTCGAACATTCAGGCTGCAACCTCCAGCTGAGCTTTAAAGGTGAGGACTTTTGTGCTTGTGTTGTAAACAATAATCAAGCCATAAATCTGGGACCATCTGGGAGAAAGATAGAGAACCAGCTGTTTAATTTGTGAGTGTAAGCTGCTGAAATCTGAAATTCAAAACCCATAAAAACTACTTGTGATAGAAAAGAGAGATCTCTTTCCAAAGATAATAGTCTTTGGGCAGGATCCCACAATTTGATGCTACCGCATGGGCACCTTCTGAGATGTGTAAAAAATTCATGCATTAGAAATGTCTGTGTCTCTCCGTTATGGTTAGCTAGTTGACGTGTAGATAAGGACTCTGAATATTTGCATTGGGAAAGGTGAATTGCACGTTAATTTGCTGCCTGCACCAATCCTGCAGTGTGAAAGGAGGAGAGTTGCTGAGAATTCGTGGGCTCTGTTGTATGGAAAGTGACAGCATCACCAAGTTAAATTCAAAGGCAATTAGCCTTTTTTAGGTGGCTTTTATAGATCCCATGTTTGTTTTCTTTTTTGTTACTCTGGAGTTGCTCTGCAGAGCCTCATCCATCAGAGTGCCTCCCTCACAGAGGCAGACAGACCACAAGCAGTGCTCAATGGAGAAATCCTCAATCTTTATCACCTTTGCAGTCCTCCTGCTATAAGAAGCTGGCAGATACATGGTTTGAGGAGCCAGGTGGAAGTATCCCTTGTGGAAGAGAATCCTGAGTAGCTTAGAAACCTTGGCATCTGGCTGTCAGCTGGTGGGTGCCTGGCATGCTCCATTCACTGCTTACTTCTGTCCTTTGGTCACCAGAAGCACTAGCTGCTGGACCCCAGAATGATGCCCACTCTCAGCTTTGCAGAATGCTGCATGTGCCCTGCAGTTGGGGTTTGGCAGTGTTAGCAAAAATTGAGTGTGGATCTCATGCTATGTATCTTTTAGTAATGCTTCTTAACTGTGATATATCGCAGTGCAGTAGCCTTTGTTCTGGAGGAGTTCTGGTCACAGAGAGCCAGTTCAGAAGTAAAAGTTTAGTTTGAAACATGCCAGCAAAGTGTCCTAAATTATTCACTAGTGTGCTCAGTTGTTTGCTTGAGATCTCTGATACTTTGTTTATATAAGGCAGTATTTTTGTGTTAAGTCTCATGCCACTCCTGTACAGTGTGGGCTGGAGCTGTATACTGGGAGGCAGAAGGGAGACAATTTTCCACTTATCATATAGGGTATACAACGTATTTTAAATGGAATTGGACCCTTTCCTGGAATCTCTGGTTAAAAATGGGCAATCCTTTTGCTAACCTATGGCTCATTTGATTTCAATGTGTATGAAACTGTGTTTTCTTGGTATTGTTTTGTCTTTTTTACATTTTCCTCAGAAAACCTGACAAAATTAAGAGAAAGGTGGGAGTTTCAGACAGCAATTGAGTGCACGTAAGAATGATTTTCTTTATCCAGAACCATCTAGCTGTGGAGAGAAGAATTCTAACTCCTATGAGTGTTTCCTTAAGCACCCTTTTTCACAGTGCCTGCACTTAAGTGCATTCGGGGCACACATGGTGTGTTTCTGTATAAGGGAAACTATGTGAAGGAACCAGATTATTTAAGGGGCAGGGAAATACTGGATTTTCTACTTTATTTTTCATTTTCAAGCCACATCTGGACAATCCTCAGCCACCTCCCTGTCCTCAGTGTGACCAACATACTGATGTTCCGAGCACTAAAAATATGACAAGCTTTTAATTATTCTCAGAATGATTATTCTTGCATGTCAGTCATGTTTCAGGTTCTTTTTCTTTCTCCAGAGCAGTGTGGCACCTGTAGCTTCAAATGATTGTACAAGTTAGTAAGTCTCCCGTATCTTTAAGGGAAATATGGTTACTTTTTGTTTGGACTTCATTCTGAATAGTTACAGAGAGCAGTTTACCCCTACTACCAAGTAAACAAGGCAGAAACATCTCTGAAGCTTTGCATTGTCTCCCTGGGTACATGTTTTCTGACATCTGTCTCTAGCAGGGAGATCTCAACACCATTCAGGAATGAGTTTGGTAGCACCTGCTAATGCTTTGATTGCAGTCTGTCTAAATGCGTGGAGGCATCAGCTTCATGGTGGTTATTAGTCCAGATTAATTTCTGATGTGGAGTTTTTACCGCTGTCATAATTTTCACAGCAACAGATACCTTTACATAAGAACCCTCCTAGTCCTTTTAGATGGAAGCTCAGCTGCACCCAGCTTCTGTTTTTTCTGGCCATGGTATACCTGTGGATGGCTTGCACTAACTCTCCAGAGCTCCTTAACCATTTCACTAGTGGGTATTTCTGGGCGTTGCCCTAGATAGAGAGGAGCCACTCTTGAGCTGGAAAACAGGTAATAGTTGAAGGAGATCCCACTTTCTGCTCCCACAGATATAACCTAAGACTGCACAAGATTGTGGGGGATGTGAAGCTGTCCTGTCAAACAGCTTAGAAACTGGTGTTCACAGAGAGCTTTCTTCTATGTTCAGCTCTTGGAATACATTCCGGTTTTGCATTGCTCATTCCAGACTGGGAGCAAGAGTCTCTTCTGCACCTCCTACAGTCTCCTTTCCACAAGAACAGTCATCTTGGTTGTCATCAGTAGCTATAAAATTCTTCACTGCTTCTTTCTATCTCACTTTCCCTTTGGAAATACTTAAAGGCCTCCTTGATTTGGAGGTACCAACTAGAACTGGACCATCAGCTCTGGAATGTCTGTCTTGGTATCTGCTATGAAAAGTTCATTGGGTGGATGTGATAGGTTAGCCTTGACCAGCAACTACGTACCCACACAGCTACTCACTCATTCTCCCCAAGGCAGGATAAGGAGAGAATAGGAAGAGCAAAAGTGAGAAAACTCTTAGGTTGAGATAAAGATGTTTAATAAGTGGAAGTAGAAATACAAAGTGGTGCAAAGGCAATCACTCGCCACCTTCCACAAGCAGACTGATGCCTGGCTAGTCTCTGAGCAACAGCTACAATGGCTGCATTGGAAGAGAACCCTAACCTCAGTTTTTATTGCTGGCATGGGATTGTATATTATATAACCTTTGACCAGTTCAGATAGCTGTCCTTGTTCTGTCTTCTCCTGTCTTCTTGTGCCCACCCTCCTTATCCTGCTCACTGGAGGAGAGTAGCATGAGAAAAAGAAAAAGCCTTGATGCTGTGCAAGCACTCCTCAGCAATGGCTGAAAGACCGGTATGTTATCACCAGTGTTTTAGTCACAAATCTAAAACACAGCAGCATATGGGCTGCTAGGAAGCTAACTCAGCTCCAGCTAGACCCAGTACAACAGCGCTGCCTAACAGCAATGCATAGTTGTCAGAAATGGAGGGTACAGTGTCATAGACGGCATAAGGATCCTGATGACTCAATGGCAGCTCTCAGCTCTTTCTCCTTTCCCATCATATGTTCTCCATCTCCTCTCACGTCAGCACTAGCAATCATTCAGCCTTGCAAAAACTGGCTATTCAGCACGTCCTCAATACTCAGTTGAAGCTGTTATGTAGGTGGGGGCTGGGAAAATGTCAGAAGTGACCTTCCTGGAATAGACAAGTGTCAGTTTGTGACAGAGCTGTGTGGTTTTACACTGTGCTTGTATTTCATCATTCTTGTAGACTCCTGATTAATGTCCCCGTTTCTACTTATTTCCTTCTAAATAACTACTATCATATGTGGTCTGTAGCTCCTACTTCAGCTTTAGAGCAATTAGCTAGAGAAAACTATATGGAAAATAGTATCAAATGGTTTGATTCTCTGAAAGTGTGATGGATGAATCTCTCATTGACAGTTAACTAGAAAAAGGAACTTAATCTTTAATGTTTGCTACAGAACTAGATATGAAAGTTGCTCATACATTATGTATTTCAATGCAATATGGATAGAGGAGATTAATTTTTTTACTTTGTGTGTTTTCATAGTGTCCCTTTACATAGGTCTTTAGAATGTGACATACGGTGTACAATGTTCTGCAACGTTTTTGTTGTTATTTTTAAATCTGAAACATATACAACAATGTGGTACGGTTTCCATATGAAGTTCCTCTTCTGAAAAACCCGAGTGGTATTTTTGGAATGTCCTTGCCACTAGATGGCAGGGCGCCCTTGGGATAAAGGAAGCACTTAAGTAGGCTGTGTTCAACAGTAATGTGCTCTCAGCCCGGCAAATCTCTCCTTGAGCTTATCGAGAGTTTTGCTGGAGTGCGGAGCGGGTGCAGTGCAGTTATGACCCTTTGACAGCACTGGCATGCAGTTTTAAGTTTTCTCCAGTACAATAGATATCTTAGTTGAATGCCACAGAGCTTGACATAATAAGGTAATAAAGAAAAGCTGTGGTTTAACCACAATCAAACCACAAGTCAGTGTTGTTGAATTTGTTGGAGGAATCTCTTGCTCTTGTACACGTGCTGCATTTGCTGTGCCAAGTTCTGAAGTACTCAATCAGTCCTTGAAGTGAATTGCAGAGAGGAGACTGGCCCAAGTTGTGGCCTTGGAATCTGGCTTTAATTAGTTTGGACTGGCAGTTTGCTGCAGGTGGCAGATCCAGTTAGCATTTAGAAGAGTTAAGAGCTCTAATTTTCACTCTTTCACACCAATTTCATCTTAGTGTAATCCTAATAAATTCAACTGAATGAAACTTGTATAATGGTGCTAAAACCCAGGATACTTATGGTTCAGCTGAAGTTGTTATAGTCATCAGAATATTAAGATGAGGAAGTTGTGCACATTTACTGATCCCAAATATGTAGGTGTACCTGGGCAAAATGAGTGTAACACCCCTCCATTCTCATGTAGAGTACTTTCTCTTTTTTTTTTCAGTACTTCCTTCTAAAATTTAAAAATTCACTCAACATTTAAAATGAATTAGTTTATAAAAGGAATGTGGTTGACAAAAGGGAAAGTGTAAATTCAGTGAAACAAATACAGCTCTTTCAACTTTGTGAAAAGCTGTTTGGAAGAGGGCATTGTTCAACATGTGAATTTATGCAAAAGATATTTTCAAATGGTGTCTGATGTGACATGTTGTGCAATTTTTTTATCACATTTTCAGAACCTGCTTACTTGTAGTATTTGCCACTGACTAAGCTTTGTTGCAAATGACGCTGCTTAAGCCTGTTGGATCAAGACTTGGATCCTTCGGCTTTCACGAAATAAAAGAATTTTTTGCCAGGTTTTGCCCACACTCAGTTTGGGAAAGATTTACATCTGCTTTCAGAGGAAAAAGATACCAGCTTTCCTAGTCTCTTACACAAAGATGTAGCTCTCTTGAGGCTGCATGCATTGCATATAGACTACTCATACACTGCTTGGTTTGCATTTAGCCTGCTTACCTGTCTTCTTCATCTGTGTGCAAGGGCAGATTTTAGAGCAGAGTGATCTAACTGGTGGACTTACAATCACATCTGGACTAGAGTTGAACACATATTTTTCCAGGGAATCAGGCATGAGGCATCTCTTGTGCTCCAGCAGAAGGTGCTATATTTTTAGTATCCTTGTGGGCACAATGGAGCAGCTGCAGTGTGCAGATCCCAGCTGTGAAGAGAGCAGGCTGTGCTGGCAAAGCTGCAGCAAATACACTGCTTCTTGCTGAGAGGCGCTTGGTGGAATTGCCCAGGCAGCCTCAGTCTAAATGAATGAAGTAGCAATTGCCTTCGCCCATATAATGTAAGATTTCTTGTTTGTGCTAGCACAGATACCTCCAAGTTAGTTGTGACATTTTTAAAGTTCTTTTTCAGAGAAAATATCCTGTCTGGATCAAAACCTGTGCTTCTTTTTTATATCATTTTTTATTTTGTTTTGTAATAAAGTCTCTGTTCTGCTACTTGCACTATCCAAATAGGTTCTTTTTGCTGAGTCTCTATCTAACTTCAGAAGTGTGCTGTAACATCTCCAGCTGTTCTTCAGGGTTGGGAAATGGCACCTCTTGGTGCCAAATGACAGTTCTTGAATCAGGAAGCTGCTTCTTGAAGAAGTCCTTTTCACCAAGAAATAATGCTTTATTCTGTCTGTTAGCCTCTTACCCAGCCTGGATTTTTCACCCATGGTGTATAGGTGTGGCAGTGCTCCTAGGATCAGCCAAAGCAGTTCACACCCTCCATTGCATATAGTGTCAACAGTCCACATGAAGGGCTGGGGTTTGCATCATCCTCCTTCATATATCTCACATAGGTAATGAGGGGCTGCTGGGCAACTCTTGGATAACAGAGGCCCCAGCGGCATGAAAGCTAGACCTGAGCACAGTGTAAAGCAGCCCTGAGGGTGTATGTGGGGACACAGCAATGGGCCTGCATGGTATCCCTGCTTATGACATACTCTCTGAGCTTAGCACATAGAGGAAGACAACTCTGATAATCCTTGATCATTTGTTGTAGCAGAATCCCTATGAGGCTTCTCAAGATGGCTTTTTGACTTGTTACCTGCTGTTGAAGCAGTAGTAAGGGGACAGAATTAAGGCCTTGTACTTCTCACAATTAATGTACAGTTGGCAGTGTGAAGTGACTAACCTCTTGGGGAATGTACTACAAGACAGACCCCCAGTAGCTGAGAAATGCTTGCAGATCCTACAATGCTGTTGCAGGTGTCTGGCTTACTATGGAAAAGTATTTAATAGTCAAACACAGTTACTTTTTTCCATTTTTATTTTCTCCCAGTTCCTGTTGTTTCTACTGTTATGTAGGAAACTGCTGCTATGGCACGTTTAGTACAGACAGGTGGTGATAGCTTGCAGCTTTTTAACCACTTAGACCTCTTCTGAGCGTGAGTTTTACAGTACTACAAAAAGCATATGGTAGCATTGGAATAGCTTTGTCTGAGGGGAAGATGCACAGAACTGGGATCTGTGAGATTCTTTTGTTAAAGGTAGAAAGGTTTGGACTAAAGGGGTGATTTGAGAGGCATGACATGAAAGTTCATGAGACCTGGTTTTATTTCCTGGTGTTGTTTGACTGTGAACAATGCATCCCTTATCCCTTCTATGTCAGGTCAGTAATTATATAAATCCATCAGTTTGTGAAGGGCACAGGTACTAGGGCATAACAAAAAGTCATATAACTCTAGACATTCTGAACAATAGGGTTGGTGTATCTAAGGAGTGGAATAATGCATGATACAGAACTGGTCAGTTCAACAAAATACTGTACACATACCACATGGTGCATTGTTAGCTGTCAAAAACAAATATATTTTTGACACAGTATAGCCTTGCTTGTGCTTGCAAATGATCCAGTATCCCTGGCAGTTTGTTGCCTACCAGCAGGGTCTGAATAGCAGGATAAAAATAAAGACTGGAAGAGCTTGGGGCTGTAGGAGCACCTTGTTGCCTAGAGAATTGGGTTAAGCCCTGCTTTGCTGCTGAAGTGGGCATCCTTCTGGCTAATGCTTTACTGGAGAAACTGTGATGAAATGGGAAAATAGTTGTGTCATGCTGCTGTTTGCCTAGGTAGTGGGAAAAGGGTGATTTTCTAGAGGGAAGTAGAACCTGTCATTTATGCCAATAAAACATAATTTTAGATTCCTTGAGGTCCATTGTTAAGTTTCCTTTTTAATAAATATTTAAGTACTTGCCCAACTTCTTGTTGCTGATTCCTTAAAAAATGCCAAAAGAGATAGATTGTTTCCTATTCCTTTGTGACTCTTTGATTCAAATGTTGCTTTCACAGGTGAGATACCTGGTTGTCTCTCAGAAAATGCACAAGAGGTGCTGAGGAGAGGCCATGTTTTATAAGCAAATGCAGCATGTGGTGAATTTATGCTTTGCCTACCAGCAGAAACCAAGATTTCCACTCACAGGTTTGCACATACAAATTGTGTTGTGGTGCACCTCACAACTTCCTGCTATTTCTCAACAATTTTTAAGTCCCTCTGCATTGCCTTTGTTCCCTGGACAGATCTGAGGTCACACTGCTGGAATAATCCCCTTAGCTTATCTTTCTGGCTGTATCGTGCCCTGTTTGAAAATTCTTCCCATTTACTTAGAATCATAGAATAGTTAGGGTTGGAAAGGACCTTAAGATCATCTATTTCCACCCCCCCTGCCATGGGCAGGGACACCTTCCACTAAACCATGTCACCCAAGGCTCTGTCCAACCTGGCCTTGAACACCGCCAGCAATGGAGCATTCACAACTTCCCTGGGCAACCCATTCCAGTGCCTCACCACCCTTACAGTAAAGAACTTTTTCCTCATATGCAATCTAAACTTCCCCTGTTTAAGTTTTAACCCTGTGTAAGTTTTAAGTTTCAAACTTCCCCTGTTTAAGTTTTTAACAGGTTTTAACCCTGTTTAAGTTTTTAATCCTACCACTACAGTCCTTAATGAATAATCCCTTCCCAGCATCCCTATAGGTCCCCTTCAGATACTGGAAGGCTGCTACGAGGTCTCCACGCAGCCTTCTCTTCTCCAGGCTGAACAGCCCCAACTTTCTTAGCCTATCTTCATACGGGAGGTGCTCCAGTCCCTTGATCATCCTCGTGGCCCTCCTCTGCACTTGTTCCAGCAGTTCCATGTCCTTTTTATGTTGAGGACACCAGAACTGCACACAGTACTCGAAGTGAGGTCTCACGAGAGCATTCTTGCTTCAAATGCACAGGGTTCAGGGTTTAAAGGTTGCTTATCCCTCTGACCTGGTCTGCTGTCTTACCTGCCTTGCCATCTCTGCTCCTGTAGGATGCTGGTCTTGACACCCTTCTAAGTTCTCCATCTCTGCTTTTTGTGCTTCTTCCCAGTGGCCTTCTTGCAGAGGATGGCTTCATGCTTCTGTTTTCCACTAATGACCTCTTAAAACCATGCTGTTACCTTGAAACGCAGGAGTGTTTTTTTTATGGATGATTAAAAGATGCTTCAGTAACCTACCGAAACAGTTGCAGAATTTCCCATTGTATCTTACCTTCATCTCTGACTCTTTCATGTAAGATCTGAGAGGTGAGAACTGCCTTTATTTAGTGATATTGCAGATATTAAACGTATGATAAAATGGAAATAATAATTTTCCAGTTTGCATGTGCAAATGTAGGTATTGGTACGAAAAATCACGTGGCTTCTTGCAGGTGCTCCCTTTGCCAGCATTCTGGGCTTCTTGCCAAAGCATTTTCTCTCAACCTCGCTGTTAACCAGTCCCTTACGTTTTGCATCAGCTTCTGTCTAAATAGGCTTAGCCCTCCAGTTAATAGATATCTTTTTCTCAAGCCCTGCCCATTGCACCTGCCTTTGAAAATGTGCCCTGGAGAACTCAGTGATTCATCTGTTGTGTGCTGTTGCTGTTTGATTAAATCATTGCTTAGTTTCAGGTGGCTGCTTTGCATGCTGGAGCACTTGATCCTCCTGTTTACTGCTTTTGTGTATCATGGAAGTGTTTGTAAAGCTTGAGAGGAAGTTCAGAATGAGAGGTATAATATCAGTGTTTGTTATAACAAATGGTATGGGCTGTACACTCTCTGCATTCAGTGCTTTTTCTGTTTCCACACCAGTGAGCACGATGGATGTGATGTAGTCACAGCATGTTTCCAGAAATCCTGAGATCAGTAATGTAAAATAGGTCTTTGGAATTTTAATAATGGAGAAAAATGTCAGTATGCAAAGTTGGTGTAGTCTTGTTCCTCCCTTCCCCCAGTTTTACTCCTTTGGACTAGTCTGTGTATTTTTATATATTTATATATATATATTTATATATTTATAATTTGTATATTTATATATTTATAATTTGTATATTTATATATTTATATATATATTGCAGATATGACATAAGACAGGGATAGGAAACCCTCTGGAACCTTATACTGTTTCCCAAGATATTCCAATAGGATTCACCAACCTACAAAGTAAATGTATACAGGTGTATTTTTAGACCAGACCTTCAGGATCAGCTCCCATCTCCCTGGATGCGTTTGGGAACCTTGGGGACCTTCAACACTGAAATGACTTTTGTCACCTCCTAGGAGGGACTATGGCACTCAGAGATCGCTGGGTTCTTTCTAGACTGCTGTTTTCCCTGGCCACATTCAGGGGCAAGTTGTGTGCCACTGGCAATGTTTCAAGTCAAAACAGTGAAGTGTTGAAGAGAGCATGATTCTGACCCACCCTCCATGTAGAAATGACATTATTTATTTAGCCCATTAAATCATGGTGGTGTTTTCTCATAAAATAAATTCATACACTGTCAAGTATATGTCTGGGGTCTCAGAGATCAGCTGCACAGATCAGGTATCACACATCATAGTTATAGGCTAATGCTGGGAATGGGAAATTATACAGAGGAAAGAGAGTTAATTCATCCATGTGGGTATAAATAAGTCTATCTTGGCAGTTGACAGTTCAATAACTTTCTTGATCATTAAATTTAGACAACCCTTTTTTTTTGTCAGTAGTCTTTTCATGTAGCTTGATATGGAGAGCAATTTGATACATTCTTCTTACTAAAGAAGTATGATTCAAAGCTCTCATTGTGATTTTTGCAGTGCTGTGATTCATTCCGTGTTAGAGAACTGACTGTTCAGCTCAGGCTACCAGCCAGTAATGAGATGTCAGCCTCCTTAATTTAAATTAAATGAGCGATTATTCAGAGGTACACTGAACCTATAGATTGAGAAGTATTCTCAGTAACAAGTCATGATCAGATTGGGTTCAGTACCAGGAAACTCCTTACGCATTTGCTTGTTATAGGGTTTTGGTTGGTTTGGGTTTTTTCTTCCATTTGGTTACCATAAAAAGTGAAGATCTTTCTCCCTCATTTTACATCAAAAATCTTCTTGGTTAACAACAAAAAATCATAGTTTATGGGGTGAGTTTTTTGTACAAACACTCATACTGGCGCAATCAGAGCACTTTTCTTTTGCTATGTAGAGGGGGGAAATAATACAAGCCAGGTCCCACAGAGCAGACTGCCTGATTAGTGGTTGAAAGATGACTTACTTGCAGCTAAAGGTACTGAAATGATCTATATGCAAATTTCTGTGTTCTTCTAGGCTTTACAAAATTCTTGTAGAGGCTAATGAAGTTGCCAGACAATTCTTTGTCTTAACTCCAGAACTATGCTCAAAAAGCTTCATTTTGCTTTTGAAACAGTTTGTGGTTTTGTCGCTCTCCCACCTATTTGAAGACAGTGATGATGAATATTAAAAGCTGTTTTCTTTAACGCAGATACCTATGCTTGCTATACAAAATCATAAATGTTGCAGTAAATACTGCTCTTTTTCTTCCTTTGGATCCTGTGTTACTTTACATGGAACCCATTTAGCTTTCTTTGTAACCATGGTTATGTATAGAGAAGTAATATAATGACTAAACAGTCTATCTGGTTTAGTTGCAGAGCTAGAAGTTGGGCAGATTACATAACTTTTTGGCTCTCGGCGTTGACTCCCCACTGCTTATGCCTTATATACAGCTCAAACTCCTTTCTGGGATGGCATCCTTCGGTGCAAATGATGGAGAGAAGGATTAGGAGATTTTGTTTAACTGATCATGTAAGCAAATAGATGCTGTCCGTTATCACGTATGCAGATAGCTAGTCTTCAAATGGCCCATGCAACAGTGTTTAGCTCCAGAACTGATATGGATTCCTGAAAAGTTGTTCTTACTGGCAGCCCCCAGCCAGGCTAGGTTTTATATTCTTCGGGGGGGGGGGGTGTGGGGTGTGTGTGTGTGTGTAAACGCTAGAGCTTTACATTGTTTCTTTGTTGTTTTGGCAGAACTCAAGCTTCACTGAATGCACATGTCTAAATGAAAAGTAATGTAGATACATGAAGCTGAAAGCCAATAAAATAAGATACTGTCAGCTGAGGGCACATGCAAAAGCAGCTGTATCTGCCCTCCTCAGCAGACTTCCTCATAGATAAAGCAGGGCAAAGGATTCTACAGAATGAACCATTCTCCGTGCTCCAAACCTCTGAGTCAGAAATCCCCAAAATAAGTTAAGGACAAATGACACTCTAACAGAAGGGTTTCTTGAGTTGTGTAAATGGGAAAGCATGAGGAGGAAACCAAGCCAACAAATAAATATTATGTTTTGAATACACTTTCATTGCCTTGCCAAGAAATATATCCCCCCAAAAGTCAGCTGAGTTTAATCAGCTTTGCCAAATGATGAATGAATGCCTTGTTCTTTATTATTAAGTCATTCCTGTTTATGTCAGTATTTCAAGGATTATGTTTTGATTGTTCTGAGGAAGTGAAAACACTTTCTTGCTGATGAATAAAGACTGACACTTTTAAATATTTGTATGCAAAATGTCTTTAAAGCCATTATGAAATGCTTTGCAAAAGCATTAAGAGGCTGTTTTCCGAAAAAGACAGTTCTTCTCTACATTTTCTTTCATGCTAAACAGTCCAAATGAAAAGCCTTTCAGAGCTAACTAGTTTAAGCAATACCAGTGTTTTAGTGTAATGAATAAGTTTTTATAGAGGACAATTGCACACCACTCAATATGCTAGTATTTCTATTTCTGTGCCCCACCAATGCAGGGATTCTAGGGTAGAATTTCTTTCTTTGAGAAAGCTGAAGCGATCAAAACCCTGATTAACCTCTGATATTCACGTGGTGCTCTTGATCTTGAGGACCGAAGCAGTAACAAAGAGTTAATGGCAGCCATATGCTCAGGGTATTGTGGGTACTGTTGACCCAAATGTGAACTCCTCAAGCAAGTGCTGTTAACTGCTGTTTGTTTCGGGTTTGGTGTGGAGATTACTGATGAAGAATTTGTGCTGCTACTTGACAGAATCCCCCTTGATGAAGATGGAAATGTCAGGTACCACCAGTTCATGTTCAGGTTTGATTCCTGGGATGCAGCGTATGCATTTTATTTCTCATTTGTGAGTAGAATTATTTTTAATCTAAAAGGTTCACATCACATTTCCAGACTGATTCTCATTCCTTAAATGTGCTTCTTTATGACCTCTTTCTTGCATGGAGTATGCTGATTACATTTAAAATTAGCTGATGTTATGGGTGCATACTGTTTATAATTTAGTGGCTTTTTATATGCTAACTATATTTTAGAAGAAAGACTTCAAATGAGTGTAACATACCTTCATGTTTTCTGAAGGCTGGGAAATATGACAGAGTTCTAAATAAATTATAATCATTAAAAAAATATTAAGATAGTTAATATCTCTCTGAGAACTCAAAGCATTTATAGGCCCTATACATAGCCTGAAGTACTTCTGAGATGGTAATATTTGTTGATGGAATCTCTACTTAGCCTCCAAAGCCTAGCTGTGAATTAGGATTTGATTGAAATAACTAAACTTCGGGCTAGATAGAGATAGTTTATTATTTTCCAAAAATTAGGACTAGATCCCCAAAACTGTTTTATCAGTAGCAGGGCAGAAGCCAGTGACATTGCTGAGGTGAGTGAAAGTCTTGTGAAATCAGGACTGGAGAAAGCAATTCCACCTGTGAAATATGAAGAAGTACATCCCATCACTTTCATGCACACTTGCACGTACTCATTAAAGTTAGACTGCTCAAACAGGACTACAAATGTTTTTGAGTTATTTTAGCAGGTAATGATGTGTATAGTTTCCATGCACACATGAAGCATAGGTAGAAGTCTGAATTCACTGTTATAAAACCACATGCAGTACCTTCCTGCACTTCAGGTAACAAACCAACCAAGTATTGCAAACCTGACGTTACTGCTTCTTCCTTCCTATTCCACTAATTGCTCTTTCACTCTTTCTTTCTTTTCCTGAGTCTTTGCCTTCCTGCTTCAGGAAGCTTTGGAACTGAATTCAGCTGTCTGCATGTTTGCACATAGAGCTTTTGGATATGACACAGGATTCTTGAGGTGCATATGACGTTCTAGAATGCTATCCTCTAGGCAATCTCCAAGAGTGTCTCAAATGACCCTTGAATAGCTTTGGGCAGTCTCCTGTTCCTTGCTTACTTCTACTGCCAATGCTTCCTCTCCATTTCTTTCTTATATAGCCCTCTCACTGGGTTGCAGCTATGCTGGATTTGATTGTGCATGAATTTCTGTGAAATGTCTCAGTTCTAGGAGTATTCCCTGGTTGTGCTGTGTTAAGGGTGAGGAGACAGAGGATAAAGACTGTCTAGCAAAGCTGACCAACCTTTGAGAAACCAAAAGCATAAAAAATAAAACATAGAGATGCACAACAGTGGACCATACCTCCTTTATCTTGCTGTGCACTCAGCTGCAGTAACCCTCCTCCATGCTTCCTGCCTTTTTTTCACACACACATTGCTTCAGCTCCCATGTCCAGGTAAATTCTGAAATTAAGACAAGCTCATGTCCCTAGAAGAGGCAAGATGGTTCTTCTCAGCAGTGTCTTTTCATATCAACTCATGAATTGAGATGGATCTGAACACCACATTTTTTTCTGTTTCTAATAATTCCAGTAATTATTTTTCTATGTTTGCTTATTATTAAAGTGACATCACAAAGGAGCTGCATTTATCCCAGAGTGTCGCACTGGCTGCGACCTTCTCTTGAAGTGTGTCCCTAAGAGTATTCACAGCTATTCATAGCCCTTTAGAAAAGCTATCACTGAGCCTTTATTTCAATAATAAAAAAACTGTGCTGTACAAGATTCTTTAGGATGTCAGCAAGATAGCAGTTAGCATGCACGCTTGGATCACACATTCTTACAGACCAGGAGCAAAACTGAACAGCATGATTGGTAGCGACATGTGAGAAGCCGAATTTGTACTAACCTAGCCCTGCCGTCTTCAGGCCCTTTGCAATTCAAAGTGAACTGGGAGCACACTGGGAAATAAAAGCCTACCCCTGAGGAGGACATCTACCAAAGAACCAGAGAGAACATGCAGGGCTTTGCTGCTGAGTTTCAAAAGCCATTTAAAACACCTGGTCCAACTACACAAAACAGTGAAGGAAAGAATCTACAATACTGGCAAGTTAAAGCTGCCTGCTATTAATGGGACTGCACTGAGAAGGGAGGCTGGATGCATAGACAAATGCCACAGGAAGTGCAAAAAAATAGCATACGTGGTTATGAAGGCTCTTTTCCTCGAGTCAGCCAGGGACCTATGGACATGCCCAGACTCATCTTTGCACAAAAAATCATGGGACCCTAGAAGCTGAACTAACATCTCTTGCCAGTGAAATACTAGGAGATTTTCTCTTCTCAGAACCTCTGCAAGCTGAATAGTTGATTGCACAAGTTGAGTTTTATATGGGCCAGGTCTTGCATGACTCCTGTACTTGCTTTGCTATCAAGTGCTACCCAGAATAGGTATAGGTTAGACATATGAGCACCAGCAAAATGTGGGCTTTTTTGCCAGGAAACCCTCAGGCATACCAACATTGTCAGACACAAAAGTAGACCATATATATGAACAAGAGGATGAATTTTATAAGATGTGGTCTGTTTTAATTGCAGGGGAAAGAGCTGTTAGATTAGAAACCTAGAATAAGGGAGGAAAGGATTTTAGGGACTAAAGTTACAGCCTGTCCCTTTTGTCTCAGTAGAAAGAATATAACTTAATCATTCAGTGAAGGAATGCTTTCTGTGCAGTCTGTTTTTTTTAAGTGATCGGTTCCATTTGCAAGTCAACCTTCAGAATTCACTAAACCCAGCAATTTCAAAGGTTATTATCATGCCTACACCTGTTGATTAGAAATAATTGGTGTTTATACAGAAATCATTATACGGCGTAATTCCGTATTTGAACGTGATCCAAACAATTATATATACTTACTGGGACTATTGTTGCTCAAGTCAAGTGGGAGAGAGTGCATAGGCCCCATAGCATAGCTTAAGTAATAGCTCTTTATTTGCTTTATGTTGGGAACTTGAGGCCATATGCTTCCCTCTGATTAGTTCTGTTAATATGGGATAATTTCATTTACTCCAGTGCAAAACTGGAGTGTAATTGAGAACGCAATGTAGGACTGAGATATCATAATTTTCACTTTCATCACCTGCCTTCAATGTTTTCCCTCCTATAAAACCAGATGTTGCTTGCAGGCATTGTCCCAGCTTCTCTGCTTTATGTGATGGGTTGTCCCCAGCCAGCAGCCAAACTCCCTCAGCAGGATACAGGGAAAAAGGAGAAGGAAAGAGAAAGGTTGTGGCTTGAGCTGAAGACAAGGGGGTCACTTACCAATTTCCACTGTGGGAAAACCAGACTACGTTGGGGAAATTAAGTTACTGCCAAGTTATATATTTAATTGGTAATTTATGAAGAAAAATACAAACATTAAGACACATAGGGAAGAGACCTTTCTCCCTCCCCTTTCCTAGGATCAGCTTCACTCGAGATTCCTCTTCTTATTACCATCACTGGTTACACTCAGTCCCTTCAGCGAGGAAGCCAGTGAAGCAGTGTGCGGTGGGGAGGGTGTTATGGGTTATTGTCAGGATGTAGTGGTTTCTCTCTGCTCTTCCTTCCATTTTGATCTTTTCCTCTGCTCTGTCATGGACTTTCCATGGACTGCTGTCCCTTCCAGGGTGGAGGGGGGCCTGACAGGGATGCAATGTGTCTGCAGTATCTGAGATTATTTATATCTCCTGTAAATTTAAGGTGGTGCAAATGCCTTCTTCCTACCTTATGTAACTGCTACTTTATGGTCTTAGAAGACCTGGCCAGAGACAGCCACTGTACATTGCCAAAGAGAGCTATCGTTGTGAGTGTGCCTACCTACACACATGAAGAGAGAGCTCCTTCTCAGGTCAAGTGGACCTTTGGCATCTAGTTTGTCAGTGGAGAAATTAAGAAGCCACCACTAGGGTAAGTTAAGGACGCATCTAAATCACAGTTTGTGTGAATGTCAGCGTGTCCTGGAGTCACAGCTCCAGTTTCCCTGTATCAAGGATGAGTCTGGAATATGTTGTGGTTCCTTTCTGTTCTTCCCACTGACAACACGGCATGCAGGAAGGAGATGCATTGGTAGACCTGTGTCCCTTGAATAGATGGTATAATCTCAGGACACAGCCAGGCTGGGAATCTGAAGCTGGTCCTACGTGTCTCAGTTTAGACATAGTTTCAGAGTGTTTCTTGATTGCATGGACCTGTCTTGTTCATTTTCTCTTAGGAAAGGAAAAAGCTTACCACTTCACTTTTTCCACACCTGTTAATCTTTAAATAACTTATATGAAACAAGAAGTTAAATGAAGCATCTAGGAAAATCTAAGATATAATTGAAATTAAGATGTTTCATTTACTGAAGTAACATTTTAATTGGGAATTCAGTTTACTGTAAATTAAATTTATTGTTTATCTTCAAATAAGGTGTTACTTTGGTTGGAAAGGAGCATTCTAGAAGATCTAAGTCTGACTGAAATGGCTCTGCTTTGGCTTGAGATGGTTTCCCATTTCAGACAGTGATCTGTCTTACTCATCCCTCTCTCATTATCCAGCCAGGTAGGCCTAAGACAGACTG